>CM077668.1:369090967-370410461 GCA_039707655.1 Elymus sibiricus
TCTTTGAACCAAACAGCGTTGTGCCCCTTTTGATTGGCAGAAAATCAATTAATGCTTTCAAAATTGCAAATCAATCCAGAATAGTCCCAAATTTGAGCATGTCAGGTACTAAGAAGTTACTTTAAACCCCACAATTAAATGAGAACAAAAACCTAGTCCTAAAATAATAAATCCTAAGTTCAATATAAAATTGGTGAAATCTACTATATCTAAATAGGAGCTCCCCACTACTCTATTTCTCTTGACATGCAGCCTATCCACGTCATCAATCTACCATGTCAGCAGTTTTCCACCCAATAAACCTACCACGTCAGCAGTTTCCCACTCAATAAACCGTGAGACATGCAACGTTCCACCTGCCCGCACGGTTTGGACTAAAAGCGACCGTTAATCTGCGGGTGCCGCCTGCACTGGGTTTTTCCCACTATCTACGCCTACAACCAGGCCAGCCTGTACGAAGCATGTGAAACGGCACCCACAAATACACATGAAACGGCACCCACAAATGACTGTAAATGCAGAAGAAGGTGCTAAGATGTAATTGAGCCGCTTAATCTCCCACACCATGTCTCTATAAATCTTGCCGCAACCCTGGAGGCCAGGTAGACAACATCTCAAATCGACGCTACAAGTTCCAGGCGGACAGCCCAATGCTCCTTGAGCATCCAGTTGTACCCAAATGGTGGCTTCGTGGCCGTGCATGATGCAGGACCCTCCATCGAGAGCACCACGAACGGCCGGGCGGTCTACTGGCACCTGCCCTGGCAGCACGGACGCGACTAGGCGGATCCTGTTGAAAGTCGAACTTGCCGATGCGAGCGGCGCGAACACGGTTGAGGTGGCCATGGTATTCGCGGTCAACGAACTGCTTGGCACTTCCCGGGAGTGCTTGTGTCGTCGGCGTCCAGTATGGCGCCGCGCCGAGCATGGTTCCCTAACCTGCACCATGAGCGTGTAGATAGTCATCTCCAACACATACATGCTTCTCGACGTTCACCTGGATGCGGCGGGTTGGCTGTGGCGTGCATATGGCCGGTTGTGCAGAAGACTTGCATCGAGGGAAACTCATGCTGGGTCAAAAAAACATGAGCAACTTTTTATATAGCATCCGCATGCATCAGCAGGGTGCCTGACGACCTCGACTTGCACATCAATGTCAAGGTACTACAAGCTATACATGAGTCTACGTATTTCCTCTCTTTGTTTTGAATCCATGTCACTGATCCCTCAAGAGCCAACGTCATATCATCCATCCGCCAAAGCTGGAGGCCGTGGTTCCGCACTTACCTACTTACTTACTTGAGGTAATCTTTCTCCCTCCACGGCCTCAATGGTGTCCAGTCCCATAACAGTTGTTTTTTAACTAATGATCTTTCCATCCGTATTTTTCTTTAGATTTTCTTCCCTAAACATGCTACGTAAGAATGGCCTTTGGCAAGGGCATCGGACAATATTAATTCAGCATCTGATAATACATGCACTTGCATAAGAATGACAATACATGCATATTTTCGTTTCAAAATATGTCCGCGAAATGAAAAAGGGAAATAAAAAGAATAAAAGAAAAGGAAAAAGAAAAAGGAAAGGAAACATTTAATAACTCATGAACAATTAATCAGTGCTAACCTGTACATGCAAAATTTCAACAGTTGACACATATATCTATTTCTTTGTTATGCGTCTATTAAAAAAAGTGCTTAGTGTAATAATCATGTTCTAAAAAAATTCCAATCATAGTGACATTATATATTTTCTATTTTTTGTATTCATAAAGCAATTTGCTCTCAAGTTCCCGCTGCAACGCGCGGGGTATCTACTAGTAATAGAAGTGACCGGCACATGTTATCACCTGCCGCTGGTGACTTGCATGACTAGTGGGCCCTAGTTGGCACCCACAACTCCTAAGTCCAGGGTGCATATACCCCTTCGCCGCTCAGGAACAGTGTGTCCATTTCCCCCAAATCCAACCCCCTCTAAAATCCAAATCTCTAGCCGTCGACCGCGCCGCGCGCGCCTTCTTCACCGCGCCACAACGTGGCAGTGCGCCTCCCGCCTTTGCGGTAGTGCACCTCCGGCCGCTGTCGTGTCCGTCCGCGCCCATGGGATCGACCCCCGCCGTTGCATCCGTGGGATTGACTCCCGTCGTCGCCCACCAAGCCCGACTGCCAGCCTCTTCTCTCCGGTGAGCAGAGCACCCTTTCCCTCTCCCTCTTCTCTTTGGTAATCAGTACCGAGCTAACAACTAGGGTTTTCTCCCCCATGCCGCTCCTCTACTAGTTTAATTTGTGGATTGTCTTATTTGACATGTTCAGATGGTCTTGTGGATCAGAAAACTATCTTAATTTGGATCCATTTAGTATAAGATCATAATCATGTAGTCCAAAAAAATGTCTTAGCTTTTCAGATTACAACTGTGAGCATGTACTATATATTTACTAGAATTGGATAAGCTAGTATGGCATTTGACACTAGGAATATGTAGGTATAGTACATTCTACACTGCTTACTCACGTTCTCTGTTCTAGGGATGCCCTAGCTTGGCCATCAAAATGCATAGAATTACTTAATTGACCCTTTTGAATAAATGGCTTCGGTATTCAAAATTGTCCCATTTACAAAATTTGCAAGCGTTCAAGGATGAGTGACAACATTTGGCGAAACGTTGATTAATTTTTGTTTCGCCAAATTTTTGGCATTCTCGATATGTTTAATTTTTTAGCAAAGGTCATGCCATTTTGTCCCGTCAAATGTGAACTTCTCAAATGTTTTCTAGAAGACCGATTATTTGGTTTTTAGGTACTATAATTAATGTAGTAGCAAGGAGGTCAATATCGATCAATAGTTTTCGACATTTTTTTGTACTAAGGTATTTTTTACAGGGATTCCATGGCTCTTAGTCGTTGTCATCAGGCCTCCCGTACCGCATCATCATCCTCCACTCCCGCGCCGCCGCCCTCGTCAGTTGAATTGGAGAGGCAGTGGCGGAGGATGTGGTTGGCGTAGGCAAGACGGTTGACGACGCGGTGTTCTGCTGGAGAGAATGCATGCATGAGCTGAAGGAGGTGAAGGCTATCGCACACGAGATCTCTAGTTGGCAGGGGGGAGTCCGTATGTACAAACAATATGCCGATAAAAATTTGAGGAATGCAACATACGTCATCTTCTAGGAGGCCACCAATGAAGAGTGCGCTCGGATGCCGACTCGGAGTAGATCGGAATTAGTCCTCAACTGGGCGCTGCAAGAGGTGAAATCTCATATCCCGATTCAGAGAGCTCGATGGGGATGTGTCGTGGGGATAATGCTGCAGAGAATGCCCCCATCACCACCTGATTCCACTTCGCCTTCAGCAGTCGCCTTGCCATCCACTTGAACATGTGCCTATAGTGTTGATTGAGCTAAGTTTTAATTTCCTAAGTTAGAACCGTAGATGATGATTTTTCTCTCTCTAGCTAGTAGCTTAAACAACTTTGTGCCCCATACCAGGATAGGGTTTAGGTGTGTCTACAATCTTTAAGTTTTTTGCTTTCTAAGACTATTTTTCTTTTTACACCCATAGGTTTCGAGCTCCGGTGACTGTTGGTTGTGCTGCAGGTGGCATCAGCGAGCGACGGGTGGCAAATAATGTTGAACTTATTCATGACGGTGGTACTAGCAATTAGGTCTATATGTCTGTAGTACGATTGAACTCTAGTTTGGTCTAGACTTGCTCTTTATATATATGTTCATGACTGATTTGGACTCTAGTTTGGTCTGGACTTCTAGTCATCTGTTCCTAATGTCATCCATAATCAAAGGCGTAGCCAGGTTGGAGACACGCCCCGGGCCAACAGCCTAGCTACAGTACTGAACAGTGCCGAATAGTGTTTCTGACGCTACAGTCAACGAACGAACAAGCTGCCACGCCCCAGGCCATGGCCCTGGTAGCCTGGGGCCTGGCTACGCCACTGTGCATAATGATATGTGTCATTTGTGCTGACAGGTACACATGATGACTAATTTTGAACCTGTAATTTTTTTAATCCATGTAAAGTGAGCAGTGGCGAGCAAGACCAGTCGCCCGCCACTGCTGCTTAGTCTATCAGTGGCAAGCGGCCCGTCCACCACTGATGTCGCGGGAGGTCAGTGGCGGGCGCCTCTAAGAGCCTCGCCCACCACTGCTAGCCAGTTCTACAGTAGTGCAATGACAGGTGGGTCCTATATGCAGTGCAAATATGGAGGCCACGTTATGGCGACATAGTATTTATGCAGAACCGCCACGGCCTTCATATGGACGAACGCGCTTCATATCCCATATGGCGATCGCCGATACAGTGAATCTGCTAGAGTTGATATAAGACATTTTTTAGTAGGGAAAAAATGAGTTGTCTGGTCATTGAACATTACAGCTACTTTACTAAAGGTTATAGTCTGCATCACACCAGTTAATATATCTACCAGGAAATCATTTTTTCTTTAATACCAATTTTTAAAAAGACCAGTTAAAGAAAACATCATTTAGTTTTTTCCTATGGATCTCATGCATGACTTCATGAAGTACTACAAGTCCATCCTGGATGTATCTTCTTTGATTTCTTTGAAGGCCTAGAACTTCCTTTTTCTTGAATCCTACACCTTGAGGCATTGTTTGTGCGTGCACGATCGTCAAACGTCAATTATGTCTTGAATGGGTGGTACACCTTGAGGTCGGATTTGATGCCGGCGATGGATCCGGCGGCCGCCGCAAGGGAGATGGCGAGGCATCCAAGGCTAAGCATCTGCAGGCACACCCACCGCGTGCTCCACTTGGGCACCTTCTTCTGCACCACGTACATCTCCACCGGGAAGTAGACGGTGAGAGGCCAGAACCCCAGCGCGCCCAGGAACCCCACCACGTCGTTGAAGAAGGGCAGTATCATGGACACCACCGTCGTCGCCACCACGAACGCCGTCCGCCATGTCGCCCGGAACATGTTCACCTTATACGTCCGGAAGAGCGGGACCTCGACCTCGCCGGTGACGAACGTCGACTCCGGCCACCTCTTGGCCGCCCACTTCTCCACGAAGGCGAACAGGGGCTGGCAGTACACCTGGTAGGCGCCGACAAGGTGGACAACAATGGCGGCGTTGGCCACGTCGAGGAGCCAGAAGGGCTCGTAGAAGCCGAACCCCGTGAGGAGGTTCCCGGGGGCGGCGTCGCCGAAGGCGGCGTAGCCCATGCAGCCGCAGAGCATGTAGAAGACCGTGGTCACCGCGACGCTGACCATGGTGGCGCGCTTCATGACCGTGGACTCCGACGGCGGCGGCGCCCGGATGGTGTCCTGGATCTCGATGAGGATGAGGGAGTAGGAGTAGGCGAATGCGATGTCCCCGAACGCCTGCAGGCTGCGCCACACCTTCTGCATCGGCGTCACCGTGCCGATGCTGATGCCGGTCAGGCTGCCCTTCATGCCTCCATTAGCTGCACGCATGCATGGATAATTTTTTAATACATGGATGACTATGATTGAGGTATCAGATTCTATCGATGAGTATGCATAATCACCTACCTATGACTTGGACGATGCCGAGGCCGAGGCCGATGGAGGAGTAGGTGAAGGACATGGCGGCGGCGAGCATGGAGAGCCAGGAGATCTGGTCGAAGTCGGGGATCTGGGAGAAGAAGACCTGAGCCACGCCGAAGATGATCATGTAGGGCACGCTGGAGACCTTGCAGGGGTCGGCGTGGCCGTTGCCGTGGAAGCAGTTTGCCCGCTTGATGGCGAGCATGCTGATGGAGGCGGCGATGGTGTAGCCGATGGCCACCCCGACGATGTTGGTGTACTGCAGCACCCCGCAGATCTGGACCTTGATGCCGCTGAGGTTGGCGTTGACGGCGTCCATGTAGGTGTAGTTGCGCTTGCCGGTGCTCTGGTCGCCGGAGCGGTAGCAGTCGGCGAGCAGCGAGGAGGTGAAGTAGGTGACGAGGGAGAAGAGGAGCATGACGGCGGGGCCGGCCACCCAGCCGAGCTGCGCGATGGCCCAGCCCAGCGACAGAACCCCGGACCCGATCACCGCCGTGATAATGTGCGAGCTCGCCGTCCACATCGTGCCTGCACACATCGGCATCGGTATGTACATCAGAGTGAGAAACCAATGCAACAATCAAGTACTGTACGCTTGTTGTACCGACCGGTGCGATGAGATGAGGGTGGGGTTTTACGTACCGGTGCGCTTGTTGCGGCCATCGTCGTCGACCTTGGACCCGGCGGTCTGGCCGAGCTCGGCGGCGGCCACCTCCATCGGCGGGTAGTAGTAGGTGGCCACGACGTTGTCCGCCATCCCGATCGACCTCTCCCTAGGCTTTAACTGCTGCCAACGGAACAGAGAGAGTAGGCGTGCAGGTTAGAACTAATTAAGAGGAGACCACACCACAGTAAGTGCAGTGCACTCTGCGCGCTAGAGATGCGATCTTGTGCAGCGTGATCTGCAGAGACCGAGTAGTAAATGTTTCCTGGCGAGCAAGAGAGCGCGAGGTGGTGGTGGTGGGTGCTCTGGGTGCCCAGGGTACGGGTGCAATTTATAGGAGCTAGCATGCGCACTGCGTAAAGCGAGTGCCGGCCTGGACCTGTCGCCATTCAGGGGCCGCCGCTGCCCGCGGTGGCTGGCGGGAACGCGGGAAGCTGCTGCTGCTAGTGCTCGGACTGGAAATCCAAATCCTCTTTGGAAACTAGAGTTGACGCATATGTAATCTCAGCATGTAGTCTTCCGAGAAGGGGCCAACCATCACCTTTCTTAGGCCCTACCTCGTTGGCACAACAGTCAACAGGTCGAGCAGGCACATGCTAATTGCCCACAGCTTACTAACGATCATGCTTAAGCCCCACCACCCGTAGCTTTTTCGGCCAGTCAATGGTGAAACAGACTATACCTACCTCTCCACGGTGCTCTAGACTAGCTGCCCACCTCGTCTCGTGCATGAACACACGGTGCACGAACGATAGCTTAGTAGATATGATAAGATCGCAGCAGTGTCAGCAGCTAAATCAGTTACCTTTCTCTGAAGGGAGCTCCTGGACCAAGCAGGGCGCAGCACCGGAGGCAAGCACGGCCGGTCGAGAGGGCTCTCGGCGAGAGCTGCTAGATCGTTGCTGCTGCGGTGGTGGTGCTTCGTCTGCATCGACCGGCTGGCTCTTTTATAGGGAGAGGCTGTATGTGCGGTGCTGGCATTTCGGTCCACCCTTTTTCCTGGTGGCATCTCTCTCTCCCTTTCTCCGCCCACTCGCATGGATCGCCGATCATACGTGCGTTGGATGGCTCTTCGTCGTCGTCGTATCACGAATTCTTTATGACTGCAGTACCATGATTTTTCAGTGCTCGAAATTGATGCCGGGTTGGTTCGTGGAATCACTCGTTGCGCCCGGTTTTGGCCGGTCCAGAACCTATGGAGGAAAGGCGACGAACATCTTGCGTGCGTGTGCCTTTGCGACGGAGACCCAGAGAGCCGTTCCTTTTCGCGGCAGAGGTTCGATCGCGTGTATATGAATTAATTAGCTAATCCCCGTTTGAACGTGAACATGCTAGTACATTTTGTAGACTAACACGAGCGGTTGCCAGGTCTAGGAATCGTGTGATATGATTATTAGTTGTGAGCAAATCGTGTGATATGATGATGGCCTAACGAGCATCGTTTAAATTAGTTCAGTATCGTTTAATCGTGTGTGGGTCGACAAATGGCTTTTGGTGCAGAGAAAGAAAAGCAGGGGCTGGAAGTGTCCCTTCCCTGGCCTCTTTTTGTCCTGACCAGCAGTTGTGCCTGTATAGCTGTACTCGAGTGGCATGACTATGTTTCAGGATAACAAAAATGGGCATGATCTGTGAAGGCTTAATTAACTAGTCCAGGAAGCGGCTTGCTAGCTTGTAGTTTTGGTTATCCACGAGTGAGGGTTGGGCAGGCTAAGCACCCTTCTGGGGAGCGGCCTGCTAGATTTGTGAAGGCTAAATTAAATAGTCCGGCGAGCGGCTGTACTACATCGTAGAGTTTGTATTTTTAGAACCCGCTAGCGAAGGCTAGGCAAGCTAAGCTTCGTTCTGGTTCATTTGTAAGCTTGGGTGTGTGCATCACAGTTCACAGGATCACAGGAAGCAGATGCCAAGGAATGTTTTGTGGAACATTATGCGAGCCTAAAATATTTCTCCATGTTATTGATCCGACCGTCGTGGGGTATATATAAAGGTAGAGCGGGGTAAAGACTTGGACTACGAGACAAGTTGTATGTGCTTAAAACTTAATTTTATCTCTACCCACTTATCTCTATGTGTGCATCGCTTGATGCAGAGGCAGGGGGCAGTCCTCCTTTTCAAAAAAAAAAAAAAATCACTTATCTCTATCTGCAAACCCAATTATACTTCTAACACCCCCCACAATCTTGTACTTATGTTATTTTCCCCACTTCTTCATCATCAACTACATCTCTAATGACTAATGGGTAGGCACCTAGGATGGTGATTGGATGATTGCTACTCTGTGGCCAAGTTCAATGTCACATATCCAATTGGTATTCCATCAATGAGAGGACATACAAAGTGGAAAGTTGTAGATCAAGGGTTCAGACTTGAAACTCCAGTACTTAAGAGGTCACACTAGTACAAAACAGGGCTTTGGTCCAGGCCAGATAAGAGCATCAATCCCGGTTCTGTTACGAACCGGGACCAATGGGTGCATCAGTCCCGGTTCGTGAGGCCAGGGCGCTGGCCGGGCCACGGCAGGCACCAGTCCCAGTTCGTCTGACCCCTTTGGTCCCGGTTCCAGATACGAACCGGGACTAAAGGGCCTCACTCCTGGCGCAGCCCCTTTAGTCCCGGTTGGTGGCTGGAACCGGGACTAAATGTGTGTCTTCTGTCCCGGTTCTAGCCACAAACCGGGACTAAAGAGATGCCTATATATATGCTCTCCCCTGCCCGCTCACTCCTCTGTTTTTTGGCCGGCCGGTGTGGGAGGTGTGTGTTGCTCTGCTCTCACCTCCTATGTACATGAGGTGTTCGATGAAATGCCCGAGTCACACTTAAGCTTTCTCCTCTCCAAGCTCGACCTCCAAGCTCCATTTTCCCCAAGATTTGTCTAGGTTTGGCGGTGCACCAACTACACAAGTGTTCTAAAAGGTTAGCAACTTCATCGTTTCATCTCTCACTGCTAGTTTAGCTCATTTCAAATGCTGTAGAAGTAGAGTGGTTTGTGGGTTTTAGTGGAGGAGTGTATGTGGGAGTTCTTTTGATTTAGATGCACAATTTGAGCTGAAATTAACTTCTTAGAGTCTGCACATGTGTAGGGTGCCGTCCCCGTCCCCGTCCTCACCGCCGTCGATCGCCCGCGGCGATCTCGTCGCCGGCACCACCGTGGTGAGCCTCTTGTTCTTATCTTCTTTTTAAAAAAAATCTTACTTGTATGATTTAGATAGGTACTTGTATAATTTTCTTACTTTTATTATTGTTTGTTATTATATAGTGCCATGACTTTGGTATCCGCCCCTGTCGGCCCTCGTCCTGTCTATGATTCGGATGTGGTATATTATTTTTTATTATGATTTGTTTCATTTAGTGTTTATGATAATTATGCCGACCAACGTGACATAGATGTTTTTATCTAGGAGGTATGTGAACCAGAAATTTCAACCGACCCTCTTGTCGAGAGGTTAAATTTAGTTGAAAAAGAAAACAATTACTTGAAGAAAAAATTGAAAAGAATTGAGGAGGAGAAGATGGAATTGGAGTTGCATGTTGCCGATGTCGTCGATGATCACAAGATCAAGATGGATGCAATGCGCTTGAAGATTAGAAAGATTAGAAAATATGCCATTCATAATGAGGCTTGGTATCATTATGCCGTTGGATCAATTGTTACCTTAGTTGCGATTATGATCGCATTTGTTGTTGCATTTAAATGTTTTTCATAGTTTCAATGTATCTTTTAATTAGATGCTCTAGAGAGCAATATGTTGTTCTATGAGAACTATATATGTATGAACTTTATGTATTTATTTTTTCAGTAATAACATTTGATCACTACTGTACTTTGGTTTTCATGTGATGATGAACTTGTATTAATTTGGTCACTTCTCTATTCATGATGTTCTGTAATGGTTTTTGATACACTTAATTATATAATGCACGCAGATGAACCGGCAATGGATGTACGGTGACCGACGCACCTCCGAGTATCTTGAGGGCCTGCATAAATTTCTCGAAGTGGCTGAGGCAAACAAGCAGAATGGTTTTATGTATTGTCCATGCCCTGTCTGTGAGAATACGAAGGATTACTCTAACTTGAAAACCCTTCACGTCCACCTGCTTGAGAAGGGTTTCATGCCACACTATAATGTTTGGACTAAGCACGGAGAAAGAGGGGTTATGATGGAAGACAACGAAGAAGAAGAGGGTGATGACAACTATCCCCCTGAATACGGTGATACTGCAACGGGGGAAGCTGAAGATCAAGAGGAACCAGACGATGTGCCCGATGATGATCTTCGCCGGGTCATTGTTGATGCAAAGAGACAATGCCAAAGTGAAAGGGAGAAGTTGAAGTTCGATCGCATGTTAGATGATCACAAAAAAGGGTTGTACCCAAATTGCGAAGATGACAACACAAAGCTCGGTACCACACTGGAATTGCTGCAATGGAAGGCAAACAATGGTGTATCTGACAACGGATTTGGGAAGCTACTGAAAATAATGAAGAAGAAGCTTCCAAAGGATAACGAATTGCCCGACAGTGCGTACGAAGCAAAGAAGGTTCTATGCCCTCTAGGATTGGAGGTGCAGAAGATACATGCATGCCCTAATGACTGCATCCTCTACCGCGGTGAGTACGAGGATTTGAACGCATGCCCGGTATGCGGTGCATTGCGGTATAAGATCAGACGAGATGACCCTGGTGATGTTGAGGGCGAGCGCCCCAGGAAGAGGGTTCCTGCCAAGGTGATGTGGTATGCTCCTATAATACCACGGCTGAAACGTCTGTTCAGAAACAAAGAGCATGCCAAGTTGATGCGATGGCACAAAGAAGACCGTAAGAAAGACGGGAAGTTGAGAGCACCCGCTGACGGGTCGCAGTGGAGAAAAATCGAGAGAAGGTGGGGGGACTTTGCAGGTGACGCAAGGAACGTATGGTTTGTTTTAAGTGCAGATGGCATTAATCCTTTTGGGGAGCAGAGCAGCAATCATAGCACCTGGCCCGTGACTCTATGTATCTATAACCTTCCTCCTTGGTTGTGGATGAAGCGGAAGTTCATTATGATGCCAGTGCTCATCCAAGGCCCTAAGCAACCCGGCAACGACATTGATGTGTACCTAAGGCCATTAGTTGAAGAACTTTTACATCTGTGGAATGGAGAAGGTGTACGTGTGTGGGATGAGCACAAACAGGAGGAATTTGACCTACATGCGTTGCTGTTTGTAACCATCAATGATTGGCCTGCTCTTAGTAACCTTTCAGGACAGACAAACAAGGGATACCACGCATGCACGCACTGTTTAGATGATACCAAAAGTATATATTTGGACAAATGCAGGAAGAATGTGTACCTGGGACATCGTCGATTTCTTTCGACCAACCATCTCTTAAGAAAGAAAGGCAAGCATTTCAAAGGTGAGGCAGATCACCGGAAGAAGCCCGCCCTCCGTACTGGTGATGCCATACTTGATATGGTCAAGGATTTATAAGTAATCTATGGAAAGGGTCCTGGCGGATAATCTATTCCGAATGACGCTGAGGGACGCGCACCCATGTGGAAGAAGAAATCTATATTTTGGGACCTACCCTATTGGAAAGACCTAGAGGTCCGCTCTGCAATCGACGTGATGCACGTGACAAAGAATCCTTGCGTGAACCTTCTAGGCTTCTTGGGCGTGTATGGGAAGACAAAAGATACACCGGAGGCACGGGAGGACCAGCAACGTGTGCACGAAAAAGACGGCATGCATCCAAAGCAGTATGAAGGTCCTGCCAGCTACGCTCTTACCAAAGAAGAGAAGGAAATCTTCTTTGAATGCCTGCTCAGTATGAAGGTCCCGTCTGGCTTCTCGTCGAATATAAAGGGAATAATAAATATGGCAGAGAAAAAGTTCCAGAACCTAAAGTCTCATGACTGCCACGTGATTATGACGCAACTGCTTCCGGTTGCATTGAGGGGGCTTCTACCGGAAAACGTTCGATTAGCCATTGTGAAGCTATGTGCATTCCTCAATGCAATCTCTCAGAAGGTAATCGATCCAGATATCCTACCAAGGTTAAAGAATGATTTGGTGCAATGTCTTGTCAGTTTCGAGCTGGTGTTCCCACCATCCTTCTTCAATATCATGACGCACGTCCTAGTTCATCTAGTCGACGAGATTGCCATTCTGGGTCCTCTATTTCTACACAATATGTTCCCCTTTGAGAGGTTCATGGGAGTCTTAAAGAAATATGTTCGTAACCGTGCTAGGCCAGAAGGAAGCATCTCCATGGGCCATCAAACAGAGGAGGTCATTGGGTTTTGTGTTGACTTTATTCCTTACCTTAAGCCGATTGGTCTCCCTCAATCGCGGTATGAGGGGAGACTAACTGGAAAAGGCACGCTAGGAGCGGATGCAATAATATATAGGGACGGGCATTCTTGGGCTCAAGCACACTACACAGTTCTACATAATTCTACCTTGGTGACCCCGTATGTCAATGAACACAAGAATTTTCTGCGCTCCAAACACCCGGAGCAGTCTGACGACTGGATTACATGTGAACACATCAGGACTTTCGGCAGTTAGTTGCAAACACATCTCATGGGTAACAACATTGTTGGAGATGAGCTGTACTCGTTGGCCAGGGGACCATCTTCGACTGTATTGACTTACCAAGGGTACGAGATAAATGGGAATACATTTTACACGATCGCCCAAGATCAAAAGAGCACCAACCAAAACAGTGGTGTCCGCTTTGATGCAGCAACCAACAGGGGAAAGGACACATATTATGGTTACATAGTGGACATATGGGAACTTGACTATGGACATGATTTTAAGGTCCCTTTGTTTCGGTGCAAATGGGTCAATCTGTCAGGAGGCGGGGTACAGGTAGACCCGCAGTACGGAATGACAACAGTGGATCTCAACAATCTTGGGTACACAGACGAACCATTCGTCCTAGCCAATGATGTGGCGCAGGTTTTCTATGTGAAGGACATGTCTACCAAACCGAGAAAAAGAAAAGATAAGGAAGCGAATACATCATACGATGAGCCAAAGCGCCACATAGTTCTTTCAGGGAAAAGAGACATCGTGGGAGTGGAGGGCAAGACAGACATGTCTGAAGATTATGAAAAGTTTCATGAAATTACTCCCTTCAAAGTGAAGGCTGACCCAAGCACCCTGTTAAACGATGAAGATTATCCATGGTTACGGCGCAATAAGCAAGGGACACACGCGAAGAAAAAGTGAAGACTTTCTCTCCACAACTATTCTGATGATGGCTTTGATCTAGAATATCACTGCAGTTACATGTCAAGAAATGAAATGCCTTTTGTAACATATGAGTTTTCGTCTGAAACCGTGATACTTCGAAAGAGATTGTCCATTTTGTACACGAAGTGCATCCAGTTTTTGCCGTAACCCTCTCAACTTTTTAGCACATGCTATGTGGGTGAAATGATGATACCATGCCAACTTTCAACCTTTTCAGAGTTCATTTGTACTGCTTTTCAATTTCAGGGTCATTTAGCTAAAATAAATCAGTAAATGCATGAAAAATAGCAAATGAAGTCAGAAAGGGTTGAAAATTGATGATGTGGCTTTGAATGGTGCATGTTGAATGCACAAAAAGTCTGGAGTTGAAATAAGTTAAAAAAAATGGAATGCCTTTGTAACATATGTGGGTGAAATGATGATACCATGCCAACTTTCAACCTTTTCAGAGTTCATTTGTACTGCTTTTCAATTTCAGGTTCATTTAGCTCAAAGAATGAATTAATAGCAAAAAGAATGAATCAAAAAGCTTTTATAAAACTCTAATAGCAAAAAGAATGAACTAAAAAGCTTTCATAAAATTCTAATAGCAAAAAGAATGAACTAAAAAGAATCAATTAAATATAATATTTTTCAATAGCAAAAAGAATCAACTAAAAATAATCAAAATAATATTAACTAAAATTATCAAAGTATTTATTTGTTAAAAACTTTAATAGTAAAAAGAATTTTCATAAAGTATTTTTTGTTACAAACTTTAATAGAAAACTAAAAATCTTTTATAAAACTCTAATAGCAAAAGGAATCAACTAAAAAGAGTCAATAAAAAATAAAACTTATGCAACTAAAATTATATAAAATTTATGCAACTAAAATTATATAACTAAAAATAACATATGCAAAAAATAACATTAAAAATTTAAAAACATAACATATGCAAAAAAAAAGAAAAAAAAAGGCCCACCTACTAGCCACCACGGCCTGCATACGACTAGAAACCCTACAAATGGGCCAGGATGCAGGCCCGCAGTGCTAGCAGGCCCAACAGGGCGTGAGATAGGCATGTACTGCCTGCAGTAGAGAGGAGCTCGAGAGGGCAGCGGCAGCAGCGCTTATAAACCACTCCGAGCCCCTCTCAACTAGCGAGGTGGGACTAAACTTTTGGCTGCGGCAGCACAGCCCTTTCGTCCCGGTTGGTGGCTCGAACCGGGACGAAAGGCCCCGGTTGGAGCCACCAACCGGGACTAAAGGTCTCTGCTTCCCGCCCTTTGGGTTGCTGAAATTGACCTTTGGTCCCGGTTGGTGGCTCGAATCGGGACGAAAGGCCCCCCTTTCGTCCCGGTTCGTGCCACCAACCGGGACCAATGCTCTAGGTATATAAGCAGCACTTACAAGTTTTCCATTCAGTTTTCTTCGATCTCCTCCTCTCCCCCGACGGCGCCGACGACCACCTCGACGACGCCAGGCTGCCGGACCGCGCCGTCGCCTCCCCGAGCCCTGCCCCGACGCCCTCCCCGAGCCCTGCCCCGACGCCCTCGCCGACCCCCTGCCCCGACGCCCTCGCCGACGCGCCGGACCTCCTCGCGCGCCCTCCTTCCCGTCGCCGCGTGCCCCCTCGAGCCCGCCGTCCTCGTCGCCGGCCTCCAGCCATCGCCGCGCCCCCCCAAGTGAGCCCCCCTTTCCCATGGTCCCCTGCTCCCCGTCGCCGCGTGCCCCCGAGCCCCTTGCTCTGCCACTGCTCCATGGTCGCCGTCGGCCCCGTTGCTAAAAATGTGTTTTTTTAGATGAATAGATAGATAGATAATGTTCATGTGGAGATGAGATGAGATGTATGGTGCTCTGTTTTTTTAGATAATGTTCATGTGGAGATGAGATGAGATGAGATGTATGAGATGTATGAGATGTTTTGTGGAGATGAGATGAGATGTTGTCATGTGGAATTTTTTTTTGTTCATAGAAATTAGTGTGAATTTTTTGTTCATGATGATCTTGCTAAAACTCATATTAAGTTTGTTCGATGAATGTTTTCTGTTAAAACTCATATTAAGTTTGTTCGATGAATGTTTTCTGTTAAAACTCATATTCAAAATGAGTTAAAAGACTCATATATTCAAAATTTACTCCCGGTCCGCTCGCCCGACCAACTCTCGAGGCCACCCAAACCCTAGAAGAAAGAGCGTTGTCGATCTACCCCCTCCCGCCCCTACCCGTAATTGTTATGTATAATCCTATATATTGGCGTCTAATTCACCGGTCTTACCTCAGTGAACCGAAGGGACTTTATTTATTCGGTAGGCGGCCGGCATAGGTCAATGTGGTAGAATGGATAGTTCGATCTCCTGCATAGCGATTATTTTTTGTAAAGTGTCCTCTCCTGAAAGTATAACCCCGATAACTTCGACATGAGGGGGGACGTCGGACATGCATGAGAGAGGTGGTCCGCAAAGTATCCTCTCTCAAAAGTATAACCCCCAATAACTTTGCATGATGTTTGCGACTAATCCATTGCTCATATATGCATATGATTCCTTGTTGTGATTAGCTAGGTCTATGTTTGCCACTAATCCATCTATCATGGTTGTATATTGCCATGTTGTAATATTTGCAGAAACTATGGACAGAGACTTAGAAAAAGAAGAGTTGTTGGGGGATATAATCCGCGACGGAGTTGATATCACCTTGTCGTTTCTCAACGACATCGATGGTCAGGAAAGAGAGGATGACGGCTTCAGTGATCCAATGGAGGAGGAAGGAGATCATGACGGCTCCGGTGACCGAATGGAGGAGGAAGGAGATCATGACGGCTCCGGTGACCGAACGGAGGAGGGAGCCTTAATTGTTGCAAAGTCCGGCGAGGTATATATACATATATTAATTAAGCCTCTGCTGACTTGATGCATTAATTGTTTTGTATGTACATATATTAACGCTTCTTTCTTCTTTTAATTAGCCCTCCGGATCAAGCCAAACTTCCGTAAGGAGACAAGGCCCGAAGAAAAGGTTGCGCCAGGATGAAAGGTTCACGATCGAAGAAGTCGGTCGAGATGGCCAACCGATTGCTCCCAAGTGGAGCAGGGACACATTTATACATCAGTGCGGAGTGGTTGTTAGGGACATCGTCCCGATCAGCATCCAAGAATGGAATAAGAAGAAGGACCCTGAAGTTTCTTATGTCCAGGATAGACAGAAAGATGATCTTTGGACCTCGCTGATGACAAATTTCAGCCTACCACCAGAGGCGGATCCGAATAAGGTCAAGGCGTTTGCTCTTAAGAAGATGGCAGAACTATTCAAGAACTAGAAGAAAGATTTGAACAAAAAGTTTGTCGAGAAAGACAAGACTCCAGAATTCACCGGTCCATATGAGAAGATAAAAGATCACTGGCCCGCATTTGTGGCCTACAAGAAATCGGACAAGGGCAAGCAAAGGTCAGCGACAAATAAGCTAAATGCTACAAAGAAGAAGTATCACCATGTTACGGGGTCAGGTGGCTACAGCAAAGCCCGGCCTACGTGGGACAAAGCTGAGCAAGACCTGCTTGCTAAAGGGGTCCAACCAGCGACATTGCACTGGCCAGATCGGTCAAGGACTTGGTTCTTCGGGGTTGGGGGAACTTTGGACCCAGACACAGGGGAGTGTGTTTGGACGAAAGCTCAACTTGCAATACCCGTCAAGAAGCTTGAGGAAGCAATCCAGGCAGCGCAGGAAGGGAGGTTACATCCCGACAGAGAGAATGACGAGCTGACACAGGCCCATGGGAATCCTGAACACCCTGGACGAACATGAGGCACATCAGGCTCCGTTCCGTGGGTGCATGGGTTTCCCGACAGCGGTGGTTATAGAAGCCGAGAGAGAAAGAAGAAAGCGGAAGCAAGCGAAATGCAGAAGATCAATGCAAGATTAGCGAAACTAGAGGAACTTGAGAGTCAGCGAGCTACCGGCCAACCATCTCAGCGGCACGAAGATCCTTCCTTCGACACTGCCCCAGAAGCTACCCCACCATCTCAGCGGAGAAGCAGCATGGCTTCCACGGAGCTCCTTCAGCCTGATATCACGGCTCCTCGCTACCCCGTGGATAGTATCACGGAGGCTGAACATTGTGTGCTAATGGCGAAATGCCAGAACCTGACCTTGAAGGCGGCGGTCGGCTCTGTTTTACCTCCTCGAGTTGAGGGAACTTTCCATTGCCGTCCGATTCCACATGGCTATGCTATTGTCACGGTGGATGAAATAATGGAGGGATTTGAGGGGCTGGAGCTTGACTACCCTACAGGTGAAGGGGATAATCTTCTGGAAAATGCCTTAAGGAGTACCTGCCTATGGAGAAAGGAGAACAACAAGCTTCCAAACTGGACGCCGCCTCAGCAGACTCAGCCGGAGGAGGCCCCTCAGCAGACTCCGCTGCCTCATTCGTCTCCGGCGCGTCAGCTATCTCCGCCGCCTCAGCTGTCTCCGTCGCGTCAGCCAACTCCGGCGGAGGAGGCCCCTCAGCAGAATCCTCCTTCGCCTCCTCCGCGGCGTCAGCGGACTCCGCCTCCTGCGCCGCGTCAGCGGACTCCGCCTCCTCCGCCACGTCAGCAACGGCAGAAGAGAGCCGCCGCCGCTCCGGCGGCTAGCAGTACAATAGGTGGTGGGAAGAAATTCAAATTTGGTCCAAGCCTCAAGCCTCTTGCCAAGTTACCACATGAGCTGACTGACAAGGAAACCGATGAGGTCGTGGCTGCCGATTTGAAACGCCAATTTGCACGGAAAGTTCCACCTCCAAAGGAAAAAATAGATCTGGTAAAGGTGAATCGCACTCTGGATGCCCTTACGCGACCACCTCCGCCTCCGCCGCTATCAAACTAAGACCACATTATTGCAAAGACATATGACAAAGCTATGAGTCGGTCGAGAAGTAGCAGTACTGGTGCAAGAAGTGGGAAAACAATTCCCCAGCTCGGCGAACAGGAAAAGCAATCGTGCCCCCCGCTCAAGGTGTTTACCGATACCCCGGGGGTAGCGGCCGTTGCTCCTGGTTTCAATCCTGGTGATTACCTAGGCGATGATGTACATTTTGAAATCGCTAAGCCGGTAGACACCTTTAAATACCAGCACGGGAAGCGTCTCGTCAGAAGTGATGATCTGGAACGAGATCTACCAACGATGATGCGAAGATTACATAAATGCTACTTGGAAACCTGCAAGGATGGGACGGGCAGTATCTTGGTGGGAATTAAGGATGAGCACGACTTCGTTGGAGTCGACTCGATCTTCGTTGAATTTGACAAACTCTTTCAGTTATACAATCAAGCCGCCCTCGACAAAAGTCTCGTGGCTTGTTATTGTCTGTAAGTATTATTTCTGTAATTAAGTCTCTAGCTCAGCTCATTCATTGCATGTATATAATTATCCTCACTATATTATGCAGATTGAAGATCGTCGAATTTAAAAGAGGACAAATCTATGACATTGGGTTCATTAACCCAAATATCGTAAATGAATGGTCGGTACAGAAGATCCCCGAGGAGACTGAGAAAATCTTGCTAATGGCGTTCCTTCGACACCAAAACAAAAGGGAAATACTCTTTCCTTACAACTTCAAGTGAGTGTTACTGTCTTCTGCATAATCTGTTTCGCTGACTCGAGGTTAAGTGTAATTGATGAGTTATGCGCGCGCAGGTTCCACTTTATTCTGCTAGCCATTCAGCTTGACGAGGGAGCAGTAATTGTCTTGGACTCGAGACGTAAAGAGGCTACGGAGTATGCAGACATGATTGAAATGCTCCAGAAGTAAGTTCAATCATTATCGCACTATATCGGCAACTTTCGTTCATTTCCTGATATCAAGTAATCATTTTCTTTGCCGGGCAGGGTTTGGAAAAAGTTCATCACGTGGGTTAAGGGTGAATGGAGACCGGAGCTGCGATTTAAACAACCAAGAGTAAGTAGTACTAGCTAGTTCCGCGCATCTCTCATTGATTCTAGTTTCAATACCATTATCATGGTTGATTATCATTTTGATTGAACTCTATTCTCGTAAAGTGCATGTGGCAGGAACCCGGAAATGAGTTATGTGGATACTACGTGAAAGAACATGCACTGCCCCCATGTTTGGTTTTGGTAATTGATGACAATCCCTATGGACTAATGGTTGCCTTGAGTTATATTTGAAGGGTTTGTCCATAGGCTTTTCTTGAAGTACATTTGTTGGTTTCAAGGAGATTTTGAGATGACCAAGGTGGTTATTCATGGAGTTATCCAAAGATTGGTCATGTAAGAGATGAGCCTATTGCAAGCATGTCTTGAAGAAGAAGATTGTGTGGACATTCATGTTTACCTTCAAGACATCATCTTAATGAAGAGAATTGGAAGAACATGCGCTGCCCCCATGTTTGGTTTTGGTAATTGATGACAATCCCTATGGAATAATGGTTGCCTTGAGTTATATTTGAAGGGTTTCTCCATAGAAGATTCAAGGTTGATCAAGACTAAATATGAAGAGTGATTCAAGTTGATCAACACACAAAGCGTAGAAGATGTACCGAGTGGGATCAAGTGATCTCACGGTATGGTAAGCATTGTCCATTACGCTTTGTGTACTAACCCATGTTCTATGCAAGAGTTCTTTGTGGGGTTAGGTTTGTTTCCATGGGCGTGCATCAAAAGGAAGATTTCATACAACCCATGGAGGATGACATCAAGTGGTGATCGTCATCAAGATTGCGGTGTGCAAGTTCAAGTGGAGCATCACGAAGAGATCACATGCTTGAAGCTTGTCGTCCATTGTGGTGACAATGGACTTGTGAAGATGTGCCGAAGAGTGGCTCACCCATAGTGGAGTATGGGGGAGCAATCTACTAGTCTTCATCGAGCCGACGCAATCAAGAAAGGTGGTCCAACTTGAGGAGGTCAAGATCATCATCATCTAGCTCAAGTGGACTATGCGCAAGGCAAAGGTTTGCCCTTGATAGGTTTTCTATTTTACCGGTCTCATGGTGGTAGTTGGGAGACCGGGTTATAGGATCGATAGCCGTACTATCAAGGGGGGATCTCAAGTGAGTAGCTTGATCATATCGTTCGTAGAGAGCTCAAACCATTGCATCATTGCATCATCTTTCTTGGTTCTTGTTTGGTGTTTCTCTTTGTGAGTTTTTGAGCTTATGGTCATCTTCATGACAAGCTCGAGTTCATCGAAAACGGAGTTCATATATGCATCTACTATGATGTTTTCGATGTTGGAGTTTATGTCGGTTCTTCATTCATAGAGGTTTCTCATCTCTATATCTTAGGCATATCTCCCCTGCCACTTCTTATTATAACCAACAAGCTTGAGTTTGCTCAATTCGGAGCTCATTTGCAGAAGTTATGGCAGTTTCAGTCTCTGGGCAGTTTTCTTGTCACCCAAGCGGTAGTACCGCTCGGTACCACGGTAGTACCGCTTATGCGGTAGTACCGCTGTGGTCTACCGCAGCGAGTACCGCTTGTGGGAATTTCTTCTGTTGCCCATTCTTGGTGAGCGGTAGTAGCACGGTAGTACCGCTTATGCGGTACTTCCGCTTTCTACTACCGCTTCCAGTACCGCTTGCTGAAATTCTTCTGGTGCCCTGTTTTTCCTTAGTGGTAGTAGAGAGGATGTTGGGCGGTAGTACCGCTTGCGGCGGTAGTACCACTCCAGTACCGCTCCACTACCTCGTTTCTGGGCTGTTCTACGAACCTTTGCGGTAGTACCGCTTTGTGCGGCACTACCGCGCTCCTGTGCTTGCTGTACTCACTGGCTTCGGCTGGTAGTACCGCTCTAAGCGGTAGTACCGCTCCTTGGAGCGGTAGTACCGCTTGAGTGCGTCCAGCACAGGTAACGGTTCGATTTGGTGGGGGATTATAAAAGGGGGTCTTCTTCCCCCTTGCCCCAACGGTTCTTTTATCCCCTTGCAGCTCTCTCTCTCTTCCATTGTTGACCTTCTAGAGCTTTGCTATCTCTCCATCCCTCCAATGATTCTTGCTCCTTCTTGATGGAATAGAGAGAGGAGATCTAGATCCCTCTTTCCACCAATCACTTTCTCCTCTATGTGAGGGAAACCTTGTGGATCTAGATCTTGGAGTTCTTGGTGTTCTCCTTGTTCTTCCTCTCACTTTCCTCCATAGCTTTTGTTGCTTTGGTGGGATTTGAGAGAGAGGGACTTGAGCACTTCGTGTGTTCTTGCCATTGCATTAGTTGCATCGGTTTGAGTTCTCCACGGTGATACGTGGAAGTTAGTAGTTCAGAAGCTTATTACTCTTGGGTGTTTGAGCACCCTAGAGCTTGTTCCTCTTGGGTGCCTTGGCGCCCTAGACGGCTTGGTGGTGCCTCGGAGCTCAATCGTTGTGGTGTAAAGCTCCGGGCAAGCGTCGGGGTCTCCAATTAGGTTGTGGAGATCGCCTCGAGCAATTTGTCGGGTACCGGTGACCGCCCCCAAGGGTTGCCAAAGTGTACGGGTTCAGTGACCGCCCTCAAGGGTTGCCATTTGTACGGGTTCGGTGACCGCCCTCAAGGGTCCCTTAGTGGAATCACGGCACCTTGCATTGTGCGAGGGCGTGAGGAGAATACGGTGGCCCTAGTGGCATTGTTGGGGAGCATTGTGCCTCCACACCGCTCTAACGGAGATTAGCATCCGCAAGGGTGTGAACTTTGGGATACATCGTCGTCTCCGCGTGCCTCGGTTATCTCTTACCCGAGCCCTTTACTTATGCACTTTACTTTGTGATAGCCATATTGTTTCTAGTTATATATCTTGCTATCACTTAGTTGTTTATCTTGCTTAGCATAAGTTGTTGGTGCACATAGGTGAGCCTAGTCGATTTAGGTTTTGTGCTTGACAAATTAAACGCTAGTTTTATTCTGCATTTGTTCAAGCCTAAACCGTAATTATTTTAAAGCGCCTATTCACCCCCCCCCCCTCTAGGCGACATCCACGATCTTTCACTACGTTTGCGAGTTCATTCACCAAAAGACCACCGAGAGGGGCTTCACTAAACAACAATTTGAAGTACGTAAACAATATTCATAATTTTATTTTATCACCATCAATTGTGTTGATTTCATTCATATATATATATATATATATATATATATATATATATATATATATATATATATATATATATATATATATATATATATATATATTGACCCCCCTTCTTTAAATTAGACCTGGCAGAAGTGGGACGTACTCCTACCAGCTCATCGCCTACGCGCAATTCAAGAGGAGTTGGCGGGATTCTTTGTTGACCACGTCATTCCTAAAGACGGAAAATGCCATCGGGAATTGCAAACCTGTTGAATAGATATATGCATCAACGTGTACTATCTGTAGTAGCGTCGAATAGATATACGAAAACTTGTTGTTTGACCAACAAGCACGGAGAAAGAGAGGTCACTTCTCTCTATATATTGATCATGCATGACGATGTTGTGTAATTAATGGTTCCTTCATTGCTTACTAGCTAGCATCGAGTTCTCTCTATATGTAGTAGCTAGCATCGACCAAGCACGGAGAAAGAGAGGTCACTTCTCTCTATTAGCTAGCTAACACAATATGAAACCCCTAAACCCTCCAAAACCCCTAAACCCCCCCTTTCAAAAAAAAAACCCAGCGCCTGCGAGCTGCTGACGCGTGGCTGCCTTTTGGTCCCGGTTGGTGTTACCAACCGGGACTAAAGGTTCTCCTGCCTGACTGCTGCGCAGCGGCCACGTGGATACCCTTTAGTCCCGGTTGGTGTTACCAACCGGGACTAAAGGTCCTCTTGCCTGGGCGTCCCACAGCGGCCACGTGGAGCACCTTTGGTCCCGGTTCGTAGGCCAACCGGGACTAAAGGTTTTGGGTATTAGTCCCGATCGTTTTGTCCCAGTTCCAGAACCGGGACTAAAGGCCCTCTGGAACCTGGACAGATGCCCTGTTTTCCACTAGTGTCACCTGGAAGGCCTAGAAAGCGAAGGTTCAAGACCTCTCATGAAAAGGGTTCCAGATTAGGAGCAAGGAAAAACAAATGCAAACATTGTGGAGGACTTGGCCATATCAAAAGGGTTTGCAAAAATGACGTTCCATGGGAGTTCGAAGCTAATGGAGTTACTATTGAGGAAGATTCTTCTGTTGAGGAAGAGGCTCAGGTGAATAGACATGAACCTTCTCCTCTAGAGAAATAGAGGAAGAATAGTAGAAATAGAAGGAAGGCCACCGAAAAGAGCTAAAAAGAAGGCCCCACCAAAGAAAAGAAAGACATCCTCTGTAGCTAAAGATCATGTGATTCAGAAAGTTGAGAATCTTGAAGGAAAAAAAATGCAGGATTGTTCTGTATTTGTATTTAGCGCCTCTTTGGTTTGCAGGAATTTAAGAACACATTGAAGGAAAAAAAATGCAGGATTGCATTGTTAGAGCATCTCCAACGCTGACCCCGAAAGTTCTGTCCGCAAATGTCCGCGTTCATGTCCTGATGTGTCCGCGGACAGCCGGCCGGTCGGAGGCCATTCTTGCTAGGGCGATGATGATTAACCGTGGCTGAAATAAGTGTGCCTTTGAGCAATCGAGGAACCTGTGGGTATCAAGTTGGATCCTCCCTCTTGTCTCTTGAATCCTTTTTGATCTTGTGATACTTATTGTTCTGTCCTTGGATGGTCATTCTTGTTGAGTGATAACCAGGGCAGCTCCACTGTATAAACAGATTGATCTGGTGATAAGAGAGGACGGGGGTAGGTTATATGATCGAGGAAAGGGGAATCTGAGCCCACTATGCAATGAACCCTGAACCCTTTTTATTTGTATTTAAAGGTGTTGCTTATTTATGCTCCAGTGGTTATAGCCGTCTTATGTAAAGATTTCTTCTCTCATACCTTTATTGCATATAAGTTGTTCTTGATCTTTTATTGTTTGTTGTTGGTCCTTGATTTAATCTGGTTAAGAGTAAGTTGCAGTTTGTTATACTAGAAAGACTCGCTCCCAGCAAGTTATCGGTTGAATGGCTTGTTTTAATTCGTTGTGATACTATTACTTCTATTTTTACGCAAGTTACCAGTTGCAGCTATTTGTTCTTACATGCTACAAATAATAATGCTATGGGATTTTTTTTAGAGTTCTTTTGGGAGATAATGCTGGATTGTTCGTGTAAAGAGTGACCTGGGTAGCATATGTCCCATGTCGCTGTCTGTATCCATAAACAATTTTTTGACTGTTGTGATTAAGTTGCTGGGTTAATCCGAGCCATTGAGCGGACATTTCCTTTTGTTTTCTTTAGTTTGTTTTGAGGCTTTCCCCAATTCTGTCTGTCACCACCGCATTTTCTGGATCATGCACCAGACTAAATGTAGGTGAACTTTGAAGGATGTGTGTTTTGTTAGCTTTCTAACTTATTTCCTTGCTAAGTAAGCATTTGGGGTTATTTTGTTTTGTTGCTACCTTCTGGACGACAGGCGGGCGGTGGCGGCGGTGGCGCCGAGAATGGCGGCCACGCTGTCGCTACCCTCCCGTCAAGCTCGCCCCTCGCCATCGCCGGCAGTGCAGGACGCCGCTCACGTCGGTGCTCCACGGGATTCGGCGGGAGGAGGAGGAGGAGCGAGGCCGAAAGACGGTGGACGCCGCCGTCGCCGTGGTTGCCTCGCCGTCGTGGCTCAGGTGCCCACCCCTTTGCTCTTTGTCATTCCCTTCCTAACATGTGCATGTTCCTGATCTGTTCTTCTTTTCGCAGTTGGACCAGGAGACGGTGCGCCGTCTTGCGGTTGGACCGGAAAGGGAAGTGACCAGAGACGCATCTTCTCCTCTCCTTGGCAGCGACGCAGGCTGGCGACGAGGAGGCTCGCAATGGCTGGGGACGCAGCAGCTTCTCCTCCATAGGTGCTCCTTCGTGTTTCTTCCCACACTCTCCTTTCCTGCCTCGCCACCCCCATCCCTGATCTATATTTTCCTCAAAATCAGGCACACCATGTGCAACGGCCAGCCGAGCCCTGCCTCTCCGCCTCCTCCACCCACCCCTCTTCGCTCGTGCAGCAGCCAGACGAATGCCGCCGCCACCCTTGGTTCCTCTTTGTCGCTCATGACAGCCAACCGAGATCCGCCGCCTCAACCCCACACCTCTGCGTTGGCGACCCTCACCTCCGTCCCGATCTCAAGGTAGCAACTGCTGAGTGAATCAATTACATTTGATGAACAAGCAGCATATTCCTTTTTCTACCGTTGTGTTCTCTATTTGTTTTGCTTCCATCGACCAATTACTGATTGGGGGGCATGCCATGAAAGTGCCAAAGAAAAGCGGGGTGTAAAATATTAGAAAGAAAAGTAAAAAGGTCCATGGAAATTAGTAAACTTCTCGCTGTTTTAATTATATCGGCAAGAACTTAGGCATGATTCCTTCTTACCCTGAATACTAAAAAGAACATAATGGTTCTCCTAGCTTGAACTGTAAGTCTCTAACTGCTCGGAGAGTTTGCCTATTTGATTAGGAAATTGAGTGACTCTTCTGCTTGCAAATAGAGTCCTTAACTGGATAATAAACTTCTCTCCTATTACAGTGTACAATATATGATTGATTTTTTTTGCTTTGCACTATTTTACAAAAGTGTGTTGTCAATGCCCTTTTTATTTGGTATTGCTGCTACTTTGCACTATTTGATCGTGTGGTATGGTATCTAAATTTCATTAGCTCGGTAGGTAGTTGCATCGTTTTGTCAGCTCATTTAATGTTTTGGATCTTGCCAGGTTCGATTATGTCTTAGAGCAGCGGCGCAAGTAGAGAGGCCGTTGCCTGGACTGCTGCTACTCCCATCATCTTGGCTTGCAACCTCATGTTTGACTGTTGTGTGATGTGATGGGAACATCTTGGTTGTCATATGATGATGATCTCTTTCCAATATGTAGTCACACTAATTAAATTCAGAAATCTGTTGGACGTCTCTCAGCTTTGCTGATTAAAATTTGGCATTAAACAAACAAAAAATGTTATATGCCTCTGAATTTCTTCGCATTCTAAAGTAGCACCAAATAGAGGGAGCTAATGTCAAATTAGCTTTTTTTTAAAGTGTGCAGCAAAGATTGTGTTAATGCATCAGATAGGATGTGTGCACGTATTTTCTTCATTGATCTTTGATCCCCACTCTAACAACCTTTTGTGCTGATGGCTGCATTTATATGTGATAACAAAGGTGCACCTTGCTTGTTTGCTCAAATGACTAAAAGAAAATACCCCCTGCTTTTTACAGTAGTACCATAATATTTGTTGATGTTTCTCTTACTGTATATGGGTTGATCGATAGTCTTAATGAAGTGGGCAAGGCTGGTCAGGATGAATAATATTCTCATTTTGTTACCATCATGATGCTCAGTCCTCGCTGAAGCCAGTGGTTTCGCTCATAAATAATTCAATGTTGCATAACTGGACGTTCCTTTGCATTCATCTACATGTTACCATTACTCAAAACATGGTCATATGACTCTTTGATCCTAGAACACAGGATTACGTTGACCACCATATTGAAAAGAGACTCCTACAATCTATAAAACTGAGAAAGGATTAAGATTATTGTGTGTGATAGATTTAGGAAGCAATTATGTAAAAAAGGCACATAAGCCAGAACCTATAAACCTAAAACTGATATCGAAGATTTTTATAATTAGAACTGAAGGGTTTACAATTGGTGCCTTTCTGCCATTTGTTGTTGTTTTTTTCATCGATTTAGAGCTATACTACAGGCTATCGTTCTATGCATTTCCTGTCTTTGCTTTGTTGGTTCTGTCCTGTCGGGATCCTCTTGCTTGCCTGTTGCTGTCCTGTTGGGATCTTAGCATGTATATATATAGTCCTGTCATTTATTCTTTTTTCCTGTTAAATGTGCATGCTATTGTAGCTAATATCAAATTGTCCTATGCTTATTTTGTGTTCGTTGGCCACCATTTTGTGGTTATTCCCCTACCAGTCATGTTTGTCACACATCTGGTGTTTATCTAATTTATTGATGGTGTGACCAAAACCACATCTACCTTTTCTAATGTTAGTACTGGATTATTATCTGCATTGGCATCTACTATATATTGAAAGTAGTTTTATTTATCTGTACAACTTGATATATATATTTTCTGAAACCACTTCTTATGCTTCTATTTGTATCTATGACATCTTCTGTGTTTTTCTCATGTTGATGCTCAGGCGAAATCCCACCAGGCTTTGCTCTACTTTCGGTTATCATGAGAGTAAGTAACCAACACTTGCTTACTTCCTAATTCTTTTGAGAATGCTCAGCTTTTCAGTGATCTTTTGTAGCTTCGACACTTTTGTGTTGTACTAATTATTATGACCTGGTCTAATTATTATAAATCCTTCGACCTATGTAATGTACTCCTGATCCTATTATATCATGCTGCATTTCCTGTGATATATCAAATATCTATTCTTTTTCCTAAACAAGAGGGCTTACAGTTATACTGAGCAATACTAATTTGGTCAGTATATAACATTGCAATGCTTATAACCCTTTGGTCAGTGGCCCATCTGAATTGAGACGCATCATATTTATCTTAATTTTATTCGTTCTGTTTCTTACCCACTGACCCAGCCCACACAACAAGTATTCTTCCTGAGAACTATGCTCAGATAGTTGAATGTATTATTTTGTACTTAATTGTTGAAAGATGGATTTGTATTACTAATGCTGAGATGGGCATTACATTTTTTCTTTCAAGGGAACAGACCAAACCAAACTGCGACTTTATTTGTAAATATTTGAAATTTATATTATGTCTCTTATGTGATCTCAGAGGACTTCATTTTTGTGTGGGAACCTCAAGCTACCTTTAGTGACTTCCAAGCTATCAACCAACAAGAGTTTTCCCTGCTTTTGGAGCCTGCTAAGCTATCAACCAACAAAGAGGTTGCCCCTTCTCTTGCTAATGAAATATGTATTTACCAGAAGTTTTATTATTATCAGAAGAGGGTTATATTTTTATGGGAGGCTGCATTTGTAATGGTTCGGTATTTCTAAAGGGGTACATTTCTTTGTAGGTACTACGCTGAGCCTGAAGAGGATGCTAGCCAGCAGCCCACCTCTCTTGCCGTCAAGGTCACCGCCGAGCCGCCGTGTTTGCTTCAGAGGCTTATTGTATTGCTACATATTTCTGTTTCTTATCCACTCACCCATTGTAGTGCAGGTTTGTGTTCTTGGATTTCTTTCCCTCCATTTCTTATTTTTGGTGAGCGGGTGAGCTAATTGGGCTATTTTCCTCTAGGTCTGTTGCAGCAATTGAATGCTTAAAAGGATTTTAATGTAGTTCATTGTAGCTGAGTCGTGAATCTCCAGCTTGCTTCCATGTCTTTTCTCACTGGAGACACCTCCCGCCGGCGACGGCGATGACCGCTACCCTGCTCCTCTCCCGGCAAAAGCACGTCTACCTCTCCTGTGAAGGTAAGGCCATCATCGCCGAAAGTGCTAATGTGAGGACGAGCTCACATGCTCCCTTTGCTACAGTACATACGAAAAATATATTTAAAAAGTTCAAAAAAATCTGAAATTTTTTGACAACAAACATTGATGTCTTTTTCACATGCGTGCAAAATTTCGTGACAAAATGACATTCATGCAGGTCTCGGCAAAAAAAACAAAATCGATGCTCCAAAATGCTTCCAAAAACAGTTTTTTTGGAGCATGATTTTGTTTTTTTTGCCGGGACCTCCACAAATGTCATTTCATCACGAAAATTGGCACGCATGTAGAAAAAACATCAAAGTTCAAAAAAATTCAGATTTTTTTGAACTTTTTAAATATTTTTTTGTGTGCACTGTAGCAACGGGTGCATGTGAGCCCGAGCTCACATGCTCAGAGTTTTTTGTTAGACGACTTTGTGGTGCTTAGTGTATACTGTATATATCATTTCCTCCTGTCAATTGATTGAACAACTCTGCTACATGTGATTGCATTAGCAAACTCCATTTTTGTCCCCTGCCATTAGTAATACCCTTGCTCTTCTTTATCAAATCTTTCCTATTATATATTGATGCAGCAACTATCGTTGCAGATTGTGAGATCCCTATTTACATACATCACTCAGCGGCTGGCCTGTACAGAGTTGCGTGGCAGACATATGTGTTCCCAGCCATCTTATCAATTGTAGGCTTAGAATGATTTGCTTCGTCCAAGTGTTGTTCGTCAACAATTCCTTTGTTTGTCCATGTCGATTCTGATTTTAGAGGACACATATGTTTTGGTAGGAAGTGTATTGTTCTTATGTTTTTTCCTGGTATATACTGACTGATTCAGTAACTGATGTTCCAGATTATGAAATCCCTATTTAATGGATCGCTTAGTAGTTGTCCTGTATGAATGCATATGTTAAATCTGGATTCCTACTAACTTGGCATTACTTGCTTGACCAAAATGTTGGTACCGGCACCCTCGCGCCAAGGCGCGATCCCAATCTAGTACTCCATTATTCCATAGCTCAAAAGCTCCATTTTCTCCACACGTACCTTAGGGCCAGTTCTTTTGGAGCTTTTTACAGCTTTTTGTCAAAATAAGCCAGAAGTCGAAAAGAACTCGTTTTCAAAAAGCTAACTTAGCTTATTTCCATCTCCTGTCGTAGTGCAATGGAAAAAAGCTCGATCGAAGCGGCTTCCCGCATCTTCCCGCAAGTGAACGAAACGGTATAACGAAAGGGTCCTATAGTTTGAAATTATTACGCCAAAATTGCCACCGAGCAGTCCAGGAAAAAACCGGGTCGCAGGCACTCCCGCACTCGACCTCGCGAGCTCTCTCCCGCTCCCTCTCGTTCCCCCTCTGCTCTAGGGTTCGGCCGCCGCCCCGCCGCCGCCGCCTCGCCGCCCCTCCCTCCCCTGGTCCCGAGCCCGACGTCCCCTCCTCCCCGCGGGCGGGACCCCTCCCTCCCCGCGAGTTGCTGGCCCGGTCGGGCCCCTCCACCGCCGCCGCCGCCCCTCCCTCGGCCCGAGCTCGAACCCGACGGTCCCTCCCTCCCCGCGAGCTGCTGGCCCGGTCCGACTGCTCCCTTCCCCGGTCCGACCCCTCCCTCCCCTGCGTCCGGCAAGGTGAGCAGCTCCTCTGTGTGTTTTTTTTTGGCAAAAATTTCAGCTAGATTTGCTAGGATATGAATGTTTTGATCCTGCACAATTTGTAGTAGTAGAAGATATGAATGTGGTGATATGGATTGCACAATTATCAACTAAATTTTGATATGTGTGTGCTGCCAAGTAGTACTAGAAAAAAGATTCCCTGTGTGTATGCTACCATTGTTTTACATTAGAACAAATATTGAGGGTCTGTTTGTCCTACATATTAATTCATGCAATTCTTTTGTATTGCCACGATGAAAAATAGATGAAAGCACAATGGGATAATGTTGGTCTTAGAACTTTCATTGATATATGTGTGGAAGAAGTGAATGCCAATAACCGTGGCAAAGAAGGAACATTGAGACCACTTGGATATGACAATGTGGTAAGAAAGTTTTTTGAGCGCACGAGAAGAGAATATAGCAAAAAGCAATTCAAGAATAAGTGGGATGTGCTGAAAAAAGATTATGTTGTTTGGAAGACATTAACCCAAAAGGCAACAGGCATTGGGTTTGATCCTATTACCAAGACCATTGCGGCTAGTGATGAATGGTGGAAAAATGAGATACATGTATACATTAACATGACCATTGTTTGGAAGACATTGTTAATTTCTTACTCTTCCAATTGTTGCACTAATTTGTGATATGCTTATTTTCAGAGAAATGAACTTGCCGCCAAGTTTCGATTTGCTCCACTAGAGGATGAGATCAAACTGAGTACTATATTTGATGATGTTAGTGTGACAAATGAGTATGCGAGGGCAGCACCTCCCTCCTCTCAAGTTGGTGGCTCTCAAATTATCATTGATGATGATGATGCGGCAGGCTCAGGATGTGATATAGATGCTACTCATCTGACACCTAAAGCTAAAGGTCGTAAGAAGAGATCATGTCCTTATTCACCTAGTCCCGCGATGGTGCAAAAGATTGCAAAAGATAGTGAGGAAAGAATGCAATTTAAGCGGATTGCGGACCTTTGGGAAAAGAGGGAGACTAGCCGCAATTCGGCGACATCTGAAATGAAGGTGGATCCCGTGAGAGATGAGATAAAGGAGATGAAGGACATGGTGGTGAATGATGGAGGTATACCTGGAAGTGAAGTGTATTTCCATGCTCTAGAACTCTTTACGAAGAAGGAACATCGTGATGTCTTCAGTGCACTGAAGGAGGAACATCCAAGTGTGAGGCTTGAATGGATCAACAGGGCATGGGAAACATTTATGAAAAAGAATTAGAGCATATTTGCTTTGTTGGGAACTCATTTGTAGTGTTGTGAACCTATTTGCTTTGTTGTGAACTCATTTGTATTGATTTGAACTAATTTGTATTGTTGTGAACCTATTTGCTATAAATCTTTGTTGTGTTATGAACTAATTTGTAGTGATGTTGTTCTGATTTATTTTGTTGTGGACAAATTTTTATGATATTTCTATTGTCTTGTTTATATGACAGATGGACATCTCTGTTGGGGAGGAAGAGAAAGAGGAACTTGATTTTTGCGTTGTTGCAATGGCATATTATGTTCTAAGCAAAGAGAAGCTGCCATATGGACCTAGAAGAGCACCAGTAATGACAGGATTGCAGTGGGTGGAAGAGAAAGAGAAGCAACCACAAAAATTCTACTCTATGTTCAGGATGCGAAGGTCAGTGTTTTACTCACTACATGACATTTTAGTTCAGAGGTATGGTCTAAGGTCAACTTGCAACATGTCAAGCAAAGAAGCATTAGCACAATTCTTGTGGACTTTGGGGTCATGCCAGACCACCGACAATGTTGCAGATCGATTTGAACATAGTCGGTCTACCATCAACAAAAAATTTAAGGAGGTATTGTTGTGTGTGTACCGTATGGCCGGTGACTACATTCAACCCAAAGATCGTTCTTTCACCCAAGTTCACGACTCACTGACAAACGAAAGATTTTGGCCTCACTTCAAGGATGCCATTGGGGCAATAGATGGAACACACATTGAATGTGTTGTGCCTGCAAGTGAGCAACCCAAGTATCGCAACAGGAAAGGTTCGACAACTCAGAATGTCATGGCAATTTGCGATTTTGATATGAGATTTACGTTTGTTGTTGCCAGATGGCCTGGATCTGTTCATGACACGCGTGTACTCAATGATGCACAAGTTGAATATTCCTACTTTCCACACCCTCCGGACGGTAATAACTTGTACATGCTTTGTCGTGCTCTAATGTTTTGCGTGAACTAATTGGTTTTGGTTATCTTTATTATCAATGCAGGAAAATATTATCTTGTTGACTCTGGATATCCAAACAGAATTGGATATCTAGCACCATACAAAGGACAACGCTACCATGTACCCGATTTCCAACAAGTACCACCACGAGGGAGATATGAGACCTTCAATCATCTACATTCATCACTACGAAACGTCATCGAACGATCGTTCGGTGTTCTAAAGATGAAATGGAGAATCCTACTCGGCATCACACGGTACAAACCTGCTACACAAACAAAGATCATTACTGCGTGCGCATGTCTTCATAACTTCATTCGTGAGAGTAAACTAAGTGATCAACATTTTGACATGGTTGAGAGTGGATCGTATGCTCATGAGGAGAGCCTTTCGCATCACCATGCACCCATTGATGATGGTACTATGGGTTCCATCCGTGATGCTATTGCGACAAGTGTTTTCCCTTGATGGTTAGCTCTAGGGTGTATGCTTTTGTTGAGAGAATCATGTAATAATTTGAAGATCTTTTTTATTCAGTACTTCTTCTCAAGTACTCGTACATGAGACATTGATGCATGTATGATATTCGTATGCCGGACAATGATCTTCCTTATGTTCGATTATGACATGTTGTGGTGTTTGAAAGTCGAATTTATGTTCATATGGGTAATGAAATAATAATAAATAGCTCAATATCGTTTAATCCGAACAAACAATATAACCGAAGGGCATTACAAAATTTTCACTGATCGTACCACAAATAAGCTGAGAAAACAGGCACTGAAAAGAACTGGCTAGCTTATTATCTGGAGCTTATTTCCACAGCAGCTTATTTTGAGCTTATTTCCACAGCAGCTTATTTCCACAGCATAGCTCAAAAGAACTGGCATTTGAGGTAAAAGAAAGAGGAGCCCTCGATCTACAGTTCCACGTATATGAATATAAATTTTCGGTATACATTAACATATTTTGAATATAATAAAAAAAATATTTCACATATATGAACATTTAAAAAATACTTAAACTTTTTTATACATGAATATATGTTTTGTATGCATGAACTTTTTTAGATATGATATGAACATTTGTTTTTCATATATATGAACATTTTAAAAATTCACCAAATTTTCTTAAAGGTGCATATACATTTATTAATACATGAATATTATTTTTTGTATATATGAATATATTTTTTAATACATGATTAATATTTTTATTTCATGTGTATGAACATTTTTTATTACATGCATGAAATATTTTGTTATTTCACAATATTATACTTATTTTGAAACCTTTTGGAAAATTACTTAAAACTTGTTGAGAAAAAAATTCATTTTTCACAAATATATCGTTTTTTATATTATCAAATCCTCCTTTTACATTATTTCCTGAAAGCTGATAAATAAAAAAACTGAAACCTAAATTGGCCGGCCTAGAGGGCCGCGTATTCCACCAAGTTTACATTATTTTTCATACGATATCATGTGCTACCCCTCCCCCCATCCACGCGAAGGGCACGCATGGGTGTCATTCCGCATGACACATGACACGCGCGGGATGCGCATGCACATTAGGACACCGCATGGCAACCAGGTAGCGTTCGAAGCCTGGTTTTCTCTGAGATTCCGGTTTTTGTGTTGTATGCTCCGATTTTCTTATGTTATTATTTATCTTTTTTTCTCTATTTCTATTTTCGGATTTCATCAATATGTGTTAAGAAGTGCGACTACGCTAAGTACTGGGAGTACAGATTGCACTGTGCATGAAGTACATGCTGCACATGGGGGTACATTTGCAGGATACAGGGAGTGCATGTCACATTTGGAGTACAAGTTGCACATGGTAGGAAGTACATGTTGTAGCACGCGGGTAGTCGAGAAGTGCATGTTGCACCAGGGACTACATGTTACACTATGCACGACGTACACGTTACACCACGTGGAAGTTGAGAAGTATAATTTGTACCGAGGAGCGGAAGTTGCACTCTGTGAGTAGCACAGTTTAAACCACACGAGGAGTATAGGTTATGCCGTGCGAGAAGTACATGACACGTTTGAAGTACATTTGCAGCATGCGGGGAGTACATGTCACATTTGGAGTACAAAGTTGCACATGGTGGAAAGTACATATTGTAGCACACGGGAAGTCGAGAAGTGCATGTTTTCAGGGAACTAAATGTTGCACTATGCGTGAAGTACACATTGCACCACATGGAAGTTAAGAAGTACAAGTTGTACTAGGGAGCAGAAGCGGGAAGTACAAGTTGCAATGGGGAGTGGGGGTCACACCGCACATGTAGTACATGTCGCATAGAGCGGGAAGTACAAGTTGCATCGGTGAATATAGATTACACTGTGTGGGAAGTACCAGTTCCACCACAAGGTAGTAAACAACTCGTTGGAAGTACAAATAATACCCTGTGAAGTACAAATATGATATCCCGGGAGTATATGTTGTCCCCTTGGAAGTACAATTTATGTGCAATAAAATGCTTGTCAGATCTTATCAAGATGGGGTTTTTTTTTTGCGAAAGAATATGGGCTAATTTTGAGATATCGACCAAAGAATGGAGTAGTAAAAACAGTTTGTAATTTGGGCGTTCAGTTGAAAAATGTTTCAATTTGAAATATGAATTTGATGGGGGGGGAACACATACGTAGATACAACCTCTCACCCCTCAGATCCATGAAAAAAATACCTTACGCCACTTGTAGTCACCCGAGACATTTCGCCCGAAAAAAATATTACCTATTTTCCCCGCAATTTTTTTAACGTTTACAAGTTTACCTTAATAAAATTTGGAGCGAGAACTCTTTTACGACCAACATGGAACCGAACAACAAAACGGCCAAGCCAACGGATCGCCTAAGACTTATCCCCTCGCGGTTACCTTCCCGCCACAGGCTGCAGCGGCAACTCAACCCACACGCACGCACGCACTGACACACAGGCAGCAGCGGCGGCGGCAGCGGAACTAAGCATGTGGTCGGGAGCGGCAGCCGCGGCAGCGGCGGCGCGCACCGTGTCCCCGCCGCTCCACGCGCCGACGTCCCTATCCGGGCGGCGCGGCACGGGACGGCCATCGACGGTGTCGGTGCGCGCGGGCGGCGGGCTGATGGACTTCGTGGGCGGGGACCTGGTGAAGCCGGACCTGGGGCGGTGGCTGGACGACGTGGAGAAGCACAAGGCGCTGGCCATCTACCCGCCGCACGAGGGCGGCTACGAGGGCCGCTACCTCAACCGCCTCCGCTACCAGGGGTACTACTTCCTCGACCTCTCCGCGCGCGGCCTCGGCGACCCCGAGTCCACCCTCACCAAGATCCACCCCGTCTGCCCGGTCCGTCAGCAGAACCCCATGATGCATTTCCTTTTCACCGCCATTAACGTCCTCTGCTCTGCTTGACTGACTTGGGGGTGTGATGCTTGCTGCTGCAGCCTAGCCTCGGGAGGCAGCCGGTGGCGAGGTGGTACTTCCCGCCGGAGGTGGACTACAGGCTCAGCCTGCTGCACCCGGACGCCAAAGGACTCATCGTCTGGGTCTACGAGGCCAAGGTCTCTCAGACTCTCACCACTCCCACACGTTACCCATCGGCTCTGGTGATTCTCATCGTTTTCGCGTGTTGCAGGTTCTGTCCAAGGCTGAGCTGCAGTTCCTGGCCATGCTCCCTGACCTCCGCCCCAAAGTCAGGGTGATCGCGGAATGCGGCAACTGGTACGCAAATCTCCACCTGAAATCTCACCCAAATACACTAGAACCTTCGAATAACTTTCGAGCCGATTTGATTGATGCAGGAGAAAATTCATCTGGAAACCGCTCAAGCAAATATCGGGCCTCGAGCCTGATCCGGACGCCGAAGAATGAGCAACCATCGCCCGGCAGCTACCTCGCTCCATCTCTCGCCTTACACCTGTTTTCAGCTTTGTACTAAAGGAGGACAATGATGTACATACGTATACATTTGACATCTGGGCCCAGTTAATTCCACAAGAGAATCATCAATCTTGTAACACCTTTCAAACATACACATATTCAACAAATCAAATCATATATGCAAGGTTGCATGCGTCTCTGATACAGACAGAGTCAGAGAGGCCTCGACTTCAGGATTCAGGTCCACTGCATATGTACGCCAAAATGTTCAGCGCCGTAGGTACACGAGGTCGGTCCTGAGCAGGAACGGGTAGCCGATCCCCCTCCTCCTGGAAGGGAACATGACGAAGAGGAGGCTGACGACGAAGCCGACGACGAGGGGCACGGTGTTCACCACCTTCCTGGGCGCGCCGGGGTAGTAGCACCGGACGATGTCGTGGTGGGAGGCGGCGAAGGTCACGAAGGCCACCAGGGACAGCGCGGTGTGGAACAGGTCCGACCACCGCAGCCGGTACCTCTCCGGCTCCCTCGGCGCCCTCCTCCGGTTTCCCCCGGCGCAGAACGTCGCGATGCCCGTCGGGGTGGCCACGCCGTAGCGGAGCCGGCCCGTGGCGGAGCGGAAGCTGTCGGTGAGCGTGAAGAAGACGCAGGAGGCGGCGCAGAGCAGCACGAACGCGCCGGTGAGCACGCGGTTGACGCGCGCGCACTTGCCGTCGTCGGTGACCAGCGGCGCGAAGATGGCGAAGGTCAGGATGGTCGCCGTCGGGAGGAGCACATTGAGCCGCGCCGTGCCGCTGAGGACGAGGTTCATGACCAGGATGAAGCTCGAGGTGTCATCGGCGTCGTCATCGTCGGCCTCTTGGTGCGGCTCACCGGCGTCTTTGCTGGTCTGATCAATGAGCACCTTGTATTCTTCTCCTTCTCGCTCGGCCATTGATGGTGCGTGTGCAAGCGGGTGTGAGATTGTTGGGTTTGATGAGACGAGAATGTTACAGGGTTAGTTAAAAAGGAGAGAGCTGAAATGAGCAAGCGCTGAAAAGAATCTGCCTGGCTTTCGGTGTAGATGGCTTTGGACATGGAAGAAAGGATTGCTTTCGCAAGTGCAGCGAGGCAAACGGGGCATTGCCATTACACAAGCAAAGAACATCACCACCAATGAAAAAATAGTGCGCAGATTCAACATAAGTGAAAGAGGGAATGCTTTTTGAGTTTCTTTCCCTATTTTCAAAGAATACAACAGTTACTATACCACACCGGTTCCTCAAAAAATAGAAACATGAAAAACTCTTGATGTATAAGACATATATCCCCAATACTCTACCTGTTCCTCGAAAACTACAAGGGGGAACAAGCCATTTCCTGTTTATAGAGCCCTAAAGTACAATCTACAGACTGGATAGAATGAAAGAATGCGAACCATGGCCACAAGGATCACTGAGCATCTCATGTTGGTCAAAATTATTCTGCTGCCCTTGGTGACCTCTGAGGGAGGCCTTCAGCAGCGGATCTAAGAGGAATTCCTTCAGACGCATAGCCGTTTTCATCACCATGTTTCAGAATCCTGATAGGCAGAGTCGGTGGGAGACCTATAATGCCAGAAAGTTAGAACTTGCCATCATACTACTTGGCTACTTCAGTGTGCAAACCAGAACAAGGGGGAAAATGAAGCCATACCATCAACCATATCTTTAGTCTTATGAAGAAGAAATGTGCCAGAAAGAATGGTGACAAAGCCACACATCTCTGTCACAATTTGAGTTGGATTTTGACGATCCCAGTCCTGTAAGCAAGTACTATTAGTAGTCTAATATCTGTGAGCATTGTCACTAACTCTGTATGACAACCGGGTAGTTTATCAAGTTTAACAGAACCATTTATTGACTACAAACACATGTAGAGAAATTTACAGACTAGACGACTGAACTCAAGATGACATAATATTGACCATGGCAGTAGAAATTAGACTACGGAGTGCTGACTAGAAGGCTTGAAACAAGAAGATGAATTATTGATTAAATAAACTTTAGAAATGTTGTGTAGCCCCATGGACAACAGCCAAATCAATTGAAAAGATAATTAGTACTCCCTCCGTAAAGAAATATAAGAGTGTTTAGATCAATACTTTAGTGATCTAAACACTCTTATATTTCTTTACAGAGGGAGTACTAAGTTAAACGGTCATTTCCAGATGACAAGAATCGATAATTGGATTGTCCTAGACTTATAAACACTAATCTGGCATAGATCATAATAGGTTTGATGGGTTCAGTTTGATGAGACAAGATAATAAAATGCTAATCTCTAAACTTCTCTCATACAGAAAATTGGTTGGCAATGACATGTTTGGGTACACATTGTTGCCCTTTACTTAGACCTCATTCAATCACTGTGTCCAACTTTGGTGAGACAAGATAACTGCCAAAAGGGCACTTCAGCAAGTGGCGATTCTAAAAGCAATTAACTGCATACTTAATATAAGCAAGCACTACTTGATCTCATGTTAAACTTGCAATTAAACAAGTAGACTAAGAAGCACAATCTAGAGCACCATAAAAAACCTACAAGCCCAAATATGTTACCTTGAACATTATGACGCTAGCCAGTATTGTTAGTGATGTAAACATCGTATAGTATATTGGTGAAACAACTGCCGTATTGAATGTGTCGAGAGCCTGCAAAAGCAAACATAGTAGGTTGAATGATTTACAAAAAGCATAAGTTTGTAGCAAGCAGAATCATGTACTCAGATCCTAATGTCAATAGCATGCCAGTGCCCATTATGGCAGATTAAAGATGTAATAATTTGCGGTACTAAAGTTACTTCGTAGTTATTGAAGTACGACCTCTAAGCAACGGAAGAATCATCGGCAAAGAAATTATTGTTACCTTGTTCAGATAGTTCATCTGTGTTAATATACATGCAACAACAATAATTGCGAACAACCATGCCTGTGGGTAGATTAGCTGGTTTATCCCAGAAAAGGTCAGTTTCAAGGCTATACCGAGAGCTTTCACGCTCATGACCTGTCAAGTAAATAAAAATAAACAAAATTCGGGCATAATTAATCAATAGTATCACGTGAGTAAACATTGAGCTAATTATTCGCACATGGAACACATACCGATAGAGATCCTACAAGTGAACAAACACCAATATAAACCATGATATGCGTCTGACCATACTGTGGGATATACCGGAATATGAGCACAAAAGTTCCAGCAAGCACAATTGTTGCATAAAATAGAAATGCTGCAAGACAAATACAAAAACATTAGTACTTGATAAGACAAATAGGCAAAGCATGGCTGCTAATCAGGGAAAGAAAGGAAAGTACCTGGTTCTGTAGCAAGATCCCACACTTCTGCGACAGACTCAATTTCGCGCTCCTGAGGGGCATGAAGCACAATAGTTGTTGAACCCACGACACAAAGAACACATCCAAGTATACCAAAGATATGTAGCTTCTCCTTTAACATAATGTCTGCAAGAACGGCGCTGTGAGAGAAATATGTTAGAATGAACAGACTTCCAGAATTGTCAGCAGCTGAACATCTCAAGATTTATCATTAAGGACCGCATTTGTGGTTTTTACCTAATGATGATGCTAAGTGCACCAAGTGGAGTGACGAGTATAGCAGGAGCAAACGCATACGCTGCAAAGTTAGCAACTTCTCCAACAATCACTGGGAAACAGCACTGAATACCGTCAAGATCACATTGTTAAGTAGAAGCAGTACATGAAGATCCACTTGTATTCAGAGAGGTGAACTTACTTGTAATCATTCCTGCCCACCATAATGGTTCATACAAATAAGAGTACCCACCAACCCCTGCCATAAACAGAATATTTGTGCGTAACCAGTCAGCGAGAAAAAACTGTTTTTGGCTTATAAATAGAATCATCTAGTTGAACAGAACTAAATAGCTTGAGAACTAAAATCTTCGGAACCATTGCTCAGAACAATTTTGGTAGTTGGTCTGCACATACTTGAAGCCAAAAACAGCTCTCAAAATCAAAACGACGGAATGATAACTTTTACCGTATTTGGAAGAATTAACTAGTGAGGTCATTCTCCACTAAACTGAACTAGTGATTTAAAATTAATGTACTCGATTGGCCGAACAATGAGATGAGAACCAGACTACAGTGCAACCGCGTTACGAACAACACAGAATAAAGCAATACCGATATCATTACGGCACCGTTGGCTACAAACTCCAGCATATGTGAACTCACATCTAAATTGGTGTCAATATCACAACCTAAACTCTGACGCGCTCACCCTATCCCTAACTCCATTACATATACCCTGTTCCAGCATGGATTTCAGCTGGAATGGGATCTAAGCATAATCAGACACCAGCGTATGTCAGCTCAGATCAGAGCACCAACCAGCGCAAAGAAATAACATACAGCTAGGAGATCGACAGGCAAGGTAATGGTGTCTCGATGGTAAGCAGCGCAATTAGGTCACCTGCGCGGACGCCGGATGCGCCGGCCTTCCTGAGCCCCTTCTTCTTGACGATGAAGCTGGTGCCGATGAAGACGCTGGAGGAGAGCGCGAGCACCAGCCCCTTGATGTTGTCCGTGGACATCCCCGTGTACGACTCCACCCAGCTCCCGCCCCCCGAGCCGGCGGCCGCCGAAGTGGACGTTTCCGCCGCCATACCTCCCGCAGGCGCCGGAATTCCCGGGAAACCCTCCCTCCGTCCGTGTGCTCCGCCGCTAGATCGCGCGGTGGCGGCGCGTGCGAGATCCCGATGCGGCGAGCGGTGGGAGGCGTCGCGCGCGGGGGGGTCGGCTCACCACTCCGGCCAGGTCACGACCGCCTCGCGCAGACGCTCCGCATTCGCGGTGTTTTTGGCTGTGGGGGGAGAGGAGAGTGGATCGGACGCAGACAACGGCGACGGCGACGGCGACGCCGGCGAGGAGGAGACGGGTGAAGGGAAAGGTTGCGCGAGTCCACGCCGCGCGGATATGTTCGGGTGTGGACTAGCTAGTGCCTGGTTGGTTCGCCGGTCTTGCTTAGCATCAAGGCAAGCGGCATCGGCATTCAATTTTTTTTTGCTTGCCGATGGTACTAGCAGCCTGTTTGCTAATCTTTAGGCAGGGAAGGACATAATTTGTACAATGAAGTTTATTGAGGGATTAGGCGTGGCAAATTAGATTTTACTCTCGTTTCTCTCGTTTGGTACCAAAAGCCATGTTCATGTCACAATTTGTTGCCATGGCAACCTCTTTTTTTGTGTGTTTTTCTGCCATGTCAAAACAAACATAACATGTTTACCATGCAACCTATAATCTGCTACAACATCTTTTATGAACTTGCCATGCCAAGCAAACATAACATTTAATCAGTACAAAACTTATCTAAATTTGCCATTAAGTAGAGAACATTTGTCTAAGGGGCTGTTTGGTTTGGAGCCCTGAGCTGCCGGACCAAAAAACTACTCGTTGACCAAGCTGAAGATGCCGTTTGGATGGGCTCTAAATTATTGGCCCGCCAGCGCGCCCCAGCTTTCCTTCTCTTTGTTTGCGTCAAAACGTTGGTAGAATTGAAGGCGTCCGAATCGTGCGTCAATATTTTGGACGCCAACAGCGCCAATGATTTAGCGGGGCAGACATGGGTAGGAACCAAACAACCCCTATCATTTACATTTGCCATGATGTATGTAAGGTGCCACGGAGTATATATAATTACACATGGTCCTAAAAGTAATTTGCCATGAGAATAATTATGTTCATTACAAGAACTTTCTAAAATTAATGTGGAATTGACATGTCCAATATCTACCACTTTGCGGGGGAGTTTTAGAGCCATGGCAAATTTAAGAGCATGGCATTTTTAGCTGCTCACATGGCAAAATTTGAGAGCCACAACATTTTTTGTTGCTCTACATTATGAAAAGTTTATGTAAGTTTTTTTCCGGTCCATGGCAAATTTAGGGAAAACATATTTTTTTAAAAATCATGACAATTAATTTTTAACAACGACATCCAAAGGGCGCCTTAGATCTGATTGATATCAAGGAAAACACAAACCGGTGCAATGGACATACAATTGGACGCATAACGACCAATAGAGAATAAAATTACATTCAAAATCATATTAGTCTTCTTATTTCTCCGATTGTACGCCGCTCACCAAAGATTAAAATTGCACTGAACCAACAGTAAAGGAAAGAGACACTTACAAAACGCCCTCGCTATACAAGGCTTTGAAGAATAGCCAGTCGTCTCTTGAGATGAGAACTATACATCGTTGAAGCAACATATTTGTTGGAGCATCACCCCACATAGTACAGGCCTGCGAGCCATCACCACCAGTTCCGAGTGTTGGAGAAACCGGACTATGCCACAACAAAACATGAAAGAAGATATCAAAGTCACCACATCAATAGTCAGCCAATAACTCTCCTTGAAAGACACATCAATTGCGAACATCTAAAGGGAACCAACAGTCTGCAGACACAAACTATCATAGGCCCTTCATCAGTGCCGAATCGGACACCGTTAAAGTTGGGAGAGACCTTATTCCAATACGTCATCGCCGTCACCAACTCGTTGATGTCCCCGGGGAAACAAAAACATAAGGAAAAGAAAATAGGACGGACCGGTCCCCACTCCTCTTGTCACCCGTGAGGCCACCAGACGGGGAAGTGGAAGGAGACCGAGGCGTTGACGTGTAGGGAAGTTGTCACGGCGGCTAGGGTTATGACAATTGTTTTAGAGCCATGTGTAATGTTCGCATGGCAAATCTAGGATTTTAGTTCTCTCATACATGACAATTTTTTTGCAACTGTGTAATGCTCACGTGTCAAATTTAGTTTCAGAGCGATGGCAAATTATATTTCTGGACCATGGCAAAAAAAATAGACATGCGGAATTTTTGAGCATGGCAAAAAACCTTTCTGCTCACATGGCACATTTATAGATCCATGGAAAAAAATTACACCATTGCAAATTTTCTTATCATGGAATGTAACTATATATAACCCATGGCAACTATACACACATCATGGAAACTACACATATCATGACAATCTGTACAAATTTTTTGTTATGCTAACATGCCGACTTTACAAATTTTCGTTTTTATAGATCATGTTCAACACCTTTGTGCTTGCCATCTATAAAAAACTATGAAAACACAAAAAGTCTGAAACAAAACCTATGTAAAACACAAGCTGCATTGTTTTTAAAAAACAAATTCTTAAATTTTGCATGTCACAACCACATTTTTTTTCAGTTGCCATGATCTAGATATGTAAATTTTCTAAAGTTGGCCTGTGACCAGTACAAAACTTGTACATTTTTGCCATGAATTAGAGAACATTTTTTCCAAAATTACCATGATTTGTATAGTTTTGCCATGATGTATATATACAAGCCATCGGGGTATACATAGTTACACTCAATGCTTGTCCATGTGACTTAATTTGTCGCACCCTAAAAGAATTGCCAACACATGCAATGAGAAATTGTCATGTGCAAAACCTAGTGCTTGCCATCTAAAAACTACTCCCTCTGGAAAGAAATAGAAGAACATTTAGATCACTACTTTAGTGATCTAAACGCTCTTATATTTCTTTACGGAGGGAGTACTAACAAACAATACACGTATGAAAAAACTCTATATAAACATAAGTTGCCACCATTTAGGACCCACAATTAACCAGAGCATTAATTTTTTTAATTGCCGCCTAGGGGTGGGGTAAAACCATGAGTTTCATTCTTTTTTCTTTTACATATACACACTTGCCATAATTTTAGTGAATCATGTTTTTTTTCTCGAATTTGCCATGTGATAAGTTGAACTTTTTTTAAAATTGCCATGTGATGATTGTAAATTTTCATACAAATTGCCATGTTTTGTAAAACAAAAAATCCTAAATTACAAGTACAATTTTTTCTAATTTTTCCATGATCTATAGAACATTTACTCTCAAAACTGCCATGTACCATGTCAATTTTAACTCTACATGTTTTTTGTACAATACCATGGCAATTTTTCATGCTTTGCATTTTTCGTATTTTGTACTATGGAAAATCCATTGTATATACCATGGAAAATTTATTGAACGTACAATGGATTTTTTTATATAGCATGGCATATTTATATTAATATTACATATAGGTGGATTTTTCTCCTTGTGACATGGCATTTTTCTCTCTGTTTTTTATATTTATCCATGTATATGTAATCTTGAACATGGCAACAAATTGTTACATATAGTTGGATTTAATCATGATTGGCAAACTTATTTTTTGTTTCATTATATCCATGTTTATGCATTTTCTCTTTTTTGTTACAATTGTTTTTTAAATGGCAATTTTATGGGCCTAACAAATTTATGCATTTTTTTGCTTACGAAATTAATGTATTTTTTGGCCTTTTGTATATCACAAATTTATCTTTTTATTTTTCCGTTGGCGATCTTTTTGGTAAAAAACAACTAACTGGGCCTAGCCCAGTTTATTTTTCTCCCGGACGCTACCTTTATTGTTGGGCCAGCTGCCGCCGCGCAGACCCCACCCTGGAGCGAACACCTGATGGAATGATCAAGGTTCGCTCATTAGACGCAAAGGGATCAACTAACTAAGGGATGCCCCCTGAATGGGGATTGCAGCGGGTAGCCTCCCACGCGCAGGAGCGCTCACCGCCACGTGTCGCGCACTGGGTGCTTCTTGCTTCGTGACGGTTGTTTTCTTTTTACTCTTCGGTTTCATTGTTTTTTGGTTTATTAGTTTTTCTAGTTTTTTTCCGTTTCTTCGCTTTTTCCGTTCTTCCACGTGAATCACATGTGTGCTTCCGCGTGAAGCACATTAGTGATTCTACGAGAAAGGAAAGCACAGTAGTGCTTCGCGTGAAAAGGGAAGCACAATTGTGCTTCTCGCGTGAAAGCACAACTTTATTTCTCAGAAAAAGTGAAGCACAAATGTATTTCAGCGTGAATCACAGGTGTGCTTCTACGTGAAGCACTCGCTTGAAAAGTACGAACTATGCTTCCGAAAAGTGAAACATGAGATAGTACAAAATGACGGTTAGTACAATTTTGGAGCACAAATTTCTCCCAAAAAAGTTTCTCAAAGCCTATCAAAATGGTTCTAGTTTTGAAGATCTCGACATGAGGAATTAAACGGTGAAAACAGTTTGTGATTTGGACGCATGGTTCGAGAGAAATCATTTTGAATAATCAAATATAAAAAAGCACAAATAAATCCACCTTACTCTCCTACACGTGGGATAAATCTCATCAAAACTCTCTAGTTACGACAAAACCACCAGAAAAGATGAGAGTGACCTTTGCAAAATAGAGCTTTTAGTTAGTGATTTCGCTTTCCCTCGGAGCTCCCTGCTGAGGTGACATTCGCTAGTTATTAGCATCCGTATAAAAACTCTCTTAAATTTCTCGACACATAATCACACCCAACACAATTGTACTGAATACTGTCGTTCGAGATATCATGTTAGAGATACGATAGGCAAATCAACACGATGAAGAACGAAAACAAGCAGGAGACACGAGATTTTAACGTGGAAAACCCCTCCAACACGAAGGAGGGAAATCCACGGGCGCCAGCCAGCAAATCCTCACTATATCGGAGGAGGTTAGAAACGCCGGAGATTTACAACTGATCAACTTATCCCGTGTGGTGGCTTACAAAGGATATATATATAACACATGTGACCTTTTTTTTTGAGACAATAACACAGGTGACCTAGGTCAATACTGACCCGTACCTCCCCCGATCTGGCCTCCGCTTCGGCCCAAGCCTACTGGCGACGGGCCTCGCTCCGCTCGCTCGTCAGAAGTTAGCCTTTATCTTTATACTTGAATTTGGATCACAACATAACATATGGAACTGAGCTTCAGTTTCCACTAGCTGTGTGACTTTTATTGAGCATGAATATGAGTGTCCAATCTTGAGTAAATATCCTGCTGAGCTACAAAAGAATGCGGAGGAATCAAAAGACATCGCACGAACGGAGGGAGGGTCTCAACTCAATCCTGCACACACCATGCATGCAGCCCAGCAGTGAATCGATCCACCATTGCTCCTACGGTCCTACCCTACTGAATAAATACTAGAGACGGAACGCTGTGGCCACTTTCCACTTCTTACCGAAACAAGAAGTGTTACCGGAACATATTATAGCATACTGCTAATTTCTGATTACAGAAACCAACTCGATGCATACGCATGAAAAGAACAGCAATGCATATATTATCCATCCAGAAAGGAAATGGTGGTTACAATCGATCACATGACATGCAGCAATTATAAGTTGGTATTGCAGGAGTGCAAACTAAATCCATCAAATGAACTTATAATGGTATCTCAAATTTTTGAACGAATTGAAACAATTGTAAAGTACATATCATAAGAATAATGGGCTGTTATGTCATGCACCATTTATAAACAAAAAGAATTTTTTTAGCAATGCTAAACAACTTGACTAATGAATCAAGAGGAAGTGATTTGCTTCCTAGATGACAAAATAATTTCCCTTGTGGAAGAAATGCCAGTGTATGATTGGTAAACAACCTATAATGTGATCTTCCTGTGCACTAGGAAACGTATCCAGTGAAACGATACAAAAGCTACAAAACATATCTGTAACACCCCAAGTACTAAGCTACAGTGATCTCCCCCTAATGTGCCATGTCATCATGATTATTATAATTAAAATGCAATTAAACAAATAATAATCCAATTCCAATTCAAATTTAAAATGTAAGTCAAATAAAAACTTCTTCAAATAATTAAACAAAATAGTTCATGTTATTGCAAATAATCCCAAAACAATTATAAAAATAAAAACAAAATTAATTGAATTCCAAATTTGACCCTAGCAACCAAAACAGTACCCAAAACAGCCTTATTAAATCCATTTCCATTTTTGAAAAATTCAAATGGATTCCAAAATTGCCCAAACCTTTTTGTGGCAGCGCAGAATATGCAATGTAATTTTGTGGACTAGTTTCACATTTTTACAAAAGCATTTGGCAGCTCATTAATTTTGCAAAGTCTTCTGTAAAAGAAAAACAGAAAAAGAAAATGCAAAAAGGCCACTATGCACGGGCCTAAGTGCACAGTGCGGCCCAGCCCGCTCCCACCGTCTCCCTCCTCCTCTCTCTCCCCGTGTCAGCCTCGCCGTGGCCGCGCGCGCGCTCGCCGGCCAGCGAGCGACACGGCGACGCCCGAGACCGGGCGAGGGGATAAGGACGCGCCCCTCGACCCCCTCGTCCTCCCTCATCCACTCGCCGCTCTCCACTCGCCTCCTCTCGCTCGCTCCCACCGACACCCGTACGCGCCCGTCGCCGCGCCGCCGAGATCCCGCGGCCACCGGCCTCGCCTCGCCTCGCCGTCCTGTCCATTGCGTTCGTCGTCGTCGACTACCCCATCCCCGTCCACGCGCGCAAGCCGGGGAGCTCCACGACGACCGAATCGAGCTCGTGTTCGTCCTCGGCCGCGTCTTCTTCTCCGGCGAACTCCGACGCCTCGGCAGCTCCTAAACCCCCGCAGGCCTTTCGTGTACCGCTAGGTGAGCTTCCGCTCCTCTCCTCCTTCTTCCCGCTGTCCCGCTCGAGCTCTAGCGCTGTCGCCGTCGATGGCCGAGCTCAGCTCCGCCGTGCTGCTCGCCGCCATCGCTCCCGTCGTTGTCATGGCCATTCGAGCACGCCGTTGTGCTCGGGGCACCCCAGAGGTGCGGCCAGGCCTCTTTAACCGCTCGCACGCACGCCGTTTAGTCGATCCCGCGTAGCACCCGAGAACGCCGCCGCCTCCGCCGCTCGCTGTCGCCGTCTCCGGCCATTTCCGGCCAAACCACGGCCGCCAATCAACGCGCCTCGCTTCGCTCGTTCGAACGCGGGGTCGCGTGCGTCAAATGGACGCCGGACGGCGAGATCCGCCGCTGCCCGTGCGTCGCCGCCGCGTTTGACGTCGCCGGCCGCCGCCGAGCTGGCAGCCACGCTGGCGCCCCCTAGGTCACTGCTAGTGGGCCCAGGGGGCCCAGTTGACCGAGTTGACTTGGTCAACTCGGCTGACTGGGCAGCTACTGCCGCTGACACGCGGGCCCCACCCGCTTAATTAGTTAATTAGATAATTTAATTAATTAGTTAAACTAATTAGTCACTGACATATGGGGCCACCTACTAATTAACCCCTGTTAGTTTAAATTAATCCTTAATTAGTCCAGAGTCACTGACCAGTGGGACCCAGCTGTCAGGTTTGACCTGGAACAGCTGGGGTTGACCTGCTGACGTCATGCTGACGTCATCAGCCACTGTTCTGGATAACGCGAATTTAGTAATTAAAAATAATTCCAGAAATTCCAGAAATTGTTTAAATCTTTGAAAATTCATAGAAATTCAACCGTAGCTCGGATCGAAAAGTTTTCAACATGAAAGTTGATCAGAAAAATGAGACGAATCCGAATATGTGGTCAAAATGCTTGACCATCACTCCTAACTATCTGAACATGGAACCCTCCCCTTCGATTCAGTATAACGAAAACTGCCTAAACGCCGGGAAAATATCCCAGATATTTTCCCGCTTCGTCTGCAACGTGTAGCATTGCAATAGGTCGCCACCAACTCAGCATTTTGCCATGCCATACATTGTGTTGCATTTGATTGCTTTTATTTATTGTTTCTCCCCCCCTCTTCTTATCCGATAGCCCCCGAGACCGACGCAGCTCCGGAGACCGACTACATCCCCGACGACCCCTCTTTTGTCGCAGAGCTTCCAGGCAAGCAAACCCCCTTGACCATGCCTATATCACCTATTCTTTCTCCCTCCTGCTTGCATTAGAATTTGCTACTGCTTTTGATTGATCCTATTCTGATGCATAGCCTGTTTTTGTAAACTTCTATTGATACCTTACCTGTTATCCTAAATGCTTAGAATAGGTTGGTCGGTAATCCATCTGTGGCCCCTCTTCCTTGTCCTAGTTGCCGCGCTTAGTTACCAGTGTCCCGATCGATGTAATCGACGGGATGAGACCAGCACATCACCACACACCACCCTAAGTTGTTCGACTCTACAGAGCTAATATCAAGTGCCGAGGGTGATACCTCCTATATCACTCCTGATGTTGCCTCTGTGGTACAGTTAGTTGGTTGTGTGATACTGATGTAGGAGATATGCCCTAGAGGAAATAATAAATGTTATTGTTTATCTCCATGTTCATGATTATGTTTATGTTCCATGCTATAACTGCTATGGTTCTCGAGTCTACAATAACCACGAGGCTCGGAGGAAGACTCATATGCACGTGTGGAATAATAAACGGTAAAATGTATTCCTAGTCTGGCCTCTAAGACTAGCTCAAGTGTTGCATGATGGTTTTGTTTTCTTGATCATGGGCATGACTATGCCGGCAACTTTGAGGGCACAATGTTAGTAGAACACTTGTGGTTGAATCGACCCGAATTGATGTTATGCTATGAGATACATTCGTCACAAGTTAATGGTTAATAACACAGAGAAAGTTTACGTTTGCATAATTCCTTAGACCACGAGAGTATCGAGTTTCTTCATGCTTGATTCAGGAACTTTGGGGTTTGTTAAACGTCATCCGTAACTGGGTGGCTATTACGGCGGCTTACGGGTTCATGGGAAAGTATGTCAAGTGACTTGATAGCTCAAGATTGGGATTTGCTCCTCCGACGATGGAGAGATATCTCTGGGCCCTCTCGGTGTTACGGTATCCATCATCGTCTGGCCAGACACATTGTGATTTGATCACAGGGATGCCGGAACACGGGAACGAGAAAAGAGAACAAAACCGGTAACGAGGTAACTGGCATAGTGGACAAGTTGTTGATCCACGGGGATGCCGATAAATCTCACCTCGGGTGTTTGTAACATATCGCGAAGTAACAGGAATAGCACACGGCAACTAGAGGTTCACTCGAATATTTATTCGTGTGGGTATAGGGGTCAATATGGGTGTCCACGGCTCCGATGTTGATCATTGATCAGAAAGTGTTCCGGTCATGTCTATACTTCACCGAACCTATAGGGTCACATGCTTAAGGGTCATCTATCTGCTGAATACTAGACAGGGAGTCTGAGAGAAAGTCACCGGAAAAGTTTCGGAGACAACGGAAAAGTTCCGGGAGAGAACACGGGAAAAGTTTCCGTAAAACCGAAAAGTTGTTTCGGAGTATACCATTAAGTCAAAATGGTTTCGCCACACGCCTGGAAATTCTTGGAGGATGCCAGAATTGTTCTGGGAACTTCTAGGATTTTTCCAGAGAAAAAAACCGGAAATGTTCCGGAGCTGCCAGAACCGCTTTGGTTGCTTTTGGCTGATGAAAATTACTGTTCCGGAATTGTTTCAGAACGCGTCCAAAATTATTTTAGGGGGTACTAGAAATGTTCTAGGCCCACATAAATATTTTCGGATTTAACGGACGCAGAAAAATGTCTTCATGAATAGTGAAAAGCACTTTATGGGTTGGTTTCCAAATGGGTTTTTCTTCTAGAAGGAAATCACTTTTGGTGAGAGAGAAAGGCGTGGGAAAGGTGGTGCCCCCCCCCAAAGGGGACAACACCAAATTTCGTCCATGGTGGTGGGGGAGGGCCCCCTTGGGGTTTCCTTCCACCTCATGGTGGATATGTTCTACACACACCCTTATGTGGCATTTGGGTGAAAAGATCTTGAGCCCCTTTTGGTCTTTTTACCCCTTGCCTCTACCCCTTGCTCCTCCTATATATAGAGGTGGAGAGGGCTCTCCAAAATCAGACATTCTCTCATACACAATGCCATGCAATGATCTGGCTTCTTCTCTCCCTCACATGAAATAGTTTCGCAGAGCCGAAAGGCTGTCTGGGTTCTGGTGGGAACTAGTTCTGGACGGCGAAGCCCTGCCGGATAGCTGACACCGTATGTGTGCAACCCCGTAGAGAGGTCGTAGGTTCGATCTTTTTGCCCGAGGGGCTGTTCGAGGGTCCTCCCGAAGGGCTGTCCGAGTTACTGTCCGAGTTTCGAGGGTCCTCCCGAAGGGCTGTCCGTGACACCGTCCGGGGGACTGTCCGACCGCCTCCCGAAGGGCTGTCCGAGGGACTGTCCGAGGGGCTGACGAGGGAGTACATCCTCACGGTTGGGAAGTTGTAAATCCTAGCTGCGGGGATCTACATCGACTCTACTTCTGCTGCGCTACGAGTCGGTAACGATCAGATCAAAAACCTTGTATGCATCTCCATAGTGATCCTGGGCGTGCTCGTAGTACCGAATTTTTTTGTTTTCTGTCGCGTTCCCCTACAACTGAGGGTGATTCCTCTTTCACCACCTCCGACGAAGCTTTTGTCGTGCAACCCCGCAAGTGTGAATACCATCGAGGGTGATTCCTCCGGGTTCACCTTGACGGGTACATCGAGTGAGAATCCAACGAGGGTGATTCCTCGGATTCCTTCTTGATGTTATGAATACACAGTTACCTGGGTTTTACTACAGATACTGGATAAAGTCGGGTCGACCCCGAGGGGTACCCGCGAGAGATGTGAAGTCGGGTTGACCATGAGGGTACCCGCGAGATAATTACGTGGCACGGCCGGGCATTCTTAGCCCTTGCCGTAAGTCCACGAGACGGGGCGACGGGGTCACATGTTTCGTGGATCTTTGCTCGTTTCTGCGAGCTCCCAATACACTTAACGGAATTGGGTATTTGATCTGAGTTGGCCACTGGCCTATACGCACCACCACCACGCGGGATAATGGTTTAATGGGGCCCTCTGCGCCGTATGTATCAGCCGAAAGCTCTGTCAGACGTCCAGTTCAGCATTGCGGCACGGCCTGGTCGGCGCCCCAGCGGAGGTGGCCTGGATCGCCCTGCTCGCAACGACCCGGAGTGCGAAGGGCGATGGGCCCAAGACCCCTGAGCACTTAGGATGTAGACCGGCGGGGACCTCTCTGCTGAGCCTAGGTAGGGCTACGGTGTGTCGATCAGCTGAGGCCGGGCATGACCCAGAAAAGTGTGTCCGGCCAGAGTTAATCGAGCGTGTTGGGTAATAGTAGTGCACCCTTGCAGGGAAGATATATCTATTCGAATAGCCGTGTCCACGGTAATAGGACGCTCAGTGTAGTATCCCGATCCACTACAACTGGAACTGGTTACTTGTTACTTAAATTGAAAGCTCCGGGATCGCTTTCTCGCAGGAAGTCGAGGAAGGATCTCTAGGCTTTGCTACTACAAATTTATTACTTTATGTTATGTTACTAATCTGCTCTCTTCTTATGCTGCAAGACGCTGAAGATGCTAGTCTTCGATAGGCTAGGCTTTCCCCCTCTATTCTGGCATTTCTGCAGTCTAGTCCACAGACACAGCCCTTCTTTTGAAACCAATGCATAAGTAGAATAGTTCTGATGTAAGTCTTGCGAGTACTTTCGATGAGTACTCACGGTTGCTTTGCTTCCCTTTTTCCCATACTCGATCGCTGCGACCATATGACGGAGCCCCGGAGCCAGCTGTCCCAGTCGACGACTACTACTACCCCTCTGGAGGAGCCTACTACTACGTGGAGACCGCCGACGACCAGGATCACTAGTACAAAACAGGGCTTCGGTCCACCCCTGAGAAGCCCATTAGTCCCGGTTCACTCACGAACCGGGACCCATGGGGCCATCGGTCCCGGTTCGTGAGGCCAGGGCGCCGGCCGGGCCTCGTGGGCCATTGGTCCCGGTTCGTCTGACCCCTTTGGTCCCGGTTCTAGACACGAACCGGGACCAATGCGCCTCGCTCCTGGCCCACAACCATTGGTCCCGGTTTGTGGCTGGAACCGGGACCAAATGGGGTCCTTTAGTCCCGGTTCCAGCCACAAACCGGGACCAATGGTTGGCCTATATATAGCCCCTGCCCGCGAGCAGAGCAGTGCACTGCTCTGTTTTTTTGCCCGGCCATGGGAGAGCTTTTAGCTCACCTCCTATGCACATGAGGTGTTCGATGAAATGCCCGAGCCACACTTAAGCTTTCTCCTCTCGAAGCTCCTTGTCCAAGCTCCATTTTCCTCAAGATTTGTCTAGGTTTGGCGGTCCATCCTGTCCCATCCCCGTCCTCTCCGCCGTCGATCGCCCGCGCCCATCTCGGCGCCGGCACCACCGTGGTTAGCCTCTTCTTCTTATCTTCTTTCTAAAAGAAAAAAGTTCTTACTTGTATGTTTTAATTAGATGCTCTAGAGAGTTATATGTTGTTCAATAATGAGAACTATATAACGCACGCAGATGAACCGGCAATGGATGTACGGTGACCGACGCACCTCCGAGTATATTAAGGGCCTGCATAATTTTCTCGAAGCGGCTGAGGCAAACAAGCAGAATGGTTTTATGCATTGTCCATGTACTGTCTGTGAGAATACGAAGGCTTTCTCCAACTCTAAAACCCTTCACTTCCACCTGCTTAAGAAGGGTTTTATGCCACACTATAATGTTTGGACCAAGCACGGAGAAAGAGGGGTTATGATGGAAGACAACGAAGAAGAAGAGGATATGACAACTACCCGCCCCCCTGAATACGGTGATGCTGCAATGGGGGAAGCTGAAGATCAAGAGGAACCAGACGATGTGCCCGATGATGATCTTCGCCGGGTCATTGTTGATGCACAGAGAGAATGCGAAAGTGAAAGGGAGAAGTTGAAGTTCGATCGCATGTTAGAGGATCACAAAAAAGGGTTGTACCCAAATTGCGAAGATGACAACACAAAGCTCGGTACCACACTGGAATTGCTGCAATGGAAGGCAGACAATGGTGTATCTGACAAGGGATTTAGTTCGCTACTGAAAATAATGAAGAAGAAGCTTCCAAAGGATAACGAATTGCCCGGCGGTACGTACGAAGCAAAGAAGGTTCTATGCCCTCTAGGATTGGAGGTGCAGAAGATACATGCATGCCCTAATGACTGCATCCTCTACCGCGGTGAGTACGAGGATTTGAACGCATGCCCGGTATGCGGTGCATTGCGGTATAAGATCAGACGAGATGACCCTGGTGATGTTGAGGGCGAGCGCCCCAGGAAGTGGGTTCCTGCCAAGGTGATGTGGTATGCTCCTATAATACCACGGCTGAAACGTCTGTTCAGAAACAAAGAGCATGCCAAGTTGATGCGATGGCACAAAGAAGACCGTAAGAAAGACGGGAAGTTGAGAGCACCCGCTGACGGGTCGCAGTGGAGAAAAATCGAGAGAAGGTGGGGGGACTTTGCAGGTGACGCAAGGAACGTATGGTTTGGTTTAAGTGCAGATGGCATTAATCCTTTTGGGGAGCAGAGCAGCAATCATAGCACCTGGCCCGTGACTCTATGTATCTATAACCTTCCTCCTTGGTTGTGCATGAAGCGGAAGTTCATTATGATGCCAGTGCTTATCCAAGGCCCTAAGCAACCCGGCAACAACATTGATGTGTACCTAAGGCCATTAGTTGAAGAACTTTTACAGCTGTGGAATGGAGAAGGTGTACGTGTGTGGGATGAGCACAAACAGGAGGAATTTGACCTACATGCGTTGCTGTTTGTAACCATCAACGATTGGCCTGCTCTCAGTAACCTTTCAGGACAGACAAACAAGGGATACCACGCATGCACACACTGTTTAGATGACACCGACATTATATATTTGGACAAATGCAGGAAGAATGTGTACCTGGGGCATCGTCGATTTCTTCCGACCAACCATCAATGTCGAAAGAAAGGAAAGCATTTCAAAGGTGAGGCAGATCACCGGAAGAAGCCCGCCCTCCATACTGGTGATCACATACTTGATATGGTCAATGATTTACAAGTAATCTTTGGAAAGGGTCCTGGCGGACTATCTGTTCCGACTGACGATGCGGGACGCGCACCCATGTGGAAGAAGAAATCTATATTTTGGGACCTACCCTATTGGAAAGACCTAGAGGTCCGCTCTGCAATCGACGTGATACACGTGACGAAGAATCTTTGCGTGAACCTGCTAGGCTTCTTGGGAGTGTATGGGAAGACAAAAGATACACCGGAGGTACGGGAGGAACAGCAACGTGTGCATGAAAAAGACGGCATGCATCCAAAGCAGTATGAAGGTCCTGCCAGCTACGCTCTTACCAAAGAAGAGAAGAAAATCTTCTTTGAATGCCTGCTCAGTATGAAGGTCCCGTCTGGCTTCTCGTCGAATATAAAGGGAATAATAAATATGGCAGAGAAAAAGTTCCAGAACCTAAAGTCTCATGACTGCCACGTGATTATGACGCAACTGCTTCCGGTTGCATTGAGGGGGCTTCTACCGGAAAACGTTCGATTAGCCATTGTGAAGCTATGTGCATTCCTCAATGTAATCTCTCAGAAGGTGATCGATCCAGAAATCCTGCCAAGGTTAAGGAGTGATTTGGTGCAATGTCTTGTTAGTTTCGAGCTGGTGTTCCCACCGTCCTTCTTCAATATCATGACGCACGTCCTAGTTCATCTAGTCGACGAGATTGTCGTTCTGGGCCCTGTATTTCTACACAATATGTTCCCCTTTGAGAGGTTCATGGGAGTCTTAAAGAAATATGTTCGTAACCGCGCTAGGCCAGAAGCAAGCATCTCCATGGGCCATCAAACAGAGGATGTCATTGGGTTTTGTGTTGACTTCATTCCTGACCTTAAGAAGATTGGTCTCCCTCAATCGCGGTATGAGGGGAGACTGACTGGAAAAGGCACGCTAGGAGCGGACTCAATAATATGTAGGGACGGGCATTCTTGGTCTCAAGCACACTACACAGTTCTACAGAATTCTACCTTGGTGACCCCGTATGTCGATGAACACAAGAATATTCTGCGCTCCAAACACCCGGAGCAGTGTGACGACTGGATTACATATGAACACATCAGGACTTTCGGTAGTTGGTTGCAAACACGTCTCATGGGTGACAACACTGTTTCTGATGAGCTGTACTCGTTGGCCAGGGGACCATCTTCGACTGTATTGACTTACAAAGGGTACGAGATAAATGGGAATACATTTTACACGATCGCCCAAGATCAAAAGAGCACCAACCAAAACAGCGGTGTCCGCTTTGATGCAGCAACCAAGAGGGGAAAGGACACATATTATGGTTACATAGTGGACATATGGGAACTTGACTATGGACATGATTTCAAGGTCCCTTTGTTTCAGTGCAAATGGGTCAATCTGTCAGGAGGCGGGGTACAGGTAGACCCACAGTACGGAATGATAACAGTGGATCTGAACAATCTTGGGTACACAGACGAACCATTCGTCCTAGCCAATGATGTGGCACAGGTTTTCTATGTGAAGGACATGTCTACCAAACTGAGAAAAAGAAAAGATAAGGAAGCGAATACATCATACGATGAGCCAAAGCGCCACATAGTTCTTTCAGGAAAAAGAGACATCGTGGGATTGGAGGGCAAGACAGACATGTCTGAAGATTATGAAAAGTTTCATGAAATTCCTCCCTTCAAAGTCAAGTCTGACCCAAACACCCTGTTAAACGATGAAGATTATCCATGGTTACGGCGCAATAAGCAAAGGACACAAGCGAAGAAAAAGTGAAGACTTTCTCTCCACAACTATATCAGTAAATGCATGAAAGTTCAGAGTTCATTTGTAGTGCTTTTCAATTTCAGGGTCATTTAGCTTAAAAAAATCAGTAAATGCATGAAAAATAGGAAATGAAGTCAGAAAGGGTTGAAAATTGATGATGTGGCTTTGAATGGTGCATTTTGAACACACAAAAAGTCTGGAGTTCAAATAAGTTCAAAAAAATGAAACCCCTTTGTAACAGACGAGTTTTCGTCCGAAACCCTGATACTTCGAAAGAGATTGTCCATTTTGTACACGAAGTGCATCCAGTTTTTGCCGTAACCCTCTCAACTTTTTAGCACATGCTATGTGGGTGAAATGATGATACCATGCCAACTTTCAACCTGTTCAGAGTTCATTTGTAGTGCTTTTCAATTTCAGGGTCATTTAGCTTAAAAAAATCAGTAAATGCATGAAAAATAGGAAATGAAGTCAGAAAGGGTTGAAAATTGATGATGTGGCTTTGAATGGTGCATTTTGAACACACAAAAAGTCTGGAGTTCAAATAAGTTCAAAAAAATAAAATCCCTTTGTAACAGATGAGTTTTCGTCCGAAACCTTGATACTTCGAAAGAGATTGTCCATTTTGTACACGAAGTGCATCCAGTTTTTGCCGTAACCCTCTCAACTTTTTAGCACATGCTATGTGGGTGAAATGATGATACCATGCCAACTTTCAACCTGTTCAGAGTTCATTTGTAGTGCTTTTCAATTTCAGGGTCATTTAGCTTAAAAAAATCAGTAAATGCTTGAAAAATAGGAAATGAAGTCAGAAAGGGATGAAAATTGATGATGTGGCTTTGAATGGTGCATTTTGAACACACAAAAAGTCTGGAGTTCAAATAAGTTCAAAAAAATGAAATCCCTTTGTAACAGATGAGTTTTCATCCGAAACCCTGATACTTCGAAAGAGATTGTCCGTTTTGTACACGAAGTGCATCCAGTTTTTGACGTAACCCTCTCAACTTTTTAGCACATGCTATGTGGGTGAAATTATGATACCATGCCAACTTTCAACCTTTTCAGAGTTCATTTGAAGTGCTTTTCAATTTCAGGGTCATTTAGCTCAAAGAATGAACTAATAGCAAAAAGAATGAACTAGAAAACCTTTATGAAACTCTAATAGCAAAACTAATGAACTAAAAATAATCAATTAAAAAATTCTGTTATGATCAACTAAAATAAAACTATAATATTCTTCAATAGCAAAAAGAATCAACTAAAAAGCTTTTATAAAACTCTAATAGCAAAAGGAATCAACTAAAAATATTTTATAAACCTCTAGTATTTATGAAACTAAAATTATATAAAATTTATGCAACTAAAGTTATCAAAGTATTTTTTGTTCAAAACATTAATAGCAAAAAGAATTTTCATAAAGAATTTTTTTAGAAACTTTAATAGCAAACTAAAATAACAAATCTGTTTTTGGTTAAAACAGACATTTAAAATAACCTAAAAATTACCAAATTGAATATAATGATAAAACACAGTAATATTAAATAGCAGGAAAAGGAATCACTCAAAAATCTATTTTTATAGTAAAGTTATTCACAAACTAGTGATTCACACTAATTTAAAAGAATTCAAATTTAAACTATTCAAATTTGGAAACTAATGGCACTAATAGAAAGTTTATAATTTTTGTGACCTAAAAGCAAAAAGAATCACTGAAAAACTGTAAGTAGAAACAAAAGAAAATAAATAAAGCAAAAAAGAAAACAAAAAAAAGTAGAAAAAAATGCCGCCTACTGGGCCACAGCGGCCTGAATACGACTAGAAACCCAACCAGCTTGTTGGGCCAGGATTCAGGCCCGCAGGAGAACCAATAGGCCCACAGGCAGTGACAGATTAGGCCAGGAAGCCTGCTGTTGAGAGGAGCTCGAGAGGGTGTGCGCAGCAGCGCTTATAAACCACTCTCGAGCCCTCTCAGCTAGCGAGGTGGGACTAAAAATTTGGCCCCGGGCAGCACCACCCTTTGGTCCTGGTTGGTGGCACCAACCGGGACCAATGCCACCCTTTAGTCCCGGTTGGTGCCACCAACCGGGACCAAAGGTCTCTGCTTCCCGCCCTTTGGGCTGACGAAAAGAGACCTTTGGTCCCGGTTGGTGGCACCAACCGGGACTAAAGGTAGGCATTGGTCCCGGTTGGTGCCACGAACCGGGACCAATACTCTGTGCATATAAGAAACACTTACGATTTTTTCAGATTTCATCTAGCACTTGCCCCCGACGACGCCGAGCACATCGACGCCGCCAGGCTGCCCGAGCTCGCCGTCGACGCCCTCTGCCCTGACGCCCTCTGCCCCGACGCGCCGTCCCGTGCCCCGACGCCGGCGCTGCTCCCCGACGCGCGCCCTGCCCTGACGCGCGCCTCTGCCCCGACGCGCCGCCCCATGCCCCGACGCCGGCGCCGCTCCCCGACGCGCGCCCTGCCCTGACGCCGCCCCGCGCCACTGCCCTGCCCTGACGACGCGGCCCCTCCTCCCCGTTCGGTCCGGCCGACCCCCTTTCCTTCCTGTCCTCCCTGTCCCCTGTTGATTTTGATGATTTTGATGCTATATAGATGATAGATGATATATGATAGTTAGATGATGATGTTGATGATAGCTGATGATGTTGATGATAGATGATGTATGCTTTTTTTTTGTTCATATAATTTTTTTATAGCATTTTTGGTCCATGTATATATGTGTGTGTGTATGGATGGATGGATGGATGGATGTATATATATAGAAAATGATCATATGATATATGTATGCTAAAGAAAATATGATATAAAAAAAATATCGTAGCTTCCTGTTTTTTTCCATGGATGTATGCTAAAGAAAATTATGAAAGAGTTTATGGGAGGTTTCTGTCAAAAGGTTCAATGATTTGTCAAGGCAAAAAATTGAACTAATTAAGGCATCCCATGTTTTTGTATATATGATATATGTATTTTGTTGGCAGAAAATAAGTTGGCTAAAAAGAAGTTCCTTCACGAAGGGGTTTTACTTTGCCTAAATCGGGGAGGGGCAACTTCACTAAACGTTCATGATTTTTTTTGTTCATATTAAGAAAGTGCGTAAATCGGGGAAAATGAGGGGGGAGGAGTCCGCAAGTATCCCCTAACTCTCTCGGGAAAATGAGGGGGGAGGAGTCCGCAAGTATGTCCCCTAACTCTCTCGGGAAAATGAGGGGGGAGGAGTCCGCAAGTATCCCCTAACTCTCTCGGGAAAATGAGGGGGGAGGAGTCCGCAAGTATCCCCTAACTCTCTCGGGAAAATGAGGGGGGAGGAGTCCGCAAGTATCCCCTAACTCTCTCGGGAAAATGAGGGGGGAGGAGTCCGCAAGTATGTCCCCTAACTCTCTCGGGAAAATGAGGGAGGAGGATTTTTTTTATGCTCATAGAAACTCTCGAGTCCACCCAAACCGGGACTGAAAGAGCGTTGTCGAGGCCACCCCACCCACCGCATCCCTGTAGCTCACCCGAGAAGCTCGCCGCCGTCGAGGTCGTAGCGCTCGACTCCGGCCGTTTCAGCCGCTCCGACCACCGCCAATCGACGCGCCGTCGTCTTGCCGTTCGAACGAGCCCGGCCGCGCATCGAATGATGCCCTGTGGGCGATTTCCGACCGAAGCCCGAGCCGCGCCGCCGCGTTTGGCTCGCCGGAGAGCTTCATACCATTATGCGCCTGTTACTTTCGGCTAATGATGAAGCCTTGGTTTTCTTGAATCCTTTGACACTAGACAACGTGACATATAGAAGGGTAGATGAGATCAGGAAAAATATGGACCATTTTCTGCACATTCAGAATGGCGCCATTTTGTTAAATCCCTTAAAGGTTAAGAGAATCCCTTGTTTGACATTCATGAGAGAGGCGGTCCGGACGTCGGACATTCATGAGAGAGGCGGTCCGGACGTCGGACATTCATGTTTGTATATTAATTGCCATGTTGTAATATTTGCAGAAACTATGGATCAAAGAGACTTGGAACAAGAACAGTTGTTGGGGGAGATAATCCTCGCCGGAGGTGATGCTGTCTTGTCGTTTCTCAACGACACCGATGGAACAATGGAGGAGGAAGGACATGATCATGATGGCTCCGGTGACATGATCATGATGGCTCCGGAGGTGCTGACTAGCTAATTGATGCATTAATTGTTTTGGTATGTACATATATTAACTCTTCTTTCTTCTTTTATAGCCCTCCGGATCAAGCCAAACTTCGGTAACGAGACGAGGCCCGAAGAAGAGGTTGCGCAAGGATGAAAGGTTCACGATCACAGCACTCGCGGACGATGGCCTACCGATTGAACCCAAGCGGACCAAGGACGCATTTTCTGCTCAGTGCGGAGCTATTGTTAGGGACAACATCCCGATCAACATCAAGCAATGGAATAAGCCTAAGGACGACGCCCCTGAAGGTGATTATGTCACCGATAGACAGAAAGATGATCTTTGGACCTTGCTGAAGGCAAATTTCACCCTACCGCCAGAGGAGGATCCGAATAAGCGAGTTATAGAGCCACTGGTCAAGGCGTGTGCTCTTAAGAAGATGGCAGATCTATTCAGGAGGTGGAAGAAGGAGTTGAAATCAAAGTTTGTCGACAAAGGTGAGACTCCAGAATTCATCGGCCGATTTGAGAAGATAAGAGATCACTGGCCCGCATTTGTGGCCTACAAGACATCGGACAAGAGTAAGATAATGTCAGAGACAAACAAGAACAATGCTGCAAAGAAGAAGTATCACCATCACACGGGGTCAGGTGGCTACCTCAAAGCCCGGCCGTTGTGGGACAAAGCTGAGAATGACCTGATTGCTAAAGGGGTCAAACCAGAGACATTCAACTGGCCAGACCGTTCAAGGACTTGGTTCTTCGGGGTTGGGGGAACTTTGGACCCTGAAACAGGGAAGTGCCGTTGGACGGATGAGCAACTTGCAATACCCGTCATGAAGCTTCAGAAGTATATCACCGCAGCGCAGGAAGGGACGTTCATTCCCGACAGAGAGAAGGACGAGCTGACTGAGGCCCTAGGGAATGTTGAGCACCCTGGACGAACACGAGGCACACCAGGCTCCGTTCCGTGGAAGGTTGGGTTTCCCGACGCAGGCGGTTACAGAAGCCGGGAGAGAAAGAGGAAAGCGGAGCTGAGCGACATGCAGAAGATGAGTGCAAGAGTACAAAAGCTAGAGGAAGAACTTGAGAGCCAGCGAGCTGCCGGCCAACCATCTCAGCGGCACGAAGCTACCCCAGAAGCTACCCCGCCATCTCAGCGGAGAAGCAGCGTGGCTTCCACGGAGCCCGTTCAGACTGACTTCACGGCTCCTATCTACCCCGTGGATACTATCACAGAGGCTCAAAATTGCGAGCTTATGACGAAATGCCGGAACCTCACTTTCAAGGCGGCTGTCGGCTCTGTTGCACCTCCTCAACCCAACGGAACTTTTCACTGCCTTCCGATTCCACATGGCTATGCTGTTGTGATGGTGGATGAATTAATGCAGGGATTTGAGGAGCTCGAGCTTGACCACTCTACAGGTGAAGGGGAGAATCAGCTGGTTCGTGCTCTGAGGAGTACATGTCTATGGCAGAAGGAGTACATCAAGCTTCCAAACTGGAAGCCTCCGCCTCCTCCTCCTCCTCCGGCGAGTCAGGGCACTCCGCCTCCTCCTCCTCCTCCTCCTCCTCCGGCGAGTGATCAGGGCACTCCGCCTCCTTCTCCGGCTCCTCCGACGCGTGAGGGCACTCCGCCTCCTCCTTCGCCTACTCCGGCGCGTCGGAGCAGTCCGCCTCCTCCTCCGCCTCGTCAGCAACGGCGGAAGACAGACGCCGCCGGTCCGGCTCCTCCGGCGCGTCGGAGCACTCCACCTCCTTCTCAGCCTCGTCAGCAACGACGGAACAGAGACGCCGCCGCTCCGGCGGCAAGCAGTACAAGCAGAGGCGGGAGGCAATTCAGATACGGTCCATCTCTCAAGCCTCTGGAAAAGTTACCATATGAGAGGACCGAGCAGGAAAACGAGGACATAGTTCGTGCCCAAGTGAGGGCCCATTTTGCAAAGAAAACTCCACCTCCGAAGGAAACAATAGATCCGGTGAAAGTGAAGCGCACTATCGATGCCCTGAAGCGACCACCACCGCCTCCACCGCAATCGAACTATGACCGCATTATTCAAAAGACATATGATGAAGCGCGGCGGTCGGGAAGTACTTCTAGTGATGCAAGGTTAGCAGAACGAAGAAGTGGGAAAACAATTCCCCAGCTCGGCGAACAGGAGAAGAAATCGTGCCCCCCGCTCAAGGTGTCTAGCGATATCGTCGCTAATCATCCGGGGATGGTGCTCGGTACCAATCCTGGTGATTACTTGGGGGATGATGTAATTTTTGAAATGGCTGAGGTACCAAAAGAAGAATATAAATACGTGCACGGGAAGCCTCTCGTCAAACCTGATCATCCTCCTCTAACAACGATGATGTACAAATTGCATGAGTGGTACTTGGAAACCTGCAGGAAGAATGGGTCCGATAGTTTGCTGGTGAGAATTAAAGAGGAGCACGACCTCATTGGAGTCGACCTGATGCCTGTTGAATTTGTGGAGTTAGTTCAGTTATTCAATCAAAAGGCCCTCGACAAACAAATCATGACTTGCTACTGTCTGTAAGTATCACTTCTGTAATTAAGTCTCTAGCTCAACTCGTTCATTGCATGTATATATAATTATCCTCACTATATTATGCAGATTGAAGATCGTCGAATGCAAAATAAGACAAATCTATGACATTGGGTTCATTAGCCGAAATACCGTAAATGAATGGGCGGTACAAGAAAGAGTTAAAGATACCGAGGAAAACTTGCTAAAAGCGTTCCTTCGACATCAAAACAAAAGGGAAATACTTTTTCCTTACAACTTCAAGTGAGTGTTACTGTCTTGTGCATATTCGGTTTCGCTTACTCGAGGTTAAGTACTGTAATTGATGAGTTATGCGTGCGCAGTTTCCACTATATTCTGCTATCCATTAAGCTTGACGAGGGAGTAGTAACTGTCTTTGACTCGAGACGTAAAGATCCCAAGGATTGTGCGGACATGACTGCAATGCTCCAGAAGTAAGTTCAATCAATACCGGGACCATATCGACAACTTTCGTTCATTTCCTGATATCAAGTAATCATTTTCTTTGCCTAGCAGGGTTTGGAAACAGTTCACCGGACAGGTTCCGGGTCTGAAGAACGAGCTGCGATTTACACACCCCAAAGTAAGTAGTACTAGCTAGTTCCGCGCATCTCTCATTGATTCCAGTTTCATCAATACCATTATCGTGCTTGATTATCAGTTTGATTGAACTCTATTCTCGTAAAGTTCTTGTGGCAGGAACCCGGGAATAATTTATGTGGATACTACGTTTGCGAGTACATTCGCCACAGGACCTCTGAGCAGGGCAGATCTGAAGAACAATTTGAAGTATGTAAACAATATTCACAATTTTTTTATTACCATCAATTGTGTTGAGTTTCATTCTTATATATGTATTGACCCCTTCTTTAAATTAGATCTGGCAGATGCGGGATGAACTCCTACCACATGATCGCATACGAGCAATTCAAGAGGAATTGGCGGGATTCTTTCTTGACCACGTCATACATGAAAAGGGAGAATACCATGCGGAAATCCAATGGGAGTTTGGCGCTTGATGATGTCAGGGATGTTATATTGTATATATGTAGTAGCGTCGGATAGATTTACGAAAACTTGTTGTTCGAACAAGCACGGAGAAAGAGAGGTCACTTCTCTCTGTATATGTTCATGACGATCTTGTGTAATTAATGGTTTCCTTCATTTGCTTACTAGCTAGCGTCGAGTTCTCTCTATATGTAGTAGCTAGCGTCGACCAAGCACGGAGAAAGAGAGGTCACTTCTCTCTATTAGCTAGCTAACACAATATGAAACCCCTAAACCCCCCCTTTAAAAAAAAAACAAAAACCCCAGCGCCTTTTGGTCCCGGTTGGTGTTACCAACCGGGACTAAAGGTCCTCCTGCCTGAGTGCTGCGAAGCGGCCACGTGGAGCTCCTTTAGTCCCGGTTGGTGTTACCAACCGGGACTAAAGGTCCTCCTGCCTGGGCTCCCCACAGCGGCCACGTGGAGCCCCTTTGGTCCCGGTTCGTAAGCGAACCGGGGCTAAAGGTTTTGGGCTTTAGTCCCGACCCTTTAGTCCCGGTTCCAGAACCGTGACTAAAGCCCCTCTGGAACCGGGACTAATGGGCCTTTTTCTACTAGTGGGAGTAGATAGGAGGCTCCCAGACAGGAGGCCTGTGCTTTTTCGATCAGTGTCGTTGTTTTGCCCCGCCTTCTTAAGGCATATCTGTTTAACTTTTATGTCTGTACTCAGATATCTAATGCTTCCGCTGATGCTTGTGTGACTCAAGCTTATGTATTCGAGCCCTCGAGGCCCCTGACTTGTAATATAAACCTTGTATGACTTTTATTTGTGTAGAGTTGTGTTGTGATATCTTCAAGTGAGTCCCTAGGCTTGACCGTGTGCATTTGCGTGTATAATTAGCGCACGATTAAGTCGGGGGCGTCACAATATCCCATAATAAATTAATAATCAGGCAACTTCTAGATTGTGCTAAAAAAACATATGCAGCCATATTAAATTAATAGTGTATTGTAATTGACATGAAGAATTAGGCCATTGAAATTAGATATAAGAGATAAGCATTTCCAATGAGATTAGTAACCCTCCAACTTTAAGTTAATCTAGACCAAAAATAGTTTAGCTTGGAATTACGAAAAACAAGCACTAAGCCCAAGTGACGAATGAGTCGGTAGTCATACTACTTCGCATACATAAAATCATAACTATCAAATCTTGTAAAGCTACCGAAACAAAAGGACAAAATTATGAACAGTGATTATATGTTATAAACAGTGGTAATTGATCGATCACATCACTGATTAGTGCTTGAATACTAGCTAAGCAGCCTTTCCGTTGCCCTAACCCCTAGATGTTGTGCTGCTAGTAGAACTTGGCAGATTTATGTATACAAGATACATACTACTTATAGGTGAAAATTTCATTAAACAACAACGAGGAGGCTCTATGCCCTAGATGGCTAATCTATGCAAGCACCAGATCTCACCGCGAAACCGAGTCATGAACATCTAATCACCATCGTTCTTAGATATGAAAGACTAATCTGAACTGAATAAACCACTGAAATGGCTCATTGGATCTACTGACCTTTCAATAATCTTATGCATATGCAGCTCTATAATTTTAACCTTGATTCAAAGCGAGATATTAATCGATGTAGTTAATATCTGACCAGAAAAACTTAGAAAAAGTACAAATCATAAGAATTGCAAATCTAAAATAAATAACTAAAGAATCACAATTTTGATTTAGTAAAACCCATCCACTACCAACAAATACCTCCTTTATTTTCTCTTTTGTTGTGTAATTGACCCTCTAAATATCCATGTAGTATACAAGTCATCACTCAAATTAATACCATGAATTCTAAGGGGCTAATGATCCTGCGAATTCCTGTCCGTATCCAAGAAGCAATAGTCTAGTCCAAACAGGGAGCATGCAGTCGTATGTTCGAAATAACCAATAGAACCCGCCCAGAAATATAATTTGAGGAGCTATTTCCATCCTTCTCCGTTTGCAAGAAATTAAACAAGGAGCAAACAACAACCTAACCTAATCTAATCCGAACAGAAGACGGGAGTACGCAGCGCCATACTGCATCTAGCCTACCAACCATCGAACAAAAATACACGCAACAGCATCAGAGTCTCAGAGACCAACAGAGAAGATCACGGGGGACGCACAAGGCCCAACACCACCGTGATGAGCAGATCAAGCGGATGGAAAGGGAAAAAGGACCAGGTTGGTCGTCGATCGCGCGCTCACCTTGGTCGCTGCTGTCGTCGCCGTCAAGGTCGACGACGACGATCTCCTGGTTGCGGGCCTTGCGGCTGTGGCGGGGCATGGCGGCTCCCAGGGGTCTGGAATGGAGAATTCTGTTTCTAGGGTTTGAATGATTCGGTTCCTCGCGGTACAAATAGGCGATGGCGAGTTCAGATTAGGAAAGTGGTAGTGGGATGGAGGACGCGTCTTGCGTCTGAGCTTTGCTTCTCTGGGTTGCCTTCTTTATCCCTTTCCGTTTCTGGAGCGAAGATGAAAACGGACCCCGGGAAAGCTCGCCTGTTCTTTCTTTGAAACATAATCAGATGGCCTTCTAGAGCTGGTACGTGTAGCAAAGGTCTCATTTTTATTGTAAAAAAATGTCTCATTCTCTAAGGGTCTTTTTGTCAGGATTTATCTCATTATTCCTGATATATTTGTTTGAGAAATATACCTGTCTGTCTGATCTTTTGTTTTACAAGACTCTGAATTTTTTTGACGGTCACTATTGGAATTTCCTTGTATGCCGGGCGCATGGCTCTTCGCCGAGCGCCAAATAACGGGCACTCGGCAAACGCATATAAGCCGAGAGTAACACTCGGTAACCACGGGCTCACGGCAACGAGACAGTGCATCACGGCGAACAAAGCACATTCGGCAAACGCAATATACGCCGAGAGCCCCACACGGAAAAGACTAGCCACGTGGCATTTCCGTTTGCAACTGACGGTTCCATGACTTGCTGTTATCTATACCGAGAGCCACGAGAAACCGCTCGGCAAACCACCTGTCACTGAAACATTCTGACCTGACAGGTGGACTCGTTACCCACCTGTTAGTGAAACATTCAAATTATTTGTTAAATTTTTAAAAAGAATAATATGACACGTTTTATTTACCGAGAGCTATCCGGTACCGCTCGGCATCCCACCGTTGACTGAAACGTTTGAACCTGACCCGTGGGCCCGCGTGTCCCACATGGTAGTGGTACTTTTACCAAGACTCGAGAGCGCTCGGAAAAGAATGGCAGTGCCATTCTTTTCCGTGAGGCACCATCGGAAAAGAATGGCGCTTCAGTAGTTAAAGTGCTCAGGTGACACCTTTTTCGAGAGTACCTCTCGTTAAGGTGTGTGTTTCCGAGTGTTACTCTCGGAAATATGTCCCATTGCTGCTGTTATCAAGTTGTTCCTTATGTAATCTCCCTGCAATTGAAAATAAATATATACATTTTCTGTCTATATCTGCAGTGCAGAAATGACATCATATCAAATGAATGTGGGAGCTCCTAGAGGGTTAGAAATTCCTCGAGCACATCACACACATATTCACATAGGCATAATTCAAACTAGTTCACATAGGCATAACTCAAACTAGTTCACATAGGCTAATGATTCATACAAGTTCATACAGCAAAAAACATTGCTCGAGCACATCACACACAAGTTCACATATTCATAAATATGGTTAATTCATGCAAGTTCACATATTGCAAAACACATGCAAATCCTAAGTTTGTAGCGGCGTTGCACACGACATGCACATTCTCTTTGCTTCTGGAGGAGGAGGAGGAGGAGGAGGAGGAGGGGCATCATTTCCACCACCATGATATTGCATAAGGGCCTATAAGAGGAGAGTGATGTGAGCATTGTTCATCGCTATATAATGAACGAGGCCAAAAAAGAGAATGCTCTACCTCAAGTTTTAGCTCGAGCATCTTGAACCTTTCGTGCGTTTCTGCTCGTTCATTCTCGCTTTGCTCTCATTCCTTCTCTCTTTGCTCCTTCTCAGCCTCCCGCTGTTGCTCCTCTTCAGCATCCCGCTTCTCCAATAAATCATGTAATATGGCATTAAGCTCATATAGGTTGCAACGGTTCTATTTTGAGGCATCCACATATATGAATGGTTATGGTGCTAACCTTGAGACGCGCAATCTCACGCGACGCGGCGGTCAGGCGACTCTGTATGGACAGAGTTGAGCTTGTGCTCGACGCGCGTATTGCTACTTGTAGCTCGCGTTGGTATTATCCCCGAAGAGGAAGGGATGATGCAGCACAGTAGAGATAAGTATTTCCCTCAGTTATGAAACTAAGGTTATCGAACCAGTAGGAGAATCACGCAACACCTCGTTAGCAGCACCTGCACACAAACAACAAATCCTTGCACCCAACGCAAACGAGGGGTTGTCAATCCCTCGGCGGTCAATTGCAAGATTAAATTGTATATGATAGATAGATAGATAGAAAAAAATATAAAATAAAATAAATAAAAGAAAATGACAGCAATATTTTTAGGGTTTTAGTAATATGATTTAGATAGACTCGGGGGCCATAGATTTCACTAGAGGCTTCTCTCGAGAAAATAGCATACGGTGGGTAGACAAATTACTGTTGGGCAATTGATAGAAAAGCAAATAATCATGACGATATCCAAGGCAATGATCATGTATATAGGCATCACATCCGAGACAAGTAGACCGACTCCTGCCTGCATCTACTACTATTACTCCACACATCGACCGCTATCCAGCATGCGTCTAGTGTATTAAGTCCATGAAGAACGGAGTAACGCCTTAAGAACGATGACATGATGTAGACAAGATAAACTCACGTATGAATAAACCCCATCTTTTTACCCTTTATAGCAACGATACATACGTGTCATGTCCCTTTCTGTCACTGGGATTGAGCACCACAAGATCGAACCCATTACAAAGCACCTCTTCCCATGGCAAGATAAATCAATCTAGTTGGCCAAACCAAATCAATAAATCGGAGAAGAAATACGAAGCTATAATAATCATGCATAAAAGAGATCAGAGAAGACTCAAATAATATTTATGGATAATCTGATCATAAACTAACAATTCATCGGATCCCAACAAACACCCCACAAAAAGTGATTACATCGGATAGAACTCCAAGAACATCGAAGAGAACATTGTATTGAAGATCAAAAAGAGAGAAGAAGCCATCTAGCTACTGCCTATGGACCCGAAGGTCCGTGGTAAACTACTCACGCATCAGCGGAAGGGCAGCAAGGATGATGTAGAGCCCCTCCGTGATCGATTCCCCCTCCGGCGGAGTACCGGAGAAGGCCTCCAGATGGGATCTCTCGAGAACAGAAACTTGCGGCGGCGAAAAAAGTATTTCATGGACTCCCCTGAGGGTTTCTGATTTTTCCTGAATTTATAGTGGTGCAATTAGGTCAAACGAAGCTTAGGTGGGCCCACGAGGCGCAGGCGCGCCCTGGTGACTCGTGGCCACCTCCTCTGGTGTCTGGTCTTCTACCGAAGCTTGTAGTGTTTATCTTGTCCAGAAAAAAATCTTCAAAAAGTTTCGTGGCATTTGGACTTCGTTTGGTATTGATTTTCTGTAAAACAAAAACAGGGCAGAAAACAGCAACTGTCACTGGGCACTAGGTTAATAGGTTAGTCTCCAAAAATGATATATAATTGCTGTAAATGCTTATAAAAACATCCAAGATTAATAATATAACAGCATGGAACAATCAAACATTATAGATACGTTGGAGACGTATCAGCATCCCCAAGCTTAATTCCTGCTCGTCCTCGAGTAGGTAAATGATAAAAACAGAATTTTTGATGTGGAATGCTGCCTAACATATTCATCACATATTCTTTTCTTTTGTAGCATGGACATTGGACTTGAATGATTCAAAGCAATAGTCTATAATTTGACATGAAGATATAAATACTCAAGCATGCTAACAAGCAATCATGTCTTTCAAAATATCAATGCTAAAGAAAGTTATCCCTAGCCCATTATGCTCAATCATTGATCCATTCATGAAACACACTCAAATATTAGCTACATCAAATGCACAAGTATGACAATAGTGCTCTCTAGTTGGTGCTTTTGTAAGAGAAGATGGAGACTCAAGAAAATAAAAATTGCATAAAAGTAAATAGATAGGCCCTTCGCAGAGGGAAGCAGAGATTTGTCAAATGTGCTAGAGCTCAAAACTTAAATTAGAGAGATAAAAATATTTTGAGAGGCATGCTTTTCCTGTCAACGAAAACGACCAAGAATTCCCATTATTTTCCATGCTAGACACATCATAGGCGTTTCCCAAACGGAAAGTAAAGTTCATTTGCTTTCCACCATTCTTTCACAATCCATGGCTAGACGTATCCACGGGTGCCCTCCATACCAACACTTTCCAAGAAATTTTGTTGTTATTAATTTTTGATTTCATTGTGGGACTGGGCATCCCTATTACCAACCATTCTCTCGTGCAATGACAAGTGAATAAACACTCATCGTGAGAATAACACACCTAGCATGGAAAATAATGGCCACCCCCTGCCGCTTCATGAGCGGTACGGGCACACAAAACGGAAAAATTATTTTGAAAATTAGAGTTGGCACACGCAAATTTACTTAGAATGGCATTGAAATACCGCATATAGGTAGATATAGTGGACTCATTTGGCACAACTTGGGTTTTAGGAGTTTGGATGCACAAGCAGTATTTCCACTTAGTACAAATGAAGACTAGCAAATAGATTGAGAAGAACCAACCAAAAAAATGAAAACGGTCATAAACATGCATTAAACATAACTAACACCGAATAATGCACCATAAGTAGGATATAATTTCTTTGCATAACTATTGACTTAATGTGCATGCATAGGGAATCACAAACCTTAACACTAATATTTTTACTAAATCACAATTACTCACTAACATGACTCACATATTATCATTTCCATATCACAAAACTATTGCAAGGATTCACACTTATCATATCCAATGATCTATATGAAAGTTTTTATTATATCCCTCTTGAATATTCATCACTTTGGGACCAAATTCATATCTTGTGAAAATTACCATTACTATCATCAACTCTCAAAAAGATTTAAGTGAAGCATGAGAGTGCAAATATTTCTTCAAAATTTCAATCTTATCAATTCTCAAAATAATATAAGTGAAGCATGAGAATTTATTTCTCCAAAATTTCAATCAACTCTGAAAATAATATAAGTGAAGCATGAGAGTTCATTTCTTCAAAATTTTAATCAACTCTCAAAATAATATAAGTGAAGCATGAGAGTTCATTTCTTCAAAATATAGCCACCACCGTGCTCAAACAGATTTAAGTGAAGCACTAGAGCAATTGCCTAGCTCAAAAAATTTAAGTGAAGCACATAGAGTATTCTAACAAATGATGATAAACGTGTGGCTCTCTCAAGATAGGTGTGTTCAGCAAGGATGATTGTGACAAACTAAAAAGCAAACAAAGCAAAGACTCATATAATACAAGACGCTCCAAGCAAAACACATATCATGTGACGAATAAAAATATAGCTCCAAGTAAAATTACCGATGGTTGGTAGAAGAAAGAGGGGATGCCTTCCGGGGCATCCCCAAGTTTAGACGCTTGAGTCTTCCTAGAATATTACCTTGGGGTGCCTCGGGCATCCCCAAGCTTAGGCTCTTACTACTCCTTATTCCTTCATCCATCGTGATCTCACCCAAAACTTGAAAACTTTAATCACACAAAACTCAACAAAACCTTCGTGAAATCCGTTAGTATAACAAAATAAATCACTACTTTAAGTACTGTTGAAAACCCATTCATATTTTATTTTTGCATTATACCTACTGTACTCTAACTTCACCATGGCTTATACCCCCCGATACAATCCATAGATTCATCAAAACAAGCAAGTAGTGCATCAAAAACAGAATCTGTTAAAAACAGAACAGTCTGTAGCAATCTATTTAAAATCCATACTTCTGTAACTCCAAAAATTCTGAAAAATTATGAAAACGTGGGCAATTCATATACCAATACTGTGTAAAAATTTCAGATTTTTTTGATGCTCCAGTACAGAAACAAAATTCGGGCACTGGACGCAAAACTTTCTGTTTTCCAAACAGCATCAATTATACTATCTTCCAAATCATCCTAAAGGCTTTACTTGGCACAAACACTAATTAAGAACACAAAAACACAATCATACCAGTAGAATAATTGTGAAAACACACAATAACAGAATTTTTTTATTTTATTCATTGGGTTGCCTCCGAACAAGCGCTATTGTTTTATGCCCCTCAAGATAGGCTTGAGATTTTAATGATGCTCACACGAAAGATAATAATCGAAACATAAAGAGAGCATCATATAACATGTGAAAAACACATTTAAGTCTAACATACTTCCTATGCATAGGCATTTTGTAAGAAAACAAATTATCAAGACAAGCAATATCTAGCATATGCAAGTATGAAGAATGAAGCATTAAAAATTTCAACACAAAGAGAGGTAATTTAGTGACATGAAAATTTCTACAACCATATTTTCCTCTCTCATAATAATTACATGTAGGATCATGTTCAAATTCAATAATATAGTCATCACATAAAATATTCTCTACATGATCCATATGCATGCAAAGTTGACACTCTTCCAAATTGGTGGGATTATCATCAACTACAGTCATGACCTTTCCAAACCCACTTTCAATATTATTGCAAACATTATTATCAATGAGATATTCATCATGAGGCTTAAATAAATTTTCAAGATCATAAGAAGCATTATCACCCCAATCATGATCATTGCAATAAGTAGTGGACATGACAAAATTATCATCCCCAAGCTTGTAGCTTTGCATATCATTAGCACAATTGACATTAATAGAATTTATGATAACATTGCAATCATGTTTTTCATTCAAGGAGCTATCAAGTATGGGTGCTATAGCAATAATTTCATTTTTAACATAAGGAACTATAACAAGTTCATCTCTATAAGCATCTTTAATATTGGCATCGTGGCCATAAGAATAGAAAGCATCACATTCATCAAGAGGCGATATTTCAATCGAATCGACGGAATCACAATCATCTATAGATTTATGCATATCATTATTCTCTTCCAAAGCAGTAGACATTCTCTCAATAAATTCTTTAACATAGGCATTAGGAGCATAGTTTTCATAGCAATATTTAAGTATGTCAAAATTTTCAGATTTGTAGAGAGTAACATCATACTTTTCAATAAAAGAAGCAACTTCATAAGCACCCTTAAAAGCAACAAATTCTTCAATTTGTTCGATATCATAGTAATTATAAACACCCTTGGCATAAGAAGACAAGATTTCATTGTCATTAAACTCACATAGGTAGGGAAGGTATTTTTTAGGGTTCTTAGAGCAACAAGTAAAGTCATAAATTTCACATAGATTCCAAGCATAACATAGCAAACAATTTATTTGACGCCATAAGAGTCTCCTTTTTTCAGACAAACGGTGACGCACAAAATGAGCATGCTCCTTTAAAGATTTTCCCTCAACTAAACTAGTTGGGGTTTCAGCACGAGCACACTGTCAGGTTGTGGCTCCCCTGAACGTGTGCCGGGCCTAGCAATTTCGCGCGATCGTTTCCTTTCTCAACATATTGCGCCTGCCATGCTGGGTCACACCACATGTCAACCAACACCTCCCAACAATCGTCCTTCATCCATGGTTCCCTCGCCTAGTCAGACATAATCAAATCATTGAGTAATGCATGTAGCAGGTGGCAGATGACTCAAAGTATATATAAGCAAGCAATGTTGTCACTTGCCACCGACATGTACTCTTCTCTCTCCAAATTGGTCTGGCAAGTAGATTTCCTCGTCATTTTAAGCCCCTTGTCATCGAGTTCCCGGCACTGCAACACGGCCTTGTACCGCAGTGTGTGCTTCACGTCGGAGAGTATCTTCCGGGCTGCTTTCACCAGGGCTTTTGTCGCCTTCTCTTTTTCCCCATCCACGCAAGAAAAATGTCGCTACAAGAATGCATATGGCAGTCAATTACATGGCTTCAGATATGGAACAATGAAGTGGCAAAGATACTTACATAGAAACCGTTGATGACCCGGGCGGCCAGGGTGACACCATGCTCATCCTTGTTGTACTGGTAATGCTCTCAGGTGAAACCTGGCGACGGCGGGTCGTCAGCACCCGGTTTGGCCAAGCCGGGGAAGTACTTCCTCACAAGGGAGCCGATGACGTGGTTCGGCAAACGTGCGCTCTTAGGCCTACAAGGGACAAATTCCCATAGACTACACGATGAAAAAGAAAAGCATATGTGAGTGTTCAATTATGGTATGCAAAATAACTTGCAAGATCAAATGCTTACTACTCTCTCGTCGGTGTTATGACATGACGGTTCCCGGCAGCCGTTGGTTCCGGGACCTTCCCAGGACCATGTCCGGATTTATTCCTCTTGGAAGTGTTGCTGGAGGTAGACCCCGAGCCATCCGAGGCCACCATGTCGCCCAACTGGGTAGCGACCAAATCCTCTCCTTCAATGGCATCCCCTCCGACATCGTCATCCGATGTCGACTCCTCATCGTCTACATCGCTATGGCGGTACTCCCTATGGGATCCGGACGACTCGGTCGAGGAAGAGCGGCTGACATGGGTCACCCTAGCACTCACGACTTTCCGGTACTTACTCGAGCCTCCCTCAGAATCTGAAAACAAAGTAAAATATATGAATAACTAAAACAGAGAGTAATCTAAAAATAAAATAAAATATAACTATAACAGGTGCAAGAAGCACTAATTTACCTAATCAAAATTTACCCAATCAAAATTTAACTAATCATAATTCACCTAAGCAAACTACATATATGACAACATTTACCTAAGCAAGAAGCACTAATCAAAATTCACCTCATCTAAATTCACCTAATCATAATTCACCTAAGCAAGAAGCACGTATCTTCCTTCATCCAACAACAATATAGCAACATTTCAGAAGCATTTTGACAACATTCCAGCAGCATTTCAACAGCATTTCAGCAGCATTTTGACATGAAAACAACACGAATTCAACATAATCTGAGTTTACATCATTGAACATCAATATAACAACATTTCAGCAGCATTTTGATAGAATTTTGAGCGCATTTCATCAGCATTTCTTCAGCAACAGAGCACTAATTAGGTCAAACAGAGCATAAGCAAAATTTACCTAATCAAAATTTTCAAAAAAATGACTAATTTACCTAATCAAACAGAGGACTAATTCACCTAATCTAACATCATGAGCCCAATTTTTCAAACTCTAACTAGGCATTGTGGTGGGGGCAGCAGGAGCTCCCACCATGCCGGAGTGGGAGAGGGCGCTGGGGGAGGAATGCGCCGGAGAGGGGAGGGATGGGGTTGAGGGGTGGGGGTAGGGGGAGTACCTGAAGGCATCTGGAGCTGGCGATCCACTGGTTGCTCGCCGCGGTAGCCGCCGGACTTAGCCAGCGCGGAAGAATGTCGCCGCTGGGTGCCGGCCATGAAGGCGGTGGTGGCAAATGGTGGCGGTGGCGGCGATTTCGGCGACGGCGCACTGGAAAAGAACCCGTCCGGTGAGAGAAGTAAGAGAGGAAAAAAAGGGGATCCGGCGGTTCAACCTCATATAGGGTTATGATGTTTGCCGAGCGCACCTCTAGGAAATGGTACAACATTTCCGAGATTCAAGTATCGAGGCTCGATAAAGAATAGCCCTAGATCTAGGGTTAGGACCTTTACCGAGAGTACCGCTCGGAAAAGCATTTCTGAGAGCCATTTATCGGGGCTCGGAAAAGAATGTGCCACATCTTCTTTTCCTTTTTTTGTGTTTCTTTGGCCTTCTTTTTTTTGTCTAATATTTCATATCTTTTTATGACTAAAGTTTCAAAATGCCATGACTTTTGATGACTTATGTTTTGGGTTAGATTTTTTCAAATCTCAACTTCTAAGCACTATAATGTAAAAAAACAAAAACAATGACCTGCCGTAACACGGAGAAGCAGGTATTCACCATGGCCTACACCCTCTCGGTGTCGGTCAATGCCGTAGACCGCCCGAGCAACCGGATGGGCGCACGGTCGGGAAACCACCTGAGGGGGGACCGGGCAACCACACCGAGATGCGTGTGGCCCAAACATATGTATGAAAGGGTGGTGTCGTGTTTGAATACCCAATGCACATCCTTGACGTGGCAGATGCCTCACAAACTAGACAGATGGGCGGGAAGGTCTAGGACTTGTTGTGTCCGTCCCCCTGATCGAGCCGACGGTGGGTGATCCTGTGAGAGAATGTGATAAAACTTGGGCTGGCATCTCACAATGACCTGCCGTAACACGGAGAAGAATGTATTCACTATGGCCTGCCCCCTCTAGGTGCCGGTCAACGCCGTAGACCGCCTGGGCAACCGGATGTGTGCATGATCGGGAAACCGCCCGAGGGGGGGGGGCAATCACCCCGACATGCGTGTGGCCCAAACATATATTTGAAAGGGTGGTGTGGTGATTGAATACCCAATGAACATCCTTGATGTGGCAGATGTCTCACAAACTAGACAGACGGGCGGGAAGGTCCAGGACTTGTTGTGTTTTCCCCCTGATCGAGCCGACAATGGGCGATTCTATGAGAGAATGGGCTCAAACTTGATCTGGCATCTCACAATGACATGTCGTAACATGGAGAAGCAGGTATTCACCGTGGCCTACCCTCTCTTGGTGCCGGTCAACGCCGTAGGCCGCCCGGGTCACCGTATGGGCGCACGGTCGGGAAATCGCCCGAGGAGGTGGGCGGGCAACCACCCCGACATGCGTAGCCCAAACATATGTATGAAAGGGTAGTGTGGTGTTTGAATACCCAATGCACATCCTTGACATGGCAGATGCCTCACAAATCGGACAGATGGGCGGGAAGGTCCAGGACTTATTGTGTTCGCCCCCTGATCGAGCCGACGGTGGGTGATCCTGTGAGAGAATGGGCTCAAACTCGGTCTAGCATCCCACAATGACATGCCATAACACGGAGAAGCAGGTATTCACCGTGGCCTGCCACCTCTCGGTGCTGGTCAACACCGTAGACCGCCTGGGCCACCGGATGGGCACACGGTCGGGAAACCTCCCAGGCCATCTGAAAAAGAGAAAACAAAGTGTATAATGGTAACGTGGTTTGCCAAGCATGTAAGAAAACAAAGGAGATGAAAACAACAAAAAAAGATAAACACATATTACTGAGCATGGCTACACTCAGAGAAGACCCCTAGATCTAGGGTTAGGACCTTTACCGGGAGGACCTCTCGGAAAAGGTTAAGCATTTCCGAGAGCCAGTTATCGGGGCTCAAAAAAGAATGTGCCACATCTTCTTTTCTTGTTTTTTTGTGTTTCTTTGGCCCTCTCTTTTTTTGTCTGATAATTCATATCTTTTTATGATGAAAGTTTCAAAATGCCATCACTTTTGATGACTTATGTTTTGGGTTACATTTTTTCAAATCTCAAGTTCTAAGCACTATAAAGTAAAAAAATGAAAACAATGACCTGTCGTAACACGGAGAAGCAGGTATTCACCGTGGCCTACCCCTCTCGGTGCCGGTCAACGCCGTAGACTGCCCGGGCAACCGGATGGGCACACGGTCGAGAAACTGCCCGAGGCGGGGCAGGGCAACCACCCCGACATGCGTGTGGCCCAAACATATGTATGAAAGGGTGGTGTCATGTTTGAATACCCAATGCACATCCTTGACGTGGTAGATGCCTCACAAACCGGATAGACGGGTGGGAAGGTCCAGGACTTGTTGTGTTCATCCCCCTGATCGAGCCGACGGTGGGCGATCCTATGAGATAATGGGCTCAAACTTGGATTGGGATCTCACAATGACCTGCAGTAACACAGAGAAGTAGGTATTCACCGTGGCCTACCCCCTCTCGGTGCCGGTCAACGCCGTAGACCGCCCGGGCTACCGGATGGGCGCACGGTCGGGAAACCGCCCGAGGGAGGGCCGGGCAACCACCCCGACATGCGTGTGGCCCGAACATATGTATGAAAGGGTGGTGTGGTGTTTGAATACCCAATTAACATCCTTGATGTGGCAGATGCCTCACAAACCGGACAGACGGGCGGGAAGGTCCAAGACTTGTTGTGTTTTTCCCCCTGATTGAGCCGACGGTGGGGATCATGTGAGAGAATGGGCTAAAACTTGGTCGGGCATCTCACAATGACATGTTGTAACATGGAGAAGCAGGTATTCACCGTGGCCTAACCCCTCTCGGTGCCGGTCAACGCCGTAGACCGCCCGGGCCACCGGATGGGCGCACGGTCGGGAAACCTCCCGGGCCATCTGAAAAAGAGAAAACAAAGTGTAACTATAATGGTAAGGTGGTCTGCCAAGCATGTAAGAAAACAAAGGAGATGAAAACAACAGGAAAAAGAGAAACACATATTACCGAGCATGGCTACACTCGGAGTAGACCCCTAGATCTAGGGTTAGGACCTTTACCGAGAGGACCTCTCGGAAAAGGTTAAGCATTTTCGAGAGCCAGTTCTCAGGGCTCGGAAAAGAATGGGCCACATCTTCTTCTCCTGTTTTTTCTGTGTTTCTTTGGGCCTCTCTTTTTTTGTCTGATATTTCATATCTTTTTATGACTAAAGTTTCTAAATGCCATGACTTTTGATGACTTATGTTTATGGTTAGATTTTCTCAAATCTCAACTTCTAAGTACTATAAAGTAAAAAAAATGAAAACAATGACCTGCCGCAACACGAAGAAGCAGGTATTCACTGTGGCCTTCCCCCTCTCGCTTTGTTTGAGCTCTCTATTGGTAGGTAGACTATTATGCTAGAGGACATTATTGCATACTGGAACCTGACAGCAGCACCAGTGCCAGCACCTGCACCGGTCTATGAGTGGGAGCTTCAGCGGCCTCAATATTTCCCAGGATCAGATGGACTCCAGCTGTGGCCATAGATCAAGTTAGGCCAAAAGCTTAAGCTTGGGGGAGTACATATTCTCACCGACATTTCATTCATGTATCACACATTCATTCCTTTTGTCGGTGTTCATCGTTTCCTATGTGTATTCGCCTTTGCTTTCACTTGTTTCTTTTGTTTATTTGAAAAACTTTGAAAAATCCAGAAATATTTCTCACTTCTTTTCGGTTTTTCTTTCTTGTTTAGTTAGTTCGTAGTATTCTTTCTTCATAAAAACTAAAAACTCCCAAACATTTCAGTGTGTTTCCCTGAATTTCTTTTCGTTTCCTTGAGTCGTCATAAGGAGAAGACTTCGTAAGAATTGTTGAGTGGCTCCTATATTCACTATTGTTTATCTAATGAAAGGGCCAATATCTGCTTGTGTTCTCCTTTGAATAAAATGTTTGCAGATTCCAGCTTAGTCCATGGCACCCTTGCACTATTATATTTTCACATCATTCGGTCGTGCAAGTGAAAGGCAGACGATGATTTGATGAAGTGACTGTGGTGAAAGGCTGGTACGAACTCTTCTTGTTTTTGTTTTTGTAAATATGTTCAACTCAGTAGCCCTGATTCAGCATATTATGAGTAAACATGTTTGAGATAACAATTAGAGATTATAGTTGCTCATGCCATGCTTAAGTAGTTAGGAGTGGATACTGATTTATCTTGTGAGTCAACATGCATTCAAATGGTTATGATGTAGTATGTTAGGATGGTATCCTCCTTAGAAAAATTCAAGTGGCTTGACTTGGCACATGTTCACGCATGTAATTGATTCAAAACCAATGCAGCCTTCATTGATATTTAAACTCAAGGTGTTTATATCCTACTCATGCTCATGATCAATGTTAATTATTCGCAATGCATGATGATGACCGTTGTCGCTCTCTAGCTGGTTGCTTCTCAATCTATTTGCAAGCCTTTGCCTGTACTAAGCGGGAATATTGCTTGTGCATCCAAACTCATGAAACCCAAAGTTGTGCCAAAAGAGTCCACCATATCTACCTATATACGGTATTACCCTGCCATTCCAAGTAAATTTGCATGTGCCATCTCTAATTATTCAAATAAACATCTGCTTTGTGTGCCCGTACCGCTCATGGAGCGACGGTGCAGTCAATATCTTCCATGCTAAGCAGGTTATTCTCACGATGAGAGTTTATTCACTCGTCTTGCACGAGAGAGGCTGGTATTTGGGATGCCCAGTCCCGTTAAAAAAAACAAAGAAAAATATAATAAAACAAAACTCCCCCTGGACAGTTGATTGTTGGAGGGCATCCGAGGATTTGGCTAGCCATGGATTGTGTATGTATGGTTGTGGGGGAGTAAATCTTTTCCTTTCTTCATGGGAACAGCCAATAATGTGTTTAGCATGGAAGATGTTGAAATTATTTGTCATGAGACGTTGACAGGAAAAGCACACCACTAAAAATATATTCATCTCTGTTTTAAGCTCTGAGCTCTGGCACCGCTGCAAATCTCTGCTTCCCTCTGCGAAGGGCCCTTCTATTTACTTTCATGTTATTGTTGAGTCATCACCCTCTCATTCAAGCACCAACTTTAAGAGCACAATTGTCATTCTTAGTTTAACATGCATTGAGTCTAGTTAATGTTGGATGTGAGCATGACTGGATCTCTTCTACCCTGAATTACAATGTTTAGTCAGTGCTTGAACTTCAAAGGTGCTCTACATTTATGTTTTGCGGTCTCAAAAATGGCTAGCGTGATACCATTTTACCATATTACATCATGATTGTTTTGACAATGTGTTGGCACTTGAGATATATTAGTATTGATTGCTAGTTGATTATGCCATTGATATGAGTAAATGTGAGTTCTAAGTGTTATCATTTACATGGTTAGTTCATGATTTCTGCTGAAAACTTGGTTTCTAGTTAAGCTTATATACGACAACAAAAACAAAAAAGTTTGTAAAAGTTTTTGTTTGTCACTTTCAGTTTGTCAACTGAATAGCTTGAGGACAAACAACGAATTAAGCTTGGGGGAGTAGATACGTCTCCAACGTATCGACTTTTCCAAACTCTTTTGCTCTTGTTTTGGACTCTAATTTGCATGATTTTGAATCAAACTAACCCGGACTAATGCTGTTTTTAGCAGAACTATCATGGTGTTGTTTTTGTGCAGAAATAAAAGTTCTCGGAATTGGCTGAAAATTTACGAAGAATTATTTTTAAATTAATAAAAAATACTGGCGAAAAGATCTGCCGAGGGGGCCCACCACAGGGCCACATGCTTAGGTGGCGTGCCCCTCCTAGGGCGCGCCAACCAGGCTTGTGGGCCCCTCGATCCTCCATTTGCCCTACCTCCGGTCCTATAAGTTCCATCTCGCGGAGAAAAAAATTAGAGATAAAGGATCATCACGTTTTACGATACGGAGCCGCCGCCACCTCCTTTTCTTCATCGGGAGGGCTGATCTGGAGTCCGTTTGGGGCTCCGGAGAGGGGGATTCATCGCCATCGTCATCAACATCCCTTCTCCATCAACAATTCCATGATACTCACCACCGGGAGTGAGTAATCCCTTTGTAGAATTGTTGGCCAGTGATGGAGATGAATGAGATTTGTCATGTAATCGATTCAATTTGTTAGGACTTGATCCCTAGTATCAACTATGTTCTGAGATTAATGTTGCTATGACTTTGCTATGCTTAATGCTTGTCACTAGGGCCCGAGTGCCATGATTTCAGATCTGAACCCTTTATGTTTCCATCAATATATTTGAGTTCTTGATCCTATCTGCTAGTTGTATGCACTTGTTATTGTTTTGAACCGTAGACCCCAAGGTGACAATAATTGGGATACTCTCCATGACTGTCATTCGAGGAGTTAATGTATTCATCATGTGTTAATGCTTTGATCTGGTTCTCTATTAAAAGGAGGCCTTAATTACCTTTAGATTTCTTTATGGACCTCGCTGCCATGGGAGGGTAGGACAAAAGATGTCATACAAGTTCTTATTATAAGCACGTATAACTATATACGGAATACATGCCTACATTGAATTGATGAATTGGAGCTATTGTGTATCGCTCTAGGATGTGACTGTTATATGATGAATGTCATCCATACAAATATCCATCACTGATCCAATGCGTACAATTTACTCCTATTGTCTTTGCTAAGTTACTACCGTTGTTGCCGTTGTTACAGTCACTACAAAATTGCTACTGTTACGGTTACTGTCTTTACTATTACTATCAAAACTATCATACTACTGTGCTACTAAACATTTTGCTGTAGAGAATCAATTTTCAGGTGTGGTTGAATTGAGAACTCAACTGCTAAGTGATACGTCCATTTTGCATCATGTTTTGCTACTATTATTTATTGTGTTTTTAATCAATATAACACTTTGTGGAGCAATTCTAATGCCTTTTCTCTCTTAATATGCAAGGTTTACACAAGGAGGGAGATTACCGGCAGCTGGAATTCTGGACCTGAAAAAGCTATGTCAGAGATACCTATTCTGCACATCTCCAAATGAGCTGAAATTTTACGGAGATTTATTTTGGAATAAATAAAAAATACTGGAAGTAAGAAGTACCAGAGGGGGCCACCCAAGTGCCCATGAGGCACCAGGGCGCGCCACCCCCCCAGGCGCGCCCTGGTACCTCGTGGGGCCCCTGGCCAGCCTCTGGCCCCCATTTTCTGGTATATAAGTGCACTTGCCCTAGAAAAAATATAGAGAAGACTTTCGGGATGGTGCGCCGCCGTCTCGAGGCGGAACTTGGGCAGGAGCACTTTTGCTCTCCGGCGGAGAGATTCTGCCGGGGATACTTCCCTCCGGGAGGGGGAAATCGTCGCCATCGACATCACCAGCGATCCTCTCATCGTGGGAGGACTAATCTTCATCAACATCTTCACCAGCACCATCTCATCTCAAACCCTAGTTCATCTCTTGTATTCAATCTTTGTCTCAAAACCTCAGATTGGTACCTGTGGGTTGCTAGTAGTGTTGATTACACCTTGTAGTTGATGCTAGTTGGTTTATTTGGTGGAAGATTATATGTTCAGATCTATTATGCTATTCAATCCCTCTCTGATCTTGGACATGATTATGATTTGTGAGTAGTTACTTTTGTTCTTGGGGACATGGGAGAAGTCTTGTCATAAGTAATCATGTGAATTTGATATTCGTTCGATATTTTGATGATATGTATGTTGTTGATTCCCTTAGTGGTGTCGTGTGAACGTCGACTACATGACACTTCACCATCTTTGGGCCTAAGGGAATGCATTGTGGAGTAGTAATTAGATCATGGGTTGCTAGAGTGACAGAAGCTTAAACCCTAGTTTATGCGCTATTCCGTAAGGGGCTGATTTGGATCCATATGTTTAATGCTATGGTTAGAGTTATCTTAATTCTTCTTTCGTAGTTGCAGATGCTTGCGAGAGGGGGTAATCATAAGTGGGAGGCTTGTTCAAGTAAGAACATCACCCAAGCACCGGTCCACCCACATATCAAATTATCAAAGTAGCGAACGCAAATCAAACAAACATGATGAAAGTGACTAGATGAAATTCCCATGTGTCCTCGAGAACGCTTTACTTACTATAAGAGATCGTTCCGGCTTGTCCTTTGCTATAAAAAGGATTGGGCCACCTTGCTACACTCTTTGTTACTATTGCTACTTGTCACTTGTTACAAATTATCTTGCTATCAAACTACTCGTTACCGATAATTTTAGTGCTTGCAGAAAACACCTTATTGAAAACCGCTTGTCATTTCCTTCTGCTCCTTGTTGGGTTTGACACTCTTACTTATTGAAAGGACTACGATTGATCCCCTATACTTGTGGGTCATCAAGACTCTTTTCTGGCGACGTTGCCGGGGAGTGAAGCGCCTTTGGTGAGTGGAATTTGGTAAGGAAACATTTATATTACGTGCTGAAATTTACTGTTGCTTGTCACTATGGAAAGTAATCCTTTGAGGGGTTTGTTCAGGGTATCTTCACCTCGACCGGAAACACAAATAGTTGCTCCTCAACCTACTGCACCTACTGAAAATATTTATTATGAGATTCCTCTGGGTATGATAGAGAAACTGCTAGCTAATCCTTATGCAGGAGATGGAATGGTACATCCTGATATGCACTTGATCTATGTAGATGATATTCCCTTTATCTTTGGAGGGAAAGGCATTAATGTGGTATAGGCTATGTGATGATACTGATACATGGGACTGGAACCGACTGAAACTAGAATTCCATCAAAAAATTTATCCTATGCATTTGGTTCATCATTATCGGAATTATATATATAATTTTTGGCCTCGTGAAGGAGAAAGCATCGCTCAAGCTTGGGGGAGGCTTAAGTACATGATGTACACATGCCCCAATCATGAGCTCTCAAAAGAAATTATCTTACATAATTTCTGTAGGAGATATGCCCTAGAGGCAGTAATAACAGTTATTTTGTATCTCCAAGTTTGTAATGAATGTTTATGATCCATGCTATAACTGCAATGATTCTCGAGTCTACAATATCCACGAGGCTCGGAGGGAAACTCATGTGCACGTGTGGTATAATAAACGGTAAAAAGTATTCCTAGTCATGCCTCTAAGACTAGCTCAAGTATTGCATGATGATCCTGTTTTCCTGATCATGGGCATGGCTATGCCGGCAATTTTGAGGGCACAATGTTAGAATAACACTTGTGTTGAATTGACCCGAATTGATATTATGCTATGAGATACATTCGTCACAAGTTAATGGTTAATAACACAGAGATGGTTAATGTTTGCATAATTCCTTAGACCATGAGAGTGTCGAGTTCCTTCGTACTTGCTTCGTGAACTTTGGGGTTTGTTAAACGTCATCCGTAACTGGGTGGCTATTACGACGGCTTATGGGTTCACGGAAAAGTATGACAAGTAACGAGATAGCTCAAGATTGGGATTTGCTCCTCCGACGATGGAGAGATATTCTCGGGCCCTCTCGGTGTTATGGTATCCATCATCGTCTGGCCAGACACATTGTGATTTGATCACTGGGATGCCGGAACACGGAAACGAGAAAAGAGAACAAAACCGGTAACGAGGTAACTGGCATAGTGGACAAGTTGTTGATCCACGGGGATGCTATTAAATCTCACCTCGGGTATTTGTAACATATCGTGAAGCAACAGGAATAGCATACGGCAACTGGAGGTTCACTCGAATATTCATTCGTGTGGGTATAGGGGTCAATATGGGTGTCCACGGCTCCGATGTTGATCATTGATCGGAAAGTGTTCCGGGTCATGTCTATACTTCACCGAACCTATAGGGTCACACGCTTAAGGGTCATCTATCTGCTGAATACTAGACAGGGAGTCTGAGAGAAAGTCACCGGAAAAGTTTCGGAGACAACGGAAATGTTCCGGAGAGAACACCGGAATAGTTTTGGTAAAACTGAAAAGTTGTTTCGGGGTATACCATTAAGTCAAATTGGTTTTGGCACACGCCTGGAAATTCTTGGAGGGTGCCAGAATTATTCTGGAAACTTCTGGGATTTTTCCAGGATAAAAACCGGAAATGTTTCGGAGCTGCCGGAACCGGTTTGGTTACTTTTCGCAGATGAAAATCACTAATCCGAAATTGTTTCGGAACGCGTCCAAAATCATTTGTGTGGGTACTGGAATTATTCTAAGACCCACAGAAATATTTTCGGATTTAACGGTCGCGGAAAAATGTTTCCGTGAATAGTGAAAGTGCTTTTTGGGTGGCTTCTTGGAGAAGCCACCTTGAGGGCCTTTTGGTATTTTCCCCCTTGGCTTCTTGGAGAAGCCACCCTTGGGCTTGGCCTATAAACAGGGGTGGAGGGGGCTGCCTAAAGACTCATCCCTTGCTCTCATACACATGCCATGCTTTGTCTTGCTCTCTCTCTCCCTCCCACGAAATAGTTTCGCAGAGTAGAAAGGCTGTCTGGGTTTCGGCAGGAACTAGTTCTGGACGGCGAAGCCCTGTCGGATAGTTGACACCGTATGTGTGCAACCCCGTAGAGAGGTCGTAGTTTCGATCTTTTGCCCGAGGGGCTATTCGAGGGTCCTCCCGAAGGGCTGTCCGAGTTACCGTTCGAGTTTCGAGGGTCCTCCCGAAGGGCTGTCCGTGACATCGTCCGAGGGACTGTCCGACCGCCTCCCGAAGGGCTGTCCGACGAGGGAGTACATCCTTGCAGCTGGGAGGTTGTAAATCCTAGCTGCGGGGATCTGCACCGACGATCTACATCGACTCTTCTTCCGCTGCGCTACGAGTCGGTAATGATCAGATCAAACCCTGTATGCAGTCTCCATAGTGGTCCTGAGCGTGCTCGCTGTACCGATTTTTTTGTTTTCTGTCGCATTCCCCTACAGTGGCATCAAGAGCCATGCTATGCGTAGATGCAGGTTACGATCTAGAATATATGGAGATGTATGGGTATTGCATAATATAATTTTGGAGTAGATGAGATCTATTGCTGAAAATTATTTATGCGGGTGGCAGATGAAATCTGTTACCCGATGTTCTTGTTGCTTCCCTAGAATTTGCGTATTGCTGATCTTGAAATGGCATGGTGGAATTTCACAAAGTTCTGGCAATCCAAGATCCTAATTGATCAACGAAGTGCTATTAGTTCTTTGGGTTCCACCATAGTTGAGAGAAAGATGAAATTTCGCAGACGAAAGGGCAATGCAGATATGATCTGCGCGGGGGTCATGCGTATGACGAAGTTTAGTATGGGGCTCGAGATTTTATTATCTCGTGTTTCATACACCCCGCGATGTTAATCTAGCGACTTGAATAATCATACTTGATGATAAAACGTTGGTAGCTGCGGTTTAAGTCAAAACCTTAGAAGCGACGTAAAATAAAATTTTGCATAAACCGATTAGAGGTGTCTAACTTGGTTTTGCAGGATGTGCATGTGATGTGGTATTGCAGTTCTCATATTAATTTGATTATGTATGAGATGACTATATGATGTAAATTTACTAACATGACCTGCGTGTCATGATTCGGCATGATGGCTGGAGCCATATGATTGTGACTTTAATGACCTGTGTGTCAACCTTAAGTAATGCACTTATTTTATTAGCTATAGAGATAGCAATATTATCTGGTGCATCGACAAGGTGGTGGCAATCTTCGCGAAGGTGAACACCGAGGCAAATGCCGAAGACGAAGAAATACTTGACTTCTCCGTCAGAAGGGGCTATACCATATCATGCTATTATGAATTGCCTGAGATGTTTATCCCTCTTGATGCACCCTTCTTGATTGCGCGGTAGTCGCTTTTTATTAGGGTGATCTCTCACTTAAAATATCAAGTAGTTAGTGTTCTCCCAAGTGTAGCACCGTCACGGCACCTATCTTTTCGGGGTACCACATGGATACATGGGTAGGAACGATTAGAGAAGTGTGAGGCGGGTGAGTTGAGACCTCGCAGCGAGATCACTTGGTTGTCTTGACGTTCCGGAGGATCGTCCTGAGCTCGGAACACGCCCATCGAAAGATGAACAAGAGTCACATAGAGATGTGATCGGCAAGTTGGCCTACCGATTGAAATTCTCGTCACTTGAGATGGATACATCCTTGGCGTTGAATTACAATTTGGGTCTTGTATCACTCATAATCAATTTTGAGAGATATTGCTTTGAGTGGGAGCGCACTTTAGAATAAAATTGTTTATTCACTAGTGCAAAAATCATTATGAACAAAGTATAAGTGAAACTTGTGTTTACCGTTATAGATCAAATGGCTCGCAATGCCGCGTTCAACTTAGGCCCAATGTTAGAGAAAGAGAAGTTAGCTGCGACTGGAAACAACTATGCGGACTGGGTCTGTAACCCGAGGATTGTCCTCAGGAGCGCTAAGAGAATGTATGTGCTTGAAAATTCTCTTCTAGCTAGACCGGCGGCAACTGCCCCGGAAGATGAACAAAATGTTTGGGCCACTAAGGATGATGATTACAACTTAGTGCAGTGCCTCATACTAGCTTGCATGAGTCCTGAGCTTCAAAAACGTTTTGAATTCCATAATGCTCGCGATATGATCCGGGAATTGGATGCTCTGTACAAGGAAACCGCACGGTCTGAACGATTTGATATCATGAAGGCCGTGATGGATTGCAGGATGGCTGAGGGCAGTTCAGTTGGTGAACACGTGGTCAAAATGATTGGCTACGCTGAAAGGCTTAAAACCCTGGAATTTCCAATTCCACCAGCCCATATGATGGACATGTTGCTTGCTTCACTCCCCCCGTCTTACGACGGTTTTACCATGAACTACAACATGAGTGGGATGGAGAATACACCGGAAGAGGTGCTCGCCATGCTGAAAACTGTGGAAGGAGGACTGCGGAAAAATCGCAAGCAAGTGTTGCTTGTGAATAAAACCGTCAGTTTCAAAAAGAAAGTCAAGCCAAAGAAGGGCAAGGGCGCCGGTAAGACCGGCTCCCAAAGCAACTCTAAGGGCGGAGCCAAGAATGAAACTGAGTGCTTCTACTGCAAGGGCACAGGACACTGGAAGAGAAACTGCAAGAAGTATCTGGAAGATAAGAAGTCCGGGAAAACCGGAAAAGGTATAATTGTTATACAAGTTAATGTCATTGACATTTTGCTTGCTAGCGAAAATTCTAAGTCTTGGGTATTTGATACCGGATCGGTTGCTCACATTTGCAACTCGATACAGGGCCTGCAGAAGGTGCGCAAGCTAGCAAACAATGAAGTCATGATGCGCGTCGGGAACGGCGCTGGGATCGCCGCTCAAGCCGTCGGCATTATGCCTCTACGTTTCCCTTCAGGATTTATCTTAGAACTAAGTAACTGTTATTTTGTTCCACTATTGTGTAGAAACATTATCTCCAGATCATGTTTAGTACACGATGGGTATTCGTACAAGTCTGAGAACAATGGTTGTTCACTTTATTGTAAGGATATGTTTTATGGATTTGCACCCATTGTTGGGGGCCTTTTCATACTAAATCTTGAATGTGGAAATGATGTCTTTAACGTGAATGCTAAACGCCTTAAGAAGGCTGATACCACCACCACTTTCATGTGGCACTGTCGGCTTGGCCACATCGTAAAGAAACGCATGCAAAGACTCCATAAAGATGGAGTTTTACCGTCCTTTGATTTTGAATCATTTGACACATGTGAAGCTTGCTTGATGGGGAAAATGACTAAGACGCCGTTCACGGGTCATCCTGAATGGGCGAGTGAATTGTTGAAATAATACATAGTGATGTATGTGGTCCAATGAGCACAATCGCACGGGGTGGGAATTTCTACTTCGTGACTTTTACTGATGATTTGAGTAGGTATGGATATATCTACTTGATGAAGCATAAGTCGGAAACCTTTGAAAAGTTCAAAGAATTTCAGAATGAGGTAGAAAATCATCGTAACAAAAGGATTAAGTTTTTGCGGTCTGATCGCGGGGGCGAATATCTTAGTCATGAGTTTAGCCAACATCTGAGTGATCGTGGAGTCGTTTCACAGCTTACGCCTCCCGCAACTCCACAGCGAAACGGAGTGTCGGAAAGACATAACCGAACCCTGTTAGACATGGTAAGGTCGATGATGTCTCTTACTGATCTACCGATATCTTTTTGGGGTCACGCACTACTCACTGCCGGTTATACATTAAACAGAGCACCGTCTAAGTCTATTGAGGCGACACCACATGAGATGTGGCATGGGAAGATTCCTAGTGTGTCGCATCTCAAAATTTGGGGTTGTGAGGCATACGTAAAGCATTTACAGCCAAGCAAACTCGATCCCAGATCAGACAAATGTTACTTTGTAGGTTATCCCAATAACACCATTGGGTATTCCTTCTACAACTAGTCCGAGGGCAAAGTGTTTGTCGCAAAAGTTGGACACTTTCTCAAGAAAGAATTTCTCGCTAAAGGACCAAGTGGGAGGACAGTTCAACTTAATGAGATTAGTGAATCTTCGGCGACAGTTGATATGGCTGAGGAACCGGAAGTAATTCCGCAAATTATCCCTACAACCGAGCCGGAAGTTGTCGCATGTGATGCGGAAACTTCAGTCAATGCTGTAACTGAACCGCACAGATCAGGTAGGGCTGTCCAGCCACCTGAGTGGTTTCATAACGAAATCTTCATTCTTGAAGACGATGAACCTGCGCACTACAAGGAAGCGATGGCGGGGCCCAGCTCAAGGGAATGGCACAAGGCCATGAAATCTGAAATGGAATCCATGTACGAAAACCAAGTTTGGAACTTGGAAGAACTTCCAGAAGGCGTAAAGCCCATTGGTTGTAAATGGATTTTCAAAAGAAAGACGGACGCGGATGGTAACATTACTATCCACAAAGCTAGACTTGTCGTGAAAGGGTTCACACAAGTTCCAGGAGTGGACTACGACGAGACTTTCTCGCCCGTAGCTATGCTTAGGTCTGTTCAGATATTACTAGTAATTGCTCCTTATTTCGATTATGAAATATGGCAGATGGACGTCAAAACGGCTTTCCTAAATGGAAATCTCAAAGAAGATGTATAAATGATACAACCTGAAGGTTTTGTCGTTTATAAGGATGCTGGAAAGGTATGCAAACTTCAGAAAGCCATTTATGGTCTGAAGCAAGCGTCAAGGAGCTGGAACATTCGTTTTGATGAAGTGGTCAAACAGTTTGGCTTCATCAGGAATGACGAAGAATCTTGTGTTTACAAGAAGTTTAGTGGGAGCGCAAAAGCATTTCTAATCTTGTATGTGGATGACATATTGTTGATTGGAAATGACGTGAATTTTCTTAGCGAAATAAAAGGCTCATTGAAGAAGAGTTTTTCAATGAAAGACTTAGGCGAAGCGGCATATGTATTGGGCATCAGAATCTATAGAGATAGATCAAAACGCCTAATAGCGCTTAGCCAAAGCACGTACATTGACAAGGTGTTGAAAAGGTTCAACATGGAGAACTCCAAGAAAGGCCTACTCCCCATGTCACCTGGCACAGTGCTTTGCAAGAATCAGTGTCCTCGGACCCTCGATGAGCGAGTACAAATGAATGATGTTCCATATGCTTCGGCAGTTGGTTCTATTATGTATGCCATGCTATGTACAAGACCGGATGTTTCCTATGCGCTAAGTGTTAGCAGCCGGTACCAAAGTGATCCAGGATTAGAACACTGGGCCGCACTCAAGGGTATTCTTAAGTACCTCAGAAGGACCAAGGATATACTCCTTGTGTACGGAGGTGATGAAGAGATCATTGTAAGTGGTTACACTGATGCAGGCTTCATGACTGACCCAGATGACTTCAAATCTCAATCAGGCTATGTTTTCATATTGAACGGCGGCGCAGTTGATTGCAAAAGTTCCATACAAAAGACTGTGGAGGATTCTATGACGGAGGCGGAATATGTTGCAGCTTCAGAAGCCTCCAAGGAGGCGGTATGGATCAAGCAATTTCTTGAAGAACTTGGTGTGGTTCCAAGTGCTCTGGACCCGGTGGGGATCTATTGTGATAATAGTGGCGCCGTGGCTCAGGCAAGGGAGCCAAGTTCGCACCATAAGACAAGACATATTGAACACAAATATAAACTCATTCGACATCATGTCGAAGCGGGTTTGGTGAAAGTACGCAAAGTTCACACGGATCTGAACGTGTCAGACCCGATGACAAAGCCTCTACCACGAGCAAAGCATGAGCAACACCGGACATCCATTGGTGTTAGGGAAGCCATGTAACTGGATTATGACTCTAGTGCAAGTGGGAGTCTATAGGAGATATGCCCTAGAGGCAGTAGTAACAGTTATTTTGTATCTCCAAGTTTGTAATGAATGTTTATGATCCATGCTATAACTGCAATGATTCTCGAGTCTACAATATCCATGAGGCTCGGAGGGAAACTCATGTGCACGTGTGGTATAATAAACGGTAAAAAGTATTCCTAGTCATGCCTCTATGACTAGCTCAAGTATTGCATGATGATCCTGTTTTCCTGATCATGGGCATGGCTATGCCGGCAATTTTGAGGGCACAATGTTAGAAGAACACTTGTTTTGAATCGACCCGAATTGATGTTATGCTATGAGATACATTCATCACAAGTTAATGGTTAATAACACAGAGATGGTTAATGTTTGCATAATTCCTTAGACCATGAGAGTGTCGAGTTCCTTCGTACTTGCTTCGTGAACTTTGGGGTTTGTTAAACGTCATCCGTAACTGGGTGGCTATTACGGCGGCTTTCGGGTTCACGGAAAATTATGACAAGTAACGAGATAGCTCAAGATTGGGATTTGCTCCTCCGATGATGGAGAGATATTCTCGGGCCCTCTCAGTGTTACGGTATCCATCATCGTCTGGCCAGACACATTGTGATTTGATCACCGGGATGCCGGAACGCGGAAACGAGAAAAGAGAACAAAAACGGTAACGAGGTAACTGGCATAGCGGACAAGTTGTTGATCCATCGGGATGCCAATAAATCTCACCTCGGGTATTTGTAACATATCGTGAAGCAACAGGAATAGCACACGACAACTGGAGGTTCACTCGAATATTCATTCATGTGGGTATAGGGGTCAATATGGGTGTCCACGGCTCCGATGTTGATCATTGATCGGAAAGTGTTCCGGGTCATGTCTATACTTCACCGAACCTATAGGGTCACACGCTTAAGGGTCATCTATCTGCTGAATACTAGACAGGGAGTCTGAGAGAAAGTCACCGGAAAAGTTTTGGAGACAACGGAAATGTTCCGGAGAGAACACCGGAATAGTTTTGGTAAAACTGAAAAGTTGTTTAGGGGTATACCATTAAGTCAAATTGGTTTTGACACACGCCTGTAAATTCTTGGAGGGTGCCAGAATTATTCTGGAAACTTCTGGGATTTTTACGGGATAAAAACCGGAAATGTTCCGGAGCTGCCGGAACCGGTTTGGTTGCTTTTCGCAAATGAAAATCACTAATCCGAAATTGTTTTGGAACACGTCCAAAATCATTTGTGTGGGTACTGGAATTATTTTAAGACCCACAGAAATATTTTCAGATTTAACGGTCACGGAAAAATGTTTCCATGAATAGTGAAAGTGCTTTTTGGGTGGCTTCTTGGAGAAGCCACCTTGAGGGCCTTTTGGTATTTTCCCCCTTGGCTTCTTGGAGAAGCCACCCTTGGGCTTGGCCTATAAATAGGGGTGGAGGGGGCTGCCTAAAGACTCATCCCATGCTCTCATACACATGCCATGCTTTGTCTGGCTCTCTCTCTCCCTCCCATGAAATAGTTTCGTAGAGCAGAAAGGCTGTTTGGGTTCCGACAGGAACTAGTTCTGGATGGCGAAGCCCTGCCGGATAGCTAACACTGTATGTGTGCAACCCCGTAGAGAGGTCGTAGTTTTGATCTTTTGCCCGAGGGGCTGTTCGAGGGTCCTCCCGAAGGGCTGTCCGAGTTACCGTTCGAGTTTCAAGGGTCCTCCCGAAGGGCTGTCCGTGACATCGTCCGAGGGACTGTCCGACCGCCTCCCAAAGGGCTGTCCGACGAGGGAGTACATCCTCGTGGTTGGGAGGTTGTAAATCCTAGCTGCGGGGATCTGCACCGACGATCTACATCGACTCTTCTTCCGCTGCGCTACGAGTCGGTAATGATCAGATCAAACCCTGTATGCAGTCTCCGTAGTGGTCCTGGGCGTGCTCGCTGTACCGATTTTTTTTGTTTTCTGTCGTGTTCCCCTACAATTTTTATGCTCGGCTTTCTCATGATAATCAAACTACGCTCGATTCTTCTTCGACTGGCTCCTTTATGAAGAAAACTATTGAATTCAGATGGGATCTTCTGGAAAGAACTAAATGCAACTCTGAAGATTGGGAACTCGACAAAGGTAATGAGTCAGGTATAATACTTGAGTTTGATTGTATTAAATCTTTTATGGCCACCGATGCTTTTCATAAGTTTAGCACTAAATATGGACTTGACTCTGAGATAGTTGCTTCCTTTTGTGAATTATTTGCTACTCTTGTTGATCTCCCTAAGGAGAAGTGGTTTAAATATCATCCCCCTGTTAAAGAAAAGATTGAGGAACCTGTTAGTGTTAAAGAAGAAACAATTGTTCACCATGTTGATCCAGTTGTGCCTACTGCATATATTGAGAAACCACCTTTTCCTGTTAGGATTAAGGAACAAGCTAAAGCTTCAACTGTGGTTAACAAAAGTAATATTAGAGCACCTAGACCCTCTGAACAAATTAAAGTTGAACCTGATATTGCTATGGTTAAAGATCTCTTAGTCGATAATATAGATGGGAATGTTATTTACTTTTGTGAGGAGGCTGCTAGAATTGCTAAACCTGTTAGAAATGAACGAGATATGTTAGACAAGAACAAGCCCGTAGTTGGCATGCCTGTTATTTCTGTTAAGATTGGAGATCATTGCTATCATGGTTTGTGTGACATGGGTGCTAGTGTGAGTGCTATTCCATTTTCTTTATATCAAGAAGTAATGCATGATATTGCACCTGTTGAAATTGAAGATATTGATGTTACTATTAAGCTAGCAAACAGAGATACTATTACATCACTTGGGATTGTTAGAGATGTTGAAGTCTTGTGTGGTAAAATCAAATACCCTACTGATTTCTTAGTACTTGGTTCACAACAAGATAATTTTTGTCCCATTATATTTGGTAGACCTTTCTTGAATACCGTTAATGCTGAAATTGATTGTGTTAAAGAAAAGGTTCGAGTTAAGTTTGGTGATATATCTCATGAGTTTAATTTGTCCAAGTTTTGTAGACAACCTCATGATAAAGAATTGCCTAGTAAAGATGAAATTATTGGTCTCGCTTCTATTGCCGTACCTCCTACTGATCCATTAGAACAATATTTGCTGGACCACGAAAACGATATGCATATGAATGAAAGAAATGAAATAGATAAGATGTTCTTTGATCAACCACCTATTCTTAAACATAATTTGCCTGTTGAAACTCTTGGAGGCCCTCCCCCACCTAAAGGTGATCCTGTATTTGAATTGAAGCAATTGCCCGATACATTGAAATATGCTTATCTTGATCAAAAGAAGATATATCCTGTTATTATTAGTGCTAACCTTTCAGCTCATGAAGAAAAGAGATTACTAAAAACTCTAAGGAAGCACCGAGCTGCTATTGGATATACTCTTGATTAAATCTGGCAATGGTTGGGTAACTCAACTATACCTAAACTGAACCCACGTGACAAATTTAGGAAAACCAAACCAAACTAACCCATTGAAGCACGTATTGCGACCCAAACCAAACTAAACCACAAGTTATCTCCACCTAAACCGAACTAAACTATTGATAGGAACTGTGGTTTTAGCTTATAGGTCGAGATTGGTTACCTGGTGCTAGCTCAACGAGGCCTAATAGCAATGATCTGGGTGCATAGCTGGGGAGGAAAGCCAGACAGCTCGCTGGCGCCATCGTGCCGAAACCCCATGCCGACACCTCTCAAATGCCATGGAAGCTGTGGAGAGCGTTGCGCATGGCGCATTTGGTCCCCTGCAGGGGAAGCTCGCCGGCAAGCATGGACGCGTGAAAGGCGTCCACACCTCGACAGCGACATCCTGCTCTTCCAGTCCAAGCTTGCTGAATGCATGCCACGCGAGAAAAAGTGCTTGTCGGAGTGGCGTGGGCCGCCGCGGTAGGGAAGAGTGCGCCGGTGCCGGTTTTCTTGTCCGACGACTTGGAGCACCGCGGCGTGCTCGCACGGACGCATGCGGCAGAGCGTGGCGCCAAGCGGATCAGGCGAGTCGGTCGGTCGAGCTCGAGCCTACCGCGTGGCCGGTCCCGCGGTGCCGCTGCCTCTGCGCGTCGGTGAAACTCACAGCGCGCGTGCGTGCATGCACCTACAGCTAGCTAGCTTACGAGTTACGACTGTGGGCATGTACTACGTAGATGCCGGCTGGTGCGTGGCAGTCACCCAGACTAGCTGCTAGCCAGCCATCCATCCGCCATCCACCTACCTGCACGCGGCGGCGACGATGCAGAGGAGCACGCGGCAGCGACGGTGCAGAGGAGCATCGCGTCGCCCGGGGAAGGCCACGCTCCAAGCCAACTGAGCGGCTCAGCCAGCACTCGAGCCTCGAGCTTGTCACCAAATGTCATCCATGTCGGCTTCATCCGGCGCCGTGGGGTCCAGGCGAGTTCATCTTACGAGCGGCGAAGAACTAATGTACAGAACTTATCTACAGAATCGGTTCTAAAACTATAGGTAGCAACTGTCACTGACCAAACTGAACATGCCCATACCCAACCGTACCCAACTCATACTTTTCTAAGCCCAAACCATACCCAACTATTAAAATGCCAGACCCATGAAAAGCTGAACCAATTAAGCCCACCGTTAAAACCAAACCATTTCACCCGGTTAATCAAAAACCATTTCCAGATTTACTCTTGATGATCTTAAGGGCATTAGTCCCACTCTATGTCAGCACAAAATTAATATGGAGCCTGATGCTAAACCAGTTGTCGACCACCAACGACGATTAAATCCTAAGATGAAAGAGGTGGTAAGAACCGAAATATTAAAACTTCTGGAAGCAGGTATAATCTATCCCATAACAGATAGTAGATAGGTAAGTCTCGTTCATTGTGTCCCTAAGAAAGGAGGTATTACCGTTGTTCCTAATGATAAAAATGAACTCATTCCACAAAGAATTGTAACTGGTTATAGGATGGTAATTGATTTCAGAAAATTAAACAAAGCTACTAGAAAAGATCATTACCCCTTACCTTTTATTGATCAAATGCTAGAAAGATTATCTAAGCATACACACTTTTGTTTTCTAGATGATTGTTCTGGTTTTTCTCAAATACCCGTATCACAACCTGATCAAGAGAAAACCACCTTTACTTGTCCTTTTGGAACTTACGCTTATAGGCATATGCCTTTTGGTTTATGCAATGCACCTGCTACTTTTCAAAGATATATGACTGCTATATTCTCTGACTTTTGTGAAAAGATTGTTGAGGTGTTCATGGATGATTTTTTCGTTTACGGAACTTCTTTTGATGATTGCTTAAGCAACCTTGATCGAGTTTTGCAGAGATGTGAAGAAACCAATCTTGTCTTGAATTGGGAGAAGTGCCACTTTATGGTGAATGAAGGCATTGTCTTGGGGCATAAAATTTCTGAAAGAGGTATTGAAGTTGATAAAGCTAAGGTTGATGCTATTGAGAGAATGTCATGTCCTAAAGATATTAAAGGTATAAGAAGTTTCCTTGGTCATGCTGGTTTCTATAGGAGATTTATTAAAGACTTCTCTAAAATTTCTAGGCCTCTTACCAATCTTTTGCAAAAAGATGTTCCATTTGTTTTTGATGATGATTGTCTAGAAGCCTTTGAAACACTTAAGAAAGCCTTAACCACTGCACCTATTGTCCAACCACCTGATTGGAACTTGCCTTTTGAAATAATGTGTGATGCTAGTGATTATGCTATTGGTGCTGTTCTAGGACAGAGAGTTGATAAGAAACTAAATGTTATCCATTATGCTAGTAAAACTCTAGACAGTGCCCAAAGAAATTATGCTACTACTGAGAAAGAATTTCTAGCAGTTGTGTTTGCATGTGATAAATTCAGATCTTACATAGTTGATTCTAAAGTAATTGTTCACACCGATCATGCTGCTATTAAATGTCTCATGGAAAAGAAAGATGCTAAACCTAGGCTCATTAGGTGGGTTCTATTGCTACAAGAATTTGACTTGCATATTATTGATAGAAAGGGAGCTGAGAATCCCGTAGCAGATAATTTGTCTAGAATAGAAAATGTTCTTGATGACCCACTTCCTATTAATGATGATTTTCCTAATGAACAATTAGCTGTCATAAATGCTTCTCGTACTACTCCATGGTATGCGGACTATGCTAATTACATTGCTGCTAAATACATACCACCTAGTTTCACGTACCAACAAAAGAAAAAGTTCTTCTTTGATTTAAGACATTACTTCTGGGATGACCTGCATCTTTATAAAGAAGGAGTAGATGGTATTATTAGACGTTGTATACCTGAGCATGAACAGGAACAAATCCTACGGAAGTGTCATTCCGAGGCTTACAGAGGACACCATGCGAGAGACAGAACTACACACAAGGTATTACAATCTGGTTTTTATTGGCCTACTGTTGGGGATATTCCCCACGGTTATAACCCGGCTAAAGGTTTGACCCGGCCTAGAGCTTGAAGGCTCTATGGGTCGCCCCCTTTTCCGGGTTAAGACAAGATGACGAGGAGGAATCCAGAGCCCAGGGATGAGACCCGGCAGGAGGCCGGCTTGACAGGAGCCCAATGGGCTGGCTCGCAGAGAAGGCCCGGAGAGATGACCCGGCCTGGGAGACCCGGCCCGGAGAGATGACCCGGCCTGGGAGACCTGGCCTGGAGAGAAGACCCAGCCTGGGAAGATCAGTTCGGGAGAAAAGACCCGGACTAGGAATAGACCAGTCCTAATCCTACTAGGACTCTACATGTAAGCCTCCCCTTCAACTTATATAAGGAGGGGCAAGGCACCCAAGAGGGACAAGTCAGGAGAGACAGAAAAACTAGCTCTCGTGATAGAGGTAGCGAAACAGCACCCTTGTAATCTAGATCATCATCATCAATATCAATCAAGCAGGATGTAGGCTTTTACCTCCACCGCGAGGGGCCGAACCTGGGTAAAACTCGCGTCTCTCGATTCCGACCAAACCCCTTCAAGCTTCCACCTAGTTGCGATGGCCTCACCACTAAAGTCCTTTCACGAGAACATCTGCCGTGACAAAACCACGACAGTTGGCGCCCACCGTGGGACCTGCGTACGGTGGTGTTGTGCTCTTGGAGGGAGCTCTTCCAGGGACCGAGAGGCTCGCGATCAGCCGGATGAAGAAAGAGTCGGCGCGGAAGGAGCTACATCGACTCCGAGTTCATCAGTCGAGATTTACAATCTATGAGATTTAAGTTTGAGAGAAATCCGGGTTACGCTCTGTCCGCCGCCGCCGTCCTGCGATTCATCCGATTGTTGTTGAGTCCCCGAGACCAACAGAGTTCTGAAGAGGACGCGTCCGATCAGCTGCTGCCCTCGCGTACATATGCATCGTCGCGTCACGTGTGCCTGCTCTGCCTCTGCGTCTACTTCAAACCGGAGTACGAGTTGGATCAGAGTTCCGAATGAAAAAAAAGGGGTACAGCTAGGCGCACAAAAGCAGTCTCTCTGCTGCTGTTGTCGACACGTAAAGACCAAAGGTAATTAGCATCGTCCTCGAAACAGTGGCCAGTCGAGGATTTGATCTACCAATTTCATGATCCGGCCTGCCGCTGTCGTTTGCTCTTTATCCCAATAAAAAAATAAGGGGGCGAGTCATCATCCACCACTGCGAGAAGATGCGCATCGAAGCCTGACAACTAGTCAGCATCAACTATTATTCAATCGGGTTCCAAGGCAAACCAAAGTGGAACTACATGGTGCTGGTGTCACCCAAGTAAAAGAAAAATATAGGCTGGCCCGGGTCCCAGGAGGAGTCCTGTCTCTTGTGTAATCAGCTGGCAACCAGCGCAGAACAAAAGATCAAAAGAAGTTGACTCGGTGGAATAAAAAAAAAGAAAGGGGGCGATGTACCACTGTGGCACTTCTAGGCAATCATTACTCAGAAAAAGGGAAGAAAGACAAAAGGAAGGCTACGTTGGTGCTACATCAGATCACCCGAAGATGGAGTTGTTTTTCGGCCGATTACGTCCAATATTTTTCAACACCAGCGTCCGCGTTCATCCGACAAAAATACCAGGTGCTATTCGACCTATCTATTAATACATATTAATTCATCCGAGAACAATTACTTGGCCCTGCAACATATTTTATGCAGGAAAATTATTCATTACAAAAGTGGTGTTATACCATGGACATGGAGCGCGCACCAACATCATTCTACACTGGCGTTCATCTGTGCCGCGCTGCTCGACGGATGCGTGTGTAAGCCGCTGCCTCCGCGGTTCAGTCTACATCAACACGCCAAGGCCGCGCCTGCCCGTACGAGCCATCGAACGGATGCATGCAGGCCGCCGCCCCCGCGGTTCAGTCTACATCAACATGCCAGGCGACTCCCTCATCCGCACCGGCTTACAACGCCTCGGCCGACTCGCGCGCCCGCGCCGGCTTACAACGCCGCGGCCGACTCGCGCGCCCGCGCCGGCTTACAACGCCGCGGCCGACTCGCGCGCCCGCGCCGGCTTACAACGCCGCGGCCGACTCGCGCGCCCGCGCCGGCTTACAACGCCGCAGCTGACTCGCGCGCCCCTGCCGGTTTACAACGCCGCGGCCGACTCGCGCCCGCGCCGGCTTACAACGCCGCGACTGACTCGCGTGCCCCCGTCGGTTTACAACGCCGCGGCCGACTCGCGCGTCTGCGCCAGACGCCACGGCCGACTCTTGCGTCCAATTTACATCAATACACCGAAGCATGCCAGAGTCCATTGTCAACTGGCCCACGCCAAGCTATCCAGCAAAACACGCAGCTCACCATCCTGCGGTCTGATCTAATTCACCACATCAGAAGAAACATAAGTCAACCATGGAGGAAACGTCCCCGAAAGAGCAAAGAGAGCCGGTCTCAGTAGAGCCGGCAATTCAAAAACCGGTAATTCAAAGCCAGCAAAGAAAAAAAATGGCCCTGGAGAAAACAAGAGAGCCGGACCAAGAGAGAATAGCAAGGAATGGGAGGACACACGACGAGCATCGCAAAGATCATCAACTCGCCACATTGCCTTCGGTTTCCATAAAATCCAGTTTTCAGCTGTCAACTATACGCCGGCTTATACATCAACCAAGCATGAAGAATCTCAGGCCGACTCCTCGAGTCCTCTTAAGACTCGGGGGCTACACAGACATGACTCGGCAGATTTGACCAGTTTTAAACAAATAAAAGAACCCCGGGTCATTGCAGGGAAGACAACCCGGACCCGGAGGCTGCTGTCTTCTAGCGAAAAATTAAAGGTTACCCAAGAGAACTAGCTGCCACGATGCGCAGTTCAAACATGGGTACCCTGCCATATTGGCAAAAAGAAAGGTTACCAAAGACGACTAGTTGCCATGATGCACAGTCTAAACATGGGTATCCTGCTCAATAATGATCAATGGAATAAAGCCGGCTTATCTGGACCCCAGATGTTTTGCAGTAGTAGCATTGTCTTCAGTATATCCTATGCTGAAGCTTTTCCATGATCATATGGTCACTTGGGGGCTTCCAACTCACCGAGTTTAGCTATCTCACCCTCTTGACCCGGCAAATGACGCCACATTATCTTGGTTAAACCTTCCTGTCTGCTTGATGCTACTCCGATTAGGTGACCCGGTGTACTCTTGACAAGTCAATCATCTCTATGACCCTGAACTTGTCTTGGTTAAAACATCGGATATGTCACATGAGAGCCGGCTTACAGAGAGCTAGGATAAACCATGGGCTATCACGCCAGCTTCATTGAAGCAAGACTCGAGCATCGAAAGCCGGTCTTATGATGTGCCTCGAAAGCCGGCATTTTTATACTCTGTTATCATACACATACATCATCATACATTCCATCATCATACATTGCATTATCATGCAATGCATCATATATACATCTCTATATTTGTTTATGTCGCAGGAGCCAGTTTTCAAACCGGATTACACTGTAAACTCTTGCAGGAACAAACAAATCTTTGATAGCCAAAATGGCCGGGTCTTATATGGTTTATCAAAACCAGTCTCAAATAACATGGCTATCACTACCGATTTTGAAACAATTGCAGGTACATATTTACCACATCTACAAAACTGGCTTACAATTGAGAGCCGAGTCTTCATCATGGTTTCTCATAACCAGTATTAAATGATTGAGGTTTTCAAAGCCGGCTCAGAGAGATGGCTATTCTTTCTAAAATGCCGACTTATAGTAAGGAGTATGGTGCAATAAATTACCCGTGGCAATTCACAAATTTGGATTATTCCGATGCTATAAAGGAGAACAAAATTCAAAAAAGGATATCATGGCAAAGATCATGGCAATCGGCTTTATCAAAGGCAATGAAATATGAAGTGTTATGCAAGGCAGCACTCTTGACGGATTTAGCAACAAGTTCAGTATTGATATGCAAAGCACTCAACAACATCATCCAGACTGTCTCTCAATCTCAGAAGGAAAAGTAAGTCCCGAGTCGCCGCAGGCACACGACCCGGCACTTGGAGGCTACAGTGGATCTGAGTTTATTCTACAATGGAAGGAATAGTCCCGAGTCACCGCAGGCACACGACCCGGCACTTGGGGGCTACATTGTTTAAAGTTTCTGAAGTCCCGAGTCGCCGCAGGCACACGACCCGGCACTTGGGGGCTACATTATTCAAGTTTCTGAAGTCCCGAGTCGCCGCAGGCACACGACCCGGCACTTGGGGGCTACATCAGTCAATTTTGATCTACAAAACATCAAGTCCCATGTCGCTGTGAACACTCAACATGGCACTTAGGGGCTAATGTACTGTCGTTTTCAAAGTTAAGGGATCATACGACGACCCAGCCCATCATATAAAGATGAGCCGACACTTGGGGGCTACACTATTTGCAGCTATCTATCTACAACATTCAAGACTAAGTTTAAAGTCCCAGGTTGCTGCAAGCAAGACAACTCGACACTTGGGGGCTACACCGTTCAGTTGTTTAAATAGATCATAAGGTCCAAATTGAAGACCCGGCCCATCATATACTGATGAGACGGCCCTTGGGGGCTACACATGTGAAATGCAAAACATTCAGTTTATGACTGGTGACTCAGACGAACAACCCGGATTTCTCCAAAGTTGCAACATTCGTATTAAAGCAAGTCTTAAGCTTTCACTACGTTCCCCTCTTAAGACTTGGGGGCTACAGGTAATATGGATATAAGGGAGGAACACCTTCAAGTACTCAGTTTTGAGCGAACCGGGTCTCATATTCTTGGTGGAGAAATTTGCAAAATTTATCTCCTCTAGGTTATTCATAGAAAAGCCCGAAAAGCTGGCTCAACGTCATATGGTTTTCTTATTCCCAAAAAATTTCATGAAGCCAAAGCATTGGAGGCCGACTCAATGGCAGATGGGTGTTTTATTTCCTAATATTTTTCTTCAAGGAACCCGCGTCAGCAAGTTGATTCTGAAGCAGGCTTATTAATATGATAAAGGAAAACCCGGATTTTTCAGGAGCCGGTTCATTGGATAAGCCGGCCATTTGATATATACACTGGAAAGATTTGTTATGAAGTCATATACATGTGTGAAAGCAGTTGAGATGTATGTTATGAAGCAACAAAATCACTAAAGTATGGAAGAACCATAAGACTCGGCAAACATTTTGACCCGGTCAGGTGATTTGGTAGAAGAAAAATGACAAGGACCAGAAAGACAGAAACAGGTGCCGGCTCAGGAAAAATCCAGACCCGGAGAATCACCCTTCACATATTTTCCCTATTCTTATTTTCAGGATGGAGTTTACCATGGATAAATCCAAGCTAAACTGGGGGCTAATGTTGGGGATATTCCCCACGGTTATAACCCGGCTAAAGGTTTGACCCGGCCTAGAGCTTGAAGGCTCTATGGGTCGCCCCGTTTCCGGGTTAAGACAAGATGACGAGGAGGAATCCAGAGCCCAGGGACGAGACCCGGCAGGAGGCCGGCTTGACAGGATCCCAATGGGCTGGCTCGTAGAGAAGGCCCGGAGAGATGACCCGGCCTGGGAGACCCTGCCCGGAGAGAAGACCCAGCCTGGGAAGATCAGTTCGGGAGAAAAGACCCGGACTAGGAATAGACCAGTCCTAATCCTACTAGGACTCTACATGTAAGCCGCCCCTTCAACTTATATAAGGAGGGGCAAGGCACCCCAAGAGGGACAAGTCAGGAGAGACAGAAAAACTAGCTCTCGTGATAGAGGTAGCGAAACAGCACCCTTGTAATCGAGATCATCATCATCAATATCAATCAAGCAGGATGTAGGCTTTTACCTCCACCGCGAGGGGCCGAACCTGGGTAAAACTCGCGTCTCTCGATTCCGACCAAACCCCTTCAAGCTTCCACCTAGTTGCGATGGCCTCACCACTAAAGTCCTTTCACGAGGACATCTGCCGTGACAAAACCACGACACCTACTCTTTTCAAGAATGCTCGTAAGTTTGTCCTATCGTGTGATGAATGTCAAAGAATTGGTAATGTTGGTAGACGTCAGGAAATGCCTATGAATTATTCACTTGCTGTTGAACCATTTGATGTTTGGGGATTTGATTATATGGGACCTTTTCCTAAATCCAATGGGTATACTCATATTTTAGTTACTGTTGATTACGTTACTAAGTGGGTAGAAGCTATTCCAACTAGTAGTGCTGATCATGACACTTCTATTAAAATGCTTAAAGAAGTTATTTTCCCGAGGTTTGGAGTCCCTAGATATTTGATGACTGATGGTGGTTCACATTTTATTCATGGTGCATTCCGTAAATTGCTTGCTAAATATGATGTCAACCATAGAATTGCATCTCCCTATCACCCTCAAACTAGTGGTCAAGTAGAATTGAGCAATAGAGAAATAAAATTAATTTTGCAAAAAAACGTCAATAGATCTAGAAAGAATTGGTCTAAGAAACTTGATGATGCATTATGAGCATATAGAACTGCTTATAAAAATCCTATGGGTATGTCTCCTTATAAAATGGTTTATGGAAAAGCATGTCATTTACCTCTTGAGTTAGAACATAAAGCATATTGGGCAATTAAAGAACTAAATTATGATTTTAAACTTGCCGGTGAAAAGAGGTTATTTGATATTAGCTCATTAGATGAATGGAGAACCCAAGCTTATGAAAATGCCAAATTGTTTAAAGAAAAAGTTAAAACATGGCATGATAGAAGAATTCAAAAACGGGAATTTAAAGTAGGTGAACAAGTTCTATTGTACAATTCTCGTTTGAGATTCTTTGCAGGAAAACTTCTCTCTAAATGGGAAGTACCGTATATCATCGAAGAAGTTTATCGCTCCGGAGCCATCAAAATAAATAACCCCGAAGGCACTAATGCGAGAGTGGTGAATGGGCAAAGAATTAAGCACTATATTTCAGGTACTCCCATTAATGTTGAAACTAATATTATTGAAACAATTACACCGGAGGAATACATAAGAGAGACCTTCCGGAACACTTCAGAACCCTGAAAAGGAAGAGGTATGTGATACGGTAAGTAAACCGACTCCAAAAATTTCATAAAAATACTTTCTGTCAGTTTTGGAATATTAGAAAAAATACAAAAATAAGAAACAGCCGAGGGGACCCACCTGGTGCCCACGAGGCACCAGGGCGCGCCACCCCCCAGGCGCGCCCTGGTGGCTCGTGGGCCCCACGTGAGCCTTCCCGACTCCGTTTTCTCCTGGATTACTTGTTTTGCAAGATAAAAAATCTTTATATATACTCCCGTACGTTTTGACCACCGTATCGCAGAAATCTCCTCTGTTCTTGTTTCGTGCTATTTTTCTGATAGATCCGAAAGTATGTCGTCTCAAGACTCGGATGGAGAGAGCTTTGTATCACACTATGTTGCAAATCCAAAGATCTATGGGGATATAGACCCCTATGGATGGTCCGAGGAGGAGGAGCAAGATGCCAACATAAAGGGGACGGAAGACGCGAGCTCGGATGAAGATGATGCCCCTCTACCTCAACCTGGAGATATGCATGTGGAGTTCAAGAAGTCGAGCCTCCCAAACACAGTAAACAAGTCTAAGATCCAATTTATCCCGTCCCGTTTTCTGCAGGAAAGCAAGGAGGCATTATGTAAAAAGGTATTGAAGCTTGAGCAAGAAGTCGATGATTTGAGGGAGGAAAATTTCATCCTCAAACGTAAGCTGGACAAGCTCACCCCACCATCACCGAAGAAGGAGACTTGAGCACATGGGTATGTGCACTCCCCTTGGCTTGTGCCAAGCTTGGGGGAGGTGCCCCGGTATCGTATCACCATCACTTTTATTATCTTTACCTATTTTTAGTTCGATCCTTAGTTATTTCGTGATTTAGTTGAATAAAAGTTTAGTATGATCTATTTTCGAGTGTTAGCTTCGTGATCTATCTATCTATGTAATCGAGTTGAGAGTTATATAATAAAGAGTAGTTTGAGTTTTTGCTTCTTTACTTTCATGTTCCAATTCTAGCAATGAAAATAATGAAAAAGATCATATGCTAATCCTATGGAAAGTAATGACATTACATAAAGAAAAGTATAAGTGGTAAGATTTATTAGAAGTTAACAAACATAGCATTAGTCAATGATGCAATTCATGAAAGAATTAATAAGGGAAGAGAAGATTCACATTCAAATATACTATCTTGGACATCTTTTATGATTGTGAGCCCCCATTAAGTATTTTATGCCAAATTGTTGACGTTGGACAAGGAAGACAACGTAATGAATTATGTTTGTTCATATTCACATAGAAGTTATATTGTTATAGATCCTCCAACATGTGGTGCTTGCCCAATATCTTTGCTAGTCAAAAATCCGCACCAAGTAGAGATACTACTTGTGCATCCAAAACCTTTAAACCCAGTTTCATGTCATGAGAGTCCACTATATCTACCTATGGATTGAATAAGATCCTTCAAGTAAGTTGTCATCGGTGCAAAAAGCAATAAAAAATGCCTCTAAACATGTCTGAACTTTTATTGTAAGGGAAATAAGCTTTGTACGAACTTGTGATGGTAAAGAAATAAAAGCGACAGACTGCATAATAAAGGTTGCTATCACAAGGGGCAATATAAAGTGACGTTCCTTTGCATTAAGAGCTCTTGCATCCAACAACAAAAAGTGCATGACAACCTCTGCTTCCCTCTGTGAAGGGCCTATCCTTTACTTTTATGTATTTACTTTTTATGCAAGAGTCAATAGTGTTCTCCTCTGTTTCCTTTTTTATTTTTCTCTTTTGTAAGCATCATGTGGTGGGGAAAGATCTAAGCATATATATCCAGTTGGATATGAGTGATCATGAGTTATTATTGTTGACATCACCCTTGAGGTGAATAAGTTGGGAGGCGAACTCACAAGCCCCTATCTTTCTATGTGTCTGGCTGAAACTTTTTGCTCCATATATATGTCGTGAGTGTTAGCAATCATAGAAGACTAAATGATGGTTGAGTATGTGGACTTGCTGAAAAGCTCCTACATGAGACCCTTCCTGAAAATATGATGAATTGCAATTGCATTGTTGACTGAGAACATAGTTTGTTAGTTTTCAAGAAAGTTTATGCCTTATACTCCATTGTTGTGATGAATTGTTACTTGCTCATGAGAAGTTTATGATAATAAATATTGCTGTTATAATAATGATCATGATGCTACTATGTCCGTATTTTGTTTTTATCGACACCTCTCTCTCTAAACATGTGGACATGATTATCGATATCGGCTTTCGCTTGAGGACAAGCGAGGTCTAAGCTTGGGGGAGTTGATACGCCCATTTTGCATCATGTTTTGCTATAGTTATTTATAGTGTTTTTTATCAATATAACACTTTGTGAAATAATTCTAATGCCTTTTATCCCTTAATATGCAAGATTTACACAAGGAGGGAGATTACCGGCAGCTAGAATTTTGGACCTGAAAAAGCTATGTCAGAGATACCTATTCTGCACATCTCCAAATGAGCTAAAATTTTACGAAGATTTATTTTGGAATAAATAAAAAATACTGAAAGCGAGAAGTACCTGAGGGGACCACCCCCCCAGGCGCGCCCTGGTACCTCGTGGGGCCCCTGGCCAGCCTCTGGCCCCTATTTTCTGGTATATAAGTGCATTTACCCTAGAAAAAATATAGAGAAGACATTCGGGACGGTTCGCCGCCGTCTCGAGGCGGAACTTGGGCAGGAGCACTTTTGCTCTCCGGCGGAGAGATTCTGTCGGGGATACTTCCCTCCGGGAGGGGGAATCATCGCCATCGACATCACCAGCGATCCTCTCACCGTGGGAGGACTAATCTTCATCAACATCTTCACCAGCACCATCTTATCTCAAACCCTAGTTCATCTCTTGTATTCAATCTTTGTCTCAAAACCTCAGATTGGTACCTGTGGGTTGCTAGTAGTGTTGATTACACCTTGTAGTTGATGCTAGTTGGTTTATTTGGTGGAAGATTATATGTTCAGATCTATTATGCTATTCAATCCCTCTCTGATCTTGGACATGATTATGATTTGTGAGTAGTTACTTTTGTTCTTGAGGACATGGGAGAAGTCTTGTCATAAGTAATCATGTGAATTTAATATTTTTCGATATTTTGATGATATGTATGTTGTTGATTCCCTTAGTGGTGTCGTGTGAACGTCGACTACATGACACTTCATCATCTTTGGGCCTAAGAGAATGCATTGTGGAGTAGTAATTAGATGATGGGTTGCTAGAGTGACAGAAGCTTAAACACTAGTTTATGCGCTATTCCGTAAGGGGCTGATTTGGATCCATATGTTTAATGCTATGGTTAGAGTTATCTTAATTCTTCTTTCGTAGTTGCGGATGCTTGCGAGAGGGGGTAATCATAAGTGGGAGGTTTGTTCAAGTAAGAACAGCACCCAAGCACCGGTCCACCCACATATCAAATTATAAAAGTAGCGAACGCGAATCAAACAAACATGATGAAAGTGACTAGATGAAATTCCCATGTGTCCTCGAGAACGCTTTACTTATTATAAGAGATCGTTCCGGCTTGTCCTTTGTTATAAAAAGGATTGGGCCACCTTGCTGCACTCTTTGTTACTATTGCTACTTGTCACTTGTTACAAATTATCTTGCTATCAAACTACTCGTTACCGATAATTTCAGTGCTTGCAGAAAACACTTTGCTGAAAACCGCTTGTCATTTCCTTCTGCTCCTCGCTGGGTTCGACACTCTTAAATATCGAAAGGACTACGATTGATCCCCCTATACTTGTGGGTCATCACTAAGCCTTATAATATTCTTTGGCTCTCCTTGTGTCGAATCAATAAATTGGGTGAAATATTACCCTCGAAGACTGTTGCGATCCCCTATACTAGTGGGTCATCAATACCCCGTGGATGGGGATTCCAGCGGGTAGCCTCCCACGCACGGAAGCGCTCCAGCGCCGCCACGTGTCTCACGCGGGGCGCTTTTTGCATCGGGGCGGTTGTTTTTTTTCTCTTCGATTTCATGGTTTCTTTTTTTGGTTTATTAGTTTTTTAGTTTTTTTTTGTTTCTTCGTTTTTTCGTTCTTCCACGTGAATCACACGTGTGCTTCCGCCTGAAGCACATTAGTGCTTCTACGAGAAAGGAAAGCACACTAGTGCTTCGCATGAATAGGGAAGCACAGTTGTGCTTCTCGCGTGCAAGCACAACTGTATTTCTTAGAAAAAGGGAAGCACAGATGTGTTTCAGCGCGAATCACAGTTGGCTTCCGTGTGAAGCACTCGCTTGAAAGTACAAACTATGCTTCCCAAAAGTGAAACATGAGTTAGTACATTTTAAATGAAGGTTTAGTACAATTTTGGAGCACAAATTTCGCCCAAAAAAGTTCCTCGAAGCCTATCAAAATGAGTTTTAGTTTTGAAAATCTCGACGCGAGGAATGAAACGGTGAAAACAGTTCGTGATTTGGATGCATGGTTCGAGAGATAAATCATTTTGAATAATTAAATGTAAAAAACACATAAATAAACCCACCTTTCTCTCCTAAGCGTGGGAGAAATCTCATCAAAACTCTCTGATTACGACAAGAACATCAGAAAATGTGAGAATGATCTTTGCAAGAGGTAACTCTTAACTCGCTTTCCCTCGGAGCTCCCTACAGAGTTGAATAAAAACTCTACGAAACTTCTCGACAGATAATCACACTCATCTTCGGTTGTCCTAACTTGGACGCGAAGGTAAACACAATTGCAGTGTATACTGTTGTCCGAGGTATGGAACTGAGCTTCAGCTTCCACTAGCTGTGTGACTATCGAGCGCGCATATGAGTGGGGCGGTAACGTGTCCAATCTTGAGTAAATATCCTGCTGGGCTACAAAAGAATGCGGAGGAAGCGGAAGACATCGCACGCACGGAGGGAGGGTCTCATTGTCTAACCTCAATCCTGCACACACCATGCATGCAGCCCAGCAGTGAATCGATCCACCATTGCTCCTACAGTCCTATCCTACTGAGACAGAACGTTGTAGCCACTTTCCACTTCTTACCGAAACAAAGTGTTACCGGAACACATTATTATTATTTTATAAACGCGGTTCCTTAGGGCCCGATTCATTAAAAAAGGTAGAATAGAGTTGCCCGGTTAATTAACGAAAACCCGGGCGAAAACCGCTACAACACACCCACAAGAAAGGGCACCTCGGCCGACCTGGCACCGACAAGACCACACACACCGCCGAGAAGAGGACACCGTCGAGGTTGCCTACAATGTCATCGTCATCACCTCTCCCCGAGCAGGCGACTCCGACTCCTCCGCTGACGACCTACCAAGACCCCATCGAACGAACGACACACGAGGACCTCATCGGCCATAGCCAAACAATCGACCGCAGACGTCGAGGACCGGCAGCTCCGATTTTGGTGAAGGGCTTCACTGGAGAAAATTGCAAGCCTCGCATCAACCTAGCCCAGCGCAACCTCCGAAGAGCACCGTCCGCCGAAACCACCCTCATGGAGTCATCGTTGCCGCACGGGCCCCGCTGCACGCAGCTCTGACTTCTCTGTCACAGTGAGAAACAAGCATAGGCGCACTCATCGGCGAACCAAACCGTCGACATCAGAAGGACAAGCCGCGACCTAGCTCCACACGTCACCATCATCGTCGCCGCACGAGTCGCAACGCCAACCACTCGCATCACCGGTTGGGCACCTGCCAACCGTGACGCCATGCACGTCCAGCCCAATAGGAGCGCGGAGAAGGATTGCCGGTCTTCAAAGCAACGCCCCAAAGGGAGAAACGCCGTAGGGACGACGCCGTTGCCCGACCCGAACGGGTCTAGGCTTTCGCCCGAAGAACCAGATCCGAGGAAGGAGCGGGTCGAAGAAACTCCACAGCGACGCCCTCAAGAAGGAGAATGACACTCGTAGGCGCCGCCATCGCCGGCCGGCTCTTGCCGGTCAAGCTTTCGCTCGAAGCAGACTTGACAAACACCCTCGCGCCGACGGTCGAAGCCGGCCGCACCCGCTGACCCGTGCACCTCCAGTGTGACGACGACGCCAACGCCACGCAGGAGCCACCTCCTCACCACCAGCAGACGCCGGAGAGCCGAAAACGACCGAGACCGGCCAGATCCGGCATCCCGCCGCCACAACACCGCAGCAGCAGCAAGCACAGCTGCGGGCCTGCACCCGCAGGATGGGGGGCTGCCACCCCGCCCCGCCACACCGGGAAGGAGCTCAGGGCGGAGCCCCAGAGCTCGCAGGCCGCCAGGCACGCGTGGAGAAACAGGGGCAGGAAGGGGAGGGACGCCATCCCCACCCGACTCGCCGGTGGGAGATTCAGGCCGCAGCCCAGGATCACAACGACGACGACACGACGGCTGCCACCCGCCGGAGACGCGGCCTGAATCCACCAGGCGCCATGGCTGCCATGACGAACGGGAGCGAGCCTCCCTCCACCAGAGAACGCCCCGCAGAAAGGGGGGAACCCCCGCCGCCGCCGTCCGCCGGGCGGACTTAGTCCGGCGGCTTCATCCGGCGACGGCGAGGAGAGGTAGGGGGCGGCGGAGGGGGTTGTTCTTGAAAGGAGGGTAGTTTATTTTTCAATCTCCGTTGCGTCTTAGCTTCTCTGCCTTTGCTTGTCTGGGAGCACTTGTTTTGGCATTCTACACATGGAAAAATAGAAATGACTTGGAGATAATGCATGTGCACGCACGCACACGCTTACACACTCAAACCATGTTACACTTCGTAAATTAAAAACAAACACTCTTGTGTAACTATTTTTGACTATGTAGTAAAATCATCTTGAAAAGCCACATATAGGGCTGAACGTAAGACTAAAGTAAGACACAACACGTAACAGTTGCACAATTAACAACAAGTCATCATGTTTACAATATGTATATGGGAAAGTATACCAAGAATTGTAAATTAAGCACTTACAAGATCAATATTTTTCTGTTAAAAGAAAATGGTACAACCCTGGTTCATGACCAGCGAACTAAGTTACTACTGTTTACAATGATATAATAAAGTACATATCATAAGAATAATGGGCTGTTATGTCATGCACCATATATAAACAAAAAGAATTTTTAGCAATGCTAAACAACTTGACTAATGAATCAAGAGGAAGTGGTTTGCTTCCTAGATGACAAAATAATTTTCCTTGTGGAAGAAATGCCAGTGTATGATTGGTAAACAACCTAGAATGTGATCCTCCTGTGCACTAGAAAACGTATCCAGTGAAACAATACAAAAACTAAAAAAAAAATCATACCCCATAATTAATTAATAATCGGGTAAACTTCTAGTTGTGCTAAAAAAACATATGCAGCCATATTAAACAAATAGTGTATTGTAATTGACATGAAGAATTAGGCCATTGAAATTAGACAAGAGATAAGAATTTCCAATGATTAGTCACCCTCCAACTTTAAGTTAAACTACACCAAAAAAAATTTAGCTTGGAATTACGAAAACAACCACTAAACACAAGTGACGAGTTAGTTGGTAGTCATGCTACTTCACATACATAAAATCATAACTATCAAATCTTGTAAAGCTACCGAAACAGAAGGACAAAATTATGAACAGTGATTAGATGTTATAAACGGTGGTAATTGATCGATCACATCACTGATTAGTGCTTGAATACTAGCTAAGCAGCCTTTCCATTGCCCTAACCCCTAGCTATGGTGCTGCTAGTAGAACTTGGCAAATTTATGTATACAAAGATACATACTACTTATAGGTGAAAAATTCATTAAACAACAACGCGGAGGCTCTATGCCCTAGATGGTTAATCTATGCAAGCACCAGATCTCACCGCGAAACCGAGTCATGAACATCTAATCACCATTGTTCTTAGATATGAAAGACTAATCTGAACTGAATAAACCACTGAAATGGCTCATTGGATCTACTGACCTTTCAATAATCTTATGCATATGCAGCTCTATATAATTTTAACCTTGATTCAGAGCGAGATATTAATATTAATCGATGTTTTTAATATCTGACCAGACCCTCTAAATATCCATGTCGTATACAAGACATCACCCAAATTAATACCATGAATCTAAGGGGCTAATGATCCTAGTAATTCCTGTCCGTTTCCAAGAAGCAATAGTGTAATCCAAACATGGAGCATGCAGTCGTTCGAAATAACCAATAGAACCCGCCCAGAAATATAATTTGAGGAGATATTTCCAACCTTCTCCGTCTGCAAGAAATTAAACAAGGAGCAAACAGCAACTTAACCTAACCTAATCTAATCCGAACAGAAGACGGGAGTGCGCAGCGCCATACTGCATCTAGCCTACCAACCATCGAACAAAAATACACGCAACAGCATCAGAGTCTCAGAGACCAACAGAGAAGATCACGGGGGACGCACAAGGCCCAACACCACCGTGATGAGCAGATCAAGCGGGTGGAAAGGGAAAAGGACCAGGTTGGTCGTCGATTGCGCGCTCACCCTGGTCGCTGCTGTCGTCTCCGTCAAGGTCGACGACGACGATCTCCTGGTTGCGGGCCTTGCGGCTGTGGCGGGGCATGGCGGCTCCCAGGGGTCTGGAATGGAGAAATCTATTTCTAGGGTTTGAATGATTTGGTTCCTCGCGGTACAAATAGGCGATGGCGAGTTCAGATCGGGAAAGTCGTAGTGGGATGACGCGTCTTGTATCTGATCTTTGCTTCTCTGGCTGGGTTGCCTTCTTGTTCCTTTCCTTTTCTGGAGCGAAGATGAAAACGGACCTTGGGAAAACGGACTAGAGCTGGTACGTGTAGCAAAGGTCTCATTTTTATTGTAAAAAAATGTCTCATTTCTCTCAGGATCTTTTTGTGAGAATTTATCTCATTATACCTGATATATTTCATTGAGAAATCTACCTGTCTGTCTGTATTTTTTTTTTTTGCAACTGTCTGAATATTTTTGACGGTCGAGCATATATCAGGACAGAGATCCCTAAAAGTGCACTTATTTGAAACGACAACGGACGCCGGGGTCAGCCTACTGGTTCTCCTTTTTTTCGGGGTAAAAGGAGTTTATTCAATGTTCATAGAGTTACAATCGAGAAGCACAAGTTCCTCGATACACGGGGACTATGGTTAAGGCACACTGCCGTGGTGCATTCTATGCGGCTGTGTTTGCCAGACATTTAAAAGAAAATAGGCTTTCACCCCGTTTTATAGATAAAGCAACCGCCAGGCAACAAGGTTCTCAAAGTACAAGATCCGAGTACCAACACGAGAACTTAGTCTGCTGGGGGGGGGGGGGGGGGGGGGGCACCAGCTAAACAACAAGCCCGCACATGCACGCAAACATAAAAAAGCAGGGACCCTAGTCCGGATCAGGCGGAGGCGGTGGCGTCAGGCGTTGCGCAAGGGAGCGAAGTCTAGTAGATATATCGTCGAGGGCTTCGCGCTCCGGTTGCTTGCTTAGGACCTTCCATTGTTGCAGGAAATCACATAGTCTGTAAATAACAATGGATGAGTGAGGCAAAATTAGTTTCTCAATAACTTGCTTATCACGGATCGTCCAAACTGTCCAAGACATCCCGCCGAAAACCAGCCACAACCATCGCCTATCGAAGGGAGATCAAGCTTGAAGGTCTCCGAAGAAATCTGGGAAACTTGAGTGGCACCACCTGCTCCCAAGTAATTCCCGAATACAGCTCCAAACAAATTGGACAGTCACGCAAGTGAAGAAAATGTGATTCGAGTCCTCTTGCACAAAGCATAGCGGGCACATGCCATCACCTGGGCCATTGCACTTGAGTACCTCCACCCCTGAAGGTACCCTACCGCGAATGAGTTGTCAAAGGATGATCCGGATTTTAAAGGAAATTAGAGGGTCCAAATGTGAGACAACTCCTCTGCCCCTCCAAGTGAGCAATACTTTTGTACAGTGACTTGGTGTAGAAACGCCCTAAAGCCTCCAGGTGCCAAGATATGTTGTTAGGACTGACGGAGGGGGAGTGAAAGGCAATGCAGTCCGGCAACTCTTCACACGCAGAAAGCTCAACAGGCCCGAACGAGCGTCTGAACGCGAGTTGCCCTAGGTCCTGGAGGGCGGCCGCTACTGAGATGTTGGGTAGGGCATAGATGGAAAACATGACGGGGAAATGGACGCCCAACGGTTGGTTGTCGACCCTTCAATCAAACCAAAGCAGGGTCGTTGTCCCCGTACCCACCGAGATGAACGAGCCTAATCGGAGCACCGGCATCAACTAAATCACGGCTTGTAGAAACCGAGAGCCACCAGAGCGTTAACAGAAAGCAGGAGGCTGGCCCCTTAGGTATTTGCCCTTGATGATATCTAACCAGAGTCCATCATCGTTATTGGAAATGCGCCAGAGCCATTTGAAGAGGAGAGTGATGTTCATACGTTTGGAGCCAATAATGCCAAGACCCACTAATACTTAGGCTTGCAAAGCTCAAACCATTTGACCATATGATACTTCTGCTTGCCTCCCTCTCCAGCCCAAAAGAATTTGGACTGGTGCTTGGCAATCTCCTCGTGCAATCCTTCGTGAAGAAGGTAAAAGCCCATGATAAAAATGGGGAGACTCGCCAAGGACAAATTAATCAGGACCATCCTTCGCGCCTTGGAGAATAGCCTCCTGCTACTCACGATGGAGTTGTTGGATTTTCCCGAAGAGGAAGGGTGAAGCAGTATAGTAGCAGATAATATTCCCCCAGTTAAGAACCAAGGTTTATCGAACTAGTAGGAGGCACCACATGAACAACTTTAACAGCACCTGCACACAAACAAAACAATTGCTCGCACCCAACAAAGGCAAGGGGGTTGTCACTCCCCTTGTTCTTCCTGCCACAAGATTAAAAGCAAATAGTGATAGGCAAAGCGATAGAAAGTCAAGCACAAATAAAAGAGTAATTTTGGAGACTTCAGTATTGATGGAAAATAGACCAGGGGGGCATAGGTTCACTAGTGGCATCTCTCTCGAAAGCATAGCAACGGTGGGTAAACAAATTACTATGGGGTAATTGATAGAATTTCGCATAGTTATGATGATCATCCATGGCATAATCATTATATAGGCATTACGTCCGTGATAAGTAGACCGTTAAACTTACTGACATCTACTTACTCCACCCCAAGACCACTATCCAGCAATGCATCTCAAAATATAAAGTTCATACAAACAGAGTAACGCAATAAGTATGATGACATACTGTAGACAGAATAAGATCAATTAATATGACCAAACCTCGTCGTTTATCCTTAGTAGCAACAACACAATACGTGCCTTGGCCCTTTCTGTCACTGGGCTAGATCACCGCAAGGTTGAACCCACTACTATGCACCACTCCCTCTGAAGATCTATACTCATCCAATTGGCCAAAGGAGACTTATAGATTGGAAAGCATACATAGCTATAAAATTATGCATAACAAAGGATTCAAGAGATTCCAAATAGTTTCGACGAATAATCTGATCATAAACCCAAAATTCATCGGATCCCAACAAACACACCGCAAAACATCACATCGGATTGATCTTAGAGAAGATCATTGTATTGAAGATCGAGAGAGAGAGAGAGAGAGAGAGAGAGAGAGAGAGAGCCATCTAGCTACTGCTATGGACCAGTAGGTCATGAAGGAACTACTCACACATCATCATGGAGGTAGCAAGGTTGATGAAGATAGCCTCCCCCAATGATTTCCCCCTCCGACAAAGCACTGGAAAAGGGCTCCTGATGGGATTGCGGAAGAACAGAGGCTTGCAGTGGTGGAATAATTGTTTCGGGTCTCGCTCCGAGGGTTTCAGAACAGATGATAATTTATAGGCCAGGAATTAGGGTAAACGGAGCCACGAGGGGGCCACAAGTCAGGTCGGTGCCCCCCTAGGGCGCGCCTCCTGGCATGTGGGCTCCACGTAGGTCTTCTGGTCCTCCCCAAAAGCTTCTAGGGTCTCTTATGTTCCAAAAAAAATCACCATAAAGTTTCATCGTGTTTGGACTTCGATTGGTATGGTTTTTCTGCGAAACAAAAAACAGGAACTGGCACTGGGCACTAAGTTAATAGGCTAGTCCATAAAAATAATATAAAATGGCATATAAAGCATACAAAAGTGATAATATAATAGCATTTAATAATAAAAAATTATAGATACGTTGGAGACATATCAACATCTCCAAGCTTAATTCTTGCTCGTCCTCGAGTAGGTAAATGATAAAACAAAGATTTTTTTACGTTCAATGCTACCTAACATGTACTTGATCAAGTATCTCATTTGCAGTATGAATATTGGGAAACGAGTGATTCAAGGCAATAGTCTATCAATTTGACATCAAAACAATAATACACAAGCATATTAGCAAATAATCATTGCCTTTCAAAATAAAGATGCTAAAGAAAGTTATCCCTACCCACTTAATCATGTAAGCATGGCATACTCAGTCTTCCTAACATAAAGATATCAATCATGAACACCTCGGTGCCAAACCAAGTAATTAAATCATAATTTTTCTCAATTTAGCTTTTTCAACTCCCACGCAATACTTGAGCGTGAGCCAAGGACTTATCACTATGGATGGCAAAGAGAATGATTATGGGGGTTTATAAGGGAAGACATAAATGTATAAGAAAGTCTCACATCAATGAGGTTTGATCATTAGGCAATGGAGAGGCCTTACAATCGATGTCAATGTGAGGAGTAGGGATTGCCATCCAACGGATGCACTAGAGCTATAAGTGTATGAAAGCTCTCTATATGAAACTAAGTGGGCGTGCATCAAACTTACATGCTTATGAAGACCTCGAGCATTTGAGGAAGCTCGTCGGCGGAATATGCAAGTCAAGTTCTAATAATTTAAAAATCCCACTAGTATATGAAAATGACGATCATAGAGACTCTCTACATGAAATACATGGCGCTACTTTGAAGCACAAGTGTGGAAAAAGGATAGTAGTGTGCCCCCTCTCTTTTTTTCTCTCATTTTTTCTTTTCCTTTTTTATATGTGGCCTCATGGACCTCATCCCCTCTTATTTGAGGACTCATAAGTCTACTACAATTCATTTCCTCACAGGTAGGGGCACACTCTAATAATAATGATCATCACACTTTTATTTTATTTACAACTCATAAACATATGGAACAATATGATGACTACAAATGAATGCCACTGGCATACCACTTTGAGATTGCTTCTCTTCAAAACGGTCACATGGAATTCACCGAAATGCGAATCATAACCGACACGTGCCAATTGAATAGTTGAAAGTAAATTGTAGTGAAGGGATTGAACAAGCATGACATTCAGAAGCGATGAATCACTAGAGATTACCACCTTGCCCAATCCCATTACCTTGTCCTTGCTATTGTCACCAAAAGAGATGTTTGAAGAGGCCTTGAGTGAATCAACGAACTCCATAAGCATCTCCCTTTCTCTGGTCATATGACTAGTGCATCCACTATCGATCACCCATTGTGTTCCACCAGAGGTATAGTCCTACATGAATCAAGCTTTGATTTTAGGTCCCCATTTTCCAATGGGTCCTAGAGAGTTAGCAACAAGGGTATTAGGAACCCAAATAGTCCATGCATAATCATCATAGTTAGTTCCAACAAATTTTGCAAAAGTATATCCATCATCTCCTCTCATGTGGACATAGGATGGGTTGTTCTTGCCGAAAAATTCTTTGGGAATGGCCTTGTCCCTTGTGACCTTGCCATCCCCAACTTTCCCTTTTTGCTTCTCCTTCTCATTGTGCCCTTCTTGCATGAAAATTACCTCTTATTGAGGAGGAGTAGGACCGATCTTCTTTTTGCTCTTCTTCTTGTTCTTCTTCTTCTTCTTGGAAGAGGGGTCAAACCCAATTCCCTCCTTGGCAACACACTCCTTTTGGTTTCTCAAGAGTTCATTGAGGTTTTCCCCCCTTGAACGCAAGACACAAGCCCTTCCGTTATTTGAGCTTTCGACTTCTTATTCTCCACTTGGAGAGAGATGCAATCATGAACAAAGTTAGTCATACAAGATTCATCATTTAAATCAATACGAGGGATGGAAGTAAGAGCCTTAACGGTTGTAGCTTCAAGTTGATCATAAGACTCGGTGAGAGCGATGAAGTCACCTTTTACAACCTTGGAACTTTTCACAAGGAGCTTCAGCTTCCACTAGCTGTGTGACTATCGAGCGCGCATATGAGTTGGTCGGTAACGTGTCCAATCTTGAGTAAATATCCTGCTGGGCTACAAAAGAATGCGGAGGAAGCGGAAGACATCGCACGCACGGAGGGAGGGTCTCATTGTCTAACCTCAATCCTGCACACACCATGCATGCAGCCCAGCAGTGAATCGATCCACCATTGCTCCTACAGTCCTATCCTACTGAGACAGAACGTTGTAGCCACTTTCCACTTCTTACCGAAACAAAGTGTTACCGGAACACATTATTATTATTTTATAAACGCGGTTCCTTAGGGCCCGATTCATTAAAAAAGGTAGAATAGAGTTGCCCGGTTAATTAACGAAAACCCGGGCGAAAACCGCTACAACACACCCACAAGAAAGGGCACCTCGGCCGACCTGGCACCGACAAGACCACACACACCGCCGAGAAGAGGACACCGTCGAGGTTGCCTACAATGTCATCGTCATCACCTCTCCCCGAGCAGGCGACTCCGACTCCTCCGCTGACGACCTACCAAGACCCCATCGAACGAACGACACACGAGGACCTCATCGGCCATAGCCAAACAATCGACCGCAGACGTCGAGGACCGGCAGCTCCGATTTTGGTGAAGGGCTTCACTGGAGAAAATTGCAAGCCTCGCATCAACCTAGCCCAGCGCAACCTCCGAAGAGCACCGTCCGCCGAAACCACCCTCATGGAGTCATCGTTGCCGCACGGGCCCCGCCGCACGCAGCTCTGACTTCTCTGTCACAGTGAGAAACAAGCATAGGCGCACTCATCGGCGAACCAAACCGTCGACATCAGAAGGACAAGCCGCGACCTAGCTCCACACGTCACCATCATCGTCGCCGCACGAGTCGCAACGCCAACCACTCGCATCACCGGTTGGGCACCTGCCAACCGTGACGCCATGCACGTCCAGCCCAATAGGAGCGCGGAGAAGGATCGCCGGTCTTCAAAGCAACGCCCCAAAGGGAGAAACGCCGTAGGGACGACGCCGTTGCCCGACCCGAACGGGTCTAGGCTTTCGCCCGAAGAACCATATCCGAGGAAGGAGCGGGTCGAAGAAACTCCACAGCGACGCCCTCAAGAAGGAGAATGACACTCGTAGGCGCCGCCATCGCCGGCCGGCTCTTGCCGGTCAAGCTTTCGCTCGAAGCAGACTTGACAAACACCCTCGCGCCGACGGTCGAAGCCGGCCGCACCCGCTGACCCGTGCACCTCCAGTGTGACGACGACGCCAACGCCACGCAGGAGCCACCTCCTCACCACCAGCAGACGCCGGAGAGCCGAAAACGACCGAGACCGGCCAGATCCGGCATCCCGCCGCCACAACACCGCAGCAGCAGCAAGCACAGCTGCGGGCCTGCACCCGCAGGATGGGGGGCTGCCACCCCGCCCCGCCACACCGGGAAGGAGCTCAGGGCGGAGCCCCAGAGCTCGCAGGCCGCCAGGCACGCGTGGAGAAACAGGGGCAGGAAGGGGAGGGACGCCATCCCCACCCGACTCGCCGGTGGGAGATTCAGGCCGCAGCCCAGGATCCCAACGACGACGACACGACGGCTGCCACCCGCCGGAGACGCGGCCTGAATCCACCAGGCGCCATGGCTGCCATGACGAACGGGAGCGAGCCTCCCTCCACCAGAGAACGCCCCGCAGAAAGGGGGGAACCCCCGCCGCCGCCGTCCGCCGGGCGGACTTAGTCCGGCGGCTTCATCCGGCGACGGCGAGGAGAGGTAGGGGGCGGCGGAGGGGGTTGTTCTTGAAAGGAGGGTAGTTTATTTTTCAATCTCCGTTGCGTCTTAGCTTCTCTGCCTTTGCTTGTCTGGGAGCACTTGTTTTGGCATTCTACACATGGAAAAATAGAAATGACTTGGAGATAATGCATGTGCACGCACGCACACGCTTACACACTCAAACCATGTTACACTTCGTAAATTAAAAACAAACACTCTTGTGTAACTATTTTTGACTATGTAGTAAAATCATCTTGAAAAGCCACATATAGGGCTGAACGTAAGACTAAAGTAAGACACAACACGTAACAGTTGCACAATTAACAACAAGTCATCATGTTTACAATATGTATATGGGAAAGTATACCAAGAATTGTAAATTAAGCACTTACAAGATCAATATTTTTCTGTTAAAAGAAAATGGTACAACCCTGGTTCATGACCAGCGAACTAAGTTACTACTGTTTACAATGATATAATAAAGTACATATCATAAGAATAATGGGCTGTTATGTCATGCACCATATATAAACAAAAAGAATTTTTAGCAATGCTAAACAACTTGACTAATGAATCAAGAGGAAGTGGTTTGCTTCCTAGATGACAAAATAATTTTCCTTGTGGAAGAAATGCCAGTGTATGATTGGTAAACAACCTAGAATGTGATCCTCCTGTGCACTAGAAAACGTATCCAGTGAAACAATACAAAAACTAAAAAAAAAATCATACCCCATAATTAATTAATAATCGGGTAAACTTCTAGTTGTGCTAAAAAAACATATGCAGCCATATTAAACAAATAGTGTATTGTAATTGACATGAAGAATTAGGCCATTGAAATTAGACAAGAGATAAGAATTTCCAATGATTAGTCACCCTCCAACTTTAAGTTAAACTACACCAAAAAAAATTTAGCTTGGAATTACGAAAACAACCACTAAACACAAGTGACGAGTTAGTTGGTAGTCATGCTACTTCACATACATAAAATCATAACTATCAAATCTTGTAAAGCTACCGAAACAGAAGGACAAAATTATGAACAGTGATTAGATGTTATAAACGGTGGTAATTGATCGATCACATCACTGATTAGTGCTTGAATACTAGCTAAGCAGCCTTTCCATTGCCCTAACCCCTAGCTATGGTGCTGCTAGTAGAACTTGGCAAATTTATGTATACAAAGATACATACTACTTATAGGTGAAAAATTCATTAAACAACAACGCGGAGGCTCTATGCCCTAGATGGTTAATCTATGCAAGCACCAGATCTCACCGCGAAACCGAGTCATGAACATCTAATCACCATTGTTCTTAGATATGAAAGACTAATCTGAACTGAATAAACCACTGAAATGGCTCATTGGATCTACTGACCTTTCAATAATCTTATGCATATGCAGCTCTATATAATTTTAACCTTGATTCAGAGCGAGATATTAATATTAATCGATGTTTTTAATATCTGACCAGACCCTCTAAATATCCATGTCGTATACAAGACATCACCCAAATTAATACCATGAATCTAAGGGGCTAATGATCCTAGTAATTCCTGTCCGTTTCCAAGAAGCAATAGTGTAATCCAAACATGGAGCATGCAGTCGTTCGAAATAACCAATAGAACCCGCCCAGAAATATAATTTGAGGAGATATTTCCAACCTTCTCCGTCTGCAAGAAATTAAACAAGGAGCAAACAGCAACTTAACCTAACCTAATCTAATCCGAACAGAAGACGGGAGTGCGCAGCGCCATACTGCATCTAGCCTACCAACCATCGAACAAAAATACACGCAACAGCATCAGAGTCTCAGAGACCAACAGAGAAGATCACGGGGGACGCACAAGGCCCAACACCACCGTGATGAGCAGATCAAGCGGGTGGAAAGGGAAAAGGACCAGGTTGGTCGTCGATTGCGCGCTCACCCTGGTCGCTGCTGTCGTCTCCGTCAAGGTCGACGACGACGATCTCCTGGTTGCGGGCCTTGCGGCTGTGGCGGGGCATGGCGGCTCCCAGGGGTCTGGAATGGAGAAATCTATTTCTAGGGTTTGAATGATTTGGTTCCTCGCGGTACAAATAGGCGATGGCGAGTTCAGATCGGGAAAGTCGTAGTGGGATGACGCGTCTTGTATCTGATCTTTGCTTCTCTGGCTGGGTTGCCTTCTTGTTCCTTTCCTTTTCTGGAGCGAAGATGAAAACGGACCTTGGGAAAACGGACTAGAGCTGGTACGTGTAGCAAAGGTCTCATTTTTATTGTAAAAAAATGTCTCATTTCTCTCAGGATCTTTTTGTGAGAATTTATCTCATTATACCTGATATATTTCATTGAGAAATCTACCTGTCTGTCTGTATTTTTTTTTTTGCAACTGTCTGAATATTTTTGACGGTCGAGCATATATCAGGACAGAGATCCCTAAAAGTGCACTTATTTGAAACGACAACGGACGCCGGGGTCAGCCTACTGGTTCTCCTTTTTTTCGGGGTAAAAGGAGTTTATTCAATGTTCATAGAGTTACAATCGAGAAGCACAAGTTCCTCGATACACGGGGACTATGGTTAAGGCACACTGCCGTGGTGCATTCTATGCGGCTGTGTTTGCCAGACATTTAAAAGAAAATAGGCTTTCACCCCGTTTTATAGATAAAGCAACCGCCAGGCAACAAGGTTCTCAAAGTACAAGATCCGAGTACCAACACGAGAACTTAGTCTGCTGGGGGGGGGGGGGGGGGGGGGGCACCAGCTAAACAACAAGCCCGCACATGCACGCAAACATAAAAAAGCAGGGACCCTAGTCCGGATCAGGCGGAGGCGGTGGCGTCAGGCGTTGCGCAAGGGAGCGAAGTCTAGTAGATATATCGTCGAGGGCTTCGCGCTCCGGTTGCTTGCTTAGGACCTTCCATTGTTGCAGGAAATCACATAGTCTGTAAATAACAATGGATGAGTGAGGCAAAATTAGTTTCTCAATAACTTGCTTATCACGGATCGTCCAAACTGTCCAAGACATCCCGCCGAAAACCAGCCACAACCATCGCCTATCGAAGGGAGATCAAGCTTGAAGGTCTCCGAAGAAATCTGGGAAACTTGAGTGGCACCACCTGCTCCCAAGTAATTCCCGAATACAGCTCCAAACAAATTGGACAGTCACGCAAGTGAAGAAAATGTGATTCGAGTCCTCTTGCACAAAGCATAGCGGGCACATGCCATCACCTGGGCCATTGCACTTGAGTACCTCCACCCCTGAAGGTACCCTACCGCGAATGAGTTGTCAAAGGATGATCCGGATTTTAAAGGAAATTAGAGGGTCCAAATGTGAGACAACTCCTCTGCCCCTCCAAGTGAGCAATACTTTTGTACAGTGACTTGGTGTAGAAACGCCCTAAAGCCTCCAGGTGCCAAGATATGTTGTTAGGACTGACGGAGGGGGAGTGAAAGGCAATGCAGTCCGGCAACTCTTCACACGCAGAAAGCTCAACAGGCCCGAACGAGCGTCTGAACGCGAGTTGCCCTAGGTCCTGGAGGGCGGCCGCTACTGAGATGTTGGGTAGGGCATAGATGGAAAACATGACGGGGAAATGGACGCCCAACGGTTGGTTGTCGACCCTTCAATCAAACCAAAGCAGGGTCGTTGTCCCCGTACCCACCGAGATGAACAAGCCTAATCGGAGCACCGGCATCAACTAAATCACGGCTTGTAGAAACCGAGAGCCACCAGAGCGTTAACAGAAAGCAGGAGGCTGGCCCCTTAGGTATTTGCCCTTGATGATATCTAACCAGAGTCCATCATCGTTATTGGAAATGCGCCAGAGCCATTTGAAGAGGAGAGTGATGTTCATACGTTTGGAGCCAATAATGCCAAGACCCACTAATACTTAGGCTTGCAAAGCTCAAACCATTTGACCATATGATACTTCTGCTTGCCTCCCTCTCCAGCCCAAAAGAATTTGGACTGGTGCTTGGCAATCTCCTCGTGCAATCCTTCGTGAAGAAGGTAAAAGCCCATGATAAAAATGGGGAGACTCGCCAAGGACAAATTAATCAGGACCATCCTTCGCGCCTTGGAGAATAGCCTCCTGCTACTCACGATGGAGTTGTTGGATTTTCCCGAAGAGGAAGGGTGAAGCAGTATAGTAGCAGATAATATCCCCCCAGTTAAGAACCAAGGTTTATCGAACTAGTAGGAGGCACCACATGAACAACTTTAACAGCACCTGCACACAAACAAAACAATTGCTCGCACCCAACAAAGGCAAGGGGGTTGTCACTCCCCTTGTTCTTCCTGCCACAAGATTAAAAGCAAATAGTGATAGGCAAAGCGATAGAAAGTCAAGCACAAATAAAAGAGTAATTTTGGAGACTTCAGTATTGATGGAAAATAGACCAGGGGGGCATAGGTTCACTAGTGGCATCTCTCTCGAAAGCATAGCAACGGTGGGTAAACAAATTACTATGGGGTAATTGATAGAATTTCGCATAGTTATGATGATCATCCATGGCATAATCATTATATAGGCATTACGTCCGTGATAAGTAGACCGTTAAACTTACTGACATCTACTTACTCCACCCCAAGACCACTATCCAGCAATGCATCTCAAAATATAAAGTTCATACAAACAGAGTAACGCAATAAGTATGATGACATACTGTAGACAGAATAAGATCAATTAATATGACCAAACCTCGTCGTTTATCCTTAGTAGCAACAACACAATACATGCCTTGGCCCTTTCTGTCACTGGGCTAGATCACCGCAAGGTTGAACCCACTACTATGCACCACTCCCTCTGAAGATCTATACTCATCCAATTGGCCAAAGGAGACTTATAGATTGGAAAGCATACATAGCTATAAAATTATGCATAACAAAGGATTCAAGAGATTCCAAATAGTTTCGACGAATAATCTGATCATAAACCCAAAATTCATCGGATCCCAACAAACACACCGCAAAACATCACATCGGATTGATCTTAGAGAAGATCATTGTATTGAAGATCGAGAGAGAGAGAGAGAGAGAGAGAGAGAGAGAGAGAGAGCCATCTAGCTACTGCTATGGACCAGTAGGTCATGAAGGAACTACTCACACATCATCATGGAGGTAGCAAGGTTGATGAAGATAGCCTCCCCCAATGATTTCCCCCTCCGACAAAGCACTGGAAAAGGGCTCCTGATGGGATTGCGGAAGAACAGAGGCTTGCAGTGGTGGAATAATTGTTTCGGGTCTCGCTCCGAGGGTTTCAGAACAGATGATAATTTATAGGCCAGGAATTAGGGTAAACGGAGCCACGAGGGGGCCACAAGTCAGGTCGGTGCCCCCCTAGGGCGCGCCTCCTGGCATGTGGGCTCCTCGTAGGTCTTCTGGTCCTCCCCAAAAGCTTCTAGGGTCTCTTATGTTCCAAAAAAAATCACCATAAAGTTTCATCGTGTTTGGACTTCGATTGGTATGGTTTTTCTGCGAAACAAAAAACAGGAACTGGCACTGGGCACTAAGTTAATAGGCTAGTCCATAAAAATAATATAAAATGGCATATAAAGCATACAAAAGTGATAATATAATAGCATTTAATAATAAAAAATTATAGATACGTTGGAGACATATCAACATCTCCAAGCTTAATTCTTGCTCGTCCTCGAGTAGGTAAATGATAAAACAAAGATTTTTTTACGTTCAATGCTACCTAACATGTACTTGATCAAGTATCTCATTTGCAGTATGAATATTGGGAAACGAGTGATTCAAGGCAATAGTCTATCAATTTGACATCAAAACAATAATACACAAGCATATTAGCAAATAATCATTGCCTTTCAAAATAAAGATGCTAAAGAAAGTTATCCCTACCCACTTAATCATGTAAGCATGGCATACTCAGTCTTCCTAACATAAAGATATCAATCATGAACACCTCGGTGCCAAACCAAGCAATTAAATCATAATTTTTCTCAATTTAGCTTTTTCAACTCCCACGCAATACTTGAGCGTGAGCCAAGGACTTATCACTATGGATGGCAAAGAGAATGATTATGGGGGTTTATAAGGGAAGACATAAATGTATAAGAAAGTCTCACATCAATGAGGTTTGATCATTAGGCAATGGAGAGGCCTTACAATCGATGTCAATGTGAGGAGTAGGGATTGCCATCCAACGGATGCACTAGAGCTATAAGTGTATGAAAGCTCTCTATATGAAACTAAGTGGGCGTGCATCAAACTTACATGCTTATGAAGACCTCGAGCATTTGAGGAAGCTCGTCGGCGGAATATGCAAGTCAAGTTCTAATAATTTAAAAATCCCACTAGTATATGAAAATGACGATCATAGAGACTCTCTACATGAAATACATGGCGCTACTTTGAAGCACAAGTGTGGAAAAAGGATAGTAGTGTGCCCCCTCTCTCTTTTTCTCTCATTTTTTCTTTTCCTTTTTTATATGTGGCCTCATGGACCTCATCCCCTCTTATTTGAGGACTCATAAGTCTCCTACAATTCATTTCCTCACAGGTAGGGGCACACTCTAATAATAATGATCATCACACTTTTATTTTATTTACAACTCATAAACATATGGAACAATATGATGACTACAAATGAATGCCACTGGCATACCACTTTGAGATTGCTTCTCTTCAAAACGGTCACATGGAATTCACCGAAATGCGAATCATAACCGACACGTGCCAATTGAATAGTTGAAAGTAAATTGTAGTGAAGGGATTGAACAAGCATGACATTCAGAAGCGATGAATCACTAGAGATTACCACCTTGCCCAATCCCATTACCTTGTCCTTGCTATTGTCACCAAAAGAGATGTTTGAAGAGGCCTTGAGTGAATCAACGAACTCCATAAGCATCTCCCTTTCTCTGGTCATATGACTAGTGCATCCACTATCGATCACCCATTGTGTTCCACCAGAGGTATAGTCCTACATGAATCAAGCTTTGATTTTAGGTCCCCATTTTCCAATGGGTCCTAGAGAGTTAGCAACAAGGGTATTAGGAACCCAAATAGTCCATGCATAATCATCATAGTTAGTTCCAAAAATTTTTGCAAAAGTATATCCATCATCTCCTCTCATGTGGACATAGGATGGGTTGTTCTTGCCGAAAAATTCTTTGGGAATGGCCTTGTCCCTTGTGACCTTGCCATCCCCAACTTTCCCTTTTTCCTTCTCCTTCTCATTGTGCCCTTCTTGCATGAAAATTACCTCTTATTGAGGAGGAGTAGGACCGATCTTCTTTTTGCTCTTCTTCTTGTTCTTCTTCTTCTTCTTGGAAGAGGGGTCAAACCCAATTCCCTCCTTGGCAACACACTCCTTTTGGTTTCTCAAGAGTTCATTGAGGTTTTCCCCCCTTGAACGCAAGACACAAGCCCTTCCGTTATTTGAGCTTTCGACTTCTTATTCTCCACTTGGAGAGAGATGCAATCATGAACAAAGTTAGTCATACAAGATTCATCATTTAAATCAATACGAGGGATGGAAGTAAGAGCCTTAACGGTTGTAGCTTCAAGTTGATCATAAGACTCGGTGAGAGCGATGAAGTCACCTTTTACAACCTTGGGACTTTTCACAAGGAGCTCATGTTCCTCAACAAGTCTCGTGTGATCAACTAAGAGCTTTTTAACGGCATCTTTGTTCTCAAGAGCAACTTGCAAGTCATCATTGCTTTTAACAAATTCATTTTGATGAGAAGACATGGCTTCCTCAAGTGATGCTTTCATGACACTCTCTTCATGTAGTTCGTGCTCGAGGAGTTTGACTCTCTCGTTTTCCTCTATAAGGATGTTTTCAATGTTCTCAATAAAATCATCGTGTTAGGCGAGTGACTTAAGGAGATCGCCAAAACGAGCACGAGCTTCACCATGAAGAGTCTTCATGAAAGCCATCAAGGATTCCTCATCATTATCCACACTATCACCACATTCATCCTCCAATACCTCACATGAGACGTTGGGAGTGTGAATAGTGGCTTTAGAAGATTTGGACTTTGTATTTTTCTCTTTAGCCATGAGGCAATGATGAGTGAAGGGCTTATCCTCGTTGGGGGAGTTGAAGAAGCCGGTGGTGGAGGAAGAAGTACTTGCATGAATGGTAATGGCGGTCGTGCCCACATGATCATCATCACCGTCATCTTCATCTCCGGACATGTACTCCTCATGAACAAGCGCCTTGTCATCTTTTCTCTTGGAGAATTTCTTCTTCTTGAGCACAAGATTCTCAGATGTCTTCACATCTCTCATACGGGCAATCATGCACAAAGTGTATTGGGCTATCGCAATTGTAGCATTTTCTCCTTCCAAATGACCTTCCTTGGAGATTCTTCCACTTGTTTGCCATGGTTCCTGAATATTTCTTTACCAAAAGAGCCAAGTCTTCCGCAAAGTCATTTGCCGGGCATGAGGTGTCCCCATCTTCCTTACAACTTTCTTCAACCAACTATTCTTGTCTTGATGGTTGAGCAATCACTTTCTTGGTCTCCAAAGCAAGATTTGTGTTCTTGGTGGTTTGAGCAATGGAAAAGGTCTTCTTGGACTTGGTTTCCAAAAGAACATGAGTGGAGAAGGTAGATACAACTTGTGCTGCGATAAACTTGTGGTAGTCCGGGCATTGGTGTATCATCATCACCATGGTATGTTCTGTAAGAACCATGGCATCAATGAACTTGTCCTTAATGATATCATCATTTTCCCAAGAGCATCTAAACATTCTCAAATTTACCACAAGTGACTTCAACCTTTGATAAACCTCATCCACGGTCTCACCATCATTCCTCACAAATATGTTGACCTCTTTCTTGAGCAAGGCCAACCGGGATCTTCAAATTGCTTCATCACCTTCAAGGGCTTCTTCAAGGCAATCCAAAATTTCCTTGTCGGTCTTGAGAAGAGCAATGGAGTCACTATAGTCATCGGTCATCACGGTGCGCAATATGTTGTGAGCGGTGGCATTGAGTTGATCATCAACCGCTTCTCTTGGAGTGAGATTTGTGGGGTCCTTGGGGTTGAAACCGTTGCCACAATCCACCAAAGTTGTGTTGAAGCATTGTGAATGTGAGACTCCATATCTAGCTTCCACTTCGCAAACGCGTTAGCTTTCAAAGGGGGCGAAGGATGACGAGGACATATACTAGGGACGGGGTAACAGGCCTGACCTACAAACCCTACCCTAGGATGTAGGAGATATGCCCTAGAGGCAATAATAAATGTTATTGATTATCTCCCTGTTCATAATTAGGTTTATGTTCCATGCTATAACTGCTATGGTTCTCGAGTCTGCAATAACCACGAGGATCGGAGGAAGACTCATATGCACGTGTGGAATAATAAACGGTAAAATGTATTCCTAGTCTGGCCTCTAAGACTAGCTCAAGTGTTGAATGATGGTTCTGTTTTCCTGATCATGGGCATGTATATGCCGGCAACTTTGAGGGCACAATGTTAGTAGAACACTTGTGTTGAATCGACCCGATTGGTGTTATGCTATGAGATTCATTCGTCATAAGTTAATGGTTAATAACACAGAGAAGTTAATGTTTGCATAATTCCTTAGACCATGAGAGTGTCGAGTTTCTTCATGCTTGCTTCATGAACTTTGGGGTTTGTTAAACGTCATCCGTAAATGGGTGGCTATTACGGCGGCTTACGGGTTCATGGAAAAGTATGTTAAGTAACTTGATAGCTCAAGATTGGGATTTGCTCCTCCGACGATGGAGAGATATCTCTGGGCCCTCTCGGTGTTACGGTATCCATCGTCGTCTGGTCAGACACAAGTGTGATTTGATCACAGGGATACCGGAACACAGAAACGAGAAAAGAGAACAAAAACCGGCAACGAGGTAACTGGCATTGTGGATATCTTCTACACCTTGAGGTGTCCTTCCACCTCATGGTGGATATCTTCTACACACCCTTATGTGGGATGTGGTGGAAAGATCCTAGGAAGGTCCTTTTGGTCTTTCCTCTACCCCTTGCTCCTCCTATAAATAGAGGTGGAGAGAGCTCTCCAAAATCAGCTCATGCTTGCTCTCATACACATGCCATTGACTTGTCTGGCTTCTCTCTCCCTCCCAGCGAAATAGTTTCGTAGAGCCGAAAGGCTGTCTGGGTTCCGGTGGGAACTAGTTCTGGACGGCGAAGCCCTGCCGGATAGATGACACCGTATGTGTGCAACTCTGTAGAGAGATCGTAGTTTCGGTCTTAGTTCGAGAGTGCCTCCCGAAGGGCTGTCCAAGTGATCGTCTTAGTTTCGAGGGTCCTCCTGAAGGGCTGTCCGAGTGACCGTTCGAGTTTCGAAGGTCCTCCCGAAGGGCTGTCCGCGACACCGTCCGAGGGACTGTCCGACCGCCTCCCGGAGGGCTGTCCGAGGGGCAGATGTGGGAGTACATCCTCGCGGTTGGGAGGTTGTAAATCCTAGCTGCGGGGATCTGCACCGCCGATCGTCATCGACTCTACTTCCGCTGCGCTATGAGTCGGTAACGAAACAGATCAAACCTTGTATGCAGTCTCCATAGTGATCCTGGGCTGGTGCGTAGGTCGGAAATTTTTGTTTTCTGATGCGTTCCCCTACAGTGGCCTCAAGAGCCGTGCTATGCGTAGATGCAGGTTACGATCTAGAATACGTAGAGATGTATGGGTATTGCACAATATAATTAGGTAGTAGATGAGTTCTATTACTGAAAATTATTTGTGCGGGTAGCAGATGAAATCTGTTACCCGATGTTCTTGTTGCTTCCCTGGAATTTGCATATTTCTGATCTTGATAATAGTATGGTGGAGTTTCAATGTTCTGGCAATCCGCGATCCTGATTGATCAAGGAAGTGCTAACAGTTCATTGAATTCCACCGTAGTTAAAAAGAAAGATGAAATTTTGCAGACAAAAGGGCAATGCAGATATGATCTGCACGGGGGTCACGCGTATGACGAAGTTTAGTATGGGGCTCGAGATTTTATTATCTCGTGTTTCATACACCCCGCAATGTTAATCTAGCGACTTGGATTATCATGCTTGATGATGGACGTTGGTAGCTTCGGTTTGTTTCGAAACTTTAGAAGCCACGTAAAATAAAATTTTGCATGAACCGATTAGAGGCGTCTAACTTGGTTTTGTAGGATGGTTTGCATGTGCATGTGATGTGGTATAGCAGTGCTCATTATAATTTGATTATGTATGAGATGACTATATAATGTAAATTGATTAACATGACCTGCGTGTCATGATTCGGCATGATGGCTGGAGCCATATGATTGTCACTTTAATGACCTGCGTGTCAACCTTCAGTAATGCACTTATTTTATTAGCTATAGAGATAGCAATATTATCTGGTGCATCGACAAGGTGGTGGCAATCTTCGCGAAGGTGAATACCAACGCGAATGCCGAAGACGAAGAAATGAAAGACTTCTCCGTCAGAAAGGGCTATACCATATCATGCTATTATGAATTGCCTGAGATGTTTATCCCTTATGATGCACCCTTCTTGATTGCGCGGTAGTCGCTTTTTATTAGGGTGATCTCTCACAAAAATATCTAGTGGTTAGTGTTCTCCCAAGTGTAGCACCATCACGGCACCTAACTTCTCGGAGTGCGCCATGTCACACGGGTACAAACGATTAGGGAAGTGTGAGGCGGGTGAGTTGAGACCTCGCAGCAAGATCCCTTGGTTGTCTTGACGTTCAGGCATGACCGTCATGAGCTCGGAACACGCGCATCGAAAGATGAACAAGAATCACATAGAGATGTGATTGGCAAGTTGGCCTACCGGTTGAGATTTTCGTCATCAGTGGTGTTACACCAATGGCGAACAATTGAAATGGGGGTCTTGTATCACTCACAATCAATTATGAGAGATATTGATTTGAGTGGGAGCGCACTGTAGAATTAATTCTTTTAATTCTCAGTGCAATTAATTATGAACACTGTCTAAGTGTTATTTGCATAATAGTTGTAGAATAATGGCTCGCGTTTCCACCTTCCCAATTAAAATTGAATAGCTGTTAAATATCTGGTTAAAACTTTACGGTTGGTAACGTAATGAGAGGATTGTCCTCTAGAGTGCCGAGAAGGACTTGTCCTATCGCATGCTTTCGGTATTCTCCCGCTAATGCTATGGATCATGTGACTCTCGTCCATCGATCCAAAAGCTAGAATTCCGTTTCAGTCAAGTGCAATATGTTTGCTTCCATGAGACCCGAACTTCGAAAGTTTGGATAGTTATGTGATATTTATGGAATCTGAAAATCATTTTCAGAGACAGACAAAGGCTAAAAGATATGAGATATCCAAAGCAATGTTTGTTTGCAAACTATTAGTAAAGGAGTTTACTATGCATTAGACTGATAAGAGAGGGATCCAGAAGAACGCCTGTCATATGATGATGGTGAATAAAACAAACAACTTAAAGAGAAAGGAAGTGTCCGAAGGGTGTTAGTTAAACTTTCACGCCTAGGAAGTCCGGGGCTATCGCCACTCTTAAGTTGGGTGCTTCTTCTGAGAGTAGGAGAAATACTGAAAGTTAAACTGTTAGAAGTATAAAGACAAAAGGAAAGAAGACTGGAATATCCAGCTCATGTATGAATGTCATACAGGTTTTTGATGTATAGAAGGCTGGTCAAAGATATAGTTCTTGGGAATTATGGTTAAACATGTTAATCACTAATTCTTGGGTATTGTGAGTTAATCACAAAGATACCCGCTCGATTGCATTCTGTTGCAACTCGATGTAAGAACTACTATGGCCTGAAAGACTAGCCAGGAATGAGGTTTAGATACACGCAGGGAACATAGTAAATGTTACTATGCCTTCCATAGGTGTATTCCCTATGTATTTACTTTCATAAATCATTTTAGAGTTTTACACACTCTAGCCCATTGCATAAAGTATCTTGCAAGAAGGTTGTTCATAAGAGAACTTTTAATGTTCGGAGTTATGAATACCAAAAGGGCCATACTTTCATTATGAATGAGAAGTATGTTATGAATAATGATAATAATACATTACCTCTGTATTTACTTTCATAATTCATTTAGAGTTTCATACACTCTAGCCCTTTGCATAAGGTATCTTGCAAGGAGGTTATTCATAAGAGAACTTTTGATGTTCGGTGTTATGAATAACATGAAGGGCCATGCTTCCATCCAGGATGGGATGTATGTTATGAATATTGATGGTAATATGATACATCCATAACACTGACGCTAAATGTCGCAAGACTAAAAGAATACCACATATGTGTGGCACTGCATTTGGTCACATTGGAGAAACCCGCATGGAAAATTCCATTATGATGGATTTTAAAGTCATTTGATTTTGAATCATCTGACACTTGCAACTTTCCTCCGAAAAGTGAAGTGACTGAAATACCGTTCACAGGCCATAAGGAACGAGCAACAAACTTATTGGTGATCATACATTTTGATGTGTGTAGTTCAATAAATGTTGTTGCAAGTAGTGGATTTATCTATCTTCAGAAATGACTCAAGTAGATATATTGATATTTACTTGATGAGACGTAAGTCTGGATCTTTTGAATTCATTCATAAGGTTTTCAAAAATGAAGTAGAAGTTGTTGTAACAAGAAAATTATGTTTCTACAATTCGATTGCAGAAAGGAATATTTGAGTTACAAGTTTAGCGAATGTCTGATGAGTTGTGAAAGGGGTTTCATAACTTGCACCTCCCGGAGCACCACTGCAAGTGGAGAGTCCGTGTAGATGTAATCGAACCATTCATGACATGGTAAGATGAAAGATGACATAAATAAATTTGCCATTATCCCTTTTAAAGTGATGCTTTAGAGACTGCGGCTTTTACACTGAAAAGAGCTCCATCGGGTCTGTTGAAATGACGCCATGGTATGGTACGCCCAACCATATTATATCTTTTCTTTACATTTGGAATATGGGGCTTGTGTAAAAGGTTACAAACCTATTCCAAATCAGACAAGTGCTACTTTGTAGGTTATCCCAAGTCATTGGGTATTTCCCCACCACAATACCGAGGCAAATAGGTTTGCCACAAAGAACGGTATGCTTTTTTGAAGAAAATGGTTCTTTCAAAAAGGTGAGTGGGAGAACAGTGCAACTCGACGAGATAAACAGTATCATCGTCATCAGATCAAAGGAAAGAGACCTTGGAAGTAATTCCGGAGTTTCCTACTACGACTGATACGGAAGTCTCTATAATAAAATGTATGGACTTCGGTCGAACTTGCAGCTGAACCATGTAGGCAAAGCTCGTGCAAACCTATCAGGTGCGCAAACGAGATATTGTTGTTAGACAACAGTATACCTACGATTCACAAGGAAGCGTTGATGGGCCCTGACTCCGGAATTGGCTAAATTCCAATACAATCCGAGATAGTTTCCATATAAGTGATTCAAGATTAAGATCTTGATACACCTTTCGGAAGACTTAGAGTCTAACGAATATTTATGGAACTAAAAACTGATACAGATAAAATGTTTTATCCATAAAGCTCGACTTGTTGCAATAACAAGTTCAAGGAGTTGACTACGATGAGATTGTCTCACCGTAGCGATGCTTAAAGTCGGTTCGGGTTGAACTAGCAATTAATACATATTTCAATCATGAGATATGAAACATGGATGACAAAAGGATTTCCATGTGATGGAAATGAAACCTAGGACTTGTATGTGATACAGTCCAAAGTAATTTGTCGATCCAGAAGATGCTAGTAAGTATGCAAACTTCAGAGTTCCAGCGATGGACAGAGGAGAGCAAAGTGGAGTTGGAATCTTCGTTTTTGATGGAATGGTCAAAAGGGTTTTGACTTCATCAAATGGGTATCGAAGATGCTTGTGATTAAAGAAAGTAAGTGGGAGCATAATAATATTTCTAAAAACCTTGTGTACTTGACACATTGTTAATTGGAAATAAATTTCTTGACACGAATTAGGACTTCATTTGAAAATAGTTTTTCCGATGAAGTGCTTGGGCTAAATAGCCTCAATATTAGGCATGATGATCTATGGAGATAGATTTACCTAATGGGGCTAAGCAATGAATACATATTGACAAGATGCTAAAAAATTTTAGCATTTAAAACGCCAAGGAGTGATTCTTGCCGAAGTCACATGGAAAGAGTTTTTGCAAGACTCGGTGTCCCAAAACACTGATGAGTAAAATACATGATGGAGATTCCACACACTCTTGTGTTTGGATTAATCATGTATTCCATGGTATGTAAAACAACCAGATATGTCCGATACTCCAAAAGTTGTTGCGAGTATGGATACCAAAGTGATCAAAGTACTGATCATAGGACAACAGTGAAAGCTGTCATTGAGTACTAGAGTAGTAGTGATGACATGTTTTCTCGCAAGCAGAGATTATGAAGTGCTCGTTGTAAGTAATTACATCGTTACAGTCTTCATCAATGCTCCATGCGATTTTCGATTTAAGTTAAGGGTTTTGTGTAATACACAATATGATGGCACAGTAGTTGGAAATTGTTCCAAACAAGATACTGTGGCGAATTCTATAACAAAGGCTAAGTATGTTGACGCTTAAGAAGCGACAAAGAAGTTGTTGAATCATATAGTTCATTCATGAACTTAGTATGGTTCCAAGATGGCTTTGGTCTATGGGACACTATTGCAGATAGTTGCTCCATAGCTCAGTCTGAGGAATCAGGTTTCGACCAATGATTCACACATATGCAAAGCCAAGTCCATACAAAATATGAATTTTGTGAAAGCGTGAAAACGCGAGGATATGCAAAGTTACACACGGAGCTGAAGTCGTCAGATCCGTTGGACATCAGGCTATACCACATGCGAAGCATTTTTTACACCAGTATGCCATAGGTGTAAAGTGCATTAGCATTGACTAGATTATAGACTCTAGTGCAAGTGGGAGTCTGTAGGAGATATGCCCTAGAGGCAATAATAAATGTTATTGATTATCTCCCTGTTCATAATTAGGTTTATGTTCCATGCTATAACTGCTATGGTTCTCGAGTCTGCAATAACCACGAGGCTCGGAGGAAGACTCATATGCACGTGTGGAATAATAAACGGTAAAATGTATTCCTAGTCTGGCCTCTAAAACTAGCTCAAGTGTTGAATGATGGTTCTGTTTTCCTGATCATGGGCATGTATATGCCGACAACTTTGAGGGCACAATGTTAGTAGAACACTTGTGTTGAATCGACCCGATTGATGTTATGCTATGAGATTCATTCGTCATAAGTTAATGGTTAATAACACAGAGAAGTTAATGTTTGCATAATTCCTTAGACCATGAGAGTGTCGAGTTTCTTCATGCTTGCTTCATGAACTTTGGGGTTTGTTAAACGTCATCCGTAAATGGGTGGCTATTACGGCGGCTTACGGGTTCATGGAAAAGTATGTTAAGTAACTTGATAGCTCAAGATTGGGATTTGCTCCTCCGACGATGGAGAGATATCTCTGGGCCCTCTCGGTGTTACGGTATCCATCATCGTCTGGCCAGACACAAGTGTGATTTGATCACAGGGATACCGGAACACAGAAACGAGAAAAGAGAACAAAAACCGGCAACGAGGTAACTGGCATTGTGGACAAGTGTTGATCCACGAGGATGCCGATGTTTCTCACCTCGGGTATTTGTAACATATCGCGAAGCAACAGGAATAGCACACGGCAACTGGAGGTTCACTCGAATATTCATTCGTGTGGGTATAGGGGTCAATATGGGTGTCCACGGCTCCGATGTTGATAATTGATCGGAAAGAGTTCCGGTCATGTCTATACTTCACTGAACCTATAGGGTCACACGCTTAAGGGTCATCTATCTGCTGAATACTAGACGGGGAGTCTGAGAGAAAATCACCGAAAAAGTTTCGGACGAAACGGAAACGTTCCGGAGAGAACACCGGAATAGTTCCGGTGAAACTGAAAAGTTGTTTCAGGGTATTCCATTAAGTCAAATTGGTTCTGGCACACGCCTGGAAATTCTTGGAGGATGCCAGAAGTGTTCTGGAAACTTCTAGGAATTTTCCGGGACAAAAACCGGAAATGTTCCGGAGCAGCCGGAACCGTTTTGGTTGCTTTTCGCTGAAGAAACATTGTTCCAAAATTGTTTCGGAATGCGTTCAAAATTGTTTTGGTGGGTGCTAGAATTATTCTAGGCACACAGAAATAATTTGGGTTTTAACGGACGCAGAAAAATGTCTTCATGAATAGTGAAAAACACTTTTTGGGCTGATTTGCAAATGGGGTTTTCTTCTAGAAGAAAACCACTTTTGGTGTGTGAAAGGGAGGTGGAGCTCCCCAAGGGGGCTGCAAATTTCGGCCATGGCATGGGGGGGGCCCCTCCTTGAGGTGTCCTTCCACCTCATGGTGGATATCTTCTACACACCCTTATGTGGCATGTGGTGGAAAGATCCTAGGAAGGTCCTTTTGGTCTTTCCTCTACCCCTTGCTCCTCCTATAAATAGAGGTGGAGAGAGCTCTCCAAAATCAGCTCATTCTTGCTCTCATACACATGCCATTGACTTGTCTGGCTTCTCTCTCCCTCCCAGCGAAATAGTTTCGTAGAGCCGAAAGGCTGTCTGGGTTCCGGTGGGAACTAGTTCTGGACGGCGAAGCCCTGCCGGATAGATGACACCGTATGTGTGCAACTCTGTAGAGAGATCGTAGTTTCGGTCTTAGTTCGAGAGTGCCTCCCGAAGGGCTGTCCAAGTGATCGTCTTAGTTTCGAGGGTCCTCCTGAAGGGCTGTCCGAGTGACCGTTCGAGTTTCGAAGGTCCTCCCGAAGGGCTGTCCGCGACACCGTCCGAGGGACTGTCCGACCGCCTCCCGGAGGGCTGTCCGAGGGGCAGATGTGGGAGTACATCCTCGCGGTTGGGAGGTTGTAAATCCTAGCTGCGGGGATCTGCACCGCCGATCGTCATCGACTCTACTTCCGCTGCGCTATGAGTCGGTAACGAAACATATCAAACCTTGTATGCAGTCTCCATAGTGATCCTGGGCTGGTGCATAGGTCGGAAATTTTTGTTTTCTGCTGCGTTCCCCTACATAGGACTCCACACGCCTTATACTGGGCCCCAGGACCAGATCGGCAACCAAGAGTTCCGCGAACTGACATTCACTCGGAGTTCAATAAACCACTCGGAAAAGCAGGAGAGCACTCGGCCGTCTATTTCACTCGAAACACCTGATAGTCACTCGACCAGAGAAGACCAGGAGGCTCCAGTAGCGCAACGGTCAGGACGTGCGTTCGCTCGTATTAATTGTAATCAATGCGCCCGTTACCTGGCGCCCTTAAACCCCTCTTTAACCCTGGTAATGGCGGCATTCATGGGGGGGCTGGCGAACGCTATATAAGCCACCCCCAGCTCCATTCCAGGGGTTCGCAATCCTTTTGTAACTCATACACTCAAGCAATCAAGCTCCAGAGCACCGAGACGTAGGGCTATTACCTCCACCGCTGAGGGGCCTGAACTCGTAAATCCGAGTGTAACACCTGCGCCGTAGCTAGGCTCTACCCTCTCATCCGTACCCCTACACACTACTGTCAGACTTGCACCCACGACAAAGGCCCAACATGATTAATGCAAGGGTTGAGGTGGTAGAAGGGTTCTATCACATTGTACTAGGGAACCAGTGTGCGACCTGCAGATGCAAGGGGTTACCTCGAGTCATCCACATCATAAACCTCATTTGGATTAAATGAGTTAGATGTGGATGTTGATGGCTTTAAGCGCGCATCAATTTCCTTCTTGACCGAGGAGCGAACTTCTTTCAACATTGCGGTTTTGAGGTACGCAATCATTGAAAAAATATCCATCGTGGTTAAGGGGATAAGCAGATAAATAGGGTTCACTACATATGCAACTAGGTGAACACAACCTATATGACAAGCAAGCTTAAAGCCAAATATGCTAGGCAACAATCTAATTAGCAAGTCCCGCAAGCAAACAAAGCATAGCAAAGTGCGGGAAAGGATTAACCACAAGTGAGTTGGGGATGCGGATTTTATCCCGAAGATCACTCTTCCTTGGGGAAGAGCTAATCTCCGTTAGAGCGATGCCGGAGCCAAAGCTTGCGGAACGCCACCGAAGGCTCACCATATTCTCCTCGAGTCACCCCCAACGGATGAGCCTCGTATCACTCAGGGTTGGTCTTGAAGGCGACCACCACACCTTTACATACGTCTCCGGAGCACACCACAATCAAGGAAGCTTCTAGAGGAACCTCTAACCGCCTAGGAGCCCAAGCTCCAAGAGTAACAAGTCAATGGTGAAAAAATCATGCGAGGAACACAAATTGGTTTAGTCAAAGTGTAGATCGGGTTTTTCTCCCTCAATCCCCAAAGTTTGAACAAGTTTGGGTGGAGGGATTGAGAGGAATGAGCAAAATGAGGTGTAGCAATGGTGGAGCTCAACAAGAAATTAGGGTTAGGGGTTGGAGGTGGAAGAAGGGGCTTTATATAGTGTTTTCAAGAGGTGGTCGTTTCTGCCTGTAGAGCCTCGTGCGCACAGGCTAAGTCAGCCCCGTGCGTACGGGGTGTCCACAGAAGAAAACACCACCCCGTGTGTACGGGGTGTCCAGAGAGTTTCGTGGCACCCCGTGCGCACGTGCACACGGGGGGTCAAAGACCCCTTGCACACAGGGTGTCCGGAGAGTTACCGACCACCCCGAGCGCACGGGGGTCAAAGACCCCGTGCGCACGGATGTCCAGTAAGTTTCAGTTGAAACTGCAAGGACACCTCGGCAAAGCACGCTATGAAGGCAAATATGTGGTAGGTGTGGGAGGGCTGGTGTATATGTCTTGATGCGTTCCCACACGACATTTGTCCATGATGACCCCTCTTAATAGTGTGGTTTTTCCTATGACTCAAATCGAACAAAAAACGAAAACCTTGGAGTCGTCGGGAAAACCATGCCTTTAATCTTTTTGAAATGGGGCCGGGGGGGGGGGGGGTGTCACACAACTCCAACATGATCTTCATGGAACCAATATCCTGAGATAAACTTTACAACCAATATTAGTTCCATTAACCATACTTTCATCACACCAAAATATAATTAAGTGCCACATGCACTTTCACATGTGACTTTACAAATTTTTGTTTTTATAGATCATGTTCAACACCTTTGTGCTTGCCATCTATAAAAAACTATGAAAACACAAAAAGTCTGAAACAAAACCTATGTAAAACACGAGCTGCATTAAAAAATAAATTCTTGAATTTTCCATGTCACAAGTGTTGGAAATATGCCCTAGAGGCAATAATTCGTATTATTTATTTCCAAGTTTATAGTTAATGTTTATATTCTATGTTGTAACTGCTATGGTTCTTGAATACGCGATTTAGAAGAAAACTCATAAGCACGTGTAGAAGTATAAACGGTAAAACTAGATTCATAGTCTTTCCTCTAGGACTAGCTCAAGTGTTAATTTGATGATTCCGTTTTTCTAATCATGGGCATATGCCAGTTACATTTGAGAGCATGATGTTGGTAGAACACTCATGTTGGATTGACTCAAGTTGTTCTTTATACTTAGAGATTATATCGTCTAAAGTCTATACTTCATAACACATGAGTTAACGTATGTATGATTCCTTAGACCATGAGAGTATCGAGTCACTCCATACCGGACATTGCACTTTGGGGTTGCTCCAACATCATCCATAACAGGGTGATCATAACAGCAACTTACAGGTTCATCAGAAATATATGACGAGGGACTAGAGAGCTCGAGACTGGGATTTGCTCTTCCGGCGACGGAGAGATATTCTTAGGGCCCTCTCGGTGTGACGGCATCTATCATCGTCTGTCCAAACAAAGCGTGAATTGATCACGGGGATGCCAGAACACGAGAATGAGAAAAGAGAATGAAACCGATAACAAGGAAGACCAGTATAGTGAGCATGTGTTGATCTCACGGGGATAACAATATATCTCACCTTGGGTTTCGTAATGTATCATGAAGCAAAAGGAACAACATATGATAACCAACGGTTAACTCGAATATCTTTCGTGTATGTATAGGGATCAATATGGATGTCCACGGTTCCGTTGTTGATCATTGAACGAAAGGTGTTTTCGTTCATGTCTATATTTTACCGAACCTGCAGGTTCACACGCTTAAGGGATTAAGATCTGTTTGCTTCTAAAGGAGTTAGGAATATGAGAAAATATTACCGAAAAAGTTTCAGGGATAAAAGAAATTGTTCGAGAGAAACCGGAAGGGTTACCGGAAGAGTTTTGGAGAAAACCGGGTAATGCTGGTTTTGATACATAGGCAGAAAATGTTTTCGGGGACTTAATATAAATAATAGAGGGCTCAGGTAATTATCAAGGAGTCCCTAGGATTTATTTAGAGTCAATGGGCTTAAGAAAATATCAATTGGCCTATTAGTGGAGAGCTAATGGGCCCTAAGGACCATATAGTGGAGGCGCTCCCCTGGGCTTATTGGACAAGCTAATGGGGGGGGGGAGTTGGAGGAGGACTCCTCCTCCCCCTAGGCCGGCGCAAGGGGAGGGGAGCCCCTCCTCCAAGTCAGCCTCCCCTCTCCCCACACCTATATATACATGAGGGGGCTCCCCGGCCCCCTAGAGAACACACAAGTCCTTTGATCCAGGGCGCCTCCTCTCTAGTTTTAGATCTAGTTCTAATTCTAGTTTAGACTTATTATAGACTAAACCTTAGTTCTAGTTAGAGAAGCCCCATGAGGTTCTCTTCTCCCTCCTCTAGTTCTCCAAAGACGACAAGCTCTGGACGGCGAAGCGCTGCCGGATCGTGAAGCCCATACGCATGCAGTCCATAGAGAGACCGTGCTTTCGGTCTTCGGTTCGAGGGACTTCATCAATGATCTACGCCAGCTCTTCTTCTGTTGCAACTCGTAGTTGGTAACGATCCGATCTAAACCTCTATATGCATCTTCATATTGTTCTGGGTTATTGATCTAGGACGATTTTTTTTGTTTTCCACTACGTTTCCCAACAACAAGTACATGTTTTTCTTCATTTGTTGTGATCTAGATATGTAAATTTTCTAAAGTTGACATGTAACCAGTACAAAACTTCTGTACATTTTTTCCATGAATTAGAGAACATCTTTTCCAAAGTTACCATGATTTGTATAATTTTGCCATGATGTATGTATAGTAGGTATTGGGGTATACATAGTTACAATGCTTATCCATGTGACTTAAATTTTCGCACCCTAAAAGAACCGCCAACGCATGCAATGTGAAATTGCCATGTGCAAGACCTAGTGCTTGCCATCTAAAAGCTACTACCAAACAATTCAAGTATGAAAAAACCCTATATAAACATAAGTTGCCACAATTTAGACCACACAATTAACCAAAGCATTAAACTTTTTAATTGCCACCTAGGGGCGGGGTAAAACCATGAGTTTCATTTCTTTCTTTCTTTTACATATACACACTTGCCATAATTTTAGTGAATTATGTTTTTTTTCTCTAATTTGCCATGTGATGAGTTAATTTTTTTATAAGTTCCATGTGATGATTATAAATTTTTATACAAATTTCCATGTTTGATAAAACAGAAAATCCTAAATTACAAGTACAATTGTTTTATAATTTTTCCATGATCTATACAACATTTATTCTCAAAACTGCAATGGACCATGGCAACTCTATGTTTTTTTGTACAATACCATTGCAATTTTTCATGCGTTTGCATTTTTCGTATATTGTACTATGGCAACTCTATTGTATATACCATGAAAAATTTATCGAACGTAGAATGGAAAGTACAGTAGCGCTTCGCGCGAAAGTACAACTGTAATTCTCGGAAAAAGTGAATCACAGGTGTGCTTCAGCGTGAATCGCAGGTGTGCTTCCGCGTGAAGCACATCCATGCTTCTCGCTTGAAAAATACAAACTATGCTTCCCAAAAGAGAAACACGAGTTATACATTTTTAATGACGGTTTAGTACAATTTTGGAGCACAAATTTCGCCCAAAAAAAGTTCATCGAAACCATCAATATGGGATCTAGTTTTGAAGATCTCGACGCGAGAAATGAAATGGTGAAAACGGTTCGTGATTTGGACGCATGGTTCGAGAGAGAAATCATTTTGAATTAAATATAAAAAGCACAAATAGACCCACTTTTCTCTCCTACGCGTGGAGAAATCTCATTAAAACCAATGTTCTAAATAGCGGGCTATGCCATTTAGCGGCGGCTCGGCCAGCAGCTATATGAAGCTATAGCAAAGCTATAGCGGGCTATGCCCCCATTTAGCGGTTTTGCTTAAATCATGGCAAAATAAAAAAAATTATCATACAATCAGGCATCATATATGATATATCTCATATACTTGACATACATGTAGATAACAAGCACTAATCAGGCATCATAATTCAATAACTAGGATGTTAGGAAGTTGGGAAGTTTCTGTAAATTTTGCTGTCATTGCAGATAACAAGCACATATATATCACATATAGTTGGCATACCTGTTGATGTGACATTGATGTTAGGAAGTTTCTGTAAATTGTGCTGTCATTGACTCATTGACAGACTATTTCGATGTTCTATATGCATTTCAATTTAGTACTCTTCAATTTCCAGAGCATTTCGGTTCGGTTCAGTTCAGTTCAACAACAAACACACAACATCAACTATATCTACAACCAAAATGGACAAATAAATGCATCTAATTAATCATAGCAAACGTGAAACATTATATTCAGTAGCACACTGCCTAAAAGTTGAGCCTTTCTCTGCACATCCACAATCCTTCTCTGGGTAGCCAATACATTTGCGTATACACGATATCTAGCTCATTGCATCAAAAAAAGAAGGCATGGGAGCAAAGTTTGAGAGAGGAGCTTGCCTGGCGATGGAGCCGTAGCTGGCTGGGACTGACTCATGGTCGGCGTCGACGTAGCCGAAGCCGAAGCTGCCGCCGGGAGCAGCGGCCCGGAGCAACGACGTCGTCGGGAGCAGCCTGGCCGGGAGCTGGAGCTGGCACATGGTCGGCGTCGATGTAGCCGAAGCAGCCGCCGGGAGCAGCGGTCGGGAGCAGTGGCGGCGAACTGGGAGCAGCGGCCGGGAGCAGCCTGGCCGGGATCTGCGTCACAGCGTCAGCCCGCCATCTCCGTCCGTAGCCGGTCGCCGCCGCCCGCCGCCATCGCAAGACGCGTTCTTTTTTTTGGTAGGACATGAGAGACGAGAGAATGGGGACGTTTCAGGATAGGCTAGGGTTAGCGATTTTGGACTGGGCCGCGCGGCGATTTTCATTTTGGGCCGGGCGGCGTGCCAAATAGCGCTAAATGAGGCCGAAATTTAGCGCTAATTTCCTTTTAGCGGCGCTACTAGCGGCTATTCCAGTGTAGCACTAAAAATACGTAGCTGTAGCGGGGAGGCTCCAAAAACGCTATAGCTGGGCTATAGCGCAGCTATAGCCCGCTATTTAAAACTTTGATTAAAACTCTCAGTTACGACAAGACCATCAGAAAAGGAGAAAGTGCCCTTTGCAAAAGGCAGCTCTTAACTAGTGATTTCGCTTTCCCTCGGACTCTCGGTTCTCCCTACTGAGTTGACATTCACTAGTTATTAGAGTCCTTATAAAAGGTCTCTTAAATTTCTCGACACATAATCACACCCATCTTTGGTTGTCCTAACTTGGACGCGAAGGTAAACACAATTGCAGTGATCAGTGTCGTCCGAGGTATGGAAATGGAAGTGAGCTTCAGCTTCCAGTAGCTGTGTGACTATCGAGCGCGCATATGAGTTGGGCGGTAACGTGTCCAATCTTGAGTAAATATCCTGCTGAGCAACAAAAGAATGCGGAGGAATCGGAAGACATCGCAGCGCGGAAGTAGGGTCTCAACTCAATCCTGCACACACCATGCATGCATGATGCAAGCATGCTAGAGACGGAATGCTGTCGCCACTTTCTACTTCTTACCGAAACAAGAAGTGTTACCGGAACACATTATAGCATACTGCTAATTTCTGATTACACAAACCAACTCGATGCAACGCATGAAAAGAACAGCAATGCATATATTATACATATCCAGAAAGGAAATGGTGGTTATAATATCGATCACATGCCATTCAGCAGTAATAAGTTGGTATTGCAGGAGTGCAAATTAAATCCATCAAATGCACTTATAATGGTATCTCAAATTTTTGAACGAATGAAAACAATTATAAATTCTGTATGATGAACTAGGTGCTGACTGTCACCCAAGCTATTTGCTTGGACTAGTAGCCATATTTGTCTTGATTGTTTGCATAGACTGTATTACCAACATATTATCGGAAGTCTTCAAATTTCCTCAAAACTTGCCACTGGTGAAGATGAGCTCTGGTTTGTTGGCGAAGATGATGTTGCCTGAGTAAGTAAGAGAGAGAAACCATTGATAGTTAACACAAGAGTATGGAGCATAAGATAAGATAGAATGATGTCAATTATCAACAGCACCAATCTGCCATTACCCAATAACAAGTAGGTGGTACAGTTTAATCGGAGCAATCTTGCCATGTAATCTACTCTGCAGCTTTTGCATCCATTTTCCTGCAGGGAAGTACAAGGGAAATAAGTTCACGATTTAACAACCATTCCCTCAAAAGAAACAATTTAACAACCATTAAATAAAGACGGTAGGGATAAGCATACACTTTGTATGAAAGAATATCCATGCGTATGTCCTCTAGGCTCTTCAGTTCCTCTGGATCGAACAAGGCATCCTTAGAACAAAGTCATCAGTTAAACAAACAAATTAGTAAAAGACTTTGTGAGGCACAAACAGGAATGTTGTGTAAAGTTTGAAGCGGGTGACATATATACCAGCTGGCTCAAATCTTCTCCCAGTTTTTCGATCACGAGAAAACAGTACACGAAGTAAAGAACATACATACCACAATCTTCCCCACTTTGTTGTGGCACCTACAAGTTTGTTTAAGTATCATAACCAAAATCCTACTAATTAAGAAGCAACAATGTAGAACATAATAATAGATATTTTTTTTCCAAAGGATGAAAAATAGTTCGACCGTCAGAAGTTAAACACCATACCTCAGGAAACTCAAGTTCGACTTCATTTATGAACTGCTCTAACTCTCCCCGCTCTTCGATTTTTAAAATATCAACAATGAATCTGGTATACACCAGAAATAAAGGGCTAATAAATATAGGACATTCAGAATAAGGATGACAATTATGTGTTATAGACAATTCAAATGAGTAAATAAAACATTTATGTGAACGTAAACTAAGGCATATTGGGGCGCTTTTGTCGTCCACTCCATGCAACCTCCAACTACAATGCACAATGTTTTTTGAAATACTAAACACCTTGTTGGGCTACAAATATATATAGATAAAAAACATATCTCATTTTAGTATCTTGAGTTGCCTACATGCAAAACCATGCTACAACAAAATATGTAAACATGCTAACATATAGAGCATCATATTTGGAATTATTTTGAAGGCTTATTGAGGGAGAAAATAAAGTGATCAAACCTGTTGATGATTGGTTGTAACCTCTCCGGTTCCGCCTTTTTAAGTGAATCCAGTAGCAGCATGCGTGGCCCCTTCTTAGTACCCAAGTACTTTGTCTCGCCAAAATTGCACAACACAAGAAGGCTCCAGTGTCCCCTATATATAGTCAACGACGTGAATATATGGTATCATGCTGTTCAAATAAGTGATTCCGCATGATCATAATGTGAGTAACATACCAAAGAACAATAGGTACAAATACATATCGTCTTGTGAATATCTTCTTAGCTTTTATCCATTTAAGGATTCTTGATTTATCATCCCAGTCGGTGTACATATTAAACCACAACGGATTAAGGTACGCATAATCGTTCTTTTTTTCCTGAATATCCATGCATGACCAAACATCCCTACATAGAGAATTGTAGCAGTACATTATAATATTAACATTCCAATCAAAAGAAAATGAAAACTAACAACCTAAGACAAAGATAGAACATACTCCATGCACAACTCAAAAATATCAGTGTCTAGCTTCTCTTTATTTGTTTTGTCCCTCCTGCTAATGCGGGTTGACCTTTTTGCTAGAGGGGGTTGATCTTGAAAGGAGGGTCGTTCATTTTTCAAGCTCCATCGCATCTTAGCTTCTCTGCCTTTGCTTGTCTGGGAGCACTTGTTTTGGCATTCTACACATGGAAAAATAGAAATGACTTGGAGATAACACTCATGCATGGTGCACGCACGCACACGCTTACACACTCACACCATGTTAGACCGCGTGAATTAAAAACAAACACTCTTGTGTAACTATTTTGTACTTTGTAGTAAAATCATCTTGAAAAGCCACATATAGGGGTGAACGTAAGAATAAAGTATGATACAACACATAACAGTTGCACAATTAACAACAAGTCATCACGTTTACAATATGTATATGGGAAAGTACTTACAAGATCAATAATTTCCTGTTGAAAGAAAATGGTACAACCGTGGTTCATGACCAGCGAACTAAGTTACTACTGTTTACAATGATATAATAAAGTACACATCACAAAAATAATGGGCTGTTATGTCATGCACCATATATAAACAAAAACATTTTTTTAGCAATGATAAACAACTTGACTAATGAATCAAGAGGATGTGATTTGCTTCCTAGATGACAAAATAATTTCGCTTGTGGAAGAAATGCCAGTGTATGATTGGTAAACAACCTAGAATGTGATCCTCCTGTGCACTAGAAGTGTATCCAGTGAAACGATACAAAAGCTAAAAAAATCATATCCCATAATTAATTAATAATCGGGTAAACTTCTAGATTGTGCTAAAAAACATATGCAGCCATATTAAACAAATAGTGTATTGTAATTGACATGAAGAATTAGGCCATTGAAATTAGATAAGAGATAAGAATTTCCAATGATTAGTAACCCTCCAACTTTAAGTTAAACTACACCAAAAACAGTTTAGCTCGGAATTACGAAAACAGCCACTAAACACAAGTGACGAGTGAGTTGGTAGTGATACTACTTCGCATACATAAAATCATAACTATCAAATCTTGTAAAGCTACCGAAACATAAGGACAAAATTATGAACAGTGGTAATTGATCGATCACATCAATGATTAGTGCTTGAATACTAGCTAAGCAGCCTTTCCATTGTCCTAACCCCTAGATGTGGTGCTGCTAGTAGAACTTGGCAAATTTATGTATACAATGATACATACTACTTATAGGTGAAAAATTCATTCAACAACAACGCGGAGGCTCTATGCCCTAGATGATTAATCCATGCAAGCACCAGATCTCACCGCGAAACCGAGTCATGAACATCTAATCACCATTGTTCTTAGATATGAAAGACTAATCCGAACTGAATAAACCACTGAAATAGCTCATTGGATCTACTGACCTTTCAATAATCTTATCCATATGCAGCTCTATGTTAGCCTTGCTGTAAGCTCACGTCGGATAGGCTAGTTTGTTTTCCGTTTGAAATAATCAGGGCAGCTGGGTCGGATGTGACCCATGCATGCACGTAGCTAGGGGAGGCGCACGTAGCGAGCTCTCCCGTTTCTTTCGTTTCTGTTTTACTCCCTCCTGGTCGTGTTGGCTTTCGCTGTGGACGTGATCGCGGGATGGCGCGATCAACGCGGATCATAGCGGCCAGACCGGGAGGGTAGGCAAGTAAGTTGTAATCAGATAAAAGAAGGAAAGAAAACGGAAAACGCTGCGCAGTTACGGCAGCACCAAAAAACTACTCGTCTCTCCCACGTTCGTCTCTCTCGCTAGTTCTCTCTCTCGCTGATCCGGCGACGACAATTGGCATCAGAGCCTCGGTGTTTGATCCCTGGCGGCCGGCGGTGTGTGATCCGCGGAGCTCATGTCGGACGACGAGAAGAAGAAGAAGAAGGCGGCGGCGGTGGCGAGGCAGTCACCATCGGCCAGAGCGCCGCTTGCGCGCCTCACCGGCGGCGGCAGCGGCGAGATCCGCATCATCGAGCGGGTCGTGCGTGAGTCGGAAGGCTCGTCGGCGTCCATGATGCTGACAAAGACAAACTACATGGAGTGGTCCCTTGTGATGCAGGTTAAGCCGCAGGCCGCGTGTCTCTGGACCGTGGTCACCGATGGCACCGACGACGAGCGCGACGATAGGCGCGCCCTCTCCGTCATCCTTACGGGCGTGCCGCCGGAGATGCTTTATGTTCTCGCGGCCAAGGACACGGCCAAGACGGCCTGGGAAACCATCAAGACGCTCCGCATGGGGAGCGAGCGCGTCCGGTAGGCCAAGGCGCAGGTGTGCCGGCGGGAGTTCGAGGACCTCCGCTTCAAGGACGGCGAGACCGTCGAGGATTTCGCACTGCGGCTCACCGGCGTCGTCGCCGATCTGGAGCTGTACGGCGATCCGGTGACGGAGCACAAGGCGGTCCAAAAATTCCTCCGAGTCGTGCCGCGCAAGTATAGGCAGATGGCCATGGCGATCGAGTCGCTGATTGATCTCAAGACGATGACGGTCGAGGAGTTGACTGGACGGCTATCGGCGTGTGAGGACCACTACGGCCTCGACGACGCCGCGCACTCCGGCGGGCAGCTCCTACTCACCGCCGAAGAGTGGGCCGCTCGCGAGCACAAGTACGGTGGCGGATCGTCATCCGGCAGCAGCAGTGGAAAGGGAAAGTCACCGGGCAAAATGCCGGCCAAGGGCGGCGGCGGAGGCGGGAAGCCGTCGTCCGGTAACAGCGGCGCCGGTGGATCCGGCGGCTCCGGTGGCAAGAAGAAGGGCAAATGCCATTATTGCGGCAAGGTCGGACACTGGAAAAAGGACTGTTGGTCATGGCTGGAGAAGCAAAAGGAACAAGGGAAGAAGGAACAGGCTAACCTCGTCTGCGAAGATCGCGACGAACACGATCAGGGTCTGCTCATGGCCGTGGTCACCAACGTCTCCACACCTGAGCTGGTGGCGTCCCAAGCTGTGTTTCTGAACGAGGAAAAGGTGATTCCCGTGCCTTCACCCAACGGCCTCTGGTACTATGATACAGGGGCGTCCAGCCATATGACTGGGGAGAGGAACATGTTTTCTACACTTGATGAAGGTGTGCATGGCACGGTGAAATTCGGAGATGGCTCTCTGGTGGCTATCAAGGGCAGGGGCGCAATTGTGTTTCGCTGCCAGAATGGTGATCAACGTGCTCTCTCTGAAGTCTATTTCATTCCGAGCTTACGTAGCAATATCATCTCAGTAGGGCAGTTGGATGAGGGTGGATGCAGGATAGGGATTGAAGATGGGATCATGACCATCCAAGATCCGGGTCGGCGCACCCTGGCTCGCGTCAAACGGACGGCGAGCAGACTATACACGGGCGTACTGACCATTGACGCCCCGGTCTGTCTCCTCACCAAGACTGAAGATGTCACCTGGCGCTGGCATGCGAGGATGGGACACCTGCACTTCAGAGCTCTGCGAGCCATGTCTTTGAAGGAAATGGTACGCGGGATGCCGGTCATTGACCGCGTCGAGGAGTACTGTGATGGTTGTGCATTGGGCAAACAACACCGTGCGCCTTTTCCTCAAGTGGCCGGATACAGAGCAGAGAAAGGCTTTGAGCTTGTTCATACAGACTTGTGTGGGCCGATCACACCAACCACACCGGGGGGCAGTAAGTACTTCTTGTTGATAGTTGACGATTACAGTCAATACATGTGGTTGGAGCTGCTGAAATCCAAGGATGAAGCTCATCAGAAGTTCAGGAAAGTACATGCAATGGCTGAGAACGAGGGAAAATGCAGGCTTCACGCGTTCCGGTCTGACCGGGGCGGTGAGTTCAACTCCATTGAATTCAGAGAATACTGCGAGCAGCTGGGCATCAAACACTACACGACCACCCCGTACTCCCCTCAACAGAACGGAGTGGTTGAACGCCGGAATCAGACTGTCGTCGAGATGGTGCGTTGCCTGCTTAAAAGCATGGCCGTGCCGTCGTATTTCTGGGCTGAAGCAGTGAAGACTGCGGTGTACCTGCTCAACAGAGCTCCCACGCGCAGCTTGGATGGGGTGACGCCGTATGAGGCTTGGCACGGCCACAAGCCAAGTGTGCTGCACCTACGTGTGTTTGGGTGTGTGGCACACGTCAAGAAGCTTGGCCCTGGAGTGACGAAGCTCTCGGATCGATCAATCCCAATGATCTTCGTCGGCTATGAGGAAGGAACCAAGGGCTATCGTGTGTACAATCCGGCTACGCAAAAGGTACAAGTCACACGTGATGTTGTGTTTGAGGAAAGCAGGCCATGGAGCTGGAGCACCCAGGGCGCGGTCACTGCGCCCACGCCGTCGACGTTCTCTGTGGTCTATGCTGACGACCAGGCTGTGCACGAACTGGACACTGGTGGCTCGTCCACGTCTACGCCGAGGAGCGCGGCGCCACCACCCTCTACACCACCAATGGGGTCGCCGCTGAACTCCGTCGACACGCCGACCGCGTCGGCGCATGGCACGCCGCAGACCGAGCCATGCACGCCGGCTGCGGCGAGGGAGATACGCTGGGCCACGCCGCCCACGCATGACGATGGGCGCGATGTTGACTCCGGACCTATACGGTACCGGCGCCTGTCGTGCGTCTTCGACGAGACTGAAGATGAGGCCGTCCGAGAAGAACTCGAGCTCTGCCTGCTCACGGCGGAGGAGCCGCGTGACATCACGGAGGCTCTGAACGACGGCGCCTGGAAGGCGGCGATGGACACTGAGATGGCATCCATTGGTGAGAACAACACCTGGGAGCATGCTCACTTGCCGGCCGGCCACAAAGCCATCGGTCTGAAGTGGGTGTATCGCGTCAAGCGCGACCCCGACGGCAACATCGTCAAGTACAAGGCGCGTCTCGTGGCAAAAGGGTATGTGCAGCATGAAGGCGTGGACTTCGAGGAGGTATTTGCACCAGTGGCACGGATGGAGACCGTGCGGCTACTCCTCGCGCTCGCCGCGCACTCCGGCTGGGAGGTGCACCATATGGATGTAAAGTCCGCCTTTCTCAATGGTGACCTCGCTGAGGAAGTGTACGTGGCACAGCCGCCGGGGTACGTCACCGCCGGCAAGGAGCAGCAGGTTCTTCGGCTTCGAAAGGCACTCTACGGGCTGCGGCAAGCTTCGAGGGCCTGGTACGCGAAGCTGGACAAGACCATGGGCATGCTTGGGTTCACGCGCAGCCCACTGGAGCATGCCGTGTATCGCCGCGGTGATGCACACTCATTTCTGCTAGTGGGTGTGTATGTCGACGACCTCATCATCACCGGCACCAGCAAGACTTCCATCGACGAGTTCAAGAATCAAATGCAAGAGCTATTCAAAATGAGCGATCTCGGTCTCCTGAGCTACTATCTGGGCATCGAGGTAATTCAATCCAATGATTCTATAACCTTGTGTCAGAGGAGCTATGCAGAGAAAATTCTTGAAGCTGCTGGAATGGAAGGGTGCAATGGATGTCAGACACCCATGGAGTGCCGGCTCAAACTGAAGAAGGATGATGACGCAAAACCTGTCGATCCTTCTCTGTACCGCAGCATAATTGGTAGCCTGAGGTACTTGGTGCACTCAAGACCGGACATCACTCATGCAGTTGGGATAGTGAGTAGATACATGGAAAGGCCTACAGTCACTCACTGGACAGCCGTGAAGTAGATACTTAGGTACGTGCGTAGTACTTTGAGCTATGGGTGCTGTTATCAGCGTGGTTCAGGGAAAAGTGAGCTGCTGGGCTATAGTGACAGTGACCACGCCGGAGACGTTGGGGATCGAAAGAGCACATCTGGTCAGATTTTCTTCCTTAGCAACAATCCTGTTACATGGGCCTCCCAAAAGCAAAAGATTGTGGCAATCAGCTCCTGTGAGGCTGAGTATGTAGCTGCAGCATCTGCAACTTGCCAGGGTCTATGGCTGAGTCGTTTGCTCGCTGAAATGAAGGGAGAAAAGGCCTGCGCGTTCAAGCTCTTGATTGACAATAAGTCTGCAATAGCGCTGGCAAAGAATCCCGTTCATCATGATCGAAGCAAACATATTGATGTCAAGTTCCATTTCATCCGAGACTGTGTTGAAAATGGAGAGGTGCAGATTGATCATGTGGGGTCTGATGACCAGGTGGCCGATGCATTGACAAAAGCACTTGGGCGTGTAAAATTCGTTGAGCTGCGTCAGAGACTTGGAGTCAAGGAAATCAGCAAAGGACGTTGAGCTTAAGGGGGAGAAATGTTAGCCTTGCTGTAAGCTCACGTCGGATAGGCTAGTTTGTTTTCCGTTTGAAATAATCAGGGCAGCTGGGTCGGATGTGACCCATGCATGCACGTAGCTAGGGGAGGCGCACGTAGCGAGCTCTCCCGTTTCTTTCGTTTCTGTTTTACTCCCTCCTGGTCGTGTTGGCTTTCGCTGTGGACGTGATCGCGGGATGGCGCGATCAACGCGGATCATAGCGGCCAGACCGGGAGGGTAGGCAAGTAAGTTGTAATCAGATAAAAGAAGGAAAGAAAACGGAAAACGCTGCGCAGTTACGGCAGCACCAAAAAACTACTCGTCTCTCCCACGTTCGTCTCTCTCGCTAGTTCTCTCTCTCGCTGATCCGGCGACGACACTCTATAATATAACCTTGATTCAGAGCGAGATATTAATCGTAATATCTGATCAGACCCTCTAAATATCCATGTCGTATACAAGACATCACACAAATTAATAACATGAATTCTAAGGGGCTAATGATCCTAGGAATTCCTGTCCGATTCCAAGAAGCAATAGTGTAATCCAAACAGGGAGCATGCAGTCGTTCGAAATAACCAATAGAACCCGCCCAGAAATATAATTTGAGGAGCTATTTCCAACCCTTCTCCGTTTGCAAGAAATTAAACAAGGAGCAAACAGCAACTTAACCTAACCTAATCTAATCTGAACAGAAGACGGGAGTGCGCAGCGCCATACTGCATCTAGCCTACCAACCATCGAACAAAAATACACGCAACACCATCAGAGTCTCAGAGACCAACAGAGAAGATCACGGGGGACGCACAAAGCCCAACACCACCGTGAGATCAAGCGGATGGAAAGGGAAAAGGACCAGGTTGGTCGTCGATCGCGTGCTCACCTTGGTCGCTGCTGTCGTCGCCGTCAAGGTCGACGACGACGATCTCCTGGTTGCGGGCCTTGCGGCTGTGGCGGGGCATGGCGGCTCCCAGGGGTCTGGAATGGAGAATTCTGTTTCTAGGGTTTGAATGATTCGGTTCCTTGCGGTACAAATAGGCGATGGCGCGTTCAGATTAGGAAAGTGGTAGTGGGACGCGTCTTGCGTCTGAGCTTTGCTTCTCTGGGTTGCCTTCTTTATCCCTTTCCGTTTCTGGAGCGAAGATGAAAACGGACCTCGGGAAAGCCCGCCTGTTCTTTCTTTGAAACACAATCAAATAGATGGCCGACAAGAGCTGGTACGTGTAGAAAAGGTCTAATTTTTATTGTAAAAAAATGTCTCATTTCTCTCAGTGTCTTTTTGTGAGGTTTTATCTCATTATTCCTGATTTTTTTTATTGAGAATTCTACCTGTTCTGTCTGTTTTTTTGTTTTGCTAAGACTGTCTGAATTTTTTTGACGGTTGAGCATATATCGGGACAGAGATCCTTGAAAGTGCACCTATTTGAAACGACACAACGGACGCCGGGGTCAGCCTACTGGTTCTCCTTTCTTTTTTTTGCGGGGTAAAAGGATTTTATTCAATGTTTATAGAGTTACAATCGAGAAGGACAAGTTCCTCAATACATGAGGGACTATGGTTAAGCCACATTCCCGTTGTGCATTCCGTGCGGCCGTAGCTTGCCAGGCATTTAAAAAAAAAAAGGCTTTCGCCCTGCTTTACGCCAAGCAACAAGGTTCACAAAGTACAAGATCCAAGTACCAACATGACAACTTAGTCTGCTGGGGGGCATCAGCTAAACAACAAGCCCACACACGCACGCAAGCCTGAAGGTCTCTAAAGAAATCCGGGAAATTCGAGTGGCACCACCTGCTCCCAAGTAACTCCAGAATACAACTCCAAACAAATTGGACAGTCACGCAACTGAAGAAAATGTGATTCGAGTCCTCTTGCACCAAGCATAGTGGGCACATGCCATCGCGTGGGCCGTTGCGCTTGAGTACCTCCACCCCTGAAGGTACCCTACCGCGAATGTGCTGTCAAAGGAAGATCCATATTTTTTAAAGGCAATTTGACGGTCCAAATCTGAGACAACTCATCTACCCCCTCCGAGTGAGCAATACGTCGATACAGTGACTTGGTAGAGAAACACGTTGAAGCCTCCAGGTGCCAAGATATGTTGTCAGGACGGACGGAGGAGGAGTGAAGGGCAATGCAGTCCTGCAACTCTTCCCATACAGAAAGCTGAATAGGCCCGAACGAGTGTCTGGACGCAAGTTGCCCTAGGTCCCGGAGGGCAGCCGCTACCGAGATGTTTGATACGGCACATATGGAGAACATGATGGGGAAACGGGCGCCCAACAGGTTGGTTGTCGACCCTTTGATCAAACCAAAACAAGGTCATTATCCCCGTACGTACCCACCGAGATGGATGAGCGTAATCGGAGCACCGGCATCAACTGAATCACGGCTTGCCAAAACTGAGAGCCATCGGAGCGTTGACAGAAAGCAAGAGGCTAGCCCCTTAGGTATTTGACCTTGATGATATATAACCAAAGACCGCCATCGTGATTGGAAATGTGCCAGAGCCATTTGGAGAGGAGAGTGATGTTCATATGTTTGGAGCTAATAATGCCAAGGCTTGCAAAGCTCAGACCATTTGACCATGTGATACTTCTGCTTACCTTCCTCTCTAGCCCAAAAGAATCTAGACTTGTGCTTGGAAATCTTCTCATGCAATCCTTCATGAAGAAGGTAAAAGACCATGATAAACATGGGGAGACTCGCCAAGGATGAATTAATCAGGACCGTCCTTGACACCTTGGAGAGTAGCCTCCCCTACCAAGGCTCGACTCGATGATGGATCTTAGTCACCACCGGACGAAGATCCTTCATTAGAAGCCAAGAGTCGCTAACTGGAATACCCAAATAAGAGGTAGGAAAGGAACCAAGTTTGCAATTAAGACGATTTGCAAACTTCAGTTTTTCTTCCTCGGACTACCCTAATACCATGACTTCACTTCTATTAAAATTGATCATAAGTCCTGACATCTATTTATTATATCAAGGTCAAAGCCTTCCACCATGAGGATAGTGTCGTCGGCATATTGCAGGTGAGTAACCCCACCCCTAGGTATAAGGTGTGGGACAATCCGATGTATGTGGCATGCCGCTTTGGCCGCATCGAGAATCGTGGCTAGCGTGTCGACCACTATGTTAAACAAAAACGAGGATACACTAGTAGGGAAACCCCTTATAGGATTTTGCTAGTAGCAGCGTTTGAAATAAGATGCGGCTGCTAGTCTGACCAAATACCAGCAGCGTACAGAAAAACAATGCCCGCTTCTAGTTGTACGTAACTAGCGGCGTCTGACGAAAAAGACGCTGCTAATGATGTACACAAAGGAAGGTATTCTGCCTAGAAACACCAGCAGCGCATGAGGAAAGAGAACGCCGCAAGCCGGCAGTAAACTAGCAGTGTTCAGCCAAGCTGGAACGCGACAAAACTAAAAGCAATGACCACGCGAGCCAGATGCATGTTTGGGTTCACGAAACAGCAGCGATTTCGTGAAGCAAACGCTGCTAACACACGTACAGTTAGCAGCGTTCGACATTGCACTAATGCAGGAATGCCTAGCAGTGGCGGGCCAGGCTTCCAGGGGCGTCCGCCACCGACCTCCCTCCACTGCTATAACCGCATCAGTGGCGGGTGCACGCCCGCCACTGGTTCGTAGCTTCCAGTGGCGGGCGTTAGTTCCCACCCGCCACAGCTTCCTATTGCTGCCCGCCACATATACCATGACAGCAGTGGCGGTTCTGCCATAGCGCCCGCCACTGGAGGGAAAGGGTAGAGTATACCAATTGTTGGCATTGCGCGTTGACACATTACTCCAAAAGGCGTAGTCATATGATTCTCAATATAACTGAACCAGACTGAATTCATTTTGGAAACAAACGACCAAATAATTAAGTAACAGTTCAAATTTGTTCGACTCAAGTAACAAACATCAATGTATCACATCCATCTTAACATAATAATTAACTAACAGTTCATCGGCTGATATATTCATGACTTAGACCTTATTTCTAAACATGGTCAACGACAACCATCATCTGAAAGTCATTGCGGTTGCTCTTCCTTATGGTGATTATCACAAGGTTGTCCACCCTTAGTTCTCTCTTTCCCGTCATGAACTCCCGCCAGCCGGACTCATAGAAGGATATGCATCCGTCTGATTCCGTCTTGTACTGGACGTTGGTGGCACGCCCTGTTGGTCCATGGCGTACTCCAGCGGTGCCGACGGTGGGGATGTCCACTCCGGAAAACATCTTCATAGGTAACTTCTGAACTCCCCATCATTAAGAGCAAATAGAGAGCACGCAATGTTAGACATCTCACCGTACTTGGTTATGAACAAAAATATATGAAAGAATACAAAACTTCTCACCATGACTTTTTTAACGATGTTGGTTTTAGTTAAACGGTGCACAAAGGGCTTCCCCAAGAAAGACACACTAGATGGTAACATTGCGGTAACATTCACGGTTTCATCCCGAGTAAGCTTCTTCATTCTTTAAGAGAAAATTACAGAACTGAATGGACCATCGTCAACATCTTCCTCATCCTCATCATCTTGCTCATCCTCGTCATTCTGGCTGTCATCATCATCCTGGATGTCCTCATCTTCATGGCTGTCCTCATCATCTTGGTTGTCTCCAGCATCCTGGTCATCCTGGCTATCGTCATGATCCTGGTCATCTTCATCGCTGCAGAAATACAGTGTCCTTAACCTGTTGACCGCTCCTTTCAAGGAAAAGGCTATGTACTCTCCTCCGATGAAATTATTCTGTGCAATGTACTGCTCCCATCCATCGCCATATATGATGGTTCTATCCTTTCGTTTACACACATTCAGTTCGAATGTGCGCCCCATATCATCCTCAAAGTACATAACGTTACTGCATAAATTGTTGAAATCAACCCTTACGTTGCATGGGATACACTATGCAGCAGTTAATCATTAACAATAAAGTCAGTACAAGAATTATACAAATGGTTAGAATTGAATACTAATTGAAGTTAAAGACCGTTACCACTGATTTTTTTAATCCGTTTTTCAAGAAGAGTCCGAATTGTACTGCAGTATCCATACATGGACATTTGCAAATATGGTAGATCTTACGCCTCATGATCCCTAATAATCATTATGAAGCACTTATCAATTGTAAATGGTTGACATGAATACTAGCTTATGAAAGTAATTTTGAGAAGAGGAACTGGCTAAGAAGGGTTCGAGAAAATTTGGCATGACCTTTGCTGAATATTGAACATATTTTGAGTACCAGAAATTTGACAAAATGGAAGTTAATCAACATTTCATCAAAATGTTGGCACTCATTTTCAAATCCCTGTGAATAACATGCAAAATCCATGCACTTGTCATATGTAAGCAAATTAAACAATATTGTCATATCAAATGAAATTCGGCATGAACTTTGCTTAAAAAGTTGACATATTGAGTGACAATTTGGCGAAACCGAAATGAATCAACGTTTCGCCAAAACTTTGTCACTCTTTTTCAAATCCCTGTGAATAACATGAAGCCCATGCACTTCTCATATGTAAGAAAATTCAAACATCATTTCCACTTGTCATATTTAGCAATGTTCCAAATATTCGGACACCTCCCGATATGAGAAAGAGCTATTCCAATTATCTAGTACTACTCTTGCTGTTGTGCTGCTCTCTTATATGATGTACAACTAGTACTATTGCTGAAGTTGAAACCCTAAAGCATAAGTTAATCTAGAAATTAACTAGATGCAAATCCTAAAGCCTAGAGCGTGATTTAGTCACGGAGATAGTATACCGTTGGCGGCTTTTCCGGCCACGGACGTGACGGCGGAGGAAAGTACGGCCGGAAGACGGCGGCGGTCGAGGCGGAGGACGGCGGCGGCGGTCGAGGCAGAGGATGGAGGCTGCGTGCAGTCGAGGCGGAGAACGGCGCGGCGGCGGTCGAGGCGGATGACGCGACGGTCGTAGCGGCGGATGCGTGGAAGGAGCCGCGGGAGAGTCTGAGGGACGGCGGCGACAGTCGAGGCGCAGGACGGCGCGGAAGGGGAGAGGAGAGGAACTGACAGAGAGAAATGAAACGGTGGAAATGAAAAGGCCGTGCACTGTTGGGCGGGCGCAGAAGGGGAATTGTCCGTGCAGAGCTTTGGCGGGCGACAACAGACGACCGCCACTGCAAACTTTTTCAAAATTTTGATTTATTTGGCGCGGCTTGCCAAAATGTAGTTGTGGCGGGCGCTAGCTTACTGCCCGCCACTATACTTTCCATCCCGCGGGCTTATTTGGAAGAAGCTACCTGTGACGGATGCTAGGTCGTGCCCGCCACTGGATTGCCCCTTGCAGTGACGGGTACGTCCAGGTACCCGCCACTGCTATTTTGGAAAAGTAGCAGTGGCGTGTGACCTGCCCTGCCTGCCACTAATTATAGGTCACCTATAGGGCTTTCCCAGTAGTGTTTGAATCACTGCTAATGGCTTCTCAGAAACAAAATAATAAGTGCTAGCTTGGCTAACAGAAGCAGTCGACCCGTGGACATATCTCATAACTTTTGTGTAACAAATTGAATTTTGAACCACATATTGTACTGATCACATGCATAATGACACTATGCAAAGTTTAGTTTTTTTCAAACAGCAATTACAACAATTTGTAAATCTGACTAAAATCTTAAAGCCTACACGAAACGCTGCTAAGCTGCGCACTAGCAGCGTGTGGCACTGTGCAGACGCTGCTAAATTAAGTAATTTATTATCTTGTTCTATTATAGAAAACCATATCTCATATAAATCCCAAAATTGGAGATGTAACTTTGTTTTGTCTGCATTAAATGTGTACAAAAGTTTTAGGTCACAAAAATAGCAACACTGCATTGCCACCTCACAAATCGAACACTTCCCCACCTTCGAACCTACGAATCTCCCCTGACATCGATAGGTCATTAACATATCTCATAACTTTTGTGTAACACAGTAAATTTGTAACCACATATTATAGTGATCACATGCATGATAAGAACATGCAAAGTTATAGTTTTTGAAACGGCAATTACAACAATTTGCAAATGTGATTAAAATATTAGAGTTGGGTTAGCCGCGTGCTTTGACATCTAAAACGCTTCTAAGCTTCAAGCTAGCAGTGTTTGACATGCATAACCCGCTGCTAGCGTAACTAATATATTATGTTATTCTAGTATATAGCAAACCCATGTCTCATATAAATCCCAAAAATGGAGATGCAACTTTGTTTTGTGCGCATTAGATGCATACAATACTTTTAGGTCACAAAAATAGCAACACTGCATTGCCACCTCACAAATCGAACACTCCCCCCTCCCTTCGAACCTACGAATCTCCCTTGACATTGTTAGGTCATTAACATATCTCATAACTTTTGTGTAACACATTAAATTTGTAACCCCATATTCTAGTGATCACATGCATGATTAGATCATTGTCGGGGGGATGACCCCCTGGTAGGCTCAAGAGTACAAGTCACTTTTTCAAAACATCGGGGCGGCCAAGGCCCCTCAATCCGCCTGGCCCTCCAGCCGGCTACCCAGTTGTGGGCCGGCTAGGCACGGCGCCACGCCCGGGCCGGCTGGCCGTAGCCGGCATCCGGCAGGGTCAGCGCCTGTCCAATCCAGCTGTACCGACTACAGTGCGAGGCGACACCCACGTTGTGGAGGGCGTGGCTACAATGCCGTGGTGCCGCTGATCGGGGCGACCAACTCCCGGACGGCCCGGCACTACAAACGCTCCGCGTCAACCACTCCGCAACGTCATGACCGGCGTGCCAGAGTGACAGGCAGCCGACGGGCCCCATGGCCAACAGTGCTCCGCAACCGGCGGGACCCACTGAAGGCCAGAGACGCTGGCGACAGGGCCTCACCCCTCTTTCTTTATCATTTGTAACCTGGGAGGCCCGGCTATAAGACCTCCCAGGAGCCCCCCTAGGAGGGGGTTGGCTCATTCTACATGCACACACACGTGCGAGGCATAAAGGAGAGCTAGCTCCTTCTTCCTCCTCCACCCAAAGCAACTCCAGGAGCAACTCTGTAACCTTGTGATCTTCATAGTGATCCGGCAGGACTAGGTGTATTACCTCCCCCGAAGGGCCTCGGACCTGGGTACGTCCTTGTCTCTTGCACCGCTCGTGCCCAATCTCGCATCCGGAACCCATCGGCGCTAATCGGCCCAACCACACTCGATTAGCCATCCCATGGCATCTGCCGGAGAACACCACGACAGTTGGCGCCCACCGTGGGGCCACATGCGGCGTCGGTCGGAGTCACGTTCCGGACGAGACCCTTCACTTCCTCCGGCGAGCGCATCGCGCACGGCTTGGTGAGTAAGCTTGGCGCGTCCGGCTGCACCTCCGACGGCGCAGCGGGCTCCGCGGACGCCGCCGTTCTGGCTGGCAGCTCCATCGTCCCCTTCGGCGACCTCTGCGTCTACGTCGCGCTCGTCCCCGACGAGTACCGTAGCAAAGTGCTCACCTTCGCTGACTCGCCGCTCCCTGCCGGCTGCGGCATCTCCGGCGACGTCGCAGATCTCTGCACTCACATGGAGGTGATGACCACCAGCTCCAGCCACAACACCGGCCATAGCAAGAACTAGGCCGCTGCGGCTGCGACCCGCGCCAGCCGGGTGATCCTGCTGCACACGGCAATGCAGAACCTGCGCGCCCCCATCACGTGTCCTAAGACTCCTATTAACTCATCGATCCGATCTCACAGCTCCGGCCCCCCTACACGAGATCTGCCGGTTTTGACACCGACATTGGTGCTTTCATTGAGAGCTCGCTGTGCTAAAAGATCGATGTCTCGCTTGCAGATCGACTGCGATATCGGCTGCGGTGACATCTTCGTCCCTGGCCAACCTTTTGTCTTCGGCAACATAGTACTGCACGCCGACTCGATTGGCCATCTGCGTCGCGTCGAGAACTTTGCCCCGGATCAGGTCGTCACATTCGGGAATCTGGAGTACACCGCAGACGCCCGTGGTGAGCTGGTCTTTTCGGGATGGACCTCAGATCGGCTTTGAGGATCCCTCCGGTGTGGAGGTTCCGGAGGACATTCCTGATCTAACACTCGGATCCGACCTCTTAGCAAACCCGATCCCAGAGATAGATCTAGCGATCCCCTCTTCTAGCCGCGCCCGCGGACCCTGGCTTCGAGCCAAGTTCGCCAATAGGCCCGACGACGATTGTCTCGTCATCTATGGCCGATGAGACCCCTTCTCCTGCCAACCAGGGATCGACCTCAGATGGGCAGGGTAACAGCGCTACGTCAGGCGGCCCGAGCAGAACACTCCAGATCGGCTTGGCCTATAGCCAGGTCTTGAGCACGGAGGAGGTCTCATAGTTAAACGAGGTGCTGGACTGAATCCAAGACTTGGCAATCTCATCCGCCGTCTACGATCAGATCGGATGTAAAGCCGACGATCGGGAAATTTTCGTCCCACCCACCACCCACATAGTCGCCACGGTCGAGGATTTGACCGATGAGCTCGACTACGGCTCTGATGAAGCCACCGACATGGATGAAGATGTCTGTAGCGATACCGGAGCGAACCCACCCGCCAAAGCCCGTACAGGGGATTGGGCGCTAACGTCTACCTATGATGTTTACATGGTTGACACTCCCAAAGACAGTCCTCAGGATAAACCCAAGGAGAACGCCAAGCGTCGTCACCCGAAGAGGCGATCAAGGGGAGGTAACAAAAGCCGAAATACGATCAACACCACAGACAACGCCGGAAATGGTGTTGCTCCCAATAACCCTGAGAACCTGGGCGAGGACAATCAAGCCTCGCCCAAAGAGCCTATAGAGGCACCTGCAGAGGATGATCCCGAGGACACGGGCACTTTCAACAACGTGTCGGACAAGGACTACCTGCCGGAGTCCGAGGACGATCTTAGCCTAGGACCCGAGGACTTTGTGGTACCCATAAGCCCATCCGAGCACGCACGGTTCCAACGGCGGCTACTCGCAACGGCGCAAAGCATGAAGAGAAAACAGCAAGAGTTGCACTCTCACGAGAACGCGCTTAATGAAAAATGGTTAAAGGTCCTCACTACCGAAGCGGACCTCGAGGCCCGACGTACCGCCACTAAATCATACCCTAAAAGGCGGCTGCTGCCCGACTTCGACGACGAGGCAGCAAAAAACGAGTTGTTCACGCACGGCACCGAAGGACAGGCTGACCGCCCCCCTAGAGGGCGAGACCGGCCAGCAGGGGCAAACACAGAACCCCCTGCAAAAACTCGCCCTCATGGTAAGTGTGCGGTAGCATTCAATGAGCCGTATGACCTGCGCGACAAGTTAAAAGCATATAGGTCCCCTCCCCGATCCATCTATGGATCCCGGGATCACGCACCCGCTGACCTCGAAGGCTACGACGCCTGGTTAGACAGGCACGACAGAGCTCGGCAGCCTACGCGGGCCAGGACAACGGCCATGGCACGACCAGAGGCGGCTCGATTCCGAGGGTCCACCCATCCGGTCTGCTTTATAGACGAGGTCATGGAGCATCAGTTCCCAGAAGGGTTTAAACCCATCAACATTGAACAATACTACAGAACAACCGACCCAGCTGTTTGGATCGAGGATTTTCTTCTCCACATACAAATGGCCCGAGGTGATGACCTCCATGCCATAAAGTACCTGCCGCTCAAACTTAAAGGGCCGGCAAGGCACTGGCTTAACAGCCTCCCCAGCAACTCTATTGGAAGCTGGGAAGAACTTGAGGAAGCCTTTAGGGAAAATTTCCAGGGCACCTACGTGCGGCCCCCAGACGCCGACGACCTCAGTCACGTCGTCCAGCAGGAGGGCGAATCTGCTCGGAAATTCTAGAATCGGTTCTTAACTAAAAAGAAACAGATCGTCGATTGCCCCAACACCGAAGCGATTGCCGCATTCAAGCACAGCATTCGGGATGAGTGGCTTGCCCGACAGCTCGGGCAGGACAAGCTGAGGACTATGGCGGCCCTTACCTCCTTAATGAACCGCTTTTGCGCGGGCGAGGACAGTTGGCTTGCCCGTAGTTCCCACAGGAATGATCCCGGCACCTCAGAGGCACGCGACGGAAACGTCAAACCCAAGCGCAACAGAAACAACAGCCGGAATAAGCATGGTGGCAGCGATGCCGAGGACCCAGCAGTCAATGTAGAGTTCAGCGGCCCGCGAGCTGGACCTAAGAAAAGGCCCTTTAAAGGGAACAAGGATGGCCGTAGCGCCCTAGATAGAATACTGGATAGGTCTTGCCAAATTCATGGCACCTCGGACAAACCCGCCAACCACACCAATCGAAATTGTTGGGTGTTTAAGCAAGCTGGCAAAGCAGTCATCGAGGAACCAACCAGGAGCGGGTCCCGCAGCGATGATGAGGACGAACCTCGTAGGCCAAGCAGCGGTGCCCAAAAGCAATTACCTTCCGACGTTTAAAACATGAACATGATCTATGTCACGCATATCTGTAGGATCGAAAGTATGTCTAGAGGGGGGGTGATTAGACTACTTGACCAAATAAAAACTAACCTTTTCCCAATTTTAGATGTAGGCAGATTTTAGCAAGTATACAAGTCAAGCATCACCCTACACATGCAATTCTAAGAGTGTAGCAGCGGAAAGTAAACAATTGCATATGTAAGTAAAGGAGGGGATCGGAGATTTCAAACGCAATGAAGATACGGTGGTTTTTGGCATGGTTTCGATAGGTGGTGCTATCATACGTCCACGTTGATGGAGATTTCAACCCACGGAGGGTAACGGCTGCGCGAGTCCACGGAGGGCTCCACCCACGAAGGGTCCACGAAGAAGCAACCTTGTCTATTCCACCATGGCTTACGTCCACGAAGGACTAGCCTCACTCGGGTAGATCTTCATGAAGTAGGCGATCTCCTTGCCCTTACAAACTCCTTGGTTCAACTCCACATCATGTCGGAGGCTCCCAAGTGACACCTAACCAATCTAGGAGACACCACTCTCCAAAAGGTAATAGACGGTGTGTTATTGATGAACTCCTTGCTCTTGTGTTTCAAATGATAGTCTCCCCAGCACTCAAACAACTCCTCATAGATTTTGCTATGGTGGAAGAAGGATTTGAGTGGAAAGCAACTTGGGAAAGGCTAGAAATCAAGGTTCAAATGGTTGGATTGGAATGTCTTGATCTCAACACATGAGTAGGTGGTTCTCTCTCAGAAAATGTATGGTGGAAGTGTAGGCATGTTCTGATGGCTCTCTTCTCTGAGTAAGAGGTGGTGGAGGGGTATATATAGCCTCCACACAAAATCCAACCGTCACACACTTTTGACCCAACTCGGTGGCACCGATCAGAAATCTCGGTGGCACCGAACTGTGTAAAAGATATGAACGTTAGGAATCTCGGTGGGACCGACTGGAACAACTCGGATGGACCGATGTGCAATGGTTAGGGCAAACCTCGTCTCGGTGGAACCGATTGCATCAGCTCGGTAGGACCGAAGTGAAGCAATAAGGCAACAGAGAGTTGGCAAGCCATCTCGGTGAAACCGATTTGCAAAACTCGGTGGGACCGAAGTAAGTGCAAACGATTACAGAGAGTTGGCAAGGCCATCTCGGTGGGACCGAGATCCATATCGGTGGATACGATTTGTTAGGGTTTTGCCAGTGGCTAAGTCCAGATGAACTCGGTGGCTCCGGATAGAGAATTTCGGTGGGGCCGAGTTGGAATGTAGATTTTGGACATATTTGGATGGAGAAAGTGGTTGAGGGTTTTGGAGTACTGTCACTAAGCACTTGAGCAAAAAGCCCATTAAGCAACACCTCAACCCCTTTTAATAGTATTGGCTTTCCTATGAACTCAATGTGATCTTGGATCACTAAACCAAAAATGTGGAGTCTTGATCTTTTGCCAATCCATGTCCTTAGCATTTTGAGGGGTCCACATCTCTAGTCCTTGCCATGCCAATCATTGAACATCCTGAAATCTTTATCTTGAATGGACATTAGTTCAATGAGATATATGTTGTTATGAATTACCAAAACCACCAAGGGAGCAAATGTGCTTTCAATCTCCCCCTTTTTGGTAATTGATGACAACATATAGATCAAAGCTTCGACAAATGATTAAATGAATGAAATACATCGTCGCTTTGAGAAGTATGTGATAAGCAAGAGCTCCCCCTAAATTTGTGCATTATTAAGAATTTATGTTTGAATGCAAATGCACAATCGATTAGGATCATGGGTCACTCTTTCATGTCACATACAACTTGGTGGAGCGCGCAAAATGATATGAATGGAATAGTAGGCACGCATCACCAAAGACATAAGTGAATGATCATACAAAGATAATGATAAGGATAATCATTAAGCATCACATGAAGCATAGTATGATCAAACACACAAAGTATCTCACTAACATAACGATTAAAGTACCTCAAAGTATCTCACACACGTAGTATCAAGCACACATCAAACCAAAGTAGCATAACGCAAATAGTAGCAAAAGAACTCGAGAAAAACCAACGAGCAAGACACTCTCTCTTGAAGCCTATGATCTATACAAATTCTCCCCCTTTGGCAACAAGTACCAAAAAGTTCGAATAGGTATAGGACTATGCAACTCTCTAGGCACGATCCTCGGAAGCTCCTGAAGGTGATGTCCGGCTGGCAGCTCCGGTGTGCGTAGATGGCGTTGAGAGAAGTGCATCCGCGAAGGCTTCAGCTGACGTCTGCTAGGCTGGTGGAGTAGAGACTGGAGGTGGCACTGTGGCAGCAGGTGCAGAGACTGTGGTCCTCGGATCCGCAATAGGCACTACACCAGACCTGGCTGCCTTAGGCACTATCTGGAATCTATCAGTAGTAGGTCTGTCATCTCCACTGTCGTCAGAAGCGGCCTTGGCTGCATCAACGTCATCTTTCAGCTTCTCCACAATGGTCTGTACCTCAGTGATCTTTACATCAAGATCATGAATCTTAGTCTCGACTATCCGCTCTAACCTAGCCTAGTTCTGGGTGAGGTTGACCAGACTTCGCTCAATCCTCAGGGTGGCTTTCAGCAAATAAGTCATCTGGTCATTCTTCGACTTGAGGTTTGCAATGGGCCGGGTGCATTGGGAGCAGATGCCTCCTTGGCTTCTTTTGCTTCTGCGGCTGCTTGGATCTTCTCTTGTGCTTGAACAGATGTAGGATGCGAAGGGTCCATCACTATAACATTGTCCTCGAACTCTGGGCGCAGTGGGAGATGCTCACGATCAAGAAGATAAGTGCTCGTTCCAACCTTGGAGTTGATGAGCATCTGAATGTGTGGAGCATATCCGCAAGATCTCTTCTGATCAGCAGCTGTCCTCTTGATGGTTTCAACTATCAAGCTCATCACCTTGAACTTCTGAGGTGTATCAAAGAGGTGCAGCAAGTTGATGGAGTGACCACGTATCATCTTATCATCTCCTAACTTGGGCAGTAGAGTGTACCTCAAGATAGTGTTAGTACTGGCCAAACCAGGTAGCAAGTGCTTCACTGACCCTAGCTTGTGTCTCTCGATGTCCTTCTCTGGAATAGCTGTGTACATATTAGCCATGGAATTGTGGTCCATCTTGAGCTTGGCATAAATGTCAATGTCATCATCTTCTTCTTCTGGAGCACCAAGAAGAGTAGCCCACTCAGAGATGGTCGACTGGTATCTGGATCCCTTAGTCATCCACACAATTCTGCCATCTGGATAAAAATGAGTTGTGGAGTAGAATTGCATGATCATCTTATCATTCCACTTTGTAAGCTTCTGTCCAACAAATTCATCAACACCAGCTATCCTAAAACTCTCATGAACGTGGGGGAAGTAGTCCTCATTTGCATCGATGTACTTCCAATCCACCCATCTCATGTCACTGACGATTGGCTTCTTATCAAGTAACACGGTTTCTTAGAAATCTTGTTGTTCTCTGGTCTAAAAGCGGTAATCACAAGCAGTTCTTCTTTTGGCAGCATAAGGATCAGACAATCTCCATTGGCGCAGTCCTTTGTCCTTCCTGAGCATCATGTTTTCAGCGACTGGGTGTGCATTGTCATGATCTGGAACCTTGGGCTTCAATTTTCTGAGCACTAGTGGCTCCTCATCAACATCAGCTTTAGGCACTGGGGCCTTGTTCTTCCCTGTAGCAGGAATGTTTCTAGTTGACCTCTTGGGTGCTGGAGCTTTTGGCTTGGACTTGGTGGGGGCAGCAGTCCTTATGGCATCAGACATAAACTTATGAGTCTTTGCAGGTGGTGCATCAGCTGCTGGTTCCTCATCATCATCATCATCAATCCTCATGGAGGGTTTGCCCACAACCTGAGCAGTTGTCTTCCTAGCCCTCTTCTTCTTTCCTGTAGCAGCTGCCTCTGTATCACTTGGTTCCTCAAGTGTGAAAGTCATAGTTTTCTTTGTAACTTTCTTTACAGCAGATTTGTCTTTGGGAGCAGGTTTTGAGCTAGCTGCTTTGCCATACTCCATAGCAACCACTGTCCTCTTCTTTGATGTGGCCTCACTTGCCACAAAGTCCTCATCCTCATCATCTGAGGTTCTCTTCTTCCTTGTCCTTGTTGCAGCCTTTGGAAGATCTGGAGAGCTTCTCTCTCCCTCATAAAAGCTTTCCTCAGGACTAGAGCCTGAACTGAGATCAGTGTGCTGCTCTGACATGTTCTGGCTGTCACTGGCATCAGACATCTTGCAAAGCTGACCTTGTGAATAGATGGGTATGGGCAGAGTAGATGAGTCATCACAAAAAGCAGATGTTTTTCATAAAAATTGAGTTCAAATCTTAGTTTCAAGTTTTCACAGAAGGCATTTCGGATGGACCGAGTTGATCATCTCGGTGATACCGAAGCACTCAACAAAAACTTTACACTCCATTTCGGTCTAACCGAGATGGGGTTCGGTGTCTCCGAGATGCTAGGGTTTCACATAGACTTTACTTTCGGTCTCACCGATTCGTACAATTCGGTGGCACCGAGACGTACTAGTGCATTGGCCTGGGCCAAATCGGTGACTCCGAAATTCTCTAATCGGTCAGTCCGAGATGCGTTTGGCGGAAACTTAAACCTAAATTTTTACTCGAATCTAATCTATGGAATTTGCAGTGTAAAGGAAGTTCTCAATCCGTGGCAAGAATAATGGCAATCCATTCGTGCATTGAATTAGAATTTAGAGCACGAAGGGGGTCGAATCTCACCCTAACTTGGTGGAGATCCTCTACGGCGACAACGGCGGAGCAGATTGCCGTTGACGGCGATGGATTCCAGCGGCGAAGGCATGCTGGAGACAAGGGCGACGATCCGAAGACCTGGGCGACGGCAGCAACGGGGTGCGGGAACGAAGAGGTTTAAGAAATTTCAATCATTCGGGCCCGCGAAGTATATATACCCGTGTGCTGTCGATGGCTCTGAGTTGGACAACTCGGTGGCACCGATATGTGTAACTTCAGGCAGTTTAGCACATCGGTGGCGCCGAAATGGTTCAACTCGGTGACACCGAGATGGAAACCTAGATCAATCTAAATGATTTCGGTTGGACCGAGTGTGAGTGGATTGGTTCGGCCGAAATCATGTAGAAGGTTTTGGAGGTTCAGCCCTTTCAGATCGGTGGCTCTGAGTGCTCCTCACCCGGAGGGTCCAAAAATGACTTGTTCAATTTTTGTGATGTAGCAAGAATAGAATTTGAGACAAGAAAGCATAGATAGCTAGAGAAGGTACTTAGGCATTCTTGTACATCCACTTGGCCAGAAAAACCAAGACAATCAAAACAACAAACGGATGTCCTCGAATGAAGAAAACATGCAAATCAACATGCTCACACAATATGATAGCAAATGAAATATGTGTCAAACATGCACAACCAATTCTAGCATCTAACAAGCAATGGCGATGACTAGGTCATCTATATATGAGTATATTGACTTAGGAGTCAAATGAGAACATTTGATCATAGGTCATACTCATCGTTTAAGCACAAGTGGGGTTGCCACTTTTACATAAAGCATTGATGTGTTCACACCATTAGAGTTGCTTCAGCTCAAAAAAAATTTAGAGCAAAGCTCCCCCTAGATGTGATATCCCCCCAAAGAGGGATGAACTAACCTTGGGTTTTGTCGAAGATGACTTCATGTAGATGTTGAAGATGTGGATGCTCAATGTTGATGTAGACCATCAAGAGTTGGGAGCAATCCTTTGGAGTTTTGTGCTTTCAATACCTACATGGGTTAGTCCCACACAAGGAACATACAAGGATATCCATAGACATAGAGTGAAATGCACATATGATGATGTCCATGAATGCAATGACTATCTTGTCCCTTGCCTTACCAACAAGAGGGTTTGTGACTCCATGAACTAGTGCAAGATGTGGAAGTTGGTTGCACAAGTTCTTGCCATAAATGAATATGAGTGAAGTTTGTTGGCGGAGTCACCCTCAAGAACTCTCTAGTTCTTCTTCTTTTGGACCCACATCAGTTTGATGGGAATCCTTGGAGTTGTAGTAGCACTTGATGTAGTAGAACTTCATGAAGTCTTGGGAACCCACTTGACCAAGGCTTGAGGAGCTTCTTCAAATGAGTCAATCTCTTCTTGAAGCTTGTCCTTGCCTTTTAGCTTGTGGTCTTGTGGTGGAAGATCTTCTTGAGCTTGTGTTCCCTTGAAGGAAGTAGGATCATACTTCTCTTATTGAGGAACAAACTTCGTCTTGGGTTATTGATCTTCTTCCCACTCAACTCCATTGTCATTGAACTTTCGTTCAAAACCAACACCTTGGTTCTTCCGGTGCCTTCCTTGCTTGCGTACAATTTCCTCAAATTGCTTACTCCCGGCAAGACTCTTGTAGACACGTTTTTCTATAATTCCTTTCAATAGATTGTTTTCTTGCTCAAGTGTAACTTGGCTAAGAGAATCATTAGTGGAATCAATAGAACTACTAGAAGCAACAATATTGGATTTAGCATTGTTATTGTTACTACTAGAGGTAGAACCCTTTTTACCCTTGTTACTAGTTTGCTTAGGTTTAACTTGTGGCATAAAGGTAGACAAGAGTAAACATTTGCCAAGATATGAAGAACTCTTCTTTCGAAGATCGTCATTGATAGCTTTAAGAAACTCATGCTCTTGCTCTTAATTTAGCTTCTCGAAGCGTAGCTTGTCATGAGTTCTTAGAAGTTCTCTATGATCCTCTTGAGTTGTTTCATGAGCTAACTTAAGAGCATTTAGTTCTTTAGTTAGATGCTCAATTTCCTTCATAGCATTGTCACTCATTTCCTCTTGACTATAATGATTACTAGCATTTTCATTATAGCTCACATCACTAGTCTTATCAATAAGTAAATCATCATCACCAAGCAAATCATCTTCATCACTATTGAAATCAAGATACTCGGGGTGTGATACCTTGGGGTCTTTTGCCATGAAGCATCTTCCAATTCCTTCATTTGGTGAGTCAAATAGATCATGGGAGTTGGATGACACAAGAGCAAGTCCGACAACACCTTCATCTTGACTATAGTCGGAGTTGGAGTGATAACTTCTCTCGGAGTGGTTGTCGGAGTCGGAGCCGGAAACCCATTCACCAACATGAGCTTGATGTCTTCTTCTTGTGTAGCTCTTTGATGACTTGTCCTTCCTCTCCGAATCCTTGCTTCTTCGAGAGTGTCTTCGTTCATAACGATCATCTCTACTCCTTCTGTCCTTATGAGGTGATTCATCTCTTCTATGTATTCCTCTTGGTGATTCGTCTCTTTTCTTGTAGGGAGCCGTACACTCATTGGAATAGTGTCCGGGTTTTCCACAATTGTAGCAATTATGGTCACGACTTGATGATCTTCTCTCATAGTGTCTTGAGCTAGAACTTCTTTCTTTCCCTTTGTTCTTGTAAAACTTGTTGAATCTTTTCACCATTAGGCTTATCTCTTCATTCGATACTAGCTTGTCACTTGGAGTTGTTGGAGCATCGGTTGAGGCTTTATAAGCACCACTTGATTTGTTTTGTAGCTCCTCTTTGTCCTTGAGTGACATTTCATGAGCAACAATCCTTCCAATGACTTCCGTGGGCTTGAAATCTTTGTAATTTGGCATCATTTGGATCAATGTGCAAACGGTATCATATTTTCCATCCAAAGCTCTAAGTATCTTCTTGATGATGAATTTGTCGGTCATCTCTTCACTTCCTAAGCCGGCAATCTCATTTTGTGATGAGTGCAAGCCTAGAGTACATTTCAGCGACTCCTTCACCATCCTTCATCTTGAACTTGTCAAGTTGACTTTGAAACACATCCAACTTAGATTCCTTGACGAACTCGGTACCCTCATGCATATCAACCAAAGTATCCCAAATTTCCTTTGCATTCTCGAGGTGGCTGATTTTGTTGAATTCCTTGGGACATAAACCGTTGAAGAGAATGTCACAAGCTTGAGCATTGTATTGCAACATCTTCAATTCTTCTGGCCCCCTAGAGGGCGAGACCGGCCAGCAGGGGCAAACACAGAACCCCCTACAAAAACTAGCCCTCATGATAAGTGTGCGGTAGCATTCAATGCGCCGTATGACCTGTGCAACAAGTTAAAAGCATATAGGTCCCCTCCTCGATCCATCTATGGATCCCGGGATCACGCACCCGCTGGCCTCAAAGGCTACGACGCCTGGTTAGACAGGCACGACAGAGCTCGGCAGCATACGCGGGCCAGGATAACGGCCATGGCGCGACCAGAGGCAGCTCGATTCCGAGGGTCCGCCCATCCGGTCTGTTTTATAGACGAGGTCATGGAGCATCAGTTCCCAGAAGGGTTTAAACCCATCAACATTGAACAATACTACGGAACAACCGACCCGGCTGTTTGGATCGAGGATTTTCTCCTCCACATACACATGGCCCGAGGTGATGACCTCCATGCCATAAAGTACCTGCCGCTCAAACTTAAAGGGCCGGCAAGGCACTGGCTTAACAGCCTCCCCAGCAACTCTATTGGAAGCTGGGAAGAACTTGAGGAAGCCTTTAGGGCAAATTTCCAGGGCACCTACATGCGGCCCCCAGACGCCGACGACCTCAGTCATGTCGTCCAGCAGGAGGGCGAATCTGCTCGGAAATTCTAGAATCGGTTCTTAACTAAAAAGAACCAGATCATCGATTGCCCCAACACCGAAGCGATTACCGCATTCAAGGACAGCATTCGGGATGAGTGGCTCGCTCGACAGCTCGGGCAGGACAAGCTGAGGACTATGGCGGCCCTTACCTCCTTAATGAACCAGTTTTGCGCGGGCGAGGACAGTTGGCTTGCCCGCAGTTCCCACAGGAATGATCCCGGCACCTCAGAGGCACGCGACGGAAATGGCAAACCCAAGCGCAACAGAAACAAGCACCGGAATAAGCATGGTGGCAGCGATGCCAAGGACCCAGCAGTCAATGCAGGGTTCAGCGGCCCGCGAGCTGGACCCAAGAAAAGGCTCTTTAAAGGGAACAAGGATGGCCCTAGCGCCCTAGATAGAATACTGGATAGGTCTTGCCAAATTCATGGCACCTCGGACAAACCCGCCAACCACACCAATCAAAATTGTTGGGTGTTTAAGCAAGCCGGCAAAGCAGTCATCGAGGAACCAACCAGGAGCGGGTCCCGCAGCGATGGTGAGGATGAACCTCGTAGGCCAAGCAGCGGTGCCCAAAAGCAATTCCCTTCCGACGTTAAAAACGTGAACATGATCTATGTCACGCATATCTGTAGGATCGAAAGTATGTCTAGAGGGGGTGATTAGACTACTTGACCAAATAAAAACCTTACCTTTTCCCAATTTTAGATGTACGCAGATTTTAGCAAGTATACAAGTCAAGCATCACCCTACACATGCAATTCTAAGAGTGTAGCAGCGGAAAGTAAACAATTGCATATGTAAGTAAAGGAGGGGATCGGAGATTTCAAACGCAATGAAGACACGGTGGTTTTTGGCGTGGTTCTGATAGGTGGTGCTATCGTACGTCCACGTTGATGGAGACTTCAACCCACGGAGGGTAACGGCTGCGCGAGTCCACGGAGGGCTCCACCCACGAAGGGTCCACGAAGAAGCAACCTTGTCCATTCCAACATGGCTTACGTCCACGAAGGACTAGCATCACTCGGGTAGATCTTCACGAAGTAGGCGATCTCCTTGCCCATACAAACTCCTTGGTTCAACTCCACATCATGTCGGAGGCTCCCATGTGACACCTAAACAATCTAGGAGACACCACTCTCCAAAAGGTAATAGACGGTGTGTTGTTGATGAACTCCTTGCTCTTGTGCTTCAAATGATAGTCTCCCCAACACTCAAACAACTCCTCACAGATTTTGCTATGGTGGAAGAAGGATTTGAGTGGAAAGCAACTTGGGAAAGGCTAGAAATCAAGGTTCAAATGGTTGGATTGGAATGTCTTGATCTCAACACATGAGTAGGTGGTTCTCTATCAGAAAATGTATGGTGGAAGTGTAGGCATGTTCTGATGGCTCTCTTCTCTGAGTAAGAGGTGGTGGAGGGGTATATATAGCCTCCACACAAAATCCAACCGTTACACACTTTTGACCCAACTCGGTGGCACCGATCAGAAATCTCGGTGGCACCGAACTGTGTAAAAGATATGAACGTTAGGAATCTCGGTGGGACCGACTGGAACAACTCGGATGGACCGATGTGTAATGGTTAGGGCAAACCTCGTCTCGGTGGCACCGATTGCATCAACTCGGTAGGACCGAAGTGAAGCAATAAGGCAACAGAGAGTTGGCAAGCCATCTCGGTGAAACCGATTTGCAAAACTCGGTGGGGCCGAAGTAAGTGCAAACGATTACAGAGAGTTGGCAAGGCCATCTCGGTGGGACCGCGATCCATATCTGTGGATCCGATTTGTTAGGGTTTTGCCAGTGGCTAAGTCCAGATGAACTCGGTGGCTCCGGATAGAGAATTTCGGTGGGGCCGAGTTGGAATGTAGGTTTTGGACATATTTGGATGGAGAAAGTGGTTGAGGGTTTTGGAGTACTGTCACTAAGCACTTGAGCAAAAAGACCATTAAGCAACACCTCATCCCCTTTTAATAGTATTGGCTTTCCTATGAACTCAATGTGATCTTGGATCACTAAACCAAAAATGTAGAGTCTTGATCTTTTGCCAATCCATGTCCTTAGCTCTTTGAGGGGTCCACATCTCTAATCCTTGCCATGCCAATCATTGAACATCCTGAAATCTTTATCTTGAATGGACATTAGTTCAATGAGATATATGTTGTTAGGAATTACCAAAACCACCATGGGACCAAATGTGCTTTCAATATCCCTAAAAGGAATGGAAGCGAGCACTTCAAGGCGTCTATGCCATAGAGACTGTAGCACCGAAGTACAACCCTTGGTCGGCTTACCCGATCACTTTCAACAAGAAGGACCATCCGACCAGTATCCGTCATGGCGGGTCGGCAGCCTTGGTCCTGGATCCCATTATTGATGGATTCCACCTAACCCGCGTCCTGATGGACGGCGAAAGCAGTTTGAACCTGATCTATGCTGACACCATCAGGAAGATGGGCATCAATTCATCACGAATTTAGCCCAGCAACACCACATTCAAGGGTTTTATACCTGGCGTGGAGGCCCAGTGCACTAGCACTGTAATGCTGGAAGTAGTCTTCGGCTCACCCGAAAACTTCCGAAGCGAGGACTTGATCTTCGACATGGTCCCCTTCCGTAGTGGTAACCACGCCTTGCTCGGACGTACTGTGTTCGCCCGATTTAACGCGGTGCCGCACTACGCCTATCTGAAGCTCAAGATATCGGGGCCACACGGCGTCATTACCATTAATGGTAACACTGAAACCTCCCTCCGTACAGAAGAGAGGACAGCGGCTTTCGCGGCCGATTTTCAGGTGGCCGAGGAAGCTGCCCGACGTATAGCACGGCAGGCGTTACTAAGCTCTTCAAAGCGCGTACACACCGGCACCTCGGCCCCCAGCCAACCACGCGTCAATCCTAAATAGGGACACGCGCTCTCCGGTTCCCCTCTCTTGGTAGCGAGCTACATGCCTCGCGTACATAACTTTGCACTTAAAATTCCATGGGAGACCGAGGAGCAGATATCGAAGAAAAGGGTGCGCCATCTTGGAATGGCCGATTGCCCACATCCTGGTTATCTTTTTAGTGGCATATGAAGGCCAACCAGGACTCACATCTTCGGCAGCGTCAAGCAGCCACACTCTCGCAATTACCTCTTCGGGGGCCCCGTTTCTCGGATGTGTTCTATGTAGTCGAGATGGATCAGCCAGGGGTGCTTACCAAGCCTTGGACTAGACAAGGGATAGTTGTTCAACAGCACGGAGGCGCAGACGTGCGGCAGGGAAGGCACTGGGAGTAGTCCCCGCTTTTCTAAAGCCCTATACCAAATACCTCCCAATCTTATTTTTACATACTCTCTGTATCTTATAAGGTTCCTCTTGATATATATCAGCTCGGCATCTATGGCTATGCCTAAAATAAATGAAAGAATAGACCTTTTTTCGGTCTCCACACAAAATTATGTGTCGTTTCTTCCGCTTTTTGCCTTGTAGCAATGTGGATACCGTTAGAAATATACAGATGAGTCCGGGTTTCGACCGGGGGCTCGGATATGAAATCGAGCCTATGTTTAAGTCCGATATCTATTCGGCGTCTCGGATATTGCATTATATCCATCAGTTTCGAATCGTGATTTTGGTCAATGATTGGGTTGCCCGGCTCCTGTGCTTGCCTCCTACGTTCCGCTCTGTTCGGCTAGGTGCGCAAAGGGAGAACCACTGCGATTATGCTTCCAGCTCGGCCTGGTCAAGCACCTCAGTAGGAGAAAGCCAAAAATCGACTGTCATGATAAGCGTAAACTGGTCGGCTATCAGAAGATCGTGTCAAACTATAAGCCGTTAGGCGTTATGCCGTGATAAATGAAGGGTTCTTATTATACGACCCGAGGTGTTCTAACTGGTGCACTTCGGCGTGTCTGATCACCACTACACAGAGGGCTAGGTCAACTAGCCCAAATTTTTGAAATCCTATGACTAAGTGAAAGATATAAAGCCACTATGGTCCGATTGCCTCATTTTGTAAATACACAACCGCCCCCGGGCACCGAGACATCGGCTAAGGGTTTATGCGTCTTTTACGGAACACCCCGCGTAGTATCTACAAAGGGGGTAGAAGCCGACGACCGGCCTCTTTCAGTATAAACGATCACACAGGAATAGATTAAACACGTCGGATAGACAATGACTAATTAGCATAAATAGTAATTGTTTTTACAAAAGTTGCCACGACATACAGAGAGGTTCTTCAGAACCGGAGCTCGGTCTTCGAGCACTGTACTTAGGTCACCCGAGCCCCTTCATGGACCTCGGAAAGAAACTGCTCGGGCGTTCGATTCTTCCCTTCGGGAGGCCCCGAGGCGATCGCTAGCGGCTTGATCTTCGGGTAATGCGCCATGGTTGACGCCTAGGCCCGCTCCGCACCCTCCAGGCAGGCCGACCGCTTCCAGTTCTCGACCTGGAGGTTCGCACCCCGCAATCTCTGAACCAAGCCGAATAGGCTGGTTGGTAGCGGCTCCTGCGGCCAGAGATTGACGCAAATATCCTCCATCATTGGCCGAGCCATGCGAACCAGCTCGGCCAGCTGCTTCATCTGATTATTCAGCAGCGGAGGATGCTCGGGCACCTGGAATTGGGCCCAGAAGGCCTTCTTTGTCGACTCCTTGGGGTGGGCAGCAAAGTATGCGCTAACGTTGGAAGCGCTCCGTGGTAGATCCCTGAAGGCTTCTGAAGAACGCCAGACTTGCGTAAGATGGGCAAATCGACGGTCACCAAAAACGCAGCGGAGTAGGTATGGCTTACCAGCGGCAATCTGCCTCACTTGTTGAAGCACTTCACGATCCGCCCTCACCTGGGTTGTGGCCTCCTTGCAGGCCGAGCTCGCGGTTTCGAGCTCGGAGACGAGCTTGTTCCTTTCCTCCTGGAGGGCGTCGCGCTGCTTGACCAGCCCCTCCAGGTCACCCTCCACCTCCACGACCCGGGACGCATGCTTCGCACTGGCCTCCTCTTCCTTGGCCAGCGCTTCACTGGCCTGCCTCGCCGCGGCCCTCTGCTGCTCGGCTTCTTTCCGAGCTGTTTACAGCTCGGACCGGAGTTTCTCGAGCTCCACGGAAGCAGCTGCAGTACATTCATACGGCCTTTAGAGCTCAAAGCAACTGCATCCGCACTTCTAATATTGCACCAAAATATTTAAACTCTTGTTTACCTTGAGATTGCTCCATCTGCTTCTTAAGCACATCCGCATCCTTCTCGGACCGATCGAGCTTATGGTTCAACTCCTCCAACTCCCTTGAGCTGGATGCTGAAACTGAGGCCAAAACCTACAAATGACGTTGTTAGCTTCCTCGGACGAATTGATCCCCTGGCCGGCCTTGTGCGTCCAACCAGGGTCTCAGGGGCTACTGCCTATTCGCTTTGCTATACTACCTTTCCCTATAATCCCCGTGCCAGATTATCAAATCTACCTCGGGGCTTGGGGGCTACTGTGGTTACACTTGTAACAAGTCTATGCAGTACGCAATGTCTTCGGACATATCAAATTTTACTTATTCCCTAGAGACTATCAGACACATCTAGTACTAAAAAGTTCTGCGCATGTACGCGATTCTAAAAAAAGAACTTGATTTGAACTTACCTCAAAGCCTTCGTATAGGCCCTTGAAGGCCTCCCGAATACCGGCCTCTGCAGACCGGTAGCTCTTTAGCGCCGCGCCCAGTCTGACGCGGTGCTCGGTTACGATGGCGGAGCCCGTCAGGGCCGCCTCCATCTCTTTGGTCCATCCCGTGGACACCTGCCCTCCAGCAGGTCGGGATTGATGGGTCACCTCGGGCCTCTCCGATGAAGGAGGAGCCGCCGTTGAGATCGGCTGCCGAGGTGGCTCTGGGACAACGGGGGCCGAGATTATTGGTTGTTCCCGCTCTCCCCCTCCTTTCAAGGAGGAGGTCTTCTCCGGCGCACCTTTGGAGGCTGAGGCTGAGGCCTCAGCCATGGAGGCATCGGCGCCGCCTCCCGTGGTAGTTATCGGGGGGCCGGCTGTGAAGTAGCCTCCCCCAGCCCATCGTGGGCCGCGGGGGAAGGGTGATGCTCCTCCGAGGCACTGGGAGGAGGGAGCCCGCTCGACGACATCTTGTCGCTAAGATGGGAGCGTTGTGGGCTGTAAAATTTAATCGGTCAAGGTTTAGGGAAGGAAGGTAAAAATAATCTGCAAGGGAGTAAAGGACTGGTATATGTACCTCCTCGGCGGGGATCTCTCCCTGCGGGGCCTGAAAAGGTCGCCCTTTGTCTTGGAGGGAACGACCGCGGCCTCAGACGTGGCCTAGTTGGAGGCGGCTTCGGCGGCCTTCACGAGACGCTTTCGCTTCCGAGGCGCCTCGGCCCCCACGACGTCCTCGGACGCCGCCCTTCTTCTCTTCGGGGAAGAAGCGCTCTCCTCCCACTCATCTTCTCCCTCTCCTTCCTCCTCACCCGAGGAGAGGGTTTGAATTTCCTCGGACTTAGCGTCCGAGGGATCTCGGATCCGAAGACCCGTCCTCTTCTTCCCAGGCTCCATCTTCGCCTTCGCGGGAGCCTTTGGGGGAACTGCGGCTAGCAGGGCCTGCGGCTCGGGGGACTGGTTGTCTTCGTGGAGCGGTGCGGCGCACCTTATGAGCGTCGCTTTTGGCGCCCACTTCTGCAAGCAAAGCAGGAGGGTTCATACAAGCATAAAGCAAGTAGTTATTGTTGAAAAGGAAAGGCGAATAGTACCTCGGATGCGCCGTGGGCGGCGCTATAGCAGTCGTCTGGCCTAGCCTCTGGGAATTCATTCTGGGACGACTTGAAGAGAGCCATCCACATACCGTCTAGGGAGGTGTGGAAGAAATGCCGCACTGGAGCTTCGTCTTCGGGCTTGTACAACCACATAGGGGTGGCCCGAAGTTGGAGAGGGAGGATGCGGCGGTGGAGCATCACGTCCACCATGGCCGGCAACTTGAATTTCTTCTTCAGAGATCGGATCCTCCCCTGGAGAGTAGCGACTTCGTCCGCGCTGCCCCACTCCAGGACTTGCCTCTGCCAGGACACCAGCTTCGGAGGAGGCAGACCTGTGAAGGCTGCGACCTCGGCCTGGCCCGGCGCGAGCGGCTCCGTGATGTAAAACCACTCACGATGCCACATCTTCACAGTGGTGCCCTCCAGCCACTTCGGCTTCTGGAATTTGCTCATCATGGCAGCCCCGCATTCGGCCAGCTCGGCCCCGCCGCTCTTCGGCTTCACGCGGAAGGTCTTCAGCCATAGGCCGAAGTGGGGCTTGATACGTCTCCAACGTATCTATAATTTTTGATTGTTTCATGCTGTTATATTATCAATCTTGGATGTTTTAATATGCATTTACAGCAATTATATATCATTTTTGGAGACTAACCTATTAACCTAGTGCCCAGTGCCAGTTGCTGTTTTCTGCCCTGTTTTTGTTTTACAGAAAATCAATACCAAACGAAGTCCAAATGCCATGAAACTTTTTGGAGATTTTTTTCTGGACAAGATAAACACTAGAAGCTTCGGGAGATGACCAGACGCCAGAGGAGGTGGCCACGAGCCACCAGGGCGCGCCTGGGGGGGCAGGCGCGCCCTGGTGCCTCGTGGGTCCACCCCAGCTCCGTTTAACCTAATTCCTCCACTATAAATTCCCAAAAAATCAGAAACCCTCAGGGGAGTCCATGAAATACTTTTTCCGCTGCCGCAAGTTTCTGTTCTCGACAGATCCCATCTGGAGGCCTTCTCCGGTACTCCGCCGGAGGGGGAATCGATCACGAAGGGGCTCTACATCAACCTTGCTGCCCTTCTGATGATGCATGAGTAGTTTACCACAGACCTTCGGGTCCATAGGCAGTAGCTAGATGACTTCTTCTCTCTTTTTGATCTTCAATACAATGTTCACCTCGATGTTCTTGGAGTTCTATCCGATGTAATCACTTTTTGCGGTGTGTTTGTTGGGATCCGATGAATTGTGAGTTTATGATCAGATTATCCATGAAATTATTTCAGTCTTTGCTGCACTCTTTTATGCATGATTATTATAGCCTCGTATTTCTTCTCCGATCTATTGATTTGGTTTGGCCAACTGAGTTGATTTATCTTGCCTTGGGAAGAGGTGCTTTGTAATGGGTTCGATCTTGCGGTGCTCAATCCTAGTGACAGAAAGGGAGATGACACGTATGTATCGTTGCTATTAAGGGTAAAAAGATGGGGTTTATTCATATGTGAGTTTATCTTGTCTACATCATGTCATCGTTCTTAAGGCATTACTCCGTTCTTTATGGACTTAATACACTAGATGCATGCTGGATAGCGGTCGATGTGTGGAGTAATAGTAGTAGATGCAGGCAGGAGTCGGTCTACTTGTCTCGAACATGATGCCTATATACATGATCATTGCCTTGGATATCGTCATGATTATTTGCCTTTCTATCAATTGCCCAACAGTAATTTGTCTACCCACCGTATGCTATTTTCTCGAGAGAAGCCTCTAGTGAAATCTATGACCCCCGGGTCTATCTAAATCATATTACTAAAACCCTAAAAATATTGCTGCCATTTTTGTTTATTTATTTTATTTGGTATTTTTGTTTCAATCTATCTATCTATCATATACAATTTAATCTTGCAATTGACCGCCGAGGGATTGACAACCCCTCGTTTGCGTTGGGTGCAAGGATTTGTTGTTTGTGTGCAGGTGTTGTGTGATTCTCCTACTAGTTCGATAACCTTGGTTTCATAACTGAGGGAAATACTTATCTCTACTGTGTTGCATCATCCCTTCCTCTTCAGGGAAAATACCAACGCAAGCTACAAGTAGCAGGGCTCTACGTGTAAGAACACTTCGCAGACAATCATGAAGGTGGTGAGATGCAGAATGGAGTTTGGGTCAGATTATGGAAGTCCAGCCCATAGAAGAAAAGGATCCCCCGCACAAAGGGGTGCAGGGGGAATCCCAGACCTCGGATGAGGTGAGGGATAAACACGACCCGCTCCCCAGGCTTGGGAGTGGGGACGCGCTGATTTGGCTCGGGAGCCCGGCAGGCGACGTTGTCAGGATGTACCCCGCTAGGCGGAGCTCCTCGATGGTGGCATTGGTGACCATGGAGGCCACCCACTTTCCCTTCAGATTTGCATCTACCATTGTTGCGATGAGCGGAGGACAAGGAAAGCTTTGGGCTTGGAAGGGAGATTGGAGGTGCGGGCTTGGAGGGTTTGAGCGCTGGGGCGGCAGGAGAGCGTGGGGAGATAGATTCACCGCTCCCTGCTCTTTATAGGCCAGTAAAAATATGAAGCGTCCCTCTGTCGCGCCGTAATAATTGCCACGTTTCAGCTTATCATGCCATTGTGGCCGCATGGGGTAAGACAATTGATTGATGATATCCCCTAAAACGCGGGGCACGATCTCTGTTTGGATGAGACGTGCCAATGAGAGGGTTACCTTGAACCACAATTTGAATAAGTAATAATTGATTTATGTGATGTCATGAGTCCTGACGATTCGGCAAAAGTTGTCAGTAATTGACCGCCGAGCATGATTGCATTGCTAGTCTTCGGGACTAAGTAAGCCGCGCACTTTGGATGGACGAAGATGCGTCATGGGTGACACATGGTCGGCAGGCTTCGCCTCCTATTTTAAATAGGAAGTGCCTTTTCAATTGGGGATTTTCGAGCCTCGAGCGAACTCTTAGCTTCGAGCGTGGAACTTGCCTGCTAAGCCAAGAAGACATTTATGCCAAAGACTTTTATCCGAAGTCATTTATCCGAAGAAGGTTGCCATCCTCGGCTTTGAAGACAAGTTCGGGGGCTACTGACAGTGTCCTGGACTACGGGTCCCAGCCTAGGTGATTAGTCCATGGGCCGAACTCAGGGCCCATTGAAGAACAGGGACTCCGGAGGTTTCCAACTTGAAGAACCGACGTACCAGGCATCACCGAAGACTTGGCGTGCACCCCACGGATACGAAATTTCGCATGTATTCCCTTAATTGTAACCGACCATATGTAACCCTAGATACCCTTAGTGTCTATATAAACCAGAGGGTTTAGTCCGTAGAGGCAACATTCATTCATCATACCCCTAGGGTTAGACCACATCTTACGATCTTGAGGTAGATCAACTCTGTACCTTGATACATCATCAATATAAACAAGAGCAGGATGTAGGGTTTTACCTCCATAGAGAGGGCCCGAACCTGGGTAAATCATCGTGTCCTACGACTCCTGTTAACTCATCGATCCGATCTCAGAGCTCGGGCAACCCTACCCAAGATCTGTCAGTTTTGACACCGACAACCAGCCCACCTATAGCACTCCCGTCAAGAACATGAAGGCTGCGGAGGCGGCCACAGCAGAGCTCGAGCACCTGGAGGGTGAGGAGCTGCTGCAGCAGCAACATCCAGCGCATCCATGACCTCATCGCTACTGCGAACCTGCAGAAGGCACAGTGGGACCCCGCCGAGCCGGCTGGGCCCGGTTTGGCCTGTCCCCCTCTTCGACTGGATAACCGGCAGCAGGTCGGAGGCCCTAGGCACATGCAGCAGGCGTCTTCCCCGCACCCCGGTGGCACCCGGGGTCGGTGCAACCGTGATCTGCCGGCTGTGGACAGCCAGGCAAAAGAGCCGGCTGGCAGAGATCATCGGCAGCCGGCCCATCAGCCGCCGCCTGCCCGGCGGGAGCGGCCGGTCTCCATTGGACCGGTTGCACGCCCTGCGGTAACTGACCAGCTGGGGCCTCGCATCCCCTATGACGAGCACGATGCTCGCCACCGCATCGACCGGCTGGCGCGCTCCCTGGCCATGGAGGAGGAAAGTTCAGTCGGCCCGGCCTGCATTGGGCCACACATCCATGAGGAGCCATACCCCAAAGGCTTCACGCTGGCCCGCAAGACCCCCAAGTACAACGGGGTCACTAAGCCAGAGGTGGCTGACTGACTACACCATGGCTGTCGGCATCGCCGGTGGCAACAAGCGTGTGGTGGTGCGCTGCGCGCCCCTCATGCTACTCGGTTTGGCCCGGATGTGGCTGAATAGCCTGCCGGCCAACAGCATCAACACTTGGCTAGACTTCGAGGAAGCGTTCGTGCGCAACTTCACCGACACTTACAAGCACCTGGGCCGACCACGCTAGTTCTCCCTCTGCGTCCAGGAGAAGGACGAGTCCCGCCGCGACTACCTCACTCGATGGACGGAGCCACGCAACTCCTGTGAAGGGGTCCATGAGGTGCAGGTGATCCAGTACTTCACCGAGGGGTGCCGAGATGGCACCATGCTCAAGCACAAGCTCATGCGCTCGGAGCCGGCAGCCATGGCGGATCTCATGGACACGGCGGACAAGTACGCCACGGTTGACTCCACCATGCGAGTCCAAATCTGGCTAGACGCAGCCGGCAAGGTGATCTAGGACCAGCTGGCCAACCCTTGGCCGGCTGGAGACGGCGGCTCCGGCTCCTCAAGGCGCCAGCAGAACGACAACAACAAGCGCAAGGGCGAGCAGCCGGGCAACCGCTACCACAATCGGCAAGTCGCGACCGTCGAGGAGGAACAGCCGGCCGACGAGGGCGGCAGCCGGCGACAACGAACCAGCAAGACTACGTGGCGGCCCAGGCTCACCTTCAAGTATATGCTCGACAGGTCGTGCAAGCACCACAGCGGCACGAAGCCATCCACACACACCACCCGGTAGCGCAGCTGGACCCAGCGCCTCATGCGGGGTGAGGGCCTTCCGCCTCCGCCTCTGCCGCCTCCCCCACCACCGGCTCCCGCAGCCTGCGGCCTCCACGATGACTTCCCCTGCCAGGACATAGCCTACATCGTCTTCACCAGCGAGGGAGACGACAAGCACAGCAAGCGCAAGCGCTTGCACGAGGTGAATGCCATCGTCCCTCCGGTTCCTCAATTCATGCATTGGTCCGAAAGGCCCATCACCTGGAGCCGCGAGGACCACCCGGCCATTATGCCTACGCCGGGTGACTACGCTCTCGTCCTCGACCCAACCTTCGCCTCCGAGAAGCTCACCTGCCGCTTTCCGCGGATGCTGATCGATGGCGGTAGCAGCATCAACATCTTCTACCGCGACACCATGCTCAAACTGGGCATCAAGGAGAACCAGCTGCAGCCCAGCCGGACAGTGTTTCATGGCAGCCTGCCAAGGCACTCCTGCTCCCCCATCGGCAAGATCCGGGTGGACGTTATGTTCGGCACCAAGGAGCATTTCCGTCGTGAGCCGATCTGGTTCGAGGTGGTCGACCTGAGCAGCCCTTATCACGCGCTCCTGGGCCGACCCGCGCTTGCCAAGTTCATGGCTAATGACCCACAAGTATAGGGGATCAATCGTAGTCCTTTCGATAAGTAAGAGTGTCGAACCCAATGAGGAGCAGAAGGAAATGACAAGCGGTTTTCAGCAAGGTATTTTCTGCAAGCACTGAAATTATCGGTAACAAGTAGTTTGATAGCAAGATAATTTGTAACAAGTGACAAGTAGCAATAGTAACTAAGGTGTAGCAAGGTAGCCCAATCCTTTTGTTGCAAAGGACAGGCCGGAACGATCTCTTATAATAAGCTAAACGTTCTCGAGGACACATGGGAATTTCATCTAGTCACTTTCATCATGTTTGTTTGATTCACGTTCGCAACTTTGATAATTTGATATGTGGGTGGACCGGTGCTTGGGTGCTGTTCTTACTTGAACAAGCCTCCCACTTATGGTCAACCCCTCTCGCAAGCATCCGCAACTACGAAAGAAGAATTAAGATAAATCTAACCATAGCATTAAACATATGGATCCAAATCAGCCCCTTACGGAATAGTGCATAAACTAGGGTTTATGCTTCTATCACTCTAGCAACCCATCATCTAATTACTACTCCACAATGCATTCCCTAAGGCCCAAAGATGGTGAAGTGTCATGTAGTCGACGTTCACATGACACCACTAAGAGAATCAACAACATACATATCATCAAAATATCAAACGAATACCAAATTCACATGATTACTTATGACAAGACTTCTCCCATGTCCTCAAGAACAAAAGTGACTACTCACAAATCTTGTTCATGTTCAAAATCAGAGGGATATTGAATAGCATAATGGATCTGAACATATAATCTTCCACCAAATAAACCAATTAGCATCAACTACAAGATGTAATCAACTCTACTAGGAACCCACAGGTACCAATCTGAGGTTTTGAGACAAAGATTGAATACAAGAGATGAACTAGGGTTTGAGATGAGATGGTGCTGGTGAAGATGTTGATGAAGATTGGTCCTCCCACGATGAGAGGATCGTTGGTGATGACGATGGCTTCGATTTCCCCCTCCCGGAGGGAAGTATCCCCGGCGGAATTGCTCCGCCGGAGAGCAAAAGTGCTCCTGCCCAAGTTCCGCCTCTAGACGGCGGCGCTCCATCCCGAAAGTCTTCTCCTCATTTTTTTTCAAGGGCCAATGGGCTTATATACCAGAAAATGGGCACCGGAGGCTGGCCAGGGGCCCCACAAGCCACCAGGGCGTGCCTGGGGGGCGGTGGCGCGCCCTGGTGCCTCGTGGGCACCTGGGTGGCCCCCTCTGGTACTTCTTTTCTCCAGTATTTTTTATTTATTCCAAAATAAATCTCCGTGAAATTTCAGCTCATTTGGAGATGTGCAGAATAGGTATCTCTGACATAGCTTTTTCAGGTCCAGAATTCCAGCTGCTGGCAATCTCCCTCCTTATGTAAATGTTGCATATTAAGAGAGAAAAGGCATTAGAATTGCTCCACAAATTGTTATATTGATTAAAAACACTATAAATAACAGTAGGAAAATATGATGCAAAATGGACGTATCAACTCCCCCAAACTTAGACCTCACTTGTCCTCAAGCGAAAGCCGATATCGATAATCATGTCCACATGTTAAGAGAGAGAGGTGTCGATAAAAACAAAATACGGACATAGTAGCATCATGATCATTATTATAACAGCAATATTCAATATCATAGAACTTCTCATGAGCAAGTAATAATTCATCACAACAACGAAGTATAAGACATAAACTTTCTTGAAAACTATCAAACTATGTTCTCAATCAACAATGCAATTGCAATTCATCATATTTTCAGGAAGGGTCTCATGTAGGAGCTTTTAGCAAGTCCACATACTCAACCATCATTTAGTCTTCTGTGATTGCTAATACTCACAACATATATATGGAGCAAAAAGTTTCAGCCAGACACATAGAAAGATAGGGGCTTATAATTTCGCCTCCCAACTTATTCACCTCAAGGGTAATGTCAACAATAATAACTCATGATCACTCATATCCAACTGGATATATGTGCCTAGATCTTTCCCTACCACATGATGCTTGCAAAAGAGAAAAATAAAAAGGAATAGAGGAGAACACTATTGACTCTTGAATAAAAAGTAAATACATAAAAGTAAAAGATAGGCCCTTCACAGAGGGAAGCAGAGGTTGTCATGCGCTTTTTGTTTTTGGATGCACAAGCTCTTAATGCAAAGGAATGTCACTTTATATTGCCCCTTGTGATAGCAACCTTTATTATGCAGTCCGTCACTTTTATTTCTTTACCATCACAAGTTCGTACAAAGCTTATTTTCCTTTACAATAAAAGTTCATACATATTTAGGAGCAATTTTTATTGCTTTATGCACCGATGACAACTTACTTGAAGGATCTTATTCAATCCATAGGTAGATATAGTGGACTCTCATGACATGAAACTGGGTTCAAGGGTTTTGGGTGCACAAGTAGTATCTCTACTTGGTGCGGATTTTTGGCTAGCAAAGATATTGGGCAAGCATCACATGTTGGAGGATCCAAGACAATATAACTTCTATGTGAATATAAGCAAACATAATTCATTACGTTGTCTTCCTTGTCCAACGTCAACAATTTGACATAAAATACTCAATGGGGGATCACAATCATAAAAGATGTCCAAGATAGTGTATTTGCATGTGAATCTTCTCTTCCCTTATTAATTTTTTCATGAATTGCATCATTGACTAATGCTATGCTTGTTAACCTTCAATAAATTTTACCACTTATACTTTTCTTTATGCAATGTCATTACTTTCCATAAGATTAGCAAATGACCTTTTTTGATTATTTTCATTGCTAGGATTGAAACATAAAAGTAAATAAGCAAAAACTCAAACTACTCTTTATTATATAACTCTCAACTCAATTACATAGATAGATAGATAATGTAACTAGTACTCGAAAATAGATCATACTAAATTTTCATTCAACTAAATCACGAAATAACTAAGGATCAAACTAAAAATAGGTAAAGATAATAAAAGTGATGGTGATACGATACCGGGGCACCTCCCGCAAGCTTGGCACAAGCCAAGGGGAGTGCCCATACCCATGTACTCAAGTTTCTTTCTTCGGTGATGATGGTGATGATGAAGTAGTGGGCTTGTCCTTCAGCTTTAGCAGATACTCCAATTTACGGTTGATGCTCCAAAGGGCGATGTTTTGCTCTTCCAACAAAATAACTTCACGAGTGAGAGATGTATTCTGAGCACAAACTGTTTCAAAGACTCTTAGGGCTTCAATTACAGATGGGGAGAGATGATCATAGAGGGGTTGAAGGATATCTTCCTTCTCTGCGGTCTCCTCCATGGGAATGGCTTGCCCTCCTTCAGGAGCCCGGGTTCCCGCAACTTCCTCGACCTTGTCCTCCTTGCCATTGTCTTCCTCTCCCGACGACCACTCGTAGTAAACCTCGCTGTAGGGGCGTTTGCCCGGCGATGGTTGCACAATACGGTGCTTGGTACGGAGCTTTTGGGGAGCCATGGCGATCTAGATCTGTCAGAAAAATAGCACGAAACAAGAACAGAGGATATTTCTGCGACACGGTGGTCAAAACGTCCGGGAGTATATATAAAGAATTTTTATCTTGCAAAACAAGTATTCCAGAAGAAAACGGAGTCGGGGAGGCTCACGAGGGGCGCACGAGCCACCAGGGCGCGCCTGGGGGGTGGCGCGCCTTGGTGCCTCGTGTGCAACTCGTGGGTCCCCTCGGCTGTTTCTTATTTTTGTATTTTTTCTAATATTCCAAAACTGACAGAAAGTATTTTCATGGAATTTTTGGAGTCGGTTTACTTACACTATCATGTACCTCTTCCTTTTCAGGGTTCTGGAGTGTTCTGGAAGGTCTCTCTTATGTATTCCTCCGGTGTCATAGTTTGAATAATGTTAGTCTCAACATTAATAGGCGTACCTGAGATGTAATGCTTAATTCTTTGCCCATTGACCACCTTCGGATTAGTGCCTTCGGCGTTATTGATCTTAATGGCTCCAGAGCGATAAACTTCCTCAATGATATACGGTCCTTCCCATTTAGAGAGAAGTTTTCCTGCAAAAAATCTAAAACAAGAATTGTACAATAGAACATACTCACCCACTTTGAATTCCCTTTTTGAATTCTTTTATCATGACATCTTTTAAATTTTCTTTAAACAATTTGGCATTTTCATAAGCTTGGGTTCTCCATTCATCTAGTGAGCTAATATCAAATAACCTCTTTTCACTGGCAAGTTTAAAATCATAATTGAGTTCTTTAATGGCCCAATATGCTTTATGTTCAAACTCAAGAGGTAAATGACACGCTTTTCCATAAACCATTTTATAGGGAGACATACCCATAGGATTTTTATAAGCAGTTCTATAAGCCCATAATGCATCATCAAGTTTCTTAGACCAATTCTTTCTAGATCTATTGACGGTTTTTTGCAAAATTAACTTTATTTCTCTATTGCTCAATTCAACTTGACCACTAGATTGAGGGTGATAGGGAGATGCAATTCTATGGTTGACATCATATTTAGCAAGCAGTTTACGGAATGCACCATGAATAAAATGTGAACCACCATCAGTCATTAAGTATCTAGGGACTCCGAACCTCGGGAAAATAACTTCTTTAAGCATTTTAATAGAAGTGTTATGATCAGCACTACTAGTTGGAATAGCTTCTACCCACTTAGTAACGTAATCAACAACAACTAAAATATGTGTATACCCATTAGAGGAAGGAAAAGGTCCCATATAATCAAATCCCCAAACATCAAATGGTTCAATAACAAGTGAATAATTCCTAGGCATTTCCTGACATCTACTAATATTACCAATTCTTTGACATTCATCACAAGATAAGACAAACTTACGAGCATCCTTGAAAAGAGTAGGCCAATAAAAACCAGATTGCAGTACCTTATGTGCAGTTCTGTCTCCCGCACGGTGTCCTCCGTAAGCCTCGGAATGACACTTCCATAAGATTTGTTCATGTTCATTCTCAGGTATACAATGTCTAATAATACCATCCACTCCTTCTTTATAAATATGTGGGTCATCCCAGAAGTAATGTCGTAAATCAAAGAAGAACTTTTTCTTTTGTTGGTATGTGAAACTAGGTGGTATAAATTTAGCAACAATGTAATTAGCATAGTATGCATACCAAGGAATATTACGGGAAGCATTTATGACAGCTAATTGCTCATCGGGAAAACTATCATCAATAGGTAGTGGGTCATTAAGAATATTTTCCAACCTAGACAAGTTATCTGCTACGGGGTTCTCAGCTCCCTTCCTATCAGTAACATGCAAGTCAAATTCTTGTCGCAATAGAACCCACCTAATGAGTCTAGGTTTAGCATCTTTCTTTTCCATAAGGTATTTAATAGCAGCATGATCGGTGTGAACAATTACTTTATAATCAACTATGTAAGATCTGAATTTATCACATGCAAACACAACTGCTAGAAATTCTTTCTCAGTAGTAGCATAATTTCTTTGAGCACTGTCTAGAGTTTTACTAGCATAATGGATAACATTTAATTTCTTATCAACTCTCTGTCCTAGAATAACACCAACAGCATAATCACTAGCATCACACAAAATTTCAAAAGGCAAGTTCCAATCAGGTGGTTGAACAATAGGTGCAGAGGTTAATGCTTTCTTATGTGTTTCAAAGGCTTCAACACAATCATCATCAAAAACAAATGGAACATCTTTTCGCAAGAGATTAGTAAGAGGCCTAGAAATTTTAGAGAAGTCTTTAATAAACCTTCTATAGAAACCAGCATGACCAAGGAAACTTCTTATACCTTTAATATCTTTAGGACATGGCATTTTCTCAATTGCATTAACTTTAGCCTTATCTACTTCAATACCTCGTTCAGAAATTTTATGCCCCAAGACAATACCTTCATTCACCATAAAGTGGCACTTCTCCCAATTCAAGACAAGATTAGTTTGTTCACATCTCTACAAAACTCGATCAAGGTTGCTTAAGCAACCATCAAAGGAAGTTCCGTAAACGGGAAAATCATCCATGAAAACCTCAACAATCTTTTCACAAAAGTCCGAGAATATAGCAGTCATACTTCTTTGAAAGGTAGCAGGTGCATTGCATAAACCAAAAGGCATACGTCTATAAGCATAAGTTCCAAAAGGACAAGTAAAGGTGGTTTTCTCTTGGTCGGCCTGTGATACAGGTATTTGAGAGAAACCAGAATATCCATCAAGAAAGAAAAAGTGTGTTTGCTTGGATAATCTTTCTAACATTTGATCAATAAAAGGTAAGGGGTAATGCTCTTTTCTAGTGGCTTTGTTTAATTTTCTAAAATCAATTACCATCCTATAACCAGTTACAATTCTTTGTGGAATGAGTTCATTTTTATCGTTAGGAACAACAGTAATGCCTCCTTTCTTAGGGACACAATGAACGGGACTTACCCATCTACTATCAGCTATGGGATAGATTATACCTGCTTCTAGAAGCTTTAATATTTCAGTTCTTACCACCTCCTTCATCTTAGGATTTAATCGTCGTTGGTGGTCGACAACTGGTTTAGCATCAGGCTCCATATTAATTTTGTGCTGACATAAAGTGGGACTAATTCCCTTAAGATCATCAAGAGTATATCCAATAGCAGCACGGTGCTTCCTCGGAGTTTTTAGTAATCTCTTCTCTTCATGCTCTGAAAGGTTAGCACTAATAATAACAGGACATATCTTCTTTTCATCTAGATAAGCATATTTCAATGTATCAGGCAATTGTTTCAGTTCGAATACAGGGTCACCCTTAGGTGGAGGAGGGCCTCCAATAGTTTCAACAGGCAAATTGTGTTTAAGGATAGGTGGTTGATCAAAGAACATCATATCTATTTCATTTCTTTCATTCATGTGCATATCATTTTCATGGTCTAGCAAATATTGTTCTAACGGATCAGTAGGAGGTACGGCAATAGAAGCAAGACCAATAATTTCATCTTTACAAGGCAATTCTTTATCATGAGGATGTCTACGAAACTTGAAGAAATTAAACTCATGAGACATACCACCAAAATTAACACTAACAGTTTCTTTAGCGCAATCAATCTTGGCATTAACAGTGTTCAAGAAAGGTATACCAAATATAATGGAACAAAAATCATCTTGTGGAGAACCGAGGACTAGAAAATCAGTAGGGTATTTTATTTTTCCACACAAGACTTCAACATCTCTAACGATCCCAAGTGGTGTAATGGTATCTCTGTTTGCAAGCTTAATAGTAACATCAATGTCCTCTATTTCAACAGGTGCAATATCATTCATAATTTCTTGATATAAGGTAAACGGAATAGCATTCACACTAGCACCCAAATCACATAAGCCATGATAACAATGATCTCCTATTTTAACAGAGACAACAGACATGCCTACAACAGGTCTGTTTTTTATCTTTAGGATCTGGTTTAGCAATTCTAGCTGCTTCATCACAGAAGTAAATAACATGCCCATCTATATTATCGACCAAGAGATCTTTAACCATAGCAACATTAGGTTCAACTTTAATTTGTTAAGAGGGTCTAGGTGCTCTAATATTACTTTTGTTAACCACAGTTGAAACTTTAGCATGTTCCTTAATCCTAAAAGGAAAAGGTGGTTTCTCAATATAAGCGGTAGGCACAACTGGATCAACATGGTAAACAATTGTTTCTTTTTTAACACTAATGGGTTCCTCAATCTTTTCTTTAACAGAGGGATGATATTTAAACCACTTCTCCTTAGGGAGATCAATATGAGTAGCAAATGATTCACAAAAGGAAGCTACTATCTCAGAGTCAAGTCCATATTTCGTGCTAAACTTATGAAAACATCGGTAGTCATAAAAGATTTAACACAATCAAACTCAAGTATTATACCTGACTCATTACCTTTGTTGAGTTCCCAATATTCAGAGTTGTGTTTAATTCTTTCCAGAAGATCCCATCTGAATTCAATAGTTTTATAAAGGAGCCAGTCGAAGAAGAATCGAGCATGGTTTGATCATCATGAGAAAGCCGAGCATAAAAATTCTGTATGATAATTTCTCTTGAGAGCTCATGATTAGGGCATGTGTACATCATGTACTTAAGCCTCCCCCAAGCTTGAGCGATGCTTTCTCCTTCACGAGGCCAAAAATTATATATATATAACTCCGATCACGATGAACCAGATGCATAGGATAAAACTTCTGATGAAATTCCAATTTCAATCGATTCCAATCCCACGTTCCAATATCATCACATAGCCTATACCATGTCAATGCCTTTCCCTTCAAAGATAAAGGGAAAACCTTCGTCTTAACTTCATCTCCGGGTAAACCTACAAGCTTAAATAATCCACAAACTTCATCAACATAGATTAAGTGCATATCAGGATGTATTGTTCCATCTCCTACATAAGGATTAGCTAGCAGTTTCTCTATCATACCTGAAGGAATCTCATAATAAATATTTTCAGTAGGTGTTGTAGGCTGAGGAGCAACTCTTTGTGCTTCCGGTCGAGGTGAAGATACCCCGAACAAACCCCTCAAAGGATTACTTTCCATAGTGACAAGTGACAATAAATTTCAGCACGTAATATAAATGTTTCCTTACCAAATTCCACTCACCAAAGGCGCTTCACTCCCCGGCAACGGTGCCAGAAAAGAGTCTTGATGACCCACAAGTATAGGGGATCAATTGTAGTCCTTTCAATAAGTAAGAGTGTTGAACCCAACGAGGAGCAGAAGGAAATGACAAGCGGTTTTCAGCAAGGTATTTTCTGCAAGCACTGAAATTATCGGTAACAAGTAGTTTGATAGCAAGATAATTTGTAACAAGTGACAAGTAGCAATAGTAACTAAGGTGCAGCAAGGTAGCCCAATCCTTTTGTTGCAAAGGACAGGCCGGAACGATCTCTTATAATAAGCTAAACGTTCTCGAGGACACATGGGAATTTCATCTAGTCACTTTCATCATGTTTGTTTGATTCGCGTTCGCTACTTTGATAATTTGATATGTGGGTGGACCGGTGCTTGGGTGCTGTTTTTACTTGAACAAGCCTCCCACTTATGATTAACCCCTCTCACAAGCATCCGCAACTATGAAAGAAGAATTAATATAAATCTAACCATAGCATTAAACATATGGATCCAAATCAGCCCCTTACGGAATAGCGCATAAACTAGGGTTTAAGCTTCTGTCACTCTAGCAACCCATCATCTAATTACTACTCCACAATGAATTCCCTTAGACCCAAAGATGGTGAAGTGTCATGTAGTCGACGTTCACATGACACCACTAAGAGAATCAACAACATACATATCATCAAAATATCAAACGAATACCAAATTCATATGATTACTTATGACAAGACTTCTCCCATGTCCTCAAGAACAAAAGTGACTACTCACAAATCATGTTCATGTTCAAGATCAGAGGGGTATTGAATAGCATAATGGATCTGAACATATAATCTTCCACCAAATAAACCAATTAGCATCAACTACAAGATGTAATCAACACTACTAGCAACCCACAGGTACCAATCTGAGGTTTTGAGACAAAGATTGAATACAAGAGATGAACTAGGGTTTGAGATGAGATGGTGCTGGTGAAGATGTTGATGAAGATTGGTCCTCCCACGATGAGAGGATCGTTGGTGATGACGATGGCTTCGATTTCCCCCTCCCGGAGGGAAGTATCCCCGGCGGAATTGCTCCGCCGGAGAGAAAATGTGCTCCTGCCCAAGTTCCGCCTCGAGACGGCGGCGCTCCGTCCCGAAAGTCTTCTCCTTATTTTTTCTAGGGCAAATGGGCTTATATACCAGAAAATGGGCACCGAAGGCTGGCCAGGGGCCCCACAAGCCACCAGGGCGCGCCTGGGGGTGGCGCACCCTGGTGCCTCGTGGGCACCTGGGTGGCCCCCTCTGGTACTTATTTTCTCCAGTATTTTTTATTTATTCCAAAATAAATCTCCATGAAATTGCAGCTCATTTGGAGTTGTGCAAAATAGGTATCTCTGGCATAGCTTTTTCAGGTCCAGAATTCCAGCTACCCGCAGTCTCCCTCCTTATGTAAATCTTGCATATTAAGAGAGAAAATGCATTAGAATTGCTCCACAAAGTGTTATATTGATTAAAAAAACTATAAATAATAGTAGGAAAACATGATGCAAAATGGACGTATCAATGGCGGTGCCCCACTATGCCTACCTGAAGCTGAAGATGTCAGGTCCGAAGGGCATAATCACCATAGCCAGCGACTACAAGAAGTCCCTGGAGTGCGCTGCGGCCGGCTCCCGGCTGGTCGAGTCCCTGATCATCGCTGAAGAGAAGGGCCAGCTCGACTGGCTCGTGGCCCTGGCAAGCTAGTAGCCAGCCATGCCGACCCCGACCAAGCAGACAGCCAACAAGGCGGCCTTCCAGCTGTCCAGGGACACCAAGAGGGTCCCGCTCGACCCGGCCAACCCCGAGCAGTGCGTTGTTGTGGGCACCTGCCTCGACAGCAAATAGGAAGGTGAACTTGTCGAGTTCCTCCATGAGAATCGGGATATCTTCGCTTGGTCTCCCAAAGACATGCCGGGTGTCCCAAGAAAGTTCACCGAGCACAAACTCCATGGCCGGCCAGATACCAAGCCGGTCCGGCAACCGCTCCGCCTCTTCTCCAAAGAGAAGCGAAGAACCATTGGTGAAGAGACCGCCCGGCTGCTCATAGCCGGCTTCATCGTGGAAGTTTTCCACCCCGAGTGGCTGGCCAACCCAGTCCTCGTGGTGAAAAAGAATGGAACTTGGCGCATGTGTCCCAAGGCGTGCCCCAAGGACCCTTTTGCTCTGCCCCGGATCGATCAAGTGATCGACTCCACTCCGACTGCGAGCTGCTGTCATTTCTAGACGCCTACTCCGGCTACCACCAGATCAAGCTGGACCCGGCCGATGCCCTCAAGACGTCCTTCATCACCCCGTTCGGGGCATACTGCTACATCAGCATGTCATTCGGCCTGAAGAACACTGGCACCACTTTCCAGCACTGCATGCAGAAATGCCTCCTGCCGCAGATCGGCAGGAACATGCATGTCTACGTCAACGACATCATGGTGAAGACCAAGCACCACCTCACCCTCCTGGACGACCTCAAGGAGACGTTCGCCAATCTGCACACATACCAGATCAAGCTCAACCCGGAGAAGTGTGTGTTCGGTGTGCCGGCCGGCCAGCTCCTCGGCTTCCTCGTATCGGAGTGGGGCATCGAAGCCAACCCCGAGAAGATCAAGTCCATCGAGCACATGCGCAAGCCGGCTCGGCTACGTGACGTCCAAAAGTTCACCGGCTGCCTGGCCTCTCTTAGCCGGTTCGTCCGCCGGATGGGCGAGCAGGCCCTGCCCCTGTACCAGCTGATGAAGAAGACGACCGAGTTTGACTGGACCCCATAGGTGGACGAAGCTTTCCACGACCTCAAGTGCATGCTCTCCACCGCCCCCATCCTGGCCGCGCCGGCTGAGAAGGAGCCCATGCTGATGTACATCACTGCCACCACCCGCGCAGTCAGTGTGGTGCTGGTGGTGGAGCGGCCTAAGGAGGGCAAGGCGTAGCCGGTCCAGCGGCATGTATACTACCTAAGCGAGGTGCTATCCCTCTCCAAGCAGAACTACCCCCACTACCAGAAGATGTGCTACGGCGTGTACTTGGCTGCCAAGAAGCTGAAGTAGTACTACCAGGAGCACTCCATCACTGTGGTAAGCACGGCTCCCCTCAGAGAGATCATCGGCAACAAAGATGCCACCGGCCGGGTCGCCAAGTGGGCCATCGAGCTGGCCGCCCACACCATCCTCTACGAGCCCCGCACGGCCATCAAGTCCCAGACGCTGGCAGATTTCCTCGTCGACTGGGCGGAAACCCAGTACTTGCCGCCGCCTCCCGACTTGACACACTGGTGGATGCACTTCGACGGCTCGAAGATTCGCTCTGGCTTGGGAGCCGGCATCGTCCTCTCGTCCCCCAAGAACGACCGACTGAAGTACGCACTGCAAATCCACTTCACCGCGTACAACAACATGGCGGAGTACGAGGCCCTCGTCCACGGCCTCCGGTTGGCCAAGGAGATTGGCATTCGGTGCATCCTCTGCTTCGGGGACTCGGACCTGGTGGTGCAGCAGGTCTCTGGCGAGTGGGACGCCAGGGATGCCAACATGGCCAGCTATCGTTTCCTGGTCCAGCAGATCTACGACGGCTTTGAAGGCTGGGAGTTCCACCATGTCCCTCGAGCCGACAACGAGGCGACCGACACGCTGGCTAAGATTGGCTCCACCCGGCAGGCCATCCCAGCCAACGTCTCCCTCGAGCATCTGCACAAGCCCTGCATCAAGCCCTCTCCCGACTCAGAGTCCATCTTCATCTCGGCCGACCCAACGGCCCCCACCTCTGGCTCGGGGGCTGCCGGCCCAGCCCCGGGGGCTGCTGGCTCCGGCTCGGGGGCTGCTGGCTCTGGCCCGCCGCCTCCCGACCCAACTGGCCCCATGGAAGCTGTCGTCCTGACGGTGGTAGAGGTACCATCCTGGGCACAGCCAATTCTCACTTATCTTGTGAGCGGTGAGCTCCCCACAGACGATGTCGCGGCCCGGCAAGTGCAGCACCGGGCTCTAGCCTACACCATCATCAACCGCGAGCTCATTAAGTGCAGCACAACCGGCGTCTTCCAGCGCTGCGTTGAGCCGGACAAAGGGATCGAGATCCTGAGAGACATCCACCAGGGCGAATGCGACCACCACGCCGCCTCGAGGACCCTCGTGGCCAAAGCCTTCCGCCATAGTTTCTACTGGTCGACTGCCCTAAAGGACGCCGAGCAGCTGGTCCTCAAGTCCAACGGATGTCAGCGCTTCAGCGCAAAGAACCACCAGCCAGCTGCAGCCCTCAAGACCATCCCCATCACGTGGCCCTTTGCCATCTGGGGCCTCGACATGGTAGGGACAAACAAGACCGCTCGAGGCGGCAAGACGCACCTGTTGGTGGCCATCGATAAGTTCACCAAGTGGATCGACGCCAAGCCAATCAAGAAGCTGGACGACCCCATAGCCGTCACGTTCATCAAAGACATCACTATCCGCTACGGCGTCCCCCACAGCATCATCATCGACAACGGCACCAACTTCGCCAAGGGCGCACTTGCTCGTTTCTGCGCCGACTCCGGCATCTGGCTCGACCTGGCGTCTGTCACCTACCCGCAGTCGAATGGCCAGGTGGAGAGGGCAAACGGTTTGATCCTAGCCGGCATCAAGCCTCGGCTCATCGAGCCGCTCAAGCGCTCGGCTGGCTGCTGGATCGACGAGCTGCCGTCTATGCTCTAGAGCCTCAGGACCACGCCCAACCGGTCAACCAGCTTCACCCCTTTCTTCCTCGTGTACAGGGCTGAGGCTGTCATCCCAACGGATATCGAGTTCGACTCGCCTCAAGTCACCCTGTACACGGAGGCGGAAGCAAAGGAGGCACGTGAAGACGGTGTCGACCTGCTCGAGGAGGCGAGTGAGCTGGCCCAGAGCCGGTCAACCATCTACCAGCAGAGCCTGCGTCGCTACCACAGCAAGAAGATCTGCCCTGTCGCATTCCGAGAGGGCGACCTCATGCTCCGGCTTGTCCAGTGGACAGCCGGCCAGCACAAGCTGTCCTCCCCTTGGGATGGCCCCTTCATCATCAGCAAGGCTCTGCACAACAATGCCTACTACCTCATTGATGCGCAGAAGGCGAGGAAGAACAAGAGGGACGGCTCCAGCGAGGAGACCAAGCACCCCTGGAATGCAGAGCTCCTCCGCCCGTTTTATAGTTGAAGTAGTGTATGTATGGATGTATCGCAACCTTTTGGTTTTAATGAAAGCGGCAGGTACCCCGAATGACACTCAGGGGCTACCTTTTCATCTCTATCGAGCAATTTACACGCCTTACCGCATTTTTTCTCTCCTCCCGGGTTGGCAAGTCCGGCTTGGGGGCTCGCCGGCTAGCCCGTGCCTCCCCTTTCTGCAGTCAGCTTAGTAGTGTGCGCGGTGTAAAAGGCCCTCTCTTCATCTCCAGCTACAGACCGCAACCCGGTTGTCCGACTGGCAAGAGCTAAAGGCTGGACACGCTCTCACATGAAAAATGACTAAGGAAAGATATCTGGCTTGGGTATGCCGGCTACACCTTTTCGTCCGCCTGCGCGCTCGCCGGCTGCGCTCCAGCCGGTTCCGCCACCTGCAGCCCAGCCGGCCCACTGCTCGCTCGCTCAAACCTAAACTCCTAAAGCCTAAGTACTGTACTCCCTCCCTTGAAGCCCACTTCCCATCCCAGCTATAGACCACAACCCGGCTGTCTGGCTGGCAAGGCAAAGCCAAGAGCGGGGGTGAACAAGAAAGTTGGCTAAGGGAGTAAGGGCAGAAAGCAAGCCGACACATGACAGCATACACATATGTGCATAAAGCACTTGCATAAATACACAAATAAAAGGCCCCAGGCCATAGGTTCATTACAATCACCTACACCCCCAGTGGGTGGATCTGCACACTAATACTACTGTTTGAAGCAAAAGACAGAAAAATAGGTAAAAGTGGGACGTCTAGGCGACGGGCGCATCGGCTTCCGACTGCTGGCTCTCGGGGCCTCCGCCGCGGGAGCCGCAGAGGTAGTCGCGCCGGTGTCCGCCCCGACAGCCGCCGCGATCTTGGCATACGCCTCGGTGCTAGAGCCGGTTCCTTCCCCGTCCATCTCCCAGGCGCTGCCATCTGCGTCGTCGAGGGCCAGCCCGAAGGTGTCCTCCGGGATCTCTTCCCCCGTCTCCGCACGCTCCTTGACGAATTCGTCGAACGGAGCGTAGAAGGCGAGGTCACTGGCCCGGGCACCAATGGCATCAGCAAGCGGCGCCAGTTCCGCCTCGTGCCGGCTCGCCGGATGGCCAGCTGGGCCAGGCCCACCTCCGGATACCAGGAGAGCATGAAGTTCAGCGTGATCTCCGCGCCGACTCGAGCAGCGGAGGCCCTCCATGTGTCCACCCACTCCGGTGCCGCCTCTAACCACCTTGCCAGCCGGCTGACCATGCGGGGAATGACTGCAGACGGCCAGAGGTTCCGCACCAACCACAGGCCTGCGTCGCACAGATGGCCAAAGGCTTGGCGGACCGGCATAAGGCAGGCCTCGATGGCGATGACGACCTCCTCCACCGTCCGGGCATTGTTCTCGCCGATGCGGACGCCCAGCTCCCTCTCCGCCTCCCGGTGCCCCTCCACGGCCTCCTCGGCCACCCCTTGAGTATCGGGGAATACCTCTGAAGAAAGGAAAGAAGCAGCTGAGGCAACTGTAAAGACGCCGGCTGGCGGTAGCCGCCAGCCGGGCAGAGAAGAAAAAGCAAACCCAAGGAAGCTGGCCGCCACAGCCGGCGGCTGGCCAAAAAACACAACAAGATGGACTTACCGGAGAGAAGGGTGTCAATCTCCCGAGCCTACGACAGCATTTGATGCTCCCTCGCCGTGGCCATGCCGGTTCGCTGGTTGTACTCAAGGGTGCGGTTGGAGAGCTCCTGGGAGGCCTTGCCCACCTCCTCCTTCTTGGTCATCGCCTCGCAGTGCTCGTCGGCGAGCCGCCTGAGCTCAGCCTGGTGGTCGGCCGCCTGCCGGTCTGCCTGCGCCTGCAGCCAGTCGCGCTCCTCGATGAGCATGTCGCGCTGCTGTCCGGCTCGGACCAGCCGGCGCCGAAGATCTTGCACCTCGGTCAGGTCGGCGGCGCTGGCTGCAAGCAGAAGCTGAGCACGCAATCAACCGCCAGCCAGATGAAGGGACACAGGAGAAAAAGAATAAACGCCTAGGAAGGTTCAGCCCGGCTGCTGTGCAGCCGGCCCGAACCTCTGGGGCTACACCCAGTGGGTGCACTGGCGCGCCCCCACTGGAAGAAGGCGGATACGTACCTCTCGCCTACCATGGCTCCTCCGCCTGGGCCGCGAACCGGCCCTTGAGCTCCTGGTATTGAGCTTTCCCCTTGTGGTACTCGCCCACCACCTTGTTATACAAGGCGGTCCGCTTGTCGGTGACGGCCTGCGGGAAGAAAAGAAGAAAGGAAACAAGAATCAAAAGGTGCTCGGGGAGGCTCGACCCGGCTGGGGCGCAGCCGGCCCGAGCCTCGGGGGCTACACCCAGTGGGTGCGCTGGCGTGCCCCTACTGGAAGACAGCCAAGGCGGACCAAGAAGGAAGAAAAACAAAGGAATCTTGGGGAAACCAAAGCAAACGTGACGGCAAAGGAAACTCACCGCGACGTTCTTCTCCATGTGAAGCAGCCTGGCCAGCGCACCCGTGACAAACTCCTTTAGCTGGTCGCGCTGGTTGGCGAACAGCGCCTACATCATGCCAACGGAGACTGCAGTAGCCGAGCCGCCTGCGGCCGTCCCGCTGGAGACCTCGCCCGCGGTCACCCACTCCCATTGCAGCCGGAGTGCAGAGCCGGATGATACGTCTCCATCGTATCTACTTTTCCAAACACTTTTGCTCTTGTTTTGGACTCTAATTTGCAAGATTTGAATGAAACTAACCCGGACTGACGCTGTTTTCAGCAGAACTACCATGGTGTTGTTTTTGTGCAGAAATAAAAGTTCTCGAAATTGGATGAAACTTTTTGGAGATTTTTTTGGATTAAATAAAAAATACTGGAGCCAAGATCCACTTGAGGGGGGCCACCTACTGCCCACGAGGCACCAGGGCGCGCCACCCCCCCTGGCGCGACCTGGTGGCTTGTGGAGCCCATGTGGCTCCGCTAACCCTAATCTCAGGCCTATAAATTCACAATTCCAGAGAAAAAAATAGGAGAAGAAGTTTCATCACGTTCTACGATACGGAGCCAACGCCACCTCATGTTCTTCATCGGGAGGCCAGATCTGGAGTCCGTTTGGGGCTCCGGAGAGGGGGATCTTCCGTCATCGCCATCATCAACCATCCTTCATAACCAATTTCATGATCCTCACCGCTGGGAGTGGGTAATTCCTTCGTAGGCTTGCTGGACGGTGATGGGTTGGATGAGATTTATCATGTAATCGAGTTAGTTTTGTTAGGGCTTGACCCCTAGTATCCACTATGTTCTGAGATTGATGTTGCTATGACTTTGCTATGCTTAATGCTTGTCACTAGGGCCTGAGTGCCATGATTTCAGATCTGAACCCTTTATGTTTTCATGAATATATTTGTGTTCTTTATCCGATCTTGCAAGTTATACGCACATGCTATGTGTTATGATCCGCATACCCCAAGGTGACAATAATTGGGATTCTTTCCGGTGATTACCGTAGTTTGAGGAGTTCATGTATTCACTATGTGTTAATGCTTTGTTCCGGTTCTCTATTAAAAGGAGGCCTTAATATCCCTTAGTTTCCTTATGGACCCCGCTGCCATGGGAGGGTAGGACAAAAGATGTCATGCAAGTTCTTATCGCAAGCACGTATGACTATATACGGAATACATGCCTACATTACATTGATGAATTGGAGCTAGTTCTGTGTCGCCCTAGGTTATGATTGTTACATGATGAATTTTATCCAACATAATCATCGATCCAATGCCTATGAGTTTTTCACATATTGTTCTTTGCCAAGTTACTACTGTTACTATTATTGCTACTGCTATCAAACTACCATACTACTGTGCTACTGATCACTTGCTGTAGATATTTAGTCTCCAGGTGTGGTTGAATTAACAACTCAACTGCTAATACTTGCAAATATTCTTTGGCTCCCCTTGTGTCGAATCAATAAACTTGGGTTGAATACTCTACCCTCAAAAACTGTTGCGAACCCCTATACTTGTGGGTTATCAAGACCTTTTTCTGGCGCCGTTGCCGGGGAGCATAGCTCTATTCGTTGAGTCACTTGGGACTTATATCTGTTGATCACTATGAAGAATCTGAAAGACGCTAAGACCAAGATCGTTCCCTTTAAGACGGGGGGAGGTAACGAACTGCCATCTAGCTCTGCACTTGATTCACCTTCTGTTTTGAGTAAGCTTGCAACACCACCACCTGCTATTAATTCTGAAATGTCACAAGTTATTGATGATACTACTTCTGCTATGAATGATACTTATGATGATGCTAGTACTATGCTTGATAATGCTGTGCCACTTGGTGAATTTCTTGATGAACAACTTGCGAAAGCTAAAGAAATTGAAAATGTTGAAACTCTTGAGAATTATGATTCACCTATTATGTCTAGCTCTCCTACTAGAGTTGAGTCACCTGATGAACATGTCTTTGATAGGGAGACAGCTAGAGCCATTCTTTCTTGTAATGATAGAGATGAAGTTATAAAATTGCTTGCTGAAATGAAAGAAAAATCTATGAAGGAGAGAATGAAATATGATCCTAAGTTTGCTACCTCTCCCATATTTGTTACTGATAAGGATTATGAATTCTCTGTCGATCCTGAGTTAATTACTTTGGTAGAATCTGATCCTTTCCATGGCTATGAAACTGAAACCGTTGTGGCACACCTTACTAAATTAAATGATATAGCCACCCTGTTCGCTGATGAGGAAAAATTTCGCTATTACTATATCCATAAGTTGTTTCCTTTCTCATTAAAGGGTATGCTAAGAAATGGTTTAATACTCTTGCTCCTGGTTGTGTGCGTAGTCCCCAGGATATGATATACTACTTCTCTGGAAAATATTTTCCTGCTCACAAGAAACAAGCTGCTTTACAGGAAATATTTAATTTTGTGCAAATTAAAGAAGAGAATCTCCCTCAAGCTTGGGGGAGGCTTCTCCAATTACTTAATGCTTTGCCTGATCACCCTCTTAAGAAGAATGAAATACTTGATATCTTTTATAATGGACTAACCGATGCTTCTAGGGACTACCTAGATAGTTGTGCTGGTTGTGTTTTCAGGGAACGAACTATTGAACAAGCTGAGGAACTATTGAATAATATATTGAAGAATGATAATGATTGGACACTTCCTGAACCACCGCCTAAACCCACTCTGAAGAAGAGGGGTATTCTATTTCTCAGTCCTGAAGATATGCAAGAAGCAAAGAAATGTATGAAGGAAAAAGGTATTAAAGCCGAAGATGTTAAGAATTTACCACCTATTGAAGAAATACATGGTCTTGACACACCGCCACAGGTAGTAGAGGTAAATTCTCTTATAAAGTTTGATGAAGGTGATATTCCTTATAACAAACCTCCTAGTCAATGTTTGTATGAATTTGACAATTATATTATTAAGCAAGATCATTTTAATGCAAATGTTATGAAACAATTGAAACAAAATGCCTACATGATTGATCACTTGAGTGACTTGTTGTTTAGAATTGCTAACGATGTCAAAGGTGTAGGTAAACATGCATCTATGGTTCAAACCCAATTAGAACAAGTTGCTAAATCTCAAAGTGAATTGCCATACCTATCGGTGTTTGTGAGGATGTGCCCGTTGTTGTTGCAAATGTTACTATCCTAACAGACTTTGTTGTACTTGATATGCCCGAGGACGACAACATGTCGATTATTGATACGTCCATTTTGCATCGTGTTTTGCTACTGTTATTTGTAGTGTTTTTAATCAATATAACACTTTGTGGAGCAATTCTAATGCCTTTTCTTTCTTAATATGCAAGATTTACACAAGGAGGGAGAATGCCATAGCTGGAATTCTGGACCTGAAAAAGCTATGTCAGAGATACCTATCACTACTGGAATCAGGCACTTTGCCGTCTGCTATAGCAGACGGCAAAGGCATGCTTGGCGGACGGCAAAGGCTTTGCCGTCAGCCAGCAGACGGCAAACACTCCGGCTGAACGGCTGCCGGCAAAGGCCGCTTTGCCGTCTGCTGGCAGACGGCAAAGAACTTTCCTTCTTTGCCGTCTGCCAGCAGACGGCAAAGAGCGTGGACGGCACAGAAAAGGTTCCATCCCCGTTAGGTGGCTAACGGCGCTCTTTGCCGTCTGCTGGCAGACGGCAAAGAGCTGTAGATGACGTCAGCTGATGTCAGGCTTCAGCTGGGCCCAGGCAGGCTCTTTGCCGTCTGCTGGCAGACGGCAAAGAACTTTCCTTCTTTGCCGTCTGCCAGCAGACGGCAAAGAGCTGTAGATGACGTCAGCTGACGTCAGGCTTCAGCTGGGCCCAGGCAGGCTCTTTGTCATCTGCCAGCAGACGGCAAAGAGGCCACATAGGCCAGCCCAGGTTGCACAGGCTGCTGCCACGTGGCCTCTTTGCCGTCTGCCAGCAGACGGCAAATTGGCTATATAGCCCCTGTTTTTTCTGTTTTTTGTTATATCAATTCATTTTCACAGAAATTCAAACACATATATATATATATTCAGAATCACATAGTTTCAAACATCAAACATCATACATCAAACGTAGTTTCAAACATCAAACATAGTTTCACCATCGTCATCAAACATCATACATCCAATTCATATATACATAGTTTCACAAACATCTAATATGTAAACAGTAGCATTCTGCCCTTCCATGAAGTGAATCAAACCTGCAAAAATGGGAGTAAGAAATTAGAAGAAGAAGAAGAAGACTAGAAGAAGAGGAAGAAAAAGAAGAAGAAGAAGAAGAAGAAGAAGAAGAAGAAGAAGAAGAAGAAGAAGACTAGAAGAAGAAGAAGAAGAAGAAGAAGAAGAAGAAGAAGAAGAAGAAGAAGAAGAAGAGGAAGAAGAAGGAGAAGAAGGAGAATGAGAAGAAGAAGAAGAAGGAGAAGAAGGAGAAGAAGAAGAGGAAGAAGAAGAAGGAGAAGAAGAAGAAGAAGAAGAAGAAGAAGAAGAAGAAGAAGAAGAAGAAGAAGAAGAAGAAGAAGAAGAAGAAGAAGAAGAAGAAGAAGAAAGAAGAAGAAGAAGAAGAAGGAATAGAGGAGAAGAAGAAGAAGAAGAAGAAGAAGAAGAAGAAGAAGGAGAAGAAGAAGGAGAAGAAGAAGAAGAAGAAGGAGAAGAAGAAGGAGAAGAAGGAGAAGGAGAAGGAGAAGGAGAAGGAGAAGGAGAAGGAGAAGAAGAAGAAGAAGAAGAAGAAGGAGAAGAAGAAGAAGAAGAAGAAGAAGAAGGAATAGAGGAGAAGAAGGAGAAGAAGGAGAAGAAGAAGAAGAAGAAGAAGAAGAAGAAGGAGCTAAATAGGTCATATTAAGTCATTTTGGAGCTAAATAGGTCATTTTGGAGCATATTAAGTCATTTTGGAGCTAAATAGGTCATTTTGGAGCTAATTAAGGTTATTATATCATTTTTGAGCTAGCTAAGCATATAAATCCATTTTTGGAGGAATAAATGCTAAGTATAGGTCATTTTAGAGCTATCCTAGGTTAAATAGGTCATTTTGGAACTAATTAAGGTTGTTATGTCATTTTTTAGCTAGCTAAGCATATTAAAGTCATTTTGGAGAAATAAATGCTAAGTTTAGGTCATTTTAGAGCTATCCTAGGTTAAATAGGTCATTTTTGAGCTAATTAAGGTTATTATGTCATTTTTGAGCTAGCTAAGCATATTAAGTGATTTTGGAGGAATAAATGCTAAGAAGAAGAAGAAGAAGATGATGATGATGAAGAAGATGAAGAAGAAGAAGAAGAGCTTCTTCCTCCTATTCCTTCTTTTCCTCCTCTTCCTTGTTTTTCTTTCATCTTATTCATTATTTGGAGAAATAAATGCTAAGTATACGTCATTTTAGAGCTATCCTAGGTTAAATAGGTCATTTTGGAGCTAATTAATGTTGTTATGTCATTTTTTTAGCTAGCTAAGCATATTGAGTCATTTTGTTAAGCTAAACACTTGGGAAAACTTACCATCATCACTTAGATGTAGGTGAAGGACCGGTCGCGCCAGTGGCAGACGGAGAAGCATCGGTCGATGCTTGTCGGGAGTTATGTTGCACCAAAGATCATTTGCAGTGTATCGTTAGCATGATGCAACTCAAATGTGAAGACTAGTAACTAATGACCATTCAAATGAAACTCACCGTGCCCGCCGGAGCAATGACTGGCATCGGCGGAGGGGTCGTGCCATTCTTTTCGCACATGCTCTGCACATTTGGTTTTCTCGAGTCAGTCATATTAGTTAGTAATGAAAGGAACATTACGTGCATGATTTGGCTAATATGCAGAAGAAACTTACCACGAAGAGCTCGTATAGGGCCCGTTGACCCGCCTCGTTCCGGTTCCTCTCCTCCTCCAATAGCTTAGCCGTCCTCTCCTCCGCCTCCCTCTCCCTCGCCGCCGCCTGCTGTCTCTCTTCCTCTAGAAGCGCCTGGGTCCTCGCTTCTGCTTCCTCAAGAGCAGCCTGGGTCTTCGCTCTCTCTGCCTCAATAGCAGCCTGCAACACCACTCGTTAGCATTGTAATCATCAATGGCCGCACACACAATGTAATGGAGGAAAGGTATCTGAGTCCGTATAACTAACCTGGAATTCGAGCTCCATTGGCCGTGCACGAGGCCTTATCTCAGGATCGGAGCTGGTCTGGCGCTTCTTGATCTGCGGGAGAGTGCTAGTACAACGTATCAGTCCATCCCCAATGGCTAACAAGCCATGGTGCCTCCCGCCACCAGATATCATCACCAGCTCTGGATCAAGAGGTTGCTGGCTCAGGTTAAACTCTGGCCCTTTCCTCGCCTTCCCCTCGTCTCTGTACCTCACAAGCTTGTTGTGGGAGGCGCGGTTGCTGAATTTCTCTGGATCATCGAGGTCAGACTCAGAGAATGCCTTGGCCTTCTTGTACGAGGCAGTATTGGACATGGCATAGAGGTCGAACAGCTCTGGCACTGGAGCCTTGTTGTGCCGCGCCTAAAAGAGAGGAACAGAGTATTAGTTAAGGGCTCAAGCTAGCATGAAGAATGAATTTGCATGAATCATGAAGCAAACCACATACCCAGTTTTCCCCGAACCCACGTAGGTTGACGCTGCCTAGATGGTGTGGGACACCTTTCATTTGGGCACGCTTCTCCTTTGCACCGTCGTGGACGTTGCGCCATTGGGGAGTGCACCACTCATCCACCAACGCCTCCCAACAGTCCATCCTATCCGCACACCATCTCGGGGGCACCTAAGTTAAGCAAGAGAAATTTGAGCGCTACACATACGAATCAAATCAAGGAACTAAGTACAAGGCCTTAAGAATAGGTAATTACCTTCATGTACTTCTCCTTACTCAGATAGTTGAGGCGGCACTTCTCTTTTTTCCTCCGAATACCAATCGAGGCGTAGTAGTCTCGAATAGCCTACGTCCGAGCCTCGTGCCGAAAGTTTTGAAGTAGGCGCCTGCACTCGTTGCCGATAACCCGAGCCGCGGCCTCCTCCTGTCCCTCAGCACACCTGTAGAAGGTCTGCAATCAAACAAGAAAACACGGATTAGTACAATCACTAGGGTTGCCAATCAAAGAAGAAAACACAACGTAGACGGCAAAGGAGAAATTACCCAAAACGTCTGGATCACAATGTCGGTTGCGAAGCGTCTTCTGCATCCTCTCAGTTGCGAAGCACCAACGATTTTGCACGCCCCCCCCCCCAATATTGCCTCGGTCGGGAGATGCAAAATCAAATGCTGCATTGGATTAAAGAATCCCGGTGGAAAGATCTTTTCTAACTTGCAGATCAACTCCGGCGCCAACTCTTCCAGTTCGTCTAGCACGTCAGGCGATAGTTCTTACGCACAAAGAGCACGGAAGAAATAGCTCAGCTCTGTCAGTACTAACCATTCATCCTCAGGGATAAAGCCACGCAACATCACCGGCATTACCCGCTCAAGCCATATGTGCCAATCATGACTCTTCATACCAAATATTTTCAATTTGTCAAGACTCGCTCCCCTCTTTAGATTCGTTGCATACCCATCGGGGAACATCAACTGCATTTTCACCCACAAGATCATTTCCCTCATAGCTGGCCTTCCAAGATTGAACCATGCCTTTGGCTTCCTCCAGTTCTTCTTTCCTTTCGGTTGTCGCATGTTTTGTAACGGTCTATCACATAGAGCCTCTTGATCGACTCTAGCCTTAGGGTTATCCTTTGACTTCCCCTCTATGCCGAACAATGTACCAAAAAGGGCCTCGGCGATATTCTTTTCAGTGTGCATCACGTCGATGTTGTGTGGGCAAATGAGGTCTTTAAAGTAAGGCAGATCCCACAAGCATATCTTGTGAGTCCAGGCGTGTTCCGAATTATACCCTTTGAAATATCCTGGACGCTCTGGATTAGGCTCGAGAGCGTTTAACTGATCCAGGGCCTGTTGGCCTGTCAATGCAGGTGGTGCAGAGTTTTTGACAACTCTACCTTTCATGAAATTTTTCTTGTCTTTTCTGAACTTATGGCCAGGATCCAGGAACTGTCTATGCAAGTCGAAGCAAGAATACTTGCGCCCGCCTGCAGCCAACGGAACTGAAGAGCTGCCTTGCATGTGGGGCACGGGAACCTTCCATGCACACACCAGCCAACGAATAGCGCATACGCCGGCAAGTCATGCGTCGAGTACATGTACCACACATGCATTTTGAAGTTTTGTTTTGTAGCGGCGTCATATGTCGTGATCCCATTATCCCAAGCTTCTTGCAATTCATCCTTAAGCGGCTGCATGTACACATTCATATTCTTCCCCGGATAGTTGGGCCCTGGAATTATCAACGTCAAGAAAATGTTCTTTCTTTTCATAATCTCTCCGGGGGGGAGATTGAGTGGAATGACAAATACAGGCCAGCAACTATATTGGGTTGCCGTCATACCAAACACTTGGAACCCATCCGTGCTGATGGCGACTCGAGGATGCCTTGGATCTGCCGCTTTGTCCTTATGTAAAGCATCGAAGTGCTTCCACGCAAAAGCGTCTGAAGTGTGTCCCAACATCGGATTCCCATCTGCATCTAGTTCGGTTCTTTTGCCCAATTTATGCCACGTCATCTGTCTGGCCGTCTCTTCGACCATGAAAAGACGTTGAAGTCTTGGTATGATTGGCATATACCGAAGAACATTAACTGGGATTTTGGTCTGACTCTTCTCACCCATACCGTTGTCTACCACAACATACCTGGAAGACTTGCAAATGGGACAATAGTTGAAGCCCGCATACTCAAGCCTAAATAAGGCACATCCATTCTCACAGGAATCTATCTTCTCATAGGGCATCTTAAGTGCACGTAGGATTTTGTCCGACTGGTACAGGTTTGCTGGCAATACATGGCCTTTGGGTAGAAAGCGTCCAAATATCGTCATCATCGCGTCGTAGCATTCTCTGCCCAGGTTGAACTGAGCCTTGAGAGCCATTACTTGCGCGATGGCATCCAGCTGACAAAGCTCAGTGTGCTCGTGGAGAGGACGTTTTGAAGACTCCAACATTTCATAGAAGGCCTTTGCAGATTCCTCCATCTCATCGTCCGAATCCCGAGCATCATCAAAGTCTTGCACCATGTCTTCGATCCCGGTACCATGCTCATCGGTGCGACGACGAACCACCTCAGCTCTGGCACATTGGGCAGACTCACCATGAAATCTCCACACCGTATAATCAGTCGTAAAACCCCACTTCTGCAAGTGTTTACCCATTTCATCCCGTGTCCACTTTTTATGGTTGTCGCACCGGACACAGGGGCACCAGGTTATATCCTGGCCATTTGCAAATGCGGTGCTCAGAAACCCCTTGGTTTTTGTTAACCATTCAATGGTCATTTCTTTCTAACTAGGGTGCCCGGTGTACATCCAAGCACGATCACTCATCTTGCCTACCTACTAAACACACAAGAAATATATACATAATTCAGCAAACCATATTCATCACTTAATAGAGTTTGTCAGTTTTATTACGTCCATGCAACCTAGACGCTAGTAGGTAAAGATAGGTCCTAATCCCACCCGAATATGTGTAGATTGGGTTCGTTTTCCCATGCTCTGCTCCGGATCCGACGCAAAATTTCAGCAGCACCTCCCCGCTGTTCTCCTGATACACGTCTCGGCAATAAGCAGAGAGGATGTGTACCCGGAGAACAACAGGGAGGCACTGACGAAATTCTGCATCGGATCCGGAGCAGAGCATATGGGAAAACGAACCCAATCTACACATACTCGGGCTGTCCATGGATAACGTTGGACAATTCGAAAGAATCACGGTTATAAATATGCAAATGCATGCATATTTATAGATGTAACCCTTTCGAACGGGAGACGCATAGTGGTCACGCATACTGATGATTGACACCTATAGCTAGCAAGTTTCATCGGCACGAAGACCGGAACAGAGCAAATGAAGGGGGGAGGAGGAGATGTCATTTGTGCTCACCCACGAACATAGGGGCGGAGCTCGTCGAACGCACGGGGAGTTCGTCGAACACCAGACCCTCGCAGCCCCGAAAGAACTGCACATTTAAATCCACCCGATCAACACAAATATATATGATGTTTTTCTTAACAAAATCGGGAAATATACTTCCTAACTCATAATTCACAAATATATGACCCCATCGGCCTCTGGAAGGCCGAAGAGCACCTTTTCAGTCAACAGGAGGCCGAAGAGGTGTCGGGGGTCGGGGGTGTCGTGTCTGGGTGGCGTGGTGTCGGGGTGTCGTGGTGTCGGGGTGTCGTGTCGGGGTCGGGGTGTCGGGGGTGTCGTGTCTGGGTGTCGTGGTGTCGGGGTGTCAGGGGTGTCGGGGTCGGGGTCGGGGTCGGGGTCGGGGTGTCGGGGGGTGTCGTGTCTGGGTGTCGTGGTGTCGCGGTGTCAGGGGTGTCGGGGTCGGGGTGCCGTGTCGGGGTCGGGGTGTCGGGTCGGGGTCGGGGTGCCGTGTCGGTGTCGGGGTGTCGGGTCGGGGTCGGGGTCGGGGTGCCGTGCCGGGGTCGGTGTCGGGGTCGGGGTGTCGGGTCGGGGTCGGGTTGTCGGGTCGGGGTCGGGGTGCCGTGTCGGGGTCGGGATCGAGGTCGGGGTGTCGGGGTCGGGGTGTCGGGTCGGGGTCGGGTTGTCGGGTCAGGGTCGAGGTGCCGTGTCGGGGTCGGGGTTTTTTCTCTTTTTTTTCTTTTCTTCTTCTTCCTCTTCTTTCTTTTCTTCCTTTTCTTCCTTTTTTTTTCCTTCTTCTTCTTCTTCTTCCTCCTTTCCTTTTTCCTCTTCTTCTTCTCCTCCTCTCCTCTTTTTTCTTATTCTTCTTCCTCTTCTTCTTTTTTGTTCTCCTCCTCCTCCTCTTCTTCTTCTTCCTTTCCTTTTTTCCTCTTCTTCTTCTCCTCCTCTCCTCTTTTATTCTTCTTCTTCTTCTTCTTTTTTCTTCTCCTCCTCCTCTTCTTCTGTTTCTTCTTATTATTATTATTATTTTTTGTTCTTTTTCTTTTTATTTTTCCTTTTTTTTCATCTTCTTTTCTTCTTTTTTTTCTTCTAGGTTTTTTTTCTACCTAAATGTCTAAATATTTTTTCCTATTTACCCAAACACCTAAACAACTATTTGCAAAACATCTAAAAACAGAAAACTAAAAATCTAATTAGAAAAACAGAAAAAAAAATTAAAAGGGGGGCAGGGGAAGCTCACCAGAGAGGGGCAGGGGGCAGGGCGGCCGGCGGAGAGGAGAGGAGGCCGCCGGGGAGGGGGCGGCGGCAGGAGGGCCGTGAGGAGGGGGCGGCGCCGCGGTGGTGGAGGTGCGCCATGGGGAGGGGGGCAGGCGGTGGTGGAGGGCGGGGAGGGGGCGGCGGCGGCGGTGAGAGAGGGGGGGAGGGGGCGGCGGCAAGAGGGCGGGGAGGGGGCGGCGAGAGGGCGGGGAGGGGGCGGCGGCGGCGGCGGCGGTGAGAGAGGGGAACGGGCGCGGGTGTGAGAGAGAGAGAGGTGAGAGAAAGAGAGAGAGGCGGGAGGCGCGGGGGGATGGCGAAAATTAAGCCCCCTCTTTGCCGTCTGCTGGCAGACGGCAAAGTTCTTTGCCCTCTGCCAGCAGACGGCAAAGAGGGGGGCCGTTAGCCCGTCCCCGCCGTTACACTGTGGGGCCCCCCCTCACCTCTTTGCCGTCTGCTGATAGACGGCAAAGAGTTCTTTGCCGTCTGCCAGCAGACGGCAAAGAAGTGGCCCGTGTGACCTGGCAAGTGCAGTACCAAGTGGGGCCCACTTTGTTCTTTGCCGTCTGCCAGCAGACGGCAAAGAAGTGCAGATGGCAAAGAGCCTCTTTGCCATCAGCATGTTCTTTACCGTCTGCTTTATAAAAGCAGACGGCAAATATCCTCTTTGCCATCTGCCAGCAGACGGCAAAGAGCTGGCAGATGGCAAAGTCCCTGATTCCAGTAGTGTATTCTGCACATCTCCAAATGAGCTGAAATTTTACGGAAATTTATTTTGGAATAAATAAAAAATACTGGAAGCAAGAAGTACCAGAGGGGGCCACCCAGGTGCCCACGAGGCACCAGGGCGCGCCACCCCCCCCCCCCCCCAGGCATCTGGCCCCCATTTTCTGGTATATAAGTGAATTTGCCCTAGAAAAAATATAGAGAAGACTTTCAGGACGGTGCGCCACCGTCTCGAGGCGGAACTTGGGCAGGAGCACTTTTGCTCTCCGGTGGAGAGATTCTACCGGGGATACTTCCCTCCGAGAGGGGGAAACCATCGCCATCGACATCAACAGCAATCCTCTCATCGTGGGAGGACTAATCTTCATCAACATCTTCACCAGCAACATCTCATCTCAAACCCTAGTTCATCTCTTGTATTCAATCTTTGCGTGAAAACCTCAGATTCGTACCTGTGGGTTGCTAGTAGTGTTGATTACACCTTGTAGTTGATGCTAGTTGGTTTATTTGGTGGAAGATTATATGTTCAGATCTATTATGCTATTCAATCCCTCTCTGATCTTGGACATGATTATGATTTGTGAGTAGTTACTTTTGTTCTTGAGGACATAGGAGAAGTCTTGTCGTAAGTAATCATGTGAATTTGGTATTCGTTCAATATTTTGATGATATGTATGTTGTTGATTCCCTTAGTGGTGTCATGTGAACGTCGACTACATGACACTTCACCATCTTTGGGCCTAAGGGAATGCATTGTGGAGTAGTAATTAGATGATGGGTTGCTAGAGTGACAGAAGCTTAAACCCTAGTTTTGCGCTATTCCGTAAGGGGCTGATTTGGATCCATATGTTTAATGCTATGGTTAGAGTTATCTTAATTCTTCTTTCGTAGTTGCGGATGCTTGCGAGAGGGGGTAATCATAAGTGGGAGGCTTGTTCAAGTAAGAACAGCACCCAAGCACCGGTCCACCCACGTATCAAATTATCAAAGTAGCGAACGCGAATCAAACAAACATGATGAAAGTGACTAGATGAGATTCCCATGTGTCCTCGAGAACACTTTGCTTATTATAAGAGATCATTACGGCTTGTCCTTTGCTACAAAAAAGGATTGGGCCACTTTGCTGCACTCTTTGTTACTATTGCTACTTGTCACTTGTTACGAATTATCTTGCTATCAAACTACTCGTTACCGATAATTTCAGTGCTTGCAGAAAATACCTTGCTGAAAACTGCTTGTCATTTCCTTCTGCTCCTCGTTGGGTTCGACACACTTACTTATCGAAAGGACTACGATTGATCCCCTATACTTGTGGGTCATCAAGACTCTTTTCTGGCGCTGTTGCCGGGGAGTGAAGCGCCTTTGCTGAGTGGAATTTGGTAAGGAAACATTTTTATTACGTGCTGAAATTTATTGTTGCTTGTCACTATGGAAAGTAATCCTTTGAGGGGTTTGTTAGGGGTATCTTTACCTCGACCGGAAACACAAATAGTTGCTCCTCAACCTATTGCACCTACTGAAAATATTTATTATGAGATTCCTCCGGGTATGATAGAGAAACTGCTAGCTAATCCTTATGCAGGAGATGGAACAGTACATCCTGATATGCACTTGATCTATGTGGATGAAATTTGTGGATTGTTTAAGCTTGCAGGTTTATCCGGAGATGGAGTTAAGAAGAAAGTATTCCCTTTATCTTTGGAGGGAAATGCATTAATGTGGTATAGGCTATGTGATGATACTGATACATGGGACTGGAACCGATTGAAACTAGAATTCCATCAAAAAATCATCCTATGCATTTGGTTCATCGTGATCGGAATTATATATATAATTTTTGGCCTCATGAAGGAGAAAGCATCGCTCAAGCTTGGGGGAGGCTTAAGTACATGATGTACACATGCCCCAATCATGAGCTCTCAAAAGAAATTATCTTACAGAATTTTTATGCTCGGCTTTCTCATGATAATCAAACTACGCTCGATTCTTCTTTGACTGGCTCCTTTATGAAGAAAACTATTGAATTCAGATGGGATCTTTTGGAAAGAGTTAAATGCAACTCTGAAGATTGGGAACTCGACAAAGGTAATGAGTCAGGTATAATACTTGAGTTTGATTGTGTTAAATCTTTTATGGCCACCGATGCTTTTCATAAGTTTAGCACTAAATATGGACTTGACTCTGAGATAATAGCTTCCTTTTGTGAATCATTTGCTACTCATGTTGATCTCCCTAAGGAGAAGTGGTTTAAATATCATCCCCCTGTTAAAGAAAAGATTGAGGAACCTGTTAGTGTTAAACAAGAAACAATTGTTTACCATGTTGATCCAGTTGTGCCTACTTCTTATATTGAGAAACCACCTTTTCCTGTTAGGATTAAGGAACATGCTAAAATTTCAACTATGGTTAACAAAAGTAATATTAGAGCACCTAGACCCTCTGAACAAATTAAAGTTGAACCTGATATTGCTATGGTTAAAGATCTCTTAGTCGATAATATAGATGGGCATGTTATTTACTTTTGTGAGGAGGCTGCTAGAATTGCTAAACCTGTTAGAAATGAACGAGATATGTTAGACAAGAACAAGCCCGTAGTTGGTATGCCTGTTGTTTCTGTTAAGATTGGAGATCATTGCTATCATGGTTTGTGTGATATGGGTGCTAGTGTGAGTGCTATTCCATTTTCTTTATATCAAGAAGTAATGCATGATATTGCACCTGTTGAGATTGAAGATATTGATGTTACTATTAAGCTTGCAAATAGAGATACAATTACACCACTTGGGATTGTTAGAGATGTTGAAGTCTTGTGTGGCAAAATTAAATACCCTACTGATTTCTTAGTACTTGGCTCACAACAAGATAATTTTTGTCCCATTATATTTGGTAGACCTTTCTTGAATACCGTTAATGCTGAAATTTATTGTGTTAAAGAAAAGGTTCAAGTTAAGTTTAGTGATATATCTCATGAGTTTAATTTCTCCAAGTTTCATAGACAACCTCATGATAAAGAATTTCCTAGTAAAAATGAAATTATTGGTCTTGCTTCTATTGCCGTACCTCCTACTGATCCGTTAGAACAATATTTGCTGGACCACGAAAACGATATGCATATGAATGAAAAAATGAAAATGATAAGATGTTCTTTGATCAACCACCTATCCTTAAACATAATTTGCCTGTTGAAACTCTTGGAGGCCCTCCTCCGCCTAAAAGTGATCTTGTATTTGAATTGAAGCAATTGCCCGATACATTGAAATATGCTTATCTTGATGAAAAGAAGATATATCCTGTTATTATTAGTGGTAACCTTTCAGCTCATGAAGAAAAAAGATTACTAAAAACTCTAAGGAAGCATCATGCTACTATTGGATATACTCTTGATGATCTTAAGGGCATTAGTCCCACTCTATGTCAGCACAAAATTAATATGGAGCCTGATGCTAAACCAGTTGTCGACCACCAACGACGATCAAATCCTAAGATGAAAGAGGTGGTAAGAACCGAAATATTAAAACTTCTGGAAGTAGGTATAATCTATCCCATAGCTGATAGTAGATGGGTAAGTCCCGTTCATTGTGTCCCTAAGAAAGGAGGTATTACCGTTGTTCCTAATGATAAAAATGAACTCGTTCCACAAATAATTGTAACTGGTTATAGGATGGTAATTGATTTTAGAAAATTAAACAAAGCTACTAGAAAATATCATTACCCCTTACCTTTTATTGATCAAATGATATAAAGATTATCTAAGCATACACACTTTTGTTTTCTAGATGGTTATTCTGGTTTTTCTCAAATACCCGTATCACAACCCGATCAAGAGAAAACCACCTTCACTTGTCCTTTTGGAACTTATGCTTATAGACATATGCCTTTTGGTTTATGCAATGCACCTGCTACCTTTCAAAGATGTATGACTGCTATATTCTCTGACTTTTGTGAAAAGATTGTTGAGGTGTTCATGGATGCTTTTTCTGTTTATGGAACTTCTTTTGATGATTGCTTAAGCAACCTTGATTGAGTTTTGCAGAGATGTGAAGAAACCAATCTTGTCTTGAATTGGGAGAAGTGCCACTTTATGGTGAATGAAGGCATTGTCTTGGGGCATAAAATTTCTGAAAGAGGTATTGAAGTTGATAAAGCTAAGGTTGATGCTATTGAGAAAATGCCATGTCCTAAAGATATTAAAGGTATAAGAAGTTTCCTTGGTCATGCTGGTTTCTATAGGAGATTTATTAAAGACTTCTCTAAAATTTCTAGGCCTCTTACCAATCTTTTGCAAAAAGATGTTCCATTTGTTTTTTATAATGACTGTCTAGAAGCCTTTGAAACACTTAAGAAAGCTTTAACCACTTCACCTATTGTAAAACCACCTGATTGGAACTTGCCTTTTGAAATAATGTGTGATGCTAGTGATTATGTTGTTGGTGCTATTCTAGGACAGAGAGTTGATAAGAAACTAAATGTTATCCATTATGCTAGTAAAACTCTAGACAATGCCCAAAGAAATTATGCTACTACTGAAAAAGAATTTCTAGCAGTTGTGTTTGCATGTGATAAATTCAGATCTTACATAGTTGATTCTAAAGTAACTGTTCACACCAATAATGCTGCTATTAAATATCTTATGGAAAAGAAAGATGCTAAACCTAGACTCACTAGGTGGGTTCTATTGCTACAAGAATTTGACTTGCATATTACTGATAGGAAGGGAGCTGAGAATCCCGTAGCAGATAATTTGTCTAGAATGGAAAATGTTCTTGATGACCCACTACCTATTAATGATGATTTTCCTGATGAACAATTAGCTATCATAAATGCTTCTCGTAATACCCCCATGGTATGCAGACTATGCTAATTATATTGTTGCTAAATTTATACCGCCTAGTTTCACATACCAACAAAAGAAAAAGTTCTTCTTTGATTTAAGACATTACTTCTGGGATGACCCACATCTTTATAAAGAAGGGGTAGATGGTATTATTAGACGTTGTATACCTGAGCATGAACAGGAAGAAATCCTACGGAAGTGTCATTTCGAGGCTTACGGAGGACACCATGCGGGAGACAGAACTGCACATAAGGTATTACAATCTGGTTTTTATTGGCCTACTCTTTTCAAGGATGCTCGTAAATTTGTCCTATCATGTGATGAATGTCAAAGAATTGGTAATGTTGGTAGACGTCAGGAAATGCCAATGAATTATTCACTTGCTGTTGAACCATTTGATGTTTGGGGATTTGATTATATGGGACCTTTTCCTAAATCCAATGGGTATACTCATATTTTAGTTGCTGTTGATTACGTTACTAAGTGGGTAGAAGCTATTCAACTAGTAGTGCTGATCATAACACTTCTATTAAAATGCTTAAAGAAGTTATTTTCCCGAGTTTGGAATCCCTAGATATTTGATGACTGATGGTGGTTCACATTTTATTCATGGTGCATTCCGTAAATTGCTTGCTAAATATGATGTCAACCATAGAATTGCATCTCCCTATCACCCTCAAACTAGTGGTCAAGTTGAATTGAGCAATAGAGAAATAAAATTAATTTTGCAAAAAACCATCAATAGATCTAGAAAGAATTGGTTTAAGAAACTTGACGATGCATTATGGGCTTATAGAACTGCTTATAAAAATCCTATGGGTATGTCTCGTTATAAAATGGTTTATTGAAAAGCATGTCATTTACCTCTTGAGTTAGAACATAAAGCATATTGGGTAATTAAAGAACTAAATTATGATTTTAAACTTGCCGGTGAAAAGAGGTTATTTGATATTAGCTCCTTAGATGAATGGAGAACCCAAGCTTATGAAAATGCCTAATTGTTTAAAGAGAAAGTTCAAAGATGGCATGATAGAAGAATTCAAAAACGGGAATTTAAAGTAGGTGAGCAAGTTCTATTGTACAATTCTCATTTGAGATTCTTTGCAGGAAAACTTCCCTCTAAATGGGAAGGACCGTATATCATCGAAGAAGTTTATCGCTCCAGAGCCATCAAAATAAATAACTCTGAAGGCACTAATCCTAGAGTGGTCAATGGGCAAAGAATTAAGCACTATATTTTTAGGTACTCCCATTAATGTTGAAACTAATATTATTGAAACAATTACACCGGAGGAATACATAAGAGAGACCTTCCGGAACACTCCAGAACCCTGAAAAGGAAGAGGTATGTGATACGGTAAGTAAACCGACTCCAAAAATTCCATAAAAATACTTTCTGTCACTTTTGGAAGATTAGAAAAAATACAAAAACAAGAAACAGCCGAGGGGACCCACCTGGTGCCCACGAGGCACCAGGGCGCGCCACCCCCCCCCCCCCCCAGGCGCGCCCTGGTGGCTCGTGGGCCCCACGTGAGCCTTCTCGACTCCGTTTTCTTCTGGATTACTTGTTTTGCAAGATAAAAAATCTTTATATATACTTCCAGATGTTTTGACCACCGTATCGCAGAAATCTCCTCTGTTCTTGTTTTGTGCTGTTTTCTGCCAGATTTCGAGGCCAGGCATCATGTCCTCCTCTTCCTCCAACAATGTGGGAGACGACGCTTGGTTGCTGCAGATGGAGCTTAGGAGGGAGGAGGAAGGAGAGGTCACCATGGAAGAGGGCGATGGAGATTCGCTTGAGGTCCACCCTCCGGCTTCCGAGAGGGGCACCCTTGCCAGTATCTCCACAATCTCGAATCCTCATCAAGCCATGAGAAGCATTACAAGCCATGGGATTCTAGAGGTTCAAGAAGGGCTTCCCCCTAGAAGGCCCTTACACAGGTTACATCGGAACAATTTTCATAATTTGGTTCACAACTATGGGGTCGAAAATACTTCTCGTAGACACATACCCTCCAATTGGGACATCTCTCGTCCAAGTGAAAGTGATGCAGGAAAGAATCCTTGGGGCCCGGAGAATAAGCATATTATGGCCGAAGTCCAAAGGAATACAGAGATGATACAGCATGTGCTCCGGGAAATCCAGAGCCTAAAGGAGATCCTAATTAATGTCATGTAGGACAAGCCCACCACATCATCGTCACCACCATCACCGAAGAAGGAAACTAGATCACATGGGTATGGGCACACCCCTTGGCTTGTGCCAAGCTTGAGGGAGGTGCCCCGGTATTGTATCACCATCACTTTTATTATCTTTACCTATTTTTAGTTCGATCCTTGGTTATTTCGTGATCTAGTTGAATAAAACTTTAGTATGATCTATTTTCGAGTGTTAGCTTTGTGATCTATCTATCTATGTAACCGAGTTGAGAGTTATATAATAAAGAGTAGTTTGAGTTTTTGTTTCTTTACTTTCATGTTCCAATTCTAGCAATGAAAATAATGAAAAAGATCATATGCTAATCTTATGGAAAGTAATGACATTACATAAAGAAAAGTATAAGTGGTAAAATTTATTGGAAGTTAACAAACATAGCATTAGTCAATGATGCAATTCATGAAAGAATTAATAAGGGAAGAGAAGATTCACATGCAAATATACTATCTTGGACATCTTTTATGATTGTGAGCCCCCATTAAGTATTTTATGTCAAATTGTTGACGTTGGACAAGGAAGACAACGTAATGAATTATGTTTGTTCATATTCACGTAGAAGTTATATTGCTATAGATCCTCCAACATGTGGTGCTTGCCCAATATCTTTGCTAGCCAAAAATCCGCACCAAGTAGAGATACTACTTGTGCATCCATAACCTTTAAACCCAGTTTCATGTCATGAGAGTCCACTATATCTACCTATGGATTGAATAAGATCCTTCAAGTAAGTTGTCATCGGTGCAAAAAGCAATAAAAATTGCCCCTAAATATGTCTGAACTTTTATTGTAAGGGAAATAAGCTTTGTACGAACTTGTGATGGTAAAGAAATAAAAGCGACAGACTGCATAATAAACGTTGCTATCACAAGGGGCAATATAAAGTGACATTCCATTGCATTAAGAGCTCTTGCATCCAACAACAAAAAGCGCATGACAACCTCTGCTTCCCTCTGCGAAGGGCCTATCCTTTACTTTTATGTATTTACTTTTTATGCAAGAGTCAATAGTGTTCTCCTCTATTTCCTTTTTACTTTTCTATTTTGTAAGCATCATGTGGTGGGGAAAGATCTATGCATATATATCCAGTTGGATATGAGTGATCATGAGTTATTATTGTTGACATCACCCTTGAGGTGAATAAGTTGGGAGGCGAACTCACAAGCCCCTATCTTTGTATGTGTCTGGCTGAAACTTTTTGCTCCATATATATGTCGTGAGTGTTAGCAATCATAGAAGACTAAATGATGGTTGAGTATGTGGACTTGCTAAATAGCTCCTACATGAGACCCTTCCGGAAAATATGATGAATTGCAATTGCATTGTTGACTGAGAACATAGTTTGTTAGTTTTCAAGAGAGTTTATGCCTTATACTCCATTGTTGTGATGAATTGTTACTTGCTCATAAGAAGTTTATGATAATAAATATTGTTGTTATAATAATGATCATGATGCTACTATGTCTGTATTTTTTTTATCGACACCTCTCTCTCTAAACATGTGGACATGATTATCGATATCGGCTGTCGCTTGAGGACAAGCGAGGTCTAAGCTTGGGGGAGTTGATACGTCCATTTTGCATCATGTTTTGCTACTGTTATTTGTAGTGTTTTTAATCAATATAACACTTTGTGGAGCAATTCTAATGCATTTTCTCTCTTAATATGCAAGATTTACACAAGGAGGGAGATTGCCGGCAGCTGGAATTCTGGACCTGAAAAAGCTATGTTAGAGATACCTATTCTGCACATCTCCAGATGAGCTGAAATTTTATGGAGATTTATTTTGGAATAAATAAAAAATACTGGAAGCAAGAAGTACCAAAGGGGGCCACCCAGGTGCCCACGAGGCACCAGGGCGCGCCACCCCCCCCTCCCCCCCAGGCGCGCCCTGGTACCTCGTGGGGCCCCTGGCCAGCCTCTGGCCCCCATTTTCTGGTGTATAAGTGAATTTTCCCTAGAAAAAATATAGAGAAGACTTTCAGGATGGTGCATCGCCGTCTCGAGGCGGAACTTGGGCAGGAGCACTTCTGCTCTCCGGCGGAGAGATTCTGCCGGGGATACTTCCCTCTGGGAGGGGGAAATCGTCGCCATCGACAGCAACAGCGATCCTCTCATCGTGGGAGGACTAATCTTCATCAACATCTTCACCAGCACCATCTCATCTCAAACCCTAGTTCATCTCTTGTATTCAATCTTTGCCTCAAAACATCAGATTGGTACCTGTGGGTTGCTAGTAGTGTTGATTACACCTTGTAGTTGATGCTAGTTGGTTTATTTGGTGGAAGATTATATGTTCAGATCTATTATGCTATTCAATCCCTCTCTGATCTTGGACATGATTATGATTTGTGAGTAGTTACATTTGTTCTTGAAGACATGGGAGAAGTCTTGTCGTAAGTAATCATGTGAATTTGGTATTCGTTCGATATTTTGATGATATTTATGTTGTTGATTCCCTTAGTGGTGTCATGTGAACGTCGACTACATGACACTTCACCATCTTTGGGCCTAAGGGAATGCATTGTGGAGTAGTAATTAGATGATGGGTTGCTAGAGTGACAGAAGCTTAAACCCTAGTTTATGCGCTATTCCGTAAGGGGCTGATTTGGATCCATATGTTTAAAGCTATGGTTAGAGTTATCTTAATTCTTCTTTCGTAGTTGCGGATGCTTGCGAGAGGGGGTAATCATAAGTGGGAGGCTTGTTCAAGTAAGAACAACACCCAAGCACCGGTCCACCCACATATCAAATTATCAAAGTAGCAAACGTGAATCAAACAAACATGATGAAAGTGACTAGATGAGATTCCCATGTGTCCTCGAGAACGCTTTGCTTATTATAAGAGATCGTTCCGGCTTGTCCTTTGCTACAAAAAAGGATTGGGCCACTTTGCTGAACTCTTTGTTACTATTGCTACTTGTCACTTGTTACAAATTATCTTGCTATCAAACTACTCGTTACCGATAATTTGAGTGCTTGCAGAAAATACCTTGCTGAAAACAGCTTGTCATTTCCTTCTGCTCCTCGTTGGGTTCGACACTCTTACTTATCGAAAGGACTATGATTGATCCCCTATACTTGTGGGTCATCAATTATCCTTGGTAGACCCTTTTTGAATACTGCAGGGGCTGTTATTGATTGCAACAAAAGCAAGGTCACTTTTCATATCAATGGTAATGAGCATACGGTGCACTTTCCGAAGAAACAATTTCAAGTAAACGGTATTCCTGTTATTGAAAAGACTCTGACAATTACTATTGGAAGTTTTCAACTCCCTCTTAATACAATCAATAAGAAATATGAAACACTTATAATTGGGGAGATGCATATCCCTGTTGAGGTAACTTAGTGTTATACGAAAATTATTCGGTTTCATGTCACTCGGAAATAGTTTGTTAATAAGACTTGATCAACCTTATTAAAGGATTCTTTTTGAGAGGCATGTGGTCGATGAATTTAGTAAGCACAACCTTCTGCTCCCACTTTTTGTTTTCTGTTAATTATAGTTTAATAAAATAAAATGCCATGATTATCCTGTTTTCTGAATTATCCGTGCAACAAAAAAATGGCCCAAAAATAAAAGTGCTCAGAATGCAATAAAATTTTGACATGAATTTTTATAGAATATTTAAGAATTTTTGGCACTAAAAACATACCAGGGGGATGCCCCAGGTGCCCACGAGGCACCATGGCGCGCCACCCCTCCGGGGCGCGCCCTGGTGGCTTGTGGACCCCACAGGGACGCCCTCACTTATCCCTTCAGCCCACTTCATCTCTTACCTCTAGCAAAAATTCCTGGTAGCTCTCTCTCTCTCTCGTGTTCTTACTCCCAAACCTGAGATTTTCGATCTCTTTGCTCGGAGCTCCGTTTCCGAAACTGTTTTGGGAGATTGCTACTTGGTATGTGACTCCTCCATTGCTCCAATTAGTTTTTGCCCTAGTGAATTATATTTTGCATAATTAGTTGCTCTTGGAGCTACTAAAAATGAGCTTGCATGTTGAATTCTTTGAGTTCCAAGTAGTTTGAATGCTTGATATGGCCTCTAGACATCCATATGAGTAGTTGCTATCAATTTTGTGAAGTTTTGTTAACATCTTTTTGTGGCCCAAAATTTTTCAGAAAATTGTTCGTAGAGAAAATGAATTTCTTCCGGAGGAGTTCCTCGAAGTGGAATGCCAAGGGAGTCCTTGGGGACTCCTCGGACAGCGACCTCAACATTCCGCGTAGGACGGAGGTCCGGCCGTGCGAATGGCCGCACAATGCCTTCATGAACGAAGCCGGATTCTACCAAGAGTTTGCGCAATTTGTTGCCAATGCCGGATTGACCAACTTTCTCGCAGATGAGTGTGACCAGCACCACATCCTTACTAATTCCTTTGTGCAAAACTTTCATTTCCTGAATAGGCTCGAACCACCTGCGGTGCGCTTTGATTTATATGCTGAACATCATCAGATACCGCTTGCTGAATTTTGTGAGATATGTTTGATCCCATTTGATGGGGAAATAAGAGGGCCTCGGCCGGAGGAGTTTGAGGGCTTCCTCCGCACTTTAACTGTGGGCGAGGAAAGGGGCGTGTCGAAAGCCCGAGCCACTAGCTTGCAATTACCCACTGTTCATTACTTTGCTTTATTCATAGGGAAATGCTTGACTGCTAGAGAGCAAGGTGGTGCTCTATGTGCACTTGACTTTGCCATTTTACGCCGCGCACTGCATAATGACAACACTTATAACCTGCGAGCTATCATTGCATGCCGCCTGCACACTAATAGGACTAAGGCTAAAATTCATGGTGGCATTTATGCCACTCGCTTAGCAAGACATTTAAACGTTAACATACGCCCACATGATTACTTGTTGCCTAGAGTTTACTTAGATCACCAGTCTATGCGGGATCACCACTTTCTTGATGCTCCTGAGCCTCCTCACCACATTCGTTATAACTTGGTTTTTAGTGAGGATACTCATGATATTATTCCGTTGCATGCACCTGCTTTGTTTGATTCTCATGCCAGGAACGGATATACTGTTATGCCACCGGACATCGTTGCTTACCGAAATGCATTGGCCGCGATAGAGGATGAGGCCCAAGATTGGGACGCTAGGGTGCCGCCGCCTCAGCACTTTCACATGGGACCGGATGGCTACTACGGATGGCCGTAGACCAAGCTAGGCAAAAGCCTAAGCTTGGGGGAGTACGTATTTCTCACCGACATTACATTCATGATCACACATTTCATTCCAGTTGTCGGTGTTCATACTTTTTCATTGTATAATCCATGTTGTTTTATTATCTCGCTTTCTTCTTGCGTGTTTGAAAAACTTTGAGAAAATCCAAAAACATTTCTCGCTTCTTTTCGGTTTTTCTTTCTAGCCTAATTAGTTGTAGTATTAAAAGAAAACCCAAAAAGATTTTCCGTTTCTTCTTTTGCTTGTTGGGAGCTTTCCCGTTTAAATAGTTTTTCTCGTTTTTGTTTTGTCTTCTTTAATTTGCTTCCTTCAAGAAAAAACTAAAAACTCCAAAAATATTTCAGTGTGTTTCTCTGAAATTCTTTTCTTTCGTTGAGTCATTGTAAGGAAAAGACCACGATGAAAATGTTGAGTGGCTCTCGTATGCATTATTGTTGATCTAACAAGAGCCCATATTACCTTGTCTTCTCCTTTGAATAAAATGTTTGCAGATTCCAGCTTAGTCCACGGCACACTTGCACTATTATTATATTCACATCATTCGGTCATGCAAGTGAAAGGCAATAATGACGATGATTTGATGAAGTGACTGTGGCAAGGAAAAGCGGGTATGAACTCAACTTGTTTTTGTTTTTGTAAATATGTTTAACTCAGTAGCCATGATTCAGCATATTATGATTAAACATGTTTATGATGACAATTAGAGATTATAGTTGCTCATGACATGCTTAAGTAGCTAGGAGTGGATAATGATTTATCTTGGGTGTCAACATGCATTTAAAATGTTCATGATGTAGTATGATGATATGGTATCCTCCTCTGAATGTTTCGAATGGCTTGACTTGGCACATGTTCATGCATGTAGTTGATTCAAAACCAACACAGCCTCCACGATATTTATGTTCATGGTGTTTATATCCTACTCATGCTAGTATTCAATGTTGATTATTCATAATGCATGATTATGCCCGTTTTCGCTCTCTAGCTGATCGCTTCTCAACCTAGTTGCTAGCCTTCGCCTGTACTAAGCGGAAATACTGCTTGTGCATCAAAACCCTTAAACCAAAGTTATTCTAGATGAGTCCACTATATCTACCCATATGCGGTATTACTCTGCCGTTCTAAGTAAATTTGCATGTGCCACCTCTAAATATTCAAATGAACATCTGTTTTGCGTGCCCGTACCGCTCATGGAGCGACAGGGGGCGGTCGGTATCTTCCATGCTAAGCGGGTTATTCTCATGATGAGTCTTTATTCACTTGTCCTCGCACGAGAGGGGCTGGTAATCGGGATGCCGAGTCCCATGATTAAAATTGCAAATTAATAAAACAAACTCCCCCGGAAAAGTTGTTGGTATGGAGGGCACCCGAGGATTCGGCTAGCCATGGCTTGTGTTTGTTGGTGCAGGGGGAGTAAACTTTACTTTACCGCTTGGGAACCGCCGCTAATGTGTTTAGCATGGGAGATATTGAAAACTCTCGGTCGTGACGTTGACAGGAAAGGCATACCTCCCAAAATTATATTTATCTCTGATTTAAGCTTTGAGCTCTGGCACCTATGCAAATCCCTGCTTCCCTCTGCGAAGGGCCCATCTATTTACTTTTATGTTATTTTACTTTTATTGTTGAGTCACCACCTTCTCAAATAAGCACCCGTCCTGAGAGCACTATTGTCATTCTCATGCATTGTGTATAGTTAATGTTGTGTGCATCATGAATGGATCTCTTCTACCATGAATTACAATGTTTAGTCGCTGCTTGAACTTTGGAGGTGCTCTGCATTTATGTTGCGGTCTCAAAAAGGGCTAGCGAGATACCATGTTGTCATATTATATCATGATCGTTTTGACAAAGTGTTGGCATTTGAGATATCTTATTATTGCTCGCTAGTTGATTATGCCATTGATATGAGTGAATATAATTTCTAAGAGTTATCATTTGCATGCTTAGTTATAATCTTTGCTGAAACCCTGGGTATTATTTAAGCATATATATAGATACAAGATCAAAAGAGTTCGTAAAAGTTTTTCTTTATCACTTTCAGTTTGTCAACTGAATTGCTTGAGGACAAGCAATGAGTTAAGCTTGGGGGAGTTGATACGTCTCCGTCGTATCTACTTTTCCAAACACTTTTGCTCTTGTTTTGCACTCTAATTTGCATGATTTGAATGAAACTAACCCGGACTGACGCTGTTTTCAGCAGAACTACCATGGTGTTGTTTTTTGTGCAGAAATAAAAGTTCTCGGAATTGGACAAAACTTTTTGGAGATTTTTTATGGATTAAATAAAAAATACTGGAGCTAAGATCCACTAGAGGAGGGCCACCTGCTGCCCACGAGGCACCAGGGCGTGCCACCCCCCCACCCCCCCGGCGCGCCCTGGTGGCTTGTGGGGCCAACGTGGCTCCGCTGACCCTAATCTCAGGCCTATAAATTCACAATTTCAGAGAAAAAAATAGGAGAAGAAGTTTCATCACGTTCTATGATACGGAGCCACCGCCACCCCCTGTTCTTCATCGGGAGGTCAGGGTGTGCAAAACCGAACTGAAAACTAAAAACCGAACCAAAAAAACTAAATCGAACCAAAATTTTGGTTTTTTCAGGTTTTGGTTTTGGTTTCAGTTTCCAATTTAGTAAACCATTTAAGTTTGGGTTTTTTCGGTTAAAAGCGAACGGTTTTCGGTTAAACCGAATTAACCGAGAGTAGTTTCACGCTGAGAACATATTAGTTGAACCTTCAGCCACCCGCCCACCCCTCCTTTTATAGCCTTCCGCCCCACTGCGTTGCAGCTCGACGCGCGAGGTGGTACTAAAGGTTATAGCTTGAGCCGGCGACCTGTGCACCTGGCGCATGTTGGGCCTCAAATTATGAAGCCCATAGGGCCACTTTGACTCGAGCGATCGCTTTGTCCCACTCAAGCGACCAGCCCTTTGATCCAGTCCACGCATCCAATAGCTTGCCTCAGAAAAAAAAATAGCGAACTGCTTTTGTCGGGAGATCGGCTTGGAGAGGGTTGTGGCTCTTTCCTTTTTTTCTGCCTGCTCCTTCACGTAATCATAAATCTGCCTAATCACTAAGATCTGCTATCATTAATGCATATAGGACCAAATCATGTGTGCCATATAATGCCTAGGACCAAATCATATAATGATCTAGTCTACGTAGCTAGTTCTCACAAGAAAAATCTAACCTACATACACGGACAGAATCATGTGACAAAAAAATAATTGTTGTTGGTTCAAAAATTCGCGTCAACTTTGGTTATTTTGGTTATTACCGAAACCGAACCGAAATTAAATGCTTATTACCGAAACCGAACCATATCTATGTATAAAACCGTATAAACCAAAGTATAAAAACTGTATAAACCAAAAACCGTATAAACCGAACCGAATCAAACTGAAAAAACCGAATGCACACCCTGATCGGGAGGCCAGATCTGGAGTCCGTTTGGGGCTCCGGAGAGGGGGATCTTCCGTCATCGTCATCATCAACCATCCTTCATCACCAATTTCATGATGCTCACAGCCGGGAGTGAGTAATTCCTTCGTGGGCTTGCTGGACGGTGATGGGTTTGATGAGATTTATCATGTAATCGAGTTAGTTTTGTTAGGGCTTGATCCCTAGTATCCACTATGTTCTGAGATTGATGTTGCTATGACTTTGCTATGCTTAATGCTTGTCACTAGGGCCCGAGTGCCATGATTTCAGATCTGAACCCTTTATGTTTTCAAGAATATATTTGTGTTCTTGATCCGATCTTGCAAGTTATACGCACCTGCTATGTATTATGATCCGCATACCCCAAGGTGACAATAATTGGGATTTCTTTCCGGTGATTACCGTAGTTTGAGGAGTTCATGTATTCACTATGTGTTAATGCTTTGTTCCGGTTCTCTATTAAAAGGAGGCCTTAATATCCCTTAGTTTCCTTATGGACCCCGCTGCCACGGGAGGGTAGGACAAAAGATGTCATGCAAGTTCTTATCGCAAGCACGTATGACTATATACGGAATACATGCCTACATTACATTGATGAATTGGAGCTAGTTCTGTGTCGCCCTAGGTTATGACTGTTACATGATGAATGTTATCCAACATAATCACCGATCCAATGCCTACGAGTTTTTCACATATTGTTCTTTGCTAAGTTACTACTGTTACTATTATTGCTACTGCTATCAAAATACCATACTACTATGCTACTGATCACTTGCTGCAGATATTTAGTCTCTAGGTGTGGTTGAATTGACAACTCAACTGCTAATACTTGCAAATATTCTTTGGCTCCCCTTGTGTCGAATCAATAAATTTGGGTTGAATACTCTACCCTCGAAAACTGTTGTGATCCCCTATACTTGTGGGTTATCACCGGAGCTAGCTCCGCTAGCTGCGGGCCTTGGCTCGAGGGTGTGCTCTAGGACCCGGGTGTCCGCTGACGCAATGACAAGGGTGCCGGCGTTCTCGGGCTCGATCCCTGCCTCCGGCTGCCGCGCCTCTCCGATGGCTCCATCGGCCCCGCCAGCTGCGGCGCCCGCTCCCGGCCGCTGTACCTCGCCGCCGGCTGCCGGCTCGCTGCCCCTCTGGCTGGCTCCGTTGGTCGGGCCGGCTCCCCCATCCTGGTCGCCGGCCGAAGGCACACCGGTGGTGACTACCCGATCGGCTGCCGGCTCCTGGGGATCCGCTGCCGCCTGGTCGGCCATGTGGCCGGCGTCGGCCCTTCGCGCGTGCGCCTCGGCCTCCGCCCGGTGGGCCGGGTCGTGCACCCGCTTCGTGCGACCCTCTTGGGGTCGCGACGGCGGTGGGGAATCCACTTCCGAGGCCGGTGGCGGGGAAGCACCCGCCCTGTCCTTGGTTGCGGCTTCCTCCCGCGCCTTCGCAGCGGCCTCTTCCCAGGCCATCGCGGCGCGCTCCTCCACCTGTCCGACCGCAGCGGCCTGCTGGGCCTCGAGCTCCTCTGCACCTATGTCTGCTGGCCGGTGCTCGTCCGAGCCCTCTGCGGCCCTCTGCTGACCGGCCGTGCCCCCAGGCATGGTCGTCTCGGCGGTCTTGGAGAATTTAATGGGGGCCCTATGCGGTGGGGTCCCAATAAGAAACGAGAAACCGAGAAGGAAGGCGACTGGGAAAACAAGTCACGTTCAGAGGGAAAGAAAGACTACCCGACGCTCACGAGGATCATGCGCTTCTGAACAGCCGGCTGCTTCGAGGCCGGCCGGCTGCCACCGGGCCCATGGCCGGCGGCGTGGACCTTCTTCGCGGCCGGTGCCTCGGACGGCTGCGCCCTAGCCGACCACTTCTCAGCCGGTCATGCCTCGGCCGGCTGCTTCCCGTGCGGCTGGCCCACGGTCGGCTGATTCCCATGTGGCTGGGCCTCGGCCGCTTGCTCCTCAGCCGAAGGATCCTCGGCCTCCTTCCACTGCCGCCTACTGACGCCGTCGCCGGCTCCGGCCGGCGCAGACGGGGGCGCTGCATGGCTCGATACGGTGAAGATCTCCACGTCATCATCATCGGACTAGTCCCGAACCATTACGAAGGGCAGGGACTCACCAGCTGCCCCGGATCTGCCGGCTCCTCCTGCACTTCCTCATCCTCCCCTGCGGAGACGGCGGGGCCCTCATCGGCCTCGCCCTTCTTGTTGTCCTCCCCTTCGGAGTCCTCTCGATCCGAAGCCAGCCGCATCAGATGCGGGCCATCGTGCGTCTGCTGGCTCGAGAACACCTACAGCCGTAGCCGGCGTAAGACGAGACAGAAAGAAGAAAGGGCAGAAGAGGTGGCCGGATGGAAAACGTATCGCTAGCGCCGTGAAGTTCCGGCAAGTAGGCTCCTTGCCGAAGTACCATTGCTCCACGTCCAGCTGGGCATTGGAGATATCGTTGATGCGCCAGGCGATAGCTCGATCGTTGACAGCCGGCAGGGATCGCGTCGGCCGCTCAGGTCGCAGATCCGGTGCGGCAGGCGCTGCAGCGGCTGCACCTGGCGATGGACGAACGTCGCGATGAAGTCGGTGGCGATGAGGCCCTCCGTGTTTATCATTTGCTGCAGCCGGCGGCAGATCACGTTGATCTCCTGGTTCAATTTCTTGGGGTCGTAGCCCCAGTGCAGCTTCGCAGCTGGCGCGACGTTGGTGAAGGCCGGCAAGTTGATGCGGTCGTTGGCCGGCTCGACGTTCTTCCCGTAAAACGCCGACTCGAGGAGTGGCAGTTTGGGGAAGCCGACATTCGGCCAGATGTAGACGACGGCCGTCCCGTAAGCGCACATAACGCCGCCCCCACTCGTCTGCGGCTGGAAGTAGAAGAGTCGGCTGAAGATCTCCGTCGTCGGCAGCAGGCCGAGGTACCCCTCATGGAGGGCGAGGAATCTCGCCAGCTGCAGGACGGTGTTGGCGCCGAGGTGGTGCGGCTGCAGGCCGAAGAACTGCGGAAACCGACAAAAGAAGGTGCTCAAGGGAAGGCTGAGCCCGGGATCGAAGTGAACAATGAAGACCACCCGCTTGTCGTCCACTAGTGCGGGCACGACCTCGTTGCCGGGGGCGCGAGCGGCCACCACCGTCGCCGGTGGCAGCTTGTGCACCCGGCGGAGGCGGGCGATATCCTCCTTGGTCACCCACGACCCCTCCCACGAGCCTCTCGGGCCGGCCATGTCCGGGAGCGGCTGGGCCGTCGGCGCGGCCGCGGTCGAGCGGAGAAAACTGGCGAGGTTGCCCAGCAGGACGCCAATGTGGCACGACGGCGGCTTGGTCGGGTGGTGCCACAGCGGAGCTCGGTGCGCATGTGCACGTGGGAGAAGGCAAGCGCTGGGAAGAAGATGAAGCGAGGGGGGTGGAGCGGGCTGTGGCAAATGAAATGTGCCTCGGCCGCTCCCCCTCTCCTCCATTTAAAACCACCACGGGAATTGTGGGGTAGTAGGATCATTTGCGCCCACGATCCCCCACTACCCCTGCAATACACAGGTGCATTGACTCAAGATGGAAGCGCAACTGCCAGGTTTGGCTGCAGCGGATCCCGCGCGCGGGCCGAGGCCATGATATGTCTCCAACGTATCTATAATTTTTGATTGTTCCATGCTATTATAGTATCAATCTTGGATGTTTTATATACACTTATAAGCAATTATATATCATTTTTTGGGACTAACCTATTAACTTAGTGCCCAGTGCCAGTTGCTGTTTTTTGCCTGTTTTTGGTTTTTCAGAATATCAGTACCAAACGAAGTCCAAATGCCACGAAACTTTTTGGAGATTTTTTTCTGGACATAAGAGACACTAGAAGCTTCGGGAGAGGGCCAGAAGACAGAGGAGGTGGCCATGAGCCACCAGGGTGCGCCCTGGTGCCTCGTGGGCCCACCTCTGCTCCGTTTGACCTAATTCCACCTCTATAAATACTCTAAAATCGGGAAACCAATAGAGGAGTCCACGAAATACTTTTTCCGCCACCGCAAGTTCCTGTTCTCAAGAGATCCCATCTGGAGGCCTTTTCCGGCACTCTGTCAGAGGGGGATTCGATCACGAAGGGGCTCTACATCAACCTTGCTGCCCTTCCGATGATGCATGAGTAGTTTACCACAGACCTTTGGGTCCATAGTTAGTAGCTAGATGGCTTCTTCTCTCTTTTTGATCTTCAATACAATGTTCTCCTCGATGTTCTTGGAGTTCTATCCGATGTAATCACTTTTTGTGGTGTGTTTGTTGGGATCTGATGAATTGTGAGTTTATGATCAGATTATCCCTGAATATTATTTGAGTTTTCTCTGAACTCTTTTATGCATGATTGTTATAGCTTTGTATTTCTCTCCGATCTATTGATTTGGTTTGGCTAACTAGATTGATTTATATTGCAATGGGAGAGGTGCTTTGTAATGGGTTCGATCTTGCGGTGCTCAATCCCAGTGACAGAAAGGGACATGACATGTATGTATCGTTGCTATTAAGGGTAAAAATATGGGGTTTATTCATGCGTGAGTTTACTTTGTCTACATCATGTCATCTTGCTTAAGGCGTTACTCCGTTCTTTATGAACTTAATACTCTAGATGCATGCTGGATAGCGGTCGATGTGTGGAGTAATAGTAGTAGATGCAGAATCGTTTTGGTCTACTTGTCTCGGACGTGATGCCTATATACATGATCATTGCCTTGGATATCGTCATGATTATTTGCTTTTCTATCAATTGCCCAACAGTAATTTGTTCACCCACCTTATGCTATTTTCAAGAGAGAAGCCTCTAGTGAAAACTACGCCCCCCGGGTCTACCTTTATCATATATTGAAAATCCTAAAAATACCTTGCTGCAATTTTACTTTATTTATTTTATTTTGCATTTTTGTTCGGTCTATCTATCTATCACCATACAATTTAATCTTGCAATTAACCGCCAAGGGATTGACAACCCCTTGTTCGTGTTGGGTGCGAGGATTTGTTGTTTTGTGTGCAGGTGCTGCTAACGAGTTGTTGCATGATTCTCCTACTAGATTGATAACCTTGGTTTCATAACTGAGGGAAATACTTATCTCTACTGTACTGCATCATCCCCTCCTCTTCGGGGAAATCCCAACGCAGCTCACAAGTAGCAGGAAGAATTTCTTTCGCCGTTGCCGGGGAGACATCATCAACATCTATCAAGTACCTATGCATAAACTTTCATCTCCTTGCGTTTATTTTATTTGCCTTTAACTCCCGTTTTCATCTCCCCCACTACTAAAAAGTTTTTACACTACTAGGAAAAGGGCTGCTAGTGGCGCACCTGTTTTCGCTACTAATGGCGCACTACAGGTGCGCCACTAGCACCACGCCATTAGAATTTTTTACTAATGGCGCACCACTGGTGCGCCATTAGTATCTGGTATACTAATGGCGCACCATGCAGTGCGCCATTAGTATAGCCCACGGTGCGCCATTAGTATGCCTCCCAGGGGCCATATTTACCCATGTGCTTTGGCATACTAATGGCGCACTGGTGGATGATGCGCCATTAGTGTGCTCTGGCTTACTAATGGCGCACTATGTGGTGGTGCGCCACTAGTATGAATATTAGGGATTTTTTTTTTGTTTCTGATATTTTCACAGGTTACAAAATATATTATTTGACAGAATATAGCTAGCACCACACAGCAACAGCAGATTCATCGAATACAATAGAAGATTAGTGTCCGAATACAATTCATCATATTAGTCTCCGAATTTAAAATACCGAACAAAGTTAGAACATTACAAGTCTCGAAACCGCGAGTAGCGAGTTTGTCTTCACATTACAAGTCGATATCGATCATCTAAACTACCATCACATAGAAGAGAGCTGCGGTCATCACGATGAGCATAATCGCGATGAAACTGGTCTTCATCCGGTTCCTCCAACGCTCCCTCCTCTCTCCCGCTAGATAGCGCGCGTATCTAGATTCCGCCTCCGCCCTAGTGGTGTACCCTTTGTAACTGTTACCGCTGAAACGGTGAACCTGTGTCTGACACTCCTCCCAGTCGTCGTAGACTCCGGGAACCCTACCCTTGTACACGACATACGACGGCATCTCTATGCACTAGCCAAACAAAACGTTAGTACCAATTCACAGACAATACATAAGCAATATATAAGTATGCAACAAAAGGATCGGAAGAGAAAAGCAAGACATTAATAGCATCGATTACATCTAAGTTGAACTACTGTCCAAACCAAAGAGACATACAAGTTCATCAAAGTTTAATTACAACATGAGCCAATCGATGTTTCAAAACTAGACATAGCATCACTACTTTCGACACGACTCAAGGGACCGGAGCGTGGATGAAGCCGCCGTCTATCGTGATGGTCATGAAATTGCGGGCGTTGTCAGCCTGCATTTGTAGCGTTGTGTCTATCTCACTGTTGGACGGTTGATTTCTGAGGTAGAACTGCCCCGAGGTACGAAGGACATCTTGATGGATGATTTCCGCAAACTCCGACTGGATGCGAAAGAATTCTTGTCTGATGTCCGTGTCCTGGATTGCCGACAAGCTTGCGGCCCAAGCTTTGAGATTATTTGGTAGCAGAAGGTGATTATGGTCCCGTACGATCGCCCGCATGTGATGGAGGGCGTAGTAGGCATCCTTCTGACCGCCAGGCGGCTGCTTGACGCAGGGGAACGTCGTATTGTGGGCGAACACGTGCTTGCCGTACTTACGAACTGGCCTGGTGAAGGTGCCTCCAGATTTGGCGTAGCCGGGGAGAACATCATCAAGAACTTTCTTGACATTTGTGTAGTCTTTCTTCGACTGACGGTCCGAGTCGAAATACGTGGCCATGGAATATTTCGGGCTTAAGAGGATGAGTGTGCAATGTGTGTCACTGCACAAAACACGGAATGTTAAAAAAAACGATCGAAATCTAAGAAATCATATGTTACGGGGCGGTTGAGGGGACGACTTACACGGGAAAGTAAGGCACGAGGAAGTTATCCTTATCTGGGTTTGCCAGAATGACGCCTTCGAGGTAAGAACTCGCGACTTGCCGGTCCCCAGCGCTGCCCAAGATCTTGGCACGCATGTAGAAGGGGTCGACTATCACGATGTCCGGGGTCTTGTCTCTAATGATCCGCATCTCCATACTCAGCGAAAATAGCCGAACGAAGGTGTAGTGCAGCGGATGAAGGTTAAACATAGCGAAGATGTCATCAAACCGCAGGACGATCGTACCCCCGATGGCGCTATCCACAAAGCCCTTGCCCTCTGGCACCTTGGCCACGAAAACCGGGTATGCCACGTCATTTTCTCGGAGACGCCGCTTCTCCAAAGAAAGAACACTGTCATGCAGACTCCGCATAGCACCGGTTGCAGCATTGAGCATATTAGTCGGTAGCATCGGCCTACCCGCCACATGCACCCTCCTCGAGATATCCTTAGGTGAAGGTGGCCCGTCCTGAGCACGGGTCGTACTCGGTGCCGGCTGGCTCGCACCCTTGTTACTCTTTCTTTTTCGTCCCTTCTTCTTCTGCTGTAATGGGACCGAGTTCTGCTCACAGACCGCCTTCTTGAGTGTGCTGGGGCTGATAATATTTCGCACCTCGGCTATCTGAGGCTCGGTGAAGTCGGCAGCTGGAGGCGTCTCCTGAGAACTGAACGCCAGACGACGCCTGTTGCAATTGGGTTTCTCCGCGGTACCAGCTAGATCGCGATCGTCTTTTGCAGGGTTGGGTTCTTGAGAAGGAGGCCCCATGAATTCGTCATCGCACCCATGTTCGTTGAAGTACTTATCGACGTTGGTAAATGTACCGTCATCGTTGTCGTCGTCGTCTGGATCCTGTGCCATATGCATGCCCGGATCCTGTGCCATATGCATGTCCGGCATGTCCGGTAGCGTTGCGGCGGTCTTGCCATGGCTTGGCGCCGGCACGACTGGCGGTGTTGTCTTTGGGGTGGTGTCCCCCGCCCCCAAACGAATCTGGCTCTTCGGCCAAAGCAGGGGCCAACTTAGGCAGGCGCTGAGGGTCATCACATCATCTTCGTCGGCCCCGGCGGGTCGAATCGGAGGTAACAACTCGTCGCAGCCTGGCAGCACCCGAACCAGTTGAACCCTATACACGGTGGGTGGCATTGGATTACCGTGGAACACGGGGTTGCCCGGTTGAACGATTTTGCCCTTGGCGACATCGACCAACTCGTTGTTCACGAAGTGCAGGAGAGTGCACGGAACGTCGGCGGCACCCTGCGAAAACATGTAGGGCGTCAGGGATGCCCAGTCAAAGGCAAGGAGATGAAGTCCTCGGCCGAGAGGCTTAATTAGTTACCGTGATGATGGCGTCGAGCTCGGCTAATGTCGAGGCACCGCCAACGGCGGGCGTGCAATTGACGGAGGGGCCGCTTGCTGCCGAGGTGCCGGCCGGCGTACACCCGGGTGCATTAAGCTCCAATGCCCGTGCTGGCGTCGGAGACACCAATACCAGCTCCGCCGGAGACACCAATGGCGCCGCCTGCGCGTTGTGCGAGTTGCTGGCCGTGAAGCTGGGAATCGGGGGCGGCCCCTGTTGGCCGCTCGCAATCCACGTAGTCAGCCCATGAATCAAGGTAGGCATAATGTCGGTGAGCGTCGATCCCAGTTGTTGTTGCACTTGCTCTTGGACAATCTCCGGAATCCGCGCCACTTGTGCCTTGAGTTCTTGAACCTCGCGCGACTGGCTTTCCGAGCTGGTCTTTCTCTCCTTTCGCCCACCAGCGTTATAGTATGACGACCATTTTGTGGACAAGCCTTTGCCGGCCACACGACCAGCTGACGACGGCTTACTGAGCTTATCCTTGTTTTTCATTACGTTCAACGCCCTATTTAGAGTGCTGTCCCAAGGGATGCTCTGAGACGACCCCGCGCTACTGCTTTCAGTCTCCTGCGCCAGAACAAGCTCAAGCGCCCTGGTCTTCGGATCCGTGGTAAGCTCCTTTGTTACCGGGTCCTCCTTGTACCGGGCCCTGAGATAGTTCCTGGTCTGCTTGTCACGGTATTTCTCAAAGCGGGGCGGTAGGCCTTGCTCGGCACGCTCCGCGTCCTCCTTATCCCATATAGGCTCCGCCACTCTGTAACCGCAGGGACCGAGTTTGTGTTCCCCTAAGTTCAACTCCCGCATTTCTTTCCCCCACTGACTTGATTCGGAGGTTGCGCTGCTCTCGCACTTGATCTTGAACTCCTTGTAGTCATCTTCGCTGATCGAAGGATTTTTCGCCTTGATCTTCTCATAACTATCACCTTTCTCAATCATTCTTTTCACCGCGCTTCTCCAAGTAGACAGGGCCGTGCTCATCCTCGTGAGGGCGGCACTGTTCACTTTATTCCCTGAGAGGTGTGTGTTTTCAAATTCAGCGGGGAACTTGTATCGTTCGTGCAGCTTCGTGAAGAGGAGGTTGCGCAAATTCCCTCGGTCCTTATGCCTTAGGTTCTCGGTGTTGATCGAGACGGTGCTCCGGAGAATGCACCCGAGCTGAACCGAGTACCCCTTGACTATTTGTTTGGGCTCCGTTGGATGCCCGTCGGAGTCCACTTGAGTAAATTCCTCCTTGACGGTGCGGAGCACGTTCGGGCGCCGGTCCTTCCGTTGCCTCTTCGGTTGGCTGCCATCTGTGCGTGCGCTGCCATCATCAGTGGTGGCATCCTCGGCGGCACCATCAGTGGTGGCATCCTCGGCGGCACCATCAGTGGTGTCATCCCCGACGCCACTAGGGGTTGTGTAGTCAAGATCGGTGTCTTCTGCGGCGTCCTCATAGCGGTGAGGTTGTTCCTCCATCTCCTGGGACAGCTCCCAGAATTGCTTGCCGCCCGAACCACCGACCTCATCGTTGTGGGCCATGTTTCGCTCTAAATAGGAAAAAAGTTTGGTCAAAAAGTTGGTTATTGTCAAGGAACAAGATCATGGTCTCATCATTTAGGGTTTGTCGACACCGAGGCATCCTAAAAGCTAAGCTTTTATCATTTAGGGTTTGTCGACGCCGAGGCACCCTAAAAGCCTAAGCTTTCATCATTTAGGTTCTTATCGACACCGAGGCACCCTAAAAGATACTTAATTAAGTACTAAGATACCCCGGCCCATGCATTAGTAGCAAGTACCCCATATGTCCGATTTTTAGCAAAGTCATGCTAAAATTCACGGAAAATTTCAGCATGACCTTTGCTGAAAATAGGACATATGGAGTACCCGAATTTGCCGGAACGGAAGTTAATCGACATTCCGGCAAACTCAAGGGCCTCTCGGGGTACCTGCAAAATCATCACGACACGATGGTCGGAGACAAAACCCAGCAAACTAGCACCACAATGTGCCTCTACTTTCATATGGATGAAAAGGCCACAGACCATATGGTCCTCTGCTTTCATATGGACAAAAATCAGCTCAACTTATGTGAGCTTCCATTCCAGATCTAATAGGTCACCCAACAAAAAATCATCAATAGTTTAGCAAGTCTGTACCCTCAAGAATGAACATATAGCAATATCTGTTGTCCCCCCATAACATACGGAAATCAAAATCAGCTCAACTTAGATGAAAATTGCCTTTGCTGCATGGAATAGAACATTGTTAGCATAAACGAATCAGGGTTGCATGAGCAGAGACTGTTTGCATGAGCAGAGACTGTCGTGGAGCTAAGTAAACTAGCTCTTCATAGTATTTCACACGCATTCTTCTTGCAATACTGTACTGTATCTTCCAATCTCTTCACAGTTTCTCAAGTATAGTACCTCCCAGCAAGACCTGGGGCATCTGAGTCTAAAATCTTGTATAGAGTTACTCAAAATTACAACAGAGACTATCACAATCCATGAACCATGGTACGGGCAAATCATCAGACCTGGGCGGGCGCGGCCGGTCGCCGGAGGGGTCGGGGTCGGGGTCGGGGTCGGCGGCGGCGGCGGCGTCTAAGGGATGGCTCGAGGGCGTCCGAGCTCGTCCGGGTCCTCGTAGTCGAAGAAGAAGACGGCGGCGGTCCTCCTGGGCGCCTCGGTTGGTCGTGGGGAGGCCGACGGCCATGTGCTTCGCGGGTCGGCGGCAGTCGTCGTCCTGCACCCCGTGCCCGGACTAAGGTAGAGGCGGCGCAGGGCAGGGGCCGACGCGGGGAGGCTGTCGGCGACGGCGAGGTCGCGGAGGCGTCGGCGATGGCGGAGCTGCAGTGGTGGGGGGCGCGGGGGCGCGGGGGCGGCGGCGCACGTAGGGGCGGCGGCGTCGTGGGTCGGGGCAGCGCGCGGGGGGGAAGTGGATCTGGCGAGAGGGAGGGACGAAGGGGTCGGGCGAGTTAGAGCTAGGGGGAAGCTTACTAATGGCGCACCCCCGAGCGGTGCGCCATTAGAAATCTTTTTTTTGATAGCAATGGCGCACTCCTTAGAGGTGCGCCATTAGAAAGCTTTTTTTTTAGATAGCAATGGCGCACTACCCGAGCGGTGCGCCATTAGTATGTTTTTTTATTATTATTTTTTGTTGCTATTTTTTAATATTTTTTTATAAAAACAGTAATATTTTTTTATAAAAACAGTAATAATTTTTTTATTAATATGAAAAAATATCATCAAATTTGTTATTTGAAAATATCATCAAATGGGGGTGCTCGGCGGCGGCGGTGGAGCGGGGGAGGGTGCGGTGGGTCGTCGGCGGCGGTGGAGCGGGGGAGGGTGCGGGGGGTGCTCGGCGGCGGTGGAGCGGGCCGGGGAGGGTGCGGGGGGTCGGCAGCGGCGGTGGAGCGGGGGAGGGTGCGGTGGGTCGTCGGCGGCGGTGGAGCTAGCGGGGGAGGGTGCGGGGGGGATCGAGATCGAGATGGAGGGGGATAGCGATCGAGATGGAGGGGGATCGAGATCGAGTGTCCTCATGAATATTCAATATTTTTTCATATTGAATATGAAAAAATATCATCAAATTTGAAAAAATATTCATGAATTCAAAAAGTGCCCATGAAATTTAAAAATATTCATGAGTTCAAAAAGTGCCCATGAAATACAATCGAGAAATGAAGACTACGATTTAAATACAATCGATCTTAGCTAGCTATCTGTTCACAATCTTCTTGCCCTTCTTTTTCGCAAATGGAGTTCTTCTGTGGAACGGGCGTCCTTTAGGTAGGGTGGTCCTGCTTCTTCTTGTGGTGTATGCTGCTACTTCATCGTCGTCGTCATGTTCCATCTTCGGGTCGCCGTACTTGTCGAAGTCTTGCTCATTGGCGACTCCATCCATTCCGATGATCTTCCTTTTGCCTCTCCTCACGACAACACGACTGGGCTTTGACGGGTCGGTAATGAAGAAGCATTGGTCCACTTGGGAAGCCAGTACCCATGGCTCATTTTTCGCGGTGACGTTTGCGCCCGCGGTCTTGGATTTGGCTTCGGGTATAACCATGGTGGTGAAATACCGGTCTTCTTTTAGGACGCTCTTGGCCCATCTGACACGGAACATCGGGACCTTCTCTCCAGCGTAGCTCAGCTCCCAGATCTCCTCGATCCTTCCGTAGTATCTGTCCTTGTCGTTACCGGTGTAGGATTCCATCGTTACCCCGGAGTTCTGATAACCATCGCTCTTCATGTCCTTGTCCTCGGTGTAGAATGTGTAGCCGTTGATATCATACGCCTCATAGGTCATCAGGTTGTGCTCGGCGCCCTGTGACAAGGCGAATATGAGTTGTTCTTCCGCGGAAGAATCCTCATGTAAAGGGTACGACAGAAGCTTCTGCTTGAACCAACGCGTGAAACATGAGTTGTGCTCTTTGATTATATCTCCGTCCGTCCTCTGTTGGCCTCGGTCATTGTACGTCTTCTCAATAAAGGTTTTGTGCTCTACCACCCAAGGATCGACCACGTCTATGTGTTGTAGCGCGACTAGGTTTGCTCTTTCAAAGTCGGCGAGTCGACCCTCGAAGTCGACATGCATTTCGCGCCGACCCTCACGGTGACCCCATCCAGCGAGCCTGCCGAGGTGCCTGTTGACGGGCAGACCAACGGGGTTCTCGATGCCTAGATAATTCGTGCAGTAGGAGATGCACTCTTCGGTCAGAAAGCCCCTGGCTATGCTTCCCTCTGGACGTGACATGTTGCGAACGTATCCTTTGATGACACCATTCATCCTTTCGAACGGCATCATGCTGTGCAGGAACGTCGGCCCGAGTTGGATGATATCGTCCACGATATGGACCAGCAGATGCACCATAACGTCGAAGAATGCGGGCGGGAAGTACATCTCAAGCTCGCATAGTATCACCACGATCTCTTCCTGTAGCCTTCTGAGTTGCCTCACGCCAACCGACTTCCGAGAGATGACGTCGAAAAAGTTGCATAGGCCAAATAGCGTTTCACGGACGTGCATGTCCATGATCCCACGGATTGCAACTGGAAGTATCTGTGTCATCAGCACGTGACAGTCGTGAGACTTCATCCCGCTGAACTTCTGCTTCGCTGGGTCTAGGTATCTGCTTATCTTCCCCGCGTAACCGTAAGGAAGTTTTACTCCTACGAGGCAGGTGAAAAACTGCTCGATCTCCTCCTGACTTAGAGTGAAGCATGCGGGAGGGTAGTCATTTCCGGTCTTCTTGGCCTTTTTGCCTTTGCGACGACTTTCTGTGTCCTGCTTCGCCTCATCATCATCACCATTAGCGTGAAGCTCCTCCCTGATGCCCATTGATTTCAAGTCTGCCCTTGCTTTTGGCCCATCTTTGGTCCTCTCTGGCATGTTGAGCAGGGTACCAAGCAGACTCTCGCACACGTTCTTCGTGATATGCATGACATCAAGGCTGTGAGGCACACGGTGGATCTTCCAGTACGGCAAGTCCCAGAAAACAGACCTCGTTTTCCATACCTTCAGCAGCGGCTCTGGCGCCTTTCGCTTCTTTACCGGCTCTGGCGCCTTTTGCTTCTTTCCCGGCAGTGGGCAATCTTTCCAATTTTTCAACAGCTCGTCTATTTCCTCGCCGCTCCTCGTACGCGGGCGTCTTCGGGGTTCGGTTTCACCATCGAACAGATCCTTGCGTTTTCTCCACGGGTCATCGTCGCAAAGCCACCTTCGATGTCCCATGAACACGGTTTTCGAAGACCCAGGATCTCTATCTAGCTGGCGATACGTTGTGTCATCCATGCACCTGACGCATCCAGAAAATCCGTGGACCACCTGCCCCGCGAGATATCCGTAACCGAGATAGTCGTGCACCGTCGTGAGCAATGCGGCTCTCATAGGGAAATATTCTTTCTCTGCGGCGTCCCACGTATTGGCTGGCGTTTTCCACAGCGTGTCTAGCTCCTCTTTCAGCAGCCCCAGATACAGATTGATGTCGTTCCCTGGTTGTTTCGGCCCTTCAATTAGCATACTCATGTGAATGTACTTCCTCTTCATGCACAACCAGGGGGGAAGGTTGTACATCCACACAAACACAGGCCAGGTGCTATGTGTGCTTCTCTGGCTGCCAAACGGATTGACTCCATCGGTGCTCGCGCCCAACACGATGTTCCTTGGATCGTTCCCAAATTCTGGGTCTTCGAAGTTCAACGCTTGCCACTGGCTCGCATCCTTAGGGTGACTCAGCATCTTGTCTTTTTTATTTATCTCCGGATCATTTCCGTCATCTTCTCGCTTCTTCTCCTCCCTATCCGCGTGCCAACGCAGGAGCTTTGCTACCTTAGGGTCCGCGAAATACCGCTGCAGACGAGGAGTGATCGGAAAGTACCACACCACTTTTCGAGGAGCTTTCTTCCTCTTCTTGTATCGAGTGACGCCGCACACCGGACATATGGTAGACTCCGCGTGCTCGTCCCGATAAATGATGCAATTGTTCATGCACACATGGTATTTCACGTGCGGTAAATCCAGAGGACACACGATTTTCTTCGCCTCCTCGAAACTGGTCGGGCACTTGTTCCCCTTGGGAAGACGTTCGTGCCAGAATGACATGTTCTCGTCGAAGCATGCGTCGGTCATTTTGTGTTTTACCTTCATCTCCAGAGCCATGAGCGTTACTTTCAGGCGGGTATCCTCGGGCCTGCATCCTTCATACAATGGAGTAACCGCGTCTATCTCCAGTTGATCCAGCTTGGCTTTCTCTCGGGCGGCAGCTCTTGCGTTATCCGTCTGCTTGAGAAGCAGCTCTTGAATATGAGGGTCCTGCACCCAGCCTCCATCGTCGTCTGCTCCGGCATCTTCATCTTCATGATCATGCCCTTCGTCTTGATCTTCCTCATCATCATGTCCGGCATCTTCTACATGATGACTGTGTACAGCATCACCGTCGTGATCATGTCCTGGAGATTCTTCGTCTTCTCGACCGCCCTCGCCGCGGTGGTTGTCTTGCTGCCCTTCCTCATTTCTTGCCCGGCCCCCATGGACGACTTCATAGTCATCTTCATCACCTTGCCACCGATAGCCATCCATGAAACCACGCAAGAGCAGGTGGTCCCGCACCTGCCCGGAATCCGAGTCCGCATTAAGGCTCTTCAGCTTGCATCTTCGACACGGACATCTTATCTCCGTCTCGTTCTTTTGAAGCATCTCGGCCTTCGCGGAGCTCAAAAACCTATTCACGATGCCTTCGGTCATCGTGCGGACCATGGTCGCCTGCGGGGTAGAGCAAAACGATATTTTAGAACCAAGAAAAAATTTGGCATGACTTTCCCTAAAAATATATAGGACCAAAAAGAATGCATAGTGCCAAAATTCTCGCCGAAACGGAAATGAATCAACATTCCGGCAAAATATTGGCAACTATCGCATTTCAAATACCGGTACCTGCAACCACAAACATATATGCAACACCACAAACATACATAGATCTAGCAAGGCCATAAAAAGTGCATGTGCACGTTGTTGGAGAGAGGGAGAGAAAAAAAGTAGATCTACAACATAAAGATAGCTTTCCCCTTACTTACCTATCAAAAAAAGGTAATTTAACCACCTAATTTTGATGAATCTATGGTGCAAATGAGGTGAGGAGGAGGAGGCAGCCGACACAATCTTGGAGGAGGAGGTGGAGAGAATGAAGTGGGGAAAGTGAGTGTGTAGGTGTGGCTGTCCAAAATATCTAGCTGGTCCCAGGTTACTAATGGCGCACCACCCATATATGCGCCATTAGTAACCCTAGTTACTAATGGCGCACCAGCTTGAGGTGCGCCATTAGTAGTTTTGCAAAAAAAAAAAAAATAGTAGTGGCGCACTGTGTTGGACGTGCGCCATTACTAGTTAAACTAGTAATGGCGCACTATTCCCTGGTGCGCCATTAGTATTTTTGGAAAAATGAAAAAAAAACATTTGTCACTAATGGCGCACCGTGGGTCTGGTGCGCCATTAGTGTCTACCACACTAATGGCGCACCAACTCATGGTGCGCCATTACTATATAGTAGTGGCGCACCACATGTCTGGTGCGCCATTAGTAGCCATATCATCTATAGCCCTTTTCCTAGTAGTGTTACAAAAATATTTTCCGTTTGCCTTTTTCTTGTTTGCTTGTTTTGCCTGCTTGCTTTACCATTATGGCTAGTTCTTCGCTCATTACTATTACCCCTGAAAATGAAGTACTTAATTTTAAACAAAGGGGAGGAGAGAATTTAAAAGATGCTTGGTATAGGATTTGTGATGCTCATAATAGATCAACTCGTAAGCAATCCACCACCATCCTTCTTCGCAATTTTTATGTGGGCATTACTACTTGGTATAGATTTGTACTTGATACTATTACCGGAGGGAATTTCTTGATGTGTCCCTCTATGGATGCTTTCAATGCTATGGGAAATTTAGTGGGATCACCATCTATCACTGTTAATGAAACAACTTTGACCTTGGAACATGTTATGCAAAGGTTAGAAGCTATTGAAAATAAAATACCTACTATTGAACATCTTGAGAATTTAGATAAAAAAATTCATAATCATATCACTCAATTTGGTTCTAAGGTAGGAATCACATTGAAAACCTTAAAGGAAAAGGAACCGGTAGTTAATGAAAGAATAGAACAAAGCCCCGCTAGAATCGATAAGATAGAAGAAATTATTAATAATTTGGGCTCGGTTGTTTCATTCGTTAAGAATATTGATAGAACTCCTCCCAATAAAAATTTCAAGTTTATGTATGTTCATAAAACCAATGGTGCTACTTCTAGTAAGGGAAATGAGGATCTTAAAATGATTAGCGTGCACCCCAATTTCATTGATGTGATTAAGGAACCTATTCATAAAAGTAAAATTATTGATTTTGTGCCTAGAAGTGTGATGATGAGAAACACCTACGTTAAATCCACTAGGAAAAATGGATGTGTGATTGAGGAATTGGAAACCAAGGATGACAATACATGAAACAATGCATTATGCCTAGCTAGGGGCATAAAACTATAGCGCTTGTTGGGAGGCAACCCAATGAATAAAATAAATTTTTGCTTTTTATTTCTGTTCTTGTGTGTTTACATAATTATGCTACTGTTATGATTGTGTTTTTATGTTTTAATTAGTGCTTGTGCCAAGTAATGCCTTTGGGATAATTTGGAAGATAGTATAATTGATGCTGTTTGGAAAATAGAAAGTTTTGTGTCCGGTGCTGGAATTTTCATTCTGTACGGGAGCATCAGAAAAATCTGAAATTTTTACACAGTATTGGTATATGAATTTCGCACATTGTCCTAATTTTTCAGAATTTTTTGAGTTACATAAGTATAGATTTTAAATAGATCTTTACAGACTGTTCTGTTTTAGACAGATTCTGTTTTTGTTGCATAGTTTGCTTATTTTGATGAATCTATGGATCGTATCGGGGGGTATGAGTCATGGAGAAGTTGGAGTACAGTAGCATTATGCCAATATTAAATATGAATCAATTTACTATAGTACTTAAAGTTAAAGATTTATTTGTTATACTAACGGATCTCAAGAAGGTTTTGTTTAGTTTTGTGTGATTGAAGTTTTCAAGTTTTGGGTGAGATCACGATAGATAAAGGAATAAGGAGTGACAAGAGCCTAAGCTTGGGGATGCCCAAGGCACCCCAAGGTAATATTCAAGTAAGACTCAAGCGTCTAAGCTTGGGGATGCCCCGGAAGGCATCCCCTCTTTCTTCTACCAACTATCGGTAATTTTACTTGGAGCTATATTTTTATTCATCACATGATATGTGTTTTACTTGGAGCATCGTGTATTATATGAGTCTTTGCTTTGTTTGCTTTTTACTTTGTCACAATCATCTTTGCTGGACACACCTATTTGAGAGAGCCACACGTTTATCATGATTTGTTAGAATACTCTATGTGCTTCACTTAAATCTTTTGAGCTAGGCAGTTGCTCTAGTACTTCACTTAAATCTTTTTGAGCACGGCGGCGGCTATATTTTGAAGAAATATTTGCACTCTCATGCTTCACTTATATTATTTTGAGAGTTGATAAGATTAAATTTTGAAGAAATATTTGCACTCTCATGCTTCACTTATATCTTTTTGAGAGTTGATAATAGTAACGGAAATTTGCACAAGATATGAATTTGGTCCCAAAGTGATGAATATTCAAGAGGGATATAATAAAAACTTTCATGAAAGATCATTGGATATGATAATTTTGATTCCTTGCAATAGTTTTGCGATATGGAGATGATAATATGTGAGTCATGTTAGTGAGTAATTGTGATTTAGTAAGAATATTGATGTTAAGGTTTGTGATTCCCTATGCATGCACATAAAGTCAATAGTTATGCAATAAAATTATATCCTACTTATGGTGCATTATTCGGTGTTAGATATGATCAATGCATGTTTATGACCGTTTTCGCTTTTTGGTTGGTCGCTTGTCAATCTATTTGCTAGCCTTCATTTGTACTATGCGGGAATACTGCTTGTGCATCCAACTACTTAAACCCAAAGTTGTGCCAAATAAGTCCACCATACCTACCTATATGCGGTATTTCCATGCTGTTCCAAGTAAATTTGCATGTGCCAACTCTAAATTTTCAAAATAATTTTTCGTTTTGTGTGCCCGTACCGCTCATGAAGCGGCAGGGGGTGGCCAATATTTTCCATGCTAGGTGTGTTATTCTCACGATGAGTGTTTATTCACTTGTCATTGCACGAGAGAGTGGCAGGTAATAGGGATGCCCAGTCCCGAAATGAAAAAATTAATATGATGATAATAATAAATTCCTTGGAAAGTGTTGGTATGGAGGGCACCCGTGGATACGGCTAGCCATGGATTGTGAAAGAATGGTGGAAAGGAAATATACTTTATTTTCTGTTTGGGAACCGCCTATAATGTGTCTAGCATCGAAGATATTGGGAATTCTCGGTCGTTTTCGTTGACAGGAAAAGCATGCCTCTCAAAATAATTTTATCTCTCTAATTTAAGCCTTGAGCTCTGGCACCTTTGCAAATCTCTGCTTCCCTCTGCGAAGGGCCTATCTATTTACTTTTATGCAAATTTTATTTTTATTTTTATTTTGAGTCTCCATCTTCTCTTACAAAGCACCAACCAGAGAGCACTATTGTCATACTTGTGCATTGGGTGTAGCTAATATTGAATGTGTTTCATGAATGGATCAATGATTGAGCATAATGGGCTAGGGATAACTTTCTTTAGCGTTGATATTTTGAAAGACAAGGTTGCTTATTAGTATGCTTGAGTATTTATGTCTTCATATCAAATTATAGAGTATTGCTTTGAATCATTCAACTCCAAATGTCCATGCTACAAAGAAAAGAGTATATGATGAATATGATAGGTAGCATTCCACATCAAAAATTCTGTTTTTATCATTTACCGACTCGAGGATGAGCAGGAATTAAGCTTGGGGATGCTTGATACGTCTCCAACGTATCTATAATTTTTGATTGTTCCATGCTATTATAGTATCAATCTTGGATGTTTTATATACACTTACAAGCAATTATATATCATTTTTTGGGACTAACCTATTAACTTAGTGCCCAGTGCCAGTTGTTGTTTTTTGCTTGTTTTTGGTTTTTCAGAATATCAGTACCAAACGAAGTCCAAATGCCACGAAACTTTTTGGAGATTTTTTCTGGACATAAGAGACACTAGAAGCTTCGGGAGAGGGCCGAAAGACAGAGGAGGTGGCCACGAGGCACCACGGCACGCCCCAGGGGGGTGGCGCGCGCTGGTGCCTCGTGGGCCCACCTCTGCTCTGTTTAACCTAATTCCACCTCTATAAATACTCTAAAATCGGGAAACCAACAGAGGAGTCCACGAAATACTTTTTCCGCCGCCGCAAGTTCCTGTTCTCGAGAGATCCCATCTGGAGGCCTTTTCCGGCACTCTGCCGGAGGTGGATTCGATCACGGAGGGGCTCTACATCAACCTTGTTGCCCTTCCGATGATGCGTGAGTAGTTTACCACAGACCTTCAGGTCCATAGTTAGTAGCTAGATGGCTTCTTCTCTCTTTTTGATCTTCAATACAATGTTCTTCTCGATGTTCTTGGAGTTCTATCCGATGTAATCACTTTTTGTGGTGTGTTTGTTGGGATCCGATGAATTGTGAGTTTATGATCAGATTATCCATGAATATTATTTGAGTTTTCTCTGAACTCTTTTATGCATGATTGTTATAGCTTCGTATTTCTCTCCGATCTATTGATTTGGTTTGGCCAACTAGATTGATTTATCTTGCAATGGGAGAGGTGCTTTGTAATGGGTTCGATCTTGTGGTGCTCAATCCCACTGACAGAAAGGGACATGACACGTATGTATCGTTGCTATTAAGGGTAAAAAGATGGGGTTTATTCATGCGTGAGTTTACTTTGTCTACATCATGTCATCTTGCTTAAGGCATTACTCCGTTCTTTATGAACTTAATACTCTAGATGCATGCTGGATAGCGGTCGATGTGTGGAGTAATAGTAGTAGATGCAGAATCGTTTCGGTCTACTTGTCTCAGACGTGATGCCTATATACATGATCATTGCCTTGGATATCGTCATGATTATTTTCTTTTCTATCAATTGCCCAACAGTAATTTGTTCACCCACCGTATGCTATTTTCAAGAGAGAAGCCTCTAGTGAAAACTATGGCCCCCGGGTCTACCTTTATCATATATTGAAAGTCCTAAAAATACCTTGCTGCAATTTTACTTTATTTATTTTCTTTTACATTTTTGCTCGATCTATCTATCTATCACCATACAATTTAATCTTGCAATTAACCGCCAAGGGATTGACAACCCCTTGTTCGCGTTGGGTGCGAGGATTTGTTGTTTTGTATGCAGGTGCTGCTAACGAGTTGTTGCGTGATTCTCCTACTGGATTGATAACCTTGGTTTCATAACTGATGGAAATACTTATCTCTACTGTACTGCATCATCCCCTCCTCTTCGGGGAAATCCCAACACAGCTCACAAGTAGCAGGCCACGGCCTGGTGGACCGGGAATGCGGCGACGTATCGTCGCGCGCATGGCCTGATAGGGATCGGCCCTTCGCTGGGTGGCACGTGGCGCGCCCCTGGCCTACAGCGGGCGTGAATCTACAACTTCCTTTGGGGGGAAGCCGCAGAGGCCCCCCGCCAGGAACCGTCGAGCCTCAGAAGCTTCGGGGACTACTGTCGGGGGGATGACCCCCGAGTAGGCTCCGGAGTACATGTTACTTTTTCAAAACATCGGGGCGGCCAAGGCCCCTCAATCCAGCTGGCCCTCCAGCCAGCATCCCAGTTGTGGGCCGGCTAGGCATGGCGCCACGCCCGGGCCTGTTGGCCGTAGCCGGCAAGGTTAGCGCCTATCCAATCCAGCTGTACCGACCACAGTGTGAGGCGACACCCACATCGTGGAGGGGGTGGCTGCAGTGCCGCCGGTACCGCTGACCGGGGCGACCAACTCCTGGACGGCCTAGCACTGCAGACGTTCCGCGTCAAGCACTCTGCAACGTCACGACCGGCATGCCATTGTGACAGGCAGCCGGCAGGCCCCATGGCCAACAGTGCTCCATAGCCGGCGGGCCCCACTGAAGGCCAGAGACGCTGGCGACAGGGCCCCGCCCCTCTTTCTTTATCATTTGTAACCTGGGAGGCACGACTATAAGACCTCCCAGGAGCCCCCCTAGGAGGGGGTCGGATCATTCTACACGCACACACACATGCGAGGCAGAAAGGAGAGCTAGCTCCTTCCTCCTCCACCCAAATCAGCTCCAGGAGCAACTCTGTAACCTTGTGATCTTCATAGTGATCCGGCAGGAATAGGGGTATTACCTCCCCCGGAGGGCCCCGAACCTGGGTACGTCCTTGTGTCTTGCATCGCTCGTGCCCAATCTCGCATCCGGAACCCACCGGCGCTCATCGGCCCCAACCACACTCGATTAGCCATCCTATGGCATCTGCTATGAGAACACCACGACAATCATGCAAAGGTTTTTTCAAACGACAATCATAACAGTTTGCAAATCTGATTAAATCTTATAGTTCAGTTAGCAGCATGCGCGATCTACATAAACGCTCCTAAGTTACACACTAGCAGCGTTTTACCATGAGCACACACTGCTAACGTAACTAATATATTATGTTGTTCTAGTATAGCAAACTCATATCTCATATAAATCCCAAAATTGCAGATGTAAGTTTGTTTTGTGTGCATTAGATGTATACAATATTTTTAGGTCACAAAAATAGCAACACTGCATTGCCACCTCACAAATCAAACACTCCCACCCCCCCTCGAACCTACGAATCTCCCTTGGCATTGTTAGGTCATTAACATGTCTCATAACTTTTGTGTAACACATTAAATTTGTAACCACATATTCTAGTGATCACATGCATGATAAGATCATGCTAAGTTTTTTTTTCAAACGGCAATCATAATAATTTGTAAATCTAATTAAAATCATAAAGTTCAGTTAGCAGGGGCTTCTGCTGGTTACTCAGACGCTGCTAGTGTGTGATAGCTAGCAGTGTTTCTTAGGCAAACGTTGCTAAGCTTAAACCATTTAACTGTCCCCCTTCATGACTTGGGGAAATTTCCCCAAATCTCTCGCCCGGCGAGCAATCCCTAGCCCCCGCTCGCCGACCCCTTGGTCCTTGCCGCCCTGTCCTAACTCGCCAGTGCGCCCGTCATCTCCTACAACCGCCCTGCCCCTGAGGTGGCCGCCGGCGGTCGTCGCGACCTCTTTGTCATCTGCGCCTACTCATCTGCATCTCTGCCCAGCCGTCCTCTGCGTCGCCGCCCGGCATTCCTCTGCCTCTCCTGTCTTCCTCAACCTCGGCAGGTAAGCATTGTCCTCCCTAGTTCATGCTCAGTAACGGGGGATCTAGTGGGGTGCCCCTCGGCCCCGATGTTTCTAAAATTTGCTTAGTTTTTGCTCCAATTAGGGTTATATTTAAACTAAATTAGACATAGAATTTAGTTTAGAGACTGCCTGGAATGGCCGCTTAGATGGCCCAAGGAGCATATCCTTTTGGGGACAAATGCATCGCAGCCAACAGCAACTCCTTCAGCACCCAGTACAAGCGTCCCTTCACTCGGAGCATCTCGTTTTGGTACCAGCAGCACCGAAGGTCCCAAGGAAGCAGCTGAACCTAATATGGAGAAAGATGAGGTTATCGAGACTGCTGGGCTGCTGGGAAAGATGAGGCTGCCGAGAGAGATGGGGCCGCCGAGAAAAATGATGTTGCCGAGTACTCTATGCCTCAAGATGAGGATGATATTAGTCAGTATTTGAACAACGACGATGCCTATGATGGTGGTAGTTCTGCTGTAGCTAACCCTAACATTGCCAACAGTCCCAACACCTTGAAGGGGTCAGACGTACATGGTGGCGGTGAAAACCTGACTAAGGCGAAGACCTCCCCTCCTTGTTACCGATATGTTGTCCATTACCCTGGCAACCCGATGGTATCGAATGATGTGTATGAAAGCATGGGGTTGGCCATGAGGCATGTTCATGACGATGTCCTAAAGAAAGAGCTGACGGCCAAGGTCACATATCAAACTCCTCATGTAGAGCGCCCTGTATACATTGTGAAGCTACCTAAAGGTCTCGGCTTCATAGAAGACTTCCCCGTGAACTTGTTCTTTATTGATTTCAATCATATCTTCAACATTTTGCACCTGAAGCACCTAGAGGACAGCAACATAGTCAGGCTATGGGCGCTTCATCTAGTAAGTAAGGTCAAGAACGAGAAGCAGACGAAGATCATGGTGGCTGACCCTTACTAGATGCACACGTCTAACCTTGAGAACAGTCAAGCTCTAGACAAACTGATCCAGTACCTAGGCCAGTTTCTCCTTGAAAACAAGAAAGCGGACTACAGCCTACTGCCCGTTCATATGGTGTAAGTATTGAATAACTAACCTTCCGAAGACTTGCATTATCGTTCCATCCGCAAGCTAGGGTTGACCCCAACTACTGTGGTCTCTTGTTTGCGTAGCGACGAAGGCACACGGGAGTACTGAATACTAATAATTTTATCCCCAAAGACCGCCTGCTCCTATTTCTTGGATTCCAATTGTGCAGTAAAGAGAAGCTTCACCAAGATGAAGAAATTTTTGGATGAAGCTCTACTAATTTTGGTGCCAATGGAGGGATCATTAGCCCTGCTAGTAAAAAGTTAGACAGCGGCGGCATTGTATGGTTCGATCACAAGACCTCCTTTAGCTGCATGCAACAAGAGGATGAATCAAGGACCTCTGCTTGGTATGTCATGATCCACATGGATGACTTCATACAGAAGCATGCTGGCCTCAAAAATAAAGACCAGGTCACCAAATGGGGTCAATCCCTTGCCTTTCTCACACATGACGATTGCACAGCCAGGCTCAAAGGGATGCAAGAGGCACTGATTGAACTCATTTACAAATACGTCCTCGGCGAGACAGGGAGCTTCAACAACGGGGTATAGATGTGGCATAAGTTTGCGACATGCTCAACTCATTGCAATCCATGATGGAGTGAATGTCTGGTCGTGTGTGGTCTTGTGTGGTCTTTTGTGTTCAAAACAACAATTGTCTTTTGTAAACGGTTATTTCTAACTAGGACGCATAGCTAGACTTACCATACGTTTTGTGTAGTTGCTACTGAAGTCTTTAAGATGCATGCCGGAAGTGACCTAATGCATTTACTTTCATACAAATATATGTTGCTATCTTGGTTAATATAGAAGATGTCTTTCGTATGTACATATATATTCATATATTTGATACAAGTGATCGGTGCTGATATTTGCTCTTCATTACCAAACTTTGCAGGTTCATCAACCGCAATGAGCCACCGCCCCATGACAAAGCCGGCGAAGTCAACCTAGACAATGTATTGCAGATTCTGCATCTCAGTTCGAACATGCCTGTTACTACACCATATGAATGTGTTATAGAAACACATGTGCTATTGTTTATTCATATTAAATTTGATACACAACAATATTTATATAATTTATTCTCTTCATATTGATATATGCATCAAATGGTGCAAATGATGCCACGGCAGCATCCGCTGATGTGGCAGTTTTTTTGGGCCCACAGAAAAAAAAAACTAGGGGCGGTTAGGGATTAGGAACGCGGCCAACTTTTTGGTACGTTAGCAGCGATTAGCTGGAGACATGGACGCGGCCAAATGGTCTCCAACTTAGTCACGTGTAGAGCGCCGGAACGCTGCTAGCCTTTCTCCACATCTGCTGCGTCCGGCCAACCGACGTGCCGCTAAGTTGAAGGAAACTAGCAGCATCCAGTGCGCGGATGCTGCTAGGTTGCCATAACTAGCAGCGCTTGGGCGAAACGCTGCTAGTGTTATGCTACCATCAGGGCCGCACTGGCGGCGCGCCTGTCAAACACTTCTAGAGGGCACAACCGAACGCTACTAACAAGGGGTTCCTGTACTAGTGATAGAGGGTCCCCCTGGCACACACCACATAGAGTGGGGAAGAAAGGTCCCACCTCCCCATTGATGTTCACAGTCGTGCGGCCACTAGTCACTAGCTGCATCACCCTAGCAATCCACCGAGCGTGAAAACCCTTACGGTCAAGGACTTCCCAAAGGAAAGACCAGTGAACAGTGTTGCATGCCTTGTGAAAATCAATCTTAAACAACACCGCTTTGAGAAGGCGATACTTGTGGATGACCTTGTTAAGAACCAAGACACCATCAAATTAAATCGGCCTTTAATGAAGGCGGGTTGGTTTGAATGGATGTACCGGTCTGCTATAAGGGCCGCCCTATTTGCGTACACCTCAGGAAGGATCTGAAAGATCATGTTAAGAACCGTGATCAGCCTAAAGTGGCAGATGTCCATAGCACCCGTCACTTTGGGGTGAGGGTAATGATCCCGTAGTTTAGCCAAGATACATCCAACACTCCTCGTAAAAATTACTCGAACATCTCCATCCCGTAGTTTGCCAGACATTTAAAATAGCAAATCAAAGCATCTCAGATCAAAGTAAAATATTGGAGGACATGCGGCGCAAAATATTACAGTTCGTACTAGGTGATTTGGGATGTGGATTTGGCTGTAATTTTTGCAATTTTTCAGATTTCATCCCCGTTTGTTCCCATGCGATTGTTGGACATCGGAAGGTGTTAAGAGAGGTTGGGACTCCTCTAGAGGCCTTGGATCAAGGGAGAAGAGGTGGATCCACGGAGGAGATCCATGGAGGTCGGCTACATATACACCACCAAGCCTAACCGCCGCCTATCATCTCCCACGTGCTGCCACACATCCATCTCGAGCTGGCACACTTCCATTGCTGCAGCAAGACCATCTCCAACATAGAGGAAGGGACAAGACAAGGAATAAAGGAAGAGGGATCTCCGCCAACACCCCGCACCTGTCGGAGGGCCGGTGCCATCTCCACCGATGCAACCATGCCTCTCTCATGATGTTGGCTTTTAATTTGTCTCCAACTGTCGGGGTTATAAATACGGGGTAGGACCAAGTATACGGATAGCCCAATAAAGGGCCAAAGCCCACTCGGGATACGGCCCAGAAGATCATGGGCCAAGGGCACCACCATTGGTCCGCCAAGGATGAAGCCCAAGAGATTGAAGACCAGAGGTGTGGTCTGGGAGCATACTAAGACCCTATAATCGGATCCTACACGCCCTGAAGGAAAAGACCTTACAGTCGGTTAAGAAGAAGAAAGGAGCAGTCGGTTTGTCCTACAGCTGGCTGCTACCTAGGATACCTCACACCCACAATGTCTTAATGACTTCAGTTACCCAATGGTGACACAATCTAGTTAAATACGACAGTTACTAGTAGTAATACCCAAGAAAAGTCGGCCTCGCCTTTGACCATGAATAGCATTGATACCAGCCCATTATGTACCTCCTTCTAGCGCACTCTATATAAGCCGAGAGGGGAGCACCGGGATGAGGGTTGAGCATTCACACTTTGTACCTTACGCCAAGAGCTAAGAGCACCACATGAGTAGGGTATTACCTCCGCTGGAGAGGGCCAGAACCTGTATAATTCCTTGTGCGTACTCCCATCTACACTGCTTGATAGATACTATTGCCTCTACATACATACCTCCATGATATTGTCAGGATTATATCCACAACAGTTGGCGCCCACCGTGGGGCAAGCGTCTATTGACACCATGGTGTAGATGGCTTCATCTTTAGATCTGACCAGCAACCTCCGTTTTGGCAAGCTCGAGTTCCCCATTGATGGTTCGGCTTGGCATCGCGATGCCCCGTTGAATAGCGATGACCTTCCAGTTCATGGGGGGATTCATTAACGGGCCAACGGCTCGGGAATCATGAGCCTCCAGCTCCCATTATCGCACCAGTCGGCGTAGCTAGTGGCGTCGCAACATCACCGGAAGCTCTCCGGCAAGCCTCGTCCTCAGTTCCGTCGAATCGTGAGCCAGCTCGTGGGAATGATGGACTCGGAACCACTTTTCCCCATCTTGGAGTCAACCTCCGATGGGGAGGAAAGTTGTAGGATCGAAAGTATGTCTAGAGGGGGTTGATTAGACTACTTGACAAAATAAAAGCTTATCTTTTTCCCAATTTTAGTTGTAGACAAGTTTTAGCAATTCTACCAAGTCAAGCAACACCCTACACATGCAAGTCTAAGAGTTGTGCAGCGAAAAGTAAAGACTTTGCATATGAACGTAAAGGAGGGATTGGAGAAATCAAACGCAATGAAGGCACGATGATTTTTGGTGTGGTTCCGATAGGTGGTGATATCGTACATCCACGTTGATGGAGACTTCAACCCATGGAGGGTAACGGCTGCGTGAGTCCACGGAGGGCTCCACCCATGAAGGATCCACGAAGAAGCAACCTTGTCTATTCCACCATGGCTTATGTCCACGAGGGACTAGCCTCACTTGGGTAGATCTTCACGAAGTAGGCGATCTCCTTGCCCTTACAAACTCCTTGGTTCAACTCTAGATGATCTTGGAGGCTCCCAAGTGATACCTAACCAATCTAGGAGACATCACTCTCCAAAAGGTAATAGATGGTGTTGTTGATGATGAACTTCTTGCTCTTGTGCTTCAAAAGATAGTATCCTCAACACTCAATCACTCTCTCACAGATTTGGCTTGGGTAGGAGAAGGATTGGAGTGGAAAGCAACTTGGGGAGGCTAGAAATCAAGGTTCAAATGGTTGGATTGGAATGCCATGATCTCAACACATGAGTAGGTGGTTCTCTCTCAGAAAATGAATGGTGGAAGTGTAGTTTCGTTCTGATGGCTCTCTTTTAGAGTAAGTGGGCGGAGGGGTATATATAGCCTTCACCAAATATCCAACCGCTACAACCTTTTGACTCAACTCGGTGACACCGAAACAATAATCTCGGTGAGACCGACCTGTGTAAAGATTCGAACGTTAGGCATCTCGGTGAGACTGAACGGATCAACTCGGTGGGACTGATATGCGATAACCTAAGCGAGACCTCGTTTCAGTAATTCCAATCAAACCAACTCAGTAATTCTAAAATGGAATCAAAGGGTTACAGAAACTTGGTCACGGCACTTCGGTGGGACCGAATATCATCTCGGTTCTACTGAGTTTCTAGGGTTTGGCAGTGGCTCTGTCTAGGTTCAACTCCGTGGGTCCGGATGTGTATGAATCGGTGGGACCGAGTTTGATATTTGGGGTTTGGACAGATTTGAATGTGGAAAGTGGTTAAGGGTTTTGGAGCAATATCTTCAAGCACTTGAGCAACTAAGTCATGATCAAAACCTCATCCCCTTTTAATAGTATTGGCTTTCCTATGGACTCAATGTGATCTTGGATCACTTAACCAAAAATGAAGAGTTTTGGAGCTTTTTGCCAATATGTTTCCATAGCATTTTGAGGGGTCCACATCCACATGTCCTTGCCATGCCAACATTGAACTTTCCTGAAATCTATCTTTGAATAGGCATTAGTTCAATGACATATATGTTGTTATTAATTACCAAAACCACCCGGGGATTAGTTGCACTTTCAAAAGCTGCGGGTCATAGGCATCCGTGGTTGAGGTATTAATGGCTGGTACGCCGCCTCCTGACTCAAGTCACAGGAGGGCGGCACCAATCGATCCCTCCACCACAGTCGGTGATGCTGCGGCTGGTGTCGAGCAGCAAGGCAGCCAACAACTCACCCTAGAGTAGCGCGGCGCGACCGAGCAACTCCGGAACACTCCAATCTCTCGGGATTCACCGGCTGATAAGACCCTCGAGGCGGCATGCCATACGACTCTGACAGAGCATGCCCGACTGGACCAGGTTGAACACAACTTGATTGTCCATGAACAGGCGCTAGCTAATAGCAGTCGGTCGTGTCGTCCTGATCCTGCCATTGTCAGATGCGGGCAAGACATGAACAACAACTTTGTAGTCGAAGACCCAAACGACTTCCGTATCCTTCATACACCGATTGACAATGTCTAGGCAGCGACCAGGCTGGCGGACACAATCCAGCAGCCTGGATATGAAGTTGTGGCATACGACATCCGGCAACTCTCATCCTTCTTGAAGGAGTAGTCGCACAACATGCTCTCATCTCTCAGTCTCGCGACCGACTGGTGTCTCGTAGTCTGATAACGGGAGGTACATAAAGTAGAGTGCCGACTATGGCTTCATCTCATCCTCGGCAGTCGGTAGGCCGAAGGGCCGACAGTCGGATGGACAACAGACGTGAGCATTCTCCGCGCCACCGAGAGGCTCCACCCCAATGGCATGATGATCCTTCTCTGTGACGTAGATATGTGATGTCCTGCAAGGGCACAGGGTGTTGTAGCACTTTCGTGATAAGTAAGTGTCAAATCCCACGGGAGCTAATAGGATAACACTACCAACCTTGCAACTACGTTGTCACCTACGCAGCTACGTTTGCACCCAAACCGTAGTTTGAAAATAGTCCATTCCATCAGTTGCTAACGGAACGATGATAAACTGGGGTTTTAACTAGACTACAAACTAGGACAAAAATAGACTAAATTATAACACGGAGTAAAAGGGGTTGTAACTTGTAGGATTGAATAGAGCAAAAGGCGGTATCTAGGCTTTCATTCTGACTAGTACTAGAGGTACGACGAAGTGGCAGCGACATACTAGTATTACAGGCAATACTCCTTAGACGATTAAACGATCTCCTATGGTTTGCATCCGCGGGCCCTCACTCCTAGGTGTACTAGACATAGCATCGCGTCATGGTCACATGCGGTTGTCAATAATACACATGGGACCAAAGGATCACATAAGCTCATATATCTAATTCGTGTACGTGTAAGTGCTCACAAGATCATATGAAAGGACGTCTCTCAATATAGCATTACGTATAACACAAAAGAGAGTAAATACTAGATGATGCCACAAAGACTAATATTGAGTACTATATCATACCTCAAACATAGATGAATAGACACACAAACATGGATGATTCATTTCTATCATCAACATGTTCAATCTCACAAATTACAAGTGCGGGGACAGAGATGAAGATGGAGATGGGCACCGGCTCGCCCGGCCTATGGACGGCACCCGTTGATGGTGGTGGCGCCTCCTTCTCCCCCTCTGGCGTGGCCTTCGTGGTCGTGGCAATGGACGTAGAGGCCTCCCTCTAGATGAGATGGGAGAGCCTCCCGGCGGCTGCGTGGAGTTGTGGTGGATGAAGATATCTTGATGCGGCGGCTAGGGTTGGAGGTGTTTATATAAGAGGCCTCCTCGGGCCTCCTTCGTTGATGTAGATCCTCCACCTCCATCCAAGGACTCTAGATGAGCCTTATTCTCTCCTAAACCCTGAAATTGTTACACCTGGCTTGTTGAGACCATGTATAAAGTACGATGCTTACAAAGGTGCTTGAAATAAACCCGTTTTAGCTTAAACACTAATGCATATTTTTAGGGGATAGATGCTTGATTAGGCACCGCTGCTACAGAATTAAACAATGGTGCTTAAGAAAAATAAAAATAAAGGTGCTTACAAAAACAAAATCACTTTTTCTTAATAAAATCACTTTTTCTTAAGCACCATGGCTTAAGAAAAAGAAAATCCATTTTTCTTCTTATTCACCATGCATTGTACATGGCATGGGTGTTGTTACGGGTGCAATGATAAGGTGGACTCCTTTGGTGTCGGCGATATCATTATCTTCGGCATGGTCGGATGCAACGGTTGAATCCAATTGAGCTTTTAAGAGTTTCATCCGAGGTCCATGTGCAAAACCAGAAGCACTTATATTAAATTTAGTTTTCTTTGGGGTCCTTCTAAGGGATATGTAACCAAATTTGCAAACTCATGTCAGCTCCTAGGTCATTCGGGACCCTTATACAATTATTTCACAATGGCAACATAACAAGTTCGATGACTAGGATGACATCTTTCCCGAAAATAAAATGAATTATTCAAAGAGGAGAAAGAGTGATTTGTAACCATAATTTACTCCAAGACGGAGGAAAGCACACGGTTGCGGAATTCGTCCCAGAGTTAAAATATCGAGCGAAAGGGACCAGCGACTTATATAACGAATTCCCTGGAAAGAAAAAACTTATATAACGAGTTCGTTATACAGGCGAGCGCCCGCCCATTCCTGCTCCCTCCCTCGCTCCCTCGCCGCCTCCGCCGGCGAGAACCTCCGCCCGCGACGCGACAACAGCAAGGTGTTGCGCCCAGCCGCCGCGTCGCCTCGATTCATCCTCCGGCCACCTCACTGGCAATGCGGTGCCCGCCATATATTCCCTCCGGGCGCCTTCGAGATGCCCCCCGCGCCAGCCGCCCCTCCGAATGTACTCCCTCATCTCGCGAATATACTCCGCGGCGCGCAGCCGTCTACAGGTACTAATAACCTCGCTCCCGGGCGGCCACGATGGCAGCAGGGACTCGCATCGCCGCCGCCGCCGCCGCCGGGACGACCGGAGCAGGAGCAGCGGCACCAGCACCCCCATCAGCACGCCCGCGTCCATGTACTCCGCCCTCAGCCCGGTGGACACCCACTCCGTCGCCACTGCCGCGGCGGCCAAGCTCGCGATGGACGCCCCGGGCGCCGGGTCGGCCGCGATGCCCATCTCCCTGTCGCCGCTCCTCCCGCCGCCGCAGATGGTGGTGGTGGCGCTCGACGCCACCCGCGACCACCGCGAGGTGGAGGTCAGGATGTCGCTCAGGGCGCTCGTCGCGCGGGGCGACATACTTCGCGGCGGCGACTCCCTCCTCGTGCTCGGCGTTCTCCACTCCGTCACCAATCCGAGTGAGGGCCGAGTTCCCCCTTTAGGTCTCTATTTCCCGTCGGGTTACGGTCTCTTAGCCATTCTGCTCGACCTAACCCACTCTTGTTTAAATTGCTCTTCACCACTCTACATTCATCATTTGCTGAATTGAACTTCCCAAAAGTTATTCCTAGTTGCGACCTGTGTAGTTGAATATTGTGTTCATGCTTATACATAGGTGATAGACTGGTAGATTTGGAATGTCAACGTGTCACTTTGAAGTTGATTCTTAATTTCTGTCATCCATGTGCTAATCAAATTATCATTATAGTGGTCAGGTAGAAAACTTTAGATGCTGTCCTCTTCTTGTTAGAGTGTGTGTTAGGTGTATTCATGCATGTCTGACAGATGCTTGCATATATGTGCTGACTGGCTTTCAGTCCTGCTGGTCACTGTTTCACTAGTCATTTGGTAATTATGTTAATAGATGTCCCTTGAAGGAGCATCATGACATTTAGAATCACCAACATTGTAGAGAAGGGTGTCACTATTGAACTTCATAAATGGTATAATGACAAGGAAAATCAACTTTAAAACAGCAGATGAAACGCATTCTGTGTAACAAATTAGTATTGAAGTCAATGTTGCATAAACACATGATTTTTGTATGGGTGCAATTAGGCTGTCCATTCTTTTTGGATAAGATAGACTGTCCATTCTTGTTTCAAAGTATAATCCGAGTCGAGAAATTCGAGCAATACAGTGCTCTGTTCATTCTTTTCAGTCTGACATTGAATTGCAGTGAGTGGTGCTATCTCATCCTCGTGACGATTGCTGTTGTTTGGAAATTTGGAGTCACTGTTCACTTTGTATAGTAATAGATTTTGGCTCCTACTTCAAATTAATATATTCATTTACTGGAAAACTTATATCTGTTGTACTTATTTTGCGTGATTAGTGGGATACCAAACCAAAGCATCTAGTGATTCTTTTGCCGGGACGAGCTTGCGGTACCTAGGCGATCAGGTTGTGAAGAAAGCTGAATACTACAAAGACAAGCTCCTCCAGGATGTGGAGGAGCTCCGCCAAGTGGGGGTAACATTTTCCTACACTCATGTTTCTGTCAGAAAAAGTAGCTGCTTTGCCAGTTGGACTTGCAACATTCTTGAAAGCATTGCTTACATTCTGATGCTCATTTCGTTCTTTTTCAGATCAGTGTGACCCTCAAAGTATGCCCTGGATCACCAGCGAAGGTTGTCATTATCCGTGAAATCAATTCAAGTAAAGCTGCTTGGGTTGTACTAGACAGGTACGTGCATAATTTATTGTTTAATCATTCCTGGCATGCTATCCTAGCGGAGCATTTGTCTGTTCAGTAGTTAAACTAGTATTGGTTTATAATGAAATTATAGGCACTTCAGACGAGATTTCAAGCACTTTGAAAAGCACATAGCCTGTAAGGTTGCAGCATTTCAAGATAACCTGTCAGTGCAGACCTTGAAGTCAATTAGAACAAATATATCAAGCAAAAGTATGGGAGAGACGAAGGACCTACAAAACTTAGTAGTGTCACTTGATCTGAGTTCCAAGACACTAGATACTGATAAGGTCCGCGTGTCGATCAGGTCATCGCCTGTAAGTTACTTTGCCTCTCTAACCAATCATGAGATGTACTACACCCCCAGTGTGGTTGGTAGCAGCATGCAAGACCTCACACCGTCAATGAGCGTCACGTCCATCCCGGTGATCGATGAGACTGAATTCAATGGTATGACATATTTCTTCAATTAAGCACAATCATAAAGTTGCAACTAGCTTTTGTATTTTGCTGAAATGTTAAAACGTGACCTAGTAGTGCTTAAAAGGTAGAAAAGGTCTTTCTAATTCTAGTAGCCCATTCATGCAGAATTCAAGAGCTTACTTAAATATTTGTTCAATGTTGACCAAGTAGCTGTAGTTTTACTTTCCAAAAGATAATGTTGCACAGGACATCTACAATTTCATATTTACTCATACTACGCATGTTCCCCTGATCTTTACAGCAAAATCTATTGAAGATAACATGATTGGCCACTACGATTCATCAGAAAGACCAGTTCTATGTGCTGGTTGTGGGCTAAGATCAGTTCTTTACATCAAGGAATCCATGAAATATCCTTTCTCAGAGATTCAATCTGCAACATCTGACTTCTCAACTGAGAACTTGGTTGGTGAGGGCGGATTTGGGCACGTGTACAAAGGGAAGCTCAAGGATGGCCAGGTCATTGCAGCTAAGCTGCGTAAAGAAGCTAGCTCGCAGGGCTATACCGAGTTCTTCTCTGAAGTGCAAGTGCTCAGCTTTGCCCGGCATCGGAACATTGTCATGTTGCTTGGGTATTGTTGCAAAGAAAGCTACAACATCTTGGTGTACGAGTATATATGCAACAACTCTCTTGAGTGGCATTTATTTGGTACGTGCTTGGTATGCATAAAGTTAATTCATAATATGAAGATGGTGACAAACATAACCTTGCCTTGCTCTTTGCTTTTGCCACCTGATGAAATAGACAAGGCAGCGGGCTTACTGGAGTGGCACAAGAGGTATGCTATTGCCCTTGGTATAGCAAAGGGGCTGCGCTTTCTGCATGAAGAGTGCCGTGCCGGTCCAATAATTCATCGGGATTTGCGCCCAAGCAATGTACTGTTGACACATGACTTTGTTCCTATGGTAAGCTAGACCTCACTTCTTACTGGTACATTTGGAGATGCAAATCTTTATGTGTTACGTTGTGATTACGTCCTGTCTTCCACAGCTTGGGGACTTTGGTCTTGCTAAATGGAAGGCTGTCAATGCTTCTATCCATACAAGGGTTCTGGGGCAATCAGGGTCAGCACAGAACTCTCTAGTTCTTCCGATATTGTCAACTCTGTTCCATTTTATGCTACCCTTTTTCTTCTGTATTTCTGACAATGCCAGGATTTTCTTGTCATGTCCATCAGATACTTGGCGCCTGAGTATGCTGAATATGGCATAGTTTCTGTCAGAACAGATGTGTATGCCTTTGGGATCGTTCTTTTCCAGCTGATATCGGGTCGCAAGGTACTCGAGGAACATGAAGGACAGTGCACACACATATTGCAATGGGTATTCTTTTTTGTGGATTTTTCTTCCCAACTTGCTTACAGTATACTTGCACCATTCATTTTTGTGTATCTCTGTAAATTTTCAGGCAGAGCCTTTGGTCGAGAGTCTTGCACTGCACGATCTAATCGATGAACGCATTGCAGATACATACGACACATATGGGCTGTATCATCTAGCCAGAGCAGCGTATCTCTGTGTCAGGACAAACCCGGAACAGCGGCCTTCTATGGGGGAGGTTGTTCGTCTTATCGAGACAGAGAATGAGCATATCAGGGATTTGTCCCGACAATTCATCCCACATTTTACAAAGTAAAGAAAAAAAATGAGATCCTACGGAGGAGCCCCGTGGACAATACATTAAGGTAGAGCCCACCTGGGTGAGATACCCTGAAGTTCGATCGAGAATCGAACTCGGGTCAGCAAGGATGCGGCACTGCGACCTTTACTTACGAAGTGAAGAAACAGTCCGAGGGACATCCTGTATCCTGATTTCATCGCTGAGGTTTCTATGATGCTCGCAGAGGAATATCTCCAGTTCTTACCGGTGAAATCGCAACACATGTTACTACTGTCTGCTCCCCTTATCTCCTTTCTTCCCCCTTCTGTTTTGCTCTTCCACGCATAAAATGGTGTGTACGTAGGGAATTACTAGTTCCCTTTTTCTTCAGCTTATCTTTGTAAATGAAATGCCGTTCTACTCGGGTTACTTTTCTGAGTTTGTGTTCCCTAGCCCTCATCTTTGCTAGCTACTGTTCTGCTGTGTATTTGTTGCTGTTGAAGAGTCTGATCTGCAGGATGCAGGACGAGCCGTCGTGCCGCGACCTTTTTCCGTTGAAGTTCTTCCTCAGACTGGGTCGCAGAAAGAAGAAGAAGAAAATCTGTTCCAGCATCTACTGACCCCGCCGAATTGAAGCTACCATGTGCAGCTTAGGCGCCTGTTTTCGTTTACTTTCTCCATCAGCTTTGCCCTTTCAGGCGAAAGTGATGGATGCTACTCAGAAAAGATGTGGACAGACGAGCAGAAAATTCGTCTGGATATGATTAGCTGTTGAATGAATGCTACTGCATGCTGGTTAGATCCGAGTTTCTGCCGGAATTGTGATGCTTGATGGGGCATGGATGAAATTCTGATGAAATAAAAACGGAACGAGTCATGCTCAAAAGCAATGAACAGACGTGTGGGTTGCTATCCGCCGTCCTTTTCCGGGCCCTGCAAGTTGGCAAGGGGAGCCATCATTCTGTTGAGAGGAAAATCTGAAAAATCTGGACCATCATTACATTAGGCGGCCAAGATGTTCCCATAATCTTTCTTCAACTTTCTGTGCCCATGATTTGGGTTTGGGCCGAATAGGATCCCCTCTGACTCACTGGACGCCTGTTCTCAGGAGCCAGTTTCAGAAAATGAAGGAAAGCATATCACTTTTACCTGAGAAACTGCAAAGCTTATACTTGAATGGATGTACTAGAAAAAGGTGCCCGGTCTTCACTACTGGGAAATCTTGCAAAAGTGAAGGCGTATGTACTACTCGATTTTTTGTTTATTTTTGCCGGTTCCACTACTGAAAAAGCAATCCCCAAGATACAGGCAGAGCTGGAGTGGCAGGCTGCATGAAGCTTTTCTCAGATAATGATGCGGTGTGAAGCTGAAGCTGACCTTAATTATTAATTAATTAATGGTTAAATACGGGTAGCATTTCATTTTCAGCCGAGGAATCTGACTCTGAGGAGCAAAATTCCCATACGTACGCGTTACCATCAGTACTGGTTACCATCCGATGATATCTCTTTGCAGATAATGGAGGCTTTGCTACGATGATGGGGATATGGATTGCTCGGTAGCTTCACGAGGGCTCCTCCAGTCTTTCGGCTTCGTACGTATGGATCACGTCCCTTCGCCGTGACGCGCGTAGAAACAAAATACCTTTACGCAAAGCGAATTAATAAGGCAGGTCGATGAAGGTACTCTGGGGTGCGGCGGACGACACCGCAGTTCCGTCTCGTGGGCAACCCCCGTCGGTGGCCGCAGAAACAAGGGACTCGGATAAGGAGCTCGCGTTCACATCAGCTACGGTCTATAAATTACTAACAAAATCGTGTCATCTTTGGGTCATCAGGACTCTCAAACCATCCGAATACGTATGGACCGTGCGATCCGGACTGCGGAAGCCATCCAACGCGGGCTTCTATCAGTCCGCCGGCGGTCCGGACGTATTTTTTTCCGCAAACCGGAGATAAACGCCGACCCTCAAACCGTCCGCATACGTCTGGACCGTGCGATCCGGATTGCGGAAGCCATCCAACACGGGCTTGTATCAGTCCGCCGGTGGTCCGGACGTATTTTTTCTCACAAACCGGAGATAAACTAGGAGCTTTGCGGGCGTCTGGACCGCTCCCAAGCACGCTTCCGACTGACCCGGCCCACCAAAAAACTCCACCCGCCTCTCCCACGCTTTCCATCAAACGCCCGCACCGCTTGCCGCGCCGCATTCATGCCGGCCCAAAGCATGCAGCAGCCGGCATTGATGTCTGCGATTTGACCGGACATGAGGGCGGCGCTAACGGACGTGACCTCTCGGGCGTGGCCGCTTCAATGCAGACGCCGCGTCTCGAGAAACCAATTCCGGCCGCTGCGCCGCATTGAAGCGGGCTGACCGCCCATTCACCTGGCCCGACCGCGGCTATTTAATCTGTGCGCCGGCGACACACAGAGCCGCACTCCCCCTCCACGAGCACCGTCCCCGAGCCCTTCCTCCTCTCCGAGCCCAACGACGATGCCGAAGTCCTGGTTCTCCACACCGGCAGGCGGGGGCGCTGGAAGTTCTTCGTCCGGTGGTTCTTGGCGCCACCGCCCTCGCTTTCCGGGCCCATTGGCATCCACGGCGCCCGGCTCCTCCGGCAACGAGGAGGACCAGACGCCGCAGCAAAGGCCACGCCTTCTCTCGGAAGCCGCCATCACCGGCGCGCGTCAAGGAGGAGCCGTCGTCCCCCGCATCGACACCGCGTGAAGCGCGAGCCGGCGTCCCCGCTCGAGTGGGTCAAGGACAAGCCGTCGTCGCCCCCGCCAAACCGCGGCGTCCAGATCGGACGCCGCGTCAAGGATGAGCCGGCCTCGTCCCCGCCCAACCGCAGCGTCCAGATCGGACGCCGGGTCAAGGACAAGCCGGCCTCGCCCCGCACAGTCGGTACCCCCGTAATGACGGGCCTGCCTCACCGTCCCGCCGCCACCGCCGCGCCGTCAAGGAGGAGCTGCCGCCCGCGATCACGAAGGCGTGGGGCGCATCCTCCAGTACCTCCGAGGGGGGGTGGCGGCGGTCCCTCGGGCTCCAGGGTCGTCGTCTCCGACGAGGAGCGCGCGGCGAGACAGCAAGCGCAGTACGACCGCCGCAACGCCGCTCCGCGTTCGCCAAAACTGACGTGGCGCCGGATTGGACCCTCAACGACCCCGACCTCGCCGCCACGTGGGCCCTCGACCGCTCCGTCACCACCACGGAGACGGCCGCCAGGCGCCGCCGTGGCCTTGACAGCGAGGACTGGTCGCTTAGCGATTGCTCCGCCAACGCCAGCCGCGGCAAGGCCGCCACTAGGGCTACGCCGGCGCCGTCGGCAGTGGCCAAGGCGGCCCTCCTCACCGCGCAACAGGAGACGGAGCGGCTCCTCCGCAAGCGGCAAGCAGCCACCGGACAAGGCTGCCGCGGCCCTCCGGCGCCGTTCAGCCGCTGGAGGGACGACGATGACGGCACAATGGTGGGGGTGCGGCAAGGCAGGGCAACCACGCCTACGAGGTGGTCGTCCGTTATAGGGTTTAGGTTTTTTCCTAGTTTTTTTGTTAAACGGTCGCAATATCTACCTTTTTTATGTAAATTATGACCGAACTTGAATGTAATCCATCGTGTTTGTATGAATTTTGTCCGTTTATTTCAAACAATGGTTGAAATATATGCGGGCCTCCTTACATCCGTATCCGTGCACGAATGCCGGAGTAAATTTACGGGTCAACGTTGACGATGCCCTTAAAATTCTTGTGATGATGATAGTAAGTACAGTACTTCGCGGTCTACGACTTTCTTTGCTTGACGGACCGTCCAATGTCTGCCTCCAGCGCATTCATATGGATGCCACGCAATCTGTTTTGTCAATTGCTACAGTAGTAATCTGTATGTATAATCATTGTTAACTTTCAGCAATGCGACGCTGGTGATCTTATCATCACACTGCCTTTCTGTCTCCCTGCTGAGAAAAGATCGCTACGGGTGAGGGCCAACGTGACCTGCATTCGCGGCTAGGTTCATTGCGGCTGCGAACGACACGAAGGAGAGCTTTTCCGTTTTTCGAGTTGGAGTTTTTTTATTTATTTTGATGAGTTGAACGAAGAACGAGAGCTTGATGCTAATAATTCACCGGCTTTAGCAAGGACGGCTCGGAGCATCTACGGGGCTGTTTGGATTGTGACTATCTTTACCGTATATTGCCATATTATTTTTGTCACACTTGCCTTACTTGAGTTGATCAAATTGTTAGCCACACTTTGGCTTGTCTAAGGGAATCCTGCCATACTTTTTGTGTCTATGACATGTGGGGTTCACTGCTCATAAAAAAATTCTTGCCTTAGGTGTGGCTAGAACCAAACACCCACCTAACTTGGTCAAACTTGCCTAAGGTGAGGTGTGGCAAAGTGTGGCAAGGTGTGGCTAGGAACCAAACAGCCCCATCCGGACATCCGGACGCCTCAAATTTCGGACGGACGGCCCGGTCACTGATCGATAAAAAAATTCTGGACTGACCGGGCTGACCGGCACCCCTTGTATCGAGACTAAATCTGGAACGGATATAGGAAGGCCCGGGCGGGTCCGCCAACATCGGATTCTGACACCATCACAAATTGCATCAAATCCCTTTCCCCGACCTACCCGATTTCATTTGTTCCTCTAGTCTCCTCCCCCTCCTCCGCACCGGCCGTCTCCTATGGATTTGGCATCATATGACTTATGAATTTGACATGCTTTCTTTGGAATGTCGGGTTCTCACAACGACATCAATGTGCTTCAGCGATCTCCCGTGTTCAGGAGACTTTTTAATGGGGAATCGCTGCCGTGCAACTACACTATCAACGGTCACGACTACAACATGGGGTACGACCTTGCCGATGGTAGCTATTCTCAGTGGACAGCGTTTGTAAAGATCATATCTGATCTCCAAGGCAACAAACAAAACCACTTTGCAACAATGCAGGAAGCAGCAAGGAATGATGTGTAGAGGGCATTCAGAGTGCTTCAAGCTCGTTGGGGAATTGTTCATGGAGCTGCAATCATGTGGGGATCAGAGACTTTCTGGCAGCTGATGACATGTTGTGTCATTTTGCACAATATGATTGTTAAGGACGAGGGTGATGGGATAGCCCAAACCAATAATTTTGAAGCGCCTGTAGAACAAGTCCATATCCCGGAAGATCAAGATGTAAACCAGCTTATGAATTTTCTGCAGATGCATCAGAATCTTCGAGATCATTAGGTGCATGCGCAGCTACTCAATAATCTTGTGGAGCACATGTAGACCTACAATGGAAACCAAATAGCTAATGTTTGAATTGTGCACTTAAAATAAATTTTATGTTCGAATCATGTATTTCCGCTACCAACAAATGTAATTTACATGTGACATTAACGTGTATGATGGACATGCATGGACTTTGCATGAATTTGAGGGTTTGGATTTAAGATGTGTGGCTGCCGGGGACGACATCTGAGGGACCTTCCGACGCGGTCTGTGGGCTTGCCCGAACGCGTTCGCGGACGTATAGGTACCGAATTTGCTAAGTGTAGCCGTAGATGTCGTAAAACAGACTCTAATTGTGTTAAAAAAAAAACTCTAGTACTCCCTCCATTTTTAAATATAACTCTTTTTAGAGATTTCAAATATGAACTATATACGAAGCAAAATGAGTGAATCTACACTCTAAAATATGTCTATATACATTTATATGTAGTTTATATTGAAATCTCTCGAAACACTTATATTTAGAAAAGGAGGTAGTACATCTTAGCCGAATAGCCGTAGGCAGTAGGCGGTTAGCAGTGACTGTGAATGGCGAGTGACACAGCCCACTACCGGGAGCAGGATATACCAATGGAAAGTGTCTCCCATTTGGATTTTTGCGATCAATCAATAGATGGATCGAGGAATGATTGCTCACGTAGGTTTATAGTTCATTGAACTTGGACGGCTCTCTCTCGTTCTCTCCTTTACTCCCTTCGTCCCATAATGATGGAGGGGATAGTTTTCTCGTGATGAAGGCGTGCCATTATAGAGGTGCGTGTTTGAAAAGAACACGAAAACAATGATGTTGGTGAACACTAACCATGTAAATTCTTAGAGCATCTCTAGTCGTTCACTTCTCGCAAAAAAAGAAAATCTAGTCTTTCAGCTAAATTTCTTTAACTCCCAAAAGATACTTTTTTAAAATTAAAGACGTCAAGTCATTCCTCTCAATATTTTAACTCCTCAAAATTTCGAGGGTTTACCACTCTAACTTAACCCCACCTACTCAAATTTGAGCAAACTTCTTCTCCCTAAGCCTTTCATGTTCAACTGAAAAATAACGCCAATAGCATTCATGCCCCAACCGCCGGCAACGACTTGCTAACCTCGACCGCCGCGCTGCCCTCCTCCTATGTAAACCTGTCGTTGGCTCCCTCCACACCAATCCCTTTCCGAACCCTAGTCCACCACTGTAGAAATTGACCTCCTGCCACCGCTCCCTGCCCCTGAATTGAGCTCCCGTCGTCGCCACCCGCCATGGTCCAAAGCAAGGCCACCGTCTCAGCGATGCTCTTGTGGCAACGGAGGGTTGATCTGGCCATGGACGCGCCCGCGCCGTTGTCCTCGTCGAGCCCCAAGTCGGAGAAGGAGGAGATGGAGGAGCCAGAGATTATGCCGTTGGAGTTGGCTGAGCGTGAGCTTGAGATGAAGGAGGAGGTGGAGCTTGAGGAGCACCACCTCGTGAAGAATCAACTCGCCACAAAATGTGTCGACCAAGCCGTGCTCGCCGCCATTCGCGCAGGCACGTTGGCGGTCAAGGAGCACCTCGCCATCGAGGCATTCGTCGATGCCTCGCACGATGACACCATCAACCACACCGCTTACACTGTGAAAGAGAAGGTGTTAGTGGAGTTGTTCGCTGCTACTTCTGAGCTGCGTTGGTAATTCCCTGAAGAGGAAGGGAGATGCAGTACAGTAGAGATAAGTATTTCTCTCAGTTATGAAACCAAGGTTATCAATCCAGTAGGAGAATCACGCAACACCTCGTTAGCAGCACCTGCACACAAAACAATAAATCCTTGCACCCAACGCAATCAAGGGGTTGTCAATACCTCGGCGGTAAGTTGCAAGATTAAATTGTATGTGATATATAGATAGATTGAAACAAAAATACTAAAATAAAATAAATAAAGAAAAAGTGCAGCAAGTATTTTTAGGGTTTTAGTATATGATTTAGATAGACCCGGGGGCCATAGTTTTCACTAAAGGCTTCTCTCAAGAAAATAGCATACGGTGGGTAGACAAGTTACTGTTAGGCAATTGATAGAAAAGCAAATAATCATGACGATATCCAAGGCAATGATCATGTATATATGCATCACGTCCGAGACAAGTAGACAGACTCCTGCCTGCATCTACTACTATTACTCCACACATCGCCCGCTATCCAGCATGCATCTAGTGTATTAAGTTCATAAGGAACGGAGTAACGCCTTAAGAACGATGACATGATATAGACAAAATAAACTCACATATAAATAAACCCCATCTTTTTACCCTTAATTGCAACGATACATACGTGTCATGTCCCTTTTTGTCACTGGGATTGAGCACCGCAAGATCGAACCCATTACAAAGCACCTCTTCCCATGGCAAGATAAATCAATCTAGTTGGCCAAACCAAATCAATAGATCGGAGAAGAAATACGAAACTATAATAATCATGCATAAAAGAGATCAGAGAAGACTCAAATAATATTCATGGATGATCTGATCATAAGCTCACAATTCATCGGATCCCAACAAACACACCGCAAAAAGTGATTACATCGGATAGAACTCCAAGAACATCGAGAAGAACATTGTATTGAAGATCAAAAAGAGAGAAGAAACCATCTAGCTACTAACTATGGACCTGAAGGTCTGTGGTAAACTACTCACGCATCATCGGAAGGGCAGTAAGGTTGATGTAGAGCCCCTCCGTGATCGATTCCCCCTCCGGTGGAGTACCGGAAAAGGCCTCCAGATGGGATCTCTCGAGAACAGAAACTTGCGGCGGCGGAAAAAGTATTTCGTGGACTCCCCTGTTGGTTTCCTGATTTTTGGGAATTTATAGTGGTGGAATTAGGTCAAACGGAGCTGAGGTGGGCCCACGAGGCACCAGGGCGCGCCTGCCCCCCCCCCAGGCGCGCCCTGGTAGCTCGTGTCCACCTCCTTTGGCGTCTGGTCTTCTCCCGAAGCTTCTAGTGTTGGTATTGTCCAGAAAAAAATCTCCAAAAAGTTTCGTGGCATTTGGACTTCGTTTGGTATTGATATTCTGTAAAACAAAAAACAGGCAGAAAACAGCAACTGGCACTGGGCACTAAGTTAATAGGTTGGTCCCAAAAAATGATATATAATTGCTGTAAATACATATAAAATATCCAAGATTGATAATATAACAGCATGGAACAATAAAAAATTATAGATACGTTGGAGACGTATCAGCATCCCCAAGCTTAATTCCTGCTCGTCCTCGAGTAGGTAAATGATAAAAACAGAATTTTTGATGTGGAATGCTGCCTATCATATTCATCATATATTCTTTTCTTTTGTAGCATGGACATTGGACTTGAATGATTCAAAGCAATATTCTATAGTTTGACATGGAGATATAAATACTCAAGCATGCTAACAAGCAACCATGTTTTTCAAAATATCAACGCTAAAGAAAGTTATCCCTAGCCCATTATGCTCAATCATTGATCCATTCATGAAACACACTCAAATATTAGCTACACACAATGCACAAGTATGACAATAGTGCTCTCTAGTTAGTGCTTTATAAGAGAAGATGGAGACTCAAAATAAAAATTAAAAATTGCATAAAGTAAATAGATAGGCCCTTCGCAGAGGGAAGTAGAGATTTGCTAATGTGCCAGAGCTCAAAGCTTAAATTAAAGAGAAAAATATATTTTGAGAGGCATGTTTTTCCTGTCAACGAAAACGACCGAGAATTCCCAATATCTTCCATGCTAGACACATCATAGGCGGTTCCCAAACAGAAAGTAAAGTTTATTTCCTGTCCACCATTCTTTCACAATCCATGGCTAGCCGTATCCACGGGTGCCTTCCATACCATCACTTTCCAAGGAATTTTGTTGTTATTAATTTTTGATTTCATTGTGGGACTGGGCATCCCTATTACCAGCCACTCTCTCGTGGAATGACAAGTGAATAAACACTCATCATGAGAATAACACACCTAGCATGGAAAATATTGGCCACCCCCTACCGCTTCATGAGCGGTACGGGCACACAAAACAGAAAAATTATTTTGAAAATTAGAGTTGGCACACGCAAATTTACTTGGAACAGCATGGAAATACCGCATATAGTTAGATATAGTGGACTCATTTGGCAGAACTTGGGTTTAAGGAGTTTGGATGCACAAGCAGTATTTCCGCTTAGTACAAATGAAGGCTAGCAAAAGATTGAGAAGCAACCAACCAAAAAGCAAAAACGGTCATAAACATGCATTGAACATAACTAACACCGAATAATGCACCATAAGTAGGATATAATTTCGTTGCATAACTATTGACTTAATGTGCATGCATAGGGAATCACAAACCTTAACACTAATATTCTTACTAAATCACAATTACTCACTAACATGACTCACATATTATCATTTCCATATCGCAAAACTATTGCAAGAAATCACACTTATCATATCCAATGATCTATATGAAAGTTTTTATTATATCCCTCTTGAATATTCATCACTTTGGGACCAAATTCATATCTTGTGCAAATTACCGTTACTTTCATCAACTCTCAAAAAGATATAAGTGAAGTATGAGATTGCAAATATTTCTTCAAAATTTTAATCTTGTCAACTCTCAAAATAATATAAGTGAAACATGAGAGTTTATTTCTTCAAAATTTAGCCACCGCCGTGCTCAAAAAGATTCAAGTGAAGCACTAGAGCAACTGCCTAGCTCAAAAAATTTAAGTGAAGCACATAGAGTATTCTAACAAATTATGATGAACGTGTGGCTCTCTCAAAATAGGTGTGTTCAGCAAGGATGATTGTGATAAACTAAAAAGCAAACAAAGCAAAGAATCATATAATACAAGACGCTCCAAGCAAAACACATATCATGTGACGAATAAAAATATAGCTCCAAGTAAAATTACCAATGGTTGGTAGAAGAAAGAGGGGATGCCATCCGGGGCATCCCCAAGCTTAGACGGTTGAGTCTTTCTTGAATATTACCTTGGGGTGCCATGGGCATCCCCAAGCTTAGTCTCTTGCCACTCCTTATTTCTTCATCCATCGTGATCTCACCCAAAACTTGAAAACTTCAATCACACAAAACTCAACAAAACTTTCGTGAGATCCGTTAGTATAACAAAATAAATCACTACTTTAAGTACTATTGCAAACCCATTCATATTTTATTTTTGCATTATACCTAATGTATTCTAACTTCTCCATGGCTTATACCCCCCGATACAATCCATAGTTTCATCAAAACAAGCAAGTAGTGCATCAAAAACAGAATCTGTCAAAAACTGAACAGTCTGTAGCAATCTATTTAAAATCCATACTTCTGTAACTCCAAAAATTCTGAAAAATTAGGACAACGTGGGAAATTCATATAACAATACTTTGTAAAACTTTCAGATTTTTCTGACACTCCAGTACAGAACCAAAATTCCAGAACTGGACGCAAAACTTTATGTTTTCCAAACAGCATCAATTATACTATCTTCCAAATCATCCCAAAGGTTTTACTTGGCACAAACACTAATTAAAAACATAAAAACACAATCATAACAGTAGCATGAAAGTGAAAACTCACAATAACATAAACAAATAATAAAAATTTATTTTATTCATTGGGTTGCCTCCCAACAAGCGCTATTGTTTTATGCCCCTAGCTAGGCATAATGCAAAGTTTCAAGTATTGTCATCCTTCAAGTTGATTTCATAAGTGGCCCTCATAATGGATTCATATGGTGCTTTTATTTTCTTCCTAAGGAAATGTTCGATACCCTTCTTTAGTGGAAACTGAAATTTTATATTCCCTTCTTTCATATCAATAACGGCACCTATGGTTCGTAAGAACGGTCTACCAAGTATTATGGGGCATGAAGGATTGCACTCAATGTCAAGTACAATAAAATCAACGGGCACATAGTTCCTATTTGCAAGAATAAGAACATCATTAATTCTACCCAAAGGCTTTTTAATAGTAGAATCCACAAGATGCAAATTAAGAGAACATTCATCTATATTGGTAAAACCTAGCACATCACATAGAGATTTTGGAATTGTGGAAACGCTAGCACCCAAATCACATAAAGCATTGCACTCATAATTTTTAATTTTAACTTTAATGGTGGGTTCCCACTCATCATATAATTTTCTAGGAATTGAAATCTCTAGTTCTAACTTTTCTTCTAACGCTTTCATCATAGCTTCTACGATGTGTTTAGTAAAAGCCTTGTTTTGCTCATAAGCGTTGGGTGAAATTAGCATGGATTGTAACAAAGAAATGCACTCAATCAAAGAACAACTATCATAATTAAAATCTTTGTAATCCAAAAGAGTGGGCACATCGCTATTTAAAGTTTTTACCTCTCCAAACCCACTTTTAGCAATTTTCTTATCAAGATTTTCACCCTCCGAATTATGGGGACGCTCTTTAGCTAAAATTGACTCTTCTTCAGTCCCCTTTTCATCAAGTTTTATATTGCTAAACAAAGAATCAATAGATGAAACACCAATCATTTTAATATCCTCAACATTACTATGTTCTAATGATTCCGGCTTAGCTGCCATTTGATTTACTAGCGTAGCTTGCGCATCAAAAAAAATTCCTAGCAAATTTTCAGTAAGAGCAAATTGGGATTGAAGACTAGCAACTTCTTTACTAACATCATCGAGTTGTTTTGCAATAGCATCCAATAAAGTAGAGTGTTCTTTGAGTTCCTAGGTAAAAATTTTGTTGTGCTCAAACTGCGTAGTCATGTAATCTTTAGTATTTTTCTCAATTTCGGACAAAATTTTATAATAAGAAGTATCATGATAAATCTCTCGGGGCATCATGATTAAACAAACAAGGTAACAAGCAAGCAAACAAGCAAACAAGAAAAAAGGCAAACGGAAAATATTTTTGTACTTTTGTAAAAACTTTTTAGAAGTGAGGGAGATGAAAACAAGAGGCAAATGCAAATAAAGTAAATAAAGTAAATGCAAGGAGATGAGAGTTTTATGCGTAGGTACTTGATAGATGTTGATGATGTCTCCCCGGCAACGGCGCCAGAAATTCTTCCTGCTATTTGTGAGCTGCGTTGGTAATTCCCTGAAGAGGAAGGGGGATGCAGTACAGTACAGATAAGTATTTCCCTCAGTTATGAAACCAAGGTTATCAATCCAGTAGGAGAATCACGCAACACCTTGTTAGCACCACCTGCACACAAAACAACAAATCCTTGCACCCAACGCAATCAAGGGGTTGTCAATCCCTCGGCGGTAAGTTGCAAGATTAAATTGTATGTGATAGATAGATAGATTGAAACAAAAATACAAAAATAAAATAAATAAAGAAAAAGTGCAGCAAGTATTTTTAGGGTTTTAGTATATGATTTAGATAGACCCGGGGGCCATAGTTTTCACTAGAGGCTTCTCTCAAGAAAATAGCATATGGTGGGTAGACAAATTACTGTTGGGCAATTGATAGAAAAGCAAATAATCATGACGATATCCAAGGCAATGATCATGTATATAGGCATCACGTCCGAGACAAGTAGACCGACTCCTGCCTGCATCTACTACTATTACTCCACACATCGACCGCTATCCAGCATGCATCTAGTGTATTAAGTTCATAAAGAACGGAGTAACGCCTTAAGAACGATGAGATGATGTAGACAAAATAAACTCACGTATGAATAAACCCCATCTTTTTACCCTTAATTGCAACGATACATACGTGTCATGTCCCTTTCTGTCACTGGGATTGAGCACCGCAAGATCGAACCCATTACAAAGCACCTTTTCCCATGGCAAGATAAATCAATCTAGTTGGCCAAACTAAATCAATAGATCGAAGAAGAAATACGAAACTATAATAATCATGCATAAAAGAGATCAGAGAAGACTCAAATAATATTCATGGATGGTCTGATCATAAACTCACAATTCATCGGATCCCAACAAACACACCGCAAAAAGTGATTACATCGGATAGAACTCCAAGAACATCGAGGAGAACATTGTATTGAAGATCAAAAAGAGAGAAGAAGCCATCTGTGGTAAACTACTCACGCATCATCGGAAGGGCAGCAAGGTTGATGTAGAGCCCCTCCGTGATCGATTCCCCCTCCGGTGGAGTACCAGAAAAGGCCTCCATATGGGATCTCTCGAGAACAGAAACTTGCGGCGGCGGAAAAAGTATTTCGTGGACTCCCCTGTTGTTTTCCTGATTTTTGGGAATTTATAGTGGTGGAATTAGGTCAAACGGAGCTGAGGTGGGCCCACGAGGCACCAGGGCGCGCCTGCCCCCCCCCCCAGGCGCGCCCTGGTGGCTCGTGGCCACCTCCTCTGGCCTCTGGTCTTCTCCCGAAGCTTCTAGTGTTGGTATTGTCCAAAAAAAATCTCCAAAAAGTTTCGTGACATTTGGACTTCGTTTGGTATTGATATTCTGTAAAAGAAAAAATAGGCAGAAAACAACAATTGGCACTGGGCACTAAGTTAATAGATTAGTCCCAAAAAATGATATATAATTGCTGTAAATGCATATAAAAACATCCAAGATTGATAATATAATAGCATGGAACAATAAAAAATTATAGATACGTTGGAGACGTATCATTCGCCTACCTCGACCAGCTTAGCTCCCCCTCCCTCCACCGATGTAACACACCTGAATAATGAGCTACAGTAATCCATCATGTTAATGCTAAGTCAAGTTGATTTGCAATGCTTGATCACAGTTGATTCATATCTCATTTCAAATTCCACCACTGAATTTCAATTCAAATTGCAAGTGAATTTTGAAGTTGCACAAAAGTTGCTGCAAAATAGTTCACAATTTTGCAAATATTCCAAAACAAATAATTGTTCAGGAAAACAATATCACTTATCTGCTAAAATGGGCTATAGCAATTAAAACAGTGCTATTTTAGCATATTTAAATGCTATTTCAATTATGAAAAATTCAAATGGATTCATCTTGCCTCCAAACTTTTTGTGGCAGTGCAGTATATTGCAATGTAATTATGTGGCCAAGTTCCACATTTTACAAAATCCTTTTGGCAGCTCAAACTTTTGCAAAACAATTCTGTAAAAAGAAAAACAGAAAAGAAAAATGAAAAAGGCCTAAAAGCTACTGTGAGCTGGGCCTAAGTGCACAGTGCACCGGCCCAACCCACCTCCCTCTCCCTCTTCCTCCTCCCGCCTCTCTCTCTGCGCGTGTCGGCTCGCCCGTGGACGCGCGCGTGCGCTCCGCCGTCTGGCCGACACGACAGCGCTATAGGGTGGCGAGGGGATAAGGGCGACGCCTCTCGGCCCCGTCATCCTCCTCATCCACTCCTCCCCCTCTCTCCTGCGCTCTCTCCCTCGATCTCCGACGCACCCGGGCGCTGCCGTCGCCATGGCCACGTCCTAGCGTGGCCACCGTCCTCCCCGTGTCGCATCTCCGTGTCCAGTAGACGCGCCGTCGTCCGCTTCTTCTTCTCCGACCACGCGCGTGAGCTGGGGCGCACCCCAGCGCTGGATCGACGTCGTCTTCCTCCTCGGGTCGCCGGAGCTCCACCGCTCGATTCGCCGCGCCTGCTACTACTAACCTCTCGCCGGGCCTTCTTGCGCCTCCCCGGTGAGCTCTAGCTTCTCCCCGAACTCCTCTCGCTTCCTCTCCGCCTCGCTGCTGCTGCTGCCGAAGTTGTCGTAGCTCGTCACCGCCGTTCACCTCGCCACCGTGGCCGCTGTCGACGCAGCTCGCGTCTGAGCACGTAGCCGTGCTCAGCGCGCTCATAGGAGCCCAACGCCACCGCTCGCTCGGCTTGCTGTGCTCCCTAGCGCCGTGCCCGATCTCGGCCGATTCCGACCGTCCGCCGCGCTGCTCGCCGCCGTCGCCACGGGCCGTCTCCGGCGACGCCACTGCCACCATTGGACGCGGCGCGGTTCGCTCGTTCGAACGGGCCATCGCGCGAGCCAAACGGCCTCCTGTAGGCAAATTGCGGCGAGGCCCGAGGCCTTCCGCCGCGTTTCGGCGTCGCCCGGCTAAACGCCGGCCGCCGCCGACGTGGCTGGCCTGGGGCCACCCCTGGGTCGCTGACTAGTGGTCCCCAGGGGCCCAGTTGGCTGGGTTGACACAGTCAACGTGCTGACTGGGCAACCCCAGTCGCTGACAGGCGGGCCCCACCCTCTAATTAACTAGTTTTATAATTAAACTTAATCTGTAATTAGATTAGTCACTGACACATGGGGCCCACCTGCTATTTAATCTCTAATTAGTTTAAATAATCTCTGTTTAGCCCACTGTGTATGACATGTGGGTCCCAGCGGTCAGGTTTGTCCTGGACTTGCTGGGTTGACTGCTGACATCACGTTGACTCAATGCTGACGCAATAAAGCTTTTTCTGTTATTTTCGAATTAAAGTTAATTCCAGGAATTTCAGAAAATTGTTTAAATCTTTGAAAAATCATAGAAATTAAACCGTAGCTCGGATGGAAAAGTTTTCTACATGAAAGTTGATCAGAAAAACAAGACGAATCCGAATATGCCCTCCATGTAGCTGTCACATGCCCACAACACTGCAAACATGGAACCTTCCCCTCCGGTTCATCTGTCTGACAGATGCCTCAACCGGGAAAATATTCTCAGATATTTTCCCGCTCCGTCTCTAACGTGTAGTGCTGCATTAGGTCACCACCGGCACAGCATATTGCCATGACATGCATCTATGTTGCACTTGTTTGCTTTGTATTTATTGTTTCTTCCCCCTCTTCTCTCCGGTAGACCCCGTGACCGACGCTGCCCCTGAGGACTGCTACATCCCCGACGACCCCTCTTTCACCGCAGAGCTTCCAGGCAAGCAAAACCCCTTGATCATTCCTATATCGCCTATTCCTTCTCTCCCATACTTGCATTAGAATTTGCTACTGTTTTCGATTGCTCCTATTTTGATGCGTAGCCTGTTTTTGTAACTGTTGTTGATACCTTACCTGCTATCCTAAATGCTTAGTATAGGTTGGTTAGTAATCCATCAGTGACCCCTCACCATTATCCTTGTTGCCCCGCTTTGTTACCGGTGCCCCGATCAATGTGATCGATGTACAGAGACCGACACAGCACCGCACACCCCCTTAGTTGTACGACTCTGCAGAGCTACTATCGAGTGGCGAGGGTGATATCTCCTACCTCACTCCTGATGATATCTCTGTAGCGTAGCTAGTCGGTTGTGGGTTATCGAGGGTGATTCCTCTTTCACCACCTCCGATGGAGCCTCTGTCGTGCAACCCCTCAAGTGTGAACCCATCAAGGGTGATTCCTCCGAGTTCACCTTGACGGATACATCGAGTGGGAATCCATCGAGGGTGATTCCTCGGATTTCCCCCTCGAAGTTTTAGACACACGGATACTGTGAATTTACCTCTGTCCCTTGTTGAAGTCGGGTCGACTCTGAGGGGTACCCACGAGAGGTGTTGAAATCGGGTTGACCTGGATGGTACCCGCGAGTTAATTACATGGCACGGCCGGGCATTCCTGACCCTTGCCGTAAGTCCACAAGACGGGGTGACTGGACCATAGATCGTGGATCACTGATTGTCACCGCGAGCTCCCAACACACTAATGGGTTACAATATGTGATCTGAGTAGGCCTCTGGCCTTTTCGCACTAACCACCACGCGGGAATAGTATGGGCACTCGGCGTCGTATGTATCAGCCGAAGTTCTTCAAACGTCAGTGATTGAGCGGCGCATGCCTGGGTGGACCGCGAAAGCCTGCGTGTGTATACAGGGGCTAGGTCTGGTCCCGGCCGCCCATGCAACGCGCAGGAGTGCAAAGGGCGATGGGCCCAAGACCCCTGAGCGCTTAGGGTGTAGACCGGCGTGCTGACCTCTCTGTTGAACCTAGGTAGGGCTACGACGTGTCGATCAGCCGAGGCTGGGCATGGACCAAGAAAGTGTGTCCGGCCGGAGTTAATCGAGCGTGTTGGGTAACAGTAGTGCACCCCTGCAGGGAAGTATATCTATTCGAATAGCCGTGTCCACGGTAACAGGACGCTCGGAAAGTATCCCGATCTTCTACAACTAGAACTGGATACTTGTGAATTTAATGATATGTTAGCTCCGGGATTGCTTTCTCGCAGGGAGTCGTGGAAGGATCTCTGGGCATTGCTACTATATACTTATTACTATATGTTATGTTACTAATCTGCACTCTTCTAATGCTGCAAGACGCTGCAGATGCTAGTCTTCGATAGGCTAGGCTTTCCCCTCTATTCTGGCATTTCTGTAGTCTAGTCCACAGATACAGCCTCCCCTTTGATACCGATGCATACTTAGCATAGATCTAATGTAAGTCTTGCGAGTACTTTGGATGAGTACTCACGGTTGCTTTGCTTCCCTTTTTCCCCATACCCGATTGCTGCGACCAGACGACGGAGCCCCGGAGCCAGCTGACCACGCTGACGACTACTACTACCACGGTGGAGAATACTACTACGTGGAGACTAGCGACCAGGAGTAGATAGGAGGCTCCCAGGCAGGAGGCCTGCGCCATTTCGATCAGATGTCGTTGTTTTGCTCAGCCTTCTTAAGGCAGTCTTGTTTAACTCTGTGTCTGTACTCAGATAATGTTGCTTCCGCTGATGCTTGTATGACTCGAGCTTATGTATTAGAGCCCTCGAGGCCCCTGGCTTGTAATATAAAGCTTGTATGACTTTTATTTGTGTCTAGAGTTGTGTTGTGATATCTTCCTGTGAGTCCCTGGGCTTGATCATGCGCATTTGCGTGTATGATTAGTGCATGATTGAGTCGGGGGCATCACAAGTTGGTATCAGAGCCGACTGCCTGTAGGAATCCCCCCCTTTCCAACTCCTTGGCCGAAGTTAACTCTAATCTTTGAAAAATGATTTTACTAACATGGCTGTGTGGCTTACGGGCCCACGTCGCCAATGGATGGGTGCTATTAGGATCTTTTATTCCTCTTCCTTACTCTGGGACTCTGATCTCTCTTCTATTCGGGTTAAAGATTTTGCTAACTCTAACATTAGGTTCTCGTGTTCACATTCACCCGGAGAGCTGGATTATCTACAAACATTCCTTTCAAAGTTATCATATGCTTCTCACACTGTCTTTTGACATCTTGCACTCCCTTATTTCAGATGCGTCCTGCAAGACAGCTCGTACGCCACACCATGGCTGTTGATGCGACTGGGTTCCCTGTTATTCTGGTCGACCTCTTGACCAGGCTGGGATATCGCTGGTACCCTGAGTACACTGTTTACGAGGACTACCACGAGTTCAACTAGGAGCAGTACTACGCTATGGCCCGTATCTTTGATCGGCAGAACAACTCCATCACTGAGCTGCACACCTTCCATGGTGTTGGAGTGACTGTTGACATGGCAGTCCATGATGCCGCCTATACTGCTATTGCCCGTCTCCGTGAAGAGCACAGTCGCTTGGAGGAGACTGCTTTCAGATATATCCCGTATGCCCCCGCTGGGGATGAGAGTGGATACTACACTCTTGTCTGTACCCCTTATGTGCGACGTCGATATGACCCGCATGTTTTGGTACAGTACACCGAGACTTTGGATCGCACTGCCCGAGCTCTTGCTGTTGAGTTGTACGCCACTCGTGCTCGTCTCTACGACGCTCTGACACAGTTGCTACCAGCAGTCAGTGTAGGGATACATCCTCAGTACATCCTTTACCCGCGCAGGACGGAGATGCCACCAGGTCTTGAGTGGTCTGCTGTTGGAGGTTGTACTCCTCCACGTGGTCCTCTTCTTCCAGTTCGGGACCAGGTTCTGCACCAGAGTGTTCACGGAGCGCAGGATCCCCGTGTCGAGGGCACCCTGCATCGTCACTTGTAGTTGCCTGGCTTCAGTGGTTTTCTCCGACGTTGATGTAGCTATCGCTATGTCCCGTTGTTGTATCCCTCCACCGCGTGCCTGCGTGCCGCCTAGTGTGTCTAGCTTATCCTTTCGAACTTGTACCGCTGGCTTGTAACCGAACCTATGTATGGATCTGTATGTCATGTTTGACTATGATGTTGTATCTATTGCACTTCCTTTGTTGTGCGTGTTACTTCATGAATGATTCCATACACCTGCAAATACTCGTTGCTAAACTACCCCCTGTTGATTTTTAGCAGGATGGTTAGACCCGCAGGTCGTGGCCGTGGTGCCAACAATCCACCACCGCCCGACTATATGGCTGGTATGATGCAACAGTTCGAGCTGAACCGTCAATTCATGCAAGGGCTTATGGATCAGTTTCCTCGTCCAAATGCTAACCAGGAGCCAGCCCCAATAACCTTACAAGATTTCGTGCGTCTCAACCCAACTATCTTCCGCAACTTAGTTCAGCCGCTTGATGCTGATGACTGGCTCCGTGAAATCACTTACAAGATGGAGTCAGCCAATGTTGCCCCTGCCAGCTATGTCACTTTTGCATCCTACTTCCTGAAGGGTCCCGCTGCTCAATGGTGGGACAGTCACAGGCGTACCCTACCTGTTGGAACCATCATCACTTGGCTGGAATTCCAAGCTGCTTTCCATGCCCACTACATTCCTCAAGGAGTCATGGACCGGAAGAAACGTGAGTTCCGCAACCTCACTCAGGGTAGCAAGACTATGGAAGTTTATCAGCGGGAGTTCCTTGAATTGTCCTGCTATGCTGAAGAGGATATTGCTACTGATGCCCATAGACAGGAGAAGTTCCGTGAAGGGCCCAACCCTGATATCAAGCTAGCACTCCTTGTCCAAGACTTTGCTGACTTCGCCACCCTGGTAAACAAGGCCATTCAGGTTGAGACTGGTCTGAAGGATCATAAGGACGCGCTCAAGCGCACCCGTGAAGCGGGCTCGTCTTCGCAGAAGCGCCGCATATGGATTCCTCACATCATGTACCGCCCAACTGTTCCTGCTCCAAGGCCGTCCTATGTTGCACCTCGTCTGCCTCCTCCACCTCCGAGGCAGCCAAGACCTCAAGCTACACCACCTCGAGCTCCTGCTCCCCATCCCAATGACGGGCTATGTTTCACATGTAGTCGTTCAGGTCATCGTGCTAAAGACTGCCATCAGAATCAGAATCAGTTGGCACTTCCCCCTGCTGGCCGTGGTAACAATCAGCCTCGCAACAACAATGCCAGACCTTCTTATGGTCGTGGTCAGGCTTATCATGTCAATATGACTGAAGATCAAGACCAACCAGCTACTGTGATGGGTACTCTTCCTGTTAATTCAGTACCAACTTCTGTTTTATTTGATTTAGGAGCATTGCATTCTTTCATATCCGAAGATTTTGCATACATGCATGACATTAAATGTGAGGAACTGCACCAAATACTAGTGGTTAACACCCCCGCGGGCCAAGGTCAAACCTCCATGTTCAGCCCTAATGTCACCATTGAAATTGAAGGATTGGACTTCCATGCATTTCCCATTATTTTGAAGTCTTCCAAAGTTGACCTCATTCTGGGAATGGATTGGTTGAAGGCTCATACCGCCTTAATCAATTGTGCCACCAAAGTCGTACAACTCCTGCACCCATCGGATGAGCTAGTAAACTACCATGCTCATCTCGTTCAAAATGTTGAGGCTCAAATATATGCCCTGAATGCGTTGAATGCTTCTCCTCTTGAGGGGATCAAAAACGTTCCAGTCGTTCATGACTTCCAAGATGTCTTTCCAGAAGAACTTCCAGGAGTACCCCCTGTTAGAGCTGTCGAGTTTGTCATCGACTTAAAACCAGGCACCACAACTATTGCGAAGCGTCCTTATAAGATGCCGCCGCATGAACTCCTTGAGCTTAAGGAGGAAATCGACAAATCACTTCGCAAGGGTTTCATTCGTCCAAGTTCCTCTGCTTGGGGAGCACCTTCTCTCTTTGTCAAGAAGAAAGATGGTACGAACCAGTTGGTCCAAGATTACCGGCCTATCAACCAAGCAACAATTCAGAACAAGTATCCTCTTCCTCGGATCAATGATCTGTATGATCAACTCGCTGGTTCATCGGTATTCTCTAAACTCGACTTAAGGTTGGGTTACCATCAGATCCGAGTGCGTGAAGAGGATATCCCGAAGACAGCTTTCGTTACTCACTATGGTTCATACGAGTACACCGTCATGTCTTTCGGCTTAACTAATGCTCCAGCAATGTTCTCCCGCCTGATGAATTATATCTTCATGGATTACCTCGACAAATTCGTCGTGGTTTATCTGGATGATATCCTGGTATATTCCAAGAATAAGGAAGAACATGCTGAACATCTTCGTCTTGTTCTGGAAAAGCTTCGAGAGCATCAGCTATATGCCAAATATTCCAAGTGTGAATTCTGGTTATCCGAAGTGACCTACCTTGGTCATGTGATTTCCAAGGATGGTATTGCCGTCAATCCAGAACGAGTTCAGGCTATTCTTGACTAGACTCCCCCGAAGAATGTCAAGCAAGTCAGGAGTTTTCTCGGACTCGCAAGCTATTGCCGCCGTTTTGTCGAGAACTTTTCCAAGATTACCAAGCCTCTGACTAATATGCTTCACAAAAGGCGTTAAGTTTGAGTGGACAGACAAATGTCAGGAAAGTTTTCAGACTCTCAAGGACAAGCTGACCTCTGCTCCAGTGCTTGCTCCTCCAGATTCTCGCAAGGAATTCGTCATCTATTGCGACGCATCTCGTCAAGGATTAGGTTGCATCCTAATGCAAGAGCGCAAGGTGATTGCTTATGCTTCATGATTGTTGCGTCCTCATGAAGAGAACTACCCAGTGCATGATCTCGAACTTGCTGCAGTTATTTATGCACTGAAGCTGTGGCGACATTACCTTCTCGGTAATCATTGCGAGATCTACACTGATCACCAAAGTCTGAAATATTTGTTTACTCAGCCAGACTTGAATCTTCGTCAGCAAAGGTGGATGGAAACCATTACGGACTATGACTGCGGTATTACATATACCCATGGGAAGGCTAATGTTATGGCCGATGCCTTGAGCCGCAAGTCTTATTGCAACAATCTCATGGTTCAGCGAGCTCAACCCCTTCTTCATGAAGAACTTCGCAAGCTGATCCTCCACATCGTTTCACAGGGTTCTCTTAATACCCTTGTTCTGCAGCCAAATCTTGAGAAAGCTGTTAAGTCTGCGCAAGCAAAAGACGCTGAAGTTGATCAGATGAAAAGTGATCTTGTCCTTGAAAAGGCCAGAGATTTCTCGCTTGCTGAAGATGGAACTTTGTACTTCAGAGATCGCATTGTGGTACCTCGGTTCGAACTTATGACAAACAAAGTTATGAAGGAGGCACATGATACACCACTGTCTATTCATCCGGGTAGTACCAAGATGTATCGTGACCTCCGTCAAAGGTACTGGTGGTCTAAAGTGAAGCAAGACATTGCTCGCTATGTTGCCGAATGTGACGTTTGAAATCGCGTCAAAGCAGAACATTAGAAGCCTGCTGGAATTCTGCAACCACTCCATATCCCTGAGTGGAAATAGGATAAGGTTCAAATGGATCTTATCACTGGCCTTCCCAGGTCACAAAAGGGTCATGATGCTATTCTTGTCGTCATCGACCAACTCTCCAAAGTTGCACATTTTCTGCCAGTCAAGGAGACGATCACTGCTAGTCAGCTAGCAGATTTGTATATCTCCAGGATTGTGACACTCCACAGTATTTCGAAGGAGATCAGTTCAGACCGTGGCAGCCTCTTCACCTCTAAGTTCTGGGCAAGTTTCCAAGAAGCAATGGGAACTCATATAACTTGGAGCTCAGCTTATCACCCCCAGTCCCAAGGCCAAGTTGAACGAGTTAATCAAGTGCTTGAAGATATGCTGCGTGCTTGTGTCATCTCATTTAGCAAGAAGTGGGAAGAATCTCTCCCGTATGCTAAATTCTCTTACAACAACAGCTATCAAACTAGCTTGAAGATGGCCCCCTTCGAGGTACTATATGGACGTAAGTGTCGAACCCCTCTGAATTGGTCAGAAACTAGGGAACGGCCGCTCATTGGTCCGGATATTATCCAACATGCTGAAGAGCAAGTCCGTATTGTCCGAGAAAATCTCAAGGCGGCCCAATCTCGCCAGAAGAGCAATTATGATCGAAAACACTGCGGATCGATCTATCAACCTGGTGAGCAAGCTTATCTGCGTGTCACCCCTATGAAGGGCACTGATACGTCTCCAACGTATCTATAATTTTTCATTGTTCCATGCTATTATAGTATCAACCTTGGATGTTTTTATATACATTTACATCAATTATATATCATTTTTTGGAACTAACCTATTAACTTAGTGCCCAGTGCCAGTTGCTGTTTTTTTGCCTGTTTTTGGTTTTCCGAGAATATCAGTACCAAACGAAGTCCAAATGCCACGAAACTTTTTGGAGATTTTTTTCTGGACATAACAAGTACTAGAAGCTTCAGGAGAGGGCCAGAAGATGAAGCAGTGGCCCACGAGGCACCACGGCGCGCCTGGGGGGCAGGCGCGCCCTGGTGGCTCGTGGGGCCCACACAGCTCCGTTTGACCTAATTCCACCACTATAAATTCTCTAAAATCAGGAAACCAACAGAGGAGTCCATGAAATACTTTTTCCGCCGCCGCAAGTTTCTGTTCCCGAGAGATCCCATCTGGAGGCCTTTTCCGGTACTCCGCCGGAGAGGGAATCGATCACGAAGGGGCTCTACATCAACCTTGCTGCCCTTCCGATGATGCGTGAGTAGTTTACCACAGACCTTCGGATCCATAGTTAGTAGCTAGATGGCTTCTTCTCTCTTTTTGATCTTCAATACAATGTTCTCCTCGATGTTCTTGGAGTTCTATCCGATGTAATCACTTTTTGCGGTGTGTTTGTTGGGATCCGATGAATTGTGAGTTTATGATCAGATTATCCATGAATATTATTTGAGTTTTCTTTGAACTCTTTTATGCATGATTATTATAGCTTCGTATTTCTTATCCGATCTATTGATTTGGTTTGGCCAACTAGATTGATTTATCTTGCAATGGGAGAGGTGCTTTGTAATGGGTTCGATCTTGCGGTGCTCAATCCCAGTGACAGAAAGGGACAAGACACGTATGTATCGTTGCTATTAAGGGTAAAAAGATGGGGTTTATTCATGCATGAGTTTACTTTGTCTACATCATGTCATCTTGCTTAAGGCGTTACTCCGTTCTTTATGGACTTAATTCACTAGATGCATGCTGGATAGCGGTCGATGTGCGGAGTAATAGTAGTAGATGCAGGCAGGAGTCGGTCTACTTGTCTCGGACATGATGCCTATATACATGATCATTGCCTTGGATATCGTCATGATTATTTGCTTTTCTATCAATTGCCATACAGTAATTTGTTCACCCACCGTATGGTATTTTCATGAGAGAAGCCTCTAGTGAAAACTATGGCCCCCGGGTCTACTTTTATCATATAATCTACTTCTATCATATATTAAAAATCCTACAAATACCTTGCTGCACTTTTACTTTATTTATTTTATTTTATATTTTAGTTCAATCTATCTATCTATCACCATACAATTTAATCTTGCAATTAACCGCCAAGGGATTGACAACCCCTTGTTTGCGTTGGGTGCAAGGATTTGTTGTTTTGTGTGCAGGTGCTGTTAATGAGGTGTTGCGTGATTCTCCTACTGGATTGATAACCTTGGTTTCATAACTGAGGGAAATACTTATCTCTACTGTACTGCATCTCCCCTCGTCTTCAGGGAATTACCAACGCAACTCACAAGTAGCAGGAAGAATTTCTGGCGCCGTTGCCGGGGAGACATCATCAACATCTATCAGGTACCTACACATAAAACTTTTATCTCCTTGCATTTATTTTATTTGCCTTTGCCTCTTTTTTACATCTCCCCCACTTCTAAAAAGTTTTTACAAAAATATTTTACGTTTGCCTTTTTCTTGTTTGCTTGTTTGCTTGCTTGTTATCTTGTTTGCGTAGCCACGATGTCCCAAGAAAATACAAAATTGTGTGATTTTTCCAATACTAATAATAATGATTTTATTAGTACTCCAATTGCTCCTCCCGCCGCTAGTGCGGAGACTTGTGATATTAATGCCGCTTTGCTAAATCTTGTTATGAAATAACAATTTTCTGGTAGTCCTAATGAAGATGTTGCATCTCATCTTAACACTTTCGTAGAATTGTGTGATATGCAAAAGAAAAAAGATGTGGATAATGATATTGTGAAATTAAAATTATTCCCATTCTCATTGCGGGATCGCGCAAAAATTTGGTTTTCATTTTTACCACGAAATAGTATCGATTCTTGGGATAGGTGTAAAGATGCTTTTATTACCAAGTATTTTCCTCCTGCAAAAATTATTTCCCTTAGAAACCAAATTATGAATTTCAAGCAACTTGATCATGAACATGTTGCTAAATCTTGGGAAAGGATGAAATTAATGATAAGAAATTGCCCTACTCATGGTTTAAATTTGTGGATGATAATACAAAAAAATTATGCGGGATTAAATTTTGTTTCTAGAAATCTTTTAGATTCCGCCGCGGGTGGTACTTTTATGGAGATTACATTGGGGGAAGCTACTAAATTGCTTGATAATATTATGGAAAATTATTCACAATGGCATACTGAAATAGTTCCCACTAGTAAAAAAGTGAATTCTGTTGAAGAAATTAGTACTTTGAGTGCTAAAGTTGATGCGCTTATGAAATTGGTTGCTAGCAAAAATACTCCTATTGATCCTAATGATGTGCCTTTATCCACCTTGATTGAGCAAAATAATGATCCCGTAGATGTGAATTTTGTCTCGCGAAACAATTTTAGTAATAATGCTTATAGAGGTAATTTTAATCCTAGGCCGTTTCCTGGAAGTTCCTCTAATAATTATGGCAATTCCTATGGCAATCCTTATAATAATAATAATAATAGGATGCTCTCTGATCTTGAAAGTAATATTAAAGAATTTATTAATGTTCAAAAAGTTTTCAACACTACGATAGAAGAAAAATTAAGTAAACTTGATGATATATCTAGGAGCATTGATAGAATTATTCATGATGTGGAAAATCTTAAGACTAAAATGTTGCCACCCAAAATTGATATTAATGAATCAATTAAAGCCTTATATGTCTCCATGGATGAGAGTAAGAAAAGAACCGCCATGCTAAAAGCTAAACGAGAATTTTTAGAAAAAGCGATTCCTCCCGGTTTCTATCATAGTAATGATGAAGATATTAAAATGATTGGTGTTTCATCTATTGATTCTTTGTTTAGAAACATAGAAATTGATGAAAAGGGGACTTAAGAAGAGTCAACTTTAGCTAGAAGGCGTTCTCATAATTCGGAGGGTGAAAATCTTGATAAAAAAATTGATAAAAGCGGGTCTAGAGAGGTAAAAACTTTAACTAGCGATGTGCCCACTCTCTTGGATTACAAAGACTTTAATTATGACAATTGTTCTTTGATTGAATGTATTTCTTTGTTACAATCCATGCTAAATTCACCCAACGCTTATGAGCAAAAGAAGGCTTTTACCAAACACATCGTAGAAGCAATGATGAAAGCGTTAGAAGAAAAGCTAGAACTAGAAATTTCAATTCCTAGAAAATTATATGATGAATGGGAACCCACCATTAAAGTTAAAATTAAAAATTATGAGTGCAATGCTTTATGTGATTTGGGTGCTAGCGTTTCCACAATTCCAAAATCTCTATGTGATGTGCTAGGCTTTACCAATATAGATGAATGTTCTCTTAATTTGCATCTTGCGGATTCCACTATTAAAAAGCCTTTGGGTAGAATTAATGATGTTCTTATTCTTGCAAATAGGAACTATGTGCCCGTTGATTTTATTGTACTTGACATTGAATGTAATCCTTCTTGCCCCATAATACTTGGTAAACCGTTTTTACGAACCATAGGTGTCGTTATTGACATGAAAGAAGGAAATATAAAATTTCAGTTTCCATTAAAGAAGGGTATGGAACATTTCCCTAGGAAGAAAATTAAAGCACCATATGAATCAATTATGAGGGCCACTTATGGAATCAACTTGAAAGATGACAATACTTGAAACTATGCATTATGCCTAGCTAGGGGCATAAAACAATAGCGCTTGTTGGGAGGCAACCCAATGAATAAAATATTTTTTTATTTTTTTTATGTTATTGTGTGTTTTCACATTTATGATACTGTTATGATTGAGTTTTTTTTTGTTTTCATTAGTGTTTGTGCCAAGTAATGCCTTTGGGATGATTTGGGAGATAGTATAATTGATGCTGTTTGGAAAATAGAAAGTTTTGCGTCCAGTGCTGGAAATTTAGTTCTGTACTGGAGGTCAAAAAATCTGAAATTTTTACAAAGTATTGGTATATGAATTGCGCACGTTTTCCTAATTTTACAGAATTTTTGGAGTTACAGTAGTATGGATTTTAAATAGATCTCTGCAGACTATTCTGTTTTTGACAGATTCTGTTTTTGATGCATTGCTTGCTTGTTTTGATGAAACAATGGATTGTATCGGGGGGTATAAGCCATGGAGAAGTTAGAATACAATAGGTATAATTAAAAAATAAAATATGAATGAGTTTGCAACAGTACTTAAAGTAGTGATTTATTTTGTTATACTAACGGATCTCACGAAGGTTTTGTTGAGTTTTGTGTGATTGAAGTTTTCATGTTTTGGGTGAGATCATGATGGATGAAGGAATAAGGAGTGGCAAGAGCCTAAGCTTGGGGATGCCCAAGGCACCCCAAGGTAATATTCAAGGAAGACTCAAGCATCTAAGCTTGGGGATGCCCCGGAAGGCATCCCCTCTTTCTTCTACCAAACATCGGTAATTTTACTTGGAGCTATATTTTTATTCGTCACATGATATGTGTTTTGCTTGGAGCGTCGTGTATTATATGAGTCTTTGCTTTGTTTGCTTTTTAGTTTGTCACAATCATCTTTGCTGGACACACCAATATGAGAGAGCCACACGTTTATCATAATTTGTTAGAATACTCTATTTGCTTCACTTAAATTTTTTGAGCTAGGCAGTTGCTCTAGTGCTTCACTTAAATCTTTTTGAGCACGGTGGTGGCTATATTTTGAAGAAATATTTAAACTCTCATGCTTCACTTATATTATTTTGAGAGTTGATAAGATTAAAATTTTGAAGAAATATTTGTACTCTCATGCTTCACTTATATCTTTTTGAGAGTTGATAATAGCAATGGTAATTTGCACATGATATGAATTTGGTCCCAAAGTGATGAATATTCAAGAGGGATATAATAAAAAAATTCATATAGATCATTGGATATGATAAGTGTGATTCCTTGCAATAGTTTTGCGATATGGAGATGATAATATGTGAGTCATGTTAGTGAGTAATTGTGATTTAGTAAGAATATTAGTGTTAAGGTTTGTGATTCCCTATGCATGCACATTAAGTCAATAGTTATGCAACGAAATTATATCCTACTTATGGTGCATTATTCGGTGTTAGTTATGTTCAATGCATGTTTATGACCGTTTTCGCTTTTTGGTTGGTTGCTTCTCAATCTATTTACTAGCCTTCATTTGTACTAAGCGGGAATACTACTTGTGCATCCAAACTCCTTAAACCCAAGTTGTGCCAAATGAGTCCATCATATCTACCTATATGCGGTATTTCAATGCCGTTCCAAGTAAATTTGCGTGTGCCAACTCTAATTTTTCAAAATAATTTTCCGTTTTGTGTGCCCGTACCGCTCATGAAGCGGCAGGGGGTGGCCAATATTTTCCATGCTAGGTGTGTTATTCTCACAATGAGTGTTTATTCACTTGTCATTGCACGAGAGAGTGGCTGGTAATAGGGATGCCCAGTCCCATAATGAATCAAAAATTAATAACAACAAAATTCCTTGGAAAGTGTTGGTATGGAGGGCACCCGTGGATACGGCTAGCCATGGATTGTGAAAGAATGGTGGAAAGGAAATAAACTTTATTTTCTGTTTGGGAACCGCCTATGATGTGTCTAGCATGGAAGATATTGGGAATTCTCGGTCGTTTTTGTTGACGGGAAAAGCATGCCTCTCAAAATATTTTTATCTCTCTAATTTAAGCTTTGAGCTCTGGCACATTTGCAAATCTCTTCTTCCCTCTGCGAAGGGCCTATCTATTTACTTTTATGCAATTTTTATTTTTATTTTGAGTCTCCATCTTCTCTTACAAAGCACCAACTAGAGAGCACTATTGTCATACTTGTGCATTGTGTGTAGCTAATATTGAGTGTGTTTCATGAATGGATCAATGATTGAGCATAATGGGCTAGGGATAACTTTCTTTAGCGTTGATATTATGAAAGACATGGTTGCTTGTTAGTATGCTTGAGTATTTATATCTTCAGGTCAAACTATAGACTATTGCTTTGAATCATTCAAGTCCAAATGTCCATGCTACAAAGAAAAGAATATATGATGAATATGATAGGTAGCATTCCACATCAAAAATTATGTTTTTATCATTTACCTACTCGAGGACGAGCAGGAATTAAGCTTGGGGATGTTGATACGTCTCCAACGTATCTATAATTTTTGATTGTTCCATGCTATTATAGTATCAACCTTGGATGTTTTTATATACATTTACAGCAATTATATATATCATTTTTTGTAACTAACCTATTAACTTAGTGCCCAGTGCGAGTTGGTGTTTTTTGCCTGTTTTTCGTTTTTCCAGAATATCAGTACCAAACGAAGTCCAAATGCCACGAAACTTTTTGGAGATTTTTTTCTGGACATAACAAGTACTGGAAGCTTCGGGAGAGGGCCAGAAGATGAAGCAGTGGCCCACGAGGCACCACGGCATGCCTGGGGGGGGGCAGGCGCACCCTGGTGGCTCGTGAGGCCCACACAGCTCCGTTTGACCTAATTCCACCACTATAAATTCTCTAAAATCGAAAAACCAACAAAGGAGTCCACCAAATACTTTTTCCACCGCCGCAAGTTTCTGTTCTCGAGAGATCCCATCTGGAGGCCTTTTCCGGTACTCCGCCGGAGGGGGAATCGATCACGGAGGGGCTCTACATCAACCTTGCCGCCCTTCCGATGATGCGTGAGTAGTTTACCACAGACCTTCGGGTCCATAGTTAGTAGCTAGATGGCTTCTTCTCTCTTTTTGATCTTCAGTACAATGTTCTCCTCGATGTTCTTGGAGTTCTATCCGATGTAATCACTTTTTGCGGTGTGTTTGTTGGGATCCGATGAATTGTGAGTTTATGACCAGATTATCCATGAATACTATTTGAGTTTTCTCTGAACTCTTTTATGCATGGGTGCATGTACGACCTACGTGCATGCATGGGATTATATTAGGCGGCAAGATTAAGAACTAATGAAGTAATTAGCCAGCCCATGGCCCATATAACAACGTCCTCCTCCCATGCTTAGGCATGCATGCATGCATTAGTCTCTAATTAGATAATAGGAGCAAAGGCCCGTACGTGATTCCAAGGGCAGCGCATGCAAGGAAGAAGGACCAGGCCTGCATGCAATTATTATAGCTTCGTATTTCTCTCCGATCTATTGATTTGGTTTGGCCAACTAGATTGATTTATCTTGCAATGGGAGAGGTGCTTTGTAATGGGTTCGATCTTGCGGTGCTCAATCCCAGTGACAGAAAGGGACATGACACGTATGTATCGTTGCTATTAAGGGTAAAAAGATGGGGTTTATTCATGCGTGAGTTTACTTTGTCTACATCATGTCATCTTGCTTAAGGTGTTACTCCGTTCTTTATGGACTTAATTCACTAGATGCATGCTGGATAGCGGTCGATGTGTGGAGTAATAGTAGTAGATGCAGGCAGGAGTCGGTCTACTTGTCTCTGACGTGATGCCTATATACATGATCATTGCCTTGGATATCGTCATGATTATTTGCTTTTCTATCAATTGCCCAACAGTAATTTGTTCACCCACCGTATGCTATTTTCATGGGAGAAGCCTCTAGTGAAAACTATGGCCCCCGGGTCTACTTTTATCATATAATCTACTTCTATCATATATTAGAAATCCTAAAAATACCTTGCTGCACTTTTACTTTATTTATTTTATTTTATATTTTTGTTCAATCTATCTATCTATCTATCTATCACCATACAATTTAATCTTGCAATTAACCGCCGAGGGATTGACAACCCCTTGTTTGCGTTGGGTGCAAGGATTTGTTGTTTTGTGTGCAGGTGCTGTTAACGAGGTGTTGCGTGATTCTCCTACTGGATTGATAACCTTGGTTTCATAACTGAGGGAAATACTTATCTCTACTGTACTGCATCTCCCTTCCTCTTCAGGGAATTACCAACGCAGCTCACAAGTAGCAGGCACTCATCGCTTCGGATTCAAGGGCAAGTTAGCTCCTCGCTACATTGGTCCCTTCCACATTCTCGCCAGACGTGGACATGTGGCTTATAAATTGGAGCTGCTGCCACAGTTCTCTCAACTCCACGATGTCTTTCATGTGTCGCAACTTCGTCGTTGCTTCAAGGATCCGCACCGTGCCGTGGATCATGAGATGCTCGAACTGCAAGATGATCTCTCTTATAAAGAGCATCCGATCCGCATTCTTGATCAAGCTAAACGTCGGACCCGTCAGAAGACAACCAAGTTCCTTAAAGTGCAGTGGTCGAATCATACTGAAGATGAAGCCACATGGGAACGCGAGGATCGTCTTCGCGAAGAATACCCCGATCTTTTCCCTTCTACCTCCTGAATTCTCGGGACGAGAATTTCTTTTAGAGGAGGAGAATTGTAACACCCATGTGTAATGAGCTACAGTAATCCATCATGTTAATGCTAAGTCAAGTTGATTTGCAATGCTTGATCACACTGGATTCATATCTCATTTCAAATTCCACCACTGAATTTCAATTCAAATTGCAAGTGAATTTGGAAGTTGCACAAAAGTTGCTGCAAAATAGTTCACAATTTAGCAAATATTCCAAAACAAATAATTGTTCAGGAAAACAACATCACTTATTTGCTAAAATGGGCTATAGCAATTAAAACAGTGCTATTTCAGCATATTTAAATGCTATTTCAAATATGAAAAATTCAAATGGATTCATCTTGCCTCCAAACTTTTTGTGGCAGTGCAGTATATTGCAATGTAATTATGTGGCCAAGTTCCACATTTTACAAAATCCTTTTGGCAGCTCAAACTTTTGCAAAACAATTCTGTAAAAAGAAAAACAGAAAAGAAAAATGAAAAGGCCTGAAAGTTACTGTGAGCTGGGCCTAAGTGCACAGTGCACCGGCCCAGCCCACCTCCCTCTCTCTCTTCCTCCTCCCGCCTCTCTCTCTGCGCGTGTCGGCGTGCTCGTGGACGCGAGTGCGCGCTTCGGCGTCTGGCCGACACGACAGTGCTACAGGGCGGCGAGGGGATAAGGGCGACGCCTCTCGGCCTCATCATCCTCCTCATCCACTCCTCCCCCTCTCTCCAGCGCTCTCTTCCTCGATCTCCGACGCACCCGAGCGCCGCCGTCGCCATGGCCACGTACTAGCGCGGCCACCGTCCTCCCCGCGTTGCCTCTCCGTGTCCAGCAGACGCGCCGTCGTTCGCTTCTTCTTCTCCGACCACGCGCGCGAGCTGGGGCGCACCCCAGCGCTGGATCGGCGTCGTCTTCCTCCTCGGGTCGCCGGAGCTCCACCGCTCGATTCGCCGCGCCTGCTGCTACTAACCTCTCACCGGGCCTTCTTACGCCTCCCCGATGAGCTCTAGCTTCTCCCCGAACTCCTCTCGCTTCCTCTCTGCCTCGCTGCTGCTGCTGCAGCTGAAGTTGCCGTAGCACGTCGCCGCCGTTCACCTCGCCGCCATGGCCGCTGTCACCGCAGCTCGCGTCCGAGCATGTAGCCGTGCTCAGCGCGCTCGTAGGAGCCCAACGCCACTGCTCGCTCGGCTTGCCGTGCTCCCTAGCGCCGTGCCCGATCTCGGCCGATTCCGGCCGTCCGCCGCGCTGCTCGCCGCCGTCGCCACGGGCCGTCTCCGGCGACTCTACTGCCACCATTGGACGCGGCGCGGTTCGCTCGTTCGAACGCGCCATCGCGCGGGCCAAACGGCCTCCTGTAGGCAAATTCCGGCGAGGCCCGAGGCCTTCCACTGCGTTTCGGCGTCGCCGGCGGCTAAACGCCGGCCGCCGCCGACGTGGCTGGCCTGGGGCCACCCCTGGGTCGCTGAGCAGTGGGCCCCAGGGGCCCAGTTGGCTGGGTTGACCCAGTCAACGTGCTGACTGGGCAACCCCAGTCGCTGACAGGCGGGCCCCACCCTCTAATTAACTAGTTTTATAATTAAACTTAATCTGTAATTAGATTAGTTACTGACACATGGGGCCCACCTGCTATTTAATCTCTAATTAGTTTAAATAATCTCTGTTTAGCCCACTGTGTATGACATGTGGGTCCCAGCGGTCAGGTTTGACCTGGACCTACTGGGTTGACTGCTGACGTTACGCTGACTCAATACTGACGCAATAAAGCTTTTTCTGTTATTTTCGAATTAAAGTTAATTCCAGGAATTTCAGAAAATTGTTTAAATCTTTGAAAAATCATAGAAATTAAACCATAGCGCAGATGAAAAAGTTTTCTACATGAAAGTTGATCAGAAAAACGAGACGAATCTGAATATGCCCTCCATGTAGCTGTCACATGTCCACAACACTGCAAACATGGAACCTTCCCCTCCGGTTCATCTGTCTGACAGATGCCTAAACCGGGAAAATATTCCCAGATATTTTCCCGCTCCGTCTCTAATGTGTAGTGTTGCATTAGGTCACCACCGGCACAACATATTGCCATGACATGCATCTATGTTGCACTTGTTGGCTTTGTATTTATTGTTTCTTCCCCCTCTTCTCTCCGGTAGACCCCGTGACCGACGCTGCCCCCGAGGACTACTACATCCCCGACGACCCCTCTTTCACCGCAGAGCTTCTAGGCAAGCAAAACCCCTTGATCATTCCAATATCGCCTATTCCTTCTCTCCCATGCTTGCATTAGAATTTGCTACTGTTTTCGATTGCTCCTATTCTGATGCATAGCCTCTTTTTGTAATTGTTGTTGATACCTTACCTGCTATCCTAAATGCTTAGTATAGGTTGGTTAGTAATCCATCAGTGACCCCTCACCATTGTCCTTGTTGCCCCGCTTTGTTACCGGTGCCCTGATCAATGTGATCGATGTACAGAGACCGACACAGCACCGCACACCCCCTTAGTTGTACGACTCTGCAGAGCTACTATCGAGTGGCGAGGGTGATACCTCCTACCTCACTCCTGATGATATCTCTGTAGCGTAGCTAGTCGGTTGTGGGTTATCGAGGGTTATTCCTCTTTCACCACCTTCGATGAAGCCGCTGTCGTGCAACCCCTCAAGTGTGAACCCATCGAAGGTGATTCCTCCGAGTTCAACTTGACGCATACATCGAGTGGGAATCCATCGAGGGTGATTCCTCGGATTTCCCCTTCGATGTTTCGGACACACGGATACTGTGAATTTACCTCAGTCCCTTGTTGAAGTCGGGTTAACCCCGGCCGTGGGGTACCCGCGAGAGGTGTTGAAGTTGGATTGACCTGGAGGGTACCCGCGATTTAATTACGTGGCACGGCCGGGCATTCCTGGCCCTTGCCGTAAGTCCACGAGACGGGGCAATGGGACCACAGATCGTGGATCACAGATTGTCACCGCAAGCTCCCAACACACTAATGGGTTAGGATATGTGATCTGAGTAGGCCTCTGGCCTTTTCGCACTGACCACCACGCGGGAATAATATGGGCACTCGGCATCATATGTATCAGCCGAAGTTCTTCAGACGTTAGTGATTGAGTGGCGCGCGCCCGGGTGGACCGCGAAAGCCTGCGTGTGTATACAGGGGCTAGGTCTGGTCCCGGCTGCCCACGCAACGCGCAGGGGTGCAAAGGGCGATGGGCCCAAGACCCCTGAGCGCTTAGGGTGTTGACCGGCATGCTTGCCTCTCTGTTGAACCTAGGTAGGGCTTGATGACCCACAAGTATAGGGGATCAATCGTAGTCCTTTCGATAAGTAAGAGTGTCAAACCCAACGAGGAGCAGAAGAAAATGACAAGCGGTTTTCAGCAAGGTATTTTCTGCAAGCACTGAAATTATCGGTAACGAGTAGTTTGATAGCAAGATAATTTGTAACAAGTGACAAGTAGCAATAGTAACAAAGAGTGCAGCAATATGGCCCAATCCTTTTTGTAGCAAAGGACAAGCCGGAACAATTTCTTATAGTAAGCAAAGCGTTCTCGACGACACATGGGAATTTCATCTAGTCACTTTCATCATGTTGGTTTGATTCGCGTTCCCTACTTTGATAACTTGATATGTGGGTGGACCGGTGCTTGGGTGTTGTTCTTACTTGAACAAGCCTCCCACTTATGATTACCCCCTCTTGCAAGCATCCGCAACTACAAAAGAAGAATTAAGATAACTCTAACCATAGCATTAAACATATGGATCCAAATCAACCCCTTACGGAATAGCGCATAAACTAGGGTTTAAGCTTCTGTCACTCTAGCAACCCATCATCTAATTACTACTCCACAATGCATTCCCTTAGGCCCAAAGATGGTGAAGTGTCATGTAGTCGACGTTCACATAACACCCCTAAGAGAATCAACAACATACATATCATCAAAATATCGAACGAATACCAAATTGACATGATTACTTATGACAAGACTTCTCCCATGTCCTCAAGAACAAAAGTAACTACTCACAAATCATCTTCATGTCCAAGATTAGAGAGGTATTGAATAGCATATTGGATCTGAACATATAATCTTCCACCAAATAAACCAACTAGCATCAACTACAAGATGTAATCAACACTACTAGCAACCCACAGGTACCAATCTGAGGTTTTGAGACAAAGATTGAATACAAGAGATGAACTAGGGTTTGAGATGAGATGGTGCTGTTGAAGATGTTGATGAAGATTGGTCCTCCCACGATGAGAGGATCGTTGGTGATGTCGATGGCTCCGATTTCCCCCTCCCGGAGGGAAGTATCCCCGGCGAAATCGCTCTGCCGGAGAGCAAAAGTGCTCCTGCCCAAGTTCCGCCTTGAGACGGCGGCGCACCATCCCAAAAGTCTTCTCCTTATTTTTTTCTAGGGAAAATGGGTTTATATACTAGAAAATGGGCACCGGAGGCTGGCCAGGGGCCCCACAAGCCACCAGGGCGCGCCTAGGGGGGTGGCCCGCCCTGGTGCCTCGTGGGCACTTGGGTGGCCCCCTCTGGTACTTCTTGCTTCCAGTATTTTTTATTTATTCCAAAATAAATCTCCGTGAAATTTCAGCTCATTTGGAGATGTGCAGAATAGGTATCTCTGACATAGCTTTTTCAGGTCCAGAATTCTAGCTGCCGGCAATCTCCCTCCTTGTGTAAATCTAGCATATTAAGAGAGAAAAGGCATTAGAATTGCTCCACAAAGTGTTATATTGATAAAAACACTGTAAATAACAGTAGCAAAACATGATGCAAAATGAACGTATCAACTCCCCCAAGCTTAGGCCTCGCTTGTCCTCAAGCGAAAGCCAATATCGATAATCATGTCCACATGTTTAGAGAGAGAGAGGTGTCGATAAAAAAAATACGGACATGGCCGCATCATGATCATTATTATAACATCAATATTCATTATCATAAGACTTCTCCTGAGCAAGTAACAATTCATCAGAACCATGAAGTATAAGGCATAAACTTTCTTGAAAACTAACAAACTATGTTCTCAGTCAACAATGCAATTAAAATTCATCATATTTTCAGGAAGGGTCTCATGTAGGAGCTTTTTAGCAAGTCCACATACTCAACCATCATATAGTCTTCTATGATTGCTAACACTCACAACATATATATGAAGCAAAAAAGTTTCAGCCAGACACATAGAAAGATAAGGGCTTATAATTTCGCCTCCCAACTTATTCACTTCAAGGGTGATGTCAACAATAATAACTCATGATCACTCATATCCAACTGGATATATGTGCCTAGATCTTTCCCCACCACATGATGCTTGCAAAAGAGAAAAAAATGAAAAGGAATAGAGGAGAACACTATTGACTCTTGCATAAAAGGTAAATACATAAAAGTAAAAGATAGGCCCTTCGCAGAGGGAAGCAGAGGTTGTCATGCGCTTTTTGTTGTTGCATGCACAAGCTCTTAATGCAAAGGAACGTCACTTTATATTGCTCCTTGTGATAGCAACCTTTATTATGCAGTCTCTCGCTTTTATTTTTTTGCCATCACAAGTTCGTACAAAGCTTATTTTCCCTTACAATAAAAGTTCATACACATTTAGAGGCAATTTTTATTGCTTTTTGCACCGATGACAACTTACTTGAAGGATCTTATTCAATCCATAGGTAGATATAGTGGACTCTCATGACATGAAACTGGGTTTAAGCGTTTTGGATGCACAAGTAGTATCTCTACTTGGTGCGGATTTTTGGCTAGCAAAGATATTGAGCAAGCACCATGATACGTCTCCAACGTATCTATAATTTATGAAGTATTCATGCCATGTTTATTATAGTTTTGTATGATTTTGGTGCACTTTTATATGGATTTTATATGATTTTCATGGACTAACATATTGACCTAGTGCCCAGTGCCAATTGTTGTTTTCTGCTTGTTTTTGGTTTTCCAGAAAATCTATATCAAATGTAGTCCAAATGCAGCGAAACTTTTTGACGATTTTGTCTGGAACATAAGAGACACTAGAAGCTTTCGGAGGTGGCCAGAAGACCCACAGGGGCCCCATGAGCCACCAGGTCGCGCCACCCCCCCAGGCGCGCCCTGATGCCTCGTGGGCCCCATGTGGGCCCCCTTCGCGTGATTCCAACGCTGAAAAATCATATATATTCAGAAACCCCCGAAAGTTAACCTAGATGAGTTTTTACGCCGCCGCAAGCCTCTGTACCTCCACGATCTCATCTACAGCCCTTTTCCAGCACCCTGCCGGAGGGGGGAATCATCACTGGAGGCCATCTTCATCATCCCGGCGGTCTCCATGACGAGGAGGGAATAATTCACCCTCGGGGCTGAGGGTTTGTACTAGTAGCTATGTGTTTTATCTCTCTCTCTCTCGTGTTCTTGATTTGGCACGATCTTGATGTACCGCGAGCTTTGTTAATATAGTTGGATCATATGGTGTTTCTTTCCTCTTTATCTTTGTTGTGATGAATCGAATCTTTTCCCTTTGAGGTTTCGGTATTGTCGGACTGAATATTCAGATTTGAGAACACTTGATGTATGTCTTGCATATGAATACCCGTCGTGACAATGGGGTATTATATTGATTCACTTGATATATGTTTTGGCACTCAACTTGCGGATTCCCGAGGTGACATTGGGGTAATCTATGCATAGGGGTTGATGCATGTTTTCATTATCTTTTCTCCGATAGAAACTTTGGGGTGCTCCTTGGACTTCTTTGTGTGGATTGAATATTATGATTATGAAGTTGTTTGATGCATATCGTATAATCAACTCACGGATACTTGTGGTGACATTGGAGTATCTAGGTGACATTAGAGTTGGTTGATGTGTATCATATGGTGTTATTTTAGTACGAACTCTAGGGCTGTTTGTGACACTTATAAGAATAGCTCAATAGATCGATCGGAAAGGATAACTTTGAGGTGGTTTCGTACCCTACAAACAATTTCTATCTTATGTTCTTCGCTAATAGGAACTTGGGAGTGATTCTTTATTGCACGTTGAGGGATGGTTATATGATCCAATTATATTAGCATTGTTGAGAGATTGCACTAGCGAAAGTATGAACCCTAGGCCTTGTTTCTAAGCATTGCAATACCATATGTGCTCACTTTTGTTACTTGCTACCTTGCTGTTTTTTATTGTTCGCACTACAAAAACCTATATCTACTATCCATACTACACTTGTATCACCATCTCTTCGCCGAACTAGTGCATCTATACAATTTACCATTGTATTGGGTGTGTTGGGGACACAAGAGACTCTTTGTTATTTGGTTGCAGGGTTGTTTGAGAGAGACCATCTTCATCCTACGCCTCCCACGGATTGATAAACCTTAGGTCATCCACTTGAGGGAAAATTGCTACTGTCCTAAACTCTGCGCTTGGAGGCCCAACACGAGTCTACAAGAATAAGTTGTGTAGTAGACATCACACCACATGTTGAAGGATCTATGACAATATAGCTTCTATGTGAATATAAGCAAACATAATTCATTACATTGTCTTCCTTGTCCAACGTCAACAATTTGACATAAAATACTTAATGGGGGCTCACAATCATAAAAGATGTCCAAGATAGTGTATTTGCATGTGAATCTTCTCTTCCCTATTAATTTTTTCATGAATTGCATCATCGACCAATGCTATGTTTGTTAACTTTCAATAAATTTTACCACTTATACTTTTCTTTATGTAATGTCATTACTTTCCACAAGATTAGCATATGATCTTTTCATTATTTTCATTGCTAGGATTGAAACATAAAAGTAAAGAAGCAAAAACTCAACTACTCTTTATTATATAACTCTCAACTCAATTACATAGATAGATCGATCACGAAACTAGCACTCGAAAATAGATCATACTAAACTTTTATTCAACTAAATCATGAAATCACTAAGGATTGAACTAAAAATAGGTAAAGATAATAAAAGTGATGGTGATACGATACCGGGGCGCCTCCCCCAAGCCTGGCACAAGCCAAGGGGAGTGCCCATACGCATGTACTCAAGTTTCCTTCTTCGGTGATGGTGGTGATGGTGAAGTGGCAAGCTTGTCCTTCAACTTTAGCCGATACTCCAGTTTACGGTTGATGCTCCAAAGAGCGATGTTTTGCTCTTCCAACAAAATAACCTCACGAGTGAGAGATGTATTTTGAGCACACATTGTTTCAAAGACTCTTAGGGATTCAATTACGGATGGGGGAAGATGATCATATAAGGGTTGAAGGATATCTCCCTTCTCCGTGGTCTCCTCCATGGGGCTGGCTTGCCCTCCTTCTGGAGCTTGGTTTCCCGCGACTTCCTCGGCCTTGTCCTCCTTGCCATTGTCTTCCTCCCCCAATGACCGCTCGTAGTAGACTTCGCTGTAGGGGCGTTTGCCCGGCGATGGTTGCACGATACGGTGCTTGGTACGGAGCCTTTGGGGAACCATGGCAATCTAGATCTGTCAGAAAAATAGCACGAAACAAGAACAGAGAAGATTTTCGCGATACGGTGGTCAAAACGTATAGGAGTATATATAAAGAATTTTTATCTTGCAAAACAAGTATTCCAAAAGAAAACGGAGTCAGGAAGGCTCACGAGGGGCCCACAAGCCACCAGGGCGCGCCAGGGGGGGGGCGCACCCTGGTGCCTCGTGTGCACCTCGTGGGTCCCCTCGGCTGTTTCTTATTTTTGTATTTTTTTAATATTCCAAAATTGACAGAAAGTATTTTTATGGAATTTTTGGAGTCGGTTTACTTACCGTATCACATACCTCTTCCTTTTCAGGGTTCTGGAGTGTTCTGGAAGGTCTCTCTTATGTATTCCTCCGGTGTAATTGTTTCAATAATATTAGTTTCAACATTAATGGGAGTACCTGCAATATAATGCTTAATTCTTTGCCCATTCACCACTCTCGGATTAGTGCCTTCGGAGTTGTTTATTTTGATGGCTCCGGAGCGATAAACTTCTTCGATGATATATCGTCCTTCCCATTTAGAGAGAAGTTTTCCTGCAAAGAATCTCAAACGAGAATTGTACAATAGAACTTGCTCACCCACTTTGAATTCCCATTTTTGAATTCATTTCACCGGCAAGTTTGAAATCATAATTGAGTTCTTTAATTGCCCAATATGCTTTATGTTCTAACTCAAGAGGTAAATGACACGCTTTTCCATAAACCATTTTATAAGGAGACATACCCATAGGATTTTTATAAGCAGTTCTATAAGCCCATAATGCATCGTCAAGTTTCTTAGACCAGTTCTTTCTAGATCTATTGACCGTTTTTTGCAAAATTAATTTTATTTCTCTATTGCTCAATTCTACTTGACCACTAGATTGAGGGTGATAGGGAGATGCAATTCTATGGTTGACATCATATTTAGCAAGCAGTTTATGGAATGCACCATGAATAAAATGTGAACCACCATCAGTCATTAAATATCTAGGGACTCCAAACCTTGGGAAAATAACTTCTATAAGCATTTTAATAGAAGTGTTATGATCAGCACTACTAGTTGGGATAGCTTCTACCCACTTGGTAACGTAATCAACATCAACTAGAATATGAGTATACCCATTGGATTTAGGAAAAGGTCCCATATAATCAAATCCCCAAACATTAAATGGTTCAATAGCAAGTGAATAATTCATAGGCATTTCCTGACATCTACCAACATTTCCAATTCTTTGACATTCATCACAAGATAAGACAAACTTACGAGCATCCTTAAAAAGAGTAGGCCAATAAAAACCAGATTGTAATACCTTGTGTGCAGTTCTGTCTCCCGCATGGTGTCCTCCATAGGCCTCGGAGTGACACTTACGTAGGATTTGTTCTTGTTCATGCTCAGGTATACAACGTCTAATAATACCATCTACTCCTTCTTTATAAAGATGTGGGTCATCCCAAAAGTAATGTCTTAAATCATAGAAGAACTTTTTCTTTTGTTGGTATGTGAAACTAGGTGGTCTAAATTCAGCAACAATAAAATTAGCATAGTCCGCATACCAAGGAGTATTACGAGAAGCATTTATGACAGCTAATTGTTCATCAGGAAAATCATCATTAATAGGAAGTGGGTCATTAAGAATATTTTCCATTCTAGACAAATTATCTGCTACGGGATTCTCAGCTCCCTTTCTATCAATAATATGCAAGTCAAATTCTTGTAGTAATAGAACCCACCTAATGAGTCTCGGTTTAGCATCTTTCTTTTCCATAAGGTATTTAATAGCAGCATGATCGGTGTGAACATTTACTTTAGAATCAACTATGTAAGATCTGAATTTATCACATGCAAACACAACTGCTAGAAATTCCTTCTCAGTAGTAGCATAATTTCTTTGGGCACTGTCTAGAGTTTTACTAGCATAATGGATAACATTTAATTTCTTATCAACTCTCTGTCCTAGAACAGCACCAACAACATAATCACTAGCATCACACATAATTTCAAAAGGCAAGTTCCAATCAGGTGGTTGAACAATAGGTGCAGTGGTTAAGGCTTTCTTAAGTGTTTCAAAGGCTTCTACACAATCATCATCAAAAACAAATGGAACATCTTTTTGCAAAAGATTAGTAAGAGGCCTAGAAATTTTAGAGAAGTCTTTAATAAACCTCCTATAGAAACCAGCATGACCAAGGAAACTTCTTATACCTTTAATATCTTTAGGACATGACATTTTCTCAATAGCATCAACCTTAGCTTTATCAACTTCAATACCTCTTTCAGAAATTTTATGCCCTAAGACAATACCTTCATTCTCCATAAAGTGGCACTTCTCCCAATTCAAGACAAGATTAGTTTCTTCACATCTCTGCAAAACTCGATCAAGGTTGCTTAAGCAATCATCAAAAGAAGTTCCGTAAACGGAAAAATATTCCATGAAAACCTCAACAATCTTTTCACAAAAGTCAGAGAATATAGCAGTCATACATCTTTGAAAGGTAGCAGGTGCATTGCATAAACCAAAAGGCATACGTCTATAAGCATAAGTTCCAAAAGTACAAGTAAAGGTGGTTTTCTCTTGGTCGGATTGTGATACAGGTATTTGAGAAAAACCAGAATATCCATCAAGAAAGCAAAAGTGTGTATGCTTAGACAATCTTTCTAACATTTGATCAATAAAAGGTAAGGGGTAATGATCTTTCTAGTAGCTTTGTTTAATTTTCTAAAATCAATTACCATCCTATAACCAGTTATTATTCTTTGTGGAATGAGTTCATTTTTATCATTAGGAACAACGGTAATACCTCCTTTCTTAGGGACACAATGAACGGGACTTACCCATCTACTGTCAGCTATGGGATAAATTATACCTGCTTACAGAAGCTTTAGTATTTCGGTTCTTACCACCTCTTTCATCTTAGGATTTAATCGTCATTGGTGGTCGACAACTGGTTTAGCATCTGGCTCCATATTAATTTTGTGCTGACATAGAGTGGGACTAATGCCCTTAAGATCATCAAGAGTATATCCAATAGCAGCTCGGTGCTTCCTCAGAGTTTTCAATAATCTCTTTTCTTCATGCTCTGAAAGGTTAGCACTAATACAACGTCTAATAATACCATCTACTCCTTCTTTATAAAGATGTGGGTCATCCCAAAAGTAATGTCTTAAATCATAGAAGAACTTTTTCTTTTGTAGGTATGTGAATGTGACGCCCCCGACTTAATCGTGCACTAATCATACACGCAATGCACACGATCAAGCCTAGGGACTCACTTGAAGATATCACAACACAACTCTAAACACAAAGTAAAATAATACAAGTTTTATATTACACGCCAGGGGCCTCGAGGGCTTGAATACATAAGCTCGAGTCATACAAGCATCAGCGGAAGCATTAGATATCTGAGTACAGATATAAAAGTAAAACAGATAGGCCTAGAAGACAGGGCAAAACAAAACACAGATCGAAAAGGCGCAGGCCTCCTGCCTGGGAACCTCCTAACTACTCCTGGTCGTCGACGGATCTCCACGTCATAGGTGCCTCCGGGGATCTCCTCCTCCTGGGCTCCATCGTCTGATGTATCATCAAATGGGTATGGGGAAAAGAATAGCAGAGCAACCGTGAGTACTCATCCAAAGTACTCACAAGACTGACATCAGAACTATGCTAATTATCCATTGGTATCAAGTGGAGAGGCGGTATTTGTGGACTATATAGCAGCAAGGCCAGAATAGAGTGAAAAGCCTAGCCTATCGAAGACTAGCATCTACAGCGGTCTTGCAGCATAAGAAGAGTGCAGATTAGCATATTATTAAGTATCAAACATGTTGAAGCAAAGCCTAGAGATCCTTCCTCGACTCCCTGCGAGAAAGCGATCCCGGAGCTTACAATTATTTAACAGGTATCCAGTTCAAGTAGTAGTAGATCGGGATACAACACTAAGCGTCCTAATACCGTGGACACGGCTATTCGAATAGATAACTTCCCTGCAGGGGTGCACTACTGTTACCCAGCATGCTCGATTACATCTGGCCGGACACACTTGCTGGGTAATGCCCGGCCTCGGGTAATCGACACGACGTAGTCCTACCTAGGCTAAGCAGAGAGGTCCCCGCCGGTCTACATCCTAAGTGCTCAGGGGTCTTGGGCCCATCGCCCTTTGCACTCCGGGTCATTGTGTGCAAGGTTAGATCCAGGCACCACCTCTGTCATGGATGGCGCCGATCCTGCCGTGCCACAATGCTGAACTGGACGTCTGACAAAGCTTTCGGCTGATACATACGACGTAGAGGGTCCCATAACCATTATCCCACGTGGTGGTAGTGCGTATAGGGCCAACGACCCACTCATATCAATACCCAAATCCGTTAACGTGTTATTAGGAGCTCGCGGTGACGATCAGTACTCCTGTCGCCCTGTCTCGAGGAAGTGCAACAACGGCCAGGCCCATCCCTCTCTGGGGCGGTCTCCGCCTGCCCGGCCGCACCTCGTAATTATCTCACGGGTACCCTCACGGTCAACCCGACTTCACATCTCTCGCGGGTACCCCTCGGGGTCGACCCGACTTTTCCCGGGGACGGTAGTAAAAGTGAAGTATCCGTGTGTTCATCACATCAAAAGGGAATCCAAGGAATCACCCTCGGTGGATTCCTACTCGATGTATCCGACAAGGTGAATCCGGAGGAATCACCCTCGATGGCATTCACACTAGCGGAGTTGTATGACAAGAGCTTCTCCGGAGGTGGAGGGAGAGGTATCACCCTCGGTAATCCATGTCCGACTAGCTATACTACAGAGACATCATCGGGAGTGAGTTAAGAGGTATCACCCTCGTCACTCGAGGACAACTCTGAAGAGTCAAACAACTTAGGGGGTGTGCGGTGCTGTGCTGGTCTTAGCCTGGCGATCATATCGATCGGGGCTCTAGTAGCTAAGCGGGGCAACTAGAACAAGGGAGGGGCCACAGATGGGTTTTCATCCAGCCTATACTAAGCATTTTGGATAACAGGCAAAGTATCAACAGAAGTTACAATAAACAGGCTATGCATCAAAATAGGATAAAACAATAGCAGCAGCAAAGTCTAATGCAAGCAGGAGGGAGAAGGAAATAGGTGATATAGGCATGCGTCAAGGGGGTTTGCTTGCCTGGTTACTCTGCGGCAAAGGCGGGGTCGTCAGCGGTGTAGTCGGTCTCCTGGGCAGCGTCGGTCTCGGAGGCTATCGGAAAGAAAGAGGGGCGGGGGGGGGGGGGGAAGAAACAATAAATCCACGGCAAAAATGCAATCACTATGCATGACATGCCTAAATGATAGGCAGAGGTGTTTTACTGCCTAACTAAATGTTTTAGTTAATTTAGGAATTTATTTGGATTTATTTTATTAAAGTCGAGCACTATTCATTTATCGAAATCAGTCAAAAAGTTTCATGTTCACCTAGCTAGGAGTGTTGGACAGGCATTTTGATTACATATTCAGATTCTTCATATTTTTCTGATCATTTTTCATATATAAATTATTTTCATCTATCTTACGGTTTAATTTATATGAATTTTCAAAGTTTTATACATTTTCTGGAATTATTTTAATTATTTAAATTGGAATTATCCGAAACAGTAGTGGGGTGACGTCATCATGACATATTGCTGACGTCAGCAGTCAACAGGGCGGTTGACTGATCAAACCTGACCAGTGGGTCCCACCTGTCATCCTCACAGTAGTTAATTAGGTTTTAATTAAACTAATTACAGATTATATTAGGGGTGGGGCCTACTGTCAGTGACTAATTAACTAATTAATTTAGTTTTAAATTTAATCTGGATTAATTTGTTGCGGGACCCACACGTCAGTCACAGTGGGTGAACAGTAACCCGCGTTGACCAGGTCAACGAGGTCAACGCAGGCCAGGGGCCCACTTGTCGGTGTCACAGGGTGGGGCCCAAATGGCGACACGTCGGATGCCGGCGCCGGAACAGGCTCCGGCGAGCCGTTCACGGTGGCCGAACGCCGGAGACGGCCGGAACTCGGCTGTGGTGGTCTATTTAGACCGCGGTTAGGCGCGTTCGACGCGGCCCGACGTCGCGCGCGCGATGGAGCTACCGGTTGGACTCGGTAGTGGCTGGAATGTCGCCGGCGTCGAGGTTTGGCGGAGGCCGAAATCCGGCAAACTCGTGCGCGTTGATACAGAGGCCAAAACGGATGGCGATCTACTCCTACGGCATCTACTCGGAGCCACGAACATGTTGGCGAACTCGGTGGACCGTGACGGCCACTACCGCGACGGCGGCGAGCTCACCGGCGGAGCTCGGCACGGCCATGGCGGAACCGGCCACTCCGGGCGCGTTGGATAGCAAAAAGTGGAGGGAGGAGGACTGGAGCTCACCGCAACGGCACAAGGTGGCCCGTGGGAGCTTAGTAGCGCAGGGGAGACGACGGAGTCGACAGCGATCGCCGGAGATAGTGAGATGATGCCGAGCTCGATCCGGTGATGTGCTGGTGCAGAGCTCGGTCCAGCGGTCGGAGAAGAAGGAGAAGAGGCAGGCGGAGCGATTGAGCTCGGTCTCAGGCGGAGAGGACGACGTTAGCCACGGCATTGAGCTCGGCCATGGCGGCGACTTCGGGCGCCAGCTCGAGGAGGACGAAGACGAGCGAGGGAGGAGGATCTGTGGGGGTTAGGGTTTTGGGGAGAGGGGAGAGGAGCTCGGGGTGCCCTTAACCTAGCCGGGGAAGGGGCGGATGCGCGACAGCGCGGCGTCCGGCGATCGGATGCGCGCGCCAGGCGACAGCGAGGCAGAGGAAGGGGATGACCGTGGTGGGCTGGGCCGTGGGCTACCGTGTAATCACGGCCCAGTCCGCCAGTAACCCCTAACTGTTTTCTTTTTCTATTTCTATTTCTTTTATTTACTCTGTTTTGCAAATTGTTAGACTACTAATTGACTTTTATAAATTAGGTGGCTGGGTCCAAATATTATAGTGTAATATGCTCTACCATCAGAAATTGGTTTGGGCAAAATATAATTTCATTTGTAAATTGGATTGAATAAAATGTATTAAAATGTGCTGTTTGGCTACTGTTTGAGGTTGTTAGAGTCACTTAGGCATTTTTAGTGATGTTGTTTTCCTGAACACAATTAGCTATGAATTATGTGCTATTTAATGAACATTTTAGTTTCTGGTTTGAACAACTTTTATATTTCACTTTAAATTTGAATTGCAATTTGAATTGGAATTTGAAATGTGTTATGATGCAAATGATGATCAAGACTAGTTAATCCTGCTGACATGGCATTAACAAAAGGTGACCACTGTGGCTAATTACATGGGGTGTTACAATTCTCCTCCTCTAACTAGAATTCTCGTCCCGAGAATTAAGAGGTAGGTTGAAAGAAAGCGGGGTATTCTTCTCGAAGACGATCCTCGCGTTCCCAAGTGGCTTCTTCTTCAGAATGATTTGACCACTATACCTTGAGGAACTTGATCGACTTCTGTCGAGTCCGATGTTCGGTTTGATCAAGAACGCGGATAGGATACTCTGGATAAGACAGATCTTCCCGCAATTCAAGCACTTCATGATCCACAGCTCGGATGGGATCCTTGAAGCAGCGTCGGAGTTGTGATACATGAAAGACATCATGCACTTGAGAAAGGTTTGGCGGCAATTGCAATTGATATGCCACTTCTCCTCGACGGGCGAGAATACGGAACGGGCCAATGTAGCGAGGAGCCAACTTGCCCTTGATTCCGAATCGTTGAGTGCCCTTCAACGGAGTGACACGGAGGTAAGCTTGCTCACCAGGCTGATAGACCATTACCTTGTGCATTCGGTCATAGTTGCTCTTCTGACGAGACTGAGCAGCTTTCAAGTGTTCACGGACAATGCGTACTTGCTCTTCAGCTTGATGAATAATGTCCGGTCCGACGAGTGAACGTTCCCCAGTTTCTGACCAATTCAGAGGGGTTCGACACTTACGTCCATATAGAACTTCAAAGGGTGCCATCTTCAGACTAGCTTGATAGCTATTGTTGTAAGAGAATTCGGCATACGGGAGAGATTCCTCCCATTTCTTGCCGAATGAGATGACACAAGCTCGAAGCATATCTTCAAGCACTTGATTAACTCTTTCGACTTGACCCTGAGACTGAGGGTGGAAAGTAGTGCTAAAAGACAGATGAGTTCCCATGGCTTCTTGGAAACTGTTCCAAAATCTGGAGGTAAAGAGGCTGCCATGATCTGAACTGATCTTCAACGGAACACCGTGGAGTGACACAATTCTGGAAACATACAAGTCTGCTAACTGACTAGCAGTGATAGTCTCCTTGACTGGCAGAAAGTGAGTAACCTTTGAGAATCGGTCAATGACGACAAAGATAGCATCATGACCCTTCTGGGATCTAGGAAATCCAGTAATGAAATCCATTTCGACCTTGTCCCATTTCAATTCAGGAATTTCAAGGGGTTGCAGAGTTCCAGCAGGCCTTTGATGTTCAGCCTTGATGCGACGGCAAACGTCACACTCAGCAACATAGCGAGCAATGTCTCGCTTCATATCAGGCCACCAATATCTCTGTCGGATGTCTTGGTACATCTTCGTGCTACCAGGATGAATTGAGAGAGGCGTTTCATGTGCTTCTTCCATAACGTCCTTCCTCATATCCTGGTTGTGAGTTGTAGGGACCACTAAGCGACCTTTGATGAACAAAGCACCTTGGTCATCTAGGTAGAAGTCTGAATACTTTCCTTCTCCAAGGTATCGCTTAATCTTGTGGACTTTGGAGTCATACTTCTGCATACTTCTGATCATATGCTCGAGATTTGGTTCAACAACCAGGGTATTGAGATGACCCTGAGGAACAATATGGAGATTCAACTTACGAAGTTCTTCATAAAGCATAGGCTGCGCTTCCTGAACCATGAGGTTATTGCAATAAGCTTTGCGACTCAACGCATCGGCCATTACATTAGCCTTGCCAGGGATATAAGAAATATTCATGTCATAGTCAGCTATTGTCTCGAGCCATCTTTGTTGACAAAGGTTTAAGTCTGGTTGAGTATACAGATACTTCAGACTCTGATGATCCGTGTATATCTCGCAACGATTACCGAGAAGGTAATGTCGCCACAGTTTCAGAGCATAAATAACTGCAGCAAGCTCGAGATCATGTACTGGATAATTTTCCTCATGAGGACGCAATTGACGAGAGCCATAAGCAATCACCTTGCGCTCTTGCATTAGGACACAGCCCAATCTTTGTCGGGATGCGTTGCAATATATCACAAAGTCCTTGCGAGTATCCGGGGGTGCTAGCACTGGGGCAGAGGTCAACTTGTCCTTGAGCATCTGGAAACTTTCTTGGCACTTTTTCGTCCACTCAAACTTAACGCCTTTGTGGAGCAGATCAGTCAACGGCTTAGCAATTTTGGAGAAGTTCTCGATGAATCGGCGGCAATAGCTTGCAAGGCCAAGAAAACTCCTGACTTGCTTGACATTCTTCGGGGGAGTCCAGTCAAGAATAGCCTGAACTCGTTCTGGGTTAACAGCAATGCCATCTTTGGAAATCACATGACCAAGATAGGTCACCTCAGATAACCAGAACTCACACTTAGAGTATTTGGCATACAACTGGTGTTCTCGAAGCTTCTCCAATACAAGCCGAAGATGTAAGGCGTGTTCTTCTTCATTCCTGGAAAATATAAGGATATCATCCAAGTAGACCACGACGAACTTGTCGAGGTAGTCCATGAAGATATAGTTCATCAATCGAGAGAAGGTTGCCGGTGCATTAGTTAATCCGAAGGACATGACGGTGTACTCGTAAGAACCATAGCGAGTAACGAAAGCGGTCTTCGGAATATCCTCCTTGCGAACTCGGATCTTATGATAACCCGACCTTAAGTCGAGTTTAGAGAACACAGAGGATCCAGCAAGTTGATCATAAAGATCGTTGATCCGGGGAAGTGGATATTTGTTCTGAATTGTTGCCTGGTTGATAGGTTGGTAATCTTGGACCAACCGGTTCGTTCCATCCTTCTTCTTAACGAAGAGCGAAGGTGCGCCCCAAGCAGAAGAACTGGGGCGTATGAAACCCTTTTTAAGTGACTTGTCGATTTCCTCCTTAAGTTCAAGGAGTTCATGCGGTGGCATCCTGTACGGGCGCTTAGCAATAGGGGTAGTGCCTGGTTTCAAGTCGATGACAAACTCGACGGCTCTAACAGGGGGTATTCCTGGAAGTTTTTCTGGAAAGACGTCCGGAAAATCGCGAACGACTGGAACGTTCTCAATTCCTTCAAGAGGTGAAGCATTCAGAGCATATATCTGGCTCTCGGCATTCTGGACTATCTGGGCTGAGTATTTGATCATCTGGCCAGAAGGGTGTTTGAGCTGGACTGTCTTGGCAGCACAGTCGATCACAGCATTGTGGGCTGTCAACCAATCCATGCCAAGAATGATGTCTATGTAGGATGGCCCGAACACAATGAGAGAAGCCGGGAAAAGTAGACCTCCAATCTCGATTTGGTTGTGAGGGCTTACCATTGTAGTTTGCCACTTGGATCCCGGAGATTGAACCGCTAAAGGAGTCGGTAATTTTTCCATGTCCAAGTCGTGTAACTGAGCAAACTGTTGGGACACAAAGGCATGCGATGCTCCTGAACCAAAGAGAACAGAGGCTGGCACTGAATTAACGCGAAGGGTACCCATCACAATTTTTGGGGAATCACGAGCTTCTTCAATCTTGACATGGGTAACTCGACCAGAACCCATAGCAGGCGGACTGGCATTACGGCTACTGGAAGGATGTTTTCGACGGCCCTTCTTACGACCAACAGGAGGATGTGGTGTACTCTGAGGTTGGTTCTGGCGACAGTTGATAGCACGGTGTCCTAGCTGTCCACACTTGCGGCGTAAACCATCATTAGGGGGAGGAACCATAACATTGGGCTGTCCACCTTGAACCGTTAGCTGTCTCGGCGGCGGAGGCAGACGAGGTGCAACATAAGACGGTCTTGGTGTTGGAGCAGGTCGGTGATAAACATTGTGCGGGATCCAGACTCGACGTTTCTGAGCAGGCTGACCCGAAGACGAGCCAACGTCACGAGTGCGTTTGAGCGACTCCTAGTACTCATTCAAAGCAGTTTCAATTCGGAAAGACTGGCTGACAAGCATTGCAAAGTCTGCAGTTTCATGAACAGCAAGTGCGAGCTTTATATCAGGATGCAGTCCTTCACGGAATTTCTCTTGCTTGCGAGCGTCAGTGCAGACGTCATCTTCAGCATAGCGGGATAATTCGAGAAATTTCCTCTGATATTCATCCACAGTCATTTTGCCCTGAGTAAGTTTGCGGAACTCCTTCTTCTTCTGGTCCATCAGACCTTGAGGAATGTGTCGTGCATGGAAGGCTACCTGAAATTCCTGCCAAGTGGTTACAGTTCCAATAGGCAGCATACGCCTGTGGCTTTCCCACCATTGAGCAGCTGGACCCTTCAAGTGAAATGCCGCAAAGGTGACGTAACTGTCAGGGGCAACTTTAGCTGACTCCATCTCAAACAGAATGTCACGAAGCCAATCATCAGCATCCATAGGATTGGTGGAGTTGCGGAAACCAGATGGATTGAGGCGCACAAAATCTTGCAGTGAGATCGGACCAGGCTCCTGTCGAGCATCGTTGCGTTCCAAACGATTTACCAGACTCTCGTTGAGCTGACGATTCAATTCAAACTGTTGCATCATTGCGGCAATATAGGGTGGAGGCGGAGGATCGTCAGCCATCCTGTCAAATCAACAGCGGCAGTTTAGCAAGAACAACTGCATGTGAAAGGAGTTATCCATGACGTAACATGAGCAATGAACAGGAAGTGCAATAGATACATATTAGTAGTCATTAAAGACATACAAATCTATGCACAGAATTGGATATCAACGGACAGCGCGAGTTCGGAAACACACACAGCTAGACAAACTAGGCGGCGCGCAGGCACGCGGTGAGGAATACACAACGGGACATAGCAAAGGCTATATCAACGTCGGAGAAAACTTTTGGAGCGAGGAATCTGCAAGGAACAACGCAGGGTGTCCTCGATAAAAGGATCCTGTGGTCCGTGGGCATTGTGCAGCAGAACCTGGCCCTCATCTTGAAGAAAGGGGGGATAAATTTAGAACTCCGGGTGGATGTGATCACGAGAACCTAATGTTAGAGTTAGTAAATATTTAACCCGAAAGGAAGAGAGTTCAGAGTCCCAGAGTAAGGAAGAGGAATAAAAGATCCTAATCCCATCCATTGGCGGCGTGGGCCTGTAAGCCACACAGCCATGTTAGTAAAACAGTTTTTCAAAGACTAGACTCAACTTTGGCCAAGGAGTTGGAAGGGGGTTCCTAAAGGCAGTCGGCTCTGATACCAACTTGTGATGCCCCCGACTTAACCGTGCACTAATCATACACGCAATGCACACGATCAAGCCTAGGTACTCACTTGAAGATATCACAACACAACTCTAAACACAAAGTAAAATAATACAAGCTTTATATTACAAGCCAGGGGCCTCGAGGGCTCGAATACATAAGCTCGAGTCATACAAGCATCAGCGGAAGCATTAGATATCTGAGTACAGATATAAAAGTAAAACAGATAGGCCTAGAAGGCAGGGCAAAACAAAACACAGATCGAAAAGGCGCAGGCCTCCTGCCTGGGAACCTCCTAACTACTCCTGGTCGTCGACGGATCTCCACGTCGTAGGCGCCTCCGGGGATCTCCTGCTCCTGGGCTCCATCGTCTGATGTATCATCAAATGGGTATGGGGAAAAGAATAGCAGAGCAACCGTCAGTACTCATCCAAAGTACTCGCAAGACTGACATCAGAACTATGCTAATTATGCATTAGTATCAAGTGGAGAGGCGGTATCTGTGGACTATATAGCAGCAAGGCCAGAATAGAGTGAAAAGCCTAGCCTATCGAAGACTAGCATCTACAGCGGTCTTGAAGCATAAGAAGAGTGCAGATTAGCATATTATTAAGTATCAAACATGTTGAAGCAAAGCCCAGAGATCCTTCCTCGACTCCCTGCAAGAAAGCGATCCCGGAGCTTACAATTATTTAACAGGTATCCAGTTCAAGTAGTAGTAGATTGGGATACAACACTGAGAGTCCTGTTACCGTGGACACGGCTATTCGAATAGATAACTTCCCTGCAGGGGTGCACTACTGTTACCCAGCACGCTCGATTACATCTGGCCGGACACACTTGCTGGGTAATGCCCGGCCTCGGGTAATCGACACGACGTAGTCCTACCTAGGCTAAGCAGAGAGGTCCCCGCCGGTCTACATCCTAAGTGCTCAGGGGTCTTGGGCCCATCGCCCTTTGCACTCCGGTTCGTTGTGTGCAGGGTTAGATCCAGGCACCACCTCTGTCATGGATGGCGCCGATCCTGCCGTGCCACAATGCTGAACTGGACGTCTGACAAAGCTTTCGGCTGATACATACGAAGTAGAGGGTCCCATAACCATTATCCCACGTGGTGGTAGTGCGTATAGGGCCAACGACCCACTCAGATCAATACCCAAATCCGTTAACGTGTTATTAGGAGCTCGCGGTGACGATCAGTACTCCTGTCGCCCCGTCTCGAGGAAGTGCAACAAGGGCCAGGCCCATCCCTCTCTGGGGCGGTTTCCGCCTGCCCGGCCGCGCCTCGTAATTATCTCGCGGGTACCCTCACGGTCAACCCGACTTCACATCTCTCGCGGGTACCCCTCGGGGTCGACCCGACTTTTCCCGGGGACGGTAGTAAAAGTGAAGTATCCGTGTGTTCATCACATCAAAAGGGAATCCAAGGAATCACCCTCGGTGGATTCCTACTCGATGTATCCGACAAGGTGAATCCGGAGGAATCACCCTCGATGGCATTCACACTAGCGGAGTTGTATGACAAGAGCTTCTCCGGAGGTGGAGGGAGAGGTATCACCCTCGGTAATCCATGTCCGACTAGCTATACTACAGAGACATCATCGGGAGTGAGTTAAGAGGTATCACCCTCGTCACTCGAGGACAACTCTGAAGAGTCGAACAACTTAGGGGGTGTGCGGTGCTGTGCTGGTCTTAGCCTGACGATCATATCGATCGGGGCTCTAGTAGCTAAGCAGGGAAACTAGAACAAGGGAGGGGCCACAGATGGGTTTTCATCTAGCCTATACTAAGCATTTTGGATAACAGGCAAAGTATCAACAGAAGTTACAATAAACAGGCTATGCATCAGAATAGGATAAAACAATAGCAGGTGCAAAGTCTAATGCAAGCAGGAGGGAGAAGGAAATAGGTGATATAGGCATGCGTCAAGGGGGTTTGCTTGCCTGGTTACTCTGCGGCAAAGGCGGGGTCGTCAGCGGTGTAGTCGGTCTCCTGGGCAGCGTCGGTCTCGGAGGCTATCGGAAAGAAAGAGGGGGGAGAAGAAACAATAAATCCACGGCAAAAATGCAATCACTATGCATGACATGCCTAAATGATAGGCAGAGGTGTTTTACTCCCTAACTAAATGTTTTAGTTAATTTAGGAATTTATTTGGATTTATTTTATTAAAGTCGAGCACTATTCATTTATCAAAATCAGTCAAAAAGTTTCATGTTCACCTAGCTAGGAGTGTTGGACAGGCATTTTGATTACATATTCAGATTCTTCATATTTTTCTGATCATTTTTCATATATAAATTATTTTCATCTGACTTACGGTTTAATTTATATGAATTTTCAAAGTTTTATACATTTTCTGGAATTATTTAAATTGGAATTATCCGAAACAGTAGTGGGGTGACGTCATCATGACGTATTGCTGACGTCAGCAGTCAACATGACGGTTGACTGGTCAAACCTGACCAGTGGGTCCAGTGGGTCCCACCTGTCATCCTCACAGTAGTTAATTAGGTTTTAATTAAACTAATTACAGATTATATTAGGGGTGGGGCCTACTGTCAGTGACTAATTAACTAATTAATTTAGTTTTAAATTTAATCTGGATTAATTTGTTGCGGGACCCACACGTCAATCACAGTGGGTGAACAGTAACCCGCGTTGACCAGGTCAACGAGGTCAACGCAGGCCAGGGGCCCACTTGTCGGTGTCACAGGTTGGGGCCCGCACGGCGACACGTCGGACGCCGGCGCCGGAACAGGCTCCGGCGAGCCGTTCACGCCGGCCGAACGCCGGAGACGGCCGGAACTCGGCTGTGGTGGTCTATTTAGACCGCGGTTAGGCGCGTTCGACGCGGCCCGACGTCGCGCGCGCGATGGAGCTACCGGTTGGACTCGGTAGTGGCCGGAATGTCGCCGGCGTCGAGGTTTGGCGGAGGCCGAAATCCGGCGAACTCGCGCACGTTGATACAGAGGCCAAAACGGACGGCGGTCTACTCCTACGGCATCTACTCGGAGCCACGAACACGTTGGCGAACTCGGTGGACCGTGACGGCCACTGCCGCGACGGCAGCGAGCTCACCGGCAGAGCTCGGCACAGCCATGGCGGAACCGGCCACTCCGGGCGCGTTGGATAGCAAAAAGAGGAGGGAGGAGGACTGGAGCTCACCGCAGCGACACAAGGTGGCCCGTGGGAGCTTAGTAGCGCAGGGGAGACGACGGAGTCACGGCGATCGCCGGAGACAGTGAGATGATGTCGAGCTCGATCCCGGCGATGTGCTGGTGCAGAGCTCGGTCCAGCGGTCGGAGAAGAAGGAGAAGAGGCAGGCGGAGCGATTGAGCTCGGTCTCAGGCTGAGAGGACGACGGTAGCCACGGCATTGAGCTCGGCCATGGCGGCGACTTCGGGCACCAGCTCGAGGAGGACGAAGACAAGCGAGGGAGGAGGATCTGTGGGGGGTTAGGGTTTCGGGGAGAGGGGGGAGGAGCTCGGGGTGCCCTTAACCTAGCCGGGGAAGGGGCGGATGCGCGACAGCGCGGCGTCCGGCGATCGGATGCGTGCGCAGGCGATAGCGAGGTAGAGGAAGGGGATGACCGTGGTGGGCTGGGCCGCGGGCTACTGTGTAATCACGGCCCAGTGCGCCAGTAGCCCCTAACCGTTTTCTTTTTCTATTTCTATTTCTTTTATTTACTCTGTTTTGCAAATTGTTAGACTACTAATTGACTTTTATAAATTAGGTGACTGGGTCCAAATATTATAATGTAATATGCTCTACCATCAAAAATTGGTTTGGGCAAAATATAATTTCATTTGTAAATTGGATTGAATAAAATGTATTAAAATGTGCTGTTTGGCTACTGTTTGAGGTTGTTAGAGTCACTTAGGCATTTTTAGTGATGTTGTTTTCCTGAACACAATTAGCTATGAATTATGTGCTATTTAATGAACATTTTAGTTTCTGGTTTGAACAACTTTTATATTTTACTTTAAATTTGAATTGCAATTTGAATTGGAATTTGAAATGTGTTATGATGCAAATGATGATCAAGACTAGTTAATCCTGCTGACATGGCATTAACAAAAGGTGACCACTGTGGCTAATTACATGGGGTGTTACAGTGAAACTAGGTGGTATAAATTTAGCAACAATATAATTAGCATAGTACGCATACCAAGGAGTATTACGAGAAGCATTTATGACAGCTAATTGTTCATCAGGAAAATCATCATTAATAGGAAGTGGGTCATTAATAACATTTTCCATTCTAGACAAATTATCTGCTACGGGATTCTCAGCTCCCTTTCTATCAATAATATGCTAGTCAAATTCTTGTAGTAATAGAACCCACATAATGAGTCTAGGTTTAGCATCTTTCTTTTCCATAAGGTATTTAATAGCAGCATGATCGGTGTGAACAATTACTTTAGAATCAACTATGTAAGATCTGAATTTATCACATGCAAACACAACTGCTAGAAATTCCTTCTCAGTAGTAGCATAATTTCTTTGGGCACTGTCTAGCGTTTTACTAGCATAATGGATAACATTTAATTTCTTATAACCTCTCTGTCCTAGAACAGCACCAACAACATAATCACTAGCATCACACATAATTTCAAAAGGCAAGTTCCAATCAGGTGGTTGAACAATAGGTGCAGTGGTTAAGGCTTTCTTAAGTGTTTCAAAGGCTTCTACACAATCATCATCAAAAACAAATGGAACATCTTTTTGCAAAAGATTAGTAAGAGGCCTAGAAATTTTAAAGAAGTCTTTAATAAACCTCATATAGAAGCCAACATGACCAAGGAAACTTCTTATACCTTTAATATCTTTAGGACATGGCATTTTCTCAATAGCATCAACCTTAGCTTTATCAACTTCAATACCTCTTTCAGAAATTTTATGCCCTAAGACAATACCTTCATTCTCCATAAAGTGGCACTTCTCCCAATTCAAGACAAGATTAGTTTCTTCACATCTCTGCAAAACTCGATCAAGGTTGCTTAAGCAATCATCAAAAGAAGTTCCGTAAACGGAAAAATATTCCATGAAAACCTCAACAATCTTTTCACAAAAGTCAGAGAATATAGCAGTCATACATCTTTGAAAGGTAGCAGGTGCATTGCATAAACCAAAAGGCATACGTCTATAAGCATAAGTTCCAAAAGTACAAGTAAAGGTGGTTTTCTCTTGGTCGGATTGTGATACAGGTATTTGAGAAAAACCAGAATATCCATCAAGAAAGCAAAAGTGTGTATGCTTAGACAATCTTTCTAACATTTGATCAATAAAAGGTAAGGGGTAATGATCTTTCTAGTAGCTTTGTTTAATTTTCTAAAATCAATTACCATCCTATAACCAGTTATTATTCTTTGTGGAATGAGTTCATTTTTATCATTAGGAACAACGGTAATACCTCCTTTCTTAGGGACACAATGAACGGGACTTACCCATCTACTGTCAGCTATGGGATAAATTATACCTGCTTCCAGAAGCTTTAATATTTCGGTTCTTACCACCTCTTTCATCTTAGGATTTAATCGTCGTTGGTGGTCGACAACTGGTTTAGCATCAGGCTCCATATTAATTTTGTGCTGACATAGAGTGGGACTAATGCCCTTAAGATCATCAAGAGTATATCCAATAGCAGCTCGGTGCTTCCTCGGAGTTTTCAATAATCTCTTTTCTTCATGCTCTGAAAGGTTAGCACTAATAATAACAGGATATATTTTCTTTTCATCAAGATAAGCATATTTCAATGTATCAGGCAATTGCTTCAATTCAAATACAGGATCACCCTTAGGTGGAGGGGGACCTCCAAGAGTTTCAACAGGCAAATTGTGTTTAAGGATAGGTGGTTGATCAAAGAACATCCAATCTATTTCATTTCTTTCATTCATATGCATATCATTTTCATGGTCTAGCAAATATTGTTCTAACGGATCAGTAGGAGGTACGGCAATAGAAGCAAGACCAATAATTTCATCTTTACTAGGCAATTCTTTATCATGAGGATGTCTACGAAACTTGGAGAAATTAAACTCATGAGACATACCACCAAAATTAACACTAACAGTTTCTTTAGCGCAATCAATCTTGGCATTAACAGTGTTCAAGAAAGGTCTACCAAATATAATGGAACAAAAATCATCTTGTGGAGAACCGAGGACTAGAAAATCAGTAGGGTATTTTATTTTTCCACACAAGACTTCAACATCTCTAACGATCCCAAGTGGTGTAATGGTATCTCTGTTTGCAAGCTTAATAGTAACATTAATGTCCTCTATTTCAACAGGTGCAATATCATTCATAATTTCTTGATATAAGGTAAACGGAATAGCATTCACACTAGCACCCAAATCACATAAGCCATGATAACAATGATCTCCTATTTTAACAGAGACAACAGGCATGCCTACAACAGGTCTGTTTTTATCTTTAGGATCTGGTTTAGCAATTCTAGCTGCTTCATCACAGAAGTAAATAACATGCCCATCTATATTATCGACCAAGAGATCTTTAACCATAGCAACATTAGGTTCAACTTTAATTTGTTAAGAGGGTCTAGGTTCTCTAATATTACTTTTGTTAACCACAGTTGAAACTTTAGCATGTTCCTTAATCCTAAAAGGAAAAGGTGGTTTCTCAATATAAGCGGTAGGCACAACTGGATCAACATGGTAAACAATTGTTTCTTCTTTAACACTAATGGGTTCCTCAATCTTTTCTTTAACAGAGGGATGATATTTAAACCACTTCTCCTTAGGGAGATCAATATGAGTAGCAAATGATTCACAAAAGGAAGCTACTATCTCAGAGTCAAGTCCATATTTCGTGCTAAACTTATGAAAAGCATCGGTAGTCATAAAAGATTTAACACAATCGAACTCAAGTATTATACCTGACTCATTACCTTTGTTGAGTTCCCAATCTTCAGAGTTGTGTTTAATTCTTTCCAGAAGATCCCATCTGAATTCAATAGTTTTCTTCATAAAGGAGCCAGTCGAAGAAGAATCGAGCATGGTTTGATCATCATGAGAAAGCCGATCATAAAAATTATGTAAGATAATTTTTCTTGAGAGCTCATGATTGGGGCATGTGTACATCATGTACTTAAGCCTCCCCCAAGCTTGAGTGATGCTTTCTCCTTCACGAGGCCAAAAATTATATATATAATTCCGATCACGATGAACCAAATGCATAGGATAAAATTTCTGGTGGAATTCCAGTTTCAATCGGTTCCAGTCCCATGTATCAGTATCATCACATAGCCTATACCATGTCAATGCCTTTCCCTCCAAAGATAAAGGGAATACTTTCTTCTTAACTCCATCTTCGGATAAACCTGCAAGCTTAAACAATCCACAAATTTCATCCACATAGATCAAGTGCATATCAGGATGTACCGTTCCATCTCCTGCATAAGGATTAGCTAGCAGTTTCTCTATCATACCCGAAGGAATCTCATAATAAATATTTTCAGTAGGTGCAGTAGGTTGAGGAGCAACTATTTGTGCTTCCGGTCGAGGTGAAGATACCCCGAACAAACCCCTCAAAGGATTACTTTCCATAGTGACAAGTAATAGTAAATTTCAGCACGCAATATAAATGTTTCCTTACCAAATTTCACTTACCAAAGGCGCTTCACTCCCCGGCAACGGCGCCAGAAAAGAGTCTTGATGACCCACAAGTATAGGGGATCAATCGTAGTCCTTTCGATAAGTAAGAGTGTCGAACCCAACGAGGAGCAGAAGGAAATGACAAGCGGTTTTTAGCAAGGTATTTTCTGCAAGCACTGAAATTATCGGTAACGAGTAGTTTGATAGCAAGATAATTTGTAACAAGTGACAAGTAGCAATAGTAACAAAGAGTGCAGCAAGGTGGCCCAATCCTTTTTATAGCAAAGGACAAGCCGGAACAATTTCTTATAGTAAGCAAAGCATTCTCGAGGACACATGGGAATTTCATCTAGTCACTTTCATCATGTTGGTTTGATTCGCGTTCGCTACTTTGATAATTTGATATGTGGGTGGACAGGTGCTTGGGTGCTGTTCTTACTTGAACAAGCCTCCCACTTATGATTACCCCCTCTCGCGAGCATCCGCAACTACGAAAGAAGAATTAAGATAACTCTAACCATAGCATTAAACATATGGATCCAAATCAGCCCCTTACGGAATAACGCATAAACTAGGGTTTAAGCTTCTGTCACTCTAGCAACCCATCATCTAATTACTACTCCACAATGCATTCCCTTAGGCCCAAAGATGGTGAAGTGTCATGTAATCGACGTTCACATAACACCACTAAGAGAATCAACAACATACATATCATCAAAATATCGAACAAATAACAAATTCACATGATTACTTATGACAAGACTTCTCCCATGTCCTCAAGAACAAAAGTAACTACTCACAAATCATCTTCATGTCCAAGATCAGATAGGTATTGAATAGCATATTGGATCTGAACATATAATCTTCCACCAAATAAACCAACTAGCATCAACTACAAGATGTAATCAACACTACTAGCAACCCACAGGTACCAATCTGAGGTTTTGATACAAAGATTGAATACAAGAGATGAACTAAGGTTTGAGATGAGATAGTGCTGTTGAAGATGTTGATGAAGATTGGTCCTCCCATGATGAGAGGATCGTTGGTGATGTCGATGGCTCCGATTTCCCCGTCCCGGAGGGAAGTATCCCCGGCGGAATCGCTCCGCCGGAGAGCAAAAGTGCTCCTGCCCAAGTTCCACCTCGAGACGGCGGCGCATCGTCCCAAAAGTCTTCTCCTTATTTTTTCTAGGGCAAATGGGCTTATATACCAGAAAATGGGCACCGAAGGCTGGCCAGGTGCCCCACAAGCCACCAGGGCGCGCCTGGGGGGGTGGCGCGCCCTGGTGCCTCGTGGGCACCTGGGTGGCCCCCTCTGGTACTTCTTGCTTCCAGTATTTTTTTATTCTAAAATAAATCTCCGTGAAATTTCAGCTCATTTGGAGATGTGCAGAATAGGTATCTCTGACATAGCTTTTTCAGGTCCAGAATTCCAGCTCCCGACAATCTTCCTCCTTGTGTAAATCTTGCATATTAAGAGAGAAAAAGGCATTAGAATTGCTCCATAAAGTGTTATATTGATAAAAAAACACTATAAATAACAGTAGTAAAACATGATGCAAAATGGACGTATCAGGGCTACGACGTGTCGATCAGCCGAGGCCGGGCATGGACCGAGAAAGTGTGTCCGGCCGGAGTTAATCGAGCGTGTTGGGTAACAGTAGTGCACCCCTGCAGGGAAGTATATCTATTCGAATAGTCGTGTCCACGGTAACAGGACGCTCGGAAAGTATCCCGATCTTCTACAACTAGAACTGGATACTTGTGAATTTAATGATATGTTAGCTCCGGGATTGCTTTCTCGTAGGGAGTCGTGGAAGGATCTTTGGGCATTGCTACTATATACTTATTACTATATATTATGTTACTAATCTGCACTCTTCTAATGCTGCAAGACGCTGCAGATGCTAGTCTTCGATAAGCTAGGCTTTCCCCTCTATTCTGGCATTTCTGCAGTCTAGTCCACAGATACAGCCTCCCCTTTGATACCGATGCATACTTAGCATAGATCTGATGTAAGTCTTGCGAGTACTTTGGATGAGTACTCACGGTTGCTTTGCTTCCCTTTTTCCCCATACCCGATTGCTGCGACCAGACGACGGAGCCCCGGAGCCAGCTGAGCACGTTGACGACTACTACTACCACGGTGGAGCCTACTACTATGTGGAGACTGACGACCAGGAGTAGATAGGAGGCTCCCAGGCAGGAGGCCTGCGCCATTTCGATCAGATGTCATTGGTTTGCTCAGCCTTCTTAAGGCAGACTTGTTTAACTTTGTGTCTGTACTCAGATACTGTTACTTCCGCTGATGCTTGTATGATTCGAGCTTATGTATTCGAGCCCTCGAGGCCCCTGGCTTGTAATATAAAGCTTGTATGACTTTTATTTGTGTCTAGAGTTGTGTTGTGATATCTTCCCGTGAGTCCCTGGGCTTGATCGTGCGCATTTGCGTGTATGATTAGTGCACGATTGAGTCGGGGGCGTCACAACCGACAAGGTCGCCCCATGGCCAAGGGGCACCCACGACCCCAAGGCATCAGGCTTCAACAAGGGCAAGGAGCCGATTGAGATCTCCTCAGACAAGGAGTAACATGGTAGTTTAGCTTATTTAAGTGTAGTTTAGTTTTTTTCCGGCAATTTTTAGTTCAGTTGGGCAATGTTATGTACAATTAGGCACTATGTTATCTTAGTCATGTTGTGCAAATTCATGATTTTTGGAGAGTTAAATTTAGGGAAAGGATCATGCGCTAAAAAGTGTAACTCATCAGAATTTTGGGAGTTAACTTTGGGCGGGTGGCTTAGGGAGTTCAAATTTTGTAGAAGGGGTGGAGAGGCTCTTAGTTTGTGAAGAGGTTTGATTACCTCGATTCAGTTTAGAATGTAGTAGTATGTGTTCTTCCCTGGAGACGTGGTTTATCGAACCAATAAAAGTATGGTGCTAGGTGAAGGGAACGCCTAAAGTACCTACTCTCGTAAATATTCTCTGTTTCCCGAACCACTATAATGCAATATTATTAGCTCGGCACACAGATAAAATAAGAAGTGGGATTGGTAACAAACTAATAAAATAAAAATAGTCCACAAGAGGTTTGACATGCAACCATGTACACGTGCTTGGGATCATAATGTACATGAGAAATAAACAAAGTAATAGTGCAACTTGATAAGTGGGTGATGCCTCCAAAGGACACCACAACCGACTGCCACCGAATTGAGGATTGAGTCGTTCAACCTCGCCACATTCCATCTTGCAGAGTTACCTGGGTTATGTATCAGATCAACCTCGGCCAAAATTAGCCTCCTGCCGCCGCTTCCTGCCTCTAAATTGAGCTCCCGTTGTCGCCACCCACCATGGTCCGAGCAAGGCCACCGCCCTGGCGATGCTCTTGTGGGTTGTGGCAACGGAAGGCTGAGTTGACCATGGCTGCGCCCGCGTCGCTGTCCTCGTCGAGCCTCAAGTCGGAGGAGGAGGAGATGGAGGAGCCGGAGGTTGAGCTTGAGTCGTGGGAGTTGGCTGAGCACGAGCTCACGATGAAGGAAGAGACGGAGCTCGAGGAGCACCACGTCGTGAAGAACCAACTCGCTGCAAAACGTGTCGACCAGACCGCTTGCCGCCATGTTTTCCCCTTCTAAATATATTGATCTCCCTTGTTATTTATTTTCATAATGCCACAATGGGGAACAATAGTACTCAATGAAAGGATCATAATAATTCCTTTATAAATTTGCATTTTTGTCAATATGTATATACATACTTGTTTGTTAATACATGTCGATAACTTCACTCTTCCGGGAATGAAGGTGGAAAAACATGATCTTTCTTATTGTTTTTTTAGCATGACGTAAATTTATAGTTCATTGAGCTTGGACAACATAACAACAAAACTTACGCTTCTCAATTTATTTCTTGCAAATTTCTGTATTTGTGTGAATTGACAATCTGAACAATATGTTTTATATAGAAATAAATGTGAGAACAAGACACTGGAGGTGTGTGTGGAATAAGTCTAAAGTGTACATGTGGTAAGATACACGTATGCACTTGGAAATCTATATCATAACCAATTTAAGGAGTAAAAAACTGTAAATTGGACTTTGCATTGTAGATGAATAGACAAATGACGTATAAAATATTTCACCCACATAACATACAATATTTAAACTACACATAACGAAGAAGTAACTTGTTGCTTTAAACAATCCTAAGAATAGAGAAACCAGATGCATAATATTCTAAAATGATCTAAGACCGATGACCCCTAAGGAAAGGGGAGGTCGAGAGTGGAAGTATTGTTCTACTCTGGGGTGCATATGCACCCAGGATGAAGAATAAATTTGAAAAAATAGTGAAAAAGCTGATTTTTTATAAACATTATTAAATGTTTTACTAACATGCAAAGTTACATGACCGGAAAACATTTGTCAGAGTTTGAAAAAAAAAATCAATGTTCCAAAGTGCTTTAAAAATTTGCCCTATGTTGGAACATTGTCCTTTTTCTGCCCAGGCCTCCACGAATGTTTTTTCACCACGAAATTTTGCGTGTTGGTAAAACATTCAAGAATGTTTGTCTTCCTATTTTTTCCGGATGCTACTATTCACCCGGGGTGCATATGCATGCAACTGCAGAAACTTCATGTCCGATCGAGAGCCCATATTTCTGAGGTTAACATTAAATTTGTAAAATATATGCTAACAAATATTCTGAAAGAATTCACAAGTGTAAATTCCAAGGTCCTTCATGTTTTTGTAGATTTTCACGCAAGAGTAAAACATGTTTGCGCCCTGGGCGGAGGGGGGGGGGGCTTTTTGTAGATTTTCACGCAAGAGTAAAACATGTTTGCGCCCTGGGCGGAGGGGGGGGGGGGGGGGGGGCTTAGTAGCTCATAAAAACTCCAATGTTTATATGTCGAACATATTTTATTTTTAAAAAATGAGCTATTGAAAAATCTCATAGCCCTACACAAGAGATCATCTGGTGCAAACCAGTTTACAGTGAAAACAACAATTGAAAGTTTTCAAGAATTCTTAAAGAATTAAAACATGCCTTCATTTACAAGGTATATATATATGTATGTAAAAACAAATTGAGCAATAAACAACCCACTTTTTTTTTGGTTTATTGCTGAATTTGTTTTTCCCGTAGTTTTGCCCCCAGCACAAAAGGTCCCCCGCTTCCCTACCGAATTTTGTTTTTTTCCAAACATATCAATCCAGCACGGGATCTGACAGTTCTGCCCCCAGCACCAAATCTACCCCACACACAGAAAAGCCACTGTACCCCACATCAACGGCCGTTCCTGCGTACTCTCTCCCCCGGGGCGTTTCCAGAAGTTTCGCGGTGGCGCCTAGGCGTGTTGACAGACAGCAACAGCCCACAGACACCCCTCCCGTTTTCCCGTCACCGCGTCTAGGGAAACGGAAAACAAAACAGGAGGCTGAAAAATCCCGGGAAAAAGAGTCCGCCGCCGTATACTACGGGGAGAAAAAAAAGGAAACGCAGTCCCTAGGCCGGTCGCCATCCCCACGCCCTGCTCACGTGCGCAGTCCCCCGGCCCGCCACGCGCCGCCCTCGTGAGCCTCCCGTCCTCATCCCCTCCCCCCCTCGCTGCCTATTAGAACCCGGCCTCGCTGCCTCCACAGGCAGCCGCCAGTGCTCAACTGCGGCCGCTAAAACTTGATTTTATCCCCGAAAAATAGATCGCCTCTAGGTGGCGGCGGCGCCGCTGCTGCTTCGCTTCTCGGCCTGGGCTGGGTGAGGTAGAGCTCGCGTCCTTTTCTCCCGTGCAATTTATCCTTACTGTTTGTTTCTAGGATTTGTTCTAGTCCTGTTTGGTGCTGGGGGGCGGGATCGCCTCCGGAAACTGGATCTTTCCGTGGATCTCCGAGCTTTCGCTCGGCGTTTCCGTAGGTTTTTTGTGGCTGCCTGTGCGTGAAAGCTACTTCGATCCTGGGCAAAGCTCGTGGTTGTTTTCTTCGATATTCCTCGGATCCTGATATTTGCATCGGGTCCCTGTCTCCGGCGGACGCTTATCTGCCGTGGAGGCTGGCCCGATTAGCATTTAGTCCCTGAAGATTCGAGCTAATCTCTCCATTGATTTCTCTGGATTAGCTGATTAATGGAGATTGTTCTGGATTAGCTGATTCGCTTCTGGTAGCGGCGGAGCATCTTATGCTTCAGTTTGGTTGTTCTGGTTTATTTAAGGTTTGCGTTGCTGAGCACGCCTCTTGTGGTTTATATACAAGTAAGAGAAGATCCAAGAGGAAGGGGCCGCAAGTTCTGACACCTTCCAGAGGAAGGGGCCGTGCCCCGTGCTTGCTTGCCGTTTCCTTCCATTTTTTTTTTTTTTTGGCTTAATGCGTTCCACGGCTGCACCTCCAAAGCTCCTTTTGAGAAGGTCTGCGTTATGCAAAGATCAAGTCTCCGGGAATTTTTGCGCAGGTTCCTCGATTGGGAGTTGCTACTTGCCGCAAATATATTTGATTTTAGGTGATCTCGTAACGATAGATTGGATTGCTGAAACAGAGGTACTGATCTTACGCCACTTCTAGCTGACTTTTGGGTCCTTCTGGACTTTCTGATTGACTTGAGAGATTAGTGCAGTAGACGTTGCTTCTTGAAGAATTCTTTTCTCGATCACGCATCTAAATGCGTGACATTTTGTATTACAAGGAACTCTGCCGCGGAAGAGATCTCCATGGTTAACAACGGCTTATTAGTACAAGCCAACCAAAAAAGTTAAAGCACAGGCCAAGAAAACGAAACAAAGCAAAAGCAGAAAAGAAAACTCATGTACAGGGCAAGAAACGAAACAAGGCAAAGAGACAAGGGTGGGACTACTTATCGAGGCAATAGCGTCTAGGTTCTCGATTGTATTATGGCTCCATTTCTCTGTTTATGTTCCCTACCTAATTTTGCGGTTATCTATCTTCAGTTCAGTAGATGTGATGTGTTTAGCAAGAACGCTACCTTGATAAGTAATTGCTAGTTCTCGGTGATGGCTTCTGACAGCGACATTCCAGTATGGTTTAGCGCATTCCTGGGAGGTTACTTGGATGCATTTACGTTTTTGTTGCGGATACTTATTACTAATCTAACCTATTGACTCTGTATAAGTTTGCTAATAGCTGCACTACTGAATGCAGGTTTCTCTGTGAAAATGGTCAATGCACAGATGATGAGTGGGTACTTGGACAATTCGTTCAATGCCCTCATGGTTTCTGGTGGCGGTGAGAGTGGACAGACACAGAATGGTGGCACAGACACCACCTTGTCAGGTTGGAAGGACCTCCCCATGGAGCTTCTGCTGAGGATCATATCAGTCGCTGGAGATGACAGGATGGTCATTGTAGCCTCCGGTGTTTGCACCGGGTGGCGTGATGCACTAGGATGGGGAGCCACGAGTCTCTCCTTCTCGTGGTAAGTGATCTTCAGTTCTGCATTTATCTCGTATGTGAAGTTGACCAATATTTGATTATTCAGTTTACGAGATGGTTCAAAATTTTGGTTATAATTATGAAATGTCACTTGTAGGCTGTAGCACAGCTTATCACTGGGTTTGTAGTTTAGATCATTTTATATATTATATTATTCAATCGTATGATTTATGTTGGAAGTTCACTGCAAATGTGAAATTTTCTTAGTCAATCAATTTGTTTCTTCAGCTGTCCAAAACATAAAATGTTGTAGTTATACAACCATTAAACTGCTCAATCAGATGATATATTTGCCCCAAGAAACTTCAATTTCTTAGTTCGAAATAAATAAATGGTTTGTTTAGGGCCTTATGTGACGACTACAAAACCTTGTCTTATTAGCAATGTCTGAAGTGCAGTCCAGATGAAAGGTTATTGATTGACCAAAGTGTCATTTTCAGGTGCCAGGACCACATGAATGAGTTGGTGATATCACTCGCCCACAAATTTACAAAGCTTCAAGTCCTTTCTCTAAGGCAAATCAAGCCTCAGCTTGAAGACAGTGCAGTGGAGGCTGTAGCAAATTCTTGTCATGATCTGCGCGAGTTGGATCTGAGCAGAAGCTTCAGGCTCAGTGATCGGTCCTTGTATGCTCTGGCACATGGGTGCCCTCACCTTACAAGGCTGAACATCAGCGGATGTTCCAATTTCAGTGATGCTGCTTTGATCTACCTCACTAGTCAGTGCAAGAACTTGAAATGCTTGAATCTGTGCGGGTGTGTGCGTGCAGCATCCGACAGAGCGTTGCAGGTACTAAAGCTGCGACAACATACTTTGTGTGAACCTTTATTTAATCTCTATTATCTTGATGCAGGCCATAGCCTGCAACTGTAGTCAGTTGCAATCTTTGAACCTTGGTTGGTGCGATACTGTCACTGACGGGGGAGTCACTAGCTTGGCATCAGGATGTCCTGAACTTAGGGCCGTCGACTTGTGTGGCTGCGTTCTTATAACAGGTAATTTGCTTAATTGATCTTATGTTCCCTCAGTCTGTACAACCTGGTAGTTGGTTGATTGCTAAAACAAAACATACAAGGGTACTAGCACTTTGTTTCTCTGCTAGGTAGTTCAACTTTCTAGTTAATATCAGACATGCTGACCGACACAAATGATGATATCAGAACTAGCCCTGGCATTCTGCCAAGTTTGCTTTGCAACCATATTGTATTTAGGACAAAGGCATTTGCAACTTGCATTATTTATTGCAATACAGAATCTCAAACATTACATGACATTGCTGTAGTTGCTTGTCAGTCATGTAGAGCCATGCTCATTGCCTGAAATCTGACTCCTGTCCCTTTCTCCGTCTGCAGATGAGAGTGTGGTTGCTCTTGCAAACGGATGCCCTCACCTGCGCTCCCTGGGCCTGTACTACTGCCAGAACATCACCGACCGGGCCATGTACTCGCTGGCAGAGAACAGCCGCATCAGGAGCAAGGGCATGAGCTGGGACACGGCCAAGAGCAGCCGCAGCCGCGACGACAAGGACGGCCTCGCCAGCCTGAACATCAGCCAGTGCACCGCGCTGACGCCCCCCGCCGTGCAGGCGGTGTGCGACTCCTTCCCGGCGCTCCACACGTGCCCGGAGAGGCACTCCCTCATCATCAGCGGCTGCCTGAGCCTCACCGCCGTGCACTGCGCGTGCGCCCACCACCGGCACCGCGCCGGGGCCGGGAGAGCCATCCTGTCTAACCATGCCTACTGAGGTCCCTCCCTGTGTGGAGGGTCATGAGATCCTTGGTATGGCAGAGTTTGTATCGTGTTGTATCAGCGAATGTGACGTGGAACCACCGAGGGTGCGGTGGAAGTCTGTGTGTCTGTACTTGTTGTTACCTCAGGACATTAACAAAATGAGTTCTCTGGAGAATATGTGAGCCTTGCTTGTGCCTGTCAGGGATTTTTGTGTGTGTGTGACGGGACTATGTCAGTACGGCTAGGCAAAGCTGGCCTGAACTGATCTTATTAGAAGAAAGCCACAGTATTTACCAAGCTGAGATAATTAGATGGGATTGAGACTGCGAAGCAGAATCACAACGCCCCCCGTGTCACCCTCGCTCGGGCGGCGCCCGATCCTTTACAACACATATCTCATATTACTGCTCACTAAAAACTGACGGAGTTAATATCGAATTAACCAGCAAATCAATCTGTTTGATCAGATTTTGTGTTTGATTAGATTTTGGAATCACTGATGAGAAATTACTGTTGAAATATGGGGTGGCCTTTAGGCCCAGCCAAAAAATTTAGAAAAATCTTTACGGCCCATTTACCCGCTGGTGGAGGAAGAGTTGGATCTCTTTATAAGAAATTCTTTTTTACATGTTATTGTATCTTGAGAAGAGAAGTGGTTTCTGCACGCAACTCTGCCGCCGTTGCCTGCCTCACCACGCCTCACGTTAATGAGCTGAGCCGAGCTTAGAACTATGTCACTTGTGTGCTTGCGCTTAATTTTTTATGGACAGAAACGAAGAAGTTCTTAACAGACAAGCCCTGAGATGTCAGATTGTAGGCGGTTACCGACTGTAGGTGGCTTCTAACCTTCCACGGAGAAATTTGCAGCGATTTTTGGAAGGTTCCGTGGGGTTTTTCCTTTTTTTTCTACCAGTTGTACAATTTTTCTGGTTTTTTCATTTTGGTTTTCTTTTTTCCTTTCTAGTTAATTTTTTGGGTTTTTTTGTATTTCCCTTTTTCTTGACATTTTTGCAAATACATGTTGAACTTTTTGTATAGACGATAAACATTGTTCAGATACACGTTGAACATTTTTCAAATAGATGTTGAACAATTTTTCGAATATAGGTTGACCATTTCTTAAAATGCAGTTGAACATTTTTAAACAATTGTTATATGCACGCTCATCATTTTTTAGTACACATTGAACCTTTTTGTATATACAAATTAAACAATTTTCAAACACGCATTGAACATTTTTTGAATACATGCTGATCATTTTTCTTAATTGCACATTGAATATTTTTAAACAATTTTTATATGCACATTAAACATTTTTTTGAATACACGTTACTCATTTTTCGGTACACGTTGAACATGCTACGAACACACATTGATTTTTTTTAAATATATGTTGAACATTTGTTAAATGCATGCTGAACATTTTTAAAATACATGATGAACAATTTTAAAATACATGTGAATATTTTTTAAACGCACATTGAATATTTTTCAAATACATGTTGAACATCACTAGGCATTGCTTTTGCTTAACCGATGTAAGATATGACAACTTAAGCTCATTATCGCCGCTATCAAAGTGATAAAATTTCTGCTCTAATTGCGACCATAAGAGAATAGATCCATGTGGTAAAGCAACAAGCTATGAAAATGTGGTTCCAGTTAAAGATAGAGGAAATAAACGCACTTTCAATTCTTCGAGATGGCCGACAGTAGACGGAGGGGCTCGGGACGAAGAAGATGCAGTGTGTGCTTTCGGCGATGGGATCGACATGATGGCGGCGGTAGAGCTTGATTTCGGTGACGACGACAATCGAAGACCATCTCGGAGTGGAGCGGGCGGGCGGCGGAGGTAGCTGGGTGTCGGCTGAAGCAAAGGGTGGTCGCCGGAAGCAACGTAGGCAACGATGCGGCGTGCGATGGGGAGGGTGCCGGCGCGGGTGGAAGGGAATTTTTTTTACTCCAGAGGTGGGCGGGTGAGTGTATTTAAGAGTCGGGCATACGCGTAGGCGTAGTAATTTTTTTACTCTAACGCATATAGGAGATCGGTTAGGTGCAGTTTGAAGGAATAAAACCTAATTTTTACTATTCTGACGCCTTTTAGGGTATTGGTTAGAGATGCTCCAAGAACCCTACATGGTGGCCGGCAAGTGTAGTGAAACAATTCTACATGTATCAGTCTATCAGTTCATTGCCAGTCATATAAATTTGACATGCAGGCTATAGCCAAGGAAACTTCAAACGTGCATTTATGAGTTTAGGCCTGGAAGTTGTCACATGCGCCCTGAAGGCGCCTTTAGGTTTGAATTCCTTCTGTAACTGGAAGAGGAAGCTTACATACAATACAATGTTCAACTTCTTCAGCCAGAAAATCATCGTTACAACTTACAAATGATGTGTACTTACCCTCTCTTTACATAACGGCATCCCTCATTTTCTCTAATAATAAAACAGATTATGTGATGAACGAACCCAGTTTGAACCACCCTAGACTACGCGGAATGATTCAGCTCGAAATGGTAGTTTAAGTTGTTCCGGAATACTCTGTTGTGGCTGTAGACAAAACCTCAATACCGCATTGCACAAGGCTATACTGTCAATCGGGCCTCAACTCAACCATCATTAAGACATTAACAGAGACTTTAGTGGACAGCACAACGATGACCATGTATTGCTATCAAAGTATCAATTGATCTTCATGGCGTCCATGATGTTCTTGCCGTCGAGCTTGCTGGAGACCACGAGCTTCACATACTCCTCGACGCTGACACTCATGTACCGCGGCTCCTCGTCTCCGACAACCTCCTCCAGCGGCCCGTACATGGTGCCGAACTTCCCGCTGTGGAACGTCGCGATGGACATCCGCTCCACGCGTGCGTTGACCACCGCCCTGTGCTCGACGCTCTTGTACTCCCCGTTGGTGAACACCTCAATCACGTCGCCGACGTTGACGACGAGGGCGCCGGGGAGCGGCGTGACGGGGACCCAGTCGCCTTTCCTCCTGATCTGCAGCCCGGGGCCTGGCTGACCTGCAGCAGCAGCGTCAACCCGACGGCGTCTGAGTGCGGCGACAGGCCCAACACGCTGTCCACATGCGCCTCCGGGCAAGGCGGGTAGTAGTTCATCCTAACTGCCTGCGACGCGGCGAGCCTCGTCATGTTCGAGTGGTCTCTCACGCCCAGGTTTTCCGCCATGGCTCCCAGAAGCTCGCCTGCCACCCTTTGCACCTCCGCAGAGTAGTTCTCCAGGCAATTCCTGCCACAGCAAACAAATCAACGGGAGCTCATGTTCATCACACAACGGTGGCTACCTGGCTACGTGCGGAAGCTTGACGATGATACGATTTTCTTCTGTCTGCTGATCAAGTGATTATCCATGGGTTTACTTACTTGAATGTGGAAGGGCGGGACGGCCAGAGGCGGAGATCGCGGTAGTGTTGGATCACAAGCCGGAGTACACACGCGCACACGATGGAGACAAACGAGAGAGAGGAACACGAAGACACCGGTATTTTGCGAGGCGCAACTGCCAGCCTCTTTTCTTGTTATCTCTTATTTATACGGTCAAATACATTGCCGTTTTGTTCCAACAGAAAATAACGTAAAATCAGCTGAGAACGGGTATAACGGACGTGCCATCCCACGGCCACCCGAACTGCGCTGCGACGCCGCTGCATGCGCTGGATTCGTGCCATCCCACGAAGCACAAACGGCGGCCACATCTAACTAACTACTACTAAGCCAAGACGTGAACAGACTCACGCTGCATGGCCCTATTATTCAGCTAAGAATCAATGACCACGTACATGCACACGTCCATCCGCGTGTACACGCTCGTACAGATATTTTATAGAAAAAACAAACATGCACTACACCCTACGTACGTGCTAATGCAACAAGATTATCTAACAGGTAGCTGGGCGGCTGCGTGAGGAGGAAGAACATGTCCGCCCAGTCGAGCGTCTGCTCCTCCGAGACGACGAACGCCTGGCCGTACCCCTCGATCTCTCCGGGCTCCTGCGCATGGGCGGCCTTCTCCACCAGCGGGAGCGCGAAGAAAGCCATGACATTCCTCTTCATCTCCTCTAGGGTCTCCTCGGGTATCCCGTGGTTCACCACCTGGAAGAACCCCCAGTCCTCGCAGGCCGAGCGCAGCCTGGCAGCCTCCTCATCCCGTCCGGCGGCGAGGTCGTCCAGATCGAGGAGCCGACCGAGGTCGACGATGGGGACGTGCTCCTGTTCTTCGCCGGCAGGGGAGTCGAGGCGCAAGTCGACCGTGTTGGGCTGAGGCCGCACGTAGCGGCGGAGGAGAGTGGGCGTGACCATGAGCTCGTCGGGACGGCCGGCCAGGTCCTGCACGTTGGGCACAGGCAGCGAGCCGCCGAGGTTCCGCGGCTTGGTCTCGTCCATCAGATCAGGTTGATTGATTATTGTGCTTGCTCGCTGCTCACCTCGTCAGTGTCTCAGCGATTTATCTTGCAGTTGCAGGTGAAAGGCGGCCGGCACGTTTGTCCGGAGTCCTGTGCTCGTGGCGTTCGCCACGTTGAAGAAGGAGACGAGATCGACCAACAAAACTGCTAGCTAGATTGCAATAGCTAGTTCAGCTGCTGTGCAAATGCCAACAAAGAAGTCTGAGATACCGACGCGGCAGCTACTGCCACTTTGTTTGCTTGTAAAGAGGAGAAAGGAATCGCATCACGCCCTCCTGCTGTGTGCTAGTACGAGCTTGCGGCATCTGGAAGGAACCTAGTGCAATGCTGCGCAGGGCCGGCCCTGAGGTTAGCAGGGTCTGGCTCGAAGGTCATTTAAGAGGTAATATCATCGGGAGTCATAGAACTTGTACTCGATGTTTAGTTTGATGCTAAAACTTTAAAAATACGAATTTGTGGTCACATAACTTTACATAGCGTGCAAATACGGTGCTTTCTTTCGTATCTGGCAATATAGTCTGCCCACGTGGCGCGCCAGCGCGGAACAGAACCACCTGTCAGTGGCCGGAAGCGTTTTTTTTGCATATAACTCTCTTGTATTTTATCTATTCACGTACAAAATACCTCAAATAATGGAAAAAGCTGGGCGGTGTCATTCGAACCCACGATCTACTGCAAACTGTAGCATGGATAGCCACCAGAGCACTGATTTTCACGTCTAACAAGCACAACTAAAATTTATATATCCTTTGAAGACCGTACTTATTAAAATCGAAATCTCTAAAACGAAAAAATGGGAGCCACGCGGTTCAAACCTTTGTCCTCCTGGTCGCTCGCCACATGTGTACTAGTAATAAAATTTTGAAAAAAAAAACATCCACAAATATCCAGATGTCTGCGTGCTTGTATATTTTCCTAGAAAAAGGCCAATTTTGCTACCCCTGTGATTTTTTCCACAAATGTAACACTGAAAGGTATTTTCTGTTTGAACGGTATTTGACTCTCCATATGCTTGCGCAATTTCATGACAAAGATGGCTCGGTGAAAAATGTTTTTTTTAAGAAAATGAGTGCTTAAATAATAAAGCATTTTTTTTACTTTCTAGGAAAGTTTACAAGTATATAGTAGACTCTTATTGCTCGATCAGTTTTTGCCGATTTTCTGGCTAACTAGTTTTTCTGACTTTCGTACTATATTTTTTTCAGCAACAAATTTAGAAAGAAGCTGAGTACAGCAGAAGTTCATTAAGCGCCGCCTGATCCTCAACTGTAGCTTGCCAACTTTTTTAGCTTCTTGCCTCACCTAAGTCACATTGGCATAGAGTTAACCACCGCAAAAGTTACAGGCTGTTAAACTGGAGCCACACAACCCTCTGTCAAACAGTGCCTTTAAATTCACGGTACCTAGGAGTATTACCTTTTTTTTAGTGGATCCGAGAAGTACTCCCTCCTTCCCAATATGTTGGGCGTATTAAGATTCACATGCATTCCCATAATGTAGGGCGCACAGTTATAGCCTCTCCAACAATCGCTAATTCTGTTGAAAAAAAAAAGAAGCGAACGTCCCTCTCATGCAGTTAGCAGCCACGATCCTCTCTCCCTCCCTCAAAATATTCTCCCCACTAACCCACCAGGCCTACCTCTTCCTGCGCACTTTTCCGCTGCGAGCGTCAGAGCAAATCGTGGAGGCCTCCCCCTGAGCGACGTGAACGACGGCTGTTGTAACGAACGACCTACGTTAATTTTCGTGCTAGAACCTAATACGCCTAATATATTGGGAAGGAGGGAGTACTATAAATGGACCCGAAGTTTTGTTGTCCATTATTCTTTTTTTGTTATATGTAAGAAACCAACTTATATTCTTGTTTTTTGAATTTTAACAACTTATATTCTGGTGTATTTTTTTAGGGGATATTCTGATGTATTTTGGGTTTCCTTTTATGTTGCCTTTTCACTTTATACGCTGTTCAGATATCCTTTAGGCATTGCAATCTAAGTATATGTATTATCAATTAGCTAAAGATAGACTTGATTTTAGTTTCTTATAGATAAATAGAGATAAGAGTGCATTTTGTTGTATAGTTTCAAAGTTATGAGTCCCAAGGCCAGCCAGCTATATAGAAAGTTTCTTTTGTGGGGAAGCTATATTTAAAGTTAAGTACTGTGTGTAAATTTGTAGTCTTAGTTACCCTCTTATTGTCTAGGAATAAGTGCCAATTCAACTTAAATACAGTAAGTAATCTTAAGCTGCCTCACGATGAAAAGTTTCACTATTTTCAAGGAAAAACGTTTAATTTTTTTATATAGTTTTCGATAGGCATGACATAAGAACTGACAACATAAATATTATTTTGTCCCTTTAAAACATAATGTGTAATCCTGGTCTGGTTGTTAGCCCACGTACACACGAGTTTTGACCAGGCGCTCACTGGTTCGGCCCGAACTTACCTATTTCTTTTAGCTTTCAAAAAAATAAAATTTGTACGGTCCGTCTTGATCGGATATAAATAAAGTAAGTTGTGCAAGTTAGACGTCTTGCGTGATTGTTCTGGTGGCTGTCTCTACGAGCCATTAAGAAGTAAGAAGTAGATCCTGGGTTTGAAGCCCATGCTCTGCAGATTTTTTCATTTTATTTGAGGGATTTTATACGTAAATAAATAAAAGGCAATGCAGTAATCTGCAAAAAATCCGCTTCAAGACACTGGCAGATATGGGCCTACGCCGCGCTGGCGCGCCTAATGGGCATGCCATACAGCCCGATACAAGAGAAAGCACCGTATTTGCACGCCATGTCAAGTTATGTGACCACAAATCCGTATTTTCAAAGTTTTAGCACCAAACTGAACATTAAACGCAAGTTTTATGACTCCCGGTGATATTACCTCGTCCTTTAATTTGGTCATCGACTCCCATGCCTCGCGTTTGTGTGTTCCCAGCAGAAACCAATCAATCAGGCATCAAGCTAACCTCGTGTACGACACTGTCAAAAAGAAACTAACCTCAGTGCTTGTAATCGTCGCTAGATGATATACGGATCTGGATGTAATTTTTATTATTTCTGATATTCATTGTATTGCCATAATTGATGATGAATAGATCGAAAGATTTCCCGAGAAAAAAAAACCTCGTCTACGTATATCCCTAGCTTTTTTTTTGAAAAGGAGGATTACCCTCGGCCTCTGCATCTGGGCGATGCATACAGCCATTTTATTAATTATTCACAAAGACCTTACAAAGTAGTACATCAGGTAGTCTGAAGCCATCATCTTAGCAACAACTGTCGCTACTCCTATCCACTTGATGAAGGGGTGCCGATAGTCCGAGCCTAATACCAAACAGACATCACACCAAAGCCTAACATCTAAAGCCGGAGGCCAAAACCGAGCCACATACTGGGTTTGGGGTACAAACCGGTCTGACGCACTCTCATGTGTCGTCGCCGCCGTCTTCCACCAATCCATCTTCAGAGCAGAAACTAACGCACCGACCTTGCCAGGCCTCTCTGCCATCGACGCCACCATGACACCAGACAGCGTCCTCCTCCTGCGCGAGTCCATCTCCGCACATCCGACGCCGAGTCTCCACTGCGCCACGCCGCCGAGATCCGCCGCCATCAATGAGTAAGATGAAGCACCACTCCACCAAAGAAGCCGTCCACTGGTCCCTCGAGCCCGTGTACACCTCCAAGAATGACGCCCTCAAGGGGGAAACGACACCAGAGCGCCGCCGTCATCCGATCTACTGATCTAGAGTTTCCCCCGGAGGTAGCGGATATAGGTCTGGAGCTTCTCCACGGCGATGCCTTCAAGAAGATAACGACACAAAGGAGTGCCGCCATCGCCGGTCTTGGCAACAAGCAGAGAACGAGGTTTTCACCCGGATCCGCTCGACGAACCTCCATCTCGCATCGTGCGTACGGACCACCACCGATCTCCGCCGCCGCGGAGCGAGCATGCCACTCTGGCCAGATCAGATCTGACCGGAGGGCCAACCACGCCCGCAGTCGACCAGTCCACCAAAGCCCTCCACGCCGCCGCCGATCTGAGGTGCCGCAGCGCCGATCCGCCGCCGGGAGCGAGCCACCGCCGTGCAGGCTCGGATCCGGGGGCGCACTTTCGCTCGCCCGGGTGCCCCAAGCCACCTTCGCGCGCGAGAAGGAGAGGCTCCTCCGCCACCGCCGTCAGCCACCCGGGCTTAGCCCGGCGGCTTCCTCCAGCGGCGGCGGAGGGGAGGGATGGGAGGGGGAGTGACCGGCGGCTAAGATTGGGGCCCCTCGGCCGCCCGCGCGGGGGGCGACGAAGGGGAGAGGAAGGGAGGGAGGAAGCAGCGGGCGGCGGCGCTGCTGTGTGGAGGCGGTGGCGCTAGGTTAGGTCGCGTCCTCCCGCGCTAGATTAGGCCCACGTCTATCCCTAGCTAGCTTTAGCATCTACTCCATCAGCTTATTGAGGAGGAAATCGACCAGGCAAGATCTGTCAGCTTGATTCCTCATGATCGTCCTCGACGAGTTGGCTCGACGAAAGTAAAGCCGAGCCCGAGGCCAACGAGGGTCACATTGGTTGGCTTCACGCTTGATCTTACTGGCTGAATAAATATTTTGGTATTGCTGATACCATCTGTCAAGAAAAACCAGTAAGAATGTCTGATGCGATTTGGTGCAACCCAATCGATATTGTCTGCATCAAGTTTTTGTTTTTGTTTTTCGAGCAAAAGAGAGGCTTCCCCCCTCCGATTTCATATAATGAAACCATTTGTCTTAAGCGAACTACAAACGCTACACACCCCAACCCAATCAATGAAGCTCCCAGCTAGATAAGGTGCTAGTACTTACAGACCCAACACTGCAGGGACCAAATCAGAGAGCGAGAAACACGGCTGCTGGACAACAACCTAGATAACAGTTTCACCAACCAGCACAACGCAAAAGGATCAACAAACCAATGGAACAGAACCACCTGGGAGATAAACCCAATAACCTAACTTCCTGGACTAGCAACGCCTTCGACCTGGAAATCAGCCACTGAGTCGAAGAACCAGGCATCCATCCTTGTCAACGTTGCTCGAGAAGTTTTGCTCTCAGTGTCAACGTTGTTGCCTCTGGGTCCTTTATCTGCAGAATGGACCAATCAGTGATCCAATTACACATTAGCTTTATCAGAACCATTCGATCACAAAATTTCTTTCTGTTGAAAATCACGTCATTTCTACAATTCCATAAGGACCAAAATAGAGTAGCAACCCCGACAAGAACAAGTTTCTTATCAGGTTTTGGAAAGGTTTTGATCCATCTGTCGAAGCAATCCTTAAGATTAACTGGAATAGAATTCAAATCAAAAGCACATCGAAGTAGGCTCCAAATTAACCTAGTAGCGGAACAAGATAAATAAAGGTGATCAATGCTTTATCTTGTCCACAAAACACACCGTTTTTCTCTCCTTTCCATGCTCGTTTAAGGGGATTATCTTTAGTCACGATACTTCTTTTTATTAACTAGCCAAAGGAAGACTTTAATTTTTGCAGGGATCTTGATTTTCCACAGAAATTTCTATGGGAAACCACAATCATTTTTTTACAAGAGACATATAAAGTGACTTGACTAAAAAAAATTGTTAGCATAAAGCAAGCATCCACAAGGGTTCATCTTTTCCCCCATGCATTATAACTTCTTCACATCTCTCCTTCAAGTTATCCCACAAATCTAGTGATTCCCCATATAAAGTTTTCCTAAAAGAGAAATTGTGCCATCCTTTTTCGATTGCCTCAGCGACTGAAATATTGTGATCAAAGCAAGTAAAATACAGGCTTGGATAGGCTTCTTTGAGTGGCTTACTTCCAACCCACCAATCTTCCCAAAACCTAGTATTCTTGTCATCCCCAATCTTCCTTTTCACATGTTGATAAAAATGTGAATCCCCCACTTTTGGTTTAATGCCATAGATACACTTACCTTTCACATATTTACTCAAAAGAACCTCTTGCCATAACCCAGACTCTATTTCTAGTTTCCAGAACCATTTAGCAAGTAAAGCTTTGTTAAACAGTTGTAGATTTAAAATCCCCAAACCCCCTGTTGCTTTGGCATACAAGAGGTTTCCCAATTTACTAGATGATATTTTTTTTCTTATCTTCAGCGGCCCGCCAAACCAACCTAGCTCTAAAAAGTCAGCCTTCTTCCTAATTCCATCAGGAATGGGGTAGAAAGACATCGTAAAGAGGGGGGTGTTAGTGAGGAAGGTTGCACAATAGTAATTCTTCCAGCCATATTTAATAATCTCCCTTGCCAACAAGCACACTTCTTTTCAATTTTCTCTATAACCAACTTCCAAACATGGAGACCTAAGTACTTCAGAGGGACAGAACTCAGCTCATAATTAAAGATTTCTTGGTATAATGCAGCTCTATTAACAACCTCACCAAATAAAAAATTCCCACTCTTATGAAAGTTAATGGTGAGTCCAGACATTTGCTCAAAAGCACTAAGAATGAACTTAAGATTTCTAGCACTCTCCTCATCATCCTGAACCAAGAAAGTCATGTCATCTACATATTGCAGCATATTAATCCCATTATTAACATTTTTAGTTAAAACCCCTTTAACAAATCCCCCCTGCTTAGCCTTTTCGAAAATAATGGCCAAACCATCCACAGGTAGATCAAACAACAAAGGAGATAAGGCATCTCCATGTCTTTAACCTTTGTGTTTTTTGAAATAAGGTCAAATGGCATCATTCACATTGATTCCCACATGCCATCCTATCATAGAGTGCATGATCTAGTCACAACATTGATCAGGAAATATTTTAAGCTTCAGCATATTATACACAAAAGGCAACTTAATTTTGTCATATGCTTTCTCAAAATCTACTTTGAAAAACATGGCACTTTGTCTTTTGTGATGTATAATATTCAACGCTTCATGTAAAACCACAACCCCCTCTATAATGTACCTACCTTTTATGAAGGCAGTTTGAGTATGAGAGATAACATGATCCACCACCCTACTTAGTCTGTTCATTAGAATTTTTTGTTATAATTTTGAAGCTGACATTAAGCAAACAAATAGGTCTAAATTTCTGTATCTGTTTTGCATCTTTAGTTTTGGGCACCAAAGTAATAATCCCATAATTAAATATGGAGATATCCAACCTACCCCCATGGAAATCATCAAGCAATCCCTTTAGATCCCTTTTGATCACATCCCAAAAATGCTGATAAAAATAAGTAGGAAAACCATCAGGGCTAGTGCTTTTATCTTTTCCATGGAAAAAATAACAGAGTGTATCTCTTCCATGGAAAAAGGTTCCACCAACCCTACAGCCTTTTGCGGGTCAATTTCCACTGCTTCCTGAATGTTTAAAGCAATAGAGGAAACATCAGGCTGTCCAAATAGTTTATTTATAAAAGTTAGTAATGTACTACGTCAAATTATCTTCTCCCTCAATTACTCCTTCATCTTGTTCCAAAGATAAGATTTAGTTTTTACTCCTTCACCCATTTGCTTTAGCATGGTAATACATGATATTACAATCACCCTCCCTGATTTCTTTATCTTTATATCTCTGAAGCCATTTTAACTCCTCCTGTTTTAGAAATTTATTCAGTTGTTCTCCGAGTGTGACCTGCTCATTTCTATCATAAGCAGATAAACCACTAACCTCAGCATTTTTATCAATGCCATCTAGTTTACCCATAATCTTTTTTATGTTTTCTATATAAAGCACCGGCATTTAAGTTCCATCCTTTAATTTTCTGTCTCGGAATCCTCATTTTCTTTTGCCATCTTTCTATATTGGAGCCCCTCGGTGCTCCAAGTTTTAGAAAGAAATTACATAAAGCCCTCTCTTAACATCCGATAATTAGAGATGGGTTTAGTCACACTATGTGACCCAGTCTCCAAAATTAGAGGAGTGTGGTCAGACACTCCTCTCTCCGAATCTTGCACCATAGCAAGTGGATACTTTTCTTCTCAATTAGGACAATTTAAAATTCTATCAAGTTCCTCATAGGTTGGGTCAGTTAATTCTTAGCCCAAGTAAAATTCCTCCCATTCAAAGGAAGCGCTCTTAGCCCAGTATGTTCTATAATGGCATTAAACACAAAAGTTCAATGGTCAGAGCCAGAGGTTTTGTTTTTTCAAAGCTATTTCTAATCAGATTAAAATCATCACCACCACACAAGAGAGAGGGTTATCCTGATATACCCTAGAAAGTTCAGCTAAATAAGGAGCCTTACCATAATTCTGGTCATCCCCATAAACTGTAATAATATTCCAGTGGAACTTAGCAATTTAATCATAAAGCAGTAATCTCACAAAATATATTCCTTTTTCTACTTGTTCAACATCAAAACATCATTATTAACCCTTACCAAGATACCCCTAGACCTGCCCCTGGGTTGAGACCATTTCCAAGTGAAATTTTTTCCACCACAAAGATTGTGAGGCTCATTTTTTTTTGTAAAATCAGCTTTAATGGTTTCTTGTAATCCAACAAAATCCAGATTTCTCTCCAAAATAATCTCTCTAATAAACCCTTTTTTAATATCTTGCCCAATCCCTCTAACATTTTAGAACATTTCTATCATGATTTCTTTTTCCTAGATCTTTTAGCCCCCCAATGGAGACAGGGTGCCTCACACAACTAATTTCTGCATCAAGTAGACAAGTAGTTTCACGAACTCTAGTCATGGGGAAAATTATGCAATATATTTTTGTTTTCAATTAGTTCAACTACTTTAAAGTCGGATGGTCTTGAACTAAAAAATTGTTGCACCAATGCACCAAATTTGGAAGAATTTTTAAGTCTCCCATAAAAAAAATCTGGATAAGTGGCATGCAATTGACTTTGACAGATACACCAATGCCTCTAGATTATTTAGTTTGTGTATAATTCTGTTGCTCATTGGATCTTTTATACTAGGCATCTAACCGTGTCATCGGCTTAAAAACCTTTCATAATTTGCAATTGTTGATAAACATTTGAGACCAGTCATGTCTTGGGAGAGTTAAATAAAAATATTTGATGAGATTGATATTGATATCATCATTGTGACTATGCAGGTATGCATCTAGGAACATTAGAAGAAATTTTAATGTATTATGAATAAATTATTCAATACAAATCTTAATATATATTTGCGAGAAAACACTATACACACACACACAAATATTATTTTGATACTTATATTGAGGGGCTCCGGGTTGTAGTTTTGCCTCGGGCCCTCGAAACGTCAGGACCCACCCTGATGTCGTGCTCCACTACGTCGAAAAGTACTATTCATTTCATCGAGGTGCCTAAAAACTTAACGTAAGTCAACTTCGCAGAACGAAAGCTCAAGACGAACCCGACTTAAAATTAACAAAGCCATCAATCAGCTAGGAATTATAAATGATAATCACCTTATACAAGGGAAATAAAACGACAAATGCATCACCCTCTAACATCCGCCGCCTGCATGGCCGAGGAGGTGCAGCTGCACCCGCGAACGCTGCTCGCCAAAGAGACAGCGTTACATCTCCACCTAAGGTCGCTGCATGAGCTTCTAGAGCTCCCCGCATGGAGGCGGAGCAGCGGATCATCGCCGCCATTGTCCTTAGCGACCATGCAGGCTACCCAGGAGGCCTTCTCTGGTGGTGGCGACGGGGGCAGGGGCAGGCGGTGGCGCGCACTAGGATTTGGTCGTCGCCCATGTCGCCCCTAGTGGAGCGAAGCATTTTTCTGCCTGAAAACTTTGTGTAAGTCGAATATGCCCCAGCCACTGGATTGAAATCCAACAGCTAGGCACCCTTCTTCCTCCCCGCACCCCTGCCTAGTCTCTGGTTGCGACACCACGGCTCTCCATGTTGTCCCCACCTCCAGCGAGGTTGCCATCCAATCTGAGTGGCGTCAAAATCGAAAAGGCCCCCACCCGCACCTCAGAAACTGTGTTCTTGCCTATGCCAGCGACACCGCGGCCGGCCACGTCACCCCAGTATTAGCCTCAAAGCTTCATGCGCACCTCGCCTCTTCATCTTTTTTTCGAATTCGAAATCGATCGATGTTGTTCGCGTTGTCAGGCAACGACCAAAATGGCACCTCACCCCAACTTGTAAAAACAGACAATTAGGAAGGTAAAATATCAGAATCTGTTCTAATAATTTTCCCTAATTTCACCTTTATTTTCTTTTTTATATTACCTGTTTTCAAATCATTTACCATTTACATATTTTATTTTATGTTTTCATGAATGCACTAATATTTTGTATGAGGTACAGAGATACTTCTTTTGGAACATGTATTTTTTAAACATGTTCAAGTTTACTTAAGATATATGAATATCTATCCTAAGATACATAATCTATTTTCAAATACATGGACATTTCTTTTGATGTATAAGAACATATTTTGATACACGTGAAATTTCTTTTTGCAAGACAAGAATTTTCCTTTCACGTTTTATTTCCTTTAAATAAACGAATGATTTTTTTTAAATACATGGATATTCATTTTGATATACACGAACATTTCTTCTGTAGCACTTGACTATTTTCCTTATTATTTCACTGATTTTATTAAAAAAAAATAGTGAAATAAATGCACCGTTTTGTTTTAATGGGTACTGTTTAAAGTTATTTTCATAAAGAAACTTAATTGTACCTCATAATAGGCTGCACAAACTGTTGTCTCATTTTGAAAACCCCTGTACACGAGCGGGCCTATCGCGAGAACTATATCTTGCTTGTAGCAAGAGTACGTACCGACTCGCCTAACGGTTTTCATGTCCCCATACCGTAAGGGGCCGAACCATTTTTAGCGCTCCTTCGCGCGCTGATTGTGTCACCGCTGTGTTTTTTGTTTTGTTTTCTGTTTATTTTTCTTTCTTTTCTTAGTTTCTTCTTCCATTTTCTTCGCTTCTTTATAGATTTTTACTGGTTCATTATTTTCTTTCTTTCTTTGGTTTGCTTTGCTTTGCTTCTTTCTTGGTTTTCACTCGTATTTTCTTTCTTATTTTTTCTTTTTGTTCTTTCTTGGTTTTTCTTTTATTTTTTCTCGTTTTTCACAGTTTTCCATTCTTTTGCAGCGGTTATCTTCGGTTTTCTTCTTATTTTTTGTTTCATTTCCTTTGTTTCTCTTTTGGTTTTCATTACTTTTCTTCTTTTTTTTTAGTTTCTTTTTTTGGTTTTCATCGGGTTTTTTATCTTCTTGTATAAAATAGGAAAAAAAAATTATACACGTTCAACCTTTGTTCAAATATATGAAACTTTTTTGTGTACATGTTGAACATTTTTAAGTTACATGATTAACATTTTTTAAACATATTTTTGCTGGCAAATTTTTTCCACACATTCTACATTTTTTGTATACACCAAGACCATTTTTTATACACATATTTAACATTTTTCAAATGCATGATTAACATTTTTAAAACATATATTTTTTATGCATACTGTTTTTTCATACATATTGTACAATTTTTTACATATCAAGAACATTTTGCATATGCATGTTTAACATTTCTTTAACATATTTTTATGTCTATGTTTTTGCATAAATAATTTTGCATTTTTTGTATACATCAATAAAAAAATTAAATACACGTTTAGCATTTGTTAAATACATGGCTATTTATTTTTCATATGTATGTTTTAATGTCTACTTTTTTCATACACATTCTATATTTATTATACACGTTTAAAAAATTTAAAAGACATGGTCAACATTCTATAAGAAGAAGAAGAAGAAGAAAGAGAAGAAAAATAATAAGAAGAAAGAAAGAAGAAGAAAGAGGAAGAATAAGAATAAGGAGTAGAAGATGGAGAAAAAGAAAGAAGAGAAAAAGGAAGAAAGTGAATATATTTTCTTCTTCTTCTCTCTTTTTCTCATCTTTAAGTTCTTCTTCTCTTCTATCTTTTTATCCTTTTCCTTCTCATTCTTCTTCTTTTATTCTTTAGTTTTCTTCTCTTTCTTCTTCTATTCTTTTTTTTTCTCCTCTTCCTTGTTTTTCTTCTTCTTATTCCTTATTTGTGTCATTTTAGAGCTAACTTAGGTAATTATGCCAATTTAGAGCTAACTAAGCTTATTATGTCATTTTGGAGGAAAATAAGGTAAGTATAGGTCATTATTGAGCTAACTTAGGTACTTATGCCATTTTTGAGCTAACTAAGCTTATTATGTCAATTTGGAGGAAAATAAGGTAAGTATAGGTCATTTTTGTGCTAACTTAGGTAATTATGTCATTTTTGAGCTAACTTAGGTAAGTATAGGTCATTATTGAGCTAACTTAGCTTATTATGTCATTTTGGAGGAAAATAAGGTAAGTATATGACATTTATGAGCTAACCAAGGTTATTATTATGCCATTTTTTTACCTAACTAAGCTAATTATGTCATAAATGAACTAAATAAGCTAATTATGTCATTTTGGAGGATAATTAGCTAAGTATGTATTTTTTGGGGAAAATAAGCTAAATATGTGGCATATTAGGGCTAACTAGCATGTACGAAGCTAAGTATGCATTTGTTAAGCAAAACATTAGAGAAAACTTACCGTCGTCGTCATCACGGAGGTCAAGCACCGGGGTTGCTCTGGCAGTCGCGATCACCTGGAGAAGGTTGCCCTGGAGAAGGGGTGTGCGATGCGGCTCGGGAGTTATGTTGCACCAAAGATCATTTGCAATGTCTCGTTAGCATGATGACACTCAAATGTTAAGACTAGTAACTAATGACCATTCAAATGAAACTCACCGTTCCCGTCTGAGCAATGACTGGCATCGGCGGAGGGGTCTGACCGGTCTTCTCGCACATAGACTGCACATTTGGTTTTGACGAGTCAGTCATATTAGTTAGTAATGAAACGAACATTACGTGCATGATTTGGCTAATATGCAGAAGAAACTTACCACGAGGAGCTCGTACATGGCCCGGTGAGCCGCCTCATTCCGATTCCTCTCCTCCTCCAACAACCTAGCCGTCTTCTCCTCCGCCAGCAGTTCCTTCCCCGCCGCCACCCGGTCCCTCTCCTCCAGAAGAGCCTGGGTTGTCGCTCTCTCTTTCTGAAGAGCAGCCTACAACACCACTCCTCGTTAGCATTGTAATCATCGATGGCCGCACACACAATGTAATGGAGGAAAGATATCCGAGTCCGTATAACTAACCTCAATGGCGAGATCGACTGGCCGTGGACGAGTCCTTATCTCAGGACAGGAGCTCGTTTGGCGCGCCTTGATCTGCGGGAGAGTGAGAGGACAACGTATCAGTCCATCTCCAATGGCTATCGAGACATGGGGCCTCCCGCCACCAGATATCATCAGCAGCTCTGGATCAATAGGATGCTGGCTCGGGTTATAGTCCTCCCCTTTCCTCGCCTTCGCCTCCATGTTGTACCTCACGAGCTTGTGGTGGGAGAAGATGTTGGTGAACTTTTCTGGATGATCGAGGTCAGACTCAGAGAATGCCTTGGCCTTCTTGTACGAGGCAGTATGGGCCATGGCATAGAGGTCGTACACCTCTGGCACCTCCGTGTTATTGTGTCGCGCCTAAAAGAGAGGAACAAAGTATTAGTAAAGGGCCCAAGCTAGCATGAAGAATGAATTGCATGAATCATGAAGCAAACCACATACCCAGTTCCGCCCGAACTGATATAAGTTGGCGCTGCCTTGATGGTGTGGCACACCAACCATTTGGGCACGCCGGTCCTTGGCATTGTTGTGGACGGCTCGCCAGTGGTCTGTGCACCACTCATCCACCAACGCCTCCCAACAATCCATCTTATCCGTACACCATCTCGGGGGCACCTAAGTTAGTAAAGAGAAATTTGAGCACTACGCCTACGAATCAAATCAAGGAAACTAAGTACAAGGCCTTAAGAATAGGTAATTACCTTCATGTATTGATGCTTCTTCAGAAACTTTTCGCGGCACGACGGCTTGTCCTTCTTAATACCACGCGTGGCGTAGTAGTCTCGAACAGCCTGTGGCCGAGCCTCGTGCCGTAAGTTTTGTAATAGGCGCTTGCACTCGGTATCGATAACCTTTGCCGCGTCCTCCTCATATCCCTCCTCACACCTGTAGAAGGTCTGCAATCAAACGAGACAACACTGATTAGTACAATAACTAGCTATTGTTATTTTTTAATTGTGTAAAGGAGAAATTACCCAAAAGCTTCTGATCACCATCTCGGCCCTCGTGTGGCACAAGACACCGTCGATCATCTCCTCCGGCGGGGCCTGGGCAGCCAAGTAGTGCTCCCAGCTCAATCCTAGCTATGGAAGCTGACCCTCACCGGGCAACGTGACAAACCCCGGGAAATTTTGCCGGCAAAGCACACCAAGGACGCTGTTGGGCCTGCGGACTCCACTGGCGTGTAGCCACCCCCTGCAGTATGACAAGGCCAACGCATTAGATATTTGAAGAAACGTGAAGGCAAAAGGTACAAAAAAGAGTAAATGCACTTACTTCTCCCCATCAGGCCTAATCACCGGCCTCTGCTCGCGGGTCACCGGCAGGGGCGGGAGCCGTGTACCACCACGCTGGTACACGATGACCCCCTCAACCACCTCGCCCTCACTATCAGTAAACTGATCCCCGCCACCATCAGCATGGCCACTCGGCCCCTCAGGCGGATCCGGCCAGGTACCCCATCCGGACGTCTCCTGGGACGTAGCCCGATCCCCGTCCTGGTCCGGAGTCTCGTGGGCCAAAGTCTCGTGGGCCGAAGCCTCTGGGACCGGAGTCTTGTGGGCCGAAGGCCCGTCGACCCGAGGCTCGTGGTCCGGAGTCCCCGTAGCCTCCACCTCAGACGGGTCCACCCTAGCAGTCCTGTGCTCGGGTGAATGAGCTGGGGGTGGCGGCGAGGAAGGCATAGCAGTCTTCCTACCTCTCCCGCGGCCACGTCCTCCACCTCTCTTCTTCCCTCCCCGACCTCCTCTCCCGGTGGACAACGACGCCTACGAAGAAGCGCCCGCCGGTGTCCCCATACTCTCTATCAACGATCTCCGGAGAGGTAGGGGTGGAATGGAAGTAGCCCTCCGGCGGGCCGCCGCCGAAGAAGTACCCGCGAAGCGCTCTGGACCCGCTCCCACCATCTTTCAACACCTGCCATGACAAAGAGTAAACGAAATTAGTACAATATAATCATGATCCACCGAGTGTCAAATTTTTTTCTTCACTTTTTTTGTAGCAAGATCATCATGATCCAAATTTTAACATCCATCTATCTATCTATATATCTACAAAAACCTACCAAAATTTGTTCTCTTCCATCCATCTATTTATCTACAAAACTACCCAATACTACACAAACAAAATATTCCAATGCATCTATCCATCTATTCATTCAAATGCATCTATCCATCTATCTACAAAAACTACACAATTCCATCCAAATGCATCAAGAAGGTTCTATCTAGGTCAAGAGGATTTCAAAACCATCAAGAAGGAATTTGCTGATTTTGCTCTTTTCATGAATGCCTTCGAAAACCCAGATTCTATTGAAGATAGAGCTGATTTTGAACCTAAACAATGGTGGGGCACTCATGGAGTCAGCACAAAGCTATTGAAAAATTTAGCATTGAAGGTACTTGGGCAGCCTGCATCTTCCTCTTGTTGTGAAAGGAATTGGAGCACATATGGTTTCATCCATAGTGCTGCAAGAAACAAGCTAACACCTGCTCGAGCTGCTGATTTGGTGTACACACACAACAACCATCGCCTTCTTTCAAGGAATTCTCAAGCATATCAAACTGGGCCAAGCCGAATGTGGGATGTTGGGGGAGATGGAGTTGAGACTTTTGCTCGTGTTGGCATGCTAGAATCTGCAGATCTTTCACTTGATGAACCAGAATTGGAGGAGGAAATCATTGATTCTCTCACTTGAGTTTCAGTTTTAGTCTACTGCCATTCACTCCATGAGAGAATGAGACCATCAGCCATTCTCTCCATTTATGTTTTACTGTCATGTAATGTACTTATGAGCTGCCTATTTCCCATTTGAACCGTTTGAGACTATGTGGCCATCTGCCCATCTAAGCCTTGTTATGCTCCTATTTATCATGTTCTTAGTGGACTGCTAAAAGCTGGACTATGTGTCTATGTCTATGTGAGCTTGTTAATTTGTTATTGTTTGTATTTGTAATACGGTGTTGAGATTGTTAAACCATTCTGCAATTGGGAGCTCAAATGGCATTGCAAATTGGGTAAGCAAAGCAAACATCTTTACTGTTTTCATGTGCTTGTATTGTCTTCCGGTTATGTCTTCTATTCTTCTAATCGGCTTTATTGTTTGATGTGTTTTGCAAGATGCAAGTTGCAATGACATGGGGGACAAGGATCAATCAAGCACTTCATTCATCGCATCAAACCACGGCCTAACCCTAGCACTTTCTAACAAAAAAAATTCTAGTCTAACATTTTCTCTAACATTGCCCTCTAACAAATTCTAGTCTAACATTTTCTAACACATTGTTCTCTAACCTTTTCTAGTTTAAAATTCATCTAACAAGAATTATATAAAAAAAACTCACCGGAGGCGGGTCCGGGCCGGGGCAGCGGGAGACGGGGTCGGCCTGCTCCTCCCCACGCGCGGCAGAGGGAGGCCTGGGGGCCGTGGCGGCTGCAGGGTGGGGCGGGAGGAGGAGGCCGGGGCGGCGGGGTGGCGGCCGCGGACGGTGGGGCGGGGTGGCGGCCGCGGACGGTGGGGCGGCGGCGCGGTGGATCTGCACCAGGGCGCGGTGGGGCGGCGGGTCGTCGGCAGCGACGGGCGCGGTGGGACGGTGGGTCAGCGGCGGCGACGGGCGCGGCGGGGCGGTGGGTCGTCGGCGGCGATGGGCGCGGCGGCGAGAGAGAGAGAGATAGAGAGAGGGGAGTGGAGGGGCGCGGCGAGAGAGAGAGGGGCGTGGCGGCCGTTTCAAAGTGTTAGTGAAATTTTTCTTTGTCGTCCGCTAGCAGACGGCATATAGGCCGTCCGTTTGACCTAACCAGCCACGCGCTCCAGTGGGGCCCAGATTGGCTCTTTGCCGTCTTCTTTCTTGCTAGTTGTCGTCCGCCTGCCTTTGCCGTCCGCTTCTTAGGCTCTTTGCCGTCCGCTAGCAGACGGCAAAGAGAGGACTGGCGGCAAAATCCATCTTCGCCATGAGGCCTTTCTTTGCCGTCTGCTTTCTGGAAGCGGACGGTAAAGACAATCTGTGCCGTCCGCTAGCAGACGGCAAAGAGAGGACTGATGACAAATTCTCTGATTCCTGTAGTGCCCGTGCGTTGCCACGGGACAACAAAAAAACACAGTGATCAACAAGTGTTATAATTCAAAAATGTGTGTGAAACATCATGACATGTGGTTTTTGTTCATATGGTGAAAAACTACTTCTCTCTCCGGCTCTTTTCTCCTTGCCAATTGGCGTGTCTCCTAAACCACCATCCCCTTGCAAAGCGGACGAAGTGACACTTTTCTTCTTGCCCCTCCACCAACATTCTCGCCACAGTGTTGGAGCCATCTTTGAAAACCCTTGTACTTCTACAATTTATATATATTTTTTATTAACTCAAAATATTCTTTGATATACTTTTTTTATCTATCAATCAGTAATTTTAATCATTCATTTTTTGTATTTTTTATTAGTAGTCTTATTGTAATCTTCACTTCATCTCTCCATACTCTTGCATCGTTCTCAGTTTAAAAGTCTATTGTCTACCTTACCACTTTTAAAACTTTAGCAAATATCTGAAATAGTCCTCATGCACCATGAGAAATGATTGCATATTGTATGTCTAGTTTACAAATGAAGCGCTTTTCACCTACCTGAAGAGATTATGGTGTATTAAGTTGTTATTTACAAAGAATGAAAAATGCACCTACTGCCATATCGATGCATGCATGCCCAAGTGGCCATTCAACAATGATTCACGCCAGGGGCGGATCCAGTGGGGGTGCCGTGGGTGCTATGGCACCCCCTCCAAAATTGTGAAATAAATTTTACTATATACTTAACACTAAATACCCATCAAGTTGTTGCTATTTTCAAACTATTTCTTGATATTATGATGATGTTTAGTGTAAACTTTGAACCGTGGCACCCCCAAGCCTGCAATTCTAGGTCCGCCATTTCACGCCATCACATTCTGTTGAAAAGACGCTCCAGATGTTTCCATAAAAGGCTATATTCGGGTCCCATGAAAAAACTGGATCCTGGGGAGTTGCTATTCTTGTTAGTACAGGACCATGCCTAACATCAAAGGGGCGTGCTACGTGTCCGCCGGCTGATCTTTTTAAAAGATCGGCCGGGTCGCGAACCGTCAGATCGTGTGCCATCGAGCGGCCGGGCGGTGTTCTTCAATTTTGCAACAGAGGTAACAGAATTTTTTGTCATCACCTTTTTGCAACATAGGTGATGTTGCGGAAGAAACTTTTGCAACATAGGTGATGTTGCAGGAATTTTTTGCTTATTCATAGCTACAAAAAAACAAGTAATCATATCACAGAAAGCAGTGCACATCAATATTAGAGTCGAGAACAACATTAGAGCTTGAAATTTATTGTCTCTTAAGACTTTACACGGATTATGTCACAGTCTAATGTCTCTCATTCCATGAGAAAATACGAAAAGCAATACAAAAAGCAGAAGCCAGCAAGAGACATATCCCTGACCCACTCTTCCCATTCCCATCTAAAAACTTACGTGTGAACATCATTATCTGTACATCTCACCATTGTAACAGCAGATATTCGTTTGAGATTATTAGACAGCACGATGTCATCTATCCATGCCAGAATTTAAGTTGCAACCATCTAACACATCGGCACTCAACGCGGCACAACATGCGATGTTCCGACGTGCTAAAATGGCGGCTTCCAGAACGAGACTCGCAGTTTCAGGCGCCATCCTTAAGCTGAAGATTTTTTTCTCCGGGCTCAACTTGTTCCACATCCCCTGAACATCATCGTATCCATAATTAATGAAAATAATAAAAACAATTATATGTCGAGTAATGTTGAATTAGGAAGTCAAAATAGAGATTGAAAAGTGATAGGAATATATCAGGAATTATATTGAACACACATATCTAGAAAAGGGTCCCTAACACCCACCTACAGACATAATCACATTGTAAGAATAAGGTAGAAAGAAAGTTCGCTTCGTAGAATCAAGTTTGATTAATTTTCCTTAAGTGCAATCAAACAAAAATATTGTTCTTTGCCAAAACTCAAAAGGACCATTCCTCTTAACGGAACGGAAGTCCTCCTATTGCACAGTCTATCTCATTCAGATCCAAAATTGCATAATGGATAAATTCGATCATCATTAGGCAAGCAACAGGTGTGGCAACCAAAAATCATTCTCATAAAAGAACATTGTTTGCATTTGTCTTGGTCTAAAGAACTTTCATGGTAGAAGGCTACAAATTAAAGGAAAAATCATATCTATTGTGTGGCTATCATGTACAGATTGAGAATAAATTTTATGACTACGTGATGACACCATACCTAAGCCTAATAAAGACTGCAATATGGACAAGAATACGCATAATAAGTCCAATCTGCTCCCATGACACTATGCACCACATTCTAATATAACCTGCAATTTGGCCAAGGAAAACAAATTATCAGTCCGACCAGATAGTGAGCCACTGGAGGAAAGACAAACATATCTTACAGAAAAATGGGCAGAAAGGGATACATAACAGCAATCCACTTTAGACGTCGTTGCAGGTGTGCGAGGAATGTACCAAAATAATAGCTGAAAAGGAAAAATAAATGGCTAGTTGAAACCAAACGTTGTTGCAATGGACATTGCTATGAATACAATAGGTAATGTTGCAGAAAAAATGATAGCTTGGACACGGAAGGGCATTTCACCCATTGCTACCATCACATATACGTTGCAAAAGCAAGGAGATTTACCCATACGTTGATTGTTCATGAAGCAGATTAGAAGGCGAGTCCTCATACTCAGTTCGATTTGAAGATTTGTGTGACCAGCCTTTGGCTTCTTGGGGTGTAGCTCCACCAGTGTGGATCCCATCTGCCTACCTATTTATTTATATTGTGCTGCAATAGTTGTTTCTAGACAGTTCGACAGAGCGCACGGGTGAAGGGAAATTCGAATCTGGGAGGCTTCACGGGTGGGCAGGATGAGGATTGTGAGGGAGATGCAGTAGCCGAGCGTCGCACCTCCACATCAGCGCACCAGAATAGGTCGTCTCCGAGACGGAGTACTTGCGGCCATCAACGTTGGGGGAGATGGGGGAGGGGCGGAGGATACGGCGAGGAGGAGGGGTGGTGGTGATTCTGGGCGGTGGGAGTTCAGCGGAAGAGGAGGAGGCAGGAGAGGCGTAGGGGAACGGACGGCGTCGGCGGCGTACTTGTAGAGGTCGCCATCGAAGCAGACGGGGAAAGTACGGAGGAGAACGCGAGGATGAGGGGGTTGTGATGGTGGTGGGATTTTGCGGCTGAGAGGAGGCATGCGAGGTGATGGAGGCCGACGGCGCTGGCAGCGGCCACCGCGCCAGATCGAAGACGGCGAGGCGCTAACTCGGTGATGGCTGGCTGGAGGTGTGGGATGGACCGAGCTGGATGGGGGCGAGACGAAGGACTTTTTTGAAAATTATGGAGTGGTTGTGGGCATCTTTTTGGCAAAGTGCCACAACTTGTCTCGCATGCGTTGGATGCAAATCGAATGGTTGAAATCGACAGTTGGCAGGCATACCATCATCACCAACTGAGTCTTTTATAAGAGTACTAGTAGACTGCCCGTGCGTTGCCACGGGCCAACAAATAAAATTGTAACCAATGCTCATTTTTCTCCCATGAACAAGCATATTGCACGGAATGTTCAACAACTAATGCAAGCACCCGAGTCTCTGTATGTGCTACTTTCCTATATTGACAAGTTCTGCCTCTGGAGCGAATTTCAAGCTTCCTCATGTTCAACACAAATACTAAAATTGAGATGCAAAACTTTAAGACGTACATAATTTTTTGCACAAATCCTATTGCCAAATCAGGGAGCTTCAAATTTTCTGTCAACAAAATCATCCGAGTGCTGTGTACTGCAATGCTCGAGCAATACTATATATCATCGATCTGACAAAATTATTCTAATAAGGGGTAATTGCATTCTCATGGATGCTATATAGTACTCGAAGAGTTTGTGCCCAACTCTGCTTGTCAGATTCTTTTCCTTTGAATAGAGCATCATGTTCAAGCTATGAATGGGGCCTTCGATCTGACACAAATAAATTCCAAGCCTCGTATGGAAGACCTCTTCTTCGGATGCCCACGCCTCCCGGATGTATGGCCGCAGTCGCTTCCCACACTTAGAACACCTCAAAGATGCCTAGAGTGCCTTCTCCTCATGCCACCGTTCGTGGGATGTGGCGCTTCATCGCTCAGTGGTCGGCGCGATCTTGTGGTGCATTTGGAAGTCTCAAAACAGCATGGTCTTTGACACTATGCGTTCCACCGACGTTGAGATGCATCGGATGGTAGTTGACCACCTACGTCTTTCGGTGGTTAGAGCCCCCCATCGTGTTGATCTCTCCCCCCTAAACCTCTGGTGTGATTCTTTTGCTTGAACCTGATGTGTGATTCCCGGCTGCAATCCCTTGTTAACCAACTTGTAACCATGTCAAAAATAAAATGTTAATACAATTTCAGGTGGGCGATCACCCTTTGTTGCATGCCCAAAAAAAAGTGTGCCACTGAATCTACGAGAATGTCAGGTATATGTGTTAGCATGCAAGACAAGAGGAATGGAGCGAAGTTTGGTAAAAATACTACAAACCATGACGATTTCACCGGGTTCATCCTCTCCGCAGTTCTTGTGCTTCAACTTCAAGTTCAGGTCCTTCCTAATTTGCTCGTGTTGTGTTTGTAAAGCCACACGACTTCCCAAGCTTTACCTTTCTCACAGCCTGTGATGACTTCACTGCGTATATGCATCTTGTGCAGCATAGGAAGACGCTTAATTTTACTCTTATTCCATTCCCATCACTTAAGCTGCAGTGGAAAAGATTTCTGACATTCAAGATTCAACAGTAGCTAGCTAACAAAGTGTGAGATTTTAAGCCCAGATTGCTACTCACCTTCATTTCAATTGGGCTTGTCTTGACCATAAATCTGATCCGCATATCAAATGTATATACATATTTAGAGTTTCATATGGAAAAGCATAATGTTTCACTTCAAAGAAAATAAGAAAGGACACATTTATCAGTCGTGTCGCCAAACTGACACACATCATGAGAAACTGTAGGGTCATGGCTTACTTTTTAGTACTTTTCTTTCCATTTTGCTGGAATATGTTTGTAAGAGTTGTCACATAACTACCAAACTCTGTTTGTATCACTTATTTAGCAGCAATTATCTGGTCTCACTGTTTTCTATTCAGTCTTTTGTGACAACTACATTTAGTAGGATTTGTAGCCTCCTCTTCCTATCTGTTAGGAATTGGCTTAGATGAGGACGGTAAAAGTAGGATATGTTGAACATGCAAGACACTGATGAGTACATAGAAATGAGAACACGTGCTCCGTAATCAGTGCAATTATAGGTAAAAAAATACTGGCCTCAGCATATCTAGCACGACTAAAATTTGCAGGAGACAACACAATTTTGCCCAATTTACACTCGTACTCAAATCTGGGAATTCTAAAATTCTCAACTCCCACTCAATCCATCCCCATAATAAATCTGGAACAAAGACATGTTGGACTATTGGCCGGTCGGCTCTTGATTGGCTAGTAGAAAACTTCAGTGAAAGAGTGAACAAGAACAATCCTATAAAAGAAACAATATAAGTTCTAACAAATCGCTGGTTCGGTTCAAACATCAACACACATAACTTTGGCACAGATTGGCCATGAATCGTGTATTCAGTATTGAGAGACATAGCAGTAGATGCATTTAGAGATATCTAGGCACAACCGCACAAGGATTCACAACATTGAAAGATAAGATTGGATTCTAGGTTTCTTTTATAGTACTCCTAGGTCATCACATACATGCCCATGGAAACTTCTGATATATCGACAATAAATCCTTCATTGTAAGTTTGTGTTAAATTGCAATTATTCATGCTAATCCCCACTCCCCAGTCATTTTGGTCCGAAAGCGAGAATTAAAAAGGCTTAAATTCCAAACCTACCCATGATAGTAATAGCAAAGAGAATACGATAGCACTGCTCACGGACCAAATTTGGGAAAGCAGGTTGAGGGTTGTGCCACCTCCTCTGATGCCCTACTCAGGCACCTTGTCGTGCACCAGGAGCTGCACTTTCGCCACGCGCTGGCAGCGTCAATCCTCCCAACAACCTAGAAGAAGAGCAGAGCTCACGTTACACCCAACTACATGGTGAAGTCAAGATGAGGTGGAAACCTAATCAGTCGGCATGTTTCATGACAATGATCCGACGCTTATTGGGAGGTGTTGACCTTGTCCTCGCTGCCACTGTCGTCGCCAGCCGGTGCTCCCCCGGATGAGTTTCAGTGGACCCGGGAAGTCGATACAGTACTGTAGGCAGGGCGGTAAAAGAAGTTAAGACCTCATAATAATTCTAATCAAGCAATCCTATAAAAAGAAACAATATAAGTTCTAACAAATCGCTGGTTCGGTTCAAACATCAACACACGTAACAGTGGCACTGATTCGCCATGAACCGTGGTATTGAGTATTAAGAGATATAGCAGCAGATGCATTTAGAGATATCTAGGCACAACCGCACAAGGATTCACAACAGTGATTATATGGGGAGTAAAAAAACATTTAGGCTACATCTGGAGCTATCTATGTATGTCCAAATTTAGATCTAGCAACGGTAAGTTTAAAGATACACATACACACATGTTACTACCAATAATTATGAATGGATTGTACCTTACAAATACACCATACTAAAAAAGTATATTCCAGCTATCAAGGTCTATATCGAGTTTCTTGAAAAAAAGGAAAACATCAATTGAGTTCTCGACAACAACTTGCCCAATAAGGAGATGCTCTAGAAAAGAAATGTTGATCCTAGCATTTGGCAATTTGTTTCAGACCAAGCTTCCTTTTCTGTGTGCCACCATGGTCCTAAATGTGTAATCTCGGATAGTGGTGCTGACTGCTGACTACTAAGATAATACTACTTGCCACCATTCATCCTTCTATAAGCTAGTGTTATAGAAAAGGGTAAATCAGTGCTAACAAAGGGCATACTCATAGTGCAGTGTTCCTTTCTACAAACCCCTCGCTCCTAGTCAGTAAAAGGCTTACAACAATTGATCTTGGCTCCGCATTTACATTAGCCTGTCAATGTCGAGTAAAAAGAGGATTGAGCTGAAGGTGGTTGTCACCTACTTTGGTAGTTTTGTACAACTAAAGGCCTAAAGCTATCATGGCACAGTCAACAAACAGAACTTGCAAGTATTAATGTACACTTAATTAGCAGATGTTTCTCAACACTAAATGCAGGCAGCTGTGCAAGTAGGATCTAAAAATCATGCAAGTAGTCAGAATATTTCCGAAGAAAATCGTACAAGTAGCAGGAAGAAACAAATAAAATGTAAATAAAGAATAGCTTACCTTCAGTACATGGTTTCTCGATGAACACACTATGTAGCCGCAATAAGGGGCCTGATGAATTAACAACCTAGCAACAATGGGCAACGTCGCGTGGACAGAGGAAGGGAATGGTGAGTCGACCAAATCGGTGAACTTATCACTGGTGCCCTGCTCCGCCAATCGGTCACGCATCCTTGGGACGGCGATCACCGAGAGGTCAATGCAAGTGATGCCGCAGCTGACGCCCTCCCACAGAAGCTCTTCCCGGAGTTGGGAATTGCTGCACCCAATATTAACACAGCAAGATGCAATAAACATTGAAATTCAGGAACTTGCAGATCAGGTGTCCATCTGCTCTACCTTCTTCCTTGCTGCTTCCTTCTCCCCGTCTATTAATTAGATCCCCATGCAGGAGGCTGACATGTGGCACATATACTGCAATGGTGTGAAAAAACCATGAACCGATTTTCATCAATTTTTCAATGTTTTGGAATCAAAATACATGTAGTAGTCAGGTACTACACTCACGGGTTGATCTCTGAAACCCAAAGTGGACGCAGAAGTGGTCGATCATCTAGATCACCCGCAACATTCAGATAACTTGGCATATGCAGAAGTGCAGAGCAAATAATCCAATCGTTGAGCAAACCAAACCCCTCTCAGAACGGATTGACCTCTCTATTCGCACTTGGGGAGGAGGGATTAAAGCTAGGGGCTAACCTCGGGTTCGAGGAGGAGGTAGACGCAGTAGAATAAGTCGCCGCAGGCAACACCGGTGACGCGGGCGGTCTAGGGGACGGCGGTTGCCGCGACTGCGGCCCCCTCCTACCTCTCCGCCTTCCCCCTAGCCGCCGCCACAACCGGCTTCACCATCGTCCGCCAGGGCTGGCCTCCCCGTCCTCCGCCTCACTGCCTCAGACAGCCTCCCCGCCCTCTGCCACGGCCGGATCTCAAGGACGGGGGACGAGATGGCACATCAACATATCGGCTCGACCTCGTTCACGACCACGGAGCTGCGGGGCCGCATCAATCTGCGCGAAGCAAGGCGGTCGAGATGGATCTCCAAGCCCACCAGGGACTCTGTGCTAGGCGGTGCAGACGCCACTCCTCCAGCTCCATGGTTAGGTCCAGCACGCGATGTTGTTGGGCGGCTGCCGTCGCCGCATCGGCGTGGTGGGGCTGGGCTTCGGGATGTGATGTGGGTGGGGGTTTGGAGGAGGAGGGGCTGGGGAGGAGGGAGGGTGGCGGCAGCGTGCGAGCGGGATGATAGTAGGGATGGGCGGTGGCACCATGTGAGCGGGAGTGTGGGAGTATGGCTCGGAGGTGAGGGTGGCGGTGGCGGCGTGCGAGCAGGAATCTTTTTTTAAACTGGATTTGACCTGGCACTCGCTGGTCAATTAGGAGAGGGGACGGATGGGATTGGAGAATAAAAGGAAAGTTATAATTCTGTTCATAACTATCGATTGATTTTTATTTGGAGAAGGAAGGTTCAGATACATATTTATCGATAGTTAATTGGATTTTTTCTTAAAATCCATTACTTGTTTCCTTAAAATCGAATTTGCATTGATGGGAGTTAGGAAAGTTAGATATGTGATCTTTTTCACGTTAGGAAAATGTTGACTTACAAGGAAAGAGTGCAGAGAAAAATAAACCGGCGGTAGCGAGTGGTGGGAGGTGGGACAAAAAAAACCCGGACGAAAATAAAACCGGAGTACCAAAATAAAACCAGAGTACCAGGCTACCAACTGCTCCATTAGGAGTAGAGATAAAGATAAGCAAAAGTAAAAGAATAAAGCCAAAAAAAACAAAGCTAAAATGTGAAAAAAAAGAAGCGCTTAGGGCCTGTGGTCCCTGCTGGGCCGGCTCATTCGGCGGCTGCTTGACGTGAGGCTCCCTGGAGTCTTCCAAGTTCATCGCGACAGACAGCTCCAACAGCCCCTTTGCTCCGTGTCTTGGCCACTGCTCCGTCTACATTCATCTTCTTCTAGAAAGCGGCGATAATAAGTAACGAGGTGGATGGACTGTGTCGGCCGTTCGGAGAATCGAGAAGGGCGAGCCCGTGCGACTTTGCCATATTACCACCACCGACCGTCGCCGTCGACCTCGATAGGGTGACGACGCGAAACCTTATCCGTGGCTGGCTATAGCTCCCCGCAAACACTCAGCCAGCTGAAGCCTGACGACTGACGACACACAAAGATGGGCACCACTTATGTCCCGATTATTACTATTGCCTATCTGTCATCCGGGGCCAAATGGTAGGGGGCGAAAGAGGTCGAGGTCGACCATGCGTGGCCGGCGTCGCGTCGCACGCAACGGCACGCTAAACAGAGTAGCATCAACAGCATGCCGCGCGCACGTCGAACAGCAGCAAGGCCGAAATGATTGGGCGCAGGCGTGCGTTCCTACGGGTTTGACAAACAGGGCCGGTCACACGGCACCATCGACCGCGCACTGGTGTCACTCGCCGTGTCAAGAGAGTCAAAAGGGCCGTCGGCGAGACGACGTTCGAGGCGCGTCCGGTCTCATCTCATGTCGCGCACGACGACAGCGGCACAGGTAAGCATGATAGATCATCGTATTTTATTTAGTGCCCAAGGTTTTGCGGGAGAGCACGCAGGATGAGATGATGGCAACAGTTTGCATGCATGGTGTGGCATACCGGAAGAAGAATCCCCGGGATAAGCTGCCCGTTCACACTGCGCGAGGGCGACGGGATGGACGGACGCGGACTTCTTTTACCCTGCTCCGCTCACTTGATAAGAGGTAAACAGCGGATCTACCTTGTTCATTGATCAGAGGTAGATTCAACCATGTAAACTTTTTACATGCAATAAGAAGTTTGTAAAAGAATGCTTTAATCATTTAGTTTTTTCTAAGCGATTATTCCTTTTCTTACCACATGGTGCGGCTTTAAATGTTGCAAGAGTTATATGTGAGCCATTTTTGAAAATTTCAATGCTCAATATATTATACAGACCGATTCCAAACTAAACACACATCGCTTGGAACAAGTGTCGATTTCATTTCTACCAGAACAGAAATATCATTATAGATAAAATCATTGTCATCGAGAACTAAGCGTTACCTGAATGGTTAGATTTCTTGTGATGAAACTACTAGCCCACATGGGTTCAAGTTCTAGACTGGTCAACTAAAAGGCGTCTCTAGTTGACGGTGTCCTGCACTAGGGGGTGCCAACCTGGTCGGCCCATAGTCCTCGGGCTGGGCCTGTAGGCCCTCATTTCTCATTCGGATGGACTCCGGAAGCCACACGCCTGGATGTGATCAAGACCGCACCTACCGAAGACTTGGCGTATACTCCAAGACATCTCCTACCGCCTCCATATGCATCCCTGGATACCGACCATGTAACCCTAGATGCCCTACCTGACGTGTATATAAGGCAGAGGGTTTAGCCCGTAGAGGGAATCCAATCACAATTATTATTCACCTAGCCCTAGGGTTAGATCTCTCCTTACGATCTCGAGGTAGATCAAGCTTGTACTCGATACATCATCATCATCAATACAATCAAAGCATAACGTAAGGTATTACCTCTTCGAGAGGGCCCGAACCTGGGTAAATACTATCTCCTTCGTCCCTGTTACCACCGATTCGAGATCCACAGCTTGGGACCCCCTACCCCGAGGTCTGCCGGTTTTACCACCGACACTGGTGCTTTCATTGAGAGTTCCGCTGTGAGATCAACAAAAAGATCGATGGCTCATCTGCAGATTAACTGCGACACCGGCTACGGGGACATTTTCGTCCCCGGCCAACTTTTCGTACTCGGTAGCATGGTCTTTTGCGCCGACTCTGCGGGCCATCTGGCTCCCGTCGAGAATTACGCCCCAGATCACGTCGTGACTTTCGGAAGCTTGGAATACACCGCGGATTCCCGCGGTGAGCTCGTCCTTTTAGGTTGGACGCCAGGCCGGATCGAGGGCTTATCAGACATCGGGGGCTCGACCCCGGAACCGAGCTCCCTCAAGGACGTCGGGCCAAGCCCCCTAGCCCCACAAGGCCCCGCGGAGGAATCAATTACCCCCGCCTCAGGCGACCTCGTCCCGGCATCAAGCCCCGACGTTGGTCCGGACCCGGCTTCGGATACCATGTCGGGTTTAGAACCGACTAGGGTACCAGATCCGGAATCAACTCCGGCCCCTCACGAGGCTGAGGACGCATCAAGCGACCCACCAATCGTACTTCAAGTCGGCCCGGCCTATAGCCAGGCCATGAACCCCGAGGAATTATCTCACCTAAATCACTACAAGAAATATGTCAACGTGTGACCTTCTGTCAGTGACCCTGGAAGAAATGGTCGTAAATCTACGACCATTTGAGACCAATTGGTCATAAGCTATTCGGGGGCTCCAAACCCTAAACCATAACGACCATTTTGGTCAGAAAGGTCGTAATTTCCTTACACGAAATGGTCGTAAAGCAGACAACACTGGTCCGCTGCCTTATTTCTAGCTGATCACGACCAATATAGATGGTCATAACCTTGTAAATTGTGGTGCATTGCTATAACTAGGCGCCACCTCATCAGTTTTGCCTATGTGTCATGTCCATGTGTCAATTTTTGCCCTAGGTTGTGAAGCGGCCTACATTTCTGTCATTCCTAAAATTCCCAAAAAAAATCTCATAAATTCTTTGGATCATATCTTCCTAAAATATGTCAAAAACCTTCCTTGCCTAGTTCAAAAATAATTCAGGAATATTCATTTTCCTATTCTGTTCAGAACAGCACTTTGTGAAGGAAGTGCTATTTATATTTTCTTGATTGCCCTCAAAACTTTTGGGCACTATTTCCTATCCAAATAATTGCCTCATGACAAAATTCAGCTCCATTTGCCTAGTAAATATTCCTCAGCAAATTTCCAAAGTTTCTGTTCAGCTAGAAGCTTTGTGAAGGAAGTACTAGTTAGGAATATCCTAATGATTTGAATTTTTTCCACATCTTCTATATGCCCAAATAATAGCTCTCCACAAAATTTGAGCCACATCTAACAATCCATGTGAGCTCACCATCCAATCTTTGTTTCTAGTAATATTTTCAGTTTGGGAAGCAACTATATTTTATATTACTTTATAATTGCTGCAAATTTACCAGGACATGACCCTGCCCATAGAACCTCCCTCCACCAAATTTTAGCTCATTTAATTTAGCCAATTTCCCCTCAATATTTTTCCCAATTTTCTGTTCAGTGGAGAGCATTGTGAAGGAAGTACCATTTTTATTTATCCAAATGATATGAAATTTTTACAGTGCGTTTATATGCCCAAATTATCATCCTCATCCAAATTGCAGCTCAATCGAATCATCTATGTGAGCCCAGCTTTAATTTCTATTTTCTGGCCAGATTGGCACATTGCAAAGCAAGTGCTATCTAGACCACTCCTATTGCCCTCAAACTTTTTGGGCACTCTTCCATATCCAAATCATTGCCACGTGACAATATTCAGCTCCATTTGCATAGTAAATCTTCCTCGGAAAATTTCCAAAGTTTTGTGAAGGAAGTACTAGCTAGGATTATCCAAATGATTTGATATTTTTCCAAATCTTCCATATGCTCAAATCATCACTCCCCATAAAATTTGAGCTCTATCCAGCAATCCATGTGAGCTCATCATCCAATCTTTTATTCTAGTCATATTTTCAGTTTGTGAAGCAACTATATTTTATATTGCTTAATTATTGCTGAAACTTTACCAGGGCATGTTCCTACCTATATAACTTCCCTCCACAAAATGTCAACTCAATCCATTCGTTCATTTGAGCCCAGCTTCAACATCCATATTTCTTTCCAGTGTGGTACTTTGCAAAGCAAGTGCCACCTAGGCTCCTCCAGTTGAGCTGCAAATTTGCCAAGACAGTCTCCTTAGTAGATGATCATCCCCAGCCAAAACTCAGGCCCATTGGCCATGTGCATTTCCCCCACTGCTAATCAAACACTTGGCTGCTAATTCATGTTTGAGCTTAGTTCAGTCTCCTCGTGAGATTCTTCTGTTGTATTCTTCTTCCTAATACCTACCGTGGGAGTGCCCAACCCACCAGATATGCCTAGGCCGCCCAGAACGCGTGGCAACGCCACGGTCACGCGGTGACCACGCGGCTGGCATGCCAGTTTACGCGCTCTGGAGTTGGGGGCCTCGGCCACCATCCAAACCTCGACGTCTCGCCACCACACCATGTATCTCTGATTAAATAGATACTTATGTACCTAGAAATGATTTTTGGAAAAAAAAGAGCAAACTATAAGGCAGCTGCAGTTCAAATTTGAGCCGCTTCCTCAAATTTGACTCGCTTCCTGTTGAATCGGCGGAAATTTGTCTTTTTCACGAGAGGTGGATCATAGCTTTTGACACGCAACCATTTGGTCAATTGTACATTAAATATGGCCTAATATTTTAGAAAATTGATTTGGTCCAATTTTGCAACAAATATATGGTAGGTCCTTCACAAAAAAAAACTCATTTTTGGCACTCAAAAAATGAAAAATGAATTTTTCGTCCAAAGAAAATGAAAATTTCCTTAGGCAACATTGTTTGCCATTCCAAGATGCACCCTTGTGCACAATATGAGATCATTTGAACAAACTATGCCATGAATGTGGCCATAAGATTGATCATTTGGCTTGAAAGCCATGAATCTTCACACATGATAGCTCATTTCTGAGAACACTTTTTAAAAATAATTGCCGTATTACAAGTTTATTATTTTTCCTAGTAACTTGGTCACATATAATGACACAATGCGAAGGTTTTCCAATTATTATTTTTTTGAATTTTTCATGCCCATTTCAAAATGCGGTCAAAACGGCGGGCATGACCGTTCCTAGCTAGTGGTTGAATCTTGGAAAACTTTTGGTGTTTCTCTGATTAAATAGATACTTTTGTACCTAAAAATGTTTTTTGGAAAAAATCATGAGCAAACTATGAGGCAGCTGCAGTTCAAACTTGACCCACTTCCTACTGAATCAGCGAAAATTTATCTTTTTCACGAGAGGTGGCTCAAAGCTTTTGACACCCAACCATTTGGTCGATTGTACATTAAATATGGCCTAATATTTTAGAAAATTGATTTGGTCCAATTTTGCAACAAATATATGGTAGGTCCTTCACAAAAAAACTCATTTTGGGCACTCGAAAAATGGAAAATGAATTTTTCGTCCAAAGAAAATGAAAACTTCCTTAGGCAACATTGTTTGCCATTCCAATATGCACCCTTGTGCACAAAAGAAAAAGAAAAAGAGAGAGAGAGAGAGAGAAGTGTTGGATGAGGAGATTGTTTTGGAACGTTGGATGTAGGAGGAATGGATGGTCAGGATTTGTCTAAGGGAGGGATCCGTGGCCTCGCATGTGATTGGCTGTTGCCTTTGCATCTCCTGCGAAAGAAAAAAAATCCCATCTCTCTCACACCCACGACCCCTCCCCTCTCGCGAGCCCCCCTCTCTCCCCATGACTCCTCGCCGTCGCCACCTACGGCAGCCGATCCCGGCTGATTCCGGCGGCCGCCGGCAGCGCCCAACACACCCACGTGATCCCCTCGCTCCGCTCCACCATTTCCTCCGACCAGATTCGACGGGCGCGTCCTCCTGCGGCCACGCGCGACCCTCCCCATCCGCTAGGGTTTGGGCCACCGCGTCGCTGGCGTGGCTCCTGACACAGGTGAGTCCCATGGCGGTGACGGGCGTCATCACCGGGTACCTCGCCCCCAGCGTCCTCCTGCGCGCCGATCTGGCGGCTTGGGCGTCCGCCTGCATCGTTCGCGCACGGCTCCGGCGCGTGGTGCAGGGCCGCTGCGTCGTGGAGCTCGGCAGGGAGGGCCACGCCCATCGTGCCAGGCTTCCTCGCGCCGGCGCCGCCCACGCACGCCCAGGCGGCCACACCAAACGCAGCCGCCCCTGCCGGACGTCGTCATGTTCTCCATGGATCTGGTCAGAGGAGGTGGATGAGCAGGGTCGCGTCCTCGTCGTCGCCTCCTGTCCATCGACCAGAACATGGAGCGGATTCGAGCACCAAGATGGGTCTGCGGTGGATGCTGGGTTGGACCTCAGGTCGATGGCGCGGCCAAGGACACGTCCTCCTCGACCTCGACAGCCAGCACGTCGACATGGGAGCAACGGATTCTTGAACCTTTGCTTCTCTTTTAATTCAAGTTCTTAGTTTAGTTCCAGATTTCTATGCATGCCACCTTGTTGTGATTAGTTAGGTTATTAGTTTAGTTCCAGATGTCTGAAATATACTCTACTTATTGTTCAGGGTTGATTGCAAATTAGTTCTGGTGCCTCCAGTGGAGTAGAGTGTGGAGAGCCAAGAAGCTTTATCTCTTTAAATTCAGTTAATTTCCTTACTGAAATTAGGTTGCTGCCTCGATACAGCATTGTACAGTGGCTCTGCCTCTAGAAATTTTATTGGATTATGAGATGATTGGGGTTGCAGGGGTGTGTTTGGCCAACAGATTGCATTGGAAATATGCTGTTCTTCCTTGCCTAATGTTCTTGTTGCCGATAATAGGACCTGTAGATAGCAAGTTTACTGGTAGTTCTTGATACTGTGTCTACTTTTTATTGATGGGATCTCTTTGTGCTACTTTCACAGGCTTATCTTAGGTATGGCGTCCCACAGAACAATCTAAAGAAGTCATCAATACTTGTCAAGGTAAAGAGGATACGTTTCTGCCACGGAATCAATGAAATGTTCCTGCAATAAGATGTACTTATTCAGACGAAGTATCCGCTTTCCCTGACATAATATGTTCATGTTCACGACAGGCCGCCTGCAAAATCGCTGGACGCAACATCAATGTAGCTCTGATCCAGAACCTGGTTCTTGGATGCAACACGCATTGTCCTGGACAGGTATAGCCCTGGTCATACCATAATATGTTAGTGTTTAGTCATGTATGCATCTCCATGTTGCAAGCCTGCCATACATGATAGGATTAGTACTTATTAACTACTCATATGTGCTTGTAGAGAAGGATACAATTATTATTTAACCAGTCCAGTTTTTTAACATTTGATGTGCTTCCAATGGACACAGATCTCTACTCTTCTATATAATCCACACTTTGTTCTGGAAGCAAGTTAGTTGTAGCATGCTGTTACATCACAACAAGGTGTCATATATGATTATAGAGCTTTCGTTGAGATGTCCGGTACTTAATAAAATTGAAGTTAAAATATAACCTTTATGTTCTCTGTAAATCACATGATGTCGTGATTACACTTGGTACTATAAGTTTTCTTGCCACCTCAGTATATACCTGGTTTATATTCACATAAATTCTGAAAGTCCATCAATATTGACCTGTATTCTCAAACGCCCCACCTGTCCAGACTCAAGTGACTGGCACTCTATAGAGGAGCCCAGAGGTGGACGTTTCAGAAGGCCACAACATGGTGGAGGTCGAGGTATTCCCAACAGAGATCGACTAGGAAGACTGCAAGATCAAAGATGACGATTGATTTGGACCAAGAGGAGGAGGATGCGGCAGCACGTGAGGAGGTGAAGGTGCAGGAAGTAGAGCCAAAGGTTGAGAGTGATTTGCTTCCTCTAATCAAATTTCTTTTATTGTTTGATTGCAGGAAGTTTTGATGTAGTTTTTTAATCATGCAGGTGTTACTTTTGATGACAAATGTGTGTAGATCATCCACCTCCTCAGCGACGCTAACCCAATCAGAACATTGTTGACACTATCATCATCAGGTCCCGGCTCCCTTTATTCTCTCCTGCCTTGTGATCTTAGTCTGTGTGCGCTTACTTAGTATTTTTAGATCCTGTCAGTTGAATAGATGGTCGTGGTAGTAGAATAGTATTTTTCTTCATGTGAATGTGTTACAGTGACGTTCATTGCATGACCTGCACTAGTACCAATGTACCATGCTGGTACCTGTACGTTAGTATTGTTGGTGCCTACCATGAGCTTGAATGTCTTAGTAGAACATCATCAGGTTAACGTGTTGCAGTCAAGTTTTGGAAGTTTTGCTATGCCATGCTTAGTGTTTACTGAACTGAGGCATTTGGGCATTTCTGTATAATTTTTATTCTCTTGAATGGATATTTTTTATTGGCAATCATTTAACTTCCACTGTATCTCACTAATAATTTATGTAGATAAGGATCTAATGTCGTCGAGGTGGCTGCTGCTGTGACCGAAGATCAGAAGAAGCCTGGAGATGTGCACCATAGTTTTAGTTGATGTTGCCACCATGTTTTGGTGCCTGTGTATTTGTTTTTGATTGTATGTACACTTGTTGGATCGTGCAGACGTGTATGTGCTGTTGTGAGTTTCATTGAGTGATTTCTGGATTTGATCATTTAATTGAGAGAATTATTGATTGTTTGCTGTTGAAATGTGTAAAATTGAAATCTGTGAATGAAAAAGACTGAATGTTCTATTGGATCGAATAATATTTGGGCTCTAAAAAGGCTATGGCCCAAACAATAGTGGACTGGAATATTGTGCATTTATGAAAAAACGGTACAAAAAGGCTTAATGAAATTGACTGCGAAATGGATGAGACCTAGAAATAAAAAGGCCGAATTGTTGGGCCTGGCCCATGTAGGTGATCATAATTGACAGGAAAAATAATAATAAATGGGCTGAATTGTTGGGCTTGGCCCATATAGATGGCTGAACTAGACCGGGCCGATTCTATCAACGACCAATTCAATTGGTCACAATTTTGCCACGTCAGCTTGCCACGTAGGATCTGATGTGGCCTGGGCAGACTGCCAGTGACCAAAACAATTGGTCGTAGATTCTACGACCTTTTATTTTGGTCGTAACCTTCTACGACCATATCACAAAGAAGGTCGTTAAGTTTCATTAAAGACGGCCAGCTTTTGACCAACTGTTTTTGGTCACAAAAAGGTCGCAAATAGAAAACAATGACCATTCAGTGACCAATATTGATGGTCGCAAGTTAGCATATTTCTTGTAGTGAATGAGATACTTGATCGTATCCAGAGCTTATCAATCTCGGACGGTCAAACCTCGGTCTATGACAAGATCGGACTTCAAGCCGTAGATCGGGAGATTTATGTCCCACCCACCACTCACCTAGTCGCCACGATCGACGATTTAACCGACGTGTTAGACTACGAAGAGGCTACCGACATGGATGAAAATGTCGACGGCCCTACAGAAACCACTACGCCGCTGGTCAACACTGGTAAGTGGACGACAACATCCACTTACGACGTATATATGGTAGATACTCTCAAGAACCCGTCAACACGTCGGCAAAGGCGCGGGAGAGGTGCCAATGGGGACCCCAGCGGGCACGACGCCACCGCCACCAACATCGATGCGGCAACAGACGATGCCGACAACCCGGGAGAGGATTTTCGAGCCTCCCCAGGGTGGCCACACAGCCCCGCAGGAATACCCGAGGACGAGGACCTGATGTCTACTACGCAACTTTTATTCTTGTAGACGTTGTTGGGCCTCCAAGTGCAGAGTTTTGTAGGACAGTAGTAAATTTCCCTCAAGTGGATGACCTAAGGTTTATCAATCCGTGGGAGGCGTAGGATGAAGATGGTCTCCCTCAAACAACCCTGCAATCAAATACAAGAAATCTCTTGTGTCCCCAACACACCTAATACAATGGCAAATTGTATAGGTGCACTAGTTCGGCGAAGAGATGGTGATACAAGTGTAGTATGGATAGTAGATATAGGTTTTTGTAATCTGAAAATATAAAAACAGCAAGGTAGCAAGTAACAAAAGTGACCACAAACGGTATTGCAATGCTTGGAAACAAGGCCTAGGGTTCATACTTTCACTAGTGCAATCTCTCAACAGTGCCAACATAATTGAATCATTTAACAATCCCTCAACGTGCGACAAAGAATCACTCCAAAGTTCCTATTAGCGAAGAACATAAGAAGAAATTGTTGTAGGGTATGAAACCACCTCAAAATTATCCTTTCCGATCAATCTATTGAGCCATCCCTATAAGTGTCACAAACAGACCTAGAGTTCGTACTCAAATAACACCATATGATATGCATCAACCAACTCTAATGTCACCTAGATACTCCAATGTCACCACAAGTATCCGTTAGTTGATTATTCGATATGCATCAAACAACTTCAGATTCAAAATATTCAATCCATAGAAAGAACTTCAAAGAGTACCCCAAAGTTTCTATCAGAGAAAAGAAGATGAAAACATGCAACCAACCCCTATGCCTAGATTACCCCAAGGTCACGGGAATCCACGAGTTGATCACCAAAACATACATCAAGTGACTCAATAGAACACCCCATTGTCACCACGGGTATCCACATGCAAGACATACATCAACTGTTCTCAAATCTGAAATATTCAATCCGACAATAACGAAACCTCAAAGGGAAAGACTCAATTCATCACAAGAAGATAGAGAGGGAAGAAACACCATATGATCCAACTATATTAACAAAGCTCGCGATACATCAAGATCGTGCCAAATCAAGAACACGAGAGAGAGAGGGAGAGATCAAACACATAGCTACTGGTACATACCCTCAGCCCCGAGGGTGAATTACACCCTCCTCATCATGGAGACCGCCGGGATGATGAAGATGGCCTCCGGTGATGATTCCCCCCTCCGACAGAGTGCCAGAACTGGGCTCCGGATGAGATCACTTCGGTACAGAGGATTGCGGCGGCGGCGTTGGAGTTCCAGGTTTCTTTTTGGGGTTTTCTATATTTATAGGATTTTTCAGCGTTGGATTCACGCCAGGGGGTCCCACGAGGGAGCGACAAGCTCGGTAGGCGCGCCCTGGGGGGAGGGCGCCCCCCCCCCCAGGCTTGTCGCTTCCTCGTGATGCTTCTGGTCCTTCCTCAAAGCTTCGGGGGTCTCTTTTGGTGCATAAAAAATCACCGTAAATTTTCAGCCCAATCCGAGAACTTTTATTTCTGCACAAGAAACAACACCACGGTAGTTCTGCTGAAAACAGCGTCAGTCCGGGTTAGTTCCATTCAAATCATACCAAAACCATATAAAATTGTTGTAAACATGGCATGAATACTTCATAAATTATATATACGTTGGAGACGTATCAGCATCCCCAAGCTTAATTCCTGCTCGTCCTCGAGTAGGTAAATGATAAAAGAAATAATTTATGAAGTGTGAATGCTAGCATAGTGCATAAGTTTGATCAATGATAATTTCAATCACTTTTTCTATCATCATTATATATCATAAACAGTAGCTCATCCCATAAAACTTCTCATGATCAAGTAGCAAGCTATTCACATGCTAAAGTATAGACCATAAACTTTCTTGAAAACTAACAAACTATGTTCTCAGTCATCAAACAATTGCAATTCATCTTATTTTCAGGAAGGGTCTATGTCAGAGCTTTGTTTTAGCAAATTCCACATACTCAACTATTATTTAGTCTTCCATTATTGCTGACACTCAAAGCATATTTTTAGAACAAACCGTTTCAGTCAAACACATAGGAAGATTCGGGCTTAATTTTTTCGCCTTCCAACTTGCTTATCATAGAGATAATGTCAACAATAATAACTCATGATCACCTATATTCAACTAGATATATGTGCCTGAATCTTTCCCTACCACATGATGCTTGCCCACTAGAGAATAAATAGAGCGGAATAGGGATGAACATTACGGACTCTTGCATAAAAGTAAATACAGAAAAGTAAATACAGAAAAGTAAAAGATAGGCCCTTCGCAGAGGGAAGCAGAGGTTGTTATGCTCTTTTTATTTTTGGATGTGCAAGCTCTTAATGGAAAGGAACGTCACTTTATATTGCCCCTTGTGATAGCAACCTTTATTATGCAATCTGTCGCTTTTATTTCTTCACCATCACAAGTTTGTACAAAGCTTATTTTCCCTTCCAATAAAAGATCATACATATTTAGGAGCAATTTTTATTGCTTTTTGCACCGATGACAACTTACTTGAAGGATCTTATTCAATCCATAGGTAGATATGGTGGACTCTCATGGCAAGAAACTGGATTTAAGGGTTTTTGGATGCACAAGTAGTATTTCTACTTAGTACGAAGTTTTGGCTAGCAAAAGATCCTAAGCAAGCACCACATGTTAGAGGATCCATTGCAATATAACTTCTATATGAATATAAACAAACATAACTCATTACGTTGTCTTCCTTATCCAACGTCAATGTAACATCCCCATGTAATAGCTACAGTGATCACCCTTGTGATAATGCCAAGTCACCATGCTTAGTAGTGCTTGATCATCATTTGCATCATATCTCATTTCAAATTCCAATTCAAATTGAAATTTAAATTAAAGTTAAGATAAAAGTTGTTCCAAATTGGAAACTAAAATGTTCATTAAATAGTAAATAATCCATAACTAATTATGTTAAGAAAAACAACATCACCTAAAATACCTAGATGAGTCTAACATCCTAAACCAGTAACAAAACAACATCTTTTAATTCCTTTTTATTAGATAGAAATTCAAATGAAATCATTTGGACTCCAAACCATTTTCTGGTAGTAGATAATATTGCACTGTAAATATTGTGCTAAATCACCTATTTTACAAAAGTCAAATGGGGGGCCACACCTTTTGCAAAACAGAAAAGAAAAAGAGAAAACAGAAAAGAAAAAGAAAGAAAAGAAAAAGGCCGCTGCTACTGGGCTCTAGTCAGACCAGAAAACGGCCCAGCCCACCTCCTGCGTCGTCCTCCTACTGCTCACACGCGGTCGCTCGCGCCCGACTGCGCCCGTTGCTGGCTTGCCGTCCCCGCCGCGCCTGCTCGCCCCGTGTCGCTACAGGAGGTCGGGGAGGATAAGAAGGGCCACCGCAGCAACCCTAGCCGCCCCAGATATTTTCCCCCTTCTCACCCTCACTCCCCTCACCTCGCCCGAACGCGGCCGTGGCGTTGCCGCCGTAGATCGCGCGGCCACAGCCATCGCCTCGCCTCCCTGCCGTGTCCTACGCCGTCGCTGTCCTCGACTACGTCAACTGCCCCGACTGGTTGGAGCTCAGAGCCGCCACCGCGTCCTCCCCGAGCTCTTCATCCTCCTCGGCTCCGATGAACGCCGTCGTCGATTCCGGCTACCCCATGCCTCCCCCGAGCACACTACGCACACCTACAGGCTCTCCGTGAGCTGCTCTACCTCTCCCCTCTCCTCTCCCCCTCTTGGATGTCCCCTAGCCGCCGTCCCCAACGTGCCCGGGCTCGCCGCCGCGTAGCTCGTCACCGGTGATCATTCGGCGACCAAATGGCCCCGCACTCGTGCCCATCGACCTCACCGCGCCGCGTAGACCCTGCCTAGCTACTTCGCGCGCCCGAGAGAACCCCGCAACCGCATTTCCGAACACGCCCGACTCCGGCCGTCCACCGATGAGCTCGCCGCCGACGAGCCTGGCCTCCGTAGCCCCTACCACGGCCACCACTCGACGTGGCGTCGAACGCCCGTTCGAATGGGCCAAGCCGCGCTCCTTCCCGTGCGCTGTGGGCGAAACCCGCCGCTGTCCCGGCGCGCGCCGCCGCGTTCTGCCTCGCCGGCGCGATTCCGGTGGCCGACCAGGGCCCACCCCTGTGCCACAGACCACGGGCCCCAGTTGACTGGGTTGACCCAGTCAACTGTTGACTGGGCACCCGTGTCACTGACACGCGGGTCCCACCCTGTTTAAACATTTTTAGAAATAAATAAAATGTTAAATATTTCGTTAATTAAATTAACCACTAATTAAGGCACTGACTAATGGGTCCCACCGTCTAATTAACCAGTCATTAGTTTGATTTAATCCTAATTAACTTCTGTGTCACTGACCAGTGGGACCCACTGGTCAGGTTTGACCTGGCTCAGCCGGGTTTGACTGCTGACGTCATTGTGACGACATGCTGATGTCACCATTACACTGTTTCGGATAATTCGAATTTAATAATTAAATTAATTTCAGAAATTCAGTAAAATTTTGAAAAATCATATAAAATAAACCGTAACTCGGATGAAAATAATTTATATATGAAAAATGATCAGAAAAATATGAAGAATCCGAATAACCTATCCACATGACTGCCACACCCCTCTAACGTACTGAACATGGAACTTTTGCCTGTTTCCAATAAATGAATAGTGCATGACTTTAATAAAACAATTCCAGATAAATTCCTAAATTATCTAAAGCGGTTAGATAGGCATTATATCACCTCTGCATACCATTTAGACATGTCGTGCATCGCTATTGCATTGTTGCCGTGAATTTATTGTTTCTTCCCCCTCCTTCTCTCCTGATAGACCCCGAGACTGCCGCCGACGCAGTTGAGTACGACTACGCTCCAGACGAGCAGCCTTCAGACGACCAGCCCCTCTCAGCAGAGCTTCCAGGCAAGCAAAACCCCCTTGATCATCCAGATATCGCCCACTCCTTCTCTCTTATGCTTGCATTAGAATTGCTTCTGTTTTTATTTCGATAGCTCCTATTCTGATGCATAGCCTGTTTTCGTCGCCTGCTATTGATACCTTACCTGCTATCCTATGATGCTTAGTTAGGTATGCTATGTTTCATCGGCTGGCCCTTCACCCTTGTCCGGTTGCCAGGCTTGTTATCGGGCCGTGAACACTTTGGGTGATGATCACGGAAATGTTACATTACTGCAATACTTTAAACTGTTAAAGTCGGGCCGGCTCCAAGAGTGCCCGCGAGAGAATAACATTAAAGATGGGTCGGCTCCAAGAGCACCCGCGCGTCATGTGATACCAAGTCGGAGCGACAGGAACCCTGTTAGTCTCTGCGAGTTACTAAACACGATTAACGGATTTGGGTATTTGATCAGAGTAGGCCGCTGGCCTTATACGCACTACCACCACGTGGGATAATGGTTTAATGGGTCCCTCTACGTCGTAGTATCAGCCGAAAGTTCTTCAGACGTCACAGCTCAGAGATGCGGGCTGATTGTTGGGGTGGGCTGGTTACGTCACTTGTGTATACAGTGTCGCGCCTGGGCCCCTGCCAGTCTCGCAACGTGCAGGAGTGCGAAGGGCGATGGCCCAAGACCCCTTCGTGCTTAGGATTTAGACCGGCGTGTTGACCTCTCTGCTGAGCCTAGGTAGGACTGCGTCGTGTCGATCTCCCGAGGCCGGGTATTACCCAGCAAGTGTGTCCGGCCAGATGTGATCGAGCGTGTTGGGTAATAGTAGTGCACCCCTGCAGGGAAGTTATCTATTCGAATAGCCGTGTCCACGGTAACAGGATGCTCAGAGTTGTATCTTGATCTGCTACAACTACAAATGGATACTGTCACAATATTAAACTGATACTACTACTCTCGGGATCACTTTCTCGCAGGGAGTCGAGGAAGGATCTCAATGTATAATTAAAATATGATTGCTATTATATGTTGCTATACTCTACTCTCTTCTGATGCTGCAAGATTGCTTCAAGATGCTAGTCTTCGATAGGCCAGGCCTCTCCCCCTCTGTTTCGGCATTTCTGCAGTTTAGTCCAAAGATATAGCCCCATTCCTTTGAAACCGATTTATAATTAGTATAGTTCTGATGTCAGTCTTGCGAGTACTTTGGATGAGTACTCACGGTTGCTTTGCTATGTTTTTCCCCATACCCGCTTGTTGAAATCAGACGATGGAGTCCCAGAGCCAGACGCCACCGCAGGAGACTACTACCACGAGAGCCCCGGAGGCACGTACTACTGGGTTGAGCCAGCCGACCAGGAGTAGTTCGGAGGCCCTAGGCAGGAGACCTTCGCCTTTTCGATCAGTGTCGCTGTTTGTGCTAGTCTTCTTAAGGCAAACTTGACTAACTATGTTTGTACCCAGATATTATGGTTTGTATGACTTATGTATTCGGGTCCTCGTGACCCCTGGTTTGTAATATGAAGATTTATGTTTAAATTTGAGTTTAGAGTTGTGTTGTGATATCTTCCCGTGAGTCTCTGATCTCGAGCGTGCACGTTTGCGTGTATGATTAGTGCACGGTCGAGCAGGGGCGTCACAGTCAACTACTTGATCAAGTTTGAAAATAATTAATGGGGGCTCATAATCATAGAAGATGTCCAAGATAGTATATTTATATGTGAAATCTCTCTTCCTTCAATATTCTTTCATGAATTGTTCAGGTGACCAATGCTGTATTTGCTAACTTTCAATAAATTTTACCACTTATACCTCTTATATGTGAAGTCATTACTCCCCATATGAAGCATATGAAGCACGTATAATTTCAACTTTTTTATGATATTCAATTCATTCAACAAGTTACTCTTGGGATATAAATGAAGCACGAGAGCAAATGACAAACTACTCCAAAAGATATAAGTGAAGAACAAAGAGTAGTTAAGTGAATGGGTAGCTATGTGAAGACTCTCTCTCAATAAAGATTTCAGATCCAAGTATTTTCTTCAAAGAGCAAACAAAATGAAAATAAAAGGACACTCCAAGAATAGCACATATCATGTGAACAAGTAAAAACTTAGGCTAACCGATAAGTGTTGATGAAGAAAGGTGGGATGCCTACCGAGGCATCCCCAAGCTTAGGTACTTGAGACTTCTTGGAATGTTATCTTGGGGTGCCTTGGGAATCCCCAAGCTTGAGCTCTTGTGTCTCCTTAATTCCTTTCATATCATGGCTTCTCCTAAATCTTAAAAACTTTATCCACACAAAACTCAACAAGAACTCGTGAGATAAGTTAGTATAAATCAACTAAAAACATTAACATTCTCTACTGTAGCAAATCACTAAAATTATAATTAAACATTGCATACTAAATGCCTCTGCATATTTAATACTCCTATCCACAAATAGAAATATTAAATAAGCAAACATATGCAAACAATGCAACTATAACCGAAATCTGTCTACACAGAACAGTCTGTAAAGGGGGAATAAAAATTCATACTTCCCTAACTCCAAAAATTCTAAAAAAATACCACTTGACAGAAAACTCATGCATGCTTACTGTGTAAAAATTTCAGAGTTTTATCATGTTCTGAAAATTCTCAAAAAATAAGGACATAATAGAAAACTTTCTGTTTTCAGACAGTAACACATAAACTTGAAAACTGAGCACGACAAAGGCTATAATTGGCATTTTATTGAACTCAAAGATACAAAACATGATTATTGACTACAGAAAGCAAATCTCAACAAAAGAAAATGACGCTCCAAGCAAAACTCATATTATGTGATGAATAAAAATATAGCTCCAAGTGAGGTTACCGATAGTGTTGAAGACGAAAGAGGGGATGTCTTACGGGGCATCCCCAAGCTTAGTTGCTTGGGTCTTCCTTGAATATTACCTTGGGGTGCCTTGGGCATCCCCAAACTTAGGGTCTTGCCGCTCCTTATTCTCCTCATATCGACATCTCACCCAAAACTTGAAAATTTTAATCACACAAAACTTAACGAAACTTCGTGAGACGGGTTAGTATGATAGAGAATAAATCATCACTTTGGTACTGTCAAGACAAGATTCATAATTGTTCTCACATAATGCCTACTGTATTCTATCATTCCCACAATTTATATTGACCAATATAAGCCATAGAAACTAGCAAACTATGCATTGAAAAACAGAATCTGTCAAAAACGGAACAGTCTGTAATGATCTGAATAAACACCATACTTATGCAACTCCAAAAATTCTGAACAATTAGGAAAACGGAGGAAATTTGTATATAAATCATGTGTAAAACTTTCAGAAGGTTTTGATGCTCCAGTAAATAATAGGAATTTCTGCACTGGACGCAAAAGTTTCTGTTTTTGCACAGAATCAAGTCAACTATCATCCACACTATCCCAAAGGCTTTACTTGGCACATTTTTGAAAGAAAACATATAAAACATGATTAATACAGTAGCTTAATCATGTGAACATACAAAAACAGTAGGGGTAAATATTGGGTTGTCTCCCAACAAGCGCTTTTCTTTAATGCCTTTTAGCTAGGCATGATGATTTCAAAGATGCTCGCATAAAAATAAAGAATTGAAACGTAAAGAGAGCATCATGAATCATATGACAAGCAAATTTAAGCCTAAACCACTTCCTATGCATAGGGATTTTGTGAACAAACAATTTATGGGAGCAAGAATTAACTAGCATAGGAAGGCAAAACAAGCATAACTTCAAAACTTTCAACACATAGTGAGGAAACTTGATATTATTGAGATATTTAGAAGCATATATTCCTCTCTAAAAATAATTTTCAGTAGCATCATGAAGAAATTCAACAATATATCCATCACACAAAGCATTCGTTTCATGATCCACAAGTATAGAATTTTTACTACTCTCCACATAAGCAAATTTCTTCTCATCAATAATAATGGGAGCAAACTCAACAAAATAACTATCATATGATACTTGATTTACATAATCAATTTGAGCAATAAAATCATGATGACAAATTTCATGGTTATCATTGTTCTTTATAGCATACATGTCATCACAATAATCATCATAGATAGCAACTTTGTTGTCATAATCAATTGAAACCTCTTCCGAAATAGTGGAATCATCATTAAATAAAGTCATGACCTCTCCAAATCCACTTTCATCAATATAATCATCATAAATAGGAGGCATGCTATCATCATAATGAATTTGTTCATCAAAACAAGGGGGACTAAAAATATCATCTTCATCAAACATAGCATCCCCAAGCTTGTAGCTTTGCATATCATTAGCATCATGGATATTCATAGAAAGCATACTAACCACATTGCAATCATGCTTATCATTCAAAGAATTTATGCTAAACATTTTATTAAATTCGTCTTCTAACACTTTGGCACAATTTTCTGATCCATCATTTTCAAGAAAGATATTATAAAGATGAAGCATTTGAGGCAACCTCAATTCCATTTTTTTTGTAATTTTCTTTTATAAACCAAACTAGTGATAAAACAAGAAACTAAAATATTCAATTGCAAGATCTAAAGATATACGTTCAAGCACTCACCTCCCCGGCAACGGCGCCAGAAAAGAGCTTGATGTCTACTACACAACTTTTATTCTTGTAGACGTTGTTGGGCCTCCAAGTGCTGAGTTTTGTAGGACAGTAGCAAATTTCCGTCAAGTGGATGACCTAAGGTTTATTAATCTGTGGGAGGCGTAGGATGAAGATGGTCTCTCTCAAACAACCCTGCAATCAAATACAAGAAATCTCTTGTGTCCCCAACACACCCAATACAATGGCAAATTGTATAGGTGCACTAGTTCGGCGAAGAGATGGTGATACAAGTGTAGTATGGATAGTAGATATAGGTTTTTGTAATCTGAAAATATAAAACAGCAAGGTAGCAAGTAACAAAAGTGAGCACAAACGATATTACAATGCTTGGAAACAAGACCTAGGGTTCATACTTTCACTAGTGCAATATCTCAACAGTGCTAACATAATTGAATCATATAACAATCCCTCAACGTGCGACAAAGAATCACTCCAAAGTTCCTATAATGGAGAACATAAGAAGAAATTGTTGTAGGGTACGAAACCACCTCAAAGTTATCCTTTCCAATCGATCTATTGAGCCATCCCTATAAGTGTCACAAACAGCCGTAGAGTTCGTACTAAAATAGCACCATATGATATGCATCAACCAACTCTAATGTCACCTAGATACTCCAATGTCATCACAAGTATCCGTGAGTTGATTATTCGATATGCATCAAACAACTTCAGATTCATAATATTCAATCCACACAAAGAACTTCAAAGAGTACCCCAAAGTTTCTATCGGAGAAAAGAAGATGAAAACATGCAACCAACCCCTATGCCTAGATTACCCCAAGGTCACGGGAATCCACGAGTTGATCACCAAAACATACATCAAGTGACTCAATAGAACACCCCATTGTCACCACGGGTATCCACATGCAAGACATACATCAAGTGTTCTGAAATCTGAAATATTCAATCCGACAATAACGAAACCTCAAAGGGAAAGACTCAATTCAACACAAGAAGATAGAGAGGGAAGAAACACCATATGATCCAACTATATTAACAAAGCTCGCGATACATCAAGATCGTGCCAAATCAAGAACACGAGAGAGAGTGAGAGAGAGAGAGAGATCAAACACATAGCTACTGGTACATACCCTCAGCCCCGAGGGTGAACTACTCCCTCCTCGTCATGGAGACCGCCGGGATGATGAAGATGGCCTCCGGTGATGATTCCCCCTGGCAGAGTGCCAAAATAGGGTTCTGGATGAGATCGCTTTGGTACAGATGCTTGCGGCGGTGGTGTTGGAGTTCTAGGTTTCTTTTCGGGGTTTTCTATATTTATAGGATTTTTCAACATTGGATTCATGCCAGGGGGACCCACGAGGGAGCGACAAGCTCGGTAGGCGTGCCCTGGGGGGGGGGGGAGGGAGTGCCCCCCAGGCTTGTCGCTTCCTCGTGAGGCTTCTGGTCCTTCCTCGAAGCTTCGGGAGTCTCTTTTGGTCCATAAAAAATCACCATAAATTTTCAGCCCAATCCAAGAACTTTTATTTCTACACAAGAAACAACACCACGGTAGTTCTGCTGAAAACAGCGTCAGTCCGGGTTAGTTCCATTCAAATCATACCAAAACCATATAAAATTGTTGTAAACATGGCATGAATACTTCATAAATTATAGATACGTTGGAGACGTATCAGGACCCCTATGACCTCTTCGAAGGGGCTGACGACAATTACTTACCTCAATATGAGGAGGACGAGAGCCTTGGCACCGAGGACTTTATAGTCCCCGATGACCCCTTTGAGCAAGAACGGTTCCGATGACACCTTGTGGCCACCGCCCGAAGCATGAAACAGAAACAACAGCAGCTGCAAGCCAATCAGGACGCACTAAATGACAAGTGTGTCGAAATACTCTCGGCCGAGCAAGACCTCGAAGAACGGCGCCACAGCGCGCCTAAATCTTACCCACGCAGGTGTTTGCTGCCCGAGTTCGACGAAGAACTAACCGACGATGTGCCTTTAACACGCGGATGGGCTGATCAACCTGACCGACCCCCTAGAGGGCACGACAGGCCAGTGCGGGAAAATTTCCACACCCAAACAACGACACGCCATCACGGCAAGGATCCCGTTGATTACTTCGAGCCTTACGACGCACGACGCCAGATAGTGGCAAACTGGGCGCCCCCTCGGTCCATCTACAGATCAAGAGGGCGTGCACCAGCCGGGCTCGATGGCTATGATGCCTGGATGGACAGGAACGGCCGAGCCCGGGTCCAAGCTTACACACGGATATCTCCCGATGTCCGACGCGAGACTGCTCGGTTCCGAGGTCCCGCTCACCTGATCTGTTTTACAGACATGGTGATGGAACATCAGTTCCCTGACGGGTTTAAGCCCATCAACGTCGAGTCATACGATGGCACTACTGACCCAGCGGTGTGGATCAAAGATTTCCTTCTCCATATCCACATGGCCAATGGAGACGATCTCCACGCTATCAAATATTTACCGCTCAAACTAAAGGGGCCGGCGAGGCATTGGTTGAACAGCCTGCCTCCTCATTCCATCGGGAGCTGGGTGATACGTCTCCGTCATATCTATAATTTTTGATTGTTTCATTCCAATATTATACAACTTTTACATACTTTTGGCAACATTTTATATTATTTTTGGGACTAACATATTGATCCAGTGCCCAGTGCCAGTTCCTGTTTGTTGCATGTTTATTGTTTCACAGAAAATCCATATCAAACGAAGTCCAAATGCGATAAAAATTTACTGAGATTTATTTTGGAATATATGTGATTTTTGGGAAAAAGAATCAATGCGAGGCGATGCTCGAGGGGCCCACAAGCTCAAGGGGCGCGCCCCCCTACCCTAGGCGCGCCTGGCAGGCTTGTGGTGCCCTTGTAAGGCAGTTCGGGCCCTTCTTCTGCCACAAGAAAGATAGTATCTAGAAGAAAATCCCCTCAAAATTTCAGCCCAATCGGAGTTACGGATCTCTGGGAATATAAGAAACGGTTTTCAGCCAGAAAACAGGAACGCGAAACAGAAGAGCACAGAGAGAGAGAGAGATCCAATCTCGGAGGGGCTCCTGCCCTCCGGGAGCCATCGCGGCCAAGGACCAGATGGGAAACCCTCCTCCCATCTAGGGGGGAGGCCAAGGAAGAAGAAAAAGGAGGGGGGCTCTCTCCCCCCCTCTCTCCCGGTGGAGCCGGAACGCCGCCGGGGCAAACATCGTGTGGCGGGGATCTACTCCAACAACTCCGCCATCTTCCTTAACACCTCCATCACCATCCCTCATCTATTTACAGCGGTCCACTCTCCCGCAACCCGCTGTACCCCCTACTTGAACATGGTGCTTTATGCTTCATATTATTTTCCAATGATGTGTTGCCATCCTATGATGTTTGAGTATATTTTTGTTGTCTTATGGGTGATTGGTGAATTGCTATGATTGGTTTAAATTGCTTGAGGTTATGTTGTTGTCCTTTGGTGCCCATCATAAGAGAGCGCGCGTGGATCACACCATAGGGTTAGTTTTATGTTGATAGGACTATGCATTGGAGGGCAAGAGTGACGGAAACTTCTTCCTACCATAGAAATTGATTCATACGGGATTGAAGGGGGACCAATATATCTTAATGCTATGGTTGGATTTTACCTTAATGAATGTTAGTAGTTGCGGATGCTTGCTAATAGTTCCAATCATAAGTGCATAGAATTGCAAGTAAGGGATGACATGCTAGCAGGGGCCTCTCCCACATAAAAACTTGCTATCGGTGTAGTAACTTAATTAGCCAATTGCTTAGGGACAATTCCGCAAATCCTTCCACCATTTTTCCATACCCGCTATACTAACTTAATTGTAATTTATTTAGAACAACACCTAATTTTTATTGTCACGTTCTTTATTATCTTGCAAACTTATCTTACTACACCTACAAAGTACTTCTAGTTTTATTACTTGTTTCTAGGTAAAGCAAACGTTGGGGTGCGTAGAGTTGTATCGGTGGTCGATAGAACTTGAAGGGAATATTAATTCTACCTTTAGCTCATCGTTGGGTTCGACACTCTGATTTATTGAGAAAGGCTACAAATGATCCCCTATACTTGTGGGTTATCACTGGGAAGCACTCGAGGATGCCTTCAGGGCAAACTTTCAGGGCACTTATGTCCGACCTCCAGACACCGACGACCTCAGCCATGTGATGTCTACTACACAAATTATTCTTGTAGATTCGTATTGGGCCTCCAAGCCCCGGGGGTGAACTACTCCCTCCTTGTCATGGAGACCGCCGGGATGATGAAGATGGCCTCCGGTGATGATTCCCCCCTCCGGCAGGGTGCCGGAAAAGGGCTCCAGATGGGATCTCCTTGGTACAGAGGCTTGCGGCGGCGTAAAAACTCATCTAGGTTAACTTTTGGGGGTTTCTGAATATATATGATTTTTTGGCGTTGGAATCACGCGAAGAAGGGCCACAAGGGGCCCACGAGGCACCAGGGCGCGCCTGGGGGGTGTCCAAGATAGTATACTTATATGTGAAATTTCTCTTCCTTCAAAATTCTTTCATGAATTGTTCAAGTGACCAATGCTATGTTTGTTAACTTTCAATAAATTTTACCACTTATACTTCTTGTATGTGAAGTCGCTACTCCCCATGGGACAAGCATATGAAGCATATAAATTTCAACTTTATGATATTCGATTCATTCAACAATTTACTCATAGGATATAAGTGAAGACCAAATGAGTAGTTAAGTAAATAGGTAGCTATGTGAGGACTCTTTCTCATTTAAATTTTTTAGATCTTAAGTATTTTATTCAAACAGAAAATAAAACAAAATAAAATGACATTCCAAGGATAGCACATATCATGTGAACAAGTAAAAACTTAGGCTAACCGATAGGTGTTGATGAAGAAGGGTGGGATGCCTACCGGGGCATCCCCAAGCTTAGTTGCTTGAGACTTCTTGGAATGTTATCTTGGGGTGCCTTGCGAATCCCCATGTTTGAGCTTTTGTGTCTCCTTAATTCCTCTCATATCACGGTTTCCCTAAATCTTAAAAACTTCATCCACACAAAACTCAACAAGAACTCGTGAGATAAGTTAGTATAAATCAACTCAAAACCTTGGCATTCTCTACTGTAACAAATCAATAAAATTATAATTAAACATCGCATACTAAATTCCTCTGCATATTTAATACTCCTATCCTCAAATAGAAACATTAAATAAGCAAACATATGCAAACAATTCAACTATAACAGCAATCTGCCAAAACAGGACAGTATGTAAAGGGTGAATAAGAATTCATACTTCCCTAACTCCAAAAATTCTGAAAAATTACCATGTGACAGAGAACTCATGCATGCTTACTTTGTAAAATTTTCAGATTTTTATCATGTTCTGACTATTCAGGAATATTCTGGACATAACAGAAAACTTTCTGTTTTCAAACAGCAACACATGAACTTGCAAACTGAGCATGGTAAAGGCTATAATTGGCATTTTATTGAACTAAAAGATACAAAACATGATTATTGATAACAGCAAGCAAATCTCAACAAAAGAAAATGACGCTCCAAGCAAAACTCATATTATGTGACGAATAAAAATATAGCTCCGAGTGAGGTTACCGATAATGTTGAAGACGAAAGAGGGGATGCCTTCTCGGGCATCCCCAAGCTTAGTTGCTTGGGTATTCCTTGAATATTACCTTGGGGTGCCTTGGGAATCCCCAAGCTTAGGGTATTTCCACTCCTTATTCTCCTCATATCGATATCTCATCCAAAACTTGATAACTTCAATCACATAAAACTTACCGGATCTTGTGAGATAGGTTAGTATGATAGAAATAAATCATCCACTTAGGTACTGTCAAGACAAGTTTCATAATTGTTCTTACATAATGCCTACTGTATTCTATCATTTCCACAATTTATATTATTCAATATAAGCTATGGAAACACTAAAACAAGCAAACTATGCACCGAAAACAGAGTCTGTCAAAAACAGAACAGCGTGTAGTGAGCGATTTCAAAAACCATACTTATTTAACTCCAAAAATTCTGAAAAATTAGGAAAACGTAAAAAATTTGTAACCCAATACTTTGTAAAAATTTAAGAATTTTTTCACGCTCCAGTACAGAATAGAAATTCCAGCACTGGACGCAAAAGTTTCTGTTTTTGCACAGAATCAAATCAACAAGCATCCACACTATCCCAAAGGCTTTACTTGGCACATTATTGAAAGAAAACATATAAAAAATGATTACTACATTAGCTTAATAATGTGAACACACAAAAACAGAAGGTATAAGTATTGGGTTGTCTCCCAACAAGCGCTTTTCTTTAATGCCTTTTAGCTAGGCATGATGATTTCAATGATACCCGCATAAAAGTAAAGAATTGAAACACCAAGAGAGCATCATGAATCATATGACTAGCACATTTAAGCCTAACCCACTTCCTATGCATAGGGATTTTGTGAGAAAATAGTTTATGGGAGCAAGAATCAACTAGCATAGGAAGGCAAAACAAGCATAACTTCAAAACTTTCAACACATAGAGAGGAAACTTGATATTATTGCAACACCTACAAGCATATGATCCTCTCTCATAATAATTTTCAGTAGCATCATGAATAAATTCAACAATATAGCTATCACATAAAGTATTTTTTTCATGATCCACATGCATAGAAAATTTATTACTCTCCACACAAGCAAATTTCTTCTCATTCATAATAGTGGGAGCAAACTCAACAAAATAACTATCATGAGACACTTGATTGGCATAATCCAATTGAAAATTAAAATCATGATGACAAGTTTCATAGCTATCCTTATTCTTTATAGCATACATGTCATCACAATAATCATCATAGATAGCAACTTTGTTGTCATAATCAATTGAAACCTCTTCCAAAATAGTGGAATCATCATTAAATAAAGTTGTGACCTCTCCAAATCTACTTTCATCAATATAATCATCATAAATAGGAGGCATACTTTCATCATAATAAATTTCCTCATCAAAACTTGGGGAACTAAAAATATCATCTTCATCAAACATAGCATCCCCAAGCTTATGGCTTTGCATATCATTAGCATCATGGATATTCATAGAATTCATACTAACAACATTGCAATCATGCTCGTCATTCATGGATTTTATGCCAAACATTTTATTGAATTCTTCCTCTATCAATTGAGCACAATTTTCCGATCCATCATTTTCAAGAAAGACATTATAAAGATGACTAATATGAGGCAACCTCAATTCCATTTTTTTGTAGTTTTCTTTTATAAACCAAACTAGTGATAAAACAAGAAACTAAAAGATTCGATTGCAAGATCTAAAGATATACCTTGAAGCACTCACCTCCCCGGCAACGGCGCCAGAAAAGAGCTTGATGTCTACTACACAACTTATTCTTGTAGACTCGTGTTGGGCCTCCAAGCGCAGAGTTTTGTAGGACAGTAGCAATTTTCCCTCAAGTGGATGACCTAAGGTTTATCAATCCGTGGGAGGCATAGGTTGAAGATGGTATCTCTCAAACAACCCTGCAACCAAATACAAGAAATCTCTTGTGTCCCCAACACACCCAATACAATGGTAAATTGTATAGCTGCACTAGTTCGGCGAAGAGATGGTGATAAAAGTGTAGTATGGATAGTAGATATAGGTTTTTGTAATCTGAAAATATAAAAACAGCAAGGTAGCAAATAACAAAAGTGAGCACAAACGCTATTGCAATGCTTAAAAACAAGGCCTAGGGTTCATACTTTCACTAGTGCAATCTCTCAACAATGCTAACATAATTGGATCATATAACCATCCCTCAACGTGCGATAAAGAATCACTCCCAAGTTCCTATTAGCGGACAACATAAGATAGAAATTGTTTGTATGGTACGAAACCACCTCAAAGTTATCCTTTCCGATCGATCTATTGAGCTATTCCTATAAGTGTCACAAACAGCCCTAGAGTTCGTACTAAAATAACACCATATGATACACATCAACCAACTCTAATGTCACCTAGATACTCCAATGTCACCACAAGTATCCGTGAGTTGATTATACGACATGCATCAAACAACTTCATAATCATAATATTCAATCCACACAAAGAACTTCAAGGAGCACCCCAATGTTTCTATCGGAGAAAAGATAATGAAAACGTGCATCAACCCCTATGCATAGATTACCCCAATGTCACCTCGGGAATCCGCGAGTTGAGTGCCAAAATATACATCAAGTGAATCAATATAATACCCCATTGTCACCACGGGTATTCATATGCAAGACATACATCAAGTGTTCTCAAATCGGAAATATTCAATCCGACAATAACGAAACCTCAAAGGGAAAAGATTCGATTCATCACAACAAGGATAGAGAGGGGAAAAACACCATATGATCCAACTATATTAACAAAGCTCGCGGTACATCAAGATCGTGCCAAATCAAGAATGCGCGCGAGAGAGATAAAACACATGGCTACTGGTACAAACCCTCAGCCCCGAGGGTGAACTACTCCCTCCTCGTCATGGAGACCGCCGGGATGATGAAGATGGCCAATGGAGACGATCTCCACGCTATCAAATATTTACCGCTCAAACTAAAGGGGCCGGCGAGGCATTGGCTGAACAGCCTGCCTCCTCATTCCATCGGGAGCTGGGTGATACGTCTCCGTCATATCTATAATTTTTGATTGTTTCATTCCAATATTGTACAACTTTTACATACTTTTGGCAACATTTTATATTATTTTTGGGACTAACATATTGATCCAGTGCCCAGTGCCAGTTCCTGTTTGTTGCATGTTTATTGTTTCACAGAAAATCCATATCAAACGAAGTCCAAATGCGATAAAAATTTACTGAGATTTATTTTGGAATATATGTGATTTTTGGGAAAAAGAATCAATGCGAGGCGATGCTCGAGGGGCCCACAAGCTCAAGGGGCGCGCCCCCTACCCTAGGCGCGCCTGGCAGGCTTGTGGTGCCCTTGTAAGGCAGTTCGGGCCCTTCTTCTGCCACAAGAAAGATAGTATCTAGAAGAAAATCTCCTCAAAATTTCAGCCCAATCGGAGTTACGGATCTCTGGGAATATAAGAAACGGTTTTCAGCCAGAAAACAGGAACGCGAAACAGAAGAGCACAGAGAGAGAGAGATCCAATCTCGGAGGGGCTCCTGCCCTCCGGGAGCCATGGCGGCCAAGGACCAGACGGGAAACCCTCCTCCCATCTAGGGGGGAGGCCAAGGAAGAAGAAAAAGGAGGGGGGCTCTCTCCCCCCCTCTCTCCCGGTGGAGCCGGAACGCCGCCGGGGCAAACATCGTGTGGCGGGGATCTACTCCAACAACTCCGCCATCTTCCTTAACACCTCCATCACCGTCCCTCATCTATTTACAGCGGTCCACTCTCCCGCAACCCGCTGTACCCCCTACTTGAACATGGTGCTTTATGCTTCATATTATTTTCCAATGATGTGTTGCCATCCTATGATGTTTGAGTATATTTTTGTTGTCTTATGGGTGATTGGTGAATTGCTATGATTGGTTTAAATTGCTTGAGGTTATGTTGTTGTCCTTTGGTGCCCATCATAAGAGAGCGCGCGTGGATCACACCATAGGGTTAGTTTTATGTTGATAGGACTATGCATTGGAGGGCAAGAGTGACGGAAACTTCTTCCTACCATAGAAATTGATTCATACGGGATTGAAGGGGGACCAATATATCTTAATGCTATGGTTGGATTTTACCTTAATGAATGTTAGTAGTTGCGGATGCTTGCTAATAGTTCCAATCATAAGTGCATAGAATTGCAAGTAAGGGATGACATGCTAGCAGGGGCCTCTCCCACATAAAAACTTGCTATCGGTGTAGTAACTTAATTAGCCAATTGCTTAGGGACAATTCCGCAAATCCTACCACCATTTTTCCATACCCGCTATACTAACTTAATTGTAATTTATTTAGAACAACACCTAATTTTTATTGTCACGTTCTTTATTATCTTGCAAACTTATCTTACTACACCTACAAAGTACTTCTAGTTTTATTACTTGTTTCTAGGTAAAGCAAACGTTGGTGTGCGTAGAGTTGTATCGGTGGTCGATAGAACTTGAAGGGAATATTAATTCTACCTTTAGCTCATCGTTGGGTTCGACACTCTTATTTATTGAGAAAGGCTACAAATGATCCCCTATACTTGTGGGTTATCACTGGGAAGCACTCGAGGATGCCTTCAGGGCAAACTTTCAGGGCACTTATGTCCGACCTCCAGACACCGACGACCTCAGCCATGTGATGTCTACTACACAAATTATTCTTGTAGATTCGTATTGGGCCTCCAAGCGCAGAGTTTTGTAGGACAGTAGCAATTTTCCCTCAAGTTGATGACCTATGGTTTATCAATCCATGGGAGGCGTAGGTTGAAGATGGTATCTCTCAAACAACCCTGCAACCAAATACAAGAAATCTCTTGTGTCCCCAACACACCCAATACAATGGTAAATTGTATAGCTGCACTAGTTCAGCGAAGAGATGGTGATAAAAGTGTAGTATGGATAGTAGATATAGGTTTTTGTAATCTGAAAATATAAAAACAGCAAGGTAGCAAGTAACAAATGGGAGCACAAACGGTATTGCAATGCTTAAAAACAAGGCCTAGGGTTCATACTTTCACTAGTGCAATCTCTCAACAATGCTAACATAATTGGATCATATAACCATCCCTCAACGTGCGATAAAGAATCACTCCCAAGTTCCTATTAGCGGAGAACATAAGATAGAAATTGTTTATAGGGTACGAAACCACCTCAAAGTTATCCTTTCCGATCGAACTATTGAGCTATTCCTATAAGTGTCACAAAAAACCCTAGAGTTCATACTAAAATAACACCATATGATACACATCAACCAACTCTAATGTCACCTAGATACTCCAATGTTACCACAAGTATCTGTGAGTTGATTATACAACATGCATCAAAAAAAATCATAATCATAATATTCAATCCACACAAAGAACTTCAAGAAGCACCCCAAAGTTTCTATCGGAGAAAAGATAATGAAAACATGGATCAACCCCTATGCATAGATTACCCCAATGTCACCTCAGGAATCCGCGAGTTGAGTGCCAAAACATACATCAAGTGAATCAATATAATACCCCATTGTCACCACGGGTATTCATATGCAAGACATACATCAAGTGTTCTCAAATCTGAAATATTCAATCCGACAATAACGAAACCTCAAAGGGAAAAGATTCGATTCATCACAATAAGGATAGGGAGGGGAAAACACCATATGATCCAACTATATTAACAAAGCTCGCGGTACATCAAGATCGTGCCAAATCAAGAACGAGAGAGAGAGAGAGATAAAACACATAGCTACTTGTACAAACCCCCAGCCCCGTGGGTGAACTACTCCCTCCTTGTCATGGAGACCGCCGGGATGATGAAGATGGCCTCCGGTGATGATTCCCCCCTCCGGCAGGGTGCCGGAAAAGGGCTCCAGATGGGATCTCCTTGGTACAGAGGCTTGCGGCGGCGTAAAAACTCATCTAGGTTAACTTTTGGGGGTTTCTGAATATATATGATTTTTTGGCGTTGGAATCACGCGAAGAAGGGCCACAAGGGGCCCACGAGGCACCAGGGCGCGCCTGGGGGGGTGTCCAAGATAGTATACTTATATGTGAAATTTCTCTTCCTTCAAAATTCTTTCATGAATTGTTCAAGTGACCAATGCTATGTTTGTTAACTTTCAATAAATTTTACCACTTATACTTCTTGTATGTGAAGTCGCTACTCCCCATGGGACAAGCATATGAAGCATATAAATTTCAACTTTATGATATTCGATTCATTCAACAATTTACTCATAGGATATAAGTGAAGACCAAATGAGTAGTTAAGTAAATAGGTAGCTATGTGAGGACTCTTTCTCATTTAAATTTTTTAGATCTTAAGTATTTTATTCAAACAGCAAATAAAACAAAATAAAATGACATTCCAAGGATAGCACATATCATGTGAACAAGTAAAAACTTAGGCTAACCGATAGGTGTTGATGAAGAAGGGTGGGATGCCTACCAGGGCATCCCCAAGCTTAGTTGCTTGAGACTTCTTGGAATGTTATCTTGGGGTGCCTTGCGAATCCCCATGTTTGAGCTTTTGTGTCTCCTTAATTCCTCTCATATCACGGTTTCCCTAAATCTTAAAAACTTCATCCACACAAAACTCAACAAGAACTCGTGAGATAAGTTAGTATAAATCAACTCAAAACCTTGGCATTCTCTACTGTAACAAATCAATAAAATTATAATTAAACATCGCATACTAAATTCCTCTGCATATTTAATACTCCTATCCTCAAATAGAAACATTAAATAAGCAAACATATGCAAACAATTCAACTATAACAGCAATCTGCCAAAACAGGACAGTATGTAAAGGGTGAATAAGAATTCATACTTCCCTAACTCCAAAAATTCTGAAAAATTACCATGTGACAGAGAACTCATGCATGCTTACTGTGTAAAATTTTCAGATTTTTATCATGTTCTGACTATTCAGGAATATTCTGGACATAACAGAAAACTTTCTGTTTTCAAACAGCAACACATGAACTTGCAAACTGAGCATGGTAAAGGCTATAATTGGCATTTTATTGAACTAAAAGATACAAAACATGATTATTGATAACAGCAAGCAAATCTCAACAAAAGAAAATGACGCTCCAAGCAAAACTCATATTATGTGACGAATAAAAATATAGCTCCGAGTGAGGTTACCGATAATGTTGAAGACGAAAGAGGGGATGCCTTCTCGGGCATCCCCAAGCTTAGTTGCTTGGGTATTCCTTGAATATTACCTTGGGGTGCCTTGGGAATCCCCAAGCTTAGGGTATTTCCACTCCTTATTCTCCTCATATCGATATCTCATCCAAAACTTGATAACTTCAATCACATAAAACTTACCGGATCTTGTGAGATAGGTTAGTATGATAGAAATAAATCATCCACTTAGGTACTGTCAAGACAAGTTTCATAATTGTTCTTACATAATGCCTACTGTATTCTATCATTTCCACAATTTATATTATTCAATATAAGCTATGGAAACACTAAAACAAGCAAACTATGCACCGAAAACAGAGTCTGTCAAAAACAGAACAGCGTGTAGTGAGCGATTTAAAAACCATACTTCTTTAACTCCAAAAATTCTGAAAAATTAGGAAAACGTAAAAAATTTGTAACCCAATACTTTGTAAAAATTTAAGAATTTTTTCACGCTCCAGTACAGAATAGAAATTCCAGCACTGGACGCAAAAGTTTCTGTTTTTGCACAGAATCAAATCAACAAGCATCCACACTATCCCAAAGGCTTTACTTGGCACATTATTGAAAGAAAACATATAAAAAATGATTACTACATTAGCTTAATAATGTGAACACACAAAAACAGAAGGTATAAGTATTGGGTTCTCTCCCAACAAGCGCTTTTCTTTAATGCCTTTTAGCTAGGCATGATGATTTCAATGATACCCGCATAAAAGTAAAGAATTGAAACACCAAGAGAGCATCATGAATCATATGACTAGCACATTTAAGCCTAACCCACTTCCTATGCATAGGGATTTTGTGAGAAAATAGTTTATGGGAGCAAGAATCAACTAGCATAGGAAGGCAAAACAAGCATAACTTCAAAACTTTCAACACATAGAGAGGAAACTTGATATTATTGCAACACCTACAAGCATATGATCCTCTCTCATAATAATTTTCAGTAGCATCATGAATAAATTCAACAATATAGCTATCACATAAAGTATTTTTTTCATGATCCACATGCATAGAAAATTTATTACTCTCCACACAAGCAAATTTCTTCTCATTCATAATAGTGGGAGCAAACTCAACAAAATAACTATCATGAGACACTTGATTGGCATAATCCAATTGAAAATTAAAATCATGATGACAAGTTTCATAGCTATCCTTATTCTTTATAGCATACATGTCATCACAATAATCATCATAGATAGCAACTTTGTTGTCATAATCAATTGAAACCTCTTCCAAAATAGTGGAATCATCATTAAATAAAGTTGTGACCTCTCCAAATCTACTTTCATCAATATAATCATCATAAATAGGAGGCATACTTTCATCATAATAAATTTCCTCATCAAAACTTGGGGAACTAAAAATATCATCTTCATCAAACATAGCATCCCCAAGCTTATGGCTTTGCATATCATTAGCATCATGGATATTCATAGAATTCATACTAACAACATTGCAATCATGCTCGTCATTCATGGATTTTATGCCAAACATTTTATTGAATTCTTCCTCTATCAATTGAGCACAATTTTCCGATCCATCATTTTCAAGAAAGACATTATAAAGATGACTAATATGAGGCAACCTCAATTCCATTTTTTTGTAGTTTTCTTTTATAAACCAAACTAGTGATAAAACAAGAAACTAAAAGATTCGATTGCAAGATCTAAAGATATACCTTGAAGCACTCACCTCCCCGGCAACGGCGCCAGAAAAGAGCTTGATGTCTACTACACAACTTATTCTTGTAGACTCGTGTTGGGCCTCCAAGCGCAGAGTTTTGTAGGACAGTAGCAATTTTCCCTCAAGTGGATGACCTAAGGTTTATCAATCCGTGGGAGGCATAGGTTGAAGATGGTATCTCTCAAACAACCCTGCAACCAAATACAAGAAATCTCTTGTGTCCCCAACACACCCAATACAATGGTAAATTGTATAGCTGCACTAGTTCGGCGAAGAGATGGTGATAAAAGTGTAGTATGGATAGTAGATATAGGTTTTTGTAATCTGAAAATATAAAAACAGCAAGGTAGCAAATAACAAAAGTGAGCACAAACGCTATTGCAATGCTTAAAAACAAGGCCTAGGGTTCATACTTTCACTAGTGCAATCTCTCAACAATGCTAACATAATTGGATCATATAACCATCCCTCAACGTGCGATAAAGAATCACTCCCAAGTTCCTATTAGCGGACAACATAAGATAGAAATTGTTTGTATGGTACGAAACCACCTCAAAGTTATCCTTTCCGATCGATCTATTGAGCTATTCCTATAAGTGTCACAAACAGCCCTAGAGTTCGTACTAAAATAACACCATATGATACACATCAACCAACTCTAATGTCACCTAGATACTCCAATGTCACCACAAGTATCCGTGAGTTGATTATACGACATGCATCAAACAACTTCATAATCATAATATTCAATCCACACAAAGAACTTCAAGGAGCACCCCAATGTTTCTATCGGAGAAAAGATAATGAAAACGTGCATCAACCCCTATGCATAGATTACCCCAATGTCACCTCGGGAATCCGCGAGTTGAGTGCCAAAATATACATCAAGTGAATCAATATAATACCCCATTGTCACCACGGGTATTCATATGCAAGACATACATCAAGTGTTCTCAAATCGGAAATATTCAATCCGACAATAACGAAACCTCAAAGGGAAAAGATTCGATTCATCACAACAAGGATAGAGAGGGGAAAAACACCATATGATCCAACTATATTAACAAAGCTCGCGGTACATCAAGATCGTGCCAAATCAAGAATGCGCGCGAGAGAGATAAAACACATGGCTACTGGTACAAACCCTCAGCCCCGAGGGTGAACTACTCCCTCCTCGTCATGGAGACCGCCGGGATGATGAAGATGGCCAATGGAGACGATCTCCACGCTATCAAATATTTACCGCTCAAACTAAAGGGGCCGGCGAGGCATTGGCTGAACAGCCTGCCTCCTCATTCCATCGGGAGCTGGGTGATACGTCTCCGTCATATCTATAATTTTTGATTGTTTCATTCCAATATTGTACAACTTTTACATACTTTTGGCAACATTTTATATTATTTTTGGGACTAACATATTGATCCAGTGCCCAGTGCCAGTTCCTGTTTGTTGCATGTTTATTGTTTCACAGAAAATCCATATCAAACGAAGTCCAAATGCGATAAAAATTTACTGAGATTTATTTTGGAATATATGTGATTTTTGGGAAAAAGAATCAATGCGAGGCGATGCTCGAGGGGCCCACAAGCTCAAGGGGCGCGCCCCCTACCCTAGGCGCGCCTGGCAGGCTTGTGGTGCCCTTGTAAGGCAGTTCGGGCCCTTCTTCTGCCACAAGAAAGATAGTATCTAGAAGAAAATCTCCTCAAAATTTCAGCCCAATCGGAGTTACGGATCTCTGGGAATATAAGAAACGGTTTTCAGCCAGAAAACAGGAACGCGAAACAGAAGAGCACAGAGAGAGAGAGATCCAATCTCGGAGGGGCTCCTGCCCTCCGGGAGCCATGGCGGCCAAGGACCAGACGGGAAACCCTCCTCCCATCTACGGGGGAGGCCAAGGAAGAAGAAAAAGGAGGGGGGCTCTCTCCCCCCCTCTCTCCCGGTGGAGCCGGAACGCCGCCGGGGCAAACATCGTGTGGCGGGGATCTACTCCAACAACTCCGCCATCTTCCTTAACACCTCCATCACCGTCCCTCATCTATTTACAGCGGTCCACTCTCCCGCAACCCACTGTACCCCCTACTTGAACATGGTGCTTTATGCTTCATATTATTTTCCAATGATGTGTTGCCATCCTATGATGTTTGAGTATATTTTTGTTGTCTTATGGGTGATTGGTGAATTGCTATGATTGGTTTAAATTGCTTGAGGTTATGTTGTTGTCCTTTGGTGCCCATCATAAGAGAGCGCGCGTGGATCACACCATAGGGTTAGTTTTATGTTGATAGGACTATGCATTGGAGGGCAAGAGTGACGGAAACTTCTTCCTACCATAGAAATTGATTCATACGGGATTGAAGGGGGACCAATATATCTTAATGCTATGGTTGGATTTTACCTTAATGAATGTTAGTAGTTGCGGATGCTTGCTAATAGTTCCAATCATAAGTGCATAGAATTGCAAGTAAGGGATGACATGCTAGCAGGGGCCTCTCCCACATAAAAACTTGCTATCGGTGTAGTAACTTAATTAGCCAATTGCTTAGGGACAATTCCGCAAATCCTACCACCATTTTTCCATACCCGCTATACTAACTTAATTGTAATTTATTTAGAACAACACCTAATTTTTATTGTCACGTTCTTTATTATCTTGCAAACTTATCTTACTACAGCTACAAAGTACTTCTAGTTTTATTACTTGTTTCTAGGTAAAGCAAACGTTGGTGTGCGTAGAGTTTTATCGGTGGTCGATAGAACTTGAAGGGAATATTAATTCTACCTTTAGCTCATCGTTGGGTTCGACACTCTTATTTATTGAGAAAGGCTACAAATGATCCCCTATACTTGTGGGTTATCACTGGGAAGCACTCGAGGATGCCTTCAGGGCAAACTTTCAGGGCACTTATGTCCGACCTCCAGACACCGACGACCTCAGCCATGTGATGTCTACTACACAAATTATTCTTATAGATTCGTATTGGGCCTCCAAGCGCAGAGTTTTGTAGGACAGTAGCAATTTTCCCTCAAGTTGATGACCTATGGTTTATCAATCCATGGGAGGCGTAGGTTGAAGATGGTATCTCTCAAACAACCCTGCAACCAAATACAAGAAATCTCTTGTGTCCCCAACACACCCAATACAATGGTAAATTGTATAGCTGCACTAGTTCAGCGAAGAGATGGTGATAAAAGTGTAGTATGGATAGTAGATATAGGTTTTTGTAATCTGAAAATATAAAAACAGCAAGGTAGCAAGTAACAAATGGGAGCACAAACGGTATTGCAATGCTTAAAAACAAGGCCTAGGGTTCATACTTTCACTAGTGCAATCTCTCAACAATGCTAACATAATTGGATCATATAACCATCCCTCAACGTGCGATAAAGAATCACTCCCAAGTTCCTATTAGCGGAGAACATAAGATAGAAATTGTTTATAGGGTACGAAACCACCTCAAAGTTATCCTTTCCGATCGAACTATTGAGCTATTCCTATAAGTGTCACAAAAAACCCTAGAGTTCATACTAAAATAACACCATATGATACACATCAACCAACTCTAATGTCACCTAGATACTCCAATGTTACCACAAGTATCTGTGAGTTGATTATACAACATGCATCAAAAAAAATCATAATCATAATATTCAATCCACACAAAGAACTTCAAGAAGCACCCCAAAGTTTCTATCGGAGAAAAGATAATGAAAACATGGATCAACCCCTATGCATAGATTACCCCAATGTCACCTCAGGAATCCGCGAGTTGAGTGCCAAAACATACATCAAGTGAATCAATATAATACCCCATTGTCACCACGGGTATTCATATGCAAGACATACATCAAGTGTTCTCAAATCTGAAATATTCAATCCGACAATAACGAAACCTCAAAGGGAAAAGATTCGATTCATCACAATAAGGATAGGGAGGGGAAAACACCATATGATCCAACTATATTAACAAAGCTCGCGGTACATCAAGATCGTGCCAAATCAAGAACGAGAGAGAGAGAGAGAGAGATAAAACACATAGCTACTTGTACAAACCCCCAGCCCCGTGGGTGAACTACTCCCTCCTTGTCATGGAGACCGCCGGGATGATGAAGATGGCCTCCGGTGATGATTCCCCCCTCCGGCAGGGTGCCGGAAAAGGGCTCCAGATGGGATCTCCTTGGTACAGAGGCTTGCGGCGGCGTAAAAACTCATCTAGGTTAACTTTTGGGGGTTTCTGAATATATATGATTTTTTGGCGTTGGAATCACGCGAAGAAGGGCCACAAGGGGCCCACGAGGCACCAGGGCGCGCCTGGGGGGGGTGTCCAAGATAGTATACTTATATGTGAAATTTCTCTTCCTTCAAAATTCTTTCATGAATTGTTCAAGTGACCAATGCTATGTTTGTTAACTTTCAATAAATTTTACCACTTATACTTCTTGTATGTGAAGTCGCTACTCCCCATGGGACAAGCATATGAAGCATATAAATTTCAACTTTATGATATTCGATTCATTCAACAATTTACTCATAGGATATAAGTGAAGACCAAATGAGTAGTTAAGTAAATAGGTAGCTATGTGAGGACTCTTTCTCATTTAAATTTTTTAGATCTTAAGTATTTTATTCAAACAGCAAATAAAACAAAATAAAATGACATTCCAAGGATAGCACATATCATGTGAACAAGTAAAAACTTAGGCTAACCGATAGGTGTTGATGAAGAAGGGTGGGATGCCTACCGGGGCATCCCCAAGCTTAGTTGCTTGAGACTTCTTGGAATGTTATCTTGGGGTGCCTTGCGAATCCCCATGTTTGAGCTTTTGTGTCTCCTTAATTCCTCTCATATCACGGTTTCCCTAAATCTTAAAAACTTCATCCACACAAAACTCAACAAGAACTCATGAGATAAGTTAGTATAAATCAACTCAAAACCTTGGCATTCTCTACTGTAACAAATCAATAAAATTATAATTAAACATCGCATACTAAATTCCTCTGCATATTTAATACTCCTATCCTCAAATAGAAACATTAAATAAGCAAACATATGCAAACAATTCAACTATAACAGCAATCTGCCAAAACAGGACAGTATGTAAAGGGTGAATAAGAATTCATACTTCCCTAACTCCAAAAATTCTGAAAAATTACCATGTGACAGAGAACTCATGCATGCTTACTTTGTAAAATTTTCAGATTTTTATCATGTTCTGACTATTCAGGAATATTCTGGACATAACAGAAAACTTTCTGTTTTCAAACAGCAACACATGAACTTGCAAACTGAGCATGGTAAAGGCTATAATTGGCATTTTATTGAACTAAAAGATACAAAACATGATTATTGATAACAGCAAGCAAATCTCAACAAAAGAAAATGACGCTCCAAGCAAAACTCATATTATGTGACGAATAAAAATATAGCTCCGAGTGAGGTTACCGATAATGTTGAAGACGAAAGAGGGGATGCCTTCTCGGGCATCCCCAAGCTTAGTTGCTTGGGTATTCCTTGAATATTACCTTGGGGTGCCTTGGGAATCCCCAAGCTTAGGGTATTTCCACTCCTTATTCTCCTCATATCGATATCTCATCCAAAACTTGATAACTTCAATCACATAAAACTTACCGGATCTTGTGAGATAGGTTAGTATGATAGAAATAAATCATCCACTTAGGTACTGTCAAGACAAGTTTCATAATTGTTCTTACATAATTCCTACTGTATTCTATCATTTCCACAATTTATATTATTCAATATAAGCTATGGAAACACTAAAACAAGCAAACTATGCACCGAAAACAGAGTCTGTCAAAAACAGAACAGCGTGTAGTGAGCGATTTAAAAACCATACTTATTTAACTCCAAAAATTCTGAAAAATTAGGAAAACGTAAAAAATTTGTAACCCAATACTTTGTAAAAATTTAAGAATTTTTTCACGCTCCAGTACAGAATAGAAATTCCAGCACTGGACGCAAAAGTTTCTGTTTTTGCACAGAATCAAATCAACAAGCATCCACACTATCCCAAAGGCTTTACTTGGCACATTATTGAAAGAAAACATATAAAAAATGATTACTACATTAGCTTATAATGTGAACACACAAAAACATAAGGTATAAGTATTGGGTTGTCTCCCAACAAGCGCTTTTCTTTAATGCCTTTTAGCTAGGCATGATGATTTCAATGATACCCGCATAAAAGTAAAGAATTGAAACACCAAGAGAGCATCATGAATCATATGACTAGCACATTTAAGCCTAACCCACTTCCTATGCATAGGGATTATTGAGAAAATAGTTTATGGGAGCAAGAATCAACTAGCATAGGAAGGCAAAACAAGCATAACTTCAAAACTTTCAACACATAGAGAGGAAACTTGATATTATTGCAACACCTACAAGCATATGATCCTCTCTCATAATAATTTTCAGTAGCATCATGAATAAATTCAACAATATAGCTATCACATAAAGTATTTTTTTCATGATCCACATGTATAGAAAATTTATTACTCTCCACACAAGCAAATTTCTTCTCATTCATAATAGTGGGAGCAAACTCAACAAAATAACTATCACGAGACACTTGATTGGCATAATCCAATTGAAAATTAAAATCATGATGACAAGTTTCATAGCTATCCTTATTCTTTATAGCATACATGTCATCACAATAATCATCATAGATAGCAACTTTGTTGTCATAATCAATTGAAACCTCTTCCAAAATAGTGGAATCATCATTAAATAAAGTTGTGACCTCTCAAAATCTACTTTCATCAATATAATCATCATAAATAGGAGGCATACTTTCATCATAATAAATTTCCTCATCAAAACTTGGGGAACTAAAAATATCATCTTCATCAAACATAGCATCCCCAAGCTTATGGCTTTGCATATCATTAGCATCATGGATATTCATAGAATTCATACTAACAACATTGCAATCATGCTCGTCATTCATGGATTTTATGCCAAACATTTTATTGAATTCTTCTTCTATCAATTGAGCACAATTTTCCGATCCATCATTTTCAAGAAAGACATTATAAAGATGACTAATATGAGGCAACCTCAATTCCATTTTTTTGTAGTTTTCTTTTATAAACCAAACTAGTGATAAAACAAGAAACTAAAAGATTCGATTGCAAGATCTAAAGATATACCTTGAAGCACTCACCTCCCCGGCAACGGCGCCAGAAAAGAGCTTGATGTCTACTACACAACTTATTCTTGTAGACTCGTGTTGGGCCTCCAAGCGCAGAGTTTTGTAGGACAGTAGCAATTTTCCCTCAAGTGGATGACCTAAGGTTTATCAATCCGTGGGAGGCATAGGTTGAAGATGGTATCTCTCAAACAACCCTGCAACCAAATACAAGAAATCTCTTGTGTCCCCAACACACCCAATACAATGGTAAATTGTATAGCTGCACTAGTTCGGCGAAGAGATGGTGATAAAAGTGTAGTATGGATAGTAGATATAGGTTTTTGTAATCTGAAAATATAAAAACAGCAAGGTAGCAAATAACAAAAGTGAGCACAAACGCTATTGCAATGCTTAAAAACAAGGCCTAGGGTTCATACTTTCACTAGTGCAATCTCTCAACAATGCTAACATAATTGGATCATATAACCATCCCTCAACGTGCGATAAAGAATCACTCCCAAGTTCCTATTAGCGGACAACATAAGATAGAAATTGTTTGTATGGTACGAAACCACCTCAAAGTTATCCTTTCCGATCGATCTATTGAGCTATTCCTATAAGTGTCACAAACAGCCCTAGAGTTCGTACTAAAATAACACCATATGATACACATCAACCAACTCTAATGTCACCTAGATACTCCAATGTCACCACAAGTATCCGTGAGTTGATTATACGACATGCATCAAACAACTTCATAATCATAATATTCAATCCACACAAAGAACTTCAAGGAGCACCCCAATGTTTCTATCGGAGAAAAGATAATGAAAACGTGCATCAACCCCTATGCATAGATTACCCAATGTCACCTCGGGAATCCGCGAGTTGAGTGCCAAAATATACATCAAGTGAATCAATATAATACCCCATTGTCACCACGGGTATTCATATGCAAGACATACATCAAGTGTTCTCAAATCGGAAATATTCAATCCGACAATAACGAAACCTCAAAGGGAAAAGATTCGATTCATCACAACAAGGATAGAGAGGGGAAAAACACCATATGATCCAACTATATTAACAAAGCTCGCGGTACATCAAGATCGTGCCAAATCAAGAATGCGCGCGAGAGAGATAAAACACATGGCTACTGGTACAAACCCTCAGCCCCGAGGGTGAACTACTCCCTCCTCGTCATGGAGACCGCCGGGATGATGAAGATGGCCTCCGGTGATGATTCACCCCTCCGGCAGGGTGCCGGAAAAGGGCTCCAGATGGGATCTCCTTGGTACAGAGGCTTGCGGTGGCATAAAAACTCATCTAGGTTAACTTTCGGGGGTTTCTGAAGATATATTATTTTTTGGCGTTGGAATCACGCGAAGAAGGACCACAGGGGGCCCACGAGGCACCAGGGCGCGCCTGGGGGGTGGCCCGCCCTGGTGGCTCGTGGTGCCCCTGTGGGTCTTCTGGCCTCCTCCCGAAGCTTCTAGTGTCTCTTATGTTCCAGAAAAAATCGTCAAAAAGTTTCGCTGCATTTGGACTTCATTTGATATAGATTTTCTAGAAAACGAAAAACAAGCAGAAAACAACAACTGACACTGGGCACTAGGTCAATATGTTAGTCCATGAAAATTATATAAAAGCCATATAAAAGTGCACCAAAATCATACAAAACTATAATAAACATGGCATGAATACTTCATAAATTATAGATACGTTGGAGACGTATCACCATGTCATTCAGCAACCCGGAGAGTCGGCAAGGAAATTCTGGAACAGGTTCTTAACTAAAATAACCAAATCGTAGACTGCCCCGACGCCGAGGCGATCGCCGCCTTCCGACACAGCATCCGAGACGAGTGGCTTGCGCGCCAGCTCGGGCAAGATAAGCCGATGACCATAGCGGCCCTCACCTCTCTTATGATCCGCTTTTGCATGGGAGAGGATAGTTGGCTGGCCCACGGTACTCATAACGGTGAGGCAGGCACCTCGGAAGCTCATGACGCCAATGGTAAGCCCAGGCGCAGTAAGAATAAGCGCAGGCATAAAAATGACGGGAGCGATACCGAGGATGCCACAGTAAACGCAGGGTTCAATGGACCTAGATCCGGGCAGAAAAAGAAGCCCTTTAAAGGGAACAAAGACGGACCCAGCCAGCTAGATAAGATCCTTGACAGGCCGTGCCAGATCCATGGCACCTCGGACAAACCAGCAAATCACACCAACTCGGAACAGTTGGGTCTTCAAGCAGGCCGGAAAGATGGCGACGGAGGGCCAAAATAAAGCCCAACCTCGCAGTGAAGACGAGGACGAACCTCGGCGACACAGTAATGGAGGCCAGAAATAGTTTCCTCATGAGGTGAAAGATGTGAACATGATTTACGTCACCCACATCCCTAAAAAGGAGATGAAACGAGCACTTCGGGACATTTATGCCCTAGAGCCTGTTGCCCCGAAGTTCAATCCATGGTCGGCTTACCCGATCACATTTGACAAACATGATCATCCGACCAGCATACGACATGGCGGATCGGCTGCTTTGGTCCTGGATCCGATCGTTGACGGATTCCATCTGACACGTGTCCTCATGGACGGAGGCAGCAACCTCAATTTAATCTACGTAGATACGATCAGAAAAATGGGCATAGAGTCATCTCGGATCAAGCCCAGCACCAACACCTTTAAAGGTGTCATACCAGGTGTCGAAGCTCACTGCACGGGAACAGTGACGCTGGAGGTAGTCTTCGGATCACCCGAGAACTTCCAGAGCGAAGAGTTAATCTTCGATATCGTCCCCTTTCGGAGCGGATATCACGCGCTGCTCGGGCGCACCGCATTTGCTCGCTTTAATGCAGTCCCGCATTACGCATACTTAAAGATGAAAATGCCAGGGCCTAACGGTGTTATTATAGTCAAGGGTAACACCGAACGCTCCCTTCAAACGGAGGAGCAGACCGCGGCTTTCGCAGCCGAGGTACAGGCAACTGAGGGGGCAGCTCGTGCAACTAAACACATGCCCAGCTCATCAAAGCGCACACGGGCTGCACAGGCCGACCTCGGTCAGGCATCAACTCACCCCAAATAGGGGCACGGGCTCCTTGTTCGCCTCCCATTGGAAGGGCATTACGTCCCTAGGGTGCATAACTTTGCACTAAAAATTCCATGAGCGGCCAAGGAGCCGAAGCAAATGATACGTCGTTGTCGGCTCAACCGAACAGTGACGCACTTCGGACTTGCATACCAACAGGGCGCTGTAAAAGGCCCAAACAGGAGTGGCATGTCCACATAGGCTTAAACCACCCAAGTGGCAGTTGCACGCCCTTTTTAAAGGACTCGACCGACGAAAGCATCAAGCCAACGAACGGCCGAGGTTGCAGACAGCCCATACCTACTTCGCTATCAACGAAGACGAGATGGTCAACAGCACGGAGACGTAGACGTGCGACAGGGAGGGACTCGGGCTAATAAACCCGGCAACATGTCCACCCTGTTTTTACTCCTTTCATTTTCTTTTTTCCATTGTATCTTTTGTGAGTCTCTTTTGTCAAAGCTCGACATGTACGGCTTGACCACATGAAATAAAGAAAGTGCACCCCTCGAGGTCATTGTGCATTTCCTTATATCTACTGCCTTTGAGCCAAAAGTATACTTTCACGATACAACTGTAATTTACATTACCAAGGGCTTTGCTTTTAATCTCATGCCCCCACTACAAGTCCGAAGTATCTATTCGGCGTCTCGGATGTTGTGTTATATGAATCAGTTCGAACCTCGATTTTGGTCAATAGTTGGGTTTCCCGGCTCCTGTGCTTACCCCTTACGTTTTTGATCCATTCGGCTAAGGGTGTAAAGGGAGAACCACTGTGATTGCGCTGCCAGCTCGAATGGCAAAGCGCCTCAGTGGAGAAAGCCGAAAACTGACTGTCTTGGTAAGCGTAAACTGGTCGACCATCTGATGACAACGTCAAGCAATGTATCGTTCGAGATCACCCGTGTTAAACGAAGGGCTTTTTATCAAATCAAGCCGAAGTGGTTAGCGGCATAAACCCCGGCTACACAGCCAACCACTTCACATACCGGGGGCTCATCATCAGCCCTCACAGTCAAGCTCCTACGACTAAGTGAAAGTTATAAAACCACTATAGTGTGATTGCCTCATTTCCATGTGCATGGACCGCCTTCGGGAACCGAGACGTCGGCTAGGGGTCATGATTGCCTAGGAAACACCCTCTGTATACTATACAAAGGGGTTGAAGCCGACGACTAGTCACTTTCAGTTTAACACGGTCACACAGGAGTCAAAAAATAAAGCACACAATAATATGTCGGAATATAAAGCCGCATTCATTTCAGACAAAAGGAAGTCCTTTACATTCCACTACACTTCGGCATTCCGAAGTACTATCTAAAAATACATAGTGTCCTTAGGACACTCGGCCTCGGTGATCCGGGCTCCTTCCATCACCTGGGCCAGGTACTGCTCCACGGTCCGGGTCTTCCCTTCGGGGGGCCCGGCGGCCACGACCGCCGCTTCAACGTGCGGATAGTGTGTCCTCACACGGGTGTACGCCCGCTGGGCACCCTCCAGGCACGCAGAACGCTTCCAGCATGCCACTTGGGGGCCGGCCTCTCGTAGCCGGGCAAGGAACCCGAAAAAGCTGGTCGGCAACGCCTCCGTGGGCCAAAGGTTGACGCAGAGGTCTTGAAGCGTCGGCTTCGCCATGTGGAAGGGCTCCATCAACTGCTTCATCTGATGATTCAGTAGCTTCGGATGCGAGGGTGTCTGGAATTGTTGCCAGAACGCTCTCTCCGTGGCGTGGCCCTCACGCGCGCCGTAGTAGCGGCCGGCGTCCGCCGCGCTCCTATCTGCGAAGGCCTCTGCAGATCGCCATAGCTGGGTGAGCTCGACGAACCCCTTGCGGCCGAAAACACACTGAAGTAAAACTGGCTTACCAGTAGCGATCTGCTTCACTTACTGGAGCACTTCGCGGTCTGCCCGGGCCTGGGTCTAGACCTCGTCATGCGCCAGGCGCAGCTTCTCGAGCTCTGCGCTCGCCCCCTTTTCCTTGTTCGGAAGGGCGTCGCGCTCCTGGTACACGCCCTTCAGGGTCTTCTCTACTTCCAGGACCCGTGCCTGGTCCTTGCCCCTAGCCACCTTTTCGGCGGCCAGATCCTTCTCGGCCTTGGTGGCCGCAGCCTTCTGCTGCTCGGCCTCTTGCCAAGCTTTCGCCAGCTCGGCCTTAAGCGCCTCAAGCTCTGCCGTAGCAGCTGTCATGTAAAATAGCTCGGCGTTAGCATTAAAAAAAATTAGAGCATTTTCAAAGTAAAATTGATACCCTCGCAACTTCTTGAAGTTTTCCTTGAGATAGCTTGATCTGCTTCTGCATCAGATCGAGGTCCTCCTAGGACCTCTTGAGCTTCCGGTTCATCTCTGCTATCTCCTCGGAGGCAGAGTTCGGAGCCGAGGTGGATACCTGCAAGCATACACTCACGCCTTAGTCCTTGTTTTCGACTTCAATCCCCTGGTCAGTCCTTTTTTGAAGGCCGGCCAGAGTCTTAGGGGCTACTGGATTAGCGCCTAATGTTCTTAAGCTTCGACCCCAAAGCCAGTTTCTCAAAACTAGGTTTGGGCTCGGGGGCTACTGGCTGGCTATGCTCTTACAAGTGCTACGCTACGATATAAGCAAAAAGTCTTCGGACAAAAGCCCGCTTTCACAAGCAATTCTAAGCATGGAGGTTATTTGTAATACAAATATAAAGAAGCATACCTCGAAGATCTTGACGAGGCCCTTGAAGACCTCATGCATTCCGGCCTCTGCGGACCGGAAGCCATGTAGCGCCGTGCCAATCAAGGCACGGTGCTCTTCTGCGATGGAGGATCCCGTCAAGGCTACCTCCATCTCCTCGGCCCATCCCGCGGCAGCCCGCCCTGGGGCGGGAGGCGGGGGCGGTACAACATCTGAACCCACCACCGAGGTGCTGGGAACGAGGGTCTCCGGCTGTGGCGTTGGCGCCGGAGATTGTTCAGGCTGGGCCAGACATCTTGGGGACCACGGGGACTGCCTCTCCTTGGCCCTGTGGGGCCGGTCCTCGCACAGAGCGCGTCCCACCGTATGAGGTATGCCATCTCGGACTTAGGCTGGTGATAACGCGGGCGGGAGCGGGGGCGGTACCGCCCGCACTGGGGCGAGAGGCGGGCGGGAGCGGGGCGAGAGGCAGCGGCCGGGCGACGGATCCCTCGCCGGGCGGGAGCGCCCGCTATCGCCCCGCTCTCGCCCGCGTTGGCGGCGGTAGGCGGGCGGTAGTGGGGCGGGAGGAGGGGCGGCGCGCTGGCGTGGCGGGCGGTAGGGCGGGCGGTAGTCGCGGCGGCAACGGCTAGCTGACGTGGCGCGCTGTGATTCGTCCACGTCGGCTAGAATGTATTATTTTTTTAATTATGTAATTTTTTTATTTATTATGCAATTTTATTAATTATTTGTAATCAGTAAAATTTTTAGTTGAATAAAATTATTTTCTTGCATTATTTTGAATGTCTAAAGAAATGCGAGTGAAATAACTAAATCTGAGGAGAGAGAAGCTGACGTGGCTATAGCCTGCCACTACAGCCCGTGCACTGGCACCGTGAGGTGAGAGTGGGGTGAGAGTGGGGGTAAAAGCTGACGTGGCGGGGCGGTAGTGGGGCGGTATTGATGAAGATAATACATAGTGCCTGCATTGTGCTTATTGATGGAAACACCGAAAGTTAAGCATTATCACTGCATTTCACAGGGCATTACTGTCAATCGGGCCTCAACTCAACCATCATTAACAGAGACTTGACACCACAATGATGACCATGTATTGCTATCAGTTGATCTTCATGGCATCCATGATGTTCTTGCCGTCGAGCTTGCTGGAGAACACGAGCTTCGTATACTCCTCGACGCTCACACTCCTGTACCGCGGCTCCTCGTCTCCGACGACCTCCTCCAGCGGCCCGTACATGGTGCCGAACTTTCCGTTGTGGAACGTCGCGATGGACATCCGCTCCTCGCGTGTGTTCACCACCGCCCTGTGCTCGACGCTCTTGTAGTTCCCGTTGGTGAAGACCTCAATCACGTCGCCGACGTTGACGACGAGGGCGCCAGGTAGCGGCGTGACCGAGAGCCAGCCGCCGTTCCTCCTGATCTGCAGCCCCGGGACCGGGCTGACCTGCAGCAGCAGCAGCGTCAGCCCGACCGCGTCCGAGTGCGGCGACAGGCCCAGTATCCTGTCCACCTGCGCCTCCGGGCAAGGCGGGTAGTAATTCATCCTCACTGACTGCGACGCCGCGAGCCTCGTCAGGTCCGAATGGTCTCTCACGCCCAGGTTCTCCGCCATGGCTCCCAGCAGCTCGCCTGCCACTCTTTGCACCTCAACAGAGTAGTTCTCCAAACAATTCCTGCCGCAACGACAAACAAATCAACCGGAGCTCATCACACAGCAGTATGGACTGTATGGTGGCTACGAATGCAACCTCAATGGTACGTATACAATTTTCTTCTGCCAGTTGACTACTTCATGTTCATGGATTTACTTACTTGAACGTGGAAGGGCGGGACGGCCAGAGGTGGAGATCGCGGTAGCTGGGCGGCTGCGTGAGGAGGAAGAACATGTCCGCCCAGTCGAGCGTCTGCTCCTCCGAGACGACGAACGCCTGGCCGTACCCCTCGACTCCCCCGGGCTCCTGCGCGAGGGCCGCCTTCTCCGCCAGCGGGAGCGCGAAGAATTCCATGACGTTCCGCTTCATCTCCTCAAGGATCTCCTCACGTATCCCGTGGTTCACCACCTGGAAGAAGCCCCAGTCCTCGCAGGCCGAGCGCAGCCTGGAGGCCTCCTCATCTTGTCCGCCGTTGAGGAGCCGGCCGAGGTCGATGACGGGGACGTGCTCTTGCTCCTCGCCGGCAGGGGCGTCAGCGCGCAGGTCGACCGTGTTGGGCTGAGGCCGCACGTAGCGGCGGAGGAGGGTGGGCGTGAGCGTGAGCTCGTCGGTCCGGGCGGCGAGGTCCTGCACGTTGGGCACGGGCAGCGAGCCGCCAAGATTCCGCCGCTTGGCGTCGTCCATCGGATCAGACAAAGATTGTTATGCTTGCTCACACAGCTCACCTCGTAAGTGATTTATCTTGCAGGTGAAAGCCAGTCGGCATGTTTGTTCGAGGGTGCGGTGCTCATGGCGTTGGCCACGTTGAGGAAGAAGACGAGATCGACCTACAGAACTACGTACTAGATTGCAACAAGCTAATTTAGCTGCTGTGCAAATGCCACCAGAAAAGTCCAGATGCTGACCCGGCAGCTACTAGCCTACTACTCCTACCACTTTGGTTGTCTCTGTAAAGAAGAGAAGCGAATTATTTTTGAGGAAGCGAATTACGTCATGTCCTCTCGTGTGCTACAAGCTTGCTGCATCTAGAAGGAACTTAGTGTTAGTGCAGGGAGACTTGTGCGAGATCTCACATTAGGTGGGATCAATGAGATCGATTTATTTTTAAAAAAAAATCTACATGTTTAAACATTCTCAAAAAAATTGTAGACACACATCAATGGTTGTTCAAGCTCAAAAAATTTCAGCTCCTAATTCGACCTACATTAATAGAAACAAAAAAGACAAAATTGAATGTGTATAGTGGCAAAGTACTATTCATCCAAAGCTGTCACTATTCACATTCGAATTTGTCTTTTTTGAATCTCCAAATGTACATCGAGTTTTGAGCTGATTTTTTTCGGAGTCGTAAACATACCCCACATGGTTGTTGTCAAATAATTTTCGATTTTCTTCGAAATGTCTAAATATGATTTTTTTTTTGGATTGATCTCACGATCTCACCTAATGTGAGATCTCATACAAGTCTCCCCCGTGTTAGTGCAATGCCGTTCTCGGGCGTCCTAAATGATATTCGTCATGTCAGCTCTTATCGTATGCTCCCCAAGAGTAACAACAACAACAACAACAACAACAACAACAACAACAAAATGTAAGAAATTCTCTTTCGCGTAAATTACCTTTTGAGGTGGGAGTTTAGGATACCCAGCCAGGCCAGCCCCTTCGCCTCTTCTCCAAGCAAAAAAAGGCTAGGGTTTCTGCTCCCGTCGAACGCCGCTAATCTGCCTCATCTCCTCTGGCCTCAAGCATCGTCGGAGAGCGTGTGGAGGTGTGTTTCCGCCGGATCTCGCAGGATTCGATCGACGTTTGTCTTTCGTGGATCCAGTCTTCATTCATCTTCGTCAGTGTGTCTTTTGGTTGTATTCTTTCGATCTACGCTTCTCTTCATCTGCGGCGGTCGTTGTTCTGGTGCGCTGGTCCTATATGACCTTAGCACGATGACTTCCCGACTATCTAATACAACAAGTTTTGCCCGGCTCCAGGGAGGGAGGGGTGATGACGGCGGCGCGTCTTCGGCTCGCTTCAGTGCTTGTAGTCGTCGCTAGGTGGTCTACGGATCTAGATGTAATTTTTTATTATTTCTGATGTTTGTTGCACTACCATGATTTATGATGAATAGATCGAAAGTTTTCAAGCAAAAAATGTAAGAAATTGAAGAAAAAAAACTGCTTTTTCGATAGTGAAAACTCACATCTCTTTAGATATACGCAAAAAATTATTTTGATACACATTGACATCTCTTTTTGCAAGAAAATAACATTTCTTTCCCGCCGCCCATTTTCCCCGGCCACCTTGCTCTCCAGCCCCCTCCCCTTCTCCTCCCAGCACATCCACCGGCTTTGGTGCCTCCCTTCGCCCGGTGCGGGGGGCGAAGCGATAGATCTGCGGCGGCGGGTTTTGGCGCATCCTGCCGGCCGGATTTGCCGATTCCGGCCACCGGCGATTGCGCCTTGCCATGGATTGGCTAGGTACCGGACCACACAGCCCCGGCAATGCCTCGGCGCCGCATGCAGGTGTCGAGTCCTCCTCTAGCCGCTCGGATCTACCCCGTCGTCGGTTCGCCTGCAAAGCCACGGCCGGCCGTCGCCCTGGCTCGGTACTGGCCCAGAGGCTTGCCGGCTCACCGTTCCCGCTCATAAAGTGCGATGACTGCCGCGGCAGGTCGTGCGCCGCGTTTCTTCGATGCCGGAGCATCCCCAATGGGTGTTCACCAAGTGCAAAAATGATGGGGTACGTGCTTCTGTTGGTTCGGTTTTGCTCTCGGTTTCGACGAAATTTCGGTAGCTTATTTGCTCAAATTTGTGTGTAGGAGGGATGCAAGTTTTGGTTTTGGGAAGAAGAATACATCGATCTTTTGATCGAACGGAATTTGCTAGATGTCCGTGCACTTGTATCTAGAATTGAAGTTAGAGATGAGACTAAAGAAGAGACCAAAGGGGAAGCAACGTCTACTTCTTTACAATCGAAGAAGAAAGAAGTTGTGAAGCTCAAGAATCCGCAGATCAACAATGAAGACATAAAGAAGATATTAGTTCAACTAGTGGGAGCAGTTATGGAAATTGGACATCTTCTAAAATGTCTAATTGTGGTTCTTGTTTTCTTTGGTCTTGCTCTCGTAGCAAAGAATTGGTGAATGTATGTATCAAAAATGTGTCTGATGAAATAAAAAAATGTTTGAATGGCAACCAAAAATAAGTGTACACAATAAAAATAGGAGGCATGCAGGCCGCGAGGACAAAAAATGCGTCCGCGCGTTGGGCGCACCGTCGACCCAAACGCAAAAGGGGGTGGACATGCCGACCCAAACGGACAAAAGGCGGACAAAGCGCGCGTCCGTTTGGGTCGGCGCGTTGGAGTTGCTCTTATTTCTCTATCCGCCATCAGATCCAGGCCAGGACGAACCGCCAGCCACATCCAGCCGCCCTCTCCTCACCTCCACCCACCATCGATCTAGCCCTACACGGCCACCCCTCTAAACTGGCGCACCATCAGATTGTCCCTGCGAGCCTGCACCCCCTCATCCCACTCGAAGCATCAACCCTCGAACTCGCCTCCACCAGCTAAGGCTCGTTCCTGGCCGAGGGCTTGCCAACATTCCCGGGCCTCACTATGCTCGCCCCGGCATCGCCTTCGGCAGCCTCGGTGTTCCACGTCAACTGCTTCCTTCTACCACGAATCGCCCGATCCAAATTTGAAAATCAGGCAACTTCTAGCTAAACTATTTCCTTAAATACATGGATTATTCTTTTGAAATAAAGGAACACTCGATTTGATATGCGTGAGCATTTCATCTGCAACACTTAAATATTTTCTTATTTTTGCACTATTTTTGCGAAATTCATGAAGATATATATAGTTATATACTTTAAAAAATTATATTTTGAGTTCTCTTTTTTTCCAGAACTTATTTTGAGTTCTCTTAGAATCTGTATATGAATGGATTATGCCTATCAATGGGCCGCACGAAGTGCTGGTCCACGTTGAAACCCTACAGGCGAGTGGGCCTATACTGCTGGCATATAAGCATCACATATAAACGGAGCTCCTAATTGACGCGTTTTGCGCCAGTTAACGAGCTGGCGCTCGTACGGTCGCTTGCATCGGCCGGCCCACCAGCGCGCTCGCTTGCTCGAAAAAAAATCATTCGCAACTGTTGAACGACTGCTCGCTCGCTCGGAAAAAAAATCAGAAAATCCAACAAAACGCAAAAAAAATAGCGAATTCAAAAAAAATCATGCATTTGAAAAAAAATCATGAATTCGAAAAAAGTTCAAAATTTTGAAAAAAGAGGTTTCACGAATATGGAAAAAAGTTCATCAATTTTGGAAAAAGAGTTCACCCTTTTTTAGAAAGGTTTATCGATTTTAAAAAACAATTCAAAATATAAAAATAGTTCATCAATTTGGCAAGAAACCTAAGCTATCGTTTCTTAAAGTTTGGGGATGCGACACTTATGTCAAGAGGCTTTAGCCTGATAAGCTCGAACCCAAAGCGGAGAAGTGCGTCTTCATATATAGGATACCCTAAAGAGACCACTGGGTATACCTTCTATCACAGATCCAAGGGCAAGATCTTTGTTGCCAAGAATGGTTCCTTTCTAGAGAAGGAGTTTCTCTCGAAAGAAGTGAGTGGGAGGAAAGTCGAACTTGATGAGGTAATTGTACCTTCTCTCGAATTGGAAGGTAGCACATCACAGAAAGAAGTTCCCGTGATGTCTACACCAGCCAGAGAGGAAGCTAATAATGATGATCATAAAACTTCGGATCAAGTTACTACTGAACTTTGTAGGTCAACTAGGGTACGTTCCGCACCAGAGTGGTACGGTAATCCTGTCTTGGAAGTCATGTTATTGGACAACGGTGAACCTACGAACTATGAAGAAGCAATGATGAGCCCGGATTCTGACAAATGGCTTGAGGCCATGAAATCCAAGATAGGATCCATGTATGAGAACCAAGTATGGATTTGGTAGACTTACCCAATGACCGGCATGCCATTGAGAACAAATGGATCTTTAAGAAGAAGACAGACGCTGATGGTAATGTCACCTTCTATAAAGCTCGACTTGTCGCAAAGAGTTTTCGACAAGTTCAAGGGGTTGACTACGATGACACCTTCTCACCCGTAGTGATGATGAAGTCTGTTAGAATTATGTTAGCGATTGCCACATTTTACGATTATGAAATCTGGCAGATGGATGTGAAAACCGTGTTCCTTAATGGTTTCCTTAAGAAAGAGTTCTATATGATGCAACCGAAAGGTTTTATTGATCCTAAGGATGCTAATAAGGTATGCAAGCTCCAGCGATCCATCTATGGACTGGTGCAAGCATCTCGGAGTTGGAATATACTCTTTGATGAGGTGATTAAAGCTTTTGGTTTTATACAAAGTTTTGGAGAAGCTTGTATTTACAAGAAAGTGAGTGGGAGATCTGTAGCATTTTTAATACTGTATGTGGATGACATATTATTGATTGGAAATGATATAGAATTTCTGGAAAGCACAAAAGGTTATTTGAACAAGAGTTTTTCAATGAAAGACCTGGGTGAAGCTGCTTACATATTTGGCATTAAAATCTATAGAGATAGATCAAGACGCCTAATAAGACTTTCACAAAGCACATACCTTGACAAGATTTTGAAGAAGGTCAAAATGGACCAGTCAAAGAAGGGGTTCTTGCCTGTGTTGCAAGGCATGAAGTTGAGTAAGACTCAAAGCCCGACCACGGCAGAAAAAGAGAATGGATGAAAGTCGTCCCCTATGCCTCAACCATAGGCTCTATAATGTATGCCATGTGACACGTCTCCAACGTATCTATAATTTATGAAATATTCATGCCATGTTTACAATAATTTTATATGGTTTTGCTGCACTTTTATATGATTTTTATGGACTAACTTATTAATCTAGTGCTAGTGCTAGTTGCTGTTTTTTGCATGTTTTTTGTTTCGCAGAAAAACCATACCAAACGAAGTCCAATCATGATAAGATTTTATGGAGATTTTTTTTGGAATATATGTGATTTTCAGGAAAAAGAATCAACACAAGACGGTGCCTGAGGGTCCCACAAGGCTACCCGGCGCGCCCTACCCCCCAGGGCGTGGGATGTTGCCTTGTGGGCACCTCGTAAGTTGGTTGGAGCCCTTCTTCGGCCGCAAGGAAGCTTATATCAAGAAAAAAAATCGTTTTAAAATTTTAGCCCGATCGGAGTTACGGATCTCCGGATATTTGAGAAACGATTTTCGACCAGAAACAGAGTCGCGAGAAACAGAAGACAACAGAGAGATCCAATCTAGGGGAGAACCTCCTCTCTTCCCATAGGGCCAAGGAAGAAGAAGAAGAAGGAGGGGGCCCCTTCCCCCTCTCCTCCGGTGGCACCGGGACGCCGCCGGGGACATCTCCTCCATCACCATTACCACCAACTTCTCCTCTATTCTCATGGTGATGTGTGAGTAGTTCATCCTCGAGGCTGAGGGTATGTACTAGTAGCTATGTGTTTGATCTCTCTCTCATGTTCTTGATTTGGCACGATCTTGATGTACCACGAGCTTTGTTAATATAGTTGGATCATATGGAGTTCTTCCCTCTCTATCTTGTTGTGATGAATTGAGTCTTTCCCTTTGAGGTTTCATTGTTATCGGATTGAATATTTTGGATTTGAGAACACTTGATGTATGTCTTGCATGTGGATACCCACGGTTGCAATGGGGTATTCTATTAATTCACTTGATGTATGTTTTGGTAATCAACTTGCGGATTCCCGAGGTGACATTGGGGTAATCTAGCCATAAGGGTTGATGCACGCTTTCGTCCTACTTTCTCCGATAGAAACTTTGGGGTACTCTTTGAAGTTTTTTGTGTTCGATTAAATATTATGAATCTGAAATTGCTTGATGCATATCAAATAATTGACTCACGGATACTTGTGGTGACATTGGAATATCTAGGTGACATTAGAGTTGATTGATGCGTATCATATGGTGTTATTTTAGTATGAACTCTAGGGCTGTTTGTGACACTTATAGGGATGGCTCAATAGATTGATCGGAAAGGATAACTTTGAGGTGGTTTTGCTACCTACGACAATTTCTTCTTATGTTCTCCGTTTGCTAGGAACTTTGGAGTGATTCTTTGTCGCACGTTGAGGGATTGTTATATGATTTAATTATGTTAGCATTGTTGAGAGATTGCACTAGTGAAAGTATGAACCCTAGGCCTTGTTTCCAAGCATTGCAACACTGTTTTTACTCACTTTTGTTACTTGCAACCTTGCTGTTTTTATTTATTCATATTATAAAAACCTATTTCTACCATCCATACTACACTTGTATCACCATCTCTTCGCCGAACTAGTGCACCTATACAATTTGCCATTGTATTGGGTGTGTTGGGGACACAAGAGATTTCTTGTATTTGATTGCAGGGTTGTTTGAGAGAGACCATCTTCATCCTACACCTCCCACGGGTTGATAAACCTTAGGTCATCCACTTGAGGGAAATTTGTTGCTGTCCTACAAAACTCTGCGCTTGGAGACCCAACAGAGTCTACAAGAATAAGGTTGCATAGTAGACATCAAGCTCTTTTCTGGCACCGTTGCCGGGGAGGTGAGTGCTTGAAGGTATATCTTTAGATCTTGCAATTGAATCTTTTAGTTTATTGTTTGTTCACTAGTTTGGTTTTATAAAAGAAAACTAAAAAATGGAATTGAGATTGCCTCAAATGCTTCATCTTTATAATATCTTTCTTGAAAATGATGGATTGGAAAATTGTGCCAAAGTGTTAGAAGAAGAATTCAATAAAATGTTTGGCATAAAATCTTTGAATGATAAGCATGATTGCAATGTTGTTAGTATGAATTATTTGAATATCCATGATGCTAATGATATGCAAAGCCATAAGCTTGGGGATGCTATGTTTGATGCAGATGATCTTTTTAGTCCCCCTAGTTTTGATGAGCAAATTTATTATGATTGCATGCCTCCTGTTTATGACTATTACAATGATGAAAGTGGGTTTGGAAGAGTGTCAACTTTATGTAATAACGATCCCACTATTTTGGAGGGTGTTGAATCTTGTTGGAATAATTATAAAAGTAGATTTGGAGAAGTCATGACTTTATTTAGTGACGAATCCACTATTTTGGAAGAGGTTTCAATTGATTATGACAATAAAGTTGCTATCTATGATGATTATGGTGATGACATGTATGCTATAAAGAGTAATGATAACCTTGAAACTTGTCATCATGATTTTAATGTTCAATTTGATTATGTCAATCAAGTATCATATGATAGTTATTTCATTGAATTTGCTCCCACCACTATTGATGAGAATAAATTTGCTTATGTGGAGAGTAATAAAAATTCTATGCTTGTGGATCATGAAAAGAATGATTTATGTGAAGGTTATATTGTTGAATTTGTTCATGATGCTACTGAAAATTATTATGAGAGAGGGATATATGCTTATATATATATATATATATATATATATATTTCAACAATATCAAGTTTCATCTCTTTATGTTGAAAGTTTTGAAGTCATGCTTGTTTTGCCTTCATATGCTAGTTGATTCTTGCTCCCATAAATTGTTTGTTCACAAAATCTCTATGCATAAGAAGTGGGTTAGGCTTAAATGTGCCAGTCATATGCTTCAGGATGCTCCCGTTATTTTTCAATTCTTTACTTTTATGTGAGTATCATTGAAATCATCATGCCTAGCTAAAAGGCTTTAAAGAAAAGAGCTCGTTGGGAGGCAACACAATATTTATACCTACTGATTTTATGTGTCCACATGATTAAGCTACTGTAGTAATCATGTTTTATATATTTTCTTTCAATAATGTGCCAAGTGAAGCCTTTGGGATAGTGTGGATGCTTGTTGATTAGATTTTGTGCAAAAACAGAAAAAATTTCGTCCAGTGCTGGAATTTCTATTCTGTACTGGAGCATGACAAAATTCTGAAATTTTTACACGGAACTGGATTACAATTTTTTTATGTTTCCTAATTTTTAAGAATTTTTGGAGGTACATAAGTATGCTTTTTAATTCGCTCACTACATGCTGTTCTGTTTTTGACAGATTCTGTTTTTAATGCATAGTTTGCTTGTTTTATAGTTTCTATGGCTTATATTGGTCAATATAAATTGTAGAAATGATAGAGTACAGTAGGTATTGTTTGAGAAAAATTATGAATCTTTTCTTGACACTACCAAAGTGAATGATTTATTTTCATACTAACCTATCTCACGGAGTTTCGTTAAGTTTTATATGATTGAAGTTTTCAAGTTTTGGGTGAGATGACGATTTGAGGAGAAAGGAGTGGCAAGAACCTAATATTGGGGATGCCCAAGGCACCCCAAGGTAATATTCAAGGAATAATCAAGCTTCCAATCTTGGGGATGCCCCAGAAGGCATCCCCTCTTTTGTCTTCAACACTATCAGTAACCTCACTCGGAGCTATATTTTTATTCGTCACATATTATGTGTTTTGCTTAGAGAGTCGTTTTATTTTAGTTTGATTTGCTTAATGTTATTAATAATCATGTTTGCACTTTTTTATTTCAATAAAATGCCAAGTATAGCCTTTACCATGCTCAGTTTGCAAGTTTATGTGTTGCTATATGAAAACAGAAAGTTTTCTGTTATGTCCAGAATATTCCTGAATAGTCAGAACATGATAAAAATCTTAAATTTTTACACAGTAAGCATGCATGAGTTCTATGTCACGTGGTAATTTTCATAATTTTTGGATTAAGGGAAGTATGAATTTTTATTCCCCCTTTACAGACTGTTCTGTTTATACAGATTTCGGCTATAGTTGTGTTGTTTACATATGTTTGCTTGTTTAATGTTTCTATTTGTGGATAGGAGTATTAAATATGCAGAGGCATTTAGTATGCAATGTTTAATTATAATTTTATTGATTTGCTACAGTAGAGAGTGTTAAGGTTTTTAATTGATTTGTACTAACTTATCTCACGAGTTCTTGTTGAGTTTTGTGTGGATGAAGTTTTTAAGACTTAGGAGAAGCCGTGATATGAGAGGAATTAAGGAAACACAAGAGCTCAAGCTTGGGGATGCCCAAGGCTCCCCAAGATAATATTCCAAGAAGTCTCAAGCAACTAAGCTTGGGGATGCCCCGGTAGGCATCCCACCTTTCTTCATCAACACCTATCGGTTAGCATATGACTGCATAATAAAGGTTGTTATCACAAGGGGCAATATAACGTGACGTTCCTTTGCATTAAGAGCTTGCACATCCAAAAATAAAAAGCGCATGACAACCTCTGCTTCCCTCTGCGAAGGGCCTATCTTTTAATTTATGTATTTACTTTTATGCAAGAGTCAATAGTATTACTTCTCATTTCAACCTTAATTATTCTCTAGTTGGCAAGCATCATGTGGTGGGTAAAGATCCAGGCACATATGGCCAGTCAAATATATTCGATCATGAATTATTACTATTGACAATTATCTCTATGATAAATAAGTTGGGAGGCGAAACATTGAGCCCCTATCTTTCTCTGTGTTCGATGGATGCCATTTGCTCTAAAAATATGCTTTGAGTACTAGCAATCATAGAAGACTATATGATAATTGAGTATGTGGAGCTCTTACTTAGACTTTGTTGAAAATAAGTTGAATTACAATTGTTTGGTGACTAAGAACATAGGTTGTTAAGTTTCAAGAGAATGCACTTTTTAACCATAACATGTGAATTGATTACTACTTTATCATGATGAGTTTTATGAGAAAGAGTTGCTGTTATGATGCTAGGAAAAGTGATAGAAATTATCATTGATCAAACTTATGCACTATGCTAGCATTCACACTTCATAAATTTTTTCTTTTATCATTTACCTACTCGAGGACGAGCAGGAAGTAAGCTTGGGGATGCTGATACGTCTCCAACGTATCTATAATTTATGAAGTATTCATGCCATGTTTATTATAGTTTTGTATGATTTTGGTGCACTTTTATATGGATTTTATACAATTACATGGACTAACATATTAACCTAGTGCCCAGTGCCAGTTGCTGTTTTCTACTTGTTTTTGGTTTTCCAGAAAATCCATATCAAATCAAGTCCAAATGCAGCGAAACTTTTTGACAATTTTTTCTGGAAGGAAACAGACCCAGGAAGCTTCGGGGGAACAGTAGAAGACCCACAGGGGCCCCACAAGCCACCTGGGTGCGCCACCCCTCCCCAGGCGCGCCCTAGTGCCTCGTGGGCCCCCTGTGGCCCTTCTTCGCGTGATTCCAACGCCAAAAATTCTTATAAATACGAAAACCCCCAGAAATAACCCTAGATTTTGGACTCCGCCGCTGCAAGCCTCTGTACCTTCGAAATACCATCTGGAGCCCTGTTCTGGCACCCTGTCGGAGGGGGGAATCATCACCAGAGGCCATCTTCATCATCCCGGCGGTCTCCATGACGAGGAGGGAGTAGTTCACCCTCGAGGCTAGGGGTATGTACAAGTAGCTATGTGTTTGATCTCTCTCTCGTGTTCTTGATTTGGCAGGATCTTGATGTACCGCGAGCTTTGTTAATATAGTTGGATCATATGGTGTTTCTCGCTCTCTATCTTGTTGTGATGAATTGAGTTTTTGCCTTTGAGGTTTCACTATTATTGGATTGAATACTTTTATGGATTTGAGAACACTTGATGTATGTCTTGCATATGAATACCCGTGGTGACAGTGGGGTATTATATTGATTCACTTGATATATGTTTTGGCACTCAACTCGCGGATTCCCGAGGTGACATTGGGGTAATCTATGCATAGGGGTTGATGTATGTTTTCGTCCTACTTTCTCCGGTAGAAATCTTGGGGCACTCTTTGAAGTTCTTTGTGTTGGATTGAATATTATGAATCTGAAGTTATTTGATGCATATCGTATAATCAACTCACGGATACTTGTGGTGACATTGGAGTATCTAGGTGACATTAGAGTTGGTTGATGTGTATCATATGGTGTTATTCTAGTATGAACTCTAGGGTTGTTTGTGACACTTATAGGAATACCTCAATAGATTGATCGGAAAGAATAACTTTGAGGTGGTTCCGTACCCTACAACAATTTCTATCTTATGTTCCCCGCTAATAGGAACTTTGGAGTGATTCTTTGTCGCACGTTGAGGGATTGTTATATGATCCAATTATGTTAGCATTGTTGAGAGATTGCACTAGTGAAAGTATGAACCCTAGGCATTGTTTCTAAGCATTGCAATACCGTTTGTGCTCCGTTTTATCACTTTCTACCTTGCTGGTTTTCTATTTTCAGATTACAAAAACCTATATCTACTATCCATACTACACTTGTATCACCATCTCTTCGCCAAACTAGTGCACCTATACAATTTTCCATTGTATTGGGTGTGTTGGGGACACAAGAGATTTCTTGTATTTGATTGCAGGGTTGTTTGAGAGAGACCATCTTCATCCTACACCTCCCATGGATTGATAAACCTTAGGTCATCCACTTGAGGGAAAATTGCTACTGTCCTACAAAACTCTGCGCTTGGAGGCCCAACACGAGTCTACAAGAATAAGTTGTGTAGTAGACATCAGGAGGTACCAAAGTGATCCAGGTGTAGATCACTGGACAGCAGTCAAAAATATCCTTATGTACCTAAAGAGGACTAAGGACATGTTTCTCGTTTATGGAGGTGACAAAGAGCTCGCCGTAAAGGGTTATGTCGATGCTAGCTTCGACACAGATTCGGATGCCTCAAACTCTCAAACCGGATACGTATTTATATTGAATGGTGGAGTAGTCAGTTGGTGCAGTTCCAAGCAACGCGTCATAGCTGGATCTACATGTGAAGTGGAATATATAGCTGATTCGGAAGCAGTGCAAGAAGGAGTACGGATGAAGGAGTTCATATCCGATCTAGGAGTGTAACCTAGTGCATCGGATCCAATGACTATCTTTTGTGACAACACTGGTGCTATTGCCATTGCCATGGAGCCTGGGTTTCATAAGAAGACCAAGCACATCAAACGACGCTTCAACTCCATCCGTGATTACATCAAGGAGGGAGACATAGAGCTTTGCAAAGTACATACGGATCTAAATATGGCAGACCCGTTGACTAAACCTCTTCCACGAGCAAAACAGGATCAGCACCAGAACTCTATGGGTGTTAGATACATTACGATGTAAACTAGATTATTGACTCTAGTGCAAGTGGGAGACTGTTGGAAATATGCCCTGTAGGGTAACGCAGTACAAAACAAAAAATATTCCGCACTACGAACACGCCCAGGATCACTATGGAGATGCATACAAGGTTTTGATCTGATCATTACCGACTCGTAGCGCAACGGAAGTAGAGTCGATGAAGATCGTCGGTGCAGATCCCCACAACTAGGATTTACAACCTCCCAACTGCGAGGATGTTCTCCCTCGTCTGCCCCTTGGACAGTCTCTCGGACAGGATTCGGGAGGCAGTCGGACAGTCCCTCGGACGGTGTCTCGGACAGCCCTTCGGGAGGTCCCTCGAACTCGGACGGTATCTTGGACAGCCCTTCGGGAGGACCCTCGAACAGCCCCTCGGGCAAAAGATCGAACCTACGACCTCTCTACGGGGTTGGACACATACGGTGTCAGCTATCCGACAGGGCTTCGCCGTCCAGAACTAGTTCCCACCGGAACCCAGACAGCCTTTCGGCTCTACGAAACTATTTCGTGGGATGGAGAGAGAAAGCCAGATCATGCATGGCATTTGTATGTGAGAGAAGAGTGAGTGTGGAGAGCTCATCTCCACCTCTATTTATAGGAAAACGAAGGGGTAGGGTGGCACTTGAAAAACCCAAAATGCCCATGCTTTATGTCCCACATAAAAAGCAAGATGGGGAGGCTTCCAAATAGTGTTGCCTGCATCACCATGCTTGCACCACCATCCCTGCATCATCCCCTAATAGTGTTTCCACTATTTACAATAGTGTTTCCACTATATACATATAGTGTTCCCACTATTTACATATAATGTTTTCACTATTCAGAATAGTGTTTCCACTATTAATGAAACATTTTTCCACGGTCGTTTAATCCAAAAATATTTCTATAGGTCCAGAACATTTCCAGTACCCCCTAAAATAATTCTGGACGCGTTCCGAAACATTTCTGGATCAATGATTTTCATCAACGAAAAGCAACCAAAGCATTTCCGGCTGCTCCGGAACATTTCCGGTTTTTTCTCCGGAAAAATTCCAGAAGTTCCCAGAACAATTCTGGTACCTCCAAAAAGTTCCAGGCGCATGCCAAAACCTTTTTGGCTCAATGGTTTACTCCGAAACAACCTTTTGGTTTTACCGAAACTTTTCCGGTGTTCTCTCCAGAACTTTTCCGTTTGTCTCCGAAACTTTTTTCCGTGACTTTCTCTCAGACTCCCTATCTAGTATTCAGCAGATAGATGACCCTTAAGCATGTGACCCTATAGGTTCGGTGAAGTATAGACATGACCGGAACACTTTTCGATCAATGATCAATAGCAGAACCGTGGACACCCATATTGACCCCTATACCCACACGAATAAATATTCGAGTGAACCTCCAGTTTGCCGTGTGCTATTCCTGTTGCTTCGCGATATGTTACAAACACCTGAGGTGAGACTTATCTGCATCCCCGTGGATCAACAACTTTTGTCCACTATGCTAGTTACCTCGTTACCGGTTTTGTTCTCTTTTCTTGTTCCCGTGTTCCGGCATCCCTGTGATCAAATCACATTGTGTCTGGCCAGACGATGATGGATACCGTAACACCAAGAGGGCCCAGAGAATATCTCTCCATCGTCGGAGGAGCAAATACCAATCTTGAGCTATCAAGTCCCTTGTCATACTTTCCCATGAACCCGTAAGCCGCCGTAATAGCCACCCAGTTACGGATGACGTTTAACAAACCCCAAAGTTCATGAAGCAAGCATGAAGAAATTCGATACTCTCATGGTCTAAGGAATTATGCAAACGTTAACTTTTTCTGTGTTATTAACCATTAACTTGTGACGAATGTATCTCATAGCATAACATCAAATCGAGTCGATTCAACACAAGTGTTCTCCTAACATTGTGCCCTCAAAAGTTGCTGGCATAGACATGCGCATGATCAGGAAAACATGATCATCATGCAATACTTGAGCCAGTCTTAGAGGCTTGACTAGGAATACTTTTTACCGTTTATTATTCCACACGTGCACATGGGTTTTCCTCAGAGCCTTTATGGATATACGGCTCGAGAACCATAGCAGTTATAGCACGGAATATAAACATAATTAGGAACATGGGGATAAATGATAACATTTATTATTGGCTCTAGGGCATATCTCCTACAGACTCCCACTTGCACTAGAGTCAATAATCTAGTCAATGCTAATGCACTTTACACCTATGGCATACCGGTGTAAAATATGCTTCGCTTGTGGTATAGTCTTTGTCTAACGGAACTGACAACTTCAGGTCTGTGTGTATCATTGCATATCCTTGCGTTTTCACGCTTTCACAAAATTCATATTTTGTGTGGACTTGGCTTTGAATATATGTGAATCACTGGTCAAACCTTGATTCCTCAGACTGAGCTATGGAGCAACTATCTACAATAGTGTTCCATTGACCAAAGCCTTCTTGGAACCATACTAAGTTGATTCAGCAACTTTTTTGTCACTTCTAAAGTGTTAACACACTTAGCCTTTGTTATAGATTTCGCCACAGTAACCTGTTTGGAACAATTCCAAATTACCGTGCCACCATATCATGTTTTACACAAAACCCTTAACTTAAATCGAAAATCGCTTGGAGCATTGATGAAGACTGTATCAATGTAATTACTTACAACGAGCACTTCATAATCTTCGCTTGCGAGAAAACATGTCATCAGTGCTACTATAGTACTCAACGACATTTTTCACTGTTGTCCCATGATCAGTACTTTGATCACGTTGGTATCTATACTCGCAACTGCTTGGGAGTACCGGACATATCTGGTTGTTTTACATACCATGGAATACATGATTAATCCAAAACACAAAAGTGTGTGGAATCTCCATCATGTATTTTGCTCATCAATGTTTTAGGACACTGAGTCTTGCAAAACTCTTTCCATGTGACTTCGGCAAGAATCACTTCTAGGTGTTCTCATGCTAAACCATTTTAGCATCTTTGTCAATATGTATTCTTGGTTTACCCTATTAGGCAATTTTATCTCCATATATATGTAGGAGATATTCCCTAGAGGCAATAATAAATGTTATTGATTATCTCCCTGTTCATAATTAGGTTTATGTTCCATGCTATAACTGCTATGGTTCTCGAGTCTGCAATAACCACGAGGCTCGGAGGAAGACTCATATACACGTGTGGAATAATAAACGGTAAAATGTATTCCTAGTCTGGCCTCTAAGACTGGCTCAAGTATTGCATGATGATCCTGTTTTCCTGATCATGGGCATGGCTATGCCGGCAATTTTGAGGGCGCAATGTTGGTAGAACACTTGTGTTGAATCGACCCGAATTGATGTTATGCTATGAGATACATTCGTCACTAGTTAATGGTTTATAACACAGAGATAGTTAATGTTTGCATAATTCCTTAGACCATGAGAGTATCGAGTTCCTTCGTGCTTGCTTCGTGAACTTTGGGGTTTGTTAAACGTCATCCGTTACTGGGTGGCTATTACGGCGGCTTACGGGTTCACGGAAAAGTATGTCAAGTAACTTGATAGCTCAAGATTGGGATTTGCTCCTCCGACGATGGAGAGATATCTCTGGGCCCTCTCGGTGTTACGGTATCCATCATCGTCTGGCCAGACACTTTGTGATTTGATCACGGGGATGCCGGAACACGGAAACGAGAAAAGAGAACAATACCGGTAACGAGGTAACTGGCATAGTGGACAAGATGTTGATCCACGGGGATGCCAACATGTCTCACCTCGGGTATTTGTAACATATCGCGAAGCAACAGGAATAGCACACGGCAACTGGAGGTTCACTCGAATATTCATTCGTGTGGGTATAGGGGTCAATATGGGTGTCCACGGCTCCGATGTTGATCATTGATCGGAAGGGGTTCCGGGTCATGTCTATACTTCACCGAACCTATAGGGTCACACGCTTAAGGGTCATCTATCTGATGAATACTAGACGGGGAGTCTGAGAGAAAATCACCGAAAAAGTTTTGGACGAAACGGAAACGTTCCGGAGAGGATATCGGAATAGTTCCGGTGAAACTGAAAAGTTGTTTCAGGGTATTCCATAAAGTCAAATTGGTTTTGGCACATGCCTGGAAATTATTGGAAGGTACCAGAATTGTTCTGGTAACTTCTGAGATTTTTCAGAGACAAAAACCGGAAATGTTCCGGACTGCCGGAACCGCTTTAGTTGCTTTTCACAAATGAAAATCACTAAACCGAAAAGTTGTTTCGGAGTACACCATAAAGTCAAAATGGTTTCGGCACATGCCTGATAATTCTTGGAGGGTGCCAGAATCGTTCTGGAAACTTTCTGGAATTTTCGGGGATGAAAACCGGAAATGTTCCGGAGCTGCCGGAACCGCTTCAGATGCTTTTCGCAAATGAAAATCACTAAACCGGAATTGTTTCGGATCGCGTTGAAAATTATTTTAGTGGGTACTAGAAATGTTCTAAGCCCACATGAATATTTTCAGTTCGAACGGACGCTGAAATATGTCATCGTGAATAGTGAAAGTGATTTTTGGATTACTTTTTGGAAAGCCACCTTTTTGGGCTTTTGCTCCAAAATATCTTGGAGATGACATGGATGGATGTGGCTGAAATTTCAGCCCCTCCACCCCTCCTTCTCCTATAAATAGAGGTGGAGGGGGCAGCCCAAAGCTCACTCCTTCTCACATACAAGTGCTATGACATTTCTGGCTTCTCTCTCCCTCCCAGCGAAATAGTTTCGTAGAGCCGAAAGGCTGTCTGGGTTCCGGTGGGAACTAGTTCTGGACGGCGAAGCCCTGCCGGATAGATGACACCGTATGTGTGCAACTCTGTAGAGAGATTGTAGTTTCGGTCTTAGTTCGAGAGTGCCTCCCGAAGGGCTGTCCGAGTTTCGATGGTCCTCCCGAAGGGCTGTCCGAGTGACTGTCGGAGTTTCGCTGGTCCTCCCGAAGGGCTGTCCGAGTGACTGTCCGAGTTTCGATGGTCCTCCCGAAGGGCTGTCCGTGACACCGTCCGAGGGACTGTCCGACCGCCTCCCGGAGGGCTGTCCGGGGGCGGATGAGGGTATACATCCTCGCGGTTGGGAGGTTATAATCCTAGCAGCAGGGATCTGCACCGCCGATCGTCATCGACTCTACTTCCGCTGCGCTACGAGTCGGTAACGAAATAGATCAAACCTTGTATGCAGTCTCCATAGTGATCCTGGGCTGGTACGTAGGTCGGAAAATTTTTGTTTTCTGCTGCGTTACCCTACAGTGGCATCAAGAGCCGTGCTATGCGTAGATGCAGGTTGCGATCTAGAATACATAGAGATGTATGGGTGTTGCACAATATAATTAGGTAGTAGATGAGATCTATTACTGAAAATTATTTGTGCGGGTAGCAGATGAAATCTGTTACCCGATGTTCTTGTTGCTTCCCTGGAATTTGCGTAGTCCTGATCTTGACGGCATGGTGGAATCTCACAAAGTTCTGGCAATCCGCGATCCTTTCATGCTGCTCCTGAGTATGCTGATTGACAGATCAACGAAGTGCTAACAGTTCTTTGGGTTCCACCATAGTTGAGAAAGATGGATGTTTCGCAGACGAAAGGGCAATGTAGATATGATCTGCACGGGGGTCACGCGTATGACGAAGTTCAGTATGGGGCTCGAGATTTTATTATCTCGTGTTTCATACACCCCGCAATGTTAATCTAGCAACTTGGATTATCGTGCTTGATGATGGACGTTGGTAGCTTCGGTTTGTTTCGAAACCTTAGAAGCCACGTAAAATAAAATTTTACATGAACCGATTAGAGGCGTCTAACTTGGTTTTGCAGGATGGTTTGCATGTGCATATGATGTGGTATAGCAGTGTTCATAATAATTTGATTATGTATGAGATGACTATATGATGTAAATTGATTAACATGTCCTGCGTGTCATGATTCGGCATGATGGCTGGAGCCATATGATTGCACTTTAATGACCTGCGTGTCAACCTTATGTAATGCACTTATTTTATTAGCTATAGAGATAGCAATATTATCTGGTGCATCGACAAGGTGGTGGCAATCTTCGCGAAGGTGAACACCGACGCGAATGCCGAAGACGAAGAAATGAAAGACTTGTCCGTCAGAAAGGGCTATACCATATCATGCTATTATGAATTGCCTAAGATGTTTATCCCTTATGATGCACCCTTCTTGATTGCGTGGTAGTCGCTTTTTATTAGGGTGATCTCTCACAAAAATATCAAGTAGTTAGTGTTCTCCCAAGTGTAGCACCGTCACGGCACCTAACTTTTCGGGGTGCGCCATGGATGCATGGGTACGAACGATTAGGGATGTGTGAGGCGGGTGAGGTCAGACCTCGCAGCAAGATCACTTGGTTGTCTTGACGTTCATGGCAGGATCGTCCTGAGCTCGGAACACACGCATCGAAAGATGAACAAGAGTCACATAGAGATGTGATCGGCAAGTTGGCCTACCGATTAAAATTCCCGTCATGAGATGATGATTCTATGGCGATGAATTGAAGTCTGGATCTTGTATCACTCAAAATCAATTATGAGAGATATTGATTTGAGTGGGAGCGCACTATAGAATTAACTTGTTTAATTCTCAGTGCAATTAATTTTGAACACTGTCTAAGTGTGGTTTGCATAATAGTTGTAGAATAATGGCTCGCGTTTCCACCTTCCCTATTAAAATTGAATAGCTGTTAAATATCTGGTTAAAACTTTACGGTTGGTAACGTAATGTGAGGATTGTCCTCTAGTGTGCCGAGAAGGATTTTTGTCCTATCGCATACTTTCGGTATTCTCCCGCTAATGCTATGGATCATGTGACTCTCGTCCTTCGATCCAAAAGCTAGAATTCCTTTTCAGTCAAAGTGCAATATGTTTGCTTCCGTGAGACCCGAACTTCGAAAGTTTGGATAGTTATGTGATATTCATGGAATCTGAAAATCATTTTCAAAGACAGACAAAGGCTAAAAGATATGAGATATCCAAAGCAATGTTTGTTTGCAAAACATTAGTAGAGTGTTTACTATACATTGGACTGATAAGAGAGGGATCCAGGAGAACGCCTATCATATGATGAAAGGTGAATAAAACAACAACTTAAAGAGAAAGGAAGTGTCCGAAGGGTGTTAGTAAGACTTTCACGCCTTGGAAGTCCGGGGCTAACGCCACTCTTAAGTTGGATGCTTCTTCTGAGAGTAGGAGAAATACTAAAAGTTAAACTGTTAGAAGTATAAAGGCAAAAGGAAAGAAGACTGGAAGATCCAGCTCATGTATGAATGTCATACAAGTTTTTGATGTATAGAAGGCTGGTCAAAGATATAGTTCTTGGGAATTATGGTTAAACATGTTAATCACTAATTCTTGGGTATTGTGAGTTAATCACAAAGATACCCGCTCGATTGCATTCTGTTGCAACTCGATGAAAGAACTACTGTGGCCTGAAAGACTAGCCAGGGATGAGGTTTAGATACACGCAGGGAACATAGTAAATGTTACTATGCCTTCCATCGGTGTATTCCCTATGTATTTAATTTCATAATTCATTTTAGAGTTTCACACTCTAGCCCTTTGCATAAGGTATCTTGCAAGAAGGTTGTTCATAAGAGAACTTTTGATGTTCGGTGTTATGAATAACATAAGGGCCATACTTTCATTATGAATGAGACGTATGTTATGAATATTGATAATAATACATTACCTCTGGGTTTACTTTCATAATTCATTTTAGAGTTTCATACACTCTAGCCCATTACACAATGTTTGTTGCAAAAGAGTTGTTCATAAAAACAACAATTGTTGTTCAGTATTATGAATAACATGAAGGGCCATGCTTCCATCCTAGATGGGATGTATGTTATGAATATCGATGGAAATATGATACATCCATAACACTGACGCTAAAAGTCGCAAGACTAAAAGAATACCACACAAGTGTGGCACTGCATTTAGTCACATTAGAGAAACCCGCATGGAAAATTCCATTATGATGGATTTTGAAGTCATTTGATTTTGAATCATCTGACACTTGCAACTTTCCTCTGAAAAGTGAAGTGACTGAAATACCGTTCACAGGCCATAAGGAACGAGCAAAGAACATATTGGTGATCATACATTATGATGTGTGTAGTCCAATAAATGTTGTTGCAAGTAGTGGATTTATCTATCTTCAGAAATGACTCAAGTAGATATATGGATATTTACTTGTTGAGACGTAAGTCTGGATCTTTTGAATTCATTCATAAGGTTTTCAAAAATGAAGTAGAAGTTATTGTAACAAGAAAATTATGTTTCTACAATTCGATTGCAGAAAGGAATATTTGAGTTACAAGTTTAGCGAATGTCTGATGAGTTATGAAAGGGGTTTCATAACTTGCACCTCCCGGAACACCACTGCAAGTGAAAAGTCCGTGAAGATGTAATCGAACCATTTATGACATGGTAAGATCAAAGATGACATAAATAAATTTGCCATTATCCCTTTTATAGAGTGATGCTTTAGAGACTGCGGCTTTTACACTGAAAAGAGCTCCATCAGGTCTGTTGAAATGACGCCATGGTGTGGTACGCCCAACCATGTTATATCTTTTCTTAACATTTGGAATATGGGGCTTGTGTAAAAGGTTACAAACCTATTCCAAATCAGACAAGTGCTACTTTGTAAGGTTATCCCAAGTCATTGGGTATTCCCCCCACCACTATACCGAGGCAAAGGGTTTTGCCGCAAAACGGTATGCTTTTAAAGAGAATAGTTCTTTCAAAAGGTGAGTGGGAGGACAGTGCAACTCGACGAGATAAGCAGTATCTTCGTCATCAGATCAAAGGAAAGAAACCTTGGAAGTGATTCCGGAGTTTCCTACTGCGACTGATACGGAAGTCTCTACAATAAAATGTATGGACTTCGGTCGAACTTGCAGCTGAACCACGTAGGCAAAGCTCGTGCAAACCTATCAGGTGCGCAAACGAGATATTGTTGCTAGACAACAGTATACCTACAATACACAAGGAAACGTTGATGGGCCCTGACTCCGGAATTGGCTAAATGCCAATACAATCCGAGATAGTTTCCATATAAGTGATTCGAGATTAAAATCTTGATACACCTTTCGGAAGACATAGAGTCTAACGAATATTTATGGAACTAAAAACTGATACGGATAAAATGTTTTATCCATAAAGCTCGACTTGTTTCCATAACAAGTTCAAGGAGTTGACTACGATGAGATTGTCTCACCGTAGCGATGCTTGAAGTCGGTTCGGGTTGAACTAGCAATTAATACATATTTCAATCATGAGATATGAAACATGGATGACAAAAGGATTTCCATCTGATGGAAATGAAACCTAGGACTTGTATGTGATACAGTCCAAAGTAATTTGTCGATCCAGAGGATGCTAGTAAGTATGCAAACTTCAGAGTTCCAGCGATGAACAGAAGAGAGCAAAGTGGAGTTGGAATGTTCATTTTTGATGGAATGGTCAAAGGGGTTTGACTTCATCAAATGGGTATCGAAGATGCTTGTGATTCAAGAAAGTAAGTGGGAGCATGATAATATTTCTAAAAACCTTGTGTACTTGACACATTGTTAATTGGAAATAAATTTCTTGACACGAATTAAGGACTTCATTTGAAAATAGTTTTTTGATGAAGTGCTTGGGCTAAATAGCCTCAATATTAGGCATGATGATCTATGGAGATAGATTTACCTAATAGGGCTAAGCAATGAATACATATTAACAAGATGCTAAAACCTTTTAGCATTTAAAATGCCAAGGAGTAATTCTTGCCGAAGTCACATGGAAAGAGTTTTTGCAAGACTCAGTGTCCCAAAACACCGATGAGTGAAATACATGATGGAGATTCCACACACTCTTGTGTTTGGATTAATCATGCATTCCATGGTATGTAAAACAACTAGATATGTCCGATACTCCAAAGTTGTTGCGAGTATGGATACCAAAGTGATCAAAGTACTGATCATAGGACAACAGTGAAAGATGTCATTAAAGTACTAGAGTAGTAGTGATGACATGTTTTCTCGCAAGCAGAGATTATGAAGTGCTCGTTGTAAGTAATTACATCGATACAGTCTTCATCAATGCTCCATGCGATTTTCGATTTAAGTTAAGGGTTTTGTGTAATTCATAATATGGTGGCACGGTAGTTGGAAATTGTTCCAAACAAGATACTGTGGCGAATTCTATAACAAAGGCTAAGTATGTTGACGCTTAAGAAGCGACAAAGAAGTTGTTGAATCATATAGTTCATTCATGAACTTAGTATGGTTCCAAGATGGCTTTGGTCTATGGGACACTATTGCAGATAGTTGCTCCATAGCTCAGTCTGAGGAATCAGGTTTCGACCAATGATTCACACATATGCAAAGCCAAGTCCACACAAAATATGAATTTTGTGAAAGCTTGAAAACGCGAGGATATGCAAAGTTACACACGGAGCTGAAGTCGTCAGATCCGTTGGACATCAGGCTATACCACATGCGAAGCATATTTTACACCAGTATGCCATAGGTGTAAAGTGCATTAGCATTGACTAGATTATTGACTCTAGTGCAAGTGGGAGTCTGTAGGAGATATTCCCTAGAGGCAATAATAAATGTTATTGATTATCTCCCTGTTCATAATTAGGTTTATGTTCCATGCTATAACTGCTATGGTTCTCGAGTCTGCAATAACCACGAGGCTCGGAGGAAGACTCATATACACGTGTGGAATAATAAACGGTAAAATGTATTCCTAGTCTGGCCTCTAAGACTGGCTCAAGTATTGCATGATGATCCTGTTTTCCTGATCATGGGCATGGCTATGCCGGCAATTTTGAGGGCGCAATGTTGGTAGAACACTTGTGTTGAATCGACCCGAATTGATGTTATGCTATGAGATACATTCGTCACTAGTTAATGGTTTATAACACAGAGATAGTTAATGTTTGCATAATTCCTTAGACCATGAGAGTATCGAGTTCCTTCGTGCTTGCTTCATGAACTTTGGGGTTTGTTAAACGTCATCCGTTACTGGGTGGCTATTACGGCGGCTTACGGGTTCACGGAAAAGTATGTCAAGTAACTTGATAGCTCAAGATTGGGATTTGCTCCTCCGACGATGGAGAGATATCTCTGGGCCCTCTCGGTGTTACGGTATCCATCATCGTCTGGCCAGACACTTTGTGATTTGATCACGGGGATGCCGGAACACGGAAACGAGAAAAGAGAACAATACCGGTAACGAGGTAACTGGCATAGTGGACAAGATGTTGATCCACGGGGATGCCAACATGTCTCACCTCGGGTATTTGTAACATATCGCGAAGCAACAGGAATAGCACACGGCAACTGGAGGTTCACTCGAATATTCATTCGTGTGGGTATAGGGGTCAATATGGGTGTCCACGGCTCCGATGTTGATCATTGATCGGAAGGGGTTCCGGGTCATGTCTATACTTCACCGAACCTATAGGGTCACACGCTTAAGGGTCATCTATCTGATGAATACTAGACGGGGAGTCTGAGAGAAAATCACCGAAAAAGTTTTGGACGAAACGGAAACGTTCCGGAGAGGATATCGGAATAGTTCCGGTGAAACTGAAAAGTTGTTTCAGGGTATTCCATAAAGTCAAATTGGTTTTGGCACATGCCTGGAAATTATTGGAAGGTACCAGAATTGTTCTGGTAACTTCTGAGATTTTTCAGAGACAAAAACCGGAAATGTTCCGGACTGCCGGAACCGCTTTAGTTGCTTTTCACAAATGAAAATCACTAAACCGAAAAGTTGTTTCGGAGTACACCATAAAGTCAAAATGGTTTCGGCACATGCCTGATAATTCTTGGAGGGTGCCAGAATCGTTCTGGAAACTTTCTGGAATTTTCGGGGATGAAAACCGGAAATGTTCCGGAGCTGCCGGAACTGCTTCAGATGCTTTTCGCAGATGAAAATCACTAAACCGGAATTGTTTCGGATCGCGTTGAAAATTATTTTAGTGGGTACTAGAAATGTTCTAAGCCCACATGAATATTTTCAGTTCGAACGGGCGCTGAAATATGTCATCGTGAATAGTGAAAGTGATTTTTGGATTACTTTTTGGAAAGCCACCTTTTTGGGCTTTTGCTCCAAAATATCTTGGAGATGACATGGATGGATGTGGCTGAAATTTCAGCCCCTCCACCCCTCCTTCTCCTATAAATAGAGGTGGAGGGGGCAGCCCAAAGCTCACTCCTTCTCACATACAAGTGCCATGACATTTCTGGCTTCTCTCTCCCTCCCAGCGAAATAGTTTCGTAGAGCTGAAAGGCTGTCTGGGTTCCGGTGGGAACTAGTTCTGGACGGCGAAGCCCTGCCGGATAGATGACACCGTATGTGTGCAACTCTGTAGAGAGATCGTAGTTTCGGTCTTAGTTCGAGAGTGCCTCCCGAAGGGCTGTCCGAGTGACTGTCCGAGTTTCAATGGTCCTCCCGAAGGGCTGTCCGAGTGACTGTCCGAGTTTCGATGGTCCTCCCGAAGGGCTGTCCGAGTGACTGTCCGAGTTTCGATGGTCCTCCCGAAGGGCTGTCCGTGACACCGTCCGAGGGACTGTCCGACCGCCTCCCGGAGGGCTGTCCGGGGGCGGATGAGGGTATACATCCTCGCGGTTGGGAGGTTGTAAATCCTAGCTGCGGGGATCTGCACCGCCGATCGTCATTGACTCTACTTCCGCTGCGCTACGAGTCGGTAACGAAACAGATCAAACCTTGTATGCAGTCTCCATAGTGATCCTGGGCTGGTACATAGGTCGGAAATTTTTTGTTTTCTGCTGCGTTACCCTACAATATAATTATGCCTAATATCGAGGCTACCTAGCACAAGCACTTCATCGAAAAACTAATTTTCAAAGAAGTCCTAATTCTTGTCAAGAAATTTATATTATTTCCAATCAACAATGTGTCAAGCACACAAGGTTTTAGAAATATTATGATGCTCCCTCTTACTTTCTGGTAACCACAAGCATCTTCGCTTTCCATTGATGAAATCAAACTCTTTTGACTATTTCATCAAAACAAAGATTCCAACTCCATTATGCCCTCTTCTGTCCATTGCTGGAACTCTGAAGTTGGCACACTCACTAGTATCCTCTGGATTGACAAAATACCTTGGACTATATCACATGCAAGTCCTAGGTTGTATTTCCATCTTATGGAAATCCTTTTGGCATCCATGTATCATGTTTCATGATTGAAATATGTATTAATTGCTAGTTTAACCCGAACCGACTTTAAGCATCACTACGGTGAGACAATCTCATCGTAGTCAACTCCTTGAATTTGTTATTGCAACAAGTCGAGCTTTATGGATAAAACATTTTTATCTATATCAGTTTATAGTTCCATTAATATTCGTTAGACTCTAAGTCTTTCGAAGGGTTTATCAAAATGTAATCTTGAATCATTTATATGGATACTATCTCGGATTATATTAGCATTTAGCCAATTCTGGAGTCAGGGCCCATCAACGCTTCCTTGTGTATCGTAGGTATACTGTTGTGTAGCAACAATATCTTGTTTGCGCACCTGAGAGGTTTGCACGAGTTTTGCCTATGTGGTTCAGCTGCAAGTTCGACCGAAGTCCATACATCTCATGTAGAGGCTTCCGTATCAGTCGTAGTAGGAAACTCTGGAATTACTTCCAAGGTTTCTTTCCTTTGACCTAATGACGAAGATACTGTTATCTTGTCGAGTTGCACTATCCTCCCACTCACCTTTTTGTAAGAACCATTTTCTTCAAAAGCATACCGCTCTCTGTGGCAAACCTTTTGCCTTGGTATAGTGATGGAGGAATACCCAATAAATTGGGATAACCTACAAAGTAGAACTTGTTTGATTTGGAATAGGTTTGTAAATATTTTACACAAGCCCCATATTCCAAATGTTTAAGAAAAGACAAAACATGGTTGGGTGTACCATACCATGGCGTCATTTCAACAGATTTGATGGCGCTCTTTAAGTGTAAAGGCAGCAGTCTCTAAAGCATTACTTTAAAAGGATAATGGCAAATTGATTTATGTCATCTTTGATCTTTCCATTTCATAAATGGTTTGATTACATCTTCACGGACATTCCACTCACAGTGGTGTTCTGGGAGGTGTAAGTGATGAAACTCTTTTCACAACTCATCAAACATTCGCTAAACTTGTAACTCAAACATTCCTTTCCGCAATCTAATTGCAGAAACATAATTTTTTTGTTACAATAATTTCTACTTCATTTTGAAAACCTTTTGAATGATTTCAAAAGATCCAGACTTACGTCTCATAAAGTAAATATCCATATATCTACTTGAGTCATTTCTGAAGATAGACAAATCCACTACTAGCAACAACATTTATCGGACTACACACATCAAAATGTATGATCACCAATAAGTTCGTTGCTCGTTCCTTATGGCCTGTGAACGGTATTTCAGTCATTTCACTTTTCAGACGAAAGTTGCAAGTGTCAGATGATTCAAAATCAAATGACTTCAAAATCCATCATTATGGAATTTCTCCATGCGGGTTTCTCCAATGTGACCAAATGCAGTGCCACACATATGTGGTATTTTTTTAGTCTCGCGACATTTAGCGTCAGTGTCATGGATGTATTATATTATGATCAATATTCATAACATACATCCCATTGATAATGGGAGTATGGCCCTTATGTTATTCATAACACCGAACATCAACTGTTCTCTTATGAACAACCCTCTTGCAACAAACATTATGCAATGGGCTAGAGTGTATAAAACTCTAAGATGAATTATGAAAATAAATACTGAGGTAATATATTATTATCAATATTCATAACATAGATCTCATTTATAATGAAAGTATGGCCCTTCTGTTATTCATAATAGCGAACAGCAATAGTTCTCTTATGAACAACCTTCTTGCAACAAACATTATGCAATGGGCTAGAGTGTATAAAACTCTAAATGAATTATGAAAATAAATACAGATGGTAATTCACCAATGGAAGGTATACTAACTTTTACTATGTTCCCAGCGCGTATCTAAACCTCATTCCCGTCAAGTCTTTTAGGTCGTAGTAGTTCTTGCATCGAGTTGCAACAGAATGCAATCGAGCGGGTATTCCGGTGATCAACTTTCAATCACAATACCCAAGAATCAGTGACTAACAGTTTAATCACAATTCCCAAGAACTATTTCTTTGACCAGCCTTCCACACATCAATAATTTGTATGACATTCATACACGAGCTGGACATTCCAGTCTTCTCTTCTTTTACCTTTATACTTCTAACAGTTTAATTTTCAGTATTTCTCCTACTCTCAGAAGAAGCACCCAATTTTAAGAGTGGCGTTAGCCCCGGACTTCCTAGGCGTGTAAGTCACACTAACACCCTTTGGGCATTTCCTTTCTCTTTAAGTTGTTGTTTTATTCACCTTCATCATATGACAGGCATTCTTCTAGATCCCTCTCTTATTAGTCTAATGCACAGTAAACACTTTACTAATACTTTGCAAACAAATATTGCTTTGGATATCTCATATCTTTTAGCCTTTGTTTGTATCTAAAACTAATTTTCAGTTCCATGAATATCACATAACTATCCCAAACTTTTGAAGTTCGGGTCTCATGGAAGCAAACATATTTTGCACTTGACCGTAACAGAATTCTAGCTTTTGGATCGAAGGACGAGAGTCACATCATCCATAGCATTAGCGGGAGAATACCGAAAGCATGCGATAGGACAAAGTCCTTCTCGGCACTCTAGAGGACAATCCTCACATTACGTTACCAACCGTAAAGTTATAACCAGATATTTAATAGCTATTCAATTTTAATAGGGAAGGTGGAAATGCAAGCCATTATTCTATAACTTTTATGCAAATCACACTTAGCCTATGTTCATAATTAATTGCACTGAGAATTAAAAAAGTTAATTCTGAAATGTGCTCCCACTCAAATCAATATCTCTCATAATTGATTGTGAGTGATTCAAGACCCATATTGTAATTCAACGCCATTGATGTGATCATCACTGATGACGGGAATTACAATCGGTAGGCCAACTTGCCGATCACATCTCTATGTGACTCTTGGTCATCTTTCGATGCGTGTGTTCCGAGCTCAGGATGATCCTGCCATGAACATCAAGACAACCAAGTGATCTCGCTGCGAGGTCTGACCTCACCCACCTTACACCCGTACAATCATTCATACCCATGTATCCATGGCGCACCCCGAAAGGAAAGATGCTGTGACGGTGCTACACGTGGGAGAACACTATCTACTTGATATTTTAAGTGAGAGATCACCCTAATAAAAGCGACTATCGCACAATCAAAAGGGTGCAATAAAAGGGATAAACATCTCAGGCAATACATAATAACATGACATGGTATAGCCCTTTCTGACGGAGAAGTCTTTAATTTCTTCGTCTTCGGCATTTGCATCGGTGTTCACCTTCACGAAGATTGCCACCACCTTGTCGATGCACCAAATAATATTACTATCTCTATAGCTAATAAATATAGTGCACTACAGAAGGTTGACATGCAGGTCATTAAAGTGACAATCATATGGCTCCAGCCATCATGCCGAATCATGACACGCAGGTCATGTTAATTAATTTTACATCATATAGTCATCTCATACATAATCAAATTAATATGATGAAGACCATACCACATCTCATGCACATCGCATGTCATCCTGCAAAACCAAGTTAGACGCCTCTAATCGGTTTATGCAAAAAATTATTTTACGTGGCTTCTAAGGTTTCAAAACAAACCGAAGCTACCAACGTCCATCATCAAGTATGATTATTCAAGTCGCTAGATTAACTTTGCGGGGCGTATAAAACACGAGATAATAAAATCTCGAGCCCCATACTGAACTTCGTCATACGCAAGAACCTCGTACAGATCATATCTGCATTGCCCTTTCGTCTGCGAAACATCCATCTTTCTTTAACTATGGTGGAACCCAAAGACACTGAAGCACTTCGTTGATCTGTCAATCAGCATACTCAGGAGCAGCATGAAAGGATCGTGGATTGCCAGAACTTTGTAAGATTCCACCATGCCGTCAAGATCAGGACTACCCAAATTCAAGGGAAGCAACAAGAACATCGGGTAATAGATTTCATCTGCTACCCGCACAAATAATTTTCAGTAATAGAACTCATCTACTACAAATTATATTGTGCAACACCCATACATCTCATGTATTCTAGATCGCAACCTGCATCTACGCATAGCACAGCTCATGATGCCACTGTTGGGTAACGAACAGAAAACAAAAAAATTCCGCACTACGAACACGCCCAGGATCACTATGGAGATGCATACAAGGTTTTGATCTGATCATTACCGACTCGTAGCGCAGTGGAAGTAGAGTCGATGAAGAACGTCGGTGCAGATCCCCGCAGCTAGGATTTACAACCTCCCAACTGAGAGGATGTTCTCCCTCGTCTGCCCCTCGAACAGTCTATCGGACAGCCCTTCAGGAGGCAGTCGGACAGTCCCTCGGACGGTGTCTCGGACAGCCCTTTGGGAGGACCCTCGAACTCGGACGGTATCTTGGACAGCCCTTCGAGAGGACCCTCGAACAGCCCCTCGGGCAAAATATTGAACCTACGACCTCTCTACGGGGTTGCACACATACGGTGCCAGCTATCCGGCAGGGCTTCGCCGTCCAGAACTAGTTCCCACCGGAACCCAGACAGCCTTTTGGCTCTACGAAACTATTTCGTGGGAGGGAGGGAGAAAGCCAGATTATGCATGGCATTTGTATGTGAGAGAAGAGTGACTATGGAGAGCTCCTCTCCACCTCTATTTATAGGAAAACCAAGGGGCAGGGTGGCACTTGAAAAACCCAAAATGCCCATGCTTTATGTCCCACATAAAGGGCAAGATGGGGAGGCTTCCAAATAGTGTTGCCAGCATCACCATGCTTGCATCACCATCCCTGCATCATCCCCTAATAGTGTTTCCACTATTTACAATAGTGTTTCCACTATATACATATAGTGTTCCCACTATTTACATATAGTGTTTTCACTATTCAGAATAGTGTTTCCACTATTAATGAAACATTTTTCCGCGAACGTTTAATCCAAAAATATTTCTGTAGGTCCAGAACATTTCCATTACCCCCTAAACTAATTCTGGACGCGTTCCGAAACATTTCCGGATCAATGATTTTCATCAGCGAAAAGCAACCAAAGCATTTCCGGCTGCTCCGAAACATTTCCGGTTTTTTCTCCGGAAAAATTTCAGATGTTCCCAGAACAATTCTGGTACCTCCAAAAAGTTCCAGGCACGTGCCGAAACCTTTTTGGCTCAATGGTTTACTCCGAAACAACCTTTTGGTTTTACCGAAACTTTTCCGGTGTTCTCTCCGGAACTTTTCCGTTTGTCTCCGGAACTTTTTCGGTGACTTTCTGTCAGACTCCCTGTCTAGTATTCAGCTGATAGATGACCCTTAAGCGTGTGACCCTATAGGTTCGGTGAAGTATAGACATGACCGAAACACTTTCCGATCAATGATCAATAGCAGAACCGTGGACACCCATATTGACCCCTATACCCACACGAAAAAATATTCGAGTGAACCTCCAGTTTCCCGTGTGCTATTCCTGTTGCTTCGCGATATGTTACAAACACCCGAGGTGAGACTTATCGGCATCCCCGTGGATCAACAACTTTTGTCCACTATGCCAGTTACCTAGTTACCGTTTTTTTCTCTTTTCTCGTTCCCGTGTTCCGGCATCCCTGTGATCAAATCACATTGTGTCTGGCCAGACGATGATGGATACCGTAACACCGAGAGGACCTAGAGAATATCTCTCCATCGTCGGAGGAGCAAATCCCAATCTTGAGCTATCAAGTCCCTTGTCATATTTTCCCATGAACCCGTAAGCCGCCGTAATAGCCACCCAGTTACGAATGACGTTTAACAAACCCCAAAGTTCATGAAGCAAGCATGAAGAAACTCGATACTCTCATGGTATAAGGAATTATGAAAACATTAACTTTCTCTGTGTTATTAACCATTAACTTGTGACGAATGTATCTCATAGCATAACATCAAATCGGGTCGATTCAACACAAGTGTTCTCCTAACATTGTGCCCTCAAAAGTTGCCGGCATAGACATGCGCATGATCAGGAAAACATAATCATCATGCAATACTTGAGCCAGTCTTAGAGGCTTGACTAGGAATACGGGAGCTAGAGGCTGCCGGAGGAGGGGGAGATCGAGCATGCGTCGCGCCCTGGGGAGCGCGTTCTCCTCACTACTCATGTGGAGAGAGGTTTCTCTATGCCACCCCATCCTTTCCTCCACGGCTTCCTGAACTTTTTCGGTTCCCAACTCCTTCATCTTCCTTCAAATGCCATAGCGTATCTTGCCGCGTTTATTTCCATGTGCGAAAACTTCTTAGGCTGCCAGCCGCACTGGGGGCTGTTCAAGCATATCTTCACATGCCGTTCTCAGTCGGTAAAAAAGGCTGACCCTGAGGGAGAGAGAACCCATGTGACCCAGATGTGCGGCGGCTTAGGTATCCAGATGAGGGGTAGGAGTGCGTTTCCCGCTATGACTTTTCCTGAGTCGGTTAGAGGTTGGCAGTCGACCTGGTTTTATTGTGATGACATTCCTTGCGCCGGTTCGTCGACTGGTCTTCCTCCCTACACGTCCTAGAGAGTCAAGACTCCTCCCTCGCTGATGGTTGATAAGGAAGAGAAGACAGAAGTGGGGATCTTGGTGACCGCTGTAGTTAGTCTGATTCAGGGTGTAGTGATGGGTCTGGATCTTCTGGAGGTCTTCCTCAGTCGGCGGATCCAGCCGCTGCAGGAGCAGGCTCATCCCATGTGGCGGTACGTCGGGGCCAACGACTCGACCCGAGTGCATCCGGAGGATGTTGATGAGGAGACGGTGGAGCAGTGGCTCAGATGCATCACTGGCGCCCGCGACAATCCACGAGGGTCGAGACGGATCCCGCCCTACGACGCCGTGCACCAACCGTCAGAGGTGCGACACGCATTTCCGCGTGAATTATTTACGCGCAAATTATCCGAGTGAGCTGAATGATCTGACTGTCTCTGTTCTCCGTGCCTTGCAGGATTTCCAGAAGATGCTCTCGCCTGTGCCAAATGGAGGGCACCTTGCCGGGGATGTGGAAAGCGACCATGGTAGTGTCGAGGACAGCTATGCGGAGGATAGCGAGGAGGGAAGCGACGACTCGGAAGGAAGCGACGAGGTCGAGTCTTCTCCGTCCCCAGAGATGCGCGCTGAGCCCCGCTCCAAGCAGACTCAAGATCCGAGTGCTGGTTCGGGGAAGACGGTGACCTCGAGTGCTAAGAACCCGAAGCGCACTCGGACATTGACGCCGGAGCCGACGGAGAAGGCCGCCAAGCAGCTCAAGGTCGCCTCACCCAAACCATGGAAGGCTCTACCCAGGATCAAGGTTACCGTTCCTGTCACCTCAACGTGAGTGCCACGTCTTTTCCTTCTGTCTCTGTGAACTTCTGGGCCCTTTTGACCGGGTGAAACTTATGAACCAGAGCTGCTACCTCGACGACGTCTCCCATGCAGATCGACGGAGACCGCGTCGAAACCGAGTCAGTGGACGTGGCCACCTCTTAGAAAGGTAGCGATGATTTCATTTTTTACTTCGATCTGTCATCCGACTGAATTGTGCGTCGTGACTGATTGTGTCGAGTGGACGTAGCATTTGCAGAAATCATCCACGTCGTGGACGACGATAAAGGACTGCCACGGAGGGACACTGAGAAGGGGACCGCAGCTCCGACTGCCTCTCAGACCACCGGATAGAAGACACCACCAAGCAAAGCACCTCAAGTTCTCCCTGCGCCTAACGTGACCGCGCCTCTGGGGCAAGGTTCTTCTCAGGCCGGTGCTGACCCTGTCGCGGCCTCATCGATTGCCCTAGTCCCGGCTCCGACTCCTCCCATCAATATATTCAATCTGTATAGAGTGCCAGAGGACCAAACTGGAGCCAGCATGGAGGCGATGATCCAGGCGGACGTGATGACCCAGCGTCTGAAGGAGATGTGTGAAGCTGGCAAGTTGGCGTATGATGCCAGTGCTGCTCTCCAGGCGAATGTTCGAGTAAGTTGATCTCCAATTCATTTTTCTTCTGTAGGAGTTTTAGTCGGTAAATGTTCGGTACACCCACTGGGTGTGTCGTCCGGTGGGGGCACGCCGAGTGCACCCACTGGGTGTAGTCCCCGAGACTGCCGTCGACTGCAGGCAGTCGGCGGGAGTCTTAGAACTTGTCTCTCTTTTTTTGTTGTTGTTTGGCCGTCACTCGGATCGGGCGGACCGTTCCGAGTGGATACCATTTCAGTGGGGGCACGATGAGTGCACCCACTGGGTGTAGTCCCTGAGACTACGGTCGATTGCGGGCAATCGGCGGGAGTCTTAGATCTTGTCTCTCTTTTTTTTGTTTGGCCGTCACTCGGATCGGGCGGACCGTTCCGAGTGGATACCATTTCAGTGGGGGCACGCTGTGTGCACCCACTGGGTGTAGTCCCCGAGACTGCGGTCGATTGCGGGCAATCGGTGGGAGTCTTAGATCTTGTCTCTCTCTCTTTTTTTGTTGTTTGGCCGTCACTCGGATCGGGCGGACCGTTCCGAGTGGATACCATTTCAGTGGGGGCACGCTGAGTGCACCCACTGGGTGTAGTCCCCGAGACTGCGGTCGATTGCAGGCAATCGGCGGGAGTCTTATAGAGCATACGTGAGAAAAATTTCTATATCTCATCAACACGAGTCACTTTCCAGTGGGGGCACGCTGAGTGCACCTACTGGGTGTAGTCCCCGAGACTGCCGTCGACCGCAGGCGATCGGCGGGAGTCTGATAGAACCGAACCTCCTTCAATTGATCGAGTGAATTGTATTAGTAGCTTGTGTCAAAGGGTACTTCAGAATTTGGTACTCGTGAAGCTTGTTCCTCTCGGGAGTGCTGGTCTCTGGGCACTCGGAGTACTTCTTATCATTTACTGGTCTGCTCTCTCTTGTGTTTCAGAGGACCTGTGAGCTTGGGGCTCAGTATGTGTCGCTGGAGAAGGAGACGAACCAGCTCCGACTGGACTTGGAGGTGGAGAAGAGGAACATAGCTCGCGTCCAAGCGGAGCTGAAGACCATGGGAGGTAAGCCTCAGCTACCGAGCGTTCTGCTTTCACTTTTCTCCGTTCTTTGAACCGAGTTACTTCACTCGAACAGATGTGCGTAGTGAACCATCGACTCCAAGTGCGGCTCAGGACTTCTATTTCTTTAGAAACTATGAAGCAGGCACTAATCAAGAAGGACAATGAGCTGGCGGGGGCACAGAAGGTGGTGAGGGAGAAGACCAAGGCCACCGAAGAGAAGTTGGCTTCGTTCGAGAAGCTCGAAGGGGAGAACAAGTCACTGAGAACTGCTGCTGAGGAGGCGAAGAAGGAAGTGGCCGAGCTCAAGAAGCAGCAAACCGAGTGGGACGGCAAGTTCAAGGCTCAGGCGAATGCTTACGAGCAAGAGAAGAAAACTTTGAGCGAGAAGATCGCCCAGCTTACACAAAAGAAGGATTCTCTGGAAAAGTATATAGAAGACTTCACGGAGGAGATGTACACCAAGCTTGCAGGTAACTTGTATCGTCCGAGCGAGTTTTGACTTATTTCCGAGTGAACTTCATGCATGCTGATACTCGTCTCTTCCCTTTCTTTGTTCACGGAGTATTGCCGTGACTTCGAGCTGGAGACTGATAGAATTGAGAGGGACCTGGATCCTACCAGGTCACTCGTCGGTGACAAGGCCACCCTAGGCATCCTGTGACTCAAATCTCGCCTTGACGACGCCCTGGGGTACATCGTCCGTTTGCGGGGCGCACTCGGAAGGATCGACAAGGAATTGTGGCCAGAAGACACGCTGAATGATCTGGAAGCGATGATGACTCATCTCAATCAGATCCCCAGCCGAGTGCAAGCATGGAAGAAGTCAGCGGCCCACTGCGGGGCCGATGTGGCCCTCTCTCTTGTCCATGTACATTGCAAGGACTCAAAGGAAGAGAATTTGAAGTCTCTCCAGGTCGCCAACACGAAGAATCTCAAGTTTGAAGACTTCATGGAGACGTTCATAGAGGTAGCCACTCGGATTGCAGATGGCATCGACCTGGACGCCTTCGTCGAGCCGGCCAGCCTCTCTGGAGCATGAGAAAAACTTTAAGCTTTACCCATTTGCCTCGGTATGCCGAGTGGATTTGTATCCGTTAAACTCTTTCAGGCTTCGGGACCGAGTACTCACATTTACTTTTGAACTTCTGAAGTTATTCGAATGCTTTCTTTCGAGTCCTTGGATGTGTGCAACTTAGGCGAAAGCTGGTTCGCAGCTAAGCCTCCGAGTGAGGAGGACGAGTCATTTTTAAATTAGGCGAAAGCTGGTCCACAGCTAAGCCTCCGAGTGAGAGGAGTGTTCGTCACTCAGAGTCATTTTTAACTTAGGCAAAAGCTGGTTCGCAGCTAAGCCCCCGAGTGAGAGGAGGGCTCGTCACTCGGAGTCGTTTTTAACTTAGGCGAAAGCTGGTTTGCAGCTAAGCCCCCGAGTGAGAGGAGCACTCGTCACTCAGAGTTGTTTTTAACTTAGGCGAAAGCTGGTTCGCAGCAAAGCCCCCGAGTGAGAGGAACACTCATCACTCGGAGTCGTTTTTAACTTAGGTGAAAGCTGGTTCGCAGCTAAGCCCCCCGAGGGAGAGGAGGGCTCGTCACTCGGAGTCGTTTTTAACTTAGGCGAAAGCTGATTCACAGCTAAGCCCCCGAGTGAGAGGAGCGCTCGTCACTCGGAGTCGTTTTTAACTTAGGCGAAAGCTGGTTCGCAGCTAAGCCGTCGAGTGAGAGGGACGCTCGTCACTCAGAGTCATTTTTAACTTAGGCGAAAACTGGTTCGTAGCTAAGCCCCCGAGTGAGAGGAGGGCTGGTCACTCGGAGTCATTTTTAACTTAGGCGAAAGCTGGTTCGCAGCTAAGCCCCCGAGTGAGAGGAGCGCTCATCACTCGTAGTCGTTTTTAACTTAGGCGAAAGCTGGTTCGCAGCTAAGCCCCCGAGTGAGAGGGACACTCATCACTCGGAGTCGTTTTTAACTTAGGCAAAAGCTGGTTCGCAGCTAAGCCCCCGAGTGAGAGGAGGGCTTATCACTCGGAGTCGTTTCTAACTTAGGCGAAAGCTGGTTCGCAGCTAAGCCCCCGAGTGAGAGGAATGCTCATCACTCGGAGTCATTTTTAACTTAGGTGAAAGCTGGTTCGCAGCTAAGTTTAGGCGAAAGCTGGTTCACAGCTAAGCCTCCGAGTGAGAGGAGCGCTCGTCACTCGGAGTCGTTTTTAACTTAGGCGAAAGCTGGTTCGCAGCTAAGCCCCCGAGTGAGAGGAGGGATCGTCACTCGGAGTCATTTTTAACTTAAGCGAAAGCTGGTTCGCAGCTAAGCCCCCGAGTGAGAGGAGGGCTCGTCACTCGAAGTCATTTTTAACTTAGGCGAAAGCTGGTTCGCAGCTAAGCCCCCGAGTGAGAGGAGGGCTCGTCACTCGGAGTTGTTTTTAACTTAGGCGAAATCTGGTTCGCAGCTAAGTTGAAGGGCATACATCCACTGGGGGTCGTAAGCCAGAGAATGCGTACGAGCGAACTCAATGTAGTACTGAAAAAGTCATGCTTTTATTCATCGAACATCACTCGAGTGCTTTTATTCCATCTCAATATCAAGTATAAAATCATCGAAGCAAGTCGGCATTCCAAGCGCGGGGCTCGTCTGCTTACTTCAGAAGGTTGTATAGGCGGTATGCCCCATTATGCAGAACCTTTGACACGATAAAAGGACCTTCCCACGCAGGAGCAAGCTTGTGAGGTCATTGCTGATCCACTCGGAGCACAAGATCGCCTTCCTGAAAGGCCCGACCCCTGATGTGTCTGTCATGAAAATGTCGCAGGTCCTGCTGATAGGTGGTTGAACGAATAAGAACCATCTCCCTCTCCTCTTCCAAGAGATCAACGGCGTCTTGCCGCACTTGCTCTGCTTCAGCTTCGGAGTATAGTTCCACTCGGGGCAAATTGTGGAGCAGGTCACTCGGCAGGACTGCTTCAGCTCCGTACACCATGAAGAAGGGAGTGTGATTGGTAGACCGATTGGGGGTCGTCCTCAGGCCCCACAGAACTGACGGCAATTCAGTGACCCAGGCTCCGGCCGCATGCTCCAAATCACGCATGAGTCGTGGCTTTAACCCTTGAAGGATCAGTCCATTCACTCTCTCAGCTTGTCCATTCGACTGTGGGTGAGCCACGGACGGATAGTCGACCCGGGTGCCTTGGGTGGCACAGAACGCTCTGAACTCTTCTGAGTCAAAGTTTGTGCCGTTGTCGGTAATGATGCTGTGGGGCACGCCATATCTGAAGACTATCTTTTTCATAAACTTGATCGCCGTACGGGAGTCTAGCTTCTTGATGGGTTTGGCTTCAATCCACTTAGTGAACTTGTCAACTGCAACCAGCAAGTGGGTGAATCCACTCGCCCCTATTCGGAGGGGCCCCACCATGTCGAGTCCCTAGACTGCAAACGGCCAGACGAGTGGGATCGTCTTCAGAGCAGACGCGGGCTTGTGTGATAAGTTTGCATAGAACTGACAACCGGTGCAGTGTTGGACTATCTCCTGGGCAGCTTCATTGGCACGTGGCCAGAAGAAGCCAGCTCGGTAAGCTTTAGCCACGAACGTCCGAGAGGACGCGTGGTGTCCACAAGTCCCCGAGTGAATCTCCTCCAAGATCAATCGACCTTCCTCCAGAGAGATGCAGCGCAGAGTCACACCGGTGACGCTCTTTCTGTACAACTGGTCGCCCATCACTGTAAAGGACTTGGACCTACGAACAATCTGGCGGGCCTCGACTTCATCCTCTGGAAGCTCCTGTCTAAGCAGGTACGCAATGTACGGCACCGTCCAGTCGGGCGTGATTTCCAGGACCTCCATGACCAAGTCAATGACTGCTGGGACCTCGATTTCAGTTGAATCGGAGGGACCAACCACTTGCGGGGGCTCTTCAGTGAAGGGATCTTCTTTCACCGTTGGGGAACGCAAATGCTCAAGGAACACATTGCTGGGTATAGGTTTCCGAGTGGACCCGATCTTTGCCAGATCATCTGCCGCTTGATTCTTGGCCCGGGGAATGTGATGGAGCTCCAGTCCCTCATATTTCTTCTCCAGCTTTCTCACCGCATTGCAATATCCTGTCATAGCAGGGCTCCTGATGTCCCACTCCTTCATTACTTGATTCACAACTAGATCCGAGTCTCCGAAGACCATCAGGCGTCGGATGCCGAGTGAGATGGCCATACGTAGACCATAAAGGAGTAATTCATACTCGGCCTCATTGTTGGAGGAATCGAAGTGGATCTGCAAAACATAACTGAGTCGATCGCCCTTCGGAGACACCAACACTACTCCGGCTCCTGAACCATTCAGCATCTTGGAACCAGTCGACTGCTGCTGTTCTGTCCATTCGGCTAAGAAATCAGCTAATGCTTGGGACTTGATCGCTTTTTTCGCCTCGAACTTGATGTCTAGTGGCAGGAGCTCGATAGCCCACTTCGTCACTCGACCAGTCGCATCCCGATTGTTCATGATCTCAGACAGCGGGGCGTCGCTGACGACTGACACGGTATGCTCTTGGAAGTAATGGGCTACTTTCTTCGCAGTCAGGTAGATGCCATAGACGAGCTTCTGATAATGAGGATATCTCTGCTTGGACGGAGTCAGACCTTCAGAAATGTAATAGACTGGGCGCTGAACTTTGTAAGCTTTGCCCTCTTCTTCTCGCTCGACGGTGAGGACGGTGCTGACAACTTGACCAGTGGCCGGAATGTATAAGAGCAACGGCTCATTGCTGTTCGGAGCGGCGAGCACCCACTGGGTGTACAAATGCTCAAGGAACACATTGCTGGGTATAGGTTTCCGAGTGGACCCGATCTTTGCCAGATCGTCTGCCGCTTGATTCTTGGCCCAAGGAATGTGATGGAGCTCCAGTCCCAGTAGTGTATAGGGGTACGGATTAGAGGGCAGAGCCTAGCTACGGCGTAGTTGTTACACTCGGATTTACGAGTTCAGGCCCCTCACGGTGGAGGTAATAGCCCTACGTCTCGGTGCTCTAAAGCTGTTGATTGAGTGTATGGTTTATAGAAGATGCGAACCCACATCATGGAGCTGAGGGGTGGCTTATATAGAGTCCGCCAGGCCCCCATGAATGCCGCCATAACCAAGGGTTAAAGAGGGGGTTTAAGTACGCCAATTAGTGGTAACGGGCGCACTAACTACAGTTGATGAGGGTGGACACACGTCCTGACCGTTGCAATCCCGGGGAGCCTCCTGGTCTTCTATCTCCAAGTGATGACTGGTGCTCCGAGTGAATAAACCTGTCGACTGAAGGGTGGTCTACCGAGTCGTTCATTGTCTTCCGAGTGAACGCCAGGTTGCAGAGTGTTTGACCACTGGCCCGGTCCTGGGGCCCAGTATAAGGCGTATGGCATTCTAGGGTAGGGTCTGTAGGTCAGGTCTGTTACCCTATCCCTAGTACATGTCCTCGTCATTAGCCCCCGAATCGGTCGAGGTTAAGCGGGCCGAGTCGAGATGAATTCCCAAGTGAGTTGAGCGCTACGGAGGCGCTCAAGAGCTCTCACCGGATATTCATCGGTCTTGTCTTCGTATGATACCTTGACAGATTCTGGACCATATGAAGTTCGAGTGAAAGTCTCGTTGTGATCTCAAGTCAGACGAGAAATGTCTCCATCCGAGCAAAGTGACTCATCACGCGTCGGGTGACAGAACTGATCCGAGCGTTTTTGGAATGCCTTTAAAGGGCGAGCAATCGGATTGCTGGATCCCGGATCTTGCGGGATTTGAAATCAGATACGAGCACGCGCCAACGGTTGCGACGTGGTGAGTGGGGAAAGTGGGGCGTGATACCTTGATTTTCGCCCCACTTTTCGCCATGTATCACATGATCTCCGCCAGCGAGATTCAGGGAGATCTGCGGGCCCAGGAGCCTACGGTGTGGATCTGAGGCGGAGAGGCCGGCGATATAAAAGGCTGCCGCAACGGAGAGGAAGAGAGAACCAGATCCCCTTTTCCTCATTTCCTCCAGTCTCCCAATCTTCTCCTCCGCACCCCACTCTGCGCAAATCCGCTTCGGCGCCGAAGTACTCTGCGGCGATGGCAAAGGACAAGACGGCGAAGCTGGAGCGAGCGAAGAAAGCGACGAAGGCGATGAAGGCGTCGAGCTCCAGGGTCGCGCCTCCACGCGGGTGGATCCAGGGCGATTGGCTCCCGCCGACCACCACGGCGGAGGATATCAGTGGGCTCGTCATTGACGGGCTAGTGCGCGACGGGAGCTGGAGGCTGCCGGAGGAGGGGGAGATAGAGCCTGCGCCGTGCCCCGAGGAGCGCGTGCTCCTCACTACTCACGTGGAGAGAGGTTTCTCTATGCCACCCCATCCTTTCCTCCGCGGCTTCCTGAACTTTTTCGGTGCCCAATTCCAACATCTTCCTCTGAATGCCATAGCGTATCTTGCCGCGTCTATTTCCATGTGCGAAAACTTCTTAGGCTGCCAGCCGCACTGGGGGCTGTTCAAGCATATCTTCACATGCCGTTCTCAGTCGGTAAAAAAGGCTGACCCTGAGGGAAAGAGAACCCATGTGACCTAGATGTGCGGCGGCTTAGGTATCCATATGAGGGGTAGGAGTGCGTTTCCCGCTATGACTTTTCCTGAGTCGGTTAGAGGTTGGCAGTCGACCTGGTTTTATTGTGATGACATTCCTTGCGCCGGTTCGTCGACTGGTCTTCCTCCCTACACGTCCGAGAGAGTTAAGACTCCTCCCTCGCTAACGGTTGATAAGGAAGAGAAGACAGAAGTGGGGATCTTGGTGACCGTTGTAGTTTGTCTGATTCAGGGTGGAGTGATGGGCCTGGATCTTCTGGATGTCTTCCTCAGTCGGCGGATCCAGTCGCTGCAGGAGCGGGCTCATCCCATGTGGCGGTATGTCGGGGCCAACGACTCGACCCGAGTGCATCCGAAGGACGTTGATGAGGAGACGGTGGAGCAGTGGCTCAGATGCATCACTGGCGCACGCGACAATCCACGAGGGTCGAGACGGATCCCGCCCTACGACGCCGCGCACCAGCCATTAGAGGTGTGACACGCATTTCCGAGTGAATTATTTACGCGCAAATTATCCGAGTGAGCTGAATGATCTGACTGTCTCTGTTCTCCATGTCTTGCAGGATTTCCAGAAGATGCTCTCGCCTGTGCCAAATGGAGGGCACCTTGCCGGGGACGTGGAGAGCGACCACGGTAGTGTCGAGGACAGCTATGCAGAGGATAGCGAGGAGGCAAGCGATGACTCGAAAGGAAGCGACGAGGTCGAGTCTTCTCCGTCCCCAGAGATGCACGCTGAGCGCTGCTCCAAGCAGACTCAAGATCCGAGTGCTGGTCCGGGGAAGACGGTGACCTCGAGTGCTAAGAACCCGAAGCGCACTCGGACATCGACGCCGGAGCCGACGGAGAAAGCCGCCAAGCAGCTCAAGGTCCCGTCGCCCAAACCTCGGAAGGCTCTACCCAGGATCAAGGTTACCATGCCTATCACCTCAACGTGAGTGCCGCGTCTTTTCCTTCTGTCTCTATGAACTTCTGGGCCTTTTTGACCGGGTGAAACTTATGAACCAGAGCTGCTACCTTGACGACGTCTCCCATGCAGATCGACGGAGACCGCGTCGAAACCGAGTCAGCGGACGTGGCCACCTCTCAGAAAGGTAGCGATGATTTCATTTTTTACTTCGATCTGTGATCCGACTGAATTGTGCGTCATGACTGATTGTGTCGAGTGGACGTAGCGTTTGCAGAAATCATCCAGGTCGTGGATGACGATGAAGGACTGCCACGGACGGATACCGAGAAGGGGACCGCTGCTCCGACTGCCTCTCAGACCACCGCACAGAAGACACCACCAAGCAAAGCACCTCAAGTTCTCCCTGCGCCTAACGTGACCGCGCCTCTGGGGCAAGGTTCTTCTTAGGCCGGTGCTGACCCTGTCGCGGCCTCGTCGATTGCCCTGGTCCCGGCTGCGACTCCTCCCGTCAATATATTCAATCTGTATATAGTGCCAGAGGACCAAACTGGAGCCAGCAAGGAGGCGATGATCCAGGCGGACCTGATGACCCAGCGTCTGAAGGAGATGTGTGAAGCTGGCAAGTTGGCGTATGATGCCAGTGCTGCTCTCCAGGTGAATGTTCGAGTAAGTTCTCTTGTAAGTTGATCTCCAATTCATTTTTCTTCTGTAGGAGTTTTAGTCGGAAAATGTTCGATACACCCACTGGGTGTGTCGTTCGGTGGGGTCACGCTGAGTGCACCCACTGGGTGTAGTCCCCGAGACTGCCGTCGACTGCAGGCAGTCGGTGGGAATCTTAGAACTTGTCTCTTTTTTTTGGCCGTCACTCGGATCGGGTGGACCATTCCGAGTGGATACCATTTCAGTGGGGGCACGCTGAGTGCACCCACTGGGTGTAGTCCCCGAGACTGCGGTCGATTGCGGGCAATCGGCGGGAGTCTTAGATCTTGTCTCTCTTTTTTTTTGTTTGGCCGTCACTCGGATCGGGCGGACCGTTCCGAGTGGATACCATTTCAGTGGGGGCACGCTGAGTGCTCCCACTAGGTGTAGTCCCCGAGACTGCGGTCGATTGCGGGCAATCGGCGGGAGTCTTAGATCTTGTCTCTCTCTCTTGGTTTTTTTTGTTTGGCCGTCACTCCGATCGGGCGGACCGTTCCGAGTGGATACCATTTCAGTGGGGGCACGCTGAGTGCACCCACTGGGTGTAGTCCCCGGGACTGCGGTCGATTACAGGCAATCGGCGGGAGTCTTATAGAGCATACGTGAGAAAAATTTATATATCTCATCAACACGAGTCACTTTCCAGTGGGGGCACGCTGAGTGCACCCATTGGGTGTAGTCCCCGAGACTGCCGTCGACCGCAGGCGGTCGGCGGGAGTCTGATAGAACCGAACCAGTGGGTGGAAAGCAGGGCTTTGAGCTCAACAAACGCTGCTTGTGCTTTAGTAGTCCACTCGAACGAATCAGACTTCTTGATCAATCGGTACAGGGGCAGTGCCTTCTCACCAAGGCAGGAGATGAATCGGCTCAGAGCTGCGAGGCAACCCGTGAGCTTCTGTACATCATGAAGCCGTTCCGGATGTTTCATTCATACTATTGCACCGATCTTTTCAGGATTGGCGTCTATCCCTCGTTCGAAAATGAGGAATCCGAGTAACTTGCCTCCTGGCACTCCGAAAGTGCATTTTGCTGGATTCAGCTTAATATCATACCTCCTCAGATTTGCGAAAGTCTCAGCTAGGTCAGCCAGCAGGTCGGAACCTTTTCTGGACTTGACCACTATGTCGTCCATGTATGCCTTGATGTTTCGACTGATCTGAGTATGTAAACACTTTTGGACCATGCGCATAAAAGTGGCACCGGCATTCTTGAGACCGAATGGCATGGTGATATAGCAGAAGCACCCGAATGGGGTGATAAAAGCTGTTTTTATTTCGTCTGGCCCATACAGTCGGATCTGGTGGTACCCGGAGTACGCATCCAGAAAAGATAGTCGCTCACACCCCGCGGTGGAATCTATGATCTGATCTATACGGGGGAGCGGGAAATGATCCTTGGGACAGACCCGATTGATGTGCTTGAAATCGATGCACATCCGGAGAGACTTATCTTTCTTAGGAACCATGACGACGTTGGCGAGCCACTCGGAGTGGTACACCTCACGGATGAGCTCGGCTGCCAGGAGCCGAGCAACTTCTTCGCCAATGGCTTTCCTCTTCTGTGTAGCGGAACGACGAAGATGTTCCTTCACAGGTTTTGCTTTCGGGTCGACTCGCAAACGGTGCTCAGCCAGTTCCCAGGGTACACCCGGCATGTCGGACGGCTTCCATGCGAAGATGTCCCAGTTCTCACGGAGGAACTGGATGAGAGCGGCTTCCTATTTGCTGTCGAGTGTCGTCGAGATGTTGGTGGGTGCGGCATTGGGATCCTCCTGATGAACATGCACAGGCTTCGTCTCACCGGCCGACTAGAACGCGGACTCCGCAGCTGGTTTCTTGGAGCGTAGCAGATCACTCGGATCGGCGTTTTTCTTGTATTCTTCCAACTCCACCATAGCCATCTGTTCAGTAGCAATCTTGGACCCTCACTGCAAACACTCTTCCGTGCGCTGCCTATTGCCAGTGACCGTTATCACGCCTTTGGGGTCGGGCATCTTCAGCTGAAGATACACATAACATGGTGTGATACCCAGGTTTTTGCTCCTTGATTTCTTCCTTCGCGGGATTGTATTCCCGTCTTTTTTTCGATGTTATCGGGTTTTCTCTCGCTTTTGGGTATATGAAGATGGTCATTTAGTCTTGCCTTTCCTATCCAACCAGAGATTCTCTCCAATTCAACCTTGCCACTCAAACTGCGTTCTCAGGGTTTTGCCACCGAAACCCTATCCTCCGAGTTATCGGAAGGGAAACCCTAATTCCTTTTGTTACAAAGGAACCCTAATTTTCCTTAATCTATTGCCTCCCAAACTTTTCCCAGTGATCATCCCACATTTATAAACCCTGGATATGCAAAATTATTGCCAAGTCATTTGCAATATTTTTCATTTAAAATTAATTCATTTTTCTGCCAGTTAAAGGAATTAAATCCAAGAAAATATCTATCCATCTCCAAAGTTCATGAAAATTTATGGAGATATTCTTTGTGATTATATTGAGCTCCCATTAAAATATTGGCCATAATTAAATAAGGGAAATTGCATTTTCCTATTTAAAGCCAATAGTGCAATTTGGGCACTTTCCAACGGAACTACCATTTTGGTAGCCAGGAAAAACCCCAAATAATTTGTGGATCTTCTCCTATCCATATCTTCACCATTTCCATCAAGATCCCAAGTTCCACAGTTCAAAGTTTGAAAGCATCATCCAGTTCTTGTTTTTGGGCCTATTTTGGGATTGTGAAGCAAATATATTTTACATTGCTTCAAAATTCTTGAAATTAATCCAGGACCTCACATTCCCTATATGATGTGAGCATGCAAAAATTCGCATCATTTTATCTAGCCAATTTCTCCCAGAAATTTCATCTAGCTTCTGTCCAGCAGAAAGCTCTGTGAAGGAAGTACCATTTAGGTTTATCCAAATGAGCTGAAATTTTACCAGTGTCTCCATAATTGCAAATCATCCCCCTACACAAAAATTCAGCTCATTTCATTGAACTATTTGAGCACAACATCAAAACCCAGTTTCTGGACCAGATTATGCTTTGTGAAGGAAGTGTATGCAAACTTGTTCCAAATGGCTTCAAACTTTGCCAGAACCTACTCCTTCCTACCACATTCTATCATGGCAAGAATCCAACTCCATCCCTTTAGCCATTTCTCCAGACACCTCCATCTAAGTTTCTGTCCAGAAACTGTTTTGGACAAGACTGAACCACCCAGGCCTATCCTAGCCCTTCCAGTGACACAACCCATCTATTTGAGTGCTGAGTCACACACCAGATATGGTTTGGTGTCAAAGACGTGGCCTGGGCACCATATGCACGTGGTGACCACGCTGAGAGCGGGTCAACTGCGTGCCCTGTGCACTGACCTCGTCGGGTAGCTCGCTCCGGCCAGCTCTGGCGTGTCCCGACGTGTCTAATGGCTTCGCGGAGTCCACGTACCCCCGCTGGACCCTTCTTCCCCTCCTCGTTCCCTCTCGTCGCGCCACGGCGAGCGCCGCCGCGGCCACTGTCCCGCGCATGAACCCCGCCGTCCCCACCTTCCTTGGCCCTTCCTTCCCGAGCCGTCCCCTCCCGCTGTTGATCATCAGGTCGGCACCGCTCCTCACGCGCCACCTCGCAGGAGCTCCAGTGCGGGGATGAGGATGCCACGGCGGCCATCCTCATTCGCTCGCCGCGGCCCGGCTATAAATAGCCCAGCCTGAGCTTCCCCGAGCACCCACAACCCCCCTCAGCCTCCTCCCCACTCCCTCTAGTCCCCTCCAGCACACTCGCCCAGTCGAAATCCTCGCCAGAGCGCCGGAATTTAGCCGGAGTCACCGCTCTCGGCCGCGCCGCGCAGTTTTATCTCCGGCCGTCTCCGATCCCATCCAAGCTTGCCACCGGACACGCCCTGCTCTGGGGACCTCGCGCACCCCCTTACCCAACCGCTCCGACCACCCGAGCTCCTCCCTCGCCGCGGAGCCGCCGCCCACGGCCATGGACGCCGCCGTGCGCCCAGCCAGCCCCACGGTCCGAGCCCCTACCCCTGGAGGCGGCCTACTCCGGCGAACCCATCCACGCTGTCACCCGCCCTCGGGGCCCACTGGAGCGTCGCCAGCCACCGGCACCGGTCGCCCAGCCGCGGCCATCGGGGAGCAACAGAGAAGGAAGAAGGAGGAGGACGAGAGGAGAGAGAGAGGCGTGGGGCCCAGCTGTCGGCGACTAGGAGCCGGCCACGTCGGATAAGTGGAGGCGCATTCCTCCAAAATGCGCTTTCCAACTATGAAAGCGTAATCTGCCACAGCCTCTGGGGGGAATTCGTTTTCTTTAATCAAAAGCGTATTCACAGAAATATGCTTTCTCTCTCAGCCCCACTGCCGAAACTGCTAAACTGTGAACATTCACCCGTTAAGAGCAGAAAAGCACAGTTTCTGGCTGCTTTTCTGCCTAACGAACGAATGGCCATTCCTCCGCGACCGTAACTCCGATTCAGATGATTCCAAAGCCCACGTTTTCTGTTCGTCAAGCCCGTTCCGATGACATCACTTTCACTATGTTGAAACATTTTGAAAATGACCATTTTGCCCCTGCCCTATATCCAACCTCTTCGAGAGAGAAACCTTTCCGGCGAATTCTTCCGCGAACTGACCGCACTTCTCTCCGGTGCATTCCTCGACCCCCAGGCAAGCTGACCATCTGATATATGCCCTAAAGCATTGCTCTGTGTTATTCCTGCGTGTTTAATTAATGAATATACCTGTGTTAGAAATAATCAAACTCCTGCTAGGTTGAACTTGCTATTTACATTACTCGTTAATGCTCATCATGTTGTTGCACTAGTGACTCGTATGTAACAATACGGAGATAGGTTGTTATGTTTTCTTTGTGCATTACTACTATTATTGCAATGATTAAGAATGTGACTTAATAAAGACAACCTCCTCCGTCGGCTAGATCGAGTCATAGTGCCACCGAACCGAGCTCATCAGTGCAGCCACATTTGCCTTTATGGGAAGGCCCTAACTTGGTCTATTGTCTTGCCTCTTATCGGTACCTCCAAAGAGGGAAGGTTATGCGTGCGTGCTACCCTGGCCCGGTAGGCGGCGATAACCTTGTGAGCCCAGTTAAGTTATTTGCCGGTGTCCCCGTTTGGGACGGTTTAGTTTGGCCACGATGGTGGCAGGTGTCAGGAGTGACACAGGGGCTACCCAGGACATAACTCGGAAGGGGTATGGTTGTCGGTGGGACCATAAGAGTGCCAGGCAATAGACAAGTTTTGTTGGAGCAGCACCGGTCCACCCGAATGGGAACATGTACTAAGTACGAGGCCGGGAGCTCCATGGTGTGGGTAAAGTGCGCAACCTCTGCAGAGTGTAAATCTATTCAAATAGCCGTGTCCTCGGTCATGGGACACAGTTCGTACTAGGTCACACTATTTGGTCTGTGTCGAGTCTGGAGGAGATAACCGAATGATTGCTAAGAACAAACCAGATAAGGTAAGCTATGTCAGCACAGATGCCTGGGTATCGGATGATGTCAGGAAGTTGAGATGTTAGCCTTGGGATGGCTATGAGATGAGTGGTCGGATGACTGCAAGAGTTCGATTGGATTTAGTTATGATTTGTACTGGATCATGAGAGTATTCGGAGTATGGATTATTCACTTGATATGCTTTACTTTACTTTAGTGGTTATCATGCTAGATAATCCTGTTATGACAATTAATGTTACTAGATAGGTGTGCTATGCCATATTAATTAATTTTGCTCTAATAACAAGTGCATGCTTGAATGCCATGGATTGCATTGCTTGGTATATATGTTGGTTTGGTTTGCTTGCGAGTACATTCAAAAGTACTCAGCGGCCTTCAATGTGGCCAGGTTCACCTAAGGATCCGACGTCCACTAGCAAGGAGCCGGAGTGTTCGCGGGCTAGAAGAGTAACCTAGTCAGATCCCTGTGGATTGGAGCCGCACCAAGACTATGCTGCCTTAGATAGAGCTTTTCCGCTGCCATCACCCTTGTAAAATATCATGTAAGACTTATATATCCATTAATAGAAATGCCTGTGTTCATGATACTTGTTGTAAACGCGCATGCCAGAGTGATTTTCTGGGCTGGCGTGTGCGGCGACCGTCTGACTACAGTGGTATTCAGGCGGGGCGCCACACATGGGCGGGCCATGAAGCGTGTGTAAGCCGGCTGACCAAGGATGGCATGGTAGGCGCTGCGGAAGTCGACCACTTCGAAGGTTAGCCTTTCCTTCCTGAAGTTCTTTTCGTCTCCAAAGACCACATCCAGGGCGATCTGTCCGAGTGACTTTGCTTTCTTGCCGGGGATCACTCCGTGGAACTGCATACTGCTCTCGCTGAGACGGGACATCGGGATGCCCATCCCCTTCAGGGTCTCAGCGTAGAGTATGTTCAGGCCGCTTCCACCGTCCATGAGGACCTTACGCAACTGAACGCCCCCCACGACAGGATCAACCACCAGCGCCTGCCGCCCAGGGGTGGCAATGTAGGCCGGGTGGTCCGACTAATCAAAGGTGATCGGAGTCTTCGACCAGTTCAGAAATTTTGTCGTCATCGGCATGACCATGTTTACTTCCCGGTTGATGACCTTCAGTCGGCTCTTGCTCTCAACATCCGCAAAGATCATCAGAGTCGCGTTGACACTAGGATAAGCTTCATTCTTGTCTTCATCATCGACATCGTCTGGACTTTTATCACTTGACTGACTCTCCCGAAACTGGTGTATCAACAATCTGCACTGTCGAGTGGTATGCTTGGGCAATATCAGATTGCCCTCTTCATCTTTTTTGGTATGAATGTGGCATGGCAAATCGAGGACATCCTGGCCCGACTGATCTTTCCTTTTCCTCTGGATCCACTTTTCTTTAGCCTTCCCTTTGTTTTTGACTTGTCCGGCCAAAGCGGCGGCCTCAGCCTGAGCCGATCCGTCAGCTTTGCACTTCAGCTTCCGACTGGGGTTGTTGTTTCCAGGGCTGGGCTCACTAGCCTTTCCCTTACCGTTACGGAGACGGTCTTCCTCTTCTCCGTTCGCATACCGAGTGGCAATCTCCATCATTCGGCTCATGGTCAAAGATCCCGACCGACCGAATTTCAGGATGAGCTCTCGATATCTGACTCATGCCTTGAAGGCGCAGACGGCTTGGTGTTCAGTGACATTCTCAACCACATGATGCAAGGTTGTCCAACGCTGAATGTACTCCCTCAAGGTTTCATTCGGCTTCTGCACACAGTGTTGCAACTCAGTCAATCCGGCAGGGCGTTTGCACGTGCCTTCGAATGTTTTGATGAACACTTGAGCCAGATCTTCCCAGCAGTAAATGCTAGCCGGAGTGAGTTGGTTGAGCCAGGCCCGGGCTGACCCTTCCAGCATCAAGGGCAAATGTTTCATAGCCACATAATCGTTACCCCCTCCAATCTGAACAGCCACTCGGTAATCTTCTAGCCACGTCTCCGGCTTGGACTCATCGGTGAATTTACTCACTCCAGTCGCCAATCTGAAGTTAGGTGGAATCTCTACGGCCCTGATTGCTCTGCTGAAACACTCGGGTCCAGAGACGAAGACTCCACTTCCACTCGGACGATCTCTGTCCAAGCTCTCTCTGTGAGCTCTGCCTCTGTCGACCAGGTTCTAAGCGAGTATGGATCTCGCGTTGAACTGTGGGTCACGGAGGTCGAATGGTTCTCTCTGGTGATAACCGTCACCATGGCGAGGAGGGCTGACCCTCCGCTCATTGCCGTAAGGACGTCTGACATCGTACTGTCGGGGCGCGTACGAGCCATCCCGCGGAGGGGGCGTCGGCATACGACGACGATCATCCTGACGCCGCGGAGGCGTATAGTGACCGCGACCCTACTCCAAGTACTGATCTCGGTGGTGGCCTTGGTCATTTCGCCGCTGAGGCGAGTGTCTGTTTCTTCTCGGGGTCACCGGGCTATGGGCCGACTGGACGGTGTCAGCCCTGACGGATCTGCTGTGAATCTTGTTGCGCAACTGGGACACCGCTGAATTCTGCTCTTCAGTCGCCTTGAGTAAGGCCCGGATCTGCCGTAGGCCCTCTCCTGCCTCGGATCGGGACGGCTGGATGGAATCTGCTATCCTAGTGGCCGCCGCCAAATTCTGAACGGGAGTGCGAAATACCTGGTAATTCTACTACGGGTCATTCGGAAACAACTGCCGCTGCCGACGACTGGAACTGAGCTGATGTTGTCGGTGGGCACGATCGTCGAGTGATTTCTGGAGCGCCTCCAGAAGATTGCGCTCAGCCAAATTGGCCTGGCGTGCGGCCTCCAAAGCTTGAGCCTCGGGAGTCGTCCCGATGATGGGCGTCCGGAGGGCCTGCTTGTTTCTGCGCTGCAGTTCCTCTCTCTGCTGCTGAGTCAGAGGTTGGGGGTAGTACACGTCGGCGTGACGGTCTCCGCCACCGTCAAGGTCGGCATGCGACGGGCCGCCGACTCCCGCACCGCCGCGGGCGTACCCAGGCGGACTGGGCGGGGAATCGGCCATCAGCACCTCCGCAGCGGGATCGCTGCTCTCGCACTCGGATAGGCCTTCCGAGTCCTCACGCAAGGAGGCGAACGAATCGAGGACGGACTCATCGGGCTCGATTGCCGCGACTTGCGGGGCCGCAACCTGAAGGGCCACCGCGTGCTTGATCCACCGCTGAAGCCGTGAACGTCCGGAACGCTTGCGACGGCGGCTGGTGAAACGAAGAGGCGCCGACTGGTACGGTGTTGAGGGTTGTCAAAGGAGAACGCCGAAGGTACTTGCGCGGAAGTGCGCTGCGCCGCGGATGGGCAACGCCTCGACATCCAGCGGGGCTTCCTGAAGCCACGCTGAATCATCAGCGACGAAACTGAGGACGCCGAAACGGATCTCGCCGCCAAGAGTCAGTCCGCCGCCGGAAACCATGATGATGGTGGGAGAAACGCAACTACGCCGGAAGTCGCTAGACGCCGCCCCAAGGTGGCCGCCAACTGTCGTGGGTATAAGTCTGACAGTAGTGTATAGGGGTCGGATTAGAGGGCAGAGCCTAGCTACGGCGTAGTTGTTACACTCGGATTTACGAGTTGAGGCCCCTCGCGATGGAGGTAATAGCCCTACGTCTCGGTGCTCCGGAGCTGTTGATTGAGTGTATGGTTTACAGAAGATGCGAACCCCCGTCATGGAGCTGAGGGGTGGCTTATATAGAGTCCGTTAGGCCCCCATGAATGCCGCCATAACCAAGGGTTAAAGAGGGGGTTTAAGTGCGCCAATTACTGGTAACGGGCGCACTAACTACACTTGATGAGGGTGGACGCACGTCCTGACCGTTGCAATCCCGGGGAGCCTCCTGGTCTTCTATCTCCGAGAGATGACTGGTGCTCCGAGTGAATAAACCTATCGAGTGAAGGGTGGTCTACCGAGTCGTTCATTGTCTTCCGAGTGAACGCCAGGTTGCAGAGTGTTTGACCACTGGCCCGGTCCTGGGGCCCAGTATAAGGCGTATGGCATCCTAGGGTAGGGTCTGTAGGTCAGGCATGTTACCCTATCCCTAGTACATGTCCTCGTCGGTTTATTTGCTATAATTTTCTTCATGTCAAGTATCTGTTCCTTAGACCATGAGATCATGCCACTCCCGGACACCGGAGGAATACTTTGTGTGCTAACAAACGTCACTTCGTAACTGGGTGATCATAAAGGTGCTCTACAGTTATCTCTGAAGGTGTCTGTTAGGTTGCATGGATCGAGACTGGGATTTGTCACTGCGTGTGACGGAGAGATATCTCTGGGCCCTCTCGGTAATACAACATCACAAGAAGCTTCTTGTGACTAATGAGTTTAGTCACGGGATTTTGTATTACGGAACGAGTAAAGAGACTTGTCGGTAACGAGATTGAACTAGGTATGGAGATACCGACGATCGAATCTCGGGCAAGTAACATATCGCCGGACAAAGGGAATTGCATACGGGATTAACTGAATCCTTGACATCGTGGTTCAACCGATAAAGATCTTCGTGGAATATGTAGGAACTAATATGGGCATCCAGGTCCCGCTATTGGTTATTGACCGGAGAGGTGTCTCAGTCATGTCTGCACGTTCCCGAACCCGTAGGGTCGCACGCTTAACGTTCGTAGCGCTAGGGTAGTATTGAGATATTAATAGTGGAAAGTCCGAAGAATGTTCGGAGTCCCGGATGGGATCCGGGATATCACGAGGAGCTCCGGAATAGTCCGGAGGTAAAGATTCATATATGGGAAGTCATATTTTGACTGCCGAAAAAGGGCAGGGGTATATCGGTATTGTACCGGATGCACCGAAGGGGTTCCGGGGGTCCATCGGGGGGTCCACCTGCCCCGGGGGGGCACATGGTCAGCAAAGGGGACGCACCAGCCCCTTGTGGGCTGAGCGCAACTCCCCCCCTTGGGCCCATGCGCCTAGGGTTTGGGGGAACCCTCGATGGGGGCGCCCCCTTGGCTTGGGTGGGGGGGGGAGCCACCCCACTAGGGCGGCCGCCCCCTCCTTGGAGGAGGGGCTAGGGCCGGCGCCCCCTCCCCCTCACCCCTATATAAAGTGGGGAGGGGCGCAGGGGTTGCACACATCTACCTTTGCCCGTTGTCTCTCCCAACTCCTCACACCATCTCTCCGTTACGCGCTTGGCGAAGCCCTGCCGGAGTTCCGCTGCTGCCACCACCACCACGCCGTCGTGATGGTCCCGATCTCATCTACCTCCTCCCCTTTGCTTGCTGGATCAAGAAGGAGAGAACGCCATCGAGATGAACGTGTGCTAATCTCGGAGGTGCCATCCGTTCGGCACTAGATCGGATTGGATCGTGATTGGACCACGAAGAGTACGACTACATCAACCGCGTTACATACGCTAACGCTTTCGGTCTACAAGGGTACGTAGACACCAACCCCCTCTCGTTGTTATGCATCTTCTAGATTATATCTTGGTTGCTACGTAGGAATTTTTTTGATTTTCATGCTACATTACCCATCAGAGGTCGTGGTTGCGGTGCGCAAATGGTGTCGCCCACCGTACAGACGCCGCCGTGAAGCAGCTGGGTAGGCAGTCCCCGGCAGCCGCCACCGTTTTATTTTGTATGTATGCATAGGTCTTGACAATGTCTTATTTTGTAGTCATCTCGTGCGTGTACGGTGTTCAAGAAGTTGGAGAAGAAAAACTTCACCGTCATGCATTGCTGGTTCAAGTTGAATGGGCAACCGAAGTGGAACCCATTCATAGCCAAGACTGCCGCCCAAGCCACCGAGGAAGAAACCGGGGACCCAACCGACCCAACAAAAGAACCGCCTAAGAAGATTAGAAGAGGGTTCTGGGGGAAAGAAGTGGGAGGAGGAGAGGGTGAAGCTACATGGTGCGGCTGCCAAGTTGGCGAAGAAAGGACAAAGAGAAGACACTCTTCGACTTTCTTTCTTCCTCCCGCGCGGCGGCGACGACACCTTGAGCGTGGAGGTGGGTCGGATTGCCGGTCCGGCAGGGCAAAAAAACTCAATTTTTTCCACGGACTGCCGGACGGATATTTATTTGTTATCGGCATGTAAAAACTTAAGCATACTTGTCTCTTTTTGGATGTGATCGGGCATGTGATCCGGCGCTGGTGTGATACGGCATGCGCTATGGATCGGACTTTTATTTGAATTTCAAATTGCCTTTTACTGACGGACATATACATGATAGCATTGGATGGCAGCCTTCGACATCAGTGGTGTCCGCAGACGATGTCGGAGGGAATTTGCGGGTCGTGCTCTTTTTGCACTTTTTTTTCACTGGATGCTGGCTGGCTCCTCCTACCGTCACGTACCCACGTGTAACATGTTCGTCTTCTTCTTCTCTTTTTTTTTCTTTGCGCAAATGTTCGTCCTTCTTCTTCTAGAAAGCGTCGATCTGTAACGCAAAAGACGGCACCCGATCGAGGCGGACGGACTCTGTCGGTCGTTCGGAAAATCGAGAACGGTGAGTCCGTGCGACTTTGCCATATTTTACCACCCGGGTGTGCTCGAGTTTTTGTGCAGAAAATCCAGTCCAGCGGCGTAGTAACCAGCAGCGCGCAAGATCTGGTCCGCGCGACAGTGGCGGAGAAAAACCCCAACACGCGCGCGCGCGCGACGACATATTTTCGACGGCGTCGGCCTTATCGGCTCGTCCGTCGCCGTCGACTTCGATCGGGTACGGTGACGACGCGAAACCTTATCCGTTGCCATAGCTCCCCGAGACGGGATCTCCTAACACTCAATCAGCCAAGCCTGACGGCACACAAAATGGGGCCGGCGCCACTTGTGTGTCCTCCTGGTTATTGGTGCCTACCTGTCATCAGGGCCAGATGGGCCGGAGCTGCCGTCGTCGGGACGCCGACGCCGCCTTCCGTTGCTGCGTTCATCATCGCGCTGCCATGGTCGTGGCCGGCGTCGCGTCGCACGCAACGGCACGTTGATTAAACAGACCCATGCGGCGCGACGCAGCTGAAAACGGTGCCGTCGCCACGACTGATGAACATCATGCTGCGTGCACGCTTGCCTAGCCAGATGTCCAGCCCTCATGTGCCAGAAGAGAGCAGATCCAGCCCTCCCAGCACAGGTTTACTCATGTTCTAGCAGAAACCAGGAGCAAATCTGGCCAGCTTTTCTAGATGCCTTGGCCGGGAAAAGGGAAAGCAACATGATGATCAGCGGGAGAAACTCGTACAGCAGCAGCATGGCTGTCCGAAATGACTTGCATGCGTGTCTACGCGTTTGACAAAGGAAAAAAAACGAGGTCGGTCACACGGCACCATCGACCGCGCACTGGTGTCACTCGCCGTGTGTCAAGAGAGTCAAAAGGGCCCTCGACGAGACGACGTTCGAGGCGCGTCCAGTCTCATCTCATCTCATCTCGCGCACGACGGCAGCGGCACAGGTAAGCATGATAGATCATCATATTTTATTTAGTGCCCAAGGTTTTGCTGGAGAGCACGCAGGATGAGATGATGGCAACAGTTTGCATGCATGGTGATATGGCATACCGGAAGAAGAATCCCCGGATAAGTTGCCCGTTCACACTGCGCGAGAGCGACGGGGTGAATGGACCGGCCGAGTTCTTTCACCCTGCCCCGCTCACTTGCTAGGAGGTAAAAAACGGATTTACCTTCTCCACAGACTAGAGGTAAATTCCTTTTTTTTTTTTTTGAAACTTTCGATCTATTTATCTTCAATCATGATAGTACAGCGAACACCAAAAATAATAAAAATTACATCAAGATCCATAGACCACTTAGCGATGACAACAAGCACTGAAGCGAGCCGAAGCCGCGCCACCATCATCGTCCCTCCCTCGCCAGAGCCGGGCAAAACTTCTCGTAGTAGACAATCGGGAAGTCGTCGTGCTAAGGCCCCATAGGACCAGCGCAACAGAACAGCAACTGCCGCCGACGAAGAGTTGCGTAGATCGGAAGGATCCAACCTAGAGATACACGAACGTAGACGAACAATGAACAGATCCGATCAAATCAACCAAAGACAGATCCGCCGAAGACACGCCTCCACACGCCCACCGACGATGCTAGATGCATCACCGGGGCGGGGGCTAGGTGGGGAGAACCTTATTACATCTTCAGGGAGCCGCTATCGTCTCGTCTTCCTGAGTAGGAAACAAACGCTAACAAAACTCGAAGAAACATGTAAAAACAGAGCCTAAATTCAACCATGTAAACCTTTTATATGCAATAAGAAGTTTGTAAATGAATGTGTCAATCAATTCTTTTCTTTTTTTCTGAAGGATTATTCTTTTCATTACCACATCTGGAACAAGCGTCGATTTCATTTATACCGGAATAAAAATATCATTATGGATAAAATCATTGTCATCGAGAACTATGTGTTACTTGGATGGCTAGGTTTCTTGTGGTCGACTCGGCTGGGCTCAAGTCTTAGACCATTTGTACAATGAAAAAACATTACTCCCTCTGACTAAAAAAAGAAGGCCTATAACTTTTGACTCAAATCGGAATGGTGCAAAGTTTGATCAAAATTAAGGAAAAACTATCAATAACTACAATACTAAATAGGTACAATATGAACTTATATTTAATTATGTATTTAATGATACTAATGGTATTGTAATTGTCCATAATTTTTTCTACAAAGTTGGTCGAATCTTACACTGTATGACTTGAGCCAAAAGTTATAGGTCTTCCTTTTGGATCGGATGGAGTGTGCAGAAGAGGCACACAATTAAATCATTGGTGGAATTCAAATAACCATAGTGAATAAGACATCACCAGATGGAACGAAAAAGAACCACATCTGCAATGGAGTAATCTTCAATTATATCTAACATTAATGGGTTATGTTCTGACGATCTCGTGGCGAGATAGTTGGTTCAATTATATGCAACCAGAGACGGAGCCAGCTTGAGCCATGGCTCCCCTCATGCTATAAAAAATTCTCAGACTACCCCTAAAATAGCATGTGGATTTAATGAATTTACTTTCTAAATTCTTATGTATGCCCCCCTCCAATGCTTTACATGTTCCATTGGCCCCCCTCTTAACAAAATTCCTAGCTCCGTCCATGTACAAAATTTCACCATGTTGGTTTGAATGGATGCTTGGTTCAAAATATATGTATTTATAGCAATTTGAAGTTTAAAACTAAACAGTTGATGGCGATGGTTTCAACTTCAATTAATCATCATGGAAATAACACTAATTAATGTTATAAACTCGCATTTGATCTTGTGTTCTTAGTGACAGTATTTCCTCATGTGGTCAAAGGCCAATGTTCGACAAGCAGTATATGATTATGGAAAATCTCTGACACATGTAATAGTAAGAATAAGCCTTACAACTGTACCAAATTAATGACTCGTATAGGCGCACCTTAAAACCTCTCGAAAGAAAGCTTGGTGTGGCATATATCTAGGTAAAGAATTGTCTTATACAATATAATTCCAAGGTCGCTAAGATGTGCCTCTCAAACAGACATGGCGATAGTGCTATGCCCCCCCGTAAGCTTCACAATCTCATTTTGGCCACACCCTTGCAACAGTTATTTTATTTTATTTTGTTTCCGTGGAAATTTTGAGAGCTTAAATTTTTTGTGTGCGCCATTAAGTATGAAATTTGTGAGGAATGTTATTTAGCTAAAACAAAAGGTCAACCGGAAGGCGCGACAATCACAAAAGGTGGGAATACATTTTTCTTGTACTTGATTATATTTACATCTCTCACCTTTCATGATCATGTATCAAATAATCATACTACTTTGATTAATTTAAGTCTTCAACAAGCTTATTCGTATGCTTGACTAATTCGGCTTCTAGAAACTAGGTTATCTTTGATTGCATAAAAGACCAAGCAATCCCGTTAAACCATTCCATCATTTCAATCCTAGAGCTGCGAAATGATTATTAGCTTAGCTTTTGGCCTTTGGGGTTTGGTTTGGTGGGATATGTTCTGATCGGGAAACACCCCACGAAGTGGATAGGATCCTTTGCAACCAAGCACCTACATTCAACGCTCTGTGGTGGCTAGACCAGACTGGATCCAAGGGTCAATAGGAATACTATAAAAGGCCATAATAATACAAACATGTCTGAGCCATATGGTAACTTTGAGTTGACCTACATAAAATTTCAGACATGAATGTTTCGCCATGTACCCACTCCCAGTTGTATGATGTTTCAAAAAATTAAATTAAGCACACTAGGTATTTCCTTGGAACTTTCCGTCCAATATATGGCTTGTTCAGAATAGCCAAATGGTGATCTTTCAAAAAAAAAAAAAAGAGCCGAATGGGTCATAGTGTCACATTCCATTGATTAAGAAATAAATCATGAATCGCATGTACTTGCTCTCATTTTCCACAATGGCTTTGACTAGTTAGCGCTAAACCTACCACTCTAGAATCTCAACAACAATATATTATAAACTAATATTCAAGAAAACAGTGTGGATTGTTTACCTCTGGTGGGCTATACCACACTAGTGTCAAAGTTTCAAAGTGGTGTTTTCTTTTGCAACCCTAAAGAGTTAAAAATAATAATTTTTTGCGAGAAAAGAGTTAATTTATTAAGGTGAAAAAGGCAAAAAAATAATGATATGGTAGACAAACATGATAAAAATATATAGAAATCTCAAAGCATAAGGCCAAGCTGGATCTAAGAGTGGTATCGCCCACGAGGTAGCAATCTATATTTCTTTTTTGCAAAATCAAAATATACATGAGGATGCCGACACTAACATGTATTTTTACAAATCTAACACTGGAACAGCCTTACAAACAAAACATCAGGACTGAGAAATGCCTATCATCCAAACACCTGCTAAAGCAGCACCCAATTAGGCTTCGTTCGAGAATCCTTCAGCACCATGAAATCCGTAGCACCCGCTCCCGTGCTACGATTTCGTCTCCTTCGCGTGAAATCTGCCATCATTGTTTCGCTCGGCGGCATCTGATTCTACCCTGGCCTGGCAGAGATCGAAACCCTAGGTTTGACGTTTTGTACATCTCATGTCAGCACCCCTGCCGCTGACAAGGCGACCCCACCAGCCCGAGGCTCGCCAAACTCGTCTCTCGCCCCACGGCCCGCCAGGAACAGGAAGCCCAACCCACGCGTTACTGGGCCAGCGTGGACGCGGTGAAGCCCAGCCACTGCCTACTTGAAGCACGTCCAACCAGAGCATAGTCATCCAGAGGATCAAGGCACCGGCGGCGGCAACCCTAACCCTAATCCCTTTCCTCTGTTCTCATTCGTGTACCCACAAACTGTAATCGACTCTATAGATCGTGCTACTGTGAGTGAATTGATCGCCACTACCGCATACCACCTCTTACATCTGGTATCAGAGACCAATCCCACCTCTATCCATCGCGTCGATCTGGCTCAGTTCGTGGAAACCAGACCCCTGCGCCAAGCCCGCGGTCATCTCGTCGCCATGGATCCCGCCGTCCAAGCTTTCCTGGAATGCCTCAACACCACCCTGAAGGAGCACACCGCAGCGATCCAGGCCTCCAACGCCAAAGTCGACGACCTCGTGGTGTGGCGACCCGATCTGGAGCGGCGCGTCGCCGATCTGGGCGATTCGGTGGCGGCCCTGCAGATCGCGCACCAACAACCCAGCACGGAGGGTGAGACGAACCGAGTGCCTGCACCGAGCCACCCACCGCCTGTGATGACCGGAGCCCACACCGAGCCCGCGTCTGGCGCGGCAACAGCTCCCCAAGGGCCCGATGGCCATGACGTCTTCAACATCTCACGGGGGCCGCCGGTGGCGTCCCTCCAGACGCCACCGCCGCTCCCGGCAAACGGTCAGTATGACGCCCCCTCGTCACCTCCTGCTCTCTCTCCGTTCGCGCATGCTAGCCAGCTTCTCAGCGGCCTGGGTCAGGCGCACCCCTCCATCCAGTTTCCACTGTTCACCGGGGACAACCCAAAACTGTGGAAAACACTCTGCGAGCAATATTTCACCGTGTTTGCCATTCTGACGTCGTTCTGGGTGCCGATGGCCGCGCTGAATGCTACTTGTAGTCTGCGTTGGTATTTCACCGAAGAGGACAGGATGATGCAGTACAGTAGAGATAAGTACTTCCCTCAGTTAAGAACCAAGGTTATCAATCAAGTAGGAGAACCAAGCAAAATTCCGTTAAGCGCACCAGCACACACAAGAGCAAACACTTGCACCCAACGCAAATAAGAGGGTTGCCAATCCTCGTAGCGGTTATTTGCAAGGATTAAATCTTATCAAGGTAAATAGATAAACTAAAATACTAATTAAAATAAAAGTAAATAAATTGCAGTAAGGTGTTTTTAGGTTTTTTTAATATGACAAAGATAGACCCGGGGGCCATAGTTTTCACTAGAGGCTTCTCTCTCGAGCGTAGAAACATACGATGGGTAAACGAATTACTGTTGGGCAATTGGTAGAAAATCAAATAATTATGACGGATTCATGGCAATGATCATGTATATAGGCATCACGTCCGAGACAAGTAGACCGACTCCTGCCTCCATCTACTACTACTACTCCACTCATAGACCGCTATCCAGCATGCATCTAGAGTATTAAGTTAATAAAAACAGAGAGCAAGATGACATGGTGTAGAGAAGCAAATTCAAGCAATATGAATAAACCCCATCTTTTTATACTTAATGACAACAATACAAATACGTGTCATGTCCCTTTCTGTCACTGGGATTGAGCACCGTAAGATTGAACCCATCACAAAGCACCTCTCCCATTGCAAGATAAACCAATCTAGTTGGCCAAACTAAATCGATAGATCGGAGATAAATACAAAGCTATATTTAATCATGCATAAAAGAGTTCAGACAAGACTCAAATATTTCTCATGAATAATCTGATCATAAACTCACAATTCATCGGATCCCAACAAACACACCGCAAAAGAAGATTACATCGGATAGAACTCCAAGAACATCAAGGAGAACATGGTATTGAAGATCAAAGAGAGAGAAGAAGCCATCTAGCTACTAGCTATGGACCCGTAGGTCTGTGGTAAACTACTCACACATCATCGGAAGGGCAGCAAGGTTGATGTAGAAGCCCTCCGTGATCGATTCCCCCTCCGACAGAGTACCGGAAAAGGCCTCCAGATGGGATCGCGGAAGAACGGAGGCTTGCGGCGGCGAAAAGGTTTTCTCTTCTGGCTCTCTGATGGTTTCTGAATATTTGTGAATTTATAGGAATGGAATTAGGTCAAACGGAGCCACGTGGGCCCCACAAGGCATCAGGGCGCGCCCCCTGGGGCCACGCCCTGTTGCCTTGTGGAGGCTTCGCGAACCTTCTGGCCTCCTCTCCAAGTCTCCAGGGTCTCTTTTGTCCAGAAAAAATCTCCAAAAAGTTTCGTGGCATTTGGACTTCGTTTGGTACTGATTCTCTAAAAAGCCGAAAACAAGCAGAAAACAGCAACTGGCACTGGGCACTAGGTTAATAGGTTAGTCCCAAAAAAATGATATATAATTGCATATAAGAATATCCAAGATTGATACTATAATAGCATGGAACAATCAAAAATTATAGATACGTTGGAGACGTATAACTGAAATTCTCCGGTTTCGCGTCCATTTGGTTGCAGTCCATCCAAAAATGACTTGCAGATTTTGATTGGGAATCATTTACTACTCTCTTATGTACACGCTTTGGTTGCGATCGCCACCACATGTTGATCCATCAGTTTTACACTGTACGGCAAACAACTACAGTTGCGGATTACATTGAACAATTTGAGTCTATTATCAATCATCTCAGCTCATACTCTGACACAATTCATCCATTTTACTTTCTCACTCGCTTCGTGGAGGGACTTCGGAAGGACATACGCGCGGTGGTCCTCGTCCAGCGGCCCCCGGACTTGGACACGGCGTGCGCGCTCGCGCTCCTGCAAGAAGAAGTCGCCGGCGGAGCGTCGGGCAACCAGCACAGGCCACAAGACGCTCCCGCGCGGGTGGGGCTCGCGCTTCCCCTGCCACCGCCACCTGCGCGTCCTGGTGCGTCCACGACCGCGGCGACCGCGACGGATTGTCGTGGCACTGATGCCGCGCGCGCCGACAACACCAAGGTCAAAGCTCTTTGCGACTACCGGCGCGCCCGTGGTCTATGTTTCAAGTGCGGCGAGCGCTGGGGCCACGATCATGTCTGCCCCGCCGTTGTTCAACTCCACGTCGTCGAAGAAATGCTGGAACTCTTCGGTATCGACCCGTCATCAGAGTTCGACGACAGCAAAACACCAAGCGACGTGGTCATGGCTATATCTCACTCCGCCCTGGACGGCGGCGTCTCCACCAAGGCCTTCCAGCTGCTCGCGTCCATCCAAGGCCGCGAAGTTCTACTGTTGGTGGACAGCGGGAGCTCCACCTCCTTCATCGACCAAGGACTGGCCAACCAGTTGTCGGGGGTGACCCTGATACGTCTCCAACGTATCTAATTTTTGATTGTTCCATGCTATTATAGTATCAATCTTGGATGTTTTTATATGCAATTGCATGCAATTATATATCATTTTTTGGGACTAACCTATTAACCCAGTGCCTAGTGCCAGTTGCTGTTTTCTGCTTGTTTTTTGGCTTTTCAGAGAAACAGTACCAAATGAAGTCCAAACGCCATGAAAATTTTTGGAGATTTTTTTTTGGACAAAAGAAACCTTGGAAGCTTCGGGAGGAGGCCATGGGGCGGGCCGTAGTACCTTGTGGGGCCCATGTGACTCCTTTTGACCTAATTCAACTTCTATAAATTCACAAATATTGGGAAACCCCCAGAGAGCCAGAAGAGAAAACCTTTCCGCCGCCGCAAGCCTCTGTTCTTCCACGATCCCATCTGGAGGCCTTTTTCGGTACTCTGCCAGAGGGGGGATCGATCACGGAGGGCTTCTACATCAACCTTGCTGCCCTTCCGATGATGTGTGAGTAGTTTACCACAGACCTACGGGTCCATAGCTAGTAGCTAGATGGCTTTTTCTCTCTCTTTGATCTTCAATACAATGTTCTCCTCGATGTTCTTGGAGGTCTATCCGATGTAATCTTCTTTTGCGGTGTGTTTGTTGGGATCCGATGAATTGTGAGTTTATTATCAGATTATTCATGGGAAATATTTGAGTCTTCTCTGAACTCTTTTATGCATGATTGTTATAGCTTTGTATTTCTCTCCGATCTATCGGTTTAGTTTGGCCTACTAGATTGATTTATCTTGCAATGGGAGAGGTGCTTTGTGATGGGTTCAATCTTGCGGTGCTCAATCCTAGTGGCAGAAAGGGACATGACACGTATTTGTATTGTTCCCATTAAGGATAAAAAGATGGGGTTTATTCATATTGCTTGAATTTGCTTCTCTACATCATGTCATCTTGCTTAAGGTGTTACTCTGTTTCATAATTAATACCCTAGATGCATGCTGGATAGCAGTCGATGGGTGGAGTAATAGTGGTAGATGCAGGCAGGAGTCGGTCTACTTGTCTCGGACGTGATGCTTATATACATGATCATTGCCATGAATCCGTCATAATTATTTGCTTTTTTATCAATTGCCCAACAGTAATTTGTCTACCCACCGTATGTTTATGTGCTCAAGAGAGAAGGCTCTAGTGAAAACTATGGTCCCCGGGTCTATCTTTATCATATAAAAAACCTAAAAATACCTTGCTGGAATTTATTTACTTTTATTTCAATTAGTAGTTTAGTTTATCTATTTACCTCGATAAGATTTAATCCTTGCAAATAACCGCTAAGAGAATTGACAACCCTCTAATTTGCGTTGGGTGCAAGTGTTTGCTCTTGTGTGTGCAGGTGCGCTTAACGGAATTTCGCTTGGTTCTCCTACTGGATTAATAACCTTGGTTCTTAACTGGGGGAATTACTTATCTCTACTGTACTGCATCATCCTCTCCTCTTCGGGGAAATACCAACGCAGACTACAAGTAGCAGGAAGAATTTCTGGCGCCGTTGCCGGGGAGACATCATCAAAATTACCAAGTACCTTCGCACAAATTATCATTCACTTGCATTTACCCTATTTGCCTTTTATTTGCATTTGCCTCTCGTTTTCATCTCCCTCACTTCTAAAACTTTTTACAAAAACACAAAAATATTTTATTTGCTTGCTTGCTTTTATTGCCATGTCAACACTCAAGAACAGAAAGTAAAAACAAAAATTTAAGATCACTATGGATCCTCATCCACTTGCTAATCTTTTCAAAAGATCCAATTATAATGAACCAATTGCTAGTGATTTGAGTGCTCTTAATTTTCTCTATGAAGTTTTGGTTGAAATTCATGAATCTGAAAATTGTGAGGAAGTGTTAGAAGAAGAAATTTATAAAGTGATTGATGATAGCTCCTTCATTGAAAAGCATGATTGCAATGATGTTACTATAAATTCTATTAATATGAATTGTGCTAATAATATGCAAAACTACAAGCTTGGGGATGATGATTTTGTATGTCCACTACTTATTGCAATGATCATGATTGGGGTGATAATGCTTCTTATGATCTTGAAAATTTATTTAAGCCTCATGATGAATATGTTATTGATAATAAAATTTACAATACTATTAAAAGTGGATTTGGAAGAGCATCAACTTTAGGTAATAATGATCCCACTACTTTGGAGTGTGTTCAATCTTATGAATTTTTTGATGAATGTGGGTTTGGAGAGGTCATGACTTTAGTTGATGATAATCCCACTATTTTGGAAGATTATAAAACTTTTATGCATATGGATCATAGAGAGAATACTGTTTATGATAGCTATATTGTTGAGTTTGATTATGATCCTACATGTAATTATTATGAGAGAGGAAAATATGGTTGTAGAAATCTTCATGTTACTAAATTGCCTCTCGTTATGTTGAAATTATTAATGCTCCATTCTTCCTATTGGCATATGCTAGAAATTGCTTGTCTTGATAATTTGTTCTCCTATAAAATGCCTATGCATAGGAAGTATGTTAGACTTAAGTGTGTTTTTCATATGCTTCATGATGCTCTCTTTGTGTTTCTATTATTATTTTTCATGATAGCATCATTGAAATCTCAAGCCTATCTTAATGGCTATAAAGAAAGAGCTTGTTGGGAGACAACCCAATGAATAAAATAATTCCTTGAGTGTTTGCATGATTATAGCTTCTGTTATGATTATATTTTTATGTTTTAATTAGTGTTTGTGCCAAGTAATGCCTTTGGGATGATTTGGAAGATAGTATAATTGATGTTGTTTGGAAAACAGAAACTTTTGCGTCCAGTGATAGATTTTTAATTCTGTACTGGAGCGTCAGAAAAATCTTAAATTTTTACAAAGTATTTGTATATGAATTTCCCACGTTGTCCTAATTTTTCAGAATTTTTGGAGTTACACAAGTATGGCTTTTAAATAGATCTTTACAGACTGTTCTGTTTTAGACAGATTCTGTTTTTGTTGCATAGTTTGCTTATTTTGATAAATCTATGGATCGTATCGGGGGTATGAGTCATGAAGAAGTTGGAGTACTGTAGCATTATGCCAATATTAAATATGAATCAATTTACTACAGTACCTAAAGTTAAAGATTTGTTTGTTATACTAACGGATCTCACGAGGTTTCTGTTGAGTTTTGTGTGCTGAAGTTTTCAAGTTTTGGGTGAGACTACGATGGACAAAGGAATAAGGAGTGGCAAGAGCCTAAGCTTGGGGATTCCCAAGGCACCCCAAGGCATCCCAAAGCACATTTGCTCCCTTGGTGGTTTTGGTAATTCATGCCAACATACATGTTGTTGGACTAATGCTTTTATCTAGTGAATTTCAGACAAATTCAACAATGGCGTGGCATGGACAAGAGGACGTGGAACCCCTTCAAAAATGCTAAGGACTAGGATTGGCAAAAGCTCAAGACTCTACATTTTTGGTTTAGTGATCCAAGATCACATTGAGTTCATAGGAAAGCCAATACTATTAAAAGGGAATGAGGTGTTGCTTAATGGTCTTTTTGCTCAAGTGCTTAGTGACAGTACTCCTAAACCCTCAACCACTCTCTCTACCCAAATATGTCCAAAACCTACATTCCAACTCGGCCCCACCGAAATTCTCTATCCGGCCCCACCGAGATCATCCAAGACTTAGCCACTGCCAAAACCCTAACAAATCAGATCCACCGAAATGGATCTCGGTCTCACCGAGATGGCCTTGCCAACTCTCTGTAATCGCTTGCACTCACTTCGGTCTCACCGAGTTTTGCAAATCGGTCTCACCGAGATGGCTTGCCAACTCTCTGTTGCCTTATTGCTTCACTTCGGTCCTACCGAGTTGATGCAATCGGTGCCACCGAGATGAGGTCTGCCCTAGCCATTGCACTTCGGTCCATCCGAGTTGTTCGTATCGGTCCCACCGAGATTCCTAAATTTTATATCTTTTACACAGTTCGGTGCTACTGAGATGATCGTTTCGGTGCCACCGAGTTGAGTCAAAAGTGTGTAATGGTTGGATTTTGTGTGGAGGCTATATATACCCCTCCACCACCTCCTTCTCAGAAAGGAGAGCCATCAGAACGTGCCTACACTTCCACCATACATTCTAAGAGAGAACCACCTACTCATGTGTTGAGATCAAGATATTCCATTCCTACCATTTGAACCTTGATCTCTAGCCTTTACCAAGTTGCTTTTCACTCAAATCCCTCTTCCACCATAGCCAAATCTGTGAGGAGTTGTTTGAGTGCTAGGAAGACTATCATTTGAAGCACAAGAGCAAGGAGTTCATCAACAACACATCGTCTATTTCCTTTTGGAAAGTGGTGTCTCCTAGATTGGTTAGGTGTCACTTGGGAGCCTCCGACATGATGTGGAGTTGAACCAAGAGTTTGTAAGGGCAAGGAGATCGCCTACTTCGTGAAGATCTACCCCGAGTGAGGCTAGTCCTTCGTGGACGTAAGCCATGGTGGAATAGACAAGGTTGCTTCTTCGTGGACCCTTCGTGGGTGGAGCCCTCCGTGGACTCGCGCAGCCGTTACCCTTCGTGGGTTGAAGTCTCCATCAACGTGGACGTACGCTTTATCATTTCCGCTGCTCAATCTCTAGATATGCATGTGTAGAAAGTATTGGAGTGATCTTAACTTGTGCCAAAATCTGCCTAAGTGCCAAGAGAAATTAAAAACTGCTAATTTTGGTTGGTTAAGGGTCTATTCACCCCCCCCCCTCTAGACCTATCTCCTCGATCCCACACTTTGCTTCGAGGGCTAATAAACTTTCGCAATAAGTATGTGAGTTCTTTATGACCAATGTGAGTCCATGGATTATACGCACTCTCACCCTTCCGCAATTGCTAGCCTCTACGGTACCGTGCATTGCCCTTTCTCACATCAAGAGTTGGTGCAAACTTCGCCGGTGCATCCAAACCCCGTGATATGATATGCTCTATCACACATAAGCCTCTTTATATCTCTCAAAACAGCCACCATACCTACCTATCATGGCATTTCCATAGCCATTCCGAGATATATTGCCATGCAACTTTCACCGTTCCGTTTTTTTTATGACACACATCATCATTGTCATATTGCTTTGCATGATCATATAGCTGACATAGTATTTGTGGCTCAGCCACCGTTCATCATTTTCATACATGTTACGCTAGCATCATTGCACATCCTCGTACACTGCCAGAGGCATTCATATAGAGTCATATTTTCGTTCTAGTATCGAGTTGTAATTTTGAGTTGTAAGTAAATAGAGATGTGATGATCATCATTATTAGAGCATTATCCCAGTGAGAAAAGGATGATGGTGACTATGATTCCCCCACAAGTCGGGATGAGACTCCGGACGAAAATAAAATAGGCGAAAAAGAGCCATGAAAAAAAAAGAAAAATATATATAAAAAAAGAGGAAAAAAGGGAAAAGAAAAAAAAATGAGAGAAAAAGAGAGAAGGGGCAATGTTACTATCTTTTTCCACACTTGTGCTTCAGAGTAACACCATGTTTTTCATATAGAGAGTCTCCTATTTTGTCACTTTCATATACTAGTGGGAATTTTTCATTATAGAACTTGGCTTGTATATTCCGATGATGGGCTTCCTCAAATGCCCGAGGTCTTCATGAGCAAGCAAGTTGGATGCACACCCACTTAGTTTTCATGTTGAGCTTTCATACACTTATAGCTCTTAGTGCATCCGTTGCATGGCAATCCCTACTCCTCGCATTGACATCAATTGATGGGCATCTCCATAGCCCGTTGATTAGCCTCGTTGATGTGAGACTTTCTCCATTTTTGACTTCTCCTATTTATCTCTATCACCATACTATATTCCACCCATAGTATTATATCCATGGCTTGCGCTCATGTATTGCGTGGGAGTTGAAAAAGCTGAAGCGCGTTAAAAAGTATGAACCAATTGCGTGACTAAAACCGGGGTTGTTCATGATAAATACTTTGTGTGAAGAAGATGGAGTATGACAGGATTATATGATTTTGTAGGGATAACGTTCTTTAGCATTTTTATTTTGAAAGACATGATTGTTTGCTAGTATGCCTGAGTATTGATGTCTTTATATCAAATTATAGACTATTGCTTTGAATCATTTGGATAGTATTATTCATACCGTAAGAGAGAGATTACATGATGAAACATGATAGGTACATTCCACATCAAAAATTCTGTTTTTATCATTTACAGACTCGAGGACGAGCAGGAATTAAGCTTGGGGACGCTTGATACGTCTCCAACGTATCTATAATTTTTGATTGTTCCATGCTATTATAGTATCAATCTTGGATGTTTTTATATGCAATTATATATCATTTTTTGGGACTAACCTATTAACCCAGTGCCTAGTGCCAGTTGCTGTTTTCTACTTGTTTTTGGCTTTTCAGAGAAACGGTACCAAATGAAGTCCAAATGCCACGAAACTTTTTGGAGATTTTTTTCTGGACAAAAGAAACCTGGGAAGCTTCGGGAGGAGGCCAGAAGCCCCACGGGGGCTTCACAAGGCACTAGGGCGCGCCCCCGGGGGGGCGCCGTAGTACCTTGTGGGGCCCACGTGACTCCTTTTGACCTAATTCCACTTCTATAAATTCACAAATATTGGGAAACCCCCAGAGAGCCAGAAGAGAAAACCTTTCCGCCGTCGCAAGCCTCTGTTCTTCCACGATCCCATCTGGAGGCCTTTTCCGGTACTCTGCCGGAGGGGGAATCGATCACGGAGGGCTTCTACATCAACCTTGCTGCCCTTCCGATGATGTGTGAGTAGTTTACCACAGACCTACGGGTCCATAGCTAGTAGCTAGATGGCTTCTTCTCTCTCTTTGATCTTCAATACAATGTTCTCCTCGATGTTCTTGGAGTTCTATCCGATGTAATCTTCTTTTGCGGTGTGTTTGTTGGGATCCGATGAATTGTGAGTTTATGATCAGATTATTCATGGGAAATATTTGAGTCTTCTCTGAACTCTTTTATGCATTATTGTTATAGCTTTGTATTTCTCTCCGATCTATCGGTTTAGTTTGGCCTACTAGATTGATTTATCTTGCAATGGGAGAGGTGCTTTGTGATGGGTTCAATCTTGCGGTGCTCAATCCCGGTGACAGAAAGGGACATGCCACGTATTTGTATTGTTGCCATTAAGGATAAAAAGATGGGGTTTATTCATATTGCTTGAATTTGCTTCTCTACATCATGTCATCTTGCTTAAGGCGTTACTCTGTTTCATACTTAATACCCTAGATGCATGCTGGATAGCGGTCGATGGGTGGAGTAATAGTAGTAGATGCAGGCAGGAGTCGGTCTACTTGTCTCGGACGTGATGCTTATATACATGATCATTGCCATGAATCCGTCATAATTATTTGCTTTTCTATCAATTGCCCAACAGTAATTTGTCTACCCACCGTATGTTTATGTGCTCAAGAGAGAAGGCTCTAGTGAAAACTATGGTCCCCGGGTCTATCTTTATCATATAAAAAACCTAAAAATTCCTTGCTGTAATTTATTTACTTTTATTTTAATTAGTAGTTTAGTTTATCTATTTACCTCGATAAGATTTAATCTTTCCAAATAACCGCTAAGAGGATTGACAACCCTCTTATTTGCGTTGGGTGCAAGTGTTTGCTCTTGTGTGTGCAGGTGCGCTTAACGGAATTTTGCTTGGTTCTCCTACTGGATTGATAACCTTGGTTCTTAACTGAGGGAAATACTTATCTCTACTGTACTGCATCATCCTCTCCTCTGTTTTTTTGAAGCCTTTGGACAGTGAGGGAGCCCCTCACTGACTTTGTATTACTCAAAAGTCAGAAGTCACAAACAAGAATTACATGTATGGAAGGGGGGAGGTTATGGTGGGGGGTAAAAAAACTACAAAGTTTCTACACCAAGGCTACCAGTTGAAGGATGAAAGGCTCCAAGTTACTCTTGGCCCTGTATCTAAGGAGCTGAAAATCACCTTTGAATCTGTCCCGCCAGGACTCTACAGTGGGGGCAATCCTTCTAAAAAGTTTGTTGTTCCTCTCCTTCCATATGCTCCATGCAGCAACAGTAAAGACCTCCATGAACATGGGGGCAGCCCAAGCTTCTTTCGCTGCATGAAGTAGCTGTAATATGCCATTCAGGCTAGCCCATCGGATGCCCAGCTTTTCCCAACATGCCCTACTAAAGGGGCACTCGAAGAAGAGATGTTCCAAGGTTTCCTCCGGGGGGTGGCAGCACAGCAAGCACGAATAATTATTATCCTGGAGAACCATGTTTCTCCTTCGCAGCATATTTCGCGTGTTAAGTCGATCAGCCAGCAGCAGCCAACAGAACACCTTCCATTTGTTGTTACATTTTGTCTTCCAGATCCATCAAAAAGCCTCATCAACCTGCATATCACGGAAGCAGTGTGCATAGTATCTACTGGAGATGAATGTATCAGATCCCCAAGCACATCTCCACCGATCGGGCGTGGCCTATAACTCCACTTGAGCCAAGTCATTCTGTAGATCAATCAGTTCTCCTCTTGCTTGAGGCGACAAAGGGAGATGAAAGTTTTGCCCAAGGGTTTCTGCCGTGAGAAGTTTCTGAACCGATACATCTGCATCCCTCGCAAACGAGAAGATCCTGGGGTGACTTTTGGCAATTGTTTCCTGTCGCCAAAGATCCTTCCAAAAAAGCGTAGTGGATCCGTCCCCAATGCTCACTGTCATGACACTTCGGTATATAGGCGATAACTGCATTACGTCACGCCACCAAAATGATCCACATGGCTCAGAGGCGTGCGGCACCCGCCCAGCATAATACGCTGACCGGACCAACTTCACCCAAGGTACATCCCACTGATTGTAAAATTTATGTAGTTGTTTGAGCAGCAGCCCCTGGTTTTGGATTCGAAGGTCAATGATCCCCAACCCCCCCCCCCCCTGTCTTTGGGCCTACAAACTAGGGACCAGGCCGCCAGCGAACTCGATGTGGTGCCATCCTCCGATTTCTTGGTCCACAAGCAGCACCTTCTCAACTTATCCAGATGTTCCAAGATTTTAGGCGGTATCTTGATCGAGCACATAGCATAAATCGCTAAGGAGGTAACCACCGAGTTCACTAACGTCAGTTTGGAGCCATAATCTAGCAGAGATGCGGCAGTTGAGAGTTTGCACTCCACTGAGGAGACAAGTGGCATTAAGTCAAGCACGGTCGGGCGGGTCATCCCCATGGGCAAGCCGAGGTACGTAAATGGCATCTGCCCAATCCCGCAGCCAAGCAGATCTGCTAGTTGTTTGGCGTGGTCCGCAGTTGTGTTGATCGGAACCAGGGTCGATTTCTGAAAGTTGATACGCAGACCAACTGAGAGCGCATAATCTTGAAGTATTCTTTTCATGTGTTCCACTTGTGTCCGGTCAGCTTGCATGATGACGATCGTGTCATCCGCGTACTGGATGACAGGGAATTCATCATCCGGCACTGGAATGGGAAGCTGCAGCAAGCCGTTTCTGTACGCGTCATTGATCGCCGCTTGGAGTAGGTCGGCCGCCAGAACAAATATGAGCGGCGACAGGGGGTCGCCCTACCTCACCCCTCGCTTGCAAGGAAATTGCCGACCTGGAGTTTCGTTGAGTAAAACAGAGGATTTACCGGAAGAAAAGATACACTCGATCCACTTCAGCCACTTCTCGTTAAATCCCATAGCCCTCATGATTTGCATCATTGGTTCGTGTTCGATCGTGTCGAAAGCCTTTGCGAAGTCCAATTTGAGTACAATGATCTCCCTCCCAGACGCCTGACATTGGTGGATGAATTCGAACGCCCATGCGAGGCAATCCTGGATCGAACGCCCTTTCAAAAAACCGTATTGGTTGCGGTGTATAATTCGTAGTATGACCTTCTGTAAGCGATTAGCAAGCAATTTCATGAGTAGTTTGAGACAACAATTCAGCAATGTGATCGGCCTGTAGTCGTTCGCTGTTTCTGGAGATTGTATCTTCGGGATCAGAGTGATGAAACCCGCATTCAAACTCTCAATATCCAATGATCCCTCATGAAAATCAAAGCATAATTTATAAAAGTCCTCTTTAATTATATGCCAGCAAGACTTCAGAAATGCTCCCGTGAAACCATCCGGACCCGGGGCTCGATCTCCGGGCATCTCTTTAACCACACCATCGATCTCCTCCCGGGTGAAGGGCACCGTGAGTTCATCCAGGCCACCAATCCGCTTGATGATTGCACTGAGATCAAACTTCAAGTTAACTGGATCAAATCGACCCAGGCGGTCCTTATACGCTTGGAACATCACCGATTCTTTGCCTACATGATCAACCACGACTGAATTGTCAAGCAGACGTAGGGAGGCAATGGAGTTGCGGCGGAACCTCTCAGTGGCCACCCTATGAAAAAACTTAGTGTTGCCATCACCGTATTTGAAATATCTGACCGTGCACTGTTTTTTCCAATATAGCTCTTTATATTTTAACAGGGTGATCAAGTGCTTCTTGAGAATATTACGAAAATTAGCCTCTGGAGTTGTCAACCTCCTCTTATCCTCGATCTCATCCAACTGAAATATCGCCTTATTGGAATTCTCAATCATAGTAGCCAGCCGAGACACTCCTTTACTCCAGTGTTTCAGAGCATATCTCAGGTTTTTAAGCTTCTTGCAAAGAACAGCCGCTGAGTTAGGTGCAAAGCATTGCTTGTTCCAGGTCTGGCTCACCACATCAAAGAAGTCGGGGTGCCCAACCCAAAAGTCCTCAAAGCGGAAGATTTTTTATTTTGGAATAGCCGAATTAATGCACACATAACATGGGACGTGATCAGAGACTGGCTTTCCGAGCGGCATAACAACAGTATTAGGATACGTGGCCGACCAATTAACCGATGTAAAATGCCAATCAAGTTGCTCTAACAACGGGTCCGTCTGCATATTACTCCAAGTAAATGACCTTCCCTTGATAGGTAGTTCGACAAGCAACTGGGATCTTATGATATCGTTAAAGATGAGCATGTCATTCACATCGCCGCCACTCTTGTTGCGGTTATCGGGAGCACGTATAAAGTTAAAGTCGCCCACTAGGAGCCAGTCCTCATGGTCGGGGATTTCAAGTTCAGACAGCCAAGAAGTAAACGCAATCCTTGCCAAACCAGTGCAGGGCCCATAAATATTGACCAGGGTCCAGGTGTTAGCAGACAGAACGGAAGTAAACGTAACACCGAGAGCATAAGATTCAGAAAACACCGTAACACCCGAAAAGACTGAACTCATCCACACAGTAATCAGACCACCTGACGCTCCATTCGAGGGCACATATGCAAACTTATCAATTTTTTTAGGGCAGAACAGTTTAATAAAAGCAGAATCAAACAAAGTGCGTTTAGTTTCCTGAAGGCAAACAACCGAGCACCCACTAGTGTCTATTGCATTGCGGATGGCTAGCTGTTTTGCTTCTGAATTGATACCTCGCACGTTCCAGCATAGCATCATCCTCTCCTCTTCAGGGAAATACCAACCCAGACTACAAGTAGCAGACCCCTCTTCGTTGGCCGTGCCGAGTCCGCGTTGCCGATGGCAGCGAGCTCACCTGCGCCACGGTTCTTCCTGCTTGTCAGTGGTCATCACAAGGACAGGAGTTTGTGACAGACATGAAGGTATTACCATTGAGCACCTACGACGCCATCTTGGGCATGGATTGGCTCGAACAGCATAGCCCCATGACAGTGGATTGGACGAACAAGGTCATCCAGATACCAACACCAATGGGGCCAGCTCGTCTCTTCGGCCACGAAGCCAACTCCACTACTTGCCATCTGATCAACAGTATCCAGCTGCAGAACCTGTATCGTCAGGGTTCACTGCTGCATATGGTGCTCTTATATCCCCTGACAGAAGAGCAAAACAGCAGTCCGTCACCACCTCCAGACCTGCCGCAGCGACTGTTGACGGAGTTCCAGGATGTCTTTGGGGAACCCACCGGACTGCCACCGCGCCGTGCATGCGACCACAAGATTCCTCTCATGCCCGGTGCTCAACCTGTCCACATCCGTCCTTATAGACACAAGCCCGAGCTCAAGACTGAGATAGAGCGACAAGTCGAGGAATTGTTGCAGTCCGGAGTCATCCAACGCAGCAACAACAGTTTTTCTTCTCCAGTCATCTTAGTCAAGAAGAAAGACGGGACGTGGCGGCTCTACATCAACTACAGACACCTCAATGCTATGACTTGTATCAGCAAATTCCCAGTGCCAATCATCGAAGAGCTGTTGGACGAACTGCACGGAGCAGCCTGGTTCACGAAACTCGACCTGCGAGCAGGTTACCACCAGATACGGCTGGCCGCCGGCGAAGAATTCAAGACAACCTTCCAAACTCACACAGGGCATTACGAGCTTAAGGTTCTGTCCTTTGGCCTGGCGGGGGGACCGGCAACGTTCTTAGGGACCATGACAGACACACTTCACCCCTTGCTCCGGCACTGTGTGCTCGTCTTCTTCGACGACATCCTCATATTCAGCAAGACCTGGGAAGAGCACCTGGACCACCTTCGTCAAGTCCTCCAATTACTCCGGCGAGATCAGTGGAAGGTGAAGCTCACGAAGTGTGAATTTGGACAGCAGCAGCTCTCATATCTGGGCCATGTGATCAGCAACAGAGGGGTCTCCACAGAGCCCAGCAAAGTCCAAGCAGTCCGGAGTTGGCCCACGCCGCGTGATGCTAAGGACGTCCGGCGATTCCTGGGATTAGCAGGTTACTACCGCCGGTTCATCCGGGGCTTTGGCATCATAGCCCGCCCACTTTTCAACCTCTTGAAAAAAGGCGCACCCTTTGTTTGGACGGACAGCACAGCGCAGGCATTCGACCTACTGAAACACCAGCTGACTTCGGCCCCCATCCTCGCCCTGCCTGATTTCACCAAAGTCTTCACAATTGAGACTGATGCATGCGACAGAGGGATCGGCGCTGTGTTGCAGCAAGATGGCCATCCCATCGCCTTCATGAGCAAGAGCTTGAGCCTGCGGTGCCAAGGCCTCTCGACTTATGAGAAGGAATACTTGGCAATAGTTGTTGCAGTCGATCAGTGGCGTCCATATCTTCAGCATAGCGAGTTCATTATCCACACGGACCAAAAGAGCTTAGTCCACCTCGAAGAGCAGCGCTTGATGACACCCTGGCAGCAGCGAGCATTTACAAAACTGCTCGAACTCCGATACATCATCAGATACAAGAAGGGCACTGAGAACATGGCCGCCGACGCCTTGTCGCGCGCCAATCCTGCCTCCACCCTGTTCACCATCACTTCGTGTCAACCCAGTTGGCTTGAAGATGTTACTGCTAGTTACAATTGCAATCCGCAAGCCCAGAAACTGCTCGAGCAATTGGCTCTTAGAGAGGACCCGAAAGGCCGCTTCACCCTACAGAACGGGATTCTGCGATTCCGTGGCCGGATCTGGCTCGGGGGATCCACGTCACTCCAGCAAAGAATCATGGCGGCGTTCCATGACAGTCCGCTAGGGGGCCACTCCGGATTTCCCGCCACCTTCCGGCGCATCCGCCGTCTGTTTGCTTGGCCAAAGATGAAGATTCAGATACTCCAGTATACGCGCTGCTGCCCTATTTGTAAACAAGCCAAGCCTGATCGATCCGCATCGCCGGGCCTTTTGGAACCATTGCCAATTCCACAACAACCGTGGGAAATTATCACCATGGATTTCGTTGATGGACCCCCACAGTCGGGTAAATACAACTGTCTTTGGGTGGTGGTCGACAAGCGCACCAAGTTTGCCCACTTCCTGCCCCTCGCACATCCATATACTGCATCCAAGGTGGCCCTGCTATACATGAATAGCATCTATAGGATTCACGGCCTCCCCGGGTCCATTGTTTCTGACCGTGACCCGGTGTTCACCAGCATGTTTTGGCGCGAATTGTTCAAGTACGCTGGCACTGAGCTGTGGATGAGCAAAGCCAACCACCCGCAGACGGACGGGCAAACCAAGCGCGTCAACCAATGTGTCGATAGACTTATCTGAGGTGCTTCGTACATGCCTGCCCACGGCGCTGGAGCTACTGGATACCCCTCGCCCAGTTCTTGGACAACTCCTCTCACCATTCCAGCATTGGGATGTCTCCCTTCAAGGCGATGTTTGGCCACGAACCACGTCACTGGGGCATCACAGCTACCAGCGAGTGCTCTGTCCCGGCGCTCCAATCCTGGCTCGATGAAAGAGCAGTGATCCAAGACCTTCTCCAACAGCATCTGAATCGAGCCTAGCAACACATGAAGAGCCAAGCAGACAGACGAAGATCACCGCGTACATTTCACATAGGGGACTCGGTGTACCTCAAGCTGCAGCCTTACATACAAACATCCGTCGCGAGGAGGGCGAACCACAAGCTGTCCTTCAAGTTTTATGGGCCATTCAAAATCATCGCCAAGATCAACGACGTCGCTTACAAGTTGGATCTCCCGGCGCACTCCCAAGTGCACCCGGTCTTCCATGTTTCCCAACTCTGTGTCACTGCCTAGTTCCGGGCACGGCTTCTTCCTCTAATCTCCCAGTCCATGCTGACACGCCTGTGGTGCCAATGGCAGTTCTGCAACAGCGTTGGCGCAAGAAGAACGGCGCCATGATCGAGCAAGTTCTCATCAGATGGTCGGATCCCGCCACCCTCCACGACACATGGGAAGATAAGGTGGCGCTTCAAGCCAGGTTTCCTGCAGCAGAGGCTTGGGGGCAAGCCTCTTCGCAAGGAGGAGGGGATGTCAGCACCCCTGCCGCTGACAAGGCGACCCCACCAGCCCGAGGCTCGCCAGACTCGCCTCTCGCCCCACGACCCTCCAGGAACAGGAAGCCCAACCCACGCGTCACTGGGCCAGCGTGGACGCGGTGAAGCCCAGCCACTGCCTACTTGAAGCACGTCCAACCAGAGCATAGTCATCCAGAGGATCAAGGCACCGGCGGCGGCAACCCTAACCCTAATCCCTTTCCTCTGTTCTCATTCGTGTACCCACAAACTGTAATCGACTCTATAGATCGTGCTACTGTGAGTGAATTGATCGCCACTACCGCATACCACCTCTTACATCTCATTTGGGCAGAATATCTTCTCTAGCGGTAGGTGATGTACCCGTTGATTGCAAGGCGTGAGCGTTGACTCCATGATCCTCGGTGACAAATTTTCCCTGAAATACATCCCTGCTGATTAATGCACGAGAAATCAAACGTTTGAAACATTTGCAGTGGCACGCACGTTGACCTCCTGCCGGCTACCACACACGTATAACCGCGATGGAGGCGTGCAGAGCTAATTGGCCAAAGTCGCGCGTCCAAAGCCCGTGCAGAAAACAAAGACACCGCTTGTTCTCCGTGGTCGGCGCAGAGGATCCCGGGCAGAGCCGCCGGTCGTCGAACAGACCGCGTCCCACCGTATGACATCTCGGACTTTGGTGCCCCCACTCCCTATCCCCGAACCAACCAACCCACCCACCCAACCCCAATTCCTCTCTTTCTTCCCATCCTCTTCCTCCTCCCCCCCTGCTCCCCCTCCCTCTCCTTCCCATTCCCGTCCCGCTGCCCTCCCTTTCCCGCCCTCTCCGTCCGGTCTCCGCTTCCCTGCTCGCGCCGCCCGGCCGGCTAATCACCCCGTGAGTACTTCCTGCCGCCTCCTTGTCTGTCTTCAATCAAGGCCGTTGCTGTTTGCTGCTGCTCTTTCGAGTTCTTCCTTGTCTCTTTCGGCATATTCTTGGGGCGGTTTCGTCTGCTCGGAGTTCTTGATTGGTATGTTCATGCCTGTGCTGTTTGGGGAGCCTCGCCATGTAGGGTCAAGCTATGGTTTTTTAGGTTGCGTGCAGAGCCGGCCTGCTTGGGCCCTCGGGTGCCATGCTGCCATGGTGATGTTCAGAGGGGAAGGGGAGCGCCTTGTTTGATGCATAATTCATGAATTTTTTTGTCAATTGGCATGTCATGTGCTCTGACCACAATGAATACTTCCAAGATTTCTGTTTTTTTAATCTCAAAATCCCAATAGATTTGAGCAGTTTGCTGGTTCAGGCTTGCTTCATCCAAGCTCGAGCAGGATTTGTGCAGATTTATCCTCTTCTTTTTCGGCTAGCACGTTATGTTATTTAGGATTTTTCACACCAAAAAATGTTCGTGGTGCGAATGAGCCGTCCTTGGCTGATATTTTGTCTCCGCGTTTCTTATGTATTAGTCTAAGATTTATAGTAAATTTGTAAATCAGCTACTTGTAGATATGATTATTCTCGCCTGTTATTCTTTAAGACCTGGCAATCGGTGGTCAAGTCTTCGTTGCAAGTTAGGCAGTATTTTTCAGACATTTAGTGGCCTACCATGTCCTGCGAGCTACTCCACTTGCTAGTTGCTAAATGTTTTATAAAAAATAATTTGCAACATGCTATACAGAATTCGAGCTTCCTTCAATTAACTAGTGATTTTGATTGGATTACTTGTTAGGTACGAGACTATGACCTTAATCTGTACAAGTTAGGTATGTGAACAGGGAATCTACTAGACTAAAAAAACAACAGGAACATCATCAAATGGCATCATGTTAACAAGTAGCGCGCTATGTATTTCAGCTCATTGTTATTTAGATAGTTTGCTGATACTTCCTTATCTTATTGTAGGCATCACAGCAGTTGCATTGGGTTTGATTTAATCTGAGGTTCTGAAGAAAGAAGGCCACAGGATATTTAGCTTGGCAGGTCCAGAGGTGCTTGAGAAAAGCTATGTCTTTTGTCGGGCGAGTAGACCCGTCAACGACATACGCAGATAATATTTATGTACACAAATTTGGCGCACCCAACTCAAACTTTGCTGCAAGAAGATTTGGCTCTGATACGCAGTTGTTCCGTTATGGCCCTGAACCATTCAATTCCGAGGACTATGGACATATGGGTTTCCCTGAAGCACCATCTGCTGCATTCCAGAACTCCTTCTACAATCAGCAGGCCTCACTAACGCCCTGCTCTGATGCAGCAAAAGACTCACCAGTGTTCTCCAATGTGTCTCAACAGAACTCTCAGTCTATATCAGATAATCATAGTTCTGGACTTGAAGTAGAATTCGATGATGAGATCAGACTGAAGCTTCAAGAGCTGGAGCATGCTTTACTTGATGATGGAGATGACATCTTGTTCGAAATTTCCCAGGCGGGTTGCGTTAGTGATGAATGGGCCGATCCCATGAAGGATGTCTTGCTTGCAAATTCTCCAAAAGAATCAGAATCAAGTATTAGTTGCGCAGGTAGCAACAGCGGAGAAGCACGGACCCCGAAGCAGTTGCTCTTTGACTGCGCTACGGCATTAGCTGAATATAACGTCGATGAAGCACAGGCAATCATAACGGACCTCAGGCAGATGGTCTCCATCCAAGGGGACCCTTCTCACAGGATTGCAGCTTATCTAGTGGAGGGCCTTGCTGCAAGAATAGTAGCTTCAGGGACAGGCATCTACAAGGCATTGACATGCAAGGACCCTCCAACTCTGTATCAGCTGTCAGCAATGCAAATCCTCTTTGAGATCTGTCCATGCTATCGATTTGGTTTCATGGCTGCTAATTATGCCATACTTGAAGCCTGCAAAGGCGAAGAAAGGATGCATATTATAGACTTCGACATCAATCAAGGCAGCCAGTATATTACACTGATGCAGTTTATGAAAGATGATGCAAACAAACCACGCCATTTGAGAATAACTGGTGTGGATGATCACGAGACAGTACAGAGGACTGTTGGAGGTCTGAAGGTCATTGGGCAACGCCTGGAGAAGCTTGCGGAGGACTGTGGAATATCTTTTGAGTTCAGGGCAGTGGGTGCTGACATCGGGGATGTTACACCTGCAATGCTAGATTGCCGTCCCGGGGAAGCACTAGTTGTGAATTTTGCCTTCCAGCTGCACCACCTTCCTGATGAAAGTGTTTCGATCATGAACGAACGGGACCAGCTCCTTCGTATGGTGAAGGGCCTTCAACCAAAGCTTGTGACCCTGGTTGAGCAGGATGCCAATACTAATACTGCTCCATTTCAGACAAGGTTAGTTTTTCCGATTCTTGCGTCAGTAATTATGGTTCTTTGTGGATTGGGTAGTTTTTCCGAATCCTTTGTTGATAGTAACTATGTCTTCCGTAGATTCTGTGTATCGACTCTTGTGTTTCTCTTCCCACTGCTGAGCCCCTAAAAATACCTGAAACATCTGACTTTCACAGGTTCCGTGAGGTTTATGACTACTACTCCGCTCTTTTCGATTCACTGGACGCAACACTTCCAAGGGAAAGTCCAGATAGAATGAATGTGGAAAGGCAATGCCTTGCACGAGAAATTGTGAACATCTTGGCTTGTGAAGGCCCTGATCGCGTGGAGAGGTAATGCCCAGTGCTTCTCTCCACTCATAAGTCATGCAAACTATTCTCGTTCTTCTTCGAAACTATGCATACCACAAACTGCAATGTGGCTGACAGTGAAGTTGTTTATGCTCCAGGTACGAAGTTGCTGGGAAATGGAGGGCGAGAATGACGATGGCTGGATTCGCGCCATGCCCATTTAGCAGCAACGTCATCGGAGGAATAAGATCGCTGCTGAGCTCGTACTGCGACAGGTACAAGTTCGAGGAGGACCATGGGGGGCTTCACTTCGGCTGGGGAGAGAAAACGCTCATCGTCGCCTCCGCGTGGCAATAGATCAAGCTCGCTGACTTGGGTTGCATTAGCACTGCTGTATTTTAGGAGCTTCTGGTGCAGAGGTTGTAAAAAGGGTGTGAACCGCAGAGGAGTTCTTGGCTGATCTTATCTAATTTTAGGAGTCTGCTTGTCAGAATAATTGAGTTTGGCAGATCGCCCGGGTGAACCATGTTGTGCTGCTGTAGCAACTGGTCACACGATTGTGTTGTTGTATTCTGGGATAGAATCATGACATGTCGACTCTGCTCCATGTATAAATCTATTTATGTTGCTAGAATATATATAATGTTGTGTCTGTTTGGGAACTAGAACATGCAGTATCATGATGTCTATCAAAATATATACACAGTTTGGCCACAAGTTTCTATGTCTATCAAAACAATCATGTAAATACTTGCAAAAGTCCATCCAGATTTTTCTTATAACCAATAGAGTAGCTGGCAGCAGTTTGGCCACAGGTTTCTACCAAAAATGGTAGAATAAAAAACTTTTATTTATCTTACAGAGTACTCTTGTGAAATTACAACAGCTTGATGTACAACATTTCGAAAACCATATATCAAATACATACACACATATGCTCTCCAGATATATTCGTTGAAGTAATTTAGCTGACAACACTATAATCTCAAGAATCTGAATACTTCGCGGTCTGTATTCGTCGTATGTGCTATAAAATATATCTTATCTTGAAGGCAAGGTATAAGCTCAATCTTATCTTCAAGGTAGGCTGTGCCGTGAATTCAACGAGCTATAATCAGAGCGCCTTTTGACCCGTTTAGTGGATTCCAAAAGTCCAACAAGAGACGGGAGAGGATGCGGGACAGGGACATTCCTCGATCTGTACAGCCTCTTCAGACTTGCATGCAAAGATTTCGATGATCCAATGACACACAGGCGGTCCGTTTGACAATCTGTTACTTCTGCATTTCTGACCATGCGAAGGCTTGAACTTTCGGCGGTGCTTATAGATATTGGCTCTATTATAATGTCAGACTTTTCCGGTTGATCAGGCACTACTGATATATTGTGTTGAACAGTAGGCAAAGGTTGAACTGCAAATGCTTCTGGTAGGGTTGGGGGTGCTTTACACTGACAGGAGCGGGGCACATCTCCAGCTTCGGCACACTGACAGGAAGGGGCCACATCTCCAGCTTCCGCACAATCTTGTTGGTAAGCTGGGGCTTGCTTTGCGATCAAATCCATACCAGAATATGTTTCAACATTTGTGCTGCTATCATGAAGCAAATCTTCCGGTGCACAGAATCTAGTTTGTTCAGCTGCAGCAATGTACTGGTGGCACAACTCTTCTTTCATTATGTCAATCGCTTGAGAACCAAATCTTGCTCTTCCAAACAATGTAATATCTGGTTCTTCAACCGGAGGGGATGACACAAATTGAAGTTCAAGTGTGCTGACATCAAAATCGGTGCATTCTTGACTGGCAGAAGTTGGATGATCATCATCAACAAAAGTTGAGGGATCTTCATCTGGCTGCGTGCAAGAAGCAAGCACCGATGAGGGCGAGGATACTGACTTTTGAAGGGGATCCCTGAATATCTTCCACAATGGATCATCAGTTGTCAAGCGAGTCTTGAAACAACGTTTCTTCACATAGCTCAGCTCCATGGCAAAGCATGGGGGAGTTGTTGAGATGACCCACTGAGGTTGGAGAAGTTGCATCGCCTGCTCCAACTCGTCACGGGAAGAGTGAATGGAGAAACAGACATGCCAGATCCCAAAATCATCCTGCTGAGCTTCTATTAGGCTGGGTTTCTGGTTTCGACCACAGGCATACCACTGCGTTGAGGGGCGGATAAATAAAGGCTCTGGCTGAAGACTAGCCCTTGACCCTTCAAGCTTTTTACTTGCATTATCATACAAATGGTGGAACCCAACTATCTGCGGAAATAAAAATGGTTAAAGCCAAGATAGTAGAAAGAAAACAAGTAGCTACTTTACATGCAATACACATCAGACGAATTGGTTGAATCCAACTATCTGCGGAGTTAACAGAGTTAGAACCAACAAAATAAAAAAGAAAGAAAAAAAGGTACTCTGTGACAATACACATAAGAACAGTGACACGAATTAAGACGTGTACTACTCAAAATTGGTCATCAAAATTTGTATTTATTGTTTTCAACAACAGCTTTAGCTCAAGATTTTGTTACTGGCATTTATTCAATCATACAAGTGTTCAGCAGTCCCAACAGGTTAGCGGTATGTGAATTAAAACAGAATGAATGTCATGGAGCAACACACCTGAAAGCGACAAGATGGATCATCAGTGATGATCTCAGGGGCTGTGAGTGACAGCGCTTTAAAACAATCTGAATTCCTTCTCACGTCAACATAAATTTTTGATCCAAAAGTCCTGGACACCTCAACTAGGATCTCTTCGTGACCAAGAAGATCACAAGCAAGATATACAAAAGGTGCATCCGGATGCTTCCATATACAAGCTATAACCTGCATTCACTGAATTGTTTCAAAATGGTGACTTCCCCGTTGTCATAACTACAGCCCCCCAGGCAATGACAAGCACTCTTTTTGCGGCAATGACAAGCACATTTAAAACCTCAGAGCAGAGGATAACCTGCTGAATTGCCAACTCCTTGCTCGGTAGCTTGAGGAAGCATTTGGAAAATGTGCAGTCCAGGAACACGAAGTCTAAACGGCAAACGTTTTCTTTCCCTTTCTTTGCTATGTATTTCAGTGGCAAGTTCTGAGCACAGTCTGGTGTAAGTCGGCAGTCGCCAGTGTGCAGTATGCTACCGAATTCACCCTCAAACAAGAACATGACTGCCCCTGAAATCACAGGGAATGGTAACAGTCAGTCATGCTGAAGCCCAACTATTCCCAATTTCCAGGACGCATTGTACGATATCATGAAATGTAGCAGTACATATGCTCCAGTTTGTTATTGATAGGGTTAAAAAAACTTGATTAGAGGTGTTCTGCCAAATCTGGTAACATGAGGTCTAGTCATGCTTCAATGTGGTGATGACACAGTGTTTCTGTTTAAGGTTGATTTAGAGAGTGCTAGAAACCTAAAGTGCATCTTGTGCTTGTTTGAGCATTCATCTGGTTTGAAAAAATTCTTTCACAAGAGTGAAACATGTTGTTTTGGAGAAGCTAATCAGGACAGGCAACAGTATATGGCAACAGGCGGGGGTGGGCACTGATGGTTGCTGAGGATTGCCGGATAACTGTGTGTTTCTGGTGAGCGTCAGACAGCTGGGATTGTCAGCTGTGGTTGCCTCTGTATCTTGTTTTTGCGGTGCTCTTTCGGTCCCTGTTACGCTACTGTCGTGCGTCTAAACACGCTGAAAGCCTGCTTAGATCTCCCAGTAGCTGCCAGGGGTGGTGCTAGACCGGGAGGGGCTAGCCTGATGAGGTGGTGTTTCATTTTCCATTTCAGAACTTGGGAGCTGATTGTTTCAGTTTCGGAAATGAAAGCAGGATTGATTTATGCACTAGCAAGTTCAATCTTAGGTTCGATGCATTTCAGAACTTGGGAGCTGACTGTTCATCAGTTTCAGAAATGAAAGCCTGATTGATTTATGCACTAGCAAGTTCAATCTTAGGTTCGATGCATTTCAGAACTTGGGAGCTGACTGTATCAGTTTCAGAAATAAAAGCAGATTGATTTATGCACTACCAAGTTCAGTCTTAGGTACGACGCATTTGGAGTAGTAGGATTGATCTATGCACTAGCAAGTTCAATCTTACAGAGTGCTGTAATACGATAAGCAGAGCAAACACAGGATAAAGCAACAATTACCAGGGCAGTGGTTGGCATCGTACGCGGTGACGGAGAAGGCGCCGGCGGGGTCATCCACCTTGAACGTCCTCCCCACCTCGACCTCCACGAACTCCCCCTGATCCAGCTGCAACACGACCGCACCGCGCGAGGAATCTCAATTCACCGGAGCAAAATTAAAATTCACGGCGGCTCTCCGGGAGAGGGAATTAGTCACAGCCAAGGTAGGTACCTACTACCTGGGGAAAGTGGCGGAGGGCGAGGGACAAGGTGAGGCGGGTGGCGTAGACGGCGCCTCCTCCGGGGTCGGCCCCGGCGGCGCCGACGAGGTGGTCCCGGTGCGCGTGGGTGAGGAAGCGGTGGCGCCTGCGGCGGGAGGAGGGCCCCCACGTGTCCACGGCGAAGGGGAGCCCCCGCGGCATCTCTATCGGCATCCTCCCCGAAACTTTGTGAAATTGCAGCCGGGCCCTCCTCCACTTCCTCGGAAGCGCGCCGGCTCGTTGGGAGTTGGTTGCATCGGTTTTATATTCCTCGAATGGGAAGAGTGGCTCCTTCCGCTGGAAGGAAGCGAAACGGGTTAGGGGATTCGGGTTCTCACTTCAGTTTAGTAGCCGGACCGAGGCCCAGAACCCGCTAACTTGCCGCCTTTGGTAAGTTCGTAGGTTGGCTGGCACTGACAGGTGGGTCCACGTGTCAGTGCTCTCTTTTGCCCACCAGGGCTCGGGCCTTCCCATTCCGCTTCCTTTCCCATTTCAGTGTAAGATCCATATATAACTCAGGTTGCAATTGGTATTTTAAGGTGTTGGATTATAGGTGGGCTTAGGTCTATATAAGACAATAATCCCTGATTAATCTCTAAGCCCTACTTCCTCCGTCCGGTGAAGAGTGTACGTTTGGCTGTAAAATTTGTCCACAAAAGAGTGTACATCTATCTTCCCAATGCACTTTAAAGTAGGAAAAAATACTTTTCTCTCATTACACGGTAATCAAGATCAATAACATTCTACACATGGTCTCCTTAATTTCTACATGCACTTAGCTCATTGGGGGTTGAGTAATTAAAGAGGAGGGAGATGGTGGCTTGCATCTTTCCAATGCATTGTTTACTTCACTTCATAATTTGTCCTAAAATTTCTATATGTACACTTTTCATCGGACGAAGGGAGTATTTAGGTGCATGGCAAGTAGTGGAAAGTTAATATCATACTGCTAGTGGAGTGAGAGTGAGACTTCTTGTAAGGGCTGCTCTACCACACAGAGGCGGAGGACGAAATTTTTTAAGGTAGGGCGAAGTCTCAAGCAATATTTTTATGCAAATCAAAAGAGTCAATACACACTAACAATGCACACTACAAATAAATAACCAAATATAATGAAAATGTAGACATGTTTCAATAGAAAAACAACATTAATTTGTCACTAAAATCTGCTTGGATTCGAGCTGATGTTAAAAATTGCTACTAAATTTCAGAGAAGAAATATACATCTTCCCCTTTCCTTTGGCTTTGCTATTCCCTTCCCCTTCCTTTCCATCTTCTGCCCGGAAGCACGGATCTGCGCCGAACTGCACCCTGCGTCCCTACCTTCACTCGCCACTGTCTCTTGCTGCCGTCGCTTGGAGCCGCCGCCGCTCGCGCCGCTCAGCTGCTGTCGCTTGCTTCCGCCACCCTCTAGGCCCCCAGCCTACCGCCGCCGTCGGCTGCCCCGTCGTCGGTCGACTGCCTCGTCCTCGCGACCTAGCGAGCCGCGCTAACTTAGGGTTGGGTCGCGTGCGTGTGCCGCATCTCTGCTTCGTGCATGCCTGCGCGGGCGCTCGAACCTGGCGAGTCGTGCGTGGTCGAGTGGACGAGAGGTTCCTGGCCCAATACACTGGCTGCGTCGGCCCATCAGTCCAGCGTCCAGCGATAGCGTAGGGACTAGCGAATGAGACAGCGGATCAATCAGAACAGGATCGATGCATACATATAAAATATTTTTTGCTCAAAATTAATTAAGGTATGACAGCCGCCATACCCTGCCCATCGGAGTCCTCCGTCACTGCTACCACATGCCATTGAGAGCTTGGGAAGAGGAGTTGTATACGCGCGCTCCTCCTCCCCCGCCGCCCGCCTCGCCTCGACGCGCCGCGGGTTGCGGGAACATGCCAAGCCTTATTTTTATCAGTCAGGAATGGTTAATTAATCTCGGATTAATTGACGAGTTGCTACAGTACCACTGTCCAAGACATTGGACCGTGGGCTGTTCGCGGACTCGGTCGTGGGCCTGAGCTAAGGAGGCGTGGGCCTGAGCTAAGGAGGCGCTCAGTTCACTCACTCCCTCCTGCACAAACCTAGCCGTCATCTACTGTTCCTCTCTCTGTGCTGCTTCTGGTCGTTTGAGATCCTGCCCAGGAAAACGGCAGCAAGGTTTTTAGGGAGCGTCTCGACGCGACTGCTCCCGATCCGTCCCCGTGTCCGTTCGCCTCTGCTTCCACTACTTCCCCTGCATCGACTTCATGGCTGACGACGAAGCCGCCAAGAAGAAGGCCTCGACCGATGCCGAGGTTGCCGCCGCCGCCGCCACGTTGGCCTGGCCAATCAGAGGGTACGACTCGTTCATCCCCTATTTGCTAGTTCTTGTGCTGGCCGTATATATGTTGTTCATAAATGTTTCGGTTCTATGTAATGTACGTACTCACATGCTTAGGTATCGGTATGAGATGCATACCGTATTTGCCATGTTTATTGTATACTCATGGATTACATTAGTCGAAAAAGTGCTAATATTTCCAACATAAGCATCTTCTGAGATTATGAGATGAAAGTACAAGCGTACTGCACTACACACAAAAACAGAGCAGAAGAAAAAGCCAACAATTCACACTTGCTGATACATACCGTCCCATAGCCCCTCCTTTAGGTTGATGATCGGGAAAGAGTTCCGCACCAGCTTGTGGCAAACGTACGTGTACGTACCAAGTCAAGAAACAAATCAACAAGGCAGATACCGACGATCTGCTTAGCATAACAACTATACTAAACTAATTAAGCAGTGCACTTATGCTGCTATCACCCCATGCAAGCTCTCTCTGCAGCGGCGTCTACACCTGCGCGGCGACCTTGTCGACAGCCGGCTCGTCGACGACGGCGGTGTCGTCGCCGACCTTGATCTTTGCCTCGCCCATCTCGACCACGGCGGCCGTCTTCTTGACGTCCTCCACCTCGTCGACCTCGTCGGCATCCTCCCCCTTGCCAGCCGGCACGGCGCCGGCGGCGGGGCCCTTGTTCTTCCGGTAGATGGCGTAGAGGATGAGCTGCATCAGGCCCAGGAAGCTCCCGCACCCGTTGGGGATCTGCATGCGCGCGCGCGCAAAAATACGTGTCAGCTTGTTTTAACTTTTGAACTACAAGTTGTACTCGAGCTATGCGCCGCATGTCTCGCTGGGGGCTGCATCACATGTGCCGGGCACTCGATCCCAATCCGTTCCCAAAGGGACTGGGAGCATTCAATGGCTACAGCTAGCAGTGCAGCGCACACCGGCCGTGCAGTGCAGTGGTTTACAAGTACTGAAGTACCCATCGGCCAGCGCGATATGGGTGGACCATGGATCAGATCATCAGAACCGAACGACATTGCCGGGGGTGGAGAATCACGTACGTAGATGAAGGGGTCGAGGCCGAGCAGGCCGTAGATGAACCAGGAGGTGCCGCAGAGGAACACGGAGAGGGACAGCAGGAACGGCATGAACTCCACGCTCTTGGTCTTGATCACCAACCTCTGCACGCACACGCACCGCCCATGACTCGGTTAGCAGATTGACGATGAAAGTTACGTACGTACGGTACGTACATCAATTTGCTGGGTGTGGATTGCGTGCGTGCGTACCATGATGGAGAGCGGCGAGGCGTACATGCAGATGGAGAAGACGGTGGCGGCGAGGCCGCAGAAGACCGTGCGGGCCTTGCCGTGCAGCGCCAGCAGCGACACCAGCACCACGGTGGTGAAGATGGTGGTGACCACGCTCAGGAGGCCCAGCATCCGGATCTTGGACTTGCGGTCCGCGAAGATGAGGAAGATGACCACGTAGATGGCCTCGATCACCGACCCCGCGCCGTTGATCGTCGTCACCAGGATGTTGTTCGGGGACACGAACGGCAGGCCGTACCTTCATCCACCCAAACCGCAAACCATCAGTTGATTTTTCTCTCGGTTGTAAATCAAAAGTGCGTGCTTAATTAATCCTGATACTGATAGGATGAACTAACTTATCCAAAAAATGTTTTTTCTATCTAGGTGAAAAGTAGAAACACATGAACGTGAGGACACGTCACTGCCCGGCTGGCAATGCCGACAGGCCAGGGTGGCCGTGCACGAACCGTGACGCACAATTTATCGTTCCCGGGCCCGTAGTACTCTACTAGCCACTGCCGCGGCGCTGGCAGGTGGGTCCGGGACCAGCTTTCCATCTACCGGGGAAACCGGGCACAGGCTAGTCTACGCTAGGAGCCAACTCACGCCTGGTTCCATCAGCTGCACTGTTTCTTCTGCACTGTTAGCTCACATGTTTGAATATATATGCCCAGAACAGATCCAGCAGGTGATCCTTGCAAGTTGCAAGCATGGAATTTTTCACTGTAAGTTAAGCTGCTTTTGTGAAAAATGGCATGGAAGAAGAAGCAGTCGTTCATGCGAAGGCTGTGTGTTGCTACTACTTTTTGGAGAAAAGGCCGGTGTGTCTAGCCTGCTACTGCTACTACCAGTAGAGTGCAAGGCTGTGTCTGAAGCATGTGAGAGTTGGGGAGCGGTTAGTTACCATGCGGATAGGAGGCAGTTGAGCAGCGTCATGTTGTATGGCACGCCGGAGAAGTCCTCCGTCGACTTCCTCTTGATGATCCTCCAGAAGGTGACGCTGCAGCAACACACCAGAAATTTCTCACCGCACAGAAGAAAAGAATAACCGAGCACGCCGGGAAGGCAGGAAAATAGTAAGTGCGGCATGGATCTAGCTAGTCTGTCTCTAGATGGTAGTATGCAGATTCCAACTTTCTGTGAGCATCAAAGGATCTGCAAGGTTTTACATACTGACTGATGCTTTCTCAGAACTACTCTTCGAGAAAGAAATGGTGCGTTGAGAGGAAAGCAAAGTGCAGAGAAGGCCCCAAGAACAGAGCGCTAATCAGCTGCAGGTTCTTCAGTTCCCATCTTTGTGCTCACATCACAAGAGCTCAGCGAAAGAACACAGAGAAAATCAACGCGGGAGCACTTACACCGGCGACAGGAAGAGGAACAGAGCAATAACATTGCCTGACAATAAAAACAGCAGTCAGACTCAGAGGGAAGAAGAAAAGAACGCCAAACAAAGGGAAGGAGAACATCGGCCATGGCGCTCACCGGAGACCCCGAAGAAGAACCTCGCGATATGCTCCATTTCGACGCGTCTGTCCCGAGAACACGGTGGGGGAGAGGGGGAGGTCTATCTCTATCCTTCTCGGCCGAGAGAGGGGGGAGGGGAGGAGTGGAGAAGAGCACTCAGGCGGGACTCAGCTGCACCGAGTAGCTCTCAGCTCCCAACGGGTCGGTAATCAGTACCGCGCTAGGCAACACGGGAGCTGCGTTACGAATGCGGCGTGTCTCTCTGCGCTTATGCGGTCGTATGTGTGGCTGGATTGGAGCCTTGGAGGGGTGCGAGAGACGATATATAGGGAACAGAGAGAGGTGAACAGGATGCAGAGGGCTTGCTTATTCATTTCGAGCTTATCTTGACGTGCGCACTCCTGTGTGACGAAAGAATGTTCGGTGTGAAAATGCAAATACGCTCCTTTAGTTTAGTTTGGTTTAGGAGCATCTACAGCCGCCTCAAACCCCCCTCAAACGCCCGGGCGGGCCGCCCGGTCACTGACCGGTCACGATTTTTCGACCCAACCGGGCGTCTCAAACGGGCCTCAAACGTCCGGGCTGACCGGCACCCCTCATATCTAGCCCAAATATGGGGCGGATATGGGGCCCGCGCTAGCCCGCCTCGACCCCACATATATTCCTCCCGATCCGGTCGCCGGACCAAACCCTAACCACTTTATTCCACTCCCCTCCGTCACCCAAGCTCACCCGCACCGATCTCCGGCCATCTCTGACATGGCGGGGAGCGGATCCGAGTCCTTCACCTCCAGATCCGTCGACCCCGAGCTCATCCCACGCGGCCCCGAGGAGGAGATGGTCGTCCGGCTTGCGCTCCGCCGCTCTCGGGACGAGGCCCGTGCGAGGCAGCGCGCGGAGCAGCAGGACGCGCCATGGTTGCCGTCCGACGCAAACATGGCGCGGCGTGCCCGGCGCGCGAGGGAGCGGGCGCGGGAGGCGGCGGCAGCCTTCGCGGCGGCGGACGTCGGCGAGGCGGAGTCGCATTCTCCGGCGCCCCGTATGGTGCAGTCCGGGCGCCGCAACCGCGTCGTGGTGGATGTCGGCTCGTTCCAGGACGGATCCATCATCGACCTGACGTCCACCGGCACCGTCCGGGTTACGGGCTCCGACGAGGAAGAGTAGGGCATGGGAGACGGCGGCGCCTTGAGTCCCGTGAGTCCGCTCGTGTCCCATGCTCTACTCTACCTTGCCGGCGACCGGACCAACACTCTGGGGAGTGCAGCCGGCCGCCGGACATGGGCACGGCGGAGCCGGACGAGCTCCCCTTAAAGATCGGTTTGAGGCGTGACTGGTCAGTGTCCGCGGCGCGTCCGCGGGTGTTTGAGGGGTCGGATTTGCCATATGCGGCTGTAGATGCTCTAATAAGTGTCGTGATTTTAGATCAGGGAGTAGCGTGTAGTAGGACCAAGAAATACAATCGCCTGTAAATAGCCGGATGGGCGGATGGCTGTCATATGGTTGCTACCGCGAAATTCACCATAAATCTCTTCAAAATGCTCCAAAATCCGTAACAACCTCTAGAACTCATCTCTCCTGTCTGGAAAATTTGTGCGATTGCCCACTATGGTGGCCACTATAGCTGCTGGGAGAGGCCGCCGCGAAATCGTTTCTCCCGTGATTTTAATCTTTGAGTAGGGCACTGTACTTTACGATACCGAGTCGAAGAGAAGTTTTTCCAGCATCATTTTTTTTTAATCTCGAGCAGCTGCATTTCTAACGTTTTTTTAGGAATAGGTCACCCTGTCGATTTTTATGTGTGTGATGCCGCTACACCGAGGCATCTCAATGGTCTCCATCGGCGGCGGCACGCGGACTGCATTTTGGCTGGACAATTGTCTTGGATGTGGAGTTATCTGCAACCACCTCCCCGTGTTGTTCTCTTATGCTTCAGACCCTTTTCGACCATGTGTGACATGATTCTATGTGGCCATTGAGCCCCCCCCCTCCCTCCCTCACCCACGCCGGGAAGAATCAGCTACCACACTATCCAACGAGCTCGTCGAGGTGACACTGACGAACTTCACGGATAACGGACTAACGGCCTGCACGAGCCTCAAAGGCAGGCTCGGCAGCTCCTCTCGGTATCGGGTTACTGCTTCAATGCCTTGTTCGTGGATTTTGTTTGTAGACCCCCCCCCCCCCCCCCCCCGGTTGGCGCGAGAGTGAAGTTCTTCGGCCGGTTGCTCGTTCTGTCTCGCATCGCATCCATTTGAGATTGACACTACAAAAGATGGAAATCCTCACTGTTGCAGAGGATGTCTGCCCCATCTGTGTCTCCCCGGAGGAAACGACGACGCATATAATCTTCGCATGCCTTATCGCCGTGAGCTTTCAGGACGTTGTTCATGGTCGGTACCCGGGCGATGCTCACATGAGGCTGCTCCACTGCTACGCAGCCCCGGTCAGGACCCCTCTGAGAAACGACATGGGCATTTTATTCTCTTGTGATGCTCGGGTCTTTGGAAGCACCGGGTTAGTGGCGGAGCTAGCGGAGGATTGTGGGGGGTGGGGGTTGCACCTTAACCTGAGACTCTACAAAAAAAAAATCCTTTAACGATTATTACCACAGGTCCACAGCTGAGGGAGGGGGGGGCACCCTCCCAATTTACTGCTGCTTCTTCAAATGTGTTGCGGGGGCACTTCGGTGCGGAAAGCTCATCTTGCCATGATGCCATCTCCAACCGACGCCATGCTTATCATTGGCTCGGCTGCCTCGGCAATAGACAACGTGATGGAGAGTAGTTGATCGCCGTCCTTCTTATATGTGTTCTTTGTCCTGTAAAACTCACTGTGTTTTTCTTCGAAAAGGCAATATATTAAGTATCACAAGTCCTTACAAACACACCCTTACAGAAAAATAAATTACATCCGAATCCTTAAGGGTGACGAGATTTTCTTCCTACCGCATCCACCAACGACGCGCCTGTGAGCAAAGCTCGATGCCGTCTCCGAGCCTACACCTCAGTGGAGCAAAAATATGCTTAAGCACAGAAGTTTGTAGAAGCATAGGTCGTGAAGTCGTTGATATAGACCATAAGACGTAGCTCAGGGCTCGCTTTGAAATGAAAATTCAAATGGTGAACCTCTCCCCACGTGACCATTAAAAAAAAGTTAAAATTGGATAGAGTTTTGCTTGTGAGGTACTCCCTCCGTCCCATAATATAAGAGCGTTTTTTAGTCAAAAACGCTCTTATATTAGAGATGAAACGAAGGGAGTAGTAGTATTGGTTAGGGTAAAGAGAGCTATGCTTGATTTGGAGTTGGAGAGAAGTTTCTCCCAGGATCAAATCATTTGTCTCGACCGGTTGCATTTTCATGCCTGCTCCACCTTTCCTTTATGTGTCCCGCTTGGCACGCAACGGGAAACCAGCCAGTCTGGTAACAGCAACAAAACACATGCGTGTACCGGAGCTATGCCCGGCCAACGGCCAGGTCTTCCTGACGGGAACGGCGAAACTCGCGTGACCGAGCCCGCGCGCGTCCGTCCGTCCGTCCTCGTGGGATTCCCGTGTGGCCCCGGGCGAGAAAGCGAGCCACCGCGGCAGAGCTGAGGTGCATGCAGCACTCTGTCAGTGAGACACGAGCCAAATAACACCTAGTAAACGAACACTTTTTACTTGGAAAATGGACGTTAATCGTAATCGTGCAGAGTCCGGCCGGCGCTCCCCGTTCATGTGCACGCTATGCTATCCATGCTTGGTACCATATGTGGATCGATGTGTCGGTCGGCCGCCGGTGCCATGGCAACAAAAGTGCGTGCCGCACGGTCGCCGGTCTAACGTTTGTCGCCGTCGATCCATGCACGGGAGAAGCAACACGCACGCGTGCTTGTCACTTATGTTATCTTCCGGTCCGGTCCGGTCGCACGAGAAACCAGGCGCCCTGAAAGTAATATTAGCATTTATTCCCTTCGTCCGAAAAAGCTTGTCCCAAGCTTGTCTTTCAAATGGATGTATCTAGCACTTGGTGCTAGGTACATCCACTACTAGAAACACTAACATTAACGACGATGAAGAAAAACTGTTGGTCGTTGAAAATCTGAGTCCGCGCACACTCGAATCGGGCTACGAAATACCTTTAACAAACACCAGCATATGTGCGGTAGTTATCCTTGTGATCTCTATTTGTACATAGAAAAATCTAACTCACCCCCCTTTTTATCTCTCCCTCCGTAACAAATGGTAGATTTTCCACAAGTCCTCGCGCTAACCTTGCGTGTAACAAGAAAAAACAAATCTGTTAGGATCTCATCCCGCTGTGCCTCTTTTTCCTCTCCTCCCCTGTTTAATCCTCGGCGCCTCCATCGATCACATCTCCCTCATGGTCACCTACGCCTCTCGACCCAAGCGCGCCTCGCTGCAGCCTGCATCACACCGGTTGCCCCGAAGACGGTGCGCCTTGCCGCAGCCAGCACCTTCCCGGCCGCCTCGACCACGGCACGCCCATGCTGCAGCCTGCACCTTGCCGTCTGCCTCGACCACGGCACGCCCATGATACAGCCTGCATATCGGAGGTAATGTTGGGACGTGTAGCTGCTACTCGTACAGTTTCCATTGCCTGTGGGTTGATATACGGGCCAGGATTTTGCCTCTGTTGGTCAATGATTTTAATCAACAGTAGGGAATTAGTACCATGTGAAAGGATTCATGGTCGGTGGTTTTTTACTTTTCTGTTTCATTCTGCTTTGGCTGATGTGCTAGTCTAGTCGTCCTTTAGAGTTCATTACTCTACTGATCTATCCGGTTAGACCATCCATGATTTTATTCAAATACTCATGTATCGTTATGTGAGATATTGATCTAAGGCGTCCATGGCTCTGTGCTTACCACGTGGTTTTAAAATGTTTTTTTTTCTTCTGATTGGTACTGAAACTACCTGCATCTAGATAAAGCTAACACAAGGTGTTCCTTGGTTAAAAATTTGGAACATGTTGGCATTGCTCGTACACAAGGACCTTATGAACTAGAAATAATTTCTTTCTACCTCTAATTCGACGTGTACTTTTGCAGGGGAAAATTCGGGCATAACTTGGTAACAACGCTCATGAAAGCCAGCATGATCGAGTAAGTTGTTCTCATACACTTTCGTGCAAATTTATTTACATGGACTGACTTTTATAAATTATTCAACGTCTTGTACATTTGATGGTCTACCATAAAGATATAGAAGCACAAGGAGGCATTGGAATCGCCAATGCAGACATCCATGCCAGAAATGATGGCGTCCCTCGACCGAAGATTAATATATTTTATCTTTTTAGTTTCCTTGTTTTCCAATTAGAGATGAGAAAGTACGTCGGTCATCTACAGAGAGATTTGACTCATATTTCTTAACTGATATTTACTTTCAGTATTGTAATTCAGATTTTTGTTACGTTATATTATTTCTATAAATAAAAAGAGGCTATATTCTTTCATTATTCAAAATTTTGTTGCTAAATTGATTTGGATGCTAATGTTCAAATGTTGTATGATACATAGAGTGGAAGTCATAGATTCTAAGGTTGTTGAACATGAAGTTCTACAAAATAAAATTGATCGCCATTTTAAAAACAAGTGGTAGCTGAAAATTAACCAAATAGTAGTAAAGAAAATGGTCATCAATAATATGAAGTGTTGGTTAACGATAATTTGTCACCACGGGAAAATTATCAACGAGGACAAAAGTGGTCGTTGATACTAGAAATGTGGTCGTTGTTGTCTCAGAATTAACGACAACACACCATCCCGTCGTTACAAGAATAACGACCGGAAAAATACTTTTAACGACGGAGCCTACCACGACCATCATATTGTGGTCGTTAATGACCTTTAACGACCACAATATGATTTTTAACGACCACATATACCGTCGTTAAAAATCTTTTTCCTAGTAGTGATCCATTTGAGGGACAAGCTTTTTTGGACGGAGGGAGTACAACATTGCTGGAGATGGATCATGGATGGAGACATGGAGCCAGGGGATCGTCGGTAGCTTTTCAACCTTGGCCGGCCGGAGACGGGCGAGACCGAGAGAGGGCCATGCCTCGACGCCAATGCATGCGACTATGTGAGACCAGTCAATGTGCAAGCTGGCTAGGTGCGATAAAAATGGCAGCAGTGTGCTGCAGCTAGTGTTGTCCAAACGTAGCAGAGTGGCAGTGATGCTTGCATATTTCCCATGGAATTTCCCATACGGTAGCGAGAGAGAGAGAAAGATGCAGGACATGGCTCTGCGTATGTGCCCAACCTACTGCATGCTGGCTGCAGCACATCAATACACAGTCACGTACTCACGTGCATATGCAAAGAGGCAGCAGGGGAGGCCTGTGGCCTTGTCCCCATGCCCGTTGCGACGCTTGCTTTGGCAGTTGATCGATCATACAGTACAGGCGGTTTGGGGACGAAAGTACGTGACGCTGGTTGTCATTTTTGGGCCGGGGACATGGGACGAGGATTTACGGCACCTCAAGTGCGGAGGCACACAGGTCCCTCATGTCAGCTTTTTATTTTGGCTTTCGATTTTCAAAATTCTATATCTTTTAAATAAAAAAATTAAATTAAGTTCTTTTTTCATATTCGTGTTTCTCGCGACCAGCGCTTTCAAATAAGAACCATTTTGAATATATTTTGACGACTTTTGAAAGAAATGTTAAGTTTCAATGTTTGAACCTTAGTACGAGGGACCGGTAAAAATCAATTACTTTGTGTCTACTATCGACAGAAAAAATTGCTTAAAATTATATCTATGAAGGGTGTGGCTAGGTATCAGTCGACTGAGATTTAACCAAGTCTCAGTCAAGTGACATAACATGTAAGAGAGAAAAAGAAAAAACTGAAAATAAAATTTTGCACGGATATAGTATGGACCGAGACTTAACGAAATTTCAATCGACTGACACTTAGCAAGACTGATCTATGAAACTTGTTGAAACTGGGTATTTTTTAATGCAAAAACAGTAAGTTTTATCGTTGAAACTTAAAGCTTTTTAAGAGATTTTTTTTAATGTGCCCTTGTGCGAGATTCAACTACTTTGCGGATCGCGAGGTAAATCGAGCAGACGGCAGGCTTGGCACGTGATGCCCCGCACTTAAGTGCCCCTGCGAATTTCCGCAGGGACATGCTTGATAGATGAACCAATCGGATGTCAACTCGAGAGCATGCAGAAATGACAAATCAGTGTGCCGCCTAAGGTGCATGAATCATCATGATGATAATCTATACTCCCTCCGTTCCAAAATATAGTGCGTTCTCGGTTTTCGCGCTTCAACTTTGACCATAAATTTAACCAACGAGACCGATTGCGGCGGGAGCAAAAATTATACAGTGAATTCATATTCGAAAGAAGTTTTCAATTATATAATTTTTGCTCCCGCCGCAGTCGGTCTCGTTGGTTAAATTTATGGTCAAAGTTGAATCTTGAGAAGCATGGGTGCACTATATTTTAGAACGGAGGGAGTACTAGAGACTCCGGATAAGTACCGACCGTGTGTGTGTTACGTGTGGTCCGCCCTAAGATGTGTCCCTTTGATGTCTGATGGCGCGGCGGCGCCCTGTGTCTTTGGCTACATCCGGCAAAACCATGGACGCTCGAATGGGGGTATACATGAGCTGATGGATCGATACATGATACATGCATGGGTCGGGGTCAGGGACACGGTTTGACAAGTTGGCCAGCCCAATGATTCGAGGTCTCATCTAACTACATCCTTCACATGCCATTCATTGGCTTAAGGGTCCAGATAACCTTTTGATCTGGCAATTTTATATGCCCATATTCTCTGGAAAAAGGTTGTGTCGCTGAGCATATATATGTCTTCCACGAAACTTTATATATACTCTTCACGAGGAGGCACCTCAGAAGAGGACATAATGAAGTGCTTTTCATCGCAACTAGAAGGGTTGGACGCGCTTTGCTGCGCCGTTGAATTTGTTGGGATTCTTAAATTTCTTTACCCACACTGTTTCAAAATATATGATGTATTACTTTTTTGAAAAGTCAAACATCTTTAAGTTTGATCAAATTTGTAGAGAAATATATCAAAATTCATAATATCAAATTGGTGTTGTTAGATTCATCATGAAATGAATTTTCATATTTTTTTTTGTTTAATATTGTGGATGTCGATATTTTTGGCTCTGAACTTGGTCAAAGTTAAAGAAATTTGACTTTCCAAAAAACTAATAACCCTTATACTTTGAAACTGATGGAATATTTAGTTTGGACGGTGGGGAAGGCGATGGAGTGTGTTTTATGTTTATTTATAGTGCGGTTATTGGGTGGGCCTTTCGCGGTGTGATTCTGTGTTATCCGCTAATCAACCCATATTTATGTGGGGATCATAGGTGGTTGCATGTACTATATTCGTGCTATAGTATCACATGGTGGCGCTTTTTTCTGGCTGATGGGAGTCTGGGAGGGGTTGATATATTTTTATAGGCCGATTGCTGCTGATTGATTTGAAAAATCGTTGGCCTGATCAAAATCTTAAACCAAATCCAAAATTAAATACCTCAATCGAATGAAAGAGCTTTAAAATTATGAAACATAGAGAATTAAAATAGTTAAATGGGAGAGTTCCTTGAGAAATTGTTGACCCAGTCAAAATCGGGTGACCCAATTCTAAATTGACGTCTCAATTAATTGTGAAGATTTAAAAATTAAGAAGCATAGTGTATTGTATAAAAAATTAAATGAGAGAGTTTTGAGAAATTGTTGACCGGTCAAAATTGGGTGACCAAATTGCAATTGGAGACCTCAATTGATTATGAGGCCTCCAATCCTAGGGAGCTTAGTGATATAGTACTAGAAGGGTTTGGTGCGCTTTGCTGCGCCTTTGGTGTTGTTGGATTTCCTAGAAACATTACTCACTCTGTTTCAAAATATAAAGTGTATTACATTTTTTTAAAGTCAAAACTTTTTAAGTTTGATCAAATTTGTAGACAAATATATCAAAATCCATAATACCAAATCGGTATAGTTAGATTCATCATGAAATGAATTTCCATTTTTTTTGTTTATTATTATGGATGTTGACATTTTTGGCTCTGAACTTGGTCAAAATTAAAGGAATTTGACTTTCTAAAAAACTAATACCCCTTATATTTTGGAATTGATGGAATATTTAGTTTAGCGGGGCAGGGAGATGATGGAGTGTGTTTTATTTTTTTATAATTCTATGATTTGGTGGGCCTTTCTCGATGTGATTTTGTGTTATCCACTAAAAACCCATATTTACGTGGGGAAATTTCTGTGTCGGTAGCTGCATGTATTATATTGGTGTTATAGTATCACAAGGTGGCGTTTCTTTTCTCTAGGTGCAATGGCCTCAAGATGCATTCGCATCTTGTTCTTCCAGTAGGGATAGTCTGTGCCATCGAAGATGGGGCACATAGCGGAGACCTTGATCATACCTGCGGTCGACATAACTAAAACTCCAGGTGGTTAAACCAAAATCACACAGAATAAGGGAGTACCTTGCTCTGATACCAATTGAAAGCGCAGGTTATCTCCCAGAGGGGGGGTGAATGGGAGATTATTAAAAATTCGTCAAACTCTAATGAATTTGACGAAGATCTGAGTGAAGAAATAGAAACGCAAGGGAAAGTAAGTCATCACAGAATCAGAGCACATGCGAACAGGATACATAAGGGTGAAGAACATGCAATCATACAATCATACACACATGAAGAATATGAACTGAGGAAATAAACGATAGCATGATCAAATACTTCAGTTCAAATTCGTCAAAGGATAGATCACAAATTCTTCAGCAGTGGAATAAAGTAAGGGAGGGTGAGGAATTTGAAACCAGGTTGGCTCGGTGAAGACAATGGAATTTGGTAGACCAGTTCCAGTTACTGTATCAACTGTACGTCTGGTGGAGGCGGCTGAGTCGCAACTCAGAGAACACTTAGTCCTCACTGTATTCCTCTTGAGCTAAGGTCACTTGGACCTCGCCCAATCACTCGTGGTAAGTCTTCAAGGTAGACTTCCGAAACCTTCACAAACTTGTTCACCGGCACGCCACAATTACTCTTGGATGCTCAGAACATGACGCCTAACCGTCTGGAGGAACGACAGTCCTCAAAGGTAACAAGCGTCGGATCACACAGATCAATCTCTTTAGTGATGCTCAATCACTTAGGCTCTGGTTGGGTTTTTCTCACTTGGGTTCACTCAAAGTCGTCGGAGGATGGGTTGCTCTCAAATGACAAGTGTCAAGTTCTCTCGGAGCAGCCAACCAACAAGTGGTTGTGGGGGGCGGCTATTTATAGCCAGGGGGCAACCCGACATGAATTGTCATAAATGCCCTTCACTGATTCGACCGTTGTCAGGATGAGGATCCACTCGACAGCTAGCACGCGGCGCAGCAACGGTCCGAAAATTAAACTCTCAATTTCGTCAGGGCACATAATTTTCTCACGGTAGGCAGATCGCACTGGCGAACTCCTAACTCCTCAGCCTGACCAAATTCATCAGCGACCAGATGAACTTTGTCACTGTCGCTAGCAAATGCGTCAGCTGTGCTGGAGATTTCCAAAGGCTTCACTCGAAGCGGCTTTTGTGTGTATAGGTTTGAGAAGGTTTGAGCATCACTTTGGAAATGTGAAATATGTTTCACCTAGACCCCCTTTAATAGTACGGTTTTTCCTATGACTCAAATAAGAAGAAAAGAAACTACGAAAACCAAAGTCTTCAAGCTTCAAAGTCTTCACATCAATTTCTTCAAAGGCCGTACCAATTTCATCACCAAATTCTTCACTTGAAGAAATCTATTTTTAGGGGTCGTCTTCCATGTGTTAAACCAAATCTTCAGGGACTCTGTCTCCTGTGTATACTCACAAACACATTAGTTCCTCAACCTATTTGTCTTCAATACTCCAAAACCACTAAGGGGGCACTTGATGCACTTACAATCTCCCCCTTTTTGGTGATTGATGACAAATTGGTTAGGCTTTCAACGGGAGTAAAAATAATTGAAGTGTAAGTACAGAGTTTGAAGAAATTGATTAAAAGATATTGAGGAACTCCCCCTGAAGATGTGCATATGAGGAATTTGCTTTGGATTGCAAATGCACATGGCAGGTTAAAATTGTGGAGATCTCCCCCTATATCTTGGAATCCAATCATGCATGATCATAAGATATTTGACGAATATGAATGCATGATGAGAATTAGTGTCTGACGAAATTGTGCATGCATGAGCAGATATAATTAAGATCAGAGCACGCATAACAAATGTAGCAAAAGAGTCAGACGACCAACAGTTATTTAAGTTACAACTCATCAAAGAGCAAATCCAATAAAGTTGAAGAGTTGCAACTTAAGCAAAAACAACCCATATAATGACCCGCTTGAAGACTAACTCACACTTCTCCCCCTTTGTCATCAAATGACCAAAAGGAGACAAAGGTGAGGACTAACGCCCCTGAAGAAAATCATCGAGGAGAAGTCGAGGGAGCGCCAGCGTTGTTGGGGTCGCGAGATGCAGATGAACCAGCCGCTGTGTCTTCAACTGCTTCATTGGCGTCAGTTTGGCGCGATGAAGACTCTGAACTTGGCATAAGAGGAGGAACCTTAGTGTTCTTGAACTTCTTCCTTGGCGATTCTGCCCAGTTAAAGTTCATTTGGAAATCCATATCTGCAAGTTCTTCATCTGTTTTGAGGTGTGAGAGGATGGCCCATGATCTGTCAAAAATCTCGTGAGGATAATAGCGGTTTTTGCGGACGGCGTTATGCGTCATAGTCATGTTGGCTTGAATAGCTGCAAACTGACGCTTAACCCATCGGTGATTCTTGTCAACTTTCTGGTGCAAGCTTATGAGCACTCACGGTCCGTCATGACACGTGGTGCTTCAGGTGAAGGAGTTGGTCTTGAAGCTTTAGCTGCAGTGTCCTGGCTAGCAGATTCATCAGCATTCGAGCTTGAAATAGGTTGACGAAATTGTCCATCCAAGGGACGAATTCCTTCATCAATAACCGTCTTGCCCTTGCCAGGAACAGTGGACAGAGTGCTCTGAAGAACTTCAACTTCAGGCATATAGCTTAAGTGATTTTGACCATCAGCCTTGTAGTGAATTGCAGACCAGGATCTGATGAATCTCATGATCCATGGAGCATACGGCTTCAAGTCAAACGGAGACTGTGCCACTGTGACCAAAGTCCTCAGGAAGAAATCGTGAATGTTTATGGGAGTACCATGAATGATGTCAAACAACAGATTCTTCATAATTCCCACAACTTCTTCGGTATTGGAGTTGTGACCTTTAATGGGACTGAGGGTTTTGGACAGAATGCGATAGACCGTTCTTGGCACATACAGCAAATCCTTCACTAGGAAGGTTGTCCTTGGAGCTTCTCCTCCAGCTATAGGCTTCATAAGCACTTGCATCAGGTGGTTGGACAGCTCAGTTTCTTCATAAATTCTCTTTGCTTCTTCATGGGGTGGTTCAACTGGGAGTGCTCGAAGAAGTTCTTCAATTGGTGCTTTGTAGTGAGTGTCTTCACTGATCCAGTCCAGAGCCCATGTTGCAATGTCGTCAGTGTCTCCAGAGAAATGCACAGTTGCATAGAACTGAAGAATTAGTTCTTCATTCCAATCGCAGACGTCGGAGCAGAAGCTGAGTAATCCAACATCGTGAAGAACTGCCAGAACTGGCCGAAAGCACGGTAGTGATTCCATATCCACGTGTGGAATATGGTGATGCGAAAATATTTTGTTCTTGTTGAATAAGAGTGAAGCATAGAAATTCATCTGAGTTCTTGTCTAGAAGCGCAGGTGCCTAATCTTGGCTGAGTCATATGGGAACTCACCAATGAAGAAGTTCTTCTCTTCAAAGAATTTGGCATTATCAAACTGAGGCCGCCTGAGGACTCTGCCAATTTTTGGCATCACAGGTACTGGTTGAAGGTTGTGCATCTTTTTACGTACATCAAACACTGGTCTTGGGGACCCAGTGGAATCATTCGGATCAGTCATGGCAAGTGATTTGGCAATTTCCTCAGCAGTGGCAGTTGGAACTGTATCGGTATCTACTGAAGGAATTGAGTCATCGCGCTGAGGGGATGTATTGACGGCATCAACCATTGGCTCATCTTGAGCAATTTCATCAGCTGCTGCAGCTGGAATTTCTTCAGGAATGCTTTGGAGTGATGGTTGTCTTTCCTCAGAGTCCGTGTGAATTTCTTCAGTGACAACGGGTGACTGTGGCACTTGCGTCAGAGGAGTGGTGAGGGGCGAATTTGGATGGTAAGTTTCCCAAAATTCGTCAATGATTGGAGGGGTAGTTGCACCGTCAATATCCACATCCTCTTCAGTTTCTTCTCTACTTCCAGATGAAGCAGTGGCATTTTCTTTAGTCACCGGAACCTGTGAGGGCTTCCGAGACAGGACTTGGTGAAGCGAAGTATCTTCTTCGACTTCTATTTCTTCATCCACTTGCTCTGTGGTATCAGCAGAGTGGGTTTCAGCATCATCTTCATCAGCCTGTGGGATTTCATAATCCAGCCCATACGGAACAATCTGACGATCATCATTTGAACGCGTAGGGGGCGCTGATGAAATAGGTGTAGCATCAATTGTAGCGTCTGAAGACAATGGAGTTGTCTTTATTTTCTTCACGGTTGCAGTGATGGCAGGAGGGGTTGAAGCTTTTCTCTTTTTAGCTTCCTTCTCAGCAGCCTTGGTCTTCTTCATTTCTGATGCAGAAGGAAGGGTGATAGTCTTCACAGAGGAAATCGTAGGTGGTGCTGCTGCTGAGGAACTTGATGGTTCAGTTGCTTCAGGAACGACTGTTGCAGTCGCCCTGGCTATTTCTTCAGGAACAACTTCGTCAGTTGCCCTTTCATTTTCTTCAGGCGCAACCTCTGTTGCCCCGGCAGTATCACTGGTCTGAGCTGATGGTGGTGGAGCTGAAGAACCAGAAGGTGGCACGATGCCAAACTTGGCAGCCTCATGCTTGTTGTACTCATTAACCACTTTGGTGGTGGTTTGGATGAATCTGTCGTGCACCCCACAATAGTGACTTGACTGGCGATCAAATTCTTCAGACAGCTGTTGAATTTCAGACTGCAAAGTCACAAGCTGCTGAGGAGATATAGAGAGCATGTTCTTCCGTAGCTCCTTCTCTTTCTGCAGTTGCTGTTTCCTCACTAACTTGGCTTGAGCAATCTTGTGTTTCTCATTCAAGATGAAAGCTGATAATACATGACTTGGGCCAGGAGGTAGATTCAATTCATCAAGAGGCGTATCTGGCTTGGTGCACCAGATGTTAATGAAGTCCAGGAGCTTCTTGGGGTCCAGCAACATTGGAACTGAAGAATTTTTAGCAATAGCAGCGTGCTCTTGCTTCCTTCTGAGGAACTCCGTGAGCTCATGTTCGTCAGCCATCCCATGTTCATCAACCTGAGGCACGACGGCATTGCTCTTGGGACTTGGCCTAGTTCCACGGCCAGCAGTGACCTTTTTCTTCAGCTTGGGCAGTGAATACGATGGTTGCCCACTAGCTGAGGCACTTGATGCAGCTATAGAGGCTGTTGCAAAGCCCTCGGTGCGCTGGCAAGATGCGAGCACGACCGGTGTTGAAGCTTTTGCTGCTGCCATTGATGAACTTGAAGCAGGAGGAGGCACAGAAGATTTTGAGATCTTGGGTGCTGAAGCCTTTGAAGCTGCCGGCTGGGCCACTGAGGGCTTTAGGACAGACGGCTTGGGCCTGTTGGCAGGCTTCTTTGGCATGGCTTTCTTTGGAGCACTTGCACTGCCACTGGCATCTGCTTCAGCTGAGGCCTTTGTGGCCCGGTTGAATTCTTTAACCACCTTTCTGGCCTGTTTCTGCAATTTAGCTTGTTGCTTTGCCCATCCTTTGGGGAATTCTTCACCCCTTCTGATGCTTGTTGGATGAGCAACTTGTCCAGGAGCCAACTGTGGTCTTTTGCATGGAGGCTTCACTACGAAGTCCTTCATGTATTTGGAAGTGACGAAATTGTAGTCTCTCCACTGATAGGTCCAGTATCTCTTTATCTTTTGCATGCGCGTTTTGCGCTGCTCCTTGGTTTCCTTTCCATGAGTTTCTTCATCCGAAGTGCAGTATCCTTCATACAGATCATCTGGAATCTCGAAAGTTGTATGTTCCTCTTTCCTCTTGCCTCCCTTCTGAGGCTTTCTGCCATCAGCCATTTTCTTCAGCTGAGGTTTTTAAACTAGTGAGGACTCTGAAGATGTTTGAAGGTTTTCCTCAAGCAATGCTGCAAATGAATTAATTTGATGAGAACCTAGTGATTCGTCGGCAGACATTGTACCTGTGAATAGAGTATAGTTGCGAGGAAATAGGGAAGAGTCAGATGCGTTCTCAGAGATTTTTCAAAATAAACCAGTTGAAGAAATTGACCCTTATCGTCTTGACGCAATTCACTAAGTGTTCTTGACCTATATTCCAGAGTTGTACAGATTGAAGCAATTGCACAATTGAGAAATCTAGTTGTTAAGTATAACTTAGATGAAATTACTCAAGACTGACCAAAAGGAAATGCTGAAGAATTGGAAGAGTGGTAAAAACAGCACTTGAAGATTTTGTGGCAGTGAAAAGATCAATCTTGGGCGGTAAAAATAAATTTTAATTACCCCAAGGATGAACTCGATGAACTAGACGACGAGTTGAAGGAAATCGTCAGTTCAGATCTTCCGTGCCCTAACTTGGCGACGAAACACGTCTACAGCGGCGGCGGAGGTGAAGAAATCCGCGACCGACGCGAGTACGACGGCGAAGAAGTCGAGGCAGTGAAGCTCTTCCTCTCCGGCGACGATGAGTTCCAGCGGCAGCGCTAGGGTTTTGAGAGCGACAGGGGCACGAGAGTGAAATGAGTTAGGGTTGATGAGGTCAAGCCTTTATATAGGTGCGGTAAAAATTGAGAGGTCCGAAGATTTTGGATGGATAAGCCCCTGGCGTTTCGCATCTGAGTGACACATGTCACACATGCATTTTCACCTTTATCCATGCATGTGAAGCACGGGATGAAGTTACTGTGGCAACCGCCAAAAATTGATTAGAATATTTTCAAAATGTGTTCGCAATTTCTTCAGCTGTCAAGGACACAGTGAAGACTTTGAACAGTGTCAAGTAGAACGCACATGAAGAATTTGTGAACAGAGTGGGTTGAGCTTAGCATAGAGGGGAGCGGGTCCGATCACATCCACATAGATGACGAAAAACACTGTTTGAAGAATTAGCTATACGTGGATGCTGTTAAGGACAAAAAAAACTCGAATATCTATAACTCTAATAAATAGTGAAGAATAACCTCAAATGACAAATTTGAAAAGTTTGACGAAAATGCAAATGTCGAGAAACTCAAATTTGAAGAATGTCATAAAGAGGTGGTGGCGTTACCCACCGTATAAGAACTATGCCGATTTCAGACACTGCGTACAATTGTCGTAGGGTTCTGAGAATCAAGTTCTTCATTAATTTCTTCACACTTAGAGGGCTAGTCTTCATTGATTGAAGAAAAACGTTACTCCGTGTGTTGTGCAACAAAGTCATCAAGAATGCATAAGCGTTAGGATGTGTGTCCTTTTCAAAGGACATTCAAAGATTCTAAGATGTTTAGCTCACACCGCAACATGCAAAACCTTCTCTCATCCAAGGGCTTAGTGAAGATATCTGCAAGCTGGTCTTCTGTCTTCACGTGGTCGATGACGATGTCTCCCTTTAGCACATGATCACGAAGAAAATGGTGGCGAATCTCAATATGCTTCGTCCTTGAGTGTTGCACTGGGTTGTGGGCGATCTTGATGGCGCTCTCATTATCGCAGTAGAGTGGCACTTTTTTCACGTTGACGCCATAGTCCTTGAGGGTTTGCTTCATCCATAGTAACTGAGAGCAGCAGGCACCAGCAGCAATGTACTCAGCCTCGGCAGTGAAAAGTGAGACACAGTTCTGCTTCTTTGAGGACCAACATACAAGAGATCGTCCGAGGAAATGTCATGTGCCTGATGTTGACTTGCGATCAACACGATCACCAGCATAATCAGAGTCGGAATATCCAGCAAGATCAAGTGATGAGCCCTTGGGATACCATAATCCAAGCGTTGGGGTGTGAGCCAAATATCGAAGAATTCGTTTCACAGCCTGGTGATGTGATTCCTTCGGTGACGCTTGAAAGCGGGCACACATACAAACGCTAAGCATAATATTTGGCCTAGATGCACATAGGTAAAGCAGCGAACCAATGATGGAGCGATATACCTTCTGATCGAAATCTTTACCATTTTCGTCAGTATTGAGTTGGCCATTTGTTGGCATTGATATCTTGAGGCCTTTGCAATCTTGCATTTCGAATTTCTTCAGGTAGTCTCTAAGATATTTCTCCTGAGATATGAAGATGCCATTGGGTTGTTGACGAATTTGAAGCCCGAGGAAGAATTTCAACTCCCCCATCATAGACATCTGATATTCTTCTTGCATCATATGTGCAAATTCGTCACTGTATTTCTTGTTAGTGCAACCAAAGATAATATCATCAACATATATTTGGCATATGAACAGTTCACCATCATAAGATTTAGTAAAAAGAGTAGGGTCAAGTGAACCGGGCTTGAACCCCTTTTTCTTCAGGAATTCCTACAGTGTATCGTACCAAGCCCTAGGGGCCTGCTTGAGGCCATAGAGAGCCTTGTTGAGTCTGAAGACTTTGTCAGGATGCTTTGGATCCTCAAAACCTGGTGGTTGAGCAACATATACTTCTTCCTCAAGCTTACCATTGAGGAATGCACTTTTCACATCTATTTGATATAAGAGGATGTCATGATGGTTAGCATATGCAAGCAATATACGAATGGCTTCAAGCCTAGCAACAGGTGCAAATGTTTCATCGAAATCAATACCCTCAACTTGTGTGTAGCCTTGAGCTACAAGACGGGCCTTATTCCCCACCACTTGGCCATTTTTGTCTTGTTTGTTGCGGTAGATCCACTTAGTGCCGATGATATTGTGCTTGCGTGGATCAGGACACTTAACAAGCTCCCACACATTGTTGAGCTCGAATTGACGCAATTCATCTTGCATTGCTTGAATCCATTCAGGTTCCAGAAAGGCTTCGTCAACTTTGGTGGGCTCTAAAATAGAGACAAACGCGTAATGCCCACAAAAGTTAGCTAAATGTGAAGCTCTTCAGCGAGTGAGGGGACCAGGTGCATTGATGTTGTCGAGGATCTTCTCAATCTGCACTTCATTTGCCACTCATGAATGTGCTGGACGAGGGCCTTGTTGTTGTTGTTGCCGTGCAGAATCCTCAGCATCATTTTCGTCAGCATGTTCATTTTCTTCATGACGAGGAACAACCACTTCTTCATCAGGAGCTATTTCTTCACTGGGCACAATTTCACCAGTGCCCATCAGCTTGATAGATTCCTCAGGAGGCATTTCATCTAGCACAGGAGGCAGGTGCTCTCTTTGCAAGCCGTTAGATTCATCGAACCGCACATCTACAGTTTCAACAACCTTGTGGTGGAAGGAGTTGAAGACTCTGTAGGTGTGCGAGTCCTTTCCGTAACCAAGCATGAAACCTTCATGTGCTTTCGGTGCAAATTTAGAATTGTGATGAGGATCTCTAATCCAGCATTTAGCACCGAAGACTTTGAAATAACTCACATTGGGTTTCTTGTCTGTGAGGAGCTCATATGAGGTCTTCTTGAGGAATTTGTGAAGATATACCTGGTTGATGATGTGGCACGCAGTGTCAATTGCTTCAGGCCAGAAGTGATGAGGTGTCTTGTATTCATCAAGCATAGTACGTGCCATCTCGATGAGGGTTCTGTTCTTGCGTTCCATGACTCCATTCTGCTGTGGAGTGTAGGGAGCAGAGAGCTCATGAGTGATACCAAGTTCATCAAGATAGTCGTCGAGGCCAGTGTTCTTGAACTCAGTGCCATTGTCACTCCTGATGTGCTTGATCTTGAGACCATAATTCATCATGGCTCAATTGGAGAATCGTCTGAAGACATTCTGAACTTCAGTCTTGTAGGTAATGATGTGCACCCAGGTGTAGCGAGAGTAGTCATCAACAATGACGAATCCATAGAGAGATGCTGCATTGGTTAGTGTGGCATAATGTGTAGGACCAAACAAATCCATGTGAAGTAATTCAAAAGGACGAGTAGTGGTCATGATTGTCTTCGCCAGGTGCTTGGATCTGGTCATCTTTCCAGACTCACAAGCACCACAGAGGTGATCGTTGACGAATTTGACGCCCTCGACGCCAATGATATGCTTCTTCTTGACGAGAGTGCTCAAATTCCTCATTCTAGCATGTCCAAGTCATCGATGCCATAGCCAGCATTCCGAAGCTTTTGCCATTAGACATGTTGCAGGCTGAGGACCTGTAGAGAAATCTACAATGTACAAGTCACCTTTCCTAAAGCCTTCGAAGACTTTGGATTTGTCAGATTCCAACAGCACAATGCATCTATATTTGCCAAAGATGACAATCATATCAAGATCACAAAGCATTGAGACAGACATGAGGTTGTATCCAAGGGACTCGACAAGCATCACCTTTTCCATGTGTCGATCCTTTGAGATGGCAACCTTACCTAGACCCAATACCTTGCTTTTTTCCTTTCTCAGCGTATGTGATATGCTTCAGATGAGACGGTGTAAGGGGAGCATCAGTGAAGAGATTCCTATCTCCAGTCATATGATTCGTGCAGCCACTGTCCAAGACCCATTCAATGGTTGAAGGTGTATCATCCTGTAGAAGCATTAGTCTGACTTACAAATTGATATGTTTCAAAGTGAAGAATATGATAATGATCAATTTCGTCAGACAATGTCATCAATGAATAATATCTAGCAGCATAAGGGATGTGTGAAATGAAACATTCATTTCAGCATGATTAGCCTGCATCCCAACAGGCATTTTGTTAGGTCTTCAGCAAATTCATCAGACATTTAGTTGTCTGAAGACCTGACCCTGCAGAAGAGATTAGTTCTTCTTCTTAACCACCCACATCAGAATGGGTGGCTGAGAAGCAATGTGGCGAAGTGCATTAATGGAGAACTTAGGCATTGAAGAATATGCATTTCTCTTCACAGGAGGGTTATAATAATTGAATGAATAAGCAGAGAAATTCCTCAAAGATTTGTGAACATAGTGGTTCGAAGAATAATGCTCATATTCATCAAATCGCTGTCTGTTTCCCTGCGAAACAGAGGCATTAGTGCGACCATAAGTGGGTCTGCGTCCATTTGACGACTTTGATCCCTGTGAAGAATTTGTCCTGGGAAGTTTCTTCTTCATTGGTGGTGTCATGATGACATTCACCTGAAGATTTTTCCAGACGGCTTTTAGGAACCCAGATTTTCTTCACAGGTGGACCGTTCCTGCAGTTAGTACCATTGAATCTGGCAAAGACCTCACCATTCTGATTCTTGAACAGTTTATAGTTGCAGTCAAATGACTCATCTGAAGAATATGAAGAATCACAAGTATAGCCAGATAAAGTGGATGGGTCTACTGGAGGTCCCTTTGCAGCAACCCATGAGGTTTTGGGATACTGCTCAGCCTTCTAATACGAACCATCAGCATTGAGCTTTCTCTCAAAGGCAATACCCTCTTTCCTAGGGTTCCTGTGAAGAATTTGCTTTTTGAGCATGTCACACAGGGTTTGATGCCCTTTGAGGCTTTTGTACATGCCAGTGACATACAATTCCTTCAGCCCTGCATTTTCATTAGTATTCCCGGTGGCTTCCTCAAGTGAGGGGTTAGGGGTCACCGTAGCGGTTGAAGCAATTGCAAGAACAGAAGTATTTGAACATTCAGCTGAAGAATTAGCATTGTCACGTTCAAGGCATTTTAGGCATGGTGCAACAAATTCTTCCTGAGTGGTACTGATCTGTTGAGCGAGGAGTGAATCGTTTTCCTTTTGAAGATCATCATGAGACGCTCTCAGCTTCTCGAGATCTTGCTTCCTTTGAAGAAATTCATAGGACAGCTTCTCGTGTTCAGCTGAGAGGGACACATGACGACTTTCAAGTTCGTCATATTGAGACTTAAGCATTCTGAGATCCTCAGACAAGGCTTGACTACAATCCATTTCCTCGTCCAACAGGTCATCGCTTTTGTCTAGCAGTTTTTGAATCTTTTCCATGGCATATTGTTGCTCAGTTGCAATTTTAGCAAGTTTCTTATAGCTTGGTTTAGATTCACATTCAGAGTCATCATCACTGGAAGTTTCAAAGTAAGCTTCTCGTGAGGTTACCTTTGCACCTCGAGCCATGAAGCAATAGGTGGGAGTGTAGTCATCAACACAGTCATCATTGTTGGTGGAGATACCATTATCCTCAGTATTGAAGATGGACTTGCTAACGTACTCAGTAGCGAGTGCAAGGCTTGCCACACCAGTGTCTGACTCCTCCTCAGATTCCTCAGCTTGCTGATCATCAGATTCTTCTTCAGAATCCATTTCCTTCCCAAGGAATGCACGAGCTTTGCTAGAGCTAGATTTCTTGTGAGATGAGGACTTTGATGAAGACTTTGAGGACTTTGATGAGGACTTTGAAGAGTTCTTCTTTTTCCCATCAGACTCATCATCATCCCTGCTCTTCTTCTTATTCTTCTGCAGCCAAAGAGGGCAGTCGGCGATGTAGTGGCCTGGCTTCTTGCATTTGTGACAGGTTCTTTTGTTGTAGTCTCGAGCAGACGCTTCTCCAGTGTTCTTCGAGTCATACTTTGAAGATTTTCCAAATCGGTTCTTCTTGGAAAATTTCTGGAACTTCTTCCCCAGCATAGCCAGTTCTCTCCCAATTTCCTCAACACCGTCAGAACTGCTCTCATATTCCTCTTCTTCTTCAGATGAAGAAATAGCCTTGGCTTTTGCTTTAGCCTTCAGAGCGCGAGGACGACCATAACTGGGTCCATACATATCTCTCTTCTCTGCTTGCTGAAATTCATGTGTGTTGAGCCTCTCAAGAATGTCAGCAGGATCCAATGACTTGTAATCAGGCCGCTCTTGTATCATCAGTGCCAAAGTGTCGAAGGAACTGTCCAGAGACCTCAACAATTTCTTCACCACCTCATGATCGGTGATGTCAGCAGCACCAAGAGCTTGAAGCTCATTGGAGATATCAGTGAGGCGGTCGAACGTTTGTTGTACATTTTCGTTGTCGAGTCTTTTGAAGCGATTGAAGAGATTGCGCAGAACATCAACTCGGGAGTCACGTTGAGTAGAAACACCCTCATTCACTTTTGAAAGCCGTCCCAGATAAGCTTCAAGGTTTCCAGTGCACTCACTCTGCCATACTGTCCTTTGTTGAGATGACCACAAATGATGTTCTTCACGTCAGCAGCATTGATACTTGGAGAAATGATGGGGATGCCGTTCTCGACGACGAACCAGAGATCGTTGTCAATGGCCTCAAGATGCATTCGCATCTTGTTCTTCCAGTAGGGATAGTCTGTGCCATCGAAGATGGGGCACATAGCGGAGACCTTGATCATACCTGCGGTCGACATAACTAAAACTCCAGGTGGTTAAACCAAAATCACACAGAACAAGGGAGTACCTTGCTCTGATACCAATTGAAAGCACAGGTTATCTCCCAGAGGGGGGTGAATGGGAGATTATTAGAAATTTGTCAAACTCTGATGAATTTGATGAAGATCTGAGTGAAGAAATAGAAACGCAAGGGAAAGTAAGTCATCACAGAATCAGAGCACATGCGAACAGGACACATAAGGGTGAAGAACATGCAATCATACAATCATACACGCATGAAGAATATGAACTGAGGAAATAAACGATAGCATGATCAAATACTTTAGTTCAAATTCGTCAAAGGATAGATCACAAATTCTTCAGCAGCGGAATAAAGTAAGGGAGGGTGAGGAATTTGAAACCAGGTTGGCTCTGTGAAGACAATGGAATTTGGTAGACCAGTTCCAGTTGCTGTATCAACTGTACGTCTGGTGGAGGCGGCTGAGTCGCAACTCAGAGAACACTTAGTCCTCACTGTATTCCTCTTGAGCTAAGGTCACTTGGACCTCGCCCAATCACTCGTGGTAAGTCTTCAAGGTAGACTTCCGAAACCTTCACAAACTTGTTCACCGGCACGCCACAATTACTCTTGGGTGCTCAGAACATGACGCCTAACCGTCTGGAGGAACGACAGTCCTCAAAGGTAACAAGCGTCGGATCACACAGATCAATCTCTTTAGTGATGCTCAATCACTTAGGCTCTGGTTGGGTTTTTCTCACTTGGGTTCACTCAAAGTCGTCGGAGGATGGGTTGCTCTCAAATGACAAGTGTCAAGTTCTCTCGGAGCAGCCAACCAACAAGTGGTTGTGGGGGGCGGCTATTTATAGCCAGGGGTAACCCGACATGAATTGTCATAAATGCCCTTCACTGATTCGACCGTTGTCAGGATAAGGATCCACTCGACAGCTGGCACGCGGCACAGCAACGGTCGGAAAATTGAACTCTCAATTTCGTCACGGCACACAATTTTCTCACGGTAGGCAGATCGCACTGGCGAACTCCTAACTCCTCAGCCTGACCAAATTCGTCAGCGACCAGATGAACTTCGTCACTGTCGCTAGCAAATGCGTCAGCTGTGCTGGAGATTTCCAAAGGCTTCACTCGAAGCGGCTTTTGTGTGTATAGGTTTGAGAAGGTTTGAGAATCACTTTGGAAATGTGAAATATGTTTCACCTACACCCCCTTTAATAGTACGGTTTTTCCTATGACTCAAATAAGAAGAAAAGAAACTATGAAAACCAAAGTCTTCAAGCTTCAAAGTCTTCACATCAATTTATTCAAAGGCCATACCAATTTCATCACCAAATTCTTCACTTGAAGAAATCTATTTTTAGGGGTCATCTTCCATGTGTTAAACCAAATCTTCAGGAACTCTGTCTCCTGTGTATACTCACAAATACATTAGTTCCTCAACCTATTTGTCTTCAATACTCCAAAACCACTAAGGGGGCACTTGATGCACTTACAGGTTTGCTCCAGTTGCAACATTTGTTGCACTTGCTTGAGGGGCTTGTTGCTCTTGCACCACCTCTTCCCTCGACATTTGCTCTTTTTTCATTGAAGCAACTATTGGCCAGAGCTGCTTGATTACATCTGACAGAGAGTTATAAGCTGGATCAACGGAGCATGCTTCTGCTGCCAGTGCATTCATATCTATGCACAATGAGTTGTACTTGAGGGTGTTTGTTTTTGGTAGTCCAATGTCAAGGAACCTTCCAGAGGTGTCCATGTTTGTTGTAGCTGCTTCGGACCACCTTTCCAGCATGTATCTACTTGGAATTTCTTGCACATTAAGCTGTATCATCACCCTTATAATGTGTGAACAAAGCACACCATTCATCTCAAAGTAATGGCAGCTGCATGAGTACAGCCCCTCCTCTATCACAGCATGCACCTGGTACAGTTTTGGATTCTCGTACAAGCTTGAGTAAAGCTCGAACATCATACCTTCCTGCTCAAGGTTAGGCACTTGGTTGGTTATATAACCTGTCGATGCTGCCACTTGCTCTTGGAACTTGCCAAAGACACTGCGTGTGTAGAACTTAACAGCTTGACGTTCTATATTGTACCTGCATTTTTAACCAATTTTTGTTTTTGTTATTTTCATGGCTGCAAGGAAGCATGCATAAGATTGATGGATTGTTCTTTTTTACACGTACCGCCCCCAAAGTGGTGTTGTTGTTGTTTCTCAAGTAAAAGTAGTGCTATCTTCACGATCTAGCATCGTTTATTGCAGCAGTTCATATTGCCTTACAAATGTCCAAACCGAGTTTTGCGGATGCACCAATGTCTTGAAATAAGAATTCAGCCCCTCTGATCTCCCGGTCATGCTCGTGAACGGGAAGAAATCATTCTTGAAGTATGCAGGAGCCCATGTCTGTCGGCATTCCCACATGTTTTGGAAGTGCCTATTCTCTGTGTACTCGAAGCAATGCAACATGTGCTGCCATGTTTCTTCAAATTCATCCAATGTCTCGGACTCATTGATGCATTCATAGAAAGCTTTCTCAAAAACTGAATCCCTGGTAAGCATCCTCCCAAGTTTCTCATGCGCCTTCCGCTGTACATGCCACTTGCAACACCTATGGATTGTGTGAGGGAACACATCAGAAATTGCAGTTTCCATTGCTTTGCACTGGTCGGTCATAAGGTTTGTTGGGTACTCATTGTTCATGGCAATCAACCATTGCCGAAAGACCCACTTGAAGGTTTCAATTTGCTCATTTGGAAGCAATGCACAGCCTAGGACAATAGTCTGAAGATGGTTGTTGATGCCAACTATTGGAGCAAAAGGCATGTTGTATTTGTTGGTGAAAAAGGTCGTATCAAAGAAGACAGAGTCCTTGTACTTGGGGTATAGTGCTCTTGTTGTCCCATCCACCCAAAACAATGCTTCCACATCATTGGTCTCCTTATTCACTTGTGTTGCATAGAAGAATTGTGGGCTTTCAGCTTGCCGTCTCTTAAAGTACTCGACTGTCATGGCCATGTCCTGAAATGACATGGTTTGCCGCATCTCGGATCGTGCATTTGAAACTTCTCTTTTCACATAACCAAGGCGCCTCTGATCACCTCCATGACAATCTCCATGGATACCCATGCAATCCGAGGTGGACAAGTTGCGTTCATGCAAAGTCATTATCATTTGGTGGTCTTCTTGTGGAATCTTTCGGTGAGACCGGTAATACCTAACTTTCTCTTCCTGCTGCACCAGAGGATGTGTATGCTCTTCTGTAAAACATGTGACTGTCCATCAGTTCTCTCGGAGCCCAACAATCATGTGAGCCTTGCAATCATGACATTAAAACATGTTCCTTTTTCTTGTGTCACCCATGTTCATCCAAAGTCCAGGGCGTTTGCTAGTATTGCTTGACTCTGTTGCAATACTATCTGTAGTGCTATCAGATTCACTCTTGCTTCCATCAGTTCGTGCATTAACACATGTGAAAGTTCTACTAATTAACTTTGTGGGTCCTCTCACCTGGCTGTTTTTCGAAGCAGATGTTCTGATTCCAAACCCATGGCTGAAAGCATATGTGTTGTAGAAATTTCTTGCATCGTCACCTGCATCAAAGGTCATGCCTACATATGGAACAAGCGGCTGCGATAATATTGCATCATCATCTGCATCATCTTTATCCTGTTGCACATCAGCAGCATTAATCATCCCTTCCATATTGACTCCATTCCCAGCAGAAATTTGCGCCATGATGTAGCTCTCATCATCATCAACTCCAGCATCAGCCGCCTAATTTTGTTGTTTTTTGTTGCAAAAAAAATTATCACACTGTCAGCAAAAAAAGGTAGAATGTAGAAGGAACTAGTGCTTCTAGCATAAAATATGTATAACTTTAGCTTGTTTTTATCTTCTTCTTTTTTCACCTCATGATACTAAATAAAATGCTTCTACCACCTGCTACTGCAATGATCACAGTGCTAGAAGCAAAGATAATCAAGCTGACAATGTTTAGTACAAATTAGCTTTTTCCTAGTAGATGCAACATTTTTTTATGTCTAACTTTTCTAGTGAAGAAACTTGACCAACATAACCACTGTGATTAACTTGCAACACAGTGAATAGAGTCAATGCCTTCTTTATTTTTTCACCACACATACAGCATTACCAACATGCACATATTTGGGGACTTTTTTTTTCAGGTTTTGATTGTACTGTGTTAGGAGCAATTCACCACACATACAGCTTAACCTCCCCCTACACATTGTTTTGTTGCAATTCCTAAACTGAAATTGGAAGGAGCAATTCATACACAGTTTTCAGTTGACAGAAGCACAAATAGTTCATATTAATGCAATTCATACTGCAATTTTTTTAGTACAGTGATCAGAGGGACACAAAATCACAAACACAACACACCCATTTTTGCATCATGCTTCATGGAATTCAGCTGATAGGTAGGTTTTTTATTACAACTTACCCAAGCATGGGAGGAGCTAGCCCGGGAGCCCTCAGCAGAGAAGACAGGAGGATTCCGGAGCTCCCTTGCAGCTCCAGACCGCGGAATCGGCTCGCCGGCGAGAATCGGGGCCGATTTGGCCTGCCTGCTGCTGGATGGAGCACCGGAGCTTCGATCCATGGTGACTGATAACATAGACCGCAATATGTGGTGATTGGCCATGGCGCGGGAAGGTGTAGGCTCTAGTTCTTGCTGCAGTCGACGGCGAAGCTGCGTCGTACGGCGGCGATGGTAGAGGCGGTGGACGCAAGGGGCAGTGTCGCTGATGACCCACAAGTATAGGGGATCAATCGTAGTCCTTTCGATAAGTAAGTGTCGAACCCAACAAGGAGCAGACGGAAATGACAAGCGGTTTTCAGCAAGGTATTTTCTGCAAGCACTGAAATTATCGGTAACAAGTAGTTTGATAGCAAGATAATTTGTAACAAGTGACAAGTAGCAATAGTAACTAAAGTGCAGCAAGGTAGCCCAATCCTTTTATTGCAAAGGACAGGCCGGATCGATCTCTTATAATAAGCTAAACGTTCTCGAGGACACATGGGAATTTCATCTAGTCACTTTCATCATGTTTGTTTGATTCGCGTTCGCTACTTTGATAATTTGATATGTGGGTGGACCGGTGCTTGGGTGCTGTTCTTACTTGAACAAGCCTCCCACTTATGATTAACCCCTCTCGCAAGCATCCGCAACTACGAGAAAAGAATTAAGATAAATCTAACCATAGCATTAAACATATGGATCCAAATCAGCCCCTCACGGAATAGCGCATAAACTAGGGTTTAAACTTCTGTCACTCTAGCAACCCATCATCTAATTACTACTCCACAATGCATTCCCTTAGACCCAAAGATGGTGAAGTGTCATGTAGTCGACGTTCACATGACACCACTAAGAGAATCAACAACATACATATCATCAAAATATCGAACGAATACCAAATTCACATGATTACTTATGACAAGACTTCTCCCATGTCCTCAAGAACAAAAGTAACTACTCACAAATCATGTTCATGTTCAAGATCAGAGGGGTATTGAATAGCATAATGGATCTGAACATATAATCTTCCACCAAGTAAACCAACTAGCATCAACTACAAGATGTAATCAACACTACTAGCAACCCACAGGTACCAATCTAAGGTTTTGAGACAAAGATTGAATACAAGAGATGATCTAGGGTTTGAGATGAGATGGTGCTGGTGAAGATGTTGATGAAGATTGGTCCTCCCACGATGAGAGGATTGTTGGTGATGACGATGGCTTCGATTGCCCCCTCCCGGAGGGAAGTATCCCCGGCGGAATCGCTCCGCCGGAGAGCAAAAGTGCTCCTGCCCAAGTTCCGCCTCGAGACGGCGGCGCTCCATCTCAAAAGTCTTCTCCTTATTTTTTTCTAGGGCAAATGGGCTTATATACCAGAAAATGGGCACCGGAGGCTGGCCAGGGGCCCCACAAGCCACCAGGGCGCGCCTGGGGGGGTGGCGCGCCCTAGTGCCTCGTGGGCACCTGGGTGGCCCCCTCTGGTACTTCTTTTCTCCAGTATTTTTTATTTATTCCAAAATAAATCTCCGTGAAATTTCAGCTCATTTGGAGATGTGCAGAATAGGTATCTCTGACATAGCTTTTTCAGGTCCAAACTTCCAGCTGCCGGCAATCTCCCTCCTTATGTAAATCTTGCATATTAAGAGAGAAAAGGCATTAGAATTGCTCTACAAAGTGTTAGATTGATTAAAAACACTATAAATAACAGTAGGGAAACATGATGCAAAATGGACGTATCAACTCCCCCAAGCTTAGATCTCGCTTGTCCTCAAGCGAAAGCCGATATCGATAATCATGTCCACATGTTTAGAGAGCGAGGTGTCGATAAAAACAAAATACGGACATAGTAGCATCATGATCATTATTATAACAACAATATTCATTATCATAGAACTTCTCATGAGCAAGTAACAATTCATCACAACAACGAAGTATAAGACATAAACTTTCTTGAAAACTAACAAACTATGTTCTCAGTCAACAATGCAATTGTAATTCATCATATTTTCAGGAAGGGTCTCATGTAGGAGCTTTTTAGCAAGTCCACATACTCAACCATCATTTAGTCTTCTATGATTGCTAACACTCACAACATATATATGGAGCAAAAAGTTTCAGCCAGACACATAGAAAGATAGGGGCTTATAATTTTGCCTCCCAACTTATTCACCTCAAGGGTAATGTCAACAATAATAACTCATGATCACTCATATCCAACTGGATATATGTGCCTAGATCTTTCCCCACCACATGATGCTTGCAAAAGAGAAAAAATAAAAAGGAATAGAGGAGAACACTATTGACTCTTGCATAAAAAGTAAATACATAAAAGTAAAAGATAGGCCCTTCGCAGAGGGAAGCAGAGGTTGTCATGCGCTTTTTGTTGTTGGATGCACAAGCTCTTAATGCAAAGGAACGTCACTTTATATTGCCCCTTGTGATAGCAACCTTTATTATGCAGTCCGTCGCTTTTATTTCTTTACCATCACAAGTTCGTACAAAGCTTATTTTCCCTTACAATAAAAGTTCATACATATTTAGAGGCAATTTTTATTTCTTTTTGCACCGATGACAACTTACTTGAAGAATCTTATTCAATCCAAAGGTAGATATAATGGACTCTCATGACATGAAACTGGGTTTAAGGGTTTCGGATGCACAAGTAGTATCTCTACTTGGTGTGGATTTTTGGCTAGCAAAGATATTGGGCAAGCACCACATGTTGGAGGATCGATGACAATATAACTTCTATGTGAATATAAGCAAACATAATGCATTACGTTGTCTTCCTTGTCCAACGTCAACAATTTGACATAAAATACTCAATGGGGGCTCACAATCATAAAAGATGTCCAAGATATTGTATTTGCATGTGAATCTTCTCTTCCTTTATTAATTATTTCATGAATTGCATCATTGACCAATGCTATGTTTGTTAACTTTCAATAAATTTTACCACTTATACTTTTCTTTATGTAATGTCATTACTTTCCATAAGATTAGCATATGATATTTTTCATTATTTTCATTGCTAGGATTGAAACATAAAAGTAAAGAAGCAAAAACTCAAACTACTCTTTATTATATAACTCTCAACTCAATTACATAGATAGATAGATCACAAAACTAGCACTATAAAATAGATCATACTAAACTTTTATTCAACTAAATCACGAAATAACTAAGGATCGAACTAAAAATAGGTAAAGATAATAAAAGTGATGGTGATACGATACCGGGGCACCTCCCCCAAGCTTGGCACAAGCCAAGGGGAGTGCCCATACCCATGTACTCAAGTTTCTTTCTTCGGTGATGATGGTGTTGATGAAGTGGTGGGCATGTCCTTCAGCTTTAGCAGATACTCCAATTTACGGTTGATGTTCCGAAGGGCGATGTTTTGCTAGATGGGGGGAGATGATCATAGAGGGGGTGAAGGATATCTCCCTTCTCTGCGGTCTCCTCCATGGGAATGGCTTGCCCTCCTTCTGGAGCCTGGGTTTCCGCAACTTCCTCGACCTTGTCCTCCTTGCCATTGTCTTCCTCTCCCGACGACCACTCGTAGTAAACCTCGTTGTAGGGGCGTTTGCCCAGCGATGGTTGCACAATACGGTGCTTGGTACGGAGCTTTTGGGGAGACATGGCGATCTAGATCTGTCAGAAAAATAGCACGAAACAAGAACAGAGGAGAATCTTGTGATACGGTGGTCAAAATGTCCGAGAGTATATATAAAGAATTTTTATCTTGCAAAACAAGTATTCCTGAAGAAAACGGAGTCGGGAAGGCTCACGAGGGGCCCACGAGCCACCAGGGCGCGCTTGGGGGGGTGGCGCGCCCTGGTGCCTCGTGTGCACCTCGTGGGTCCCCTCGGTTGTTTCTTATTTTTTGTATTTTTTCTAATATTCCAAAACTGATAGAAAGTATTTTTATGGAATTTTTGGAGTCGGTTTACTTACCGTATCACGTACCTCTTCCTTTTCACGGTTCTGGAGTGTTCTGGAAGGTCTCTCTTATGTATTCCTCTGGTGTCATAGTTTGAATAATGTTAGTCTCAACATTAAAAGGCGTACCTGAGATGTAATGCTTAATTCTTTGCCCATTGACCACCTTCGGATTAGTGCCTTCGGCGTTATTGATCTTAATGGCTCCAGAGCGATAAACTTCCTCAATGATATATGGTCCTTCCCATTTAGAGAGAAGTTTTCCTGCAAAAAATCTAAAACGAGAATTGTACAATAAAACATACTCACCCACTTTGAATTCCCATTTTTGAATTCCTTTATCATGCCATCTTTTAAATTTTTCTTTAAATAATTTGGAATTTTCATAAGTTTGGGTTCTCCATTCATCTAGTGAGCTAATATCAAATAACCTCTTTTCACCGGCAAGTTTAAAATCATAATTGAGTTCTTTAATTGCCCAATAAGCTTTATTTTCTAACTCAAGAGGTAAATGACATGCTTTTCCATAAACCATTTTATAAGGAGACATACCCATAGGATTTTTATAAGCAGTTCTATAAGCCCATAATGCATCGTCAAGTTTTTTAGACCAATTCTTTCTAGATTTGTTGACAGTTTTTTGCAAAATCAATTTTATTTCTCTATTGCTCAATTCAACTTGACCACTAGATTGAGGGTGATAGGGAGATGCAATTATATGGTTGACATCATATTTAGCAAGCAATTTACGGAATGCACCATGAATAAAATGTGAACCACCATCAGTCATTAAGTATCTAGGGACTCCGAACCTCGGGAAAATAACTTCTTTAAGCATTTTAATAGAAGTGTTATGATCAGCACTAATAGTTGGAATAGCTTCTACCCACTTAGTAACGTAATCAACAGCAACTAAAATATGTGTATACCCATTAGAGGAAGGAAAAGGTCCCATATAATCAAATCCCCAAACATCAAATGGTTCAATAACAAGTGAATAATTCATAGGCATTTCCTGACGTCTACTAATATTACTAATTCTTTGACATTCATCACAAGATAAGACAAACTTACGAGCATTCTTGAAAAGAGTAGGCCAATAAAAACCAGATTGTAGTACCTTATGCGCAGTTCCGTCTCCCGCATGGTGTCCTCCGTAAGCCTCGGAATGACACTTACGTAAGATTTGTTCGTGTTCATGCTCAAGTATATAACGTCTAATAATACCATCCACTCCTTCTTTATAAAGGTGTGGGTCATCCCAGAAGTAGTGTCTTAAATCAAAGAAGAACTTTTTCTTTTGTTGGTATGTGAAACTAGGTGGTATAAATTTAGCAACAATATAATTAGCATAGTCTGCATACCAAGGAGTATTACGGGAAGCATTTATCACAACTAATTGTTCATCAGGAAAATCATCATTAATAGGTAGTGGGTCATCAAGAACATTTTCCATTCTAGACAAATTATCTGCTACGGGATTCTCAGCTCCCTTCCTATCAGTAATATGCAAGTCAAATTCTTGTAGCAATAGATCCCACCTAATGAGTCTAGGTTTAGCATCTTTCTTTTCCATAAGGTATTTAATAGCAGCATGATCGGTGTGAACAATTACTTTAGAATCAACTATGTAAGATCTGAATTTATCACATGCAAACATAACTGCTAGAAATTCTTTCTCAGTAGTAGCATAATTTCTTTGAGCACTGTCTAGAGTTTTACTAGCATAATGGATAACATTTAATTTCTTATCAACTCTCTGTCCTAGAACAGCACCAACAGCATAATCACTAGCATCACACATAATTTCAAAAGGCAAGTTCCAATCAGGTGGTTGAACAATAGGTACAGAGGTTAATGCTTTCTTAAGTGTTTCAAAGGCTTCTACACAATCATCATCAAAAACAAATGGAACATCTTTTTTCAAGAGATTAGTAAGAGGCCTAGAAATTTTAGAGAAGTCTTTAATAAACCTTCTATAAAAACCAGCATGACCAAGGAAACTTCTTATACCTTTAATATCTTTAGGACATGGCATTTTGTCAATTGCATCAACTTTAGCCTTATCTACTTCAATACCTCATTCAGAAATTTTATGCCCCAAGACAATACCTTCATTCACCATAAAGTGGCACTTCTCCCAATTCAAGACAAGATTAGTTTCTTCACATCTCTGCAAAACTCGACCAAGGTTGCTTAAGCAATCATCAAAGGAAGTTCCGTAAACGAAAAAATCATCCATGAAAACCTCAACAATCTTTTCACAAAAATCAGAGAATATAGCAGTCATACATCTTTGAAAGGTAGCAGGTGCATTACATAAACCAAAGGGCATACGACGATAAGCATAAGTTCCAAAAGGACAAGTAAAGGTGGTTTTCTCTTGATCTTCAGGTGATACAGGTATTTGAGAGAAACCAGAATAACCATCTAGGAAACAAAAGTGTGTATGCTTAGACAATCTTTCTAACATTTGATCAATAAAAGGTAAGGGGTAATGATCTTTTCTAGTGGCTTTATTTAATTTCCTGAAGTCAATTACCATCCTATAACCAGTTACAATTCTTTGTGGGATGAGTTTATTTTAATCATTAGGAACAACAGTAATGCCTCCTTTCTTAGGGACACAATGAACGGGACTTGCCCATCTACTATCATCTATGGGATAGATTATACCTGCTTCCAGAAGCTTTAATATTTTAGTTCTTACCACTTCCTTCATCTTAGGATTTAATCGTCATTGGTGGTTGACAACTGGTTTAGCATCAGGCTCCATATTAATTTTCTGCTGACATAGAGTGGGACTAATGCCCTTAAGATCATCAAGAGTATATCCAATAGCAGCATGGTGCTTCCTCAGAGTTTTTAGTAATCTCTTTTCTTCATGCTCTGAAAGGTTAGCACTAATAATAACAGGATATATCTTCTTTTCATCTAGATAAGCATATTTCAATGTATCAGGCAATTGCTTCAGTTCGAATACAGGGTCGCCCTTAGGTGGAGGAGGGCCTCCAAGAGTTTCAATAGGCAAATTGTGTTTAAGGATAGGTGGTTGATCAAAGAACATCTTATCTATTTCATTTCTTTCATTCATGTGCATATCATTTTCATTGTCTAGCAAATATTGTTCTAACGGATCAGTAGGAGGTACAAAAATAGAAGCAAGACCAATAATTTCATCTTTACTAGGCAATTCTTTATGATGAGGTTGTCTACGAAACTTGAAGAAATTAAACTCATGAGATATGCCACCAAAATTAACACTAACAGTTTCTTTAGCCCAATCAATCTTGGCATTAACAGTGTTCAAGAAAGGTCTACCAAATATAATGGGACAAAAATCATCTTGTGGAGAACCGAGGACTAGAAAATCAGTAGGGTGTTTTATTTTTCCACACAAGACTTCAACATCTCTAACGATCCCAAGCGGCGTAATGGTATGTCTGTTTGCAAGCTTAATAGTAACATCAATGTCCTCTATTTCAATTGGTGCAATATCATTCATAATTTCTTGATATAAGGTAAACGGAATAGCACTCACACTAGCACCCAAATCACATAAGCCATGATAACAATGATCTCCTATTTTAACAGAGACAACAGGCATGCCTACTACATGTCTGTTTTTATCTTTAGGATCTGGTTTAGCAATTCTAGCTGCTGCATCACAGAAGTAAATAACATGCCCATCTATATTATCGACCAAGAGATCTTTAACCATAGCAACAATAGGTTCAACTTTAATTTGTTCAGAGGGTCTAGGTGCTCTAATATTACTTTTGTTAACCACAGTTGAAACTTTAGCATGTTCGTTAATCCTAACAGGAAAAGGAGGTTTCTCAATATAAGCAATAGGCACAACTGGATCAACATGGTAAACAATTGTTTCTTCTTTAACACTAACGGGTTCCTCAATATTTTCTTTAACAAGGGGATGATATTTAAACCACTTCTACTTAGGGAGATCAACATGAGTAGCAAATGATTCACAAAAGGAGGCTACTATCTCAGAGTCAAGTCCATATTTAGTGCTAAACTTATGAAAAGCATCGGTATCCATAAAAGATTTAACACAATCAAACTCAAGTGTTATACCTGACTCATTACCTTTGTCAAGTTCCCAATCTTCATAATTACGTTTAATTCTTTCAAGAAGGTCCCATCTGAATTCAATAGTTTTCTTCATAAAGGAGTCAGCCGAAGAAGAATCGAGCATGGTTTGATCATCATGAGAAAGCCGAGCATAAACATTATGTAAGATAATTTCTTTTGAGAGCTCATGATTAGGGCATGTGTACATCATGTACTTAAGCCTCCCCCAAGCTTGAGCGATGCTTTCTCCTTCACGAGGCCAAAAATTATATATATAATTCCGATCACGATGAACCAGATGCATAGAATAAAACTTTTGATGAAATTCCAATTTCAATCGATTCCAATCCCACGTTCCAATATCATCACATAGCCTATACCATGTCAATGCCTTTCCCTTCAAAGATAAATGGAAAACCTTCTTCTTAACTCCATCTCCGGTTAAACCTGCAAGCTTAAATAATCCACAAACTTCATCCACATAGATTAGGTGCATATCAGGATGTAGTGTTCCATCTCCTACATAAGGATTAGCTAGCAGTTTCTCTATCATACCCGAAGGAATCTCATAATTAATATTTTCAGTAGGTGCAGTAGGTTGAGGAGCAACTCTTTGTGCATCCGGTCGAGGTGAAGATACCCCGAACAAACCCCTCAAAGGATTACTTTCCATAGTGACAAGTGACAATAAATTTCAGCACGTAATATAAATGTTTCCTTACCAAATTCCACTCACCAAAGGCACTTCACTCCCCGACAACGGCGCCAGAAAAGAGTCTTGATGACCCACAAGTATAGGGGATCAATCATAGTCCTTTCGATAAGTAAGAGTGTCGAACCCAACGAGGAGCAGAAGGAAATGACAAGCGGTTTTCAGCAAGGTATTTTCTGCAAGCACTGAAATTATCGGTAACAAGTAGTTTGATAGCAAGATAATTTGTAACAAGTGATAAGTAGCAATAGTAACTAAAGTGCAGCAAGGTAGGCCAATCCTTTTATTGCAAAGGACAGGCCGGATCGATCTCTTATAATAAGCTAAACGTTCTCGAGGACACATGGGAATTTCATCTAGTCACTTTCATCATGTTTGTTTGATTCGCGTTCGCTACTTTGATAATTTGATATGTGGGTGGACCGGTGCTTGGGTGCTGTTCTTACTTGAACAAGCCTCCCACTTATGATTAACCCCTCTCGCAAGCATCCGCAACTACGAAAGAAGAATTAAGATAAATCTAACCATAGCATTAAACATATGGATCCAAATCAGCCCTGTTGGGGATATTCACCAGCATATAGACCCGGCAGGGTGATAACCCAGCCATAGAGCAGGCTCAGCGGGTCATCTCACTATAGGGCTAAAGGACTCTTGGCGGGCCGGCTTGATGGAGGCTTAGCAGGAAAGGCCGGCTTAGGTAATGGGCCGGCTCAGGAAGAAGATGCTTGGCTTCAGGGTTGCATTGGAGATCAAGTAGACTTAGAGTAGGAGACGGGGTAGAGCCACTACCCGGACTCTCACGTAAATCTAGGGTTCCACCTGTGTATATAAAGGGAAGCACCTAGGCAAGAAAGACTAAGTTGCAATCTCTCGAAAGCTAGGTTAGCGAATCCGCATCCTTGTAATCGAGAACCACAACAATATAATCAAGCAGGACGTAGGCTTTTACCTCCACCGTGAGGGGCCGAACCTGGGTAACCCGGCGTTTTCCCATTCCCAATCAACCCCGTTGAGCTTCCACCCTTGTGCGATGGCCTCATCCCCAAGTCCTTTCACAAGGGCATCTGTCGTGTCAAAACCACGACAGTTGGCGCCCACCGTGGGGCCTACGCACGGTGGAGTTGAGTTCTTAGCGGGATCTCTCCCAGGGTTCGGGAAGTACGCGGTTGGCATGATGACAAGGAGCCGCCGCGGGAAGTTCTACATTGACGATTCATACTGGGGCCCCGACGCCGACTCGATCGAGTACGGGTACCGGGTCCCCTTCGGCAGAATCCACACCTTCATTGGCGTGGTCAGCGAGTCGGCCGCCGGGTTGGAGAGCATCGCCGGTGTTGAGTCGGCATGCCGCGCTGGTCCGAGCCAGGCGAGACCCGGCCCGCGTCAAACCGGCCGGAACCATGTCTTCGTAGGTTTCACCCAAGGGGTGGCCTTGTCGGAGAACTCCCTGTCTGAAGATGATACGCTCGTCCAATCTGATGGCGAGTCCTCGATGGGAGAAACCAAGTCAATGCATCCTCTGCGCGGTGGAGGGCTCGGGCACACGGATGACGTCTTTCCGGAGAGCCCAGATCCGCCTCGCTTCGCGGCAGTATATATAGCGGGCAGGCAAGATCCAGTGCGTGACCCGGCTGATCCCACGGCCGGGCAGAACCTCACCCTTGCCGGCTCAGGAGGAACCGGCGCGTCGGACGCCGGCTCTCAGAGAACCAGAGTACAGGCGCTCGCGGATTTGATGAATACACTGACTGGCCTGCTCGCCAGGCCAGTTACTGTGGAGAATGCGGCGGCGCGTAACACGGAGATCACGAAGTGTCGTGAGCAGATGGCCAAGATCCAAGAGGACATCAATGCGGAGAACACATGCATCGCTCAGGCGCAGGCCCGACTTACCGAGGAGAGGCAACGCCTGGATGAGGAGGCGCATTACCTGAACCGCCGGCAGGTCGAGTCGGAGCTCGTCCACAGGAGGCGTCATCAGAGCCGGCTCCCGGCTACTCTCGAGCCGACTCAGCTATTCACCACACCGCCGGCTCCGACGAACCCGGGGGCTGGAGTCGTCCCCATGGGAGAGCTGCCTTTGCAGCAGCCGGTTCAGCAGCGGGAGCCGGCCCAGCATCGCATGCCAGATCAGCAACAGCAGCCGCCATCTAGCCAGTTCCAGACCCCAATTGGACACTACTCCAACCCGCTCGATAACGTGCTGGCAGCAACCCACAACTTGGCAGCTATCCCGATCGAGGGGGATGGTCCAATTCAGACGGAGGCCAGGAACGCTAATTCAACGCTCAAGACAGCAGTAGTGCAGCAGGACAACTACTCTCATAGCCAGCATCGGCTTCACTCGACCCCTCATCAGAGCCGCACCAGGAGCCAGCACCCTGAGTCGCCGGCGGTCTCCAGCAGCGCACACCGCAGAAGAGCCGCCCAGCCGCTGACGGAGCAGCACCAGCCCGGGATCCCGAACGCACAAGACATTGTGGATGCTGCTTGGGCTCTACGAGCATGGGAGGAAGAAAATGCGCGTACAGGGCACAACCCGCCGGCGTGTGTTAACCCGCCGGCGCGTGTTAACCCGCCGGCGCGCGTCAACCCGCCAACGCACGTCAACCCGCCGATAACGCCCGTCCCGCCCAACGCAACCCAGACAGCCGGCTTATCAAGCCGCATGATCGGAACTCCTTGTTTGGTACCGGCGCTGCAAGAAGCGCGCATACCCCCGGATTTCAAAGGTCCTCGCAAGATTCCTAATTACACAGCGAATCTGGAGCCCACCGAGTGGGTCGAGAGTTACGAGCTGGCAATGGACTTATTGGGCGCAAGCGAGGCAGTATGTGCGCGCTATTTGCCCCTCATGTTGGAAGGCCCCGCTCGCTCCTGGATGAAAAACCTACCGGTGAATTCTATCAACACATGGCAGGAACTAAAGGAGCGCTTCATCAAGAATTTCCAGGGAACCTGCAAAAGGCCAACCACAATTGCTGATTTGGAACGTTGCGTTCAGCGGGAGGATGAATCAGCGCACCATTGGGCTCGCCGGGTAGCGGAGGTCATACACAGCTCCGACAGTATCTTGGCGGCTCAGGCAGTACTTGTTTTGGAACGAACATGCAAATTTTAGCCACCGGTCCAGAAACTAGGACGACTCAAGAGAAAGGCCCAGGACATGGGTGATTTGATGGATGTCTTAACCCGGTATGCGGAGTCTGACAATACCAAAGACCCGCCGTCTGACGAGGAGAAAGCCGGTAAAGACAAGAAGGGCGGTGGCAAGAGCCACCAGCAGAACAATGGTAATGGGAAGAACAACGGTAATGGGTAGAACAACAATGGCGGTAAACGCAAGGGTTATGATGGTATCTCCGATCTGGTGGCGAACACAAATACAGGGAACAAAGGTCAGCGTCAGAACGATGGTTCTAGGAGGCAGTCCTCTGGTAATCGCCCTCTCAGTTACGAGGAAGCTCTCAAGGCTCCTTGTCCAAAACACAGTTACAATGGTAAGCCGTCCAGTCACTCCTGGGAAAATTGCTATGTCATGCAAGAGTTTGCCAAGCGGGTCTTCCAGAATCATCATAACAGGGGTAGAAACGGCGGACAACCCACCAACCAGGGACCCGGCTTCTCGGGAGCCGGCTCACAAGGGAGCAGTGGCCAAGGCGGCGGATTTCAGGGGGCTGGTAATACTAGAGGCGGCAATCAGCGAAACAACCAGGGAAATCAACACCAAGCTGGCGCGACAGGGTTTCAGAGTAACCCGAAATAGTTAAATAGTGGACAGTATCATGTTTTCACCACCAGTACCTGCAAACGGGATCGGAAGGTGCAACGACGAGCCGCCCACACGGTTGAGCCGGCAACCCCTTATTATCTCAACTGGTCTGAACAGTCGGTTACCTGGAGCAGGGCGGATTATCCTATCCTCCTCGATCACCCATGCCACTTGGCTCTGGTGGTTGCACCACAAGTTGGCGGTTATACACTGACTGAGGTACTCAGGGACGGAGGCAGCAGCATCAATATTCTGTACTATGACACGTTCAAGCGGATGAATCTGTCTGATAAGCAGTTGACTCCATCCTCTACAGTCTTTCACAGCATTGTTCCTGGCAAGTCAGCCTATCCCATGGGAGGAATCTCCCTAGAGGTGGCCTTTGGCTCAGAGGATAACTGGCGTTCCGAGTTTCTGTCCTTTGAGGTGGTTAAGCTTAAAAGCCCATACCATGCCTTATTCGGCCGGCCGGCTTATGCGCGATTCATGGCACGGCTGTGCTACGTTTACCAGAAAATGAAGATGCCAGGACCAAGAGGAACCATCACAATTGAAGGCAACCGGAAGATTGCACTCGAGTGCCAGGAAGGAGATGCAGCATATGCCGAGACGGCCTGTGCTGCAGAAGAATTGCGGTATTATAAGAACAATGTTGACCCGTCTGACAGGACCTCCCTGAAGAAACCCACGACGGAGTCTGACGCTTTGCTCAAGTTTAAGTCGGCCAGAGACACAAAGCAAATTGATTTCACCCTGGGCAATTCTTCTGAGCAGTTCACCATAGGGGCCAACATGGATCCTAAATAGGAAAGTCTGCTCATTGATACGTCCATTTTGCATCATGTTTTGCTACTGTTATTTATAATGTTTTTAATCAATATAACACCTTGTGGAGCCATTCTAATGCCTTTTCTCTCTTAATATGCAAGATTTACACAAGGAGGGAGATTGCCGGCAGCTGGAATTCTGGACCTGAAAAAGCTATGTCAGAGATACCTATTCTGCACATCTCCAAATGAGCTGAAATTTTACGGAGATTTATTTTGGAATAAATAAAAAAATACTGGAAGCAAGAAGTACCAGAGGGGGCCACCCAGGTGCCCACGAGGCACCAGGGTGCGCCACCCCCCCAGGCGCGCCTTGGTACCTCGTGGGGCCCTTGGCCAGCCTCTGGCCCAAATTTTCTGGTATATAAGTCCATTTGCCCTAGAAAAAATATTGAGAAGACTTTCAGGATGGTGCGCCGCCGTCTCGAGGCGGAACTTGGGCAGGGGCTATTTTGCTCTCCAGCGGAGAGATTCTGCCAGGGAAACTTCTCTTCGGGAGGGGGAAATCGTCACCATCGACATCACCAGCGATCCTCTCATCGTGGGAGGACTAATCTTCATCAACATCTTCACCAGCACCATCTCATCTCAAACCCTAGTTCATCTCTTGTATTCAATCTTTGTCTCAAAACCTCAGATTGGTACATGTGGGTTGCTAGTAGTGTTGATTACATCTTGTAGTTGATGCTAGTTGGTTTATTTGGTGGAAGATTATATGTTCAGATCCATTATGCTATTCAATACCCCTCTGATCTTGAACATGAACATGATTTGTGAGTAGTTACTTTTGTTCTTGAGGACATGGGAGAAGTCTTGTCATAAGTAATCATGTGAATTTGGTATTCGTTCGATATTTTGATGATATGTATGTTGTTGATTCTCTTAGTGGTGTCATGTGAACGTCGACTACATGACACTTCACCATCTTTGGGCCTAAGGGAATGCATTGTGGAGTAGTAATTAGATGATGGGTTGCTAGAGTGACAGAAGCTTAAACCCTAGTTTATGCGCTATTCCGTAAGGGGCTGATTTGGATCCATATGTTTAATGCTATGGTTAGAGTTATCTTAATTCTTCTTTCGTAGTTGTGGATGCTTGCGAGAGGGGGTAATCATAAGTGGGAGGCGTGTTCAAGTAATAACAGCACCCAAGCACCGGTCCACCCACATATCAAATTATCAAAGTAGCGAACGCGAATCAAACAAACATGATGAAAGTGACTAGATGAAATTCCCATGTGTCCTCAAGAACTCTTTACTTACTATAAGAGATCGTTCCGGCTTGTCCTTTGCTATAAAAAGGATTGGGCCACCTTGCTGCACTCTTTGTTACTATTGCTACTTATCACTTGTTACAAATTATCTTGCTATCAAACTACTCGTTACCGATAATTTCAGTGCTTGCAGAAAACACCTTGCTGAAAACCGCTTGTCATTTCCTTCTGCTCCTCGTTGGGTTCGACACTCTTACTTATCGAAAGGACTACGATTGATCCCCTATACTTGTGGGTCATCACTCATCGAGTTAATCCGTGAGAACCAGGACATCTTTGCATGGAAACCTTCTGACATGCCAGGTGTACCGAGAGAACTCGCTGAGCACTCCCTTAATGTGGATCCCAAATTTCAACCAGTTTGCCTGTATCTCCGTCGCTTCAATGAGGAAAGGCGGAAAGCTATTGGTGAAGAAGTGGCCCGGCTCCTAGCTGCCAGGTTCATAGTCGAAGTCTTCCATCCTGAATGGCTGGCCAACCCGGTACTTGTTCTGAAGAAAAACGGGACTTGGCGGATGTGTGTTGATTACACAGATCTAAATAAGGCTTGTCCTAGTGACCCCTTTGCCTTACCCCGTATCGACTAGATTTTCGATGCTACGGCGGGTTGCGAAAGTTTATGCTTCCTGGATGCTTACTCTGGCTATCATCAGATCAAGATGAAGCTGGAAGACCAGGAAAAGACGGCTTTCATCACATCCTTTGGGGCTTTCTGTTATACCACCATGCCGTTCGGTCTGAAGTGTGCACAGGCGACTTACCAGCGTTGTGTCCAAAGCTGCTTTCACAAACAGATCGGACAGAACGTTCATGCCTACGTTGATGATATTGTGGTTAAGTCTCGGAAGAAAGAAACTCTGTTGGAGGATCTCAAGGAAACATTCGACAATCTGCGTATTTACCAGATGAAGCTTAACCCGGAGAAGTGTGTTTTTGGTGTCCCTGCTGGAAAGCTTCTGGGATTTCTAGTGTCTGAGCGTGGCATTGAAGCTAACCCGGAAAAGATCAAGGCAATCACGACCCTGGCTAAGCCAACCACTCTGAATGTCGTGCAGAAGCTGGCTGGGCGGGTTGCGGCACTAAGTCGGTTCATCAGCCGGCTTGGAGAGAAGGCAATTCCGCTGTATCAATTACTTAAGAAATCAGAGAACTTCGTCTAGAGTAACGCTGCAGATCAGGCTTTTGAGGCCCTCAAGAAGCAGTTGTCTGAGCCGCCGGTCCTTGCTGCCCCTCGCGAGAAGGAGCCAATGTTGCTGTATATTGCTGCTAATAACAAGGCTGTAAGCGTGGCAGTCGTTATAGAGCGCAAAGAGGACGGCAAGGAATATCCAGTTTAGCACCCCGTGTATTATATCAGTGAGGTCTTAACCGAGTCCAAGCAGCGATATCCACATTGGCAGAAACTGGTCTACGGAGTATTTATGGCTAGCCGCAAGCTGAAGCATTACTTCCATAAACATCCAATCACTATGGTCAGCTCAGCACCTCTTGGGGATATAATCCAGAACCGAGAGGCCACATGCTGGGTTGCCAAGTGGGCCATCGAGCTCGGGCCGCATCATCTCAAATATGTGCCCCATACAGCAATCAAATCTCAGGCACTGGTGGATTTCATTAATGATTGGACGGAGTTACAGGCTCCCAAAGAGAAGCCCGACACAACATACTGGTACATCCACTTTGACGGCTCAAGGCAGCTTGAAGGCTCGGGGGCTGGAGTTGTGATTACTTCCCCACGAGGAGATAAGTTCTGTTATGTTTTGAGACTCATGTTTCCCTATACTAACAATGCAGCAGAATATGAGGCCTTGCTTCATGGGCTTCGGATGGCCAAGGAGATGAACCTAAGCCGGGTCAGGTGTTTGGGCGACTCAGATTTGGTGGCCCAGCAGGTTTCTGGTACTTGGGATTCCAAGGATCCCCTTATGGTGGCTTATCGGCACGCGGTCACCAACATTACTGGACATTTCTAGGGTTATCAAGTTGATCATATTGATCGCTGGCAGAATGAGGCAGCAGATGCACTCTCTCGATTGGGTTCTCAATGCAAGCCGATGCCACCTAATGTCTTCCTGGACATTTTGCACAACCCGTTTGTCAAGTTACCAACAGAAGAGGACTTGGCTATTCCTGACCCGGAGGTGGCTCTAGTGGCTGATGTCCATGCTATACCTGATTGGACGGTCCCCTACTTGGCTTATTTAAGCCAGGGAGAACTGCCAACAGAGGAGCTCCTTGCATGACAGATCATCAGACGATCTAAGTCAATGACTATCATCAACGACGAGTTGCATCGGCGCAGTGTCACCGGTGTCTTTCAGCGGTGTATTTCACCAGAGGAGGGCCGCGCTATTCTCAATGAAATTCACTCTGGCGATTGTGGTCACCACGCCGGCTCACGATCACTTGTGGCGAAGGCTTGTCGGCACGGGTTTTGCTGGCTCACAGCTCATGCTGACGCAGAGGACATTGTACGTAAGTGTGATGGTTGCCAGAAATATGCTCGCCAGGCTCATGTGCCGGCTCAAGAATTGAGGATGATCCCGATAACTTGGCCTTTTGCGGTCTGGGGGCTTGACATGGTTGGACCCTTCAAATGTTCTAAGAACAAGCATACACACCTATTGGTGGCTGTGGATAAATTTACCAAGTGGGTGGAAGCTGAGCCGGTCAGTCACTGCGACGCAGCTACAGCTGTCAAGTTTCTGAAAAAGTTGATATTTCGATTTGGCTATCCACATAGTATCATCACAGACAATGGAACCAATCTTTCCAAGGGAGTCATGAAACAATTCTGTCAACAGGAGCACATCCGGCTTGATTTAGCATCGGTTGCGCATCCACAATCCAACGGGCAAGCAGAAAGAGCCAATCAGGAATTGTTGCGTGGTATCAAACCCCGGCTCATGGTGCCTTTACAGCGCACGCCGGGTTGCTGGAAAGAGGAATTACCTACGGTGCTTTGGAGTATATGGACTACTCCCAACAGGTCAACATGCTATACGCCGTTTTTCCTGGTCTATGGTGCAGAAGCTGTACTTCCAAGCGATATTCGCCATGACTCCCCTCGAGTGGCGGCTTATGTGGAATCAGATAACGAGCAAGCTCGCCAAGACGCTCTTGATGCTCTGGAAGAAGAGCGCGACCTTGCTGCATCCAGATCAGCAATTTATCAGCAAGACCTACGTCGCTATCATAGCCGTAGAGTTTGAAGCCGTACTTTTCAGGAAGGTGACTTAGTGCTCCATCTAATACAAGACCAGAAAGGCATGCATAAGGTTTCACCACCCTGGGAAGGGCCCTTTGTGATCAGCAAGAATCTCAACAACGGGTCCTATTACCTGATTGACATACGTGAGGCAGATAAATCACGTACCTCTGAGGAGGAAATGAGCCGGCCCTGGAACATTGCCCAGCTCCGGCCATACTACACCTAAGTCATTGACTAGGTCACATCTGTGTACATACCTTATATCATGTATATACCTATTTTTGATCAAATAAAATAAAGACCAGCAGCACTGTGTAAAAGTGTTGTTTCGCCTCAAAATTGTGTGTAGGATCTTTATTTGTTGATCTTGGTTACTTGGGGGCTTCCAACTCAATTGAGTTTAGCTTACAAAACCCTTTAACCCGGCAAGATGCCACAAAGTTGGTTAAACCTGCCTGTTAGGAAGATGCTACTCCCTGAAAAAGTGACCCGGCGTACATCTGATGAGCCAATCACATAGGTGACCCTGAATTCATCAGAGTTAAAACATTCGATTGGTTGCGTGAGAGCCGGCTTTCAGAAAGCGAGGATAAACCAACAGGAAAGTACGAGCTTCATGAAAGCAAAATCAGACTTGAGCTTTATAAGCCGGTCTTTCAAGTTGGGTTTTACCAAAACCGGCTTGTTCCTGTTATGTTCTTTTTCTGCATTCATCTCATCTCTGCATACATGCATACATTCATACATAGCATCTACCTTAGTTAAATTTGGTATTCTTCATTCGTTACAAGCAGTATCAAAGTTACTAGTTTGTAGGATTCCATCAATCACAATCATTATTATATGCAATTTCATTGTTTCAGCAGAATCACTCTCATTGCAAAAACAGGCTCTTAAGGCCCAAAAGAGGATTCACAGAAGCATGACAGCCACAAAAAGTTTGTACAGGCAGTAACGAGCACAGTACGCGATGGCACTGGCATCAGCAACAAGTGTTTTATGCTAAGCTATTACAAGCCGCCTATCAGCTGAGGCCAGACAAAACTTACAAGCTCACAAGCGGAAGAGCCGGGGTTCTATATAGCCGGGTTAGAGCTGACATCGGCGGTCGTTGGGGCACCTTGTGCCAGCTCTTCATGACCTTCGTCATCCCCCGCTTCTTGACTTGACTCGCCGGTCGACCACTGAATGGAGCGCAAGGCTTCAAACATCGCGTCGGCAGAAATCACGGAAGAAGGATCAACTTCAGGGGCGAAAGTATGCTTATGCGCGCGAGTTAGGGCAACCGGCTCATGATTTGGCGGCTCCATCCGCTCATTCTCCTTTGAGTAGCCCGCCTGGTACTTGGTCAGATCTGCTTCTTCTGCAATCTCGGTGGCTGCAACCCGGGTTTCTTTTATACAGCGTTGAAAGTCTTTCTTGGAAAAAGGCGAGTCGTCCACATTGAACTCTGGATACCCGCCCACAATTTGAGCCGGCTCGAGTTCTGGCACATATGCCTTGGCACGAGCAAGCGCTGTTAGAGCCCCACTGCGGCAAGCCGCCATTTTCCAATCACCAAACCATTTGGGCACAATAGACAGTTCCTTCAACATGTCAGCAATCAGCTGTGGCGGCGTTGTGGTATTTTTTGCGGCCATTATGCATCGGGAGCCGCCTATGTACAGCTGCTCCACAAAGGTATACACCGCCTTCAATTTCACCAGTGGTTGCTGCACAAGAGTTTGATTCTTCCGGCCTACAAAAATAAGTACACACGATCAGTAAAGCCGGCTTAGCATATTCAAGTTGGGATAACCGGCGCATGGTGGTCTGTTTTACTTACCAAAGATGGCCCGGCACATGGCTGTGATCTGGCCCTTTAGAGTGGCCAGCTCTTGCGTTACCGGCTCAAGCTTGGCCTCGGCCTCTTCAGCACACGCGGCTAGGGCGGCTCTTGCTGCTTCGGTTTCTTCCAAAGTGCTCGTCACCACGAGCAGAGATTTGTTGGCCTCTACAGATGCCTTCTCAGCAGCTTGGCACAATTTCTTCTCCTTCCTTGTTTCCTTTCGGATGAAGGAAGCTTGAGCCTCCACCTGGTTCAGCATGTCCTGTAAAGCAGCCTCGGTTATACATTGTGTAAACATGTCCCGAGCCGCCCTTCCGGTCGACCCGGCCCATGGGGGCTACAGGTTTCAGCGCTTCTCCAAAAGTAAACAAACAAGTTCCATGCAGATGCAGGCATGCTACATGGCACTTGGGGGCTAATGCATGATTTGATCTGATTAGATATGGAGACCCGCCTGTCATGATATGACGAGCCGGCCTTTGGAGGTGCCAACTGAGGTTATGCATGCGAGATCATCATTTCATAATGACCCGGCCCTTGGGGGCTACATATATATATATATATATATATATATATATATATATATATATATATATATATATGGTTCAGGGCAGAAGGCGCAATTACCTCGTATTTCCGCTTCAGGGAAGATATCATCGCATTTTCTATGTCCCGGCTTTCAGACAACCGGGTCAGCACAGCTTGATGAAGGGCGTTGGCGTCTTGATCTTCAAAAGCGGAGAAGTCAAGAGCCGCCTTCCCCTTGTTCTTCACGGACGGCTCAGCCCTGGCAGGGATTTTGGCAAGAGCAGTAGAGGTCTTAGGTGGAGCAGTTTGCTGTTTATCCATCACCACCACCTCTTCTTGAGCCGGGGCCACGGGCTGCTGTTCGGGTTGATCTTCAGTTAAAATTTCTCTCTCCTGAACAGCAGGAGAGGAAGCGCGAGATGGGCTTGCAATATCTTGAGGCGGCGGACTGGGCTGAAAGGCTGGCTCATTCTGAATAATCAAGGGGGCCTCTGTTTCTTCCTGAGGGCCCGTTTGAATAACCAGGTCAGATGACCCGGCCGCGACAGTGGTCTTTTTCTTGATGGCCTTGGCACTACACAAGAAGCAAAGAGTTAATTCAGTTATAAAAGGTTACAAGGTAAAGAGCCGTTGGATGACACAGGAATAATCACTGTGCTTACCCCGGGTTGATGTTGAAAGCCGGCGCCTGAGTAGTGCTTGATTCATCCGAAGAGGGGGACGTCTGATAGGCCGAGTCATTTAAATGTAAGGGTTCCTTGAAACGACCAGCTAGAGGAAAAGAGGGAGTTGGACTAAGAAGCACCTCTGCCCGTGCTCTACGGGATGGCGGCTCATATGGAAGCCCGCCGCTCAACTCGCCTTCACTACTCCGGGTCTTCCTTTTGGAGGTCCCGGCTTGCTGTGTTTTCTTCAAAACAAATTAGGGATCCAAATGAGCTTCCTGATGAGAAAAAGGGACTTTACGGACGGCAACCCGGGGTTTCCTTCGAACTTTGCGGATTACTGCCCGGGTTTTCTTCCGAATAGGTATTGGGGAGTCAGAGTCTGAAGAGATCAAAGTTACCTCTGGCTCGATGGTGTGACTAACTTCAGCTTCCTCCTGAGATGAGTGAGCATCAGCAATCTGATTAAAAAGGCGGCCAAGAGAGTCAAGTTCTACCTCATTGTCTTCTTCGTTAGCCGACTCTTCTTCGTCGTCCTCTCGAGGAGGAGTAGGGTCTTGAACTTCAACCCACCACCAGTCATCGCTCTCCTGCATCACGGTGAGTGAATGGAGTTATGACAAGGACAACGCAGTGTTGGCAAGGTGCAAAATGATAGAGACGGCTTACCAGAGGGCCTGGCTTGTTGGCACTAAATGGGGCGAGCCCCACAAGCTTAATGTCCTCCCTTGTCTTGCCAAGAAGCTTCTTGGCAAATTTGAGGACATCCTTTTCCTTAAGGTTAACCCGGCTGAACCGAAGCGGGTCGTCGTGATGGCCGGTGTAGGTGTGCATCAACCGGGTCCTGGAGCTGAGCGGCTGAATCCTCCACTCGACCCAAGTCCGGATCAAATCGACGCCAGTGAGGCCGTGAGCAATTAACGCGTTCATCTTCGGATATAGCGGCTCCAAGTTCTCTCTCTCCTCTCTGGGAGCAAGACCTGGGAAGGCTGTGTTGGCAAGCCGGGTTGCCCGGTAACCCGACAATGGGTTCTGGCCTTCGGGGGAGGTGTCTTTGCAGTAAAACCAGGTTCTGTGCCACCCCTTGGGATGGCTGGCCGGCTTGGCATTGGGGAAGACAATATTCTTTTGGCATTGGATAGAAATTCCGCCGAGTTCAATGCTTGAACCGTCCTTGTGCTCTGTTTGGCGGTTCAAATAGAAGAATTCCCGGAACAGGCTCAGAGACGGCTCGAGCTGCAGATAAACTTCGCAAAATACTTGGAATTGGCACAGATTGAAGATGGAGTTGGGGGGCCAAGTCTTGAGGCCTGATGTTGAAGAAATGCAATACATCCCTGAAAAACTTTGAGCCGGGAGGACGAAAACCCCTTGAGATATGATCAACAAAAATGACGATCTCGTTTTGGCCGGGTTGGGGGTGAATTTCCTCTTCTGGAGCCCGCCATGAAATTTCTTCCTTCGACGGCAACAACCCGGAATCTACCAAGGTTTGCAGACTCAGCTCGGACATACTGGACTTGGCCCGGTTGATGATCTTGGGCTTGGGAGGCATGGTTTCAGCTGTTATGAAAGAGAGAAGACGTCATAAGCCGGTAATATGAACTTTTTAATAAAGTATGAATAATACAATGAGCCGGCAACTGAGAAATTTGGCCGGGTTGTGAAGGAGAATATAGATAAATCCCGGGTCAAGATTGCTAGCAAGGATAAGCCGGAACACGCATGCCACAGATTTTTACAAGTGTTGAGACAGGGTCTGGGCTACGAGTCCGCAAACAGGTCTATATGAAATAAGAAAAATTTACGGATCTACAAAAGGGATAAAAATGAAGAAATAAAGGCTAAGCGTGTTCTTCGTATCGTAAGATGAACCGTAGTGGGATTTAGTTAAGACAGTATAATGGATCTGCTAATGAGAAAAATGCTACGGGATGAATGCGAACTAAAAACAAAAGGGGCCCGACGCGTTTGAGATCTACCGTGGCTGTAACGAAGAACGCGGAAGAAAATCAAGGGAACCACGGCAATGGCGGAAGGTACTTACAGATCTGGCCGGAGGGAACTTGAAGAGGATGTAGCACGGCGGTGCGGCCTGGTCAGATCGGGTGAGCTCCGGCGACGACGGGATGATTCGAGGCGGCGCTGTGCGAGTGGCGGCGACGAGCTTGAGGAGGCTGGTGGTGTCGGACGTTTGGAGGAAGAAGAAGAGTAGAAGAGAAGGAAGTGAAGGGGGCAGTCTATTTATGGGCACCGTTGGACCCCCAAACGGCGTGCATGAAATCCTAGGCGGTACAGTAAACAGTGGCTAAAAGGGCTCATCGATTTTTGCGCCTATCAAAGCAATACAAATCTACTCAGATTCCCGATGACGTCATTCCGGATTTTGTGGAGTAGGATGTTGCGACGGAAAAGGGATACAGAGTGCTAAGTCTGAAGACAGAAGAAAGACCTGGCGTTCTAAAGGACCGGCTGGAGAAAGCATTTGGAGGATATCTCATTAATGTTTTGTTTTTCAGGGTGAAGTTTAACATGAATGAATTCAAGTCAAACTGAGGGCTAATGTTGGGGATATTCACCAGCATATAGACCCGGCAGGGTGATAACCCGGCCATAGAGCAGGCTCAGCGGGTCATCTCACTACAGGGCTAAAGGACTCTTGGCGGGCCGGCTTGATGGAGGCTTAGCAGGAAAGGCCGGCTTAGGTAATGGGCCGGCTCAGGAAGAAGATGCTTGGCTTCAGGGTTGCCTTGGAGATCAAGTAGACTTAGAGTAGGAGACGGGGTAGAGCCACGACCCGGACTCTCATGTAAATCTAGGGTTCCACCTGTGTATATAAAGGGGAGCACCTAGGCAAGAAAGACTAAGTTGCAATCTCTCAAAAGCTAGGTTAGCGAATCTGCATCCTTGTAATCGAGAACCACAGCAATATAATCAAGCAGGACGTAGGCTTTTACCTCCACCGTGAGGGGCCAAACCTGGGTAACCCGGCGTTTTCCCGTTCCCAATCAACCCCGTTGAGCTTCCACCCTTGTGCGATGGCCTCATCCCCAAGTCCTTTCACAAGGGCATCTGCCGTGTCAAAACCACGACAAGCCCCTTACGGAATAGCGCATAAACTAGGGTTTAAGCTTCTGTCACTCTAGCAACCCATCATCTAATTACTACTTCACAATGCATTCCCTTAGGCCCAAAGATGGTGAAGTGTCATGTAGTCGACGTTCACATGACACCCCTAAGAGAATCAACAACATACATATCATCAAAATATCGAACGAATACCAAATTCACATGATTACTTATGACAAGACTTCTCCCATGTCCTCAAGAACAAAAGTAACTACTCACAAGTCATGTTCATGTTCAAGATCAGAGGGGTATTGAATACCATAATGGATCTGAACATATAATCTTCCACCAAGTAAACCAACTAGCATCAACTACAAGATATAATCAACACTACTAGCAACCCACAGGTACCAATCTGAGGTTTTGAGACAAAGATTGAATACAAGAGATGAACTAGGGTTTGAGATGAGATGGTGCTGGTGAAGATGTTGATGAAGATTGGTCCTCCCACGATGAGAGGATCGTTGGTGATGACGATGGTTTCGATTTCCCCCTCCCGGAGGGAAGTATCCCCGGCAGAATCGCTTCGCCGGAGAGCAAAAGTGCTCCTGCCCAAGTTCCGCCGGCGCTCCGTCCCAAAAGTCTTCTCCTTATTTTTTTATAGGGCAAATGGGCTTATATACCAGAAAATGGGCACCAGAGGCTGGCCAGGGGCCCCACAAGCCACCAGGGCGCGCCTGGGGGGGGGGGGGTGGCGCACCCTGGTGCCTCGTGGGCACCTGGGTGGCCCCCTGTGGTACTTCTTTTCTCCAGTATTTTTTATTTATTCCAAAATAAATCTCCGTGAAATTTCAGCTCATTTGGAGATGTGCAGAATAGGTATCTCTGACATAGCTTTTTCAGGTCCAGAATTCCAGCTGCCGGCAATCTCCCTCCTTATGTAAATCTTGCATATTAAGAGAGAAAAGGCATTAGAATTGCTCCACAAAGTGTTATATTGATTAAAAACACTATAAATAACAGTAGGAAAACATGATGCAAAATGGACATATCAGTCGCCGCGGATCTCCTCCTCGCCCTGGCTTCGGGCGGGTGCAGAGGAGCTGCAAAGGAGGTGGGGATTTTGCTTCCACCTTCAGACGGTTGCAGCAACGTGGGGGGTTTGCAATGGAGACTGATTTTGCCTGACACGTGTCGAGAATCCGACGGCCGCACGTAATTATATCTGACGGTTGTTTAGGGGGGTTGTTAACCGCTATTTTAGCAGGCGGATGACGCCTAGCAGCCTCCAAATTTCAAGGCCGGTGAGTCTTCTAGGTCGGCTTCGTATGAAATCTAGCAAGGGGAGCCGGCCCCCACCGTCCACCTTCCCATTGGGACGAGCGTGTCGACCCAAAATTTATTGCCCAAGGTTGTAGTATGTTGTTACGATAGCATACACCTTTGCAAGTTTTGATAGCATCGTGTTTATAGGGGGGAAAAAGTATTGATCCGAAATTACCTTAATTGTAGAGTTACAAATATGCTAGCTCGTGATGTTAAGCATGTTCATGGTAGAAATTTAAATGAGGATGCATACATGGCTTGTTTTTTCTAGACATGCTAAAACTCCTACCATATATCATGCTATTTGAAAAAATGTTATTGTGCAACTACCGGAAAGTCAATTTGGCTCACGGGAGCACATGCTCCCGGGCCCAAAAAAAATTGAAATGAAAAAAAAATCAAGACAATTTTTTTATGTGTACTTAGTCACATTCAAATTCTACCTGCAACTACTCCTACTCCCTATTTTGTATAGATCTAGTAGTACATAAAACTAGGTCAGACCATGTTACCCATGAAACATGAGGCCAGTCACCACTAGGCCATTGGGCCAGCCCCATCTCCCTCAAGAAAGCAGAGGGGCCAACGGGTGCCGGGTCTAGGCCAGAGCGGGTCGGCCCATTCCCATCCTTGTAAGAGAAGATAGCCTATTAAGCTTTAGATCCCATCTAGCTCTCCTCAGGAGAAACTCCTCCCAGGACGAGGGTTTTCTCGCCTCCCGCCGGCGCCGCCGCTGATCCGCCTTGTCTTCGGTGGCCTTAGGGCCATGGAGGCGCGGTGGACCTCGGCCCTCGTCGGTGGGAGGGCTCCTGCTCCGTTTTTAGGTCTTTTTTGGGGTTGATTAGGGTTTGTGTCCTACTCAAGGAGGCGAGACGGCGGCGGCTCCCTGTAGTTGGAATAAGGTCCTCCCCGCCTAGTCCCCGTTCCGGTGGTGCGTACAGCGTCGTCGGAAGGTGTGTGGAGGTGTGTCTCTGGCGGATCTCGTGGGATTCGGTCGATGTTGGTCTTCAGTGGATCTTCATGGATCCAGTCTTGGTGCGTCTACGTTCGTGTGTCTACAGGTTGGATTCTTCTGATCTACGCTTCTCTTCATCGGCGGCGGTTGCTGTTCTGGTGCGCTGGTCCTGTGGGGCCTTAGCACGACGACTTCCCAACTGTCTACCACAACGAGTTTTGCCCGGCTCCTGTGAAGGAGGGGTGATGACAGCAGCGCGCCTTCGGCTTGCTCCAGTGCTTGTAGTCGTCGCTAGGTGGACAATTGACCTGTATGTAATTTTTATTATTTCTAGTGTTCTTTGTACTGCCATGACAGTTGATGAATAGATTGGAAGTTTTCTCGCAAAAAAAAGAAAGAAAAGAGAAGATAGCCTATTACATTGTATTAAGTTAGGATCCTTATCAAATAGCTAATCCGGCCACGGTTTGCTTGTATATCTATTTGTTACATTCAAAACCGTGGCACAGAGAGAGGATTTGGTTAGGCCCTTTGTGTATATATACCACAATTGTGTCGAACTCTCCCAAACTACAGAATGAACTAGTATTCACGATATGATTTGTCAACAAAAACAAATCTGGAGCTGTGAGTTTCAATGGTAAGCAGAATTTGTGTCGTGGTACATGTTCATTCTTTTAATCTACTCAAATATTTTTCAAAGTTTTCGAAAACATCCCTGTTAACTGTGTAATTGGCTTTCCTTTTTTTTTTTTTGCGGTCCCTGTTAACTGTGTAATTGGCTTTCCTTGATCCTCTTTTTGCTGGGCCAGGGTTGACAAAGCCCTATACATCAATACCATCGTCTGAACCTCAACTGTATATGTAAGTGATGGGTTCACATCATCAATGCCAAAGGTATCACCATCCATCATGTTCAGAAAGGACTCATCATCCAAACACAAAACAGTTGCATCCAACAATCATCTGGACCTACATTAGCGATTGAAGAACAATTGTTACTGACGATTGCCGGAAGATGATGAGTTCATTCGGTGGGGCGACGATTAATCACTGTGTGAGAAGCTAATGTAGCCGCTCATGAGCTCGCTCGCTTTGGTTTTGTTGAGGGCCGAGGAAGCGTGGCTCGATCATCCTCCTGGTTTCTCGATCCCCTCTCTTGTAACAGTAATGATTGCCATTTAATAAAGTCGCCAAAGTGAAAAAAGGAACAATTTGGAAAAATAGGGCATCACTCATTGTAGCACAGGAGGAAAGGAAAACCTATGTCACTGACCTAAAAGTTTAGGTATCAAAAAAAAAGAAGTCAGACAGCGAATCTGCCGGAGCAGTCTTTTGACACCTTGGTAGTGTTTAGAGATGGAAAAGCTTTAAATCAGGCGGCTGATTTCACAGCGCGCGTAAGCCGCGCGGAGAGCCGTCCGATCGGCCTGTTGGATTTAGCTAGGCGCGCAGTGCATAACGTCCCTACGGGGTGTCTGACTTTTTCAGCGTGTGGTCTCGGTGGCCTATAGTTAATGTTCCTGCACGCGTACGCTTAGTTTGTCTTGCACTTTTTCACATGCTAGCGCTGCTAGTACTAGCTACAGACCACTAGTTGACACCAACCATTAATTCAACAAGTTAAGGCAAGAAATAACGAGATCAGTATTACTAGCTGTCAACGCATGTTTTTCCAAGGAAAAAATTGCAAGGTTGTGCGCATTTTTTTTTTTTTGCTAACACAGGGCGACATGCTGCGACGGACTATGTAGTTCTCATTGATTTTTTTTAGGAAACTCTCGTGCTCAACTGGCTAATAACTGAGCGCACATCAACCACCTTTGCGACTCTCTGGTCAGCATTTGACTGTGCGACGTGCAATAATCCCCCAGCACGCACATGCACTTTTGCAATGTGGGCTCTGTTGCAAGACAGCCGAGCGCAACACATGCTAAGTTGCGGATCGACCAGGTCAAGAGAGTGTTTGAAACACAAGCGCAACAAGGGTCATGCTGCAAAAGCCTGACCGCAACTTGGGTCATGTTGCAAAAGATCAGAAAACGCTTGGACAACGCTAGCCCAACGTGGATCATGTTGCAAAGCCCTGAGCGCAACATGGGTCATGTTGCGACCCTAAGAAAACATAGCCATGGAGTACTTGCAACACGAGCGCAACACATGTCATGTTGTAAATGGTCGAAAAACACTTGGACTGTCAAGGAGTGTTAGCAACGCGAGCGCAACATGGGTCAGGTTGCAGACCCCCGAGTGCAATATGGGCCATGTTGCAAATGGTAAGAAAATGCTTGGACAACCGTGGAGTATTTGCAATGCGAGTGCAGCATGGGACATGTTGCAAAATCCAAAGCGCAACATGGGTCATATTGCAAATAGTCAAAAAAATGCTTGGACTGTCAAGGAGTGTTTGCAACGGAAGCACAACATGGGTCATGTTGCAAATCCTCGGAATTTCCTATTTGCCGCTCTATGCGGCAGACTGTCGCCCTGCCGCACAGAGCTGGCGAGCTACCGAGCGAACTGGGCCGGCCCATTAAGCTATTGTCACGCACTGGTTTTTTTTTTCTTCATTTCTTTTTCTTTTTTTTATACTTTTTCTGTATCCTTTTCTGCCGAGCAAACTAGGACGAACTTTGCTGGTTTTTTCTTTTTCGTTTTCTTTTCTTTTACTTTTTCCTGTTTCCTTTTTTGTCTTTTTTATTTGTACATATATTTCAAAAATTTCCAAAATTTCGAAAAAATGTTCTCAAAACTCAAAAAATAATCGGAATTTTAAAATATGTTCTCAAAACTCAAAAAATGTTCCCGTTTTCAAATTTTTGTTCACAAATTTAAAAAATGTTCGCGTTCTTTCAAATTTTTTTCGGATTTTCAAAAATGTTCCGATTTCAAAAATTGTTCACATATTCAAAAACTGTTCGCGTTTCCGAAAAATGTTCGGGAATTTCAGAAAATGTTTGCGTTATTCAAAATTTTGTTCAAAATTTTGAAAAATGTTCCATTTTTCAAATTTTGTTCCCAAATTTTAAAAATATCCGTGTTTTTGAAAAATGTTTGGGAATTTCAAAAAATGTTCGCGTTTTTCAATAGTTGTTCAGAACATCAAAAAATGTTCCCATTTTCAAATTTGTTTCACAAATTCAAAAAATATTTCACGTTTTAAAAAATGTTCAAAAATTTCAGAAAAGATCATGTTTTTTCTAAAAAAAAGGAACAAACATCCGGTTAGCCAGACTGTCTGGTTCACTACAGTGAACCGAGGCGCTACAGTGACAGACCGCTACAGTACACTTGAGTGCTACAGTAGATGCCTCGAGCCGATTCGCTTCTCTCCACTGCGCGCTGCAATGGGCCGGCCCAGCAACACATGCACCTGTGCGTTTGCTCGGCAAACTGCCGCAACGCGCGGCGTATAGGACGTCCCCAAATCCCCGTGCGCAACATGAGTCATGTTGCAAACCGTGGGTCGTAGCAAAACGTCTGACACAACAGTGATCGAACGGCTGACGCAACAATGCAAGAGGGCAAGTGGTGTTGCAAAGCTAGTCCGACCTGCTGCAAGCAAGTGCCACTTTTTTTTCTTCTACAAAGCAGACCGTCAGTTCCAAAGCATGCCAGAGCCACAAAGAATCGTTTCCCAAATAACATGCAGCACTCTGCGTCTTTTTCTAGGTTAGAGTTCCAAAGTGATTTCATTGTTGTGTATTTTTGTTAGGCGATCTGAGTCAACTTGTTATGTTATGTACATTTTTTAATGATTTTTGTTGCAATAAATTAGGATTTAGTGCACATATACTCTAGAAATATTAAATATATTTTTATAGGAAAACATTTGCAGCCATGTTGTACACACACGATAAAAATAAAAAACGTTGCAACCTTTCTATATCACGAGGGCCCTAGTAATTTTGCTAACAGCCACAGCTTAGGCGTCTTCGTCACTGAAAAAAGTTGAGAAAAGGAGATGCTCTGCGTGAGTAATGGTGGGCTCCACCAACTGTGAAAATGGACCTCACCTAGATGATGCACGTCTCTGGCACTAGTACTAGTTCTTTGCAGCAGCCAGCAGCGGAAAGCCGGGTCAAAAGGCCAAAAGATCCCACGTGACGCATCGAGTTGTACCGAGTCATGCGGGAATCTGACGGTTGACTCTGGCTTGATCGCACGGCTCCGGAGACGGCTTAAAGTTCGCAAATATCGCCCGGCTGATTTGTAACACGGGCCTTTAGAGATAGCAAACCAGTTTACCAATCCTGTTGGTGTTGGAGATGCCCTTGTTTCCTAAGAGTGCACATGAAAACGAACGCAACGAGAGCGTTTCGACTTTTCTGAAGGTCTTGCAGCGCAGTGCTGTCTGCCTGTACGCGCTCTTCTTGGTTTGATGGAGCCTGCCGTGTTGCTTTCCGGCTCAGCGGTGCTCCTCCTCGTGCCGGTCCCCATTCCTGCCGTCGGTTCCGGCAAGGCGTCCCGAGCTCTACCACCTGATCCCTCCTGTCTCCTGGTGAACACTCGAGCTGGACGGGACTGCGCACAGCGACGTGGGCGGCAGGCTGCACTGCAGGGTTTTGTTGAAGAGAACAATTGTGGTGTCAATTATTGTCCTTTGTGCGTGACCATTGCGTATGACCATGATGCTTTCACCTGTGACTGATTTTACTGGGTGCATGTCCCGATTGCCGATGCGTGTACGCTGAAGAAAAGCCAGAGGCTGCTTCTACCTGGCTATTTGCGAGTTGCGGCCATGCTGAAAGTTAAAAAAAAAATTGTTAACTGAAACGAAGGGACCTCGGCGCTGGGAAATCAGCGCCCCGATTTCTGACTCAGATGATCGTAATTCGTAGTAGCGTGTTGCCATCCGGGAGAGAGGGGAGGGGGCCTTCTTGTTGCTGGAGGTTACGACGGTCGTATGCTTGTTGCTTGTGAGCCGCCACCGCTTTAGATGAACAACCGGTGACGCAACGCGATAGCAATGGATCGTACCGTATGGGCTGGAGGGTAGCGTCCTTGGGCGACAGCGGCGCTCCCGAACACGCCGTTTTGCCTGTCGTTTTGCTGCCGCTTCCGTCTGATGATCACGACAGAGGCAAGGGCAAAACTTGGTTCTTTCTCCTTCATCTGAACCTGGTTTGATGACTTCAAATTTGACGCCGCGGTTGGTGTACAACGCACATTTTCAGTGGGAAGGATAAACGGATGTATCCCGATCGCTTCACAGCTAGGCTAGGCAGAAACCATGGATCAGAGGCTCCGTGCAGGTTCGGAATTGCGGCCGGTTCTAGTGGACATGCCACTCTCCTTCTAGAAGAGCATGCATGATCCCTGAAATGCAGTTAGAAAGAATGGGCAACAACACAGTGGGAGAATCCCTTCACCCGGGAGAGTCAGGTGCACCAGGATGGGAAAATGAGGCCGTTGGCTAAGCTCAAAAGGGGTGTGATGATTTGCATTATGGTGACAAAATTAACTGTACAAAGTACAATGACATTCACACGAAAATTGCAAGAGAACTCTTCACGCACCCACATACCTTTACCCCCAAAAAAAGTACAACGGAGGTTTCAGATGCACATTGCTGAAATCTGCAAGCCTATATAACTTCTGGGGTTCTTCGGGTAGGAGGTTTCATCAAGCATGACGACGCGGACATGGCCTGTAAATAAAATCTAATACTCTTTGGCCTTCTTGCGCAGCTCGCTTAGCTCCTTCTCAATCTCCGTGTCTCTGAAAGGGCTGCCCGGTTTGCTGGCTGTGGTTCTGCCCGGTTTGCTGGCTGTGGTTCTGCCCGGAGGAAGTTCACCTTTCTGTAGGTGACATGAAACTATAGTCATGCATATGGAATGGACGCAATGAAAAAAGACATAGAAGATTCCTTTTTGTATTTCAGTTGGTTGGCCCGCTTATGATCGAATTTTTGCAGATCCAGTTATGTGTTTTCGTGCACATCCCAACAGGAAGGGAACAGAATCAAAACTAGACAGAATCTCATTTTTAACTTCAAAATCACTATAAATTTTACTCCAAAATGATGAAACATACCAAAGAGTTCCCGGACAGTTCTTTTCGCATTTGTGCAAGATCATCATCAACCGATGTAGTCTCAAGCATTGCAAACTGTGCACAAATAACATACTGCGGGTCAGATCTTATTACCACAATGAATATCTTTAGAAGTTACTACTTCGCACTCTCCAGATTTACCTTTCCTTCTAGATCATCAGCTCCTAATTGACCAAGTGCCTCAGCTTGGGATTCCATAGTCATAACTGACGGCACAAAACATGTAGCTATTCGTAAGAATAAAATGTACAAATAATTTGTCACGAGATATCACTGGTCAGCTCGCTGATAACACAGCCAGTAAGAGAAACTAGTGGCACATGTAATTTCCTGACCAATAGAAGACACATAACATTAACTACACAAGCAAGAAGACTAAAACATAATTTACAAAGGTCATACTTATGACAACTCAAATAGGAGATGATACAATAAGTCAATCGTAATGTTCATCATAAAACGCTAGATTATGTTGAAGCTATCAGCCTTTGTGCAAGTGGCCAAACTATCCACTGCTTCAAAAACTAGACATGCAATGTAACCATTCAAATGATTTTTGGCAACAAGAAAAAACATCCAGATGTGTTTTGATGATACAGCGGCTGGCAAATTTGACAACTTACGGAGGAACAAAAGTACCACTACCTAATTCCAGTTGCTACCTGATACATTTGAATATTAGGCCACTGATAGTTTGACATATTTTGAGGTTTGAGTCTCTACTGGGTCATTAAGGTTGCTAATTGAGTACTCTAGCATCTTTTGAGCTTGCATCAGGCCTAAGCCCATATCAGTTCATAGTATCTATGCAAACAAGAGGGTACTTAACAAAATAAATAACACTAGTAGGAGAAAACGACTAACAAGGAAAATACCTTTCTCCTCCATCTTCTCAAATGCTGACAGGGCACTACTTGTATTTACATTCCCCAGCATTTCACTCACTTTTGTTGCGGTCCTAAAGAAAAAGCAAGTTATCACATTAACAAAACTATAATGTAACAGGCACCGAACCAGAACCAACGAAAGAATGATGCGAACTTTGCTGATTGAGCACGGGCTTTTAGGGTATCCTTTTTCTGCTTGGCCTCTGCTATCTTGCTCTCAAGAAGCTACAGAATGACATACTATACATGTTTAAAAGAAGATGAAAATAAAGCCAAAAAATACAAATAGGTAGTGATTGCCCTGTGACGCACATGGTCCCAGAAAAATATAAATATGTATTCAGGGAAAGAGCATTCCTGCAGTTAAAACTAATAAGCTCACCCTGGTACTTGAAACAAGATTTTCGACGACACTCTTCTGCTGATCAAGCTGGGCCTTTAAAGAGCTTGCATTTTCCTGAGCACACAAACACATAATAAAATTGTAACATGAATTTAGCATACGAATTAACACAAGTTGACGTAAGATGTATATAGCACATACATGTTATGGCCAGTCAAGGAATTGAAAGGCACAAACGTATAATGCAAACATTCAATGGGAGTTGATTCTAATAGCAAGTTGTAGTCTACACTCTAGTAACAGTGACTGAGCATGCATTTGATACAGCACACTAGATCTACATGATACTTACAGCATATGATTTACGGCGTTTAAGGGCTTCACGAGCTAGATCCTCTTCACCCTTTTGAAGAGCAAGTTGAGCCCTCCGATACCTACATTAAAGAAAATGGCATCGAGTGTAAAACAAACAGATGACAGGGGTCAATGTAAGCTTTTAGTTACCCATAACATTACCAATCAGCATCAGCTTGTTCGGCAGCTTTATACTTGTTCTCAAGCCGCTTTTGAGATGCCAAGACCTTCCAAAACAAAAGTCCATGTTATCAGGTTGAATGCAAAATAATATTGTACAATAGGCTTGTATTTCCATTTTACATCTACATACATTGAGATCCAAACAAACAAGAACCTGGTAATACAAGAAGCAGCTAACCAAAACTAGCATCAACACCACAAATTTATGTATGAATGGCAACGGCAATAAAACATGAAGTTGTTAAAAAAATGTACTGTCACTGGTGAAATTTTAGGATTAACAATAAACGCAACAAACCTGTGCAGTGGCTTGCCGCATCTTTGTTAAATCATCATTCATCTCCAAGACCGCTTGATCTAGGATCTTCTCAGGGTCTTCAAATGAACTAAGAATTGCATTTGCATAGGACTAGAAAAACCAGCAAGGCACAAGCACTTAGATAAATAAACACAAAAATATGCAAGTGTGTAACGAAATATTGACTGAAATGGCCTTAACTCACCCTGACAACCCTAGTTAGTCTATCGAAGAGGTTACTCCGTATGGCGTTGCACTTAAATCTGTTGACATTTGATTGGCGTACTTGCACAGCTCGAAGAGAAACTGCAAAGGATGTAGTCAATTAGAGGCCATCAACATGGCCATTGGCTCATCATTAAATAACTACAATATGCACTTTGATATGCTCTCAACTGCAAACATATTAATGCATGCTACCAGCATCAGTGACTGTCTGAGAATGATGCGAAGAAGATTAACAGACATGATAAAATGTAAATATCTGGCATGCTCTAATCGTACATGCTATAGTTTGTAGTTGGAACCTCGAATTAGCGTGCAATAGCTTCAATAGACAGCCATGAACATGCTATTGGAGATTTGGAGGTCAATCCGGTTCGTTTCAGAGCAAGCTCCACAACCATAAGGAAACAATAATCACAATCTCCCAAACCTTCGGCCTATCAACCTTCCAATTTGGACCTCTACGTTAGCATAGTTGTACTCGCTAAATTAGCTAACCTAATCCATGGCTACAAGATTACTACATCAATCTCTGCCACAAAGCACATGAAACATGGGGAGCAGGACACGAGCTCGAGAAACGCACCGCTGCCGTTGAGGAAGGAGGTCCTGAGGGCGGCCGGTCGGAAGCTGGCGGTGGACGGCGGCGTAGCGAGCCTGAGGCTCGTCGGCGGGGCCCTAATCTCCATCGATTCAGGGCGTAGCGGAGGACCAGACAGAGAGAGGAACCCTAGAGTTGCAGAGCCCAGGATTTCAGGGCCTATGAATAAATGGATGAATCAAAGAGGAAAACGTGAGAGGGGGAAGCTTACCTGGAGATCCTGTGGCCGGAGATGGGATTGTTGGGGCTCGGGGTCGCCGGAGACTGGCGGCGCGGCTCACCTGACAGGGAGAGCGACTTGGGTCGATTTCAAGGTTTGTTTGGTGAATCGGGTGCGGAACGGGGGCGTTGTCGCAAAAGTGGCTGAGCCCTCTCCACCGCCTCGATCTGGAGTTCTGGACGATACACGGTAGATCGGACGGCACACAGCTCGCTCGCGCCGGTGCATCACGCTGTGAAGTCAGTGCTTTAAAAAGTTCTACTGTTTTACACGGGCCGGACCGGGCAAAGACCCGCCTGAATGGAGATGCCAAGCCTGGGCCTGGCATAGTGGCCCGAGAGAAATCATTGTCTTAAAAAAAGCATCTTAGAGGCATCCTCTCAAGTTACTAAAAAAAAAAGGCATCCTCTAAAAAATAAAAGCATTTTAGTGGCATTAATTTTATTATTTTACAATATAAATTGATGAATTATATATAACTTGGAGGATAGCTTCAATGAGAGGTATGGCCAGATCACGAGAGAGAGAGCAGCTGGTTTTGGCTCAGCTAACTTTCTGCCATGAACGGAGAGAGAGTAACACTGAAGCTCACAACTTGGTGCGGTCCATGATTTACGACACTACTGGATGCATGTTTGATTGTTTTCTTCCGCCCGGTCCTCCGCCACCCTCATCTCCCAGGTTGGATGTAATATTAGTAACATCTTCTTCTTAATAAAGATGTGAGTTCTAAAAAAATGTACTATCTGTTTTCCATATAAACACCGTATTTAACATGTTTTGGGCTTTCGAGCCAAAGGTTGCAGGCCGAGGCTATCACACTGACGTCCAATTTAACCAGTAACATGAGGTTATCATATTCACATGTGAAGTTTTTGTGGCAGTGTGTATTGTGAAAAGTAATGTGATGACATCGGACCCACCTGTGTGGTATTGTCCTTTGACTTGTTATTCGACATGTGCATCCGTCACTCATCCAAAGTTAGAGGGCATTACATTAGAGGAATCATTTTTTATGAGACAAGACCATCAAATCTACCGCTGGGAACTAGCTGGAGACAATGTGAGGCAAGATCCGGTGCTCCGAGATGTTTGGCGCTTGAAGACGACACAAGGTCACCAAGTTCAAGGTCCACAACTCGGGTTAGTAGTAAGGAGAAGAAAACGACTAGGAGGGAAGGGCGTGGGGGAAGCCGAAACCCCACGAAAAGGATGTAACCTGCCAACTTCGTCGGTCTGGGGACATCGCATTGAAGGTCGTAGGTGACGATCAGTGCGCGTGGATTGGGAAAGAAGGGGGTTGAAGATGCACGACGGCCTCTTATTTTACTATACACATTGAAGCTTTATGTTTTTCCTCAAACCGTATTATGTTGGTATCACATTTTATGCTTGAATATGCGCACCACCATTACATGGCTTAATAGGTATGATGTGCAGCGAAGTTTTGGCTCCCAGGCTCATGTGCACCCGGATAAACATCAAAATAAACAAAATGCAAAAGTAGGGATTAACAATAAACATCTTCACATGTTCTAGCTGCGTGAAAATTTTCAAGGAGAAATGACATCGATGTTGCTCCATAAAAAAAAATAGTGCTACGAAAAGCTTATTTTGAAAGTTGTTTAAAGCATCGTTTTTTTTTCTCCGAGCACCACAAATGTTACTTCTTCACCAATTTCCGCACAGTCAAAACAAGCGTACATGTTAGTTACCAAAAAAATAACATCTAATTTTATTTTTTTTGTCATTTTCCTTGATTTTATTGTCCATCCGGGTGCATTTGAGCTCGGGCATAGGATTGAATTTCCGTTAAAAGGTCGAACTGCATTGCACAAGCCGATATTACATACCAAAGAGATGGTGCCACATAAGCATTGCAAATGAGGTTAAATTTCTACAACAAAATGGAGGGGATTTTTCGAGATGTATACATCTGAAGCCTTATTTGCCATGTGTTTCGAGTCTTGAAAGGTATGTGAAATGTTTTTTACGAGGTATATAAACATAACGTAAATTGTCATTTTAAAAAAAACTGGAAGGAAAACTTTGTTTGCAATGACAATTAGTCGCTTTTGGCAGTGGCTTACATTCCCTGCTTGGTGACCTGTTAGGTAAAAAAAAAATCAGTGATTTTCAAGTAGTTGAGGCGGAGATAGCTACCGTCCGGATCCTTGTGCATACGGCTATGCTGCAGCAAAAAATGATCCGACGGACAGGAAGGCGTTGCGCCGATGGACTACAGGAGCGAACGTTTGCTCCTGATAGTTCCCGTTTTTCACGTAACAGTCAAATGTGGTGCTTCGATTCAACCTGCACGGATTAAGGCGGCGTCTGTTATCCGATCCATCGTCCCCTGTTGACTAGGACAGTCGTTGCTCTCTCACTGCTTACAAACCATCCTCCTCTATAAATAACGGAACAAACAAGTAGGCAGCTGAAAGGCGGCTTCGATCGGTTAGATTAGAAACTTTCGAAAGAGAATCATGGCGGCGGTGAGCATGAAGACGACGACGTTAGCGCTGCTCTTGTGCCTGGCCGTGGCCGTGTCGCTGGGAGGCGTGGAGGCGAGGAAGCATCCGGGGAAGGAGACTCTGGAGTACTACGAGCTGCGCAGGGGCGAGTTCTCCATGGTGGTCACCAACTGGGGCGCCACCATCCTCTCCGTCAGGCTCCCCGACAAGAACGGTACTGGCTGCTCTTAATTATGTTTCTTGTTACTACGTCGAATTCTCTCTCTTTCCTCTGAAGATAAGATGGAGATGTTGATGCATCCATCCATGGTTAATTGGCATTTGGCAGGGCGCATCGACGATGTTGTTCTTGGGTACAAGACCATCGGAGGTTACGTGGTGCGTTGCTTGATCTTGAACTGTTGCTTAACTGGTGCCGCCGACATTGATTAGTTTGTTTGATCCTTTCTTTTTTTCTTGACGATGACGAAGAATGACACCACCTACTTCGGCGCGCTGGTGGGGCGGGTGGCGAACCGGATCGCCGGCGGGCGGTTCACGATCAAGAACCACGCGTACCACACCTACACAAACGACGGCAACAACACGCTCCACGGCGGCCACCGCGGCTTCAACCAGGTGTTCTGGTCGGTGCGGGAGCGGGTCACCGGCGCCTTCCCCTACATCACCTTCTACTACCGCAGCGGCGACGGCGAGGAGGGCTTCCCGGGCGCCCTGGACGTGCTCGTCACCTACAAGATCGACGGCGACTACTCGTACAGCGTCACCATGTACGCCCGCCCCGTGGACAAGCCGACGCCCGTGAACCTCGCGCAGCACACGTACTGGAACCTGCGTGGGCACGGGCGGGGCACCATCCTGGACCACTCCGTCCAGATCTTCGCGTCCGCCGTCACCCCCGTCGGCGGCGACCTCATCCCCACGGGCGCCGTCACGCCCGTCGCCGGCACGCCCTTCGACTTCCGCGCCCCGGCGCCGGCCGGTGCGCGCATCGCGGAGGTGGACGGGGGCTACGACATCAACTACGTCCTGGACGGCGCCGACGCGGACGGGCAGGGCGTGCGCAAGGTGGCGGTGGTGAGCGAGGCGACGTCCGGGCGGGTGATGGAGCTGTGGGGCGACCAGCCCGGCGTGCAGTTCTACACGGGCAACTTCCTCAAGGGCGACGAGGGCAAGGGCGGCGCCGTGTACGAGAAGCACGGCGGGCTGTGCCTGGAGACGCAGGACTTCCCCGACGCCGTGCACAACCCCAAGTTCCCCACCGAGATCTACCGCCAAGGCCAGGTGTACAAGCACTACATGCTCTACAAGTTCTCGCTCGCCAGCAAGTAGGATCCGATCCGGCCGGCGACAAGTTTTCGATGTTGGTACTACGTAGCAGTAGTTAGCGTATCATGCGTTGCCAGGAGGCTAGTTTGGGTGTGTAGCGGTACTCACGGTCACAGAGGAGGAGGATACTTGACTTGATCATGCATGCATGTTGCCGGTGGAATGAATAAACATTACGGTACGGCCGATGAGGTCCCACTCATGTCTCCCTCGCTCGTCCTCCTGTGCGCTCGGCCGTGTTGCCGATTCGGGGAGCTCGTCATCGTGCTCTGCTTGGTGTCTAGGACCGTGTCCTCTTTTGTTCAGAGACTCAGATACAATCATTTGCCATTTGCTCGTTTTGATCCGTGCTGCTCAAGATCTACATGTGCGGCAACGGTTCTCTTCAGCGGCTCTCGGACCTTTGTCATTTTTTTCGTGATTAATCAGTGGAGGCTGCAGAATTAGTGTTCTCTCTTTTTTCTTTGGCAAACTTATAAACCCTCCAAAGGAGTGCAAATTTTAACATGGTCCCTTTTACCTCCTTTTTTTATATGTAAGGTAAGAAGGTAAAAGTTAATCAGGCAACTAATTAATAAAATCAAAGGCTCGGATCTATTTTATACTCTTACCTTTTATAAGAAAAGAGGAGTTAAGAGGGACATGTTAAAACTGCTCCAGGAGGGCTTCCCTTTATATAAATACCCCGCGTGTTGTTGCGGCAATTCATCAACATTTACGTAGTGAATAATAGTAGTTAGAATCATAATCTGATAGTTGCACCTGTAAAATGTGAATATTGTAACTACATAAAGTTTATTATCGTTTGCATCAACAATTCATCCTTCAATTGTAAAACGGTAACACGTAAGAGGACTATGGATTATTTTTTACGGAATTTGCCCTCTTCGGAGATGCGGCATTCCATTTCTTAGAAAATCATTGGTTACAACTGGGTGAGCATATGCTTGGAGTTGTTTCATAGTATTCCCTACATTGATATTTTACCCGTGAACAATCTTTTTTTTTTTTTGCGGGTGACCCGTGAACAATCTTTAGCAGAGGCATCAACCTATTATTTTATTGTGAATGCTTTGTTCATTCCCTCTATATATCAACCATTAGTATTCAGGCATAAAAACTTATTGGTAGGGCGAAAACATTCCACGATCTTAGAATCCTGGACAGAGTGGACTACTTGTAGTAATTTATGTCAAGCATATTTGAAATCTAAAACATAGCAAGTATATAGCTGACTCAAAATTATTCTAGGAACAGAACACTACTAGGAGAAAGATTAGAGGTAGAACCTTAGCAGTAGCGCGGGCTAGAGACCAGGCGCTACTGGTATGTAGCAGCAGCGCGTGTCAGGAACCGGTGCTACCGCTACACTGATAGCAGTAGCGCGGGCTTTCTTTCAGGCGCTGCTGCTAGATGGGCCCCACCATGTCCCCCAGGCCAGGCTACAGTAGCAGCGCCGACCCACAAATACGCGCTACTACTAAGGAAGTAGCAGTAGCGCTGTCTTCCGTACAGGCGCTACTACTATTTATACACGGGCCCGGCTCCCAGGCACCGCCTAGCAGTAGCGCCGGCTCCAGGACCGCGCTACAGGTATTGTGAGTAGTAGCAGCGCGGGTCCCTTACCCGCGCTACTACTATGGGCACCTTATCCACCCCGTCGTTTCCTCTCTCCCTCACTCTCCCCCTCACACTCTCGCTCTCTCTGCCGCCGCCGCCCGCCCGCCGTCGCCCGCCGCAGCTGTCGCCACTGAGGTATCTGCGTCCCTCCCTCCTCCTTCGGACGCCTTCCTCCCTCCTCCCACTGCCCTCCTCACTCCTCCCACTGCCCTCCTCCCTCCTCCGCCGGCCGCCCTCTCCTTCCTCCTCCCACTGCCCTCCTCACTCCTCCCTCCTCCGCCGGCCGCCCTCTCCTCCCTCCTCCCACTGCTCTCCTCACTCCTCCCTCCTCCTCCGGTCGCCCTCCTCCCTTCTCCCATTGCCCTCCTCCTCTCTCCTCTCTCCTCCCTCTTCCCACTGCCCCTCCTCACTCCTCCCTCCTCCTCACTCCTCCCTCCTCCCACCTCTCTCTGTATAGAAATTTTTAGTAAAAAAAATTAGGTATAGAAATTTTTAGTAATAAAAATTAGGTAGAATTTGATTGTAGAATGTAGGTTTTTTGAATAAAATAGAACATATAGCTTATATGAATAGAATGTAGGTATTTTGAATAGAATAAAATACAAAATATAGGTAGAATGGAGGTTTTTTGAATAGAATAGGTAGGTATAATTTTGTCGTAGAATGTAGATAGAAATTTTTAGTAATAGAAAATTTTAGTAAAAAAAATAGTAATAAAATTTTTTAGGTATAGATAATTGATTCGGATAGCATTTCAAGTTTAAACTTTTCTGTATAAAAAAGAACTTGACTCAGTTCATGCTTAAAAAAGAACTCTGTGAAAATCCGAGTGGCCTATGTTTTGCCGGAGTGTTGATTCATTTCCGTTCCGGCAAATTTCAGGCGCTCGATATGTCCTATTTTAGCGAAGGTCATGCCGGATTTTTCCGTGAATTTTAGCATGACTTGTGCTAGAATATAAAGGAAATATCGAGTGCCCTGGATTTGCCGGAAAGAGAATTAAATGACATTTCGGGTTGACTTTAAGTCTGTCGGGGCTCCATACATGTCAGTCAAAAAATCAGTGAGGTAGAGTGTCCACCATATATGAGAGAAGAAGAATGCCGACTGTTGTCGTGGGGGTCGTTTCTCCTTCTTCTCCTTGTGCTAGACCTTTGTTATGCACTAGGGGAAGGAGGAGTAGCGACCATCACCGACGGTCGAAAATGTCAGAGAGGGAGTGCCCACCATATACACCACGTGAGATGATAGTTTTCAAGGAAAGACTCGACAGACCGACAGTCAACCCGTGATGAATAATAATGATCTGTGTGTTGAGTTCCTGTTAGTTGCCGTCGATTTATAATCTTTGAATTTTGAACACAAGAAATGTCCGACGATGATAAGATCCCGGAGTGCGACTACTGCTGCGATGACCGGGGTTTGTGCAACAGGGAGCCTCACCTGCAAAATGGTAGGTTCTTCACCGTGAAGCTGGAAGAGACCTTCGATGTTTGTACGGTACGCAACGACAAGTATTTCATCGTAATTAATCATGACTTGTGATTCTTTGCTTCAACGTGTAATTTCCGGGTTTTTTTCAATTCGACTAGTACATCCCGTGCCATGCAAGACCGTATGTCTTGCAGAAGCTTGGTTTCCAAGACCTTGAGAATATGGAGACGAGGAGGGCTCACCTCTGGACTAAACACGGTTATGCTTTTCGGGTTAAGCTCTACAATGCGCTTAATCACTCACATTTCGACTGCTCTAATTGGGAACCTTTCTGCAAGGCCTATGGATTTGAGGAGAATATGCAAATAACTTTTGATATTCGTCCCGAAGATGAAGATATTGAAGATAATATCGACATTTGGGTCGATGTGGATATGCCTCCTGTTTTGCCTAAATGTGAGTTTGTCAAACTAATTTGTTAAGTAATTTATATTTTTTATTTAAAAATATTTGGTGGTCATCGCTACTAAACTTGTTTATTTATAATTATCAGCTTATTTCTTATCTTCAAAAAATACTCGGAAAGCTGTGGACATGACGTACTACAGTTATGACCCCGAGCTTAATTGTGAGGAGAAAGGATATCTTGTCTCATTTATAGATGATGTTGAGAATTTTAAGACCAATCAGTTTATCAGTCCAAATTATACTGGATACGTGACACTAGTCCATCAGTTGCTTGATGGTAACCTCATTGCCAAAAACTTGGTATGATTTTGTTAATGATGGTAACTTCATTGCATACATTCTTCTTAAGTAAACTACATTGCTAACTATATATGTTACTATATTGTTCAACAGAAGCTCCCTAGCGAGGTTGTGCCTCACATGATGCTTACCGAAGGGAGTATGTACATGGTTAGCTTACGACCGTTTCCACCGACGGCTTACCAAAGTGCATACTCTATTTCTTTGAAAGATGGAAGGCTCGATATCAAAGAATGGAGCAAAGTAATGAAGGCGCGCACGCAACCGATTGGAGACAACATGCGTGTGCGCAAGCCAGAAGTTGGCGACAGGTGGATCTCCATTCTCCATTTTGGAGATGGACCGGTTTACCTGTTTTATGCTATTTTACCTAGGAGAGAGGACTAGGTCCTAGGTAGTAAGAACAATTAGCTAGTGTTGATATGACTATGATGATGATGATTAGTTATTATGATGATGATGAGTTATGTGCTACAATGTGTTAGCTAGAATGATGAGTTGTTATATGACTCATAGATGATGATCATGAGGAGTTGTTATGATGATGAATTGTTATGACTATGATGATGATGATGATGAGTTATATATTATGATGATGATGAGATTACTATATAAAACCTGTACAAATACAGTGCAAATACGCAGAAAAAAAATTAAAAATAAAGGAAATTGTAGCAGTAGCGCTGGTTGGACACACGCTACTGCTAGGTAGGTGTAGCAGTAGCGCTGGTCCGAACAACGCTACTGCTAGGTAGGTTAGTAGTAGCGCTTCCCAACCAACGCTACTGCTAAACATTAGCTGTAGCGCCGTAGCAGTAGCGCTGGCCCCAGCGCTACTGGGCCAGCGCTACTGCTATGCTTCCATCCAGCGCTACTACTAGGGTTTCTCCTAGTAGTGGAAGGGAGTAAATTTCTCCCGTTCTGAAATTAGTGTTAGAGAGTTGGGACATTTCGAGGCATAATAAATCTGTGTACAACAGAATTGGTCAGTTGCTAAATTATCAAAACACAAAGCATAAAGGTCAGCAGTACGTACTACACAAAACATCAATGTTTTATTGTTGGCCTTTCCTGATATAGATACTCACGTAGGATTCATCTGCGCTGCACTATGGATTGACATGACGTATTTCATGTAAGGCCATGCGTACTTCAGACTTCAGTTGTGATTCAGTGAAGCCAGCTTGAGACTCCCGGAGGAACCAACATTCTAGCAAGAGCAGCGCCTATTAAGACATTATAGGAGAGGATGAGGGCTGGCGTTTTGGCTCCCGGGTGCATTTGCACCCGGATGAACAGTAACACACAAAAAAATATTAAATGTTTTCGAAAAATTCCGAAATTTTTTGTAGATGTTTGTGTTAGTGTCGCAAGCATGCATGACAATTTTCATGCGAAACGGAGTGGCGGTGTTTCGTCCGCAAAAAAAACAAATTTGAGGTGACATTTTGGTGTAACTTTTCGTGTTCAATTTGTTTTTTTTGCACAAGCCAAAATGCTTAACCTTTTTGCCTCAAAATTTGCGGGTAGCATTTGAATGTGACTAAGTACACATAAAAATTTTGTCTTGATTTTTTTTTCATTTCAAAATGTTTTTTTTTGGCCCGGGAGTATATGCTCCTCGGAGCCAAATTGACTTTCTGAGGATGAAAAGACAAATCTGCAGTTCTGCACCATGGACGCAGCTGCACCAGCAGTACATCATGCTAGATCGAGATAGCCGTCGGAGGCAATGGGCCCAATGACCAGAGCCGGCCAACCGGCAACGGCACCGCATCCCGAGATATCACGGAAAGCCGTCGGAGCCGAGGCTGGCCGGAGGTCGTGCCGAAGGCGAGCGGACGGACGGTCAGAGCCGAAGGAGTGCCCTCAAGCGGAGATTTCTGCCCAGCCGCTACACCCTATATGCTGCCGGGGGAAAGGATGTTCTGGTAGAGACAACTCGATTGATTGCGACTTGAAGAGAGGGGCGAGAGCACATCGCGTTGTTCTATCTCGTTTTATGGACACGGAATAGAGGGGTCCGGTGGAAGCCGATCGGCCTTTTTTCGCGAATACGCAAGCTGCATATCATTTCATTGATAGGTAGGAGAACAAGAGTTACAAGGTGGTAGATACATAGCTCGTACACCGGAGGGCGAGGATGGATCTACAATGATCAGAAGAAGCCGGGGTGCTCAGCCCAAACACAAAACAGGTGCACGCCTATGGTGGTTCAAATTGGGTGATCGCCGCTAATCCCCTAGCCCCGGCCAGGGCCCAAGAACGTGCCTCATGGAGAATGCTCTGGATCACCAGATCCATGGAGGGGCGAGCAGAATCAAATACCACGGAGTTGCGGTGCTTCCAAACACTACTAGAAAAAACCCTAGTAGTAGCGCGGGGTTTTTGACTAGCAGTAGCGCGGGTCCCCGTGCTACTGCTAGGGCGCTACAGCTAACTTATAGCAGTAGCGCCGGTCTGAACCCGCGCTACTACTAACTAGGTTACCAGTAGCGCTGGGCTGAACCAGCGCTACTGCTAAGTAGTAGCAGCGTGGACTGTCCCCCGCGCTACTGCTATTCCTCTCTATTTCATTTCTTTTGTTGTATACTGTATTTATACACTGTTATACAAATTTTGATACAGTAGCAATTAAGAGATTGTAATATCATTATGATCATGATGAGTTATTATATCATTGGGTGGAAGAAACGCGGATTAGATTCAAGTGGATGGGTCCAAAGTGACCAAGTTGGATTAGTATCATTGGGTGGAAGAAACGCGGATTAGATTCAAGTGGATGGTTCCAAACGGACCCATCCACTTGAGTCTAATCCGCGTTTCTTCCATCTAATGATATAATAACTCATCATGATCATAATAACAACTCATCATCATCATTGTCACATAAGAACTCATCATCATCATAATAACTCATCATCATCATAGTCATATAAGAACTCATCATTCTAGCACATTGTAGCACATAACTCATCATCATCATAATAACAACTGCTGATCATCATCATAGTCATAACCAACTCTAGCTAATATGTTCTTAGCACATGATGAGTACTAACTACCTAGGACCTAATCCTCTCTGCTAGGTAAAATAGCATAAAATAGGCGAGCCCCTCCATCTCCATTATGGAGAATAGAGATCCACCTGTCTCCAACTTGTAGGCTGCGCACCATGTTGCCTCCAAGTACTTCCCTGCGCGCAGTCATTACTTTTTGCAATGCTTTGATTCTGATGTCTTCATCTCTTCGAGAAATCGTGTATGGACAGCGGAAAGCCCTAGGCAGATTTGGTCGTAAGCTAACAATATCCATGTGACCTTCCATATACATCAGATGAGGCACACATTCCTTCGGGAGCCTCTGTTGAAGAACATAATAATAACATAGTTAGCAATGTAGTTTAGCTTAAGAACAATGCGTATGCAAAATATGGACTAGTGACACAATAGTAAAAATTCTTACCATGCTATCTCCATGGATGTTACCATAGTTCAACACGTGGGCCAGTGGCACGTATTGACCATAATGTGGGCTCATTTCATAATCGGTATTGAAAGTCTCAACATCATTAATAAATGAGACAAGATAGTTTTTCTCCTCCCAGTTTAGTTCGGAGCCATAACTGTAGTAGGTATTGTCTACTACCTTCCGTATATTTCTTGGATAATGAAAATAAGCTGTCAATGGAAATAAGCTGTCAACTATTTTTAAATAAACAATATAAATTACTTAACAAATTTGTTTGACAAACTCACATAGAGGTAGAACTGGAAGCGTATCCACATCGACCCAAATGTCGATATTATCTTCAATATCATCTTCAGGAAGAATATCGAAGGTGACATGGATATCCTCCTGAAATCCATATGCCTTGCATAGTGCTCTCCAATTTGAGCAACCAAAATGGGAGTGGTTCACTTCATTGTATATCTTAACCGCAAAAGCGAAACCATGGTGCGTCCTTAGGTGAGCTCCCTTGGTCTCCATATTCTCACGATCATCGAAACCGAGCTTATCCAAGACATATGGTCTTGCATGGCAGGGGATGCGCTAGTCGAATTGTAAAAAAATGAAATTATACGTTGAAGCAAAGAAGCACAAGTCATGCTTAATTACGAAAAAATACTTGTCATTGTTACGTACCATAAAAACTTGGAATGTCTCGTCGAGCTTGATGGTGAAGCGCCTACCGTTTTCTAGGTGAGGCCTGTCGCAGATACCCCGGTCGTCGGAGCAGTACTCGCACTCAGGGATCCTATCGTCGTCAGACATTTCCTATGTTCATAATTTAAAGATTAAAAATCGATCGACGGCAATGACAGGAACTCAACACACAGATCACTATTCAGCACGGGTTGACTTTCAGTCCGTCGAGTCTTCCTTGAAAAACTCTCATCTCTCGTGGTGTGTATGGTGGGCACTCCCTCTCTGATATTGCGACCGTCGGTGATGGTCGCTCCTCCCTTCGTTCCCAAGTGCATTACACCAAAATGTCTAGCACACGGGAACGAAGGAGAAGTGACCCCCACGACAATAGTTGGGATTCTTCCTTTCTGATATTTCGACAGTATATGGTGGACACTCCCTCACAGATATTTTGACTGTCGGTGATGGTCGCTTCCCCTCCTTCTCTCGTGCATTACCAAGGTATATCACGAGAAGAAGGAGAGGAAACGACCCCCATGACAACAGTCGGGATTCTTCCTCTGTGAAAGTCACACAAGGAGCCCCGACAGAATGAGAGTCAACCCGTTACATATATCGAGTAATGACATAAAAAATGGCCTATGGTTTGCTGGAATGTCGTTTAATTCCTGTTCCGGCAAATCACAGACACTAGATATTTCCTACTTTATAGCACAAGTCATGCTGAAATCCACGAAAAATTCTGGCATGACCTTTGCTAAAATAGGACATATCGAGCGCCTGAAATTTGCCGGAACGGAAATGAATCAACATTCCGGCAAAACGTAGGCCACTCGGAGGTGTTCCCTGCAAACATAGGCCACTTGGGAAAGCACATATATCCTTCATTTTCGTATTTAAGGAACCACATAGACCATGTTTACTCACTATAGACGATGTTTGTCGAGGATGCGGGTGTCGTCGGTGATCTTCTGGGCGTCGTCGACCGGCTCATCGGTGATCTACCCTGCGCCACATGAGCATTTATATAGAAAATTTCAAACTTGGTATGCTCATTGCATTTCAGTGGTTCAATTTTGTCAAAAACATTGCAGTATATCTTATAACCCTAACATTTCATTTGGACAGCAAGCATAACTAAATATTTAAAGGTATTTGGTTCAAAAGACCTACATCGAACGAATAAAATTTTTCTATTCTATTCAAAAGACCTACATTTACTGAAAATTTTCTAATTTTCTATTCTATTCTACATTTACTAATTTTCCATTCTATTCAAAAGACCTACATTTACTGAAAATTTTCTATTCTATTCAAAATACCTACATTTACTAAAAAATTCTATTCCATTCAAATAATCTACATTCTACTGTATTTGAAAAACATTAAAAAAACCTATATTCTACAAGAACATAGAGAGGAGGGATGGAGGGAGGCAGGATGGAGGAGGGAGGGAGGGAGGAGAGAGGAGGAGGGCGGCCGTACGAGGAGGGAGAAGGGAGGAAGCGCGAGGGAGGAGGGATGGAGGGAGGCAGGAGAGAGGGATGGAGGAGAGAGGAGGAGGGCGGCCGTACGAGGAGGGAGGAGGGAGGAAGCAGGAGGGAGGAGAGAGGAGGAGGGCAGAGGAGGAGAGAGGAGGGCGGCGGCTAACCGAGGAAGAAGGAGGGAGGACGGCGGCGACGGCGGGAAGAGGGAGAGGCAGAGGGCGTGAGTGAGGGAGAGTGAGAAAGTGGACGGGCGCGGGAAAGATAAAGTTGACTTAGCAGCAGCGCGGGTCCAGGCCCGGCGCTACTGCTAAGTGCCGTTGCAGTAGCGTGGTGCCGTGGACCGGCGCTGCTGCTAAGCGGGGCCCACCAGGTGGCATAGTGCAACAGTAGTTGCAGTGGCGGGTCTGTAACACGCGCTACTACTACCGGTTTAGCAGTAGCGCCGGTACAGTGGGCCGTGCTGCTACTATAGGTAGCCTGGTGGGTATTGTGGGGGACAACTTAGCAGCAACGCCGTTTGGCGTTCCCGCACTACTGCTACAGGCCTACCTGTAGCGCGCTTTTCCTACCCGCGCTGCTGTAAATTAGCAGTGGCGCGTGCCTCTTACATGCGCTGCTGTTAAGCCTCTACCTATAAGGTTTTCCCTAGTAGTGAAATGCTCCATGCAATGAGGATGCCAAGGGAGGCGAAGCCTTTCCGCGTGATGGTATAAAGCTGATCGTCGCGGAGCTCCACCAGTCGATGAACTTGTCAGTCGGCGTCGGGATGGCCACCGTGAGTCTGTAAGCTGCGAGAACGCTGTGCCAGATCGCGCGGGAGAACGGGCATCCAACCAGGAGGTGGTCGATAGTCTCAAGTGTCTGATCACAGAAGACGCATGCTGGGGGACTGCGCTTCGGTGCCTTAAGGCACCTGCCTTTGTGTCCATGACATTTGGGCCCAAAAGGTAGTTGGCCCACATGTCAGTGACCCAAAGGCAGGTGCCTTTACAGCACCGAAGCAGCGTCCCATGCCGGGCTGTAAGGAAGCCCATGGCGAGCGCGGCGCTCCGCAGTCCAACACCGGTCCTGGACGGCCAACCAGATGAAGATTTTGTAGCATAGTGGGGCCCAGGTCTTCCAGGTCAGCTTGGCATGCGGCGATGAGATGGATCCCTGGAAGAGGGTAGCGTAGCAGGAACTGGCAGAGTATTGCCCTGAGGACATCCATCGCCAACGAATGGCATCCACGGTTTCAGAGAGGTCGATGTGACGAACACGCCGCCAGAGATCGATATACTGGATGGTCGCTAGGGGCCCGAGGGCCCCCTGGATGTCCCGTGTCCATGCCCGGTGTAGAAGGTCGCAGCCACAGAGCGAGCTTCCCGCTTTCGCTTGGGCACCAAGTCGAAAACAACCGGCGCAATCTCAGCAACGCACTACCCTTGGATCCAATGATCAGTCCAAAAACGGCAGGTACGACCGTCTCCAAGGACCCAGCAGGTAGAGGCGCGGAAAATCGCCTGTACGTCGGGGTCATGCTGAAGCTGGAGGTGCTTCCAGGGCCGATTGTGGTCCGTGGTTTGAAGCCATAACCAACGAACACGAAGGGTGATGCCAGCACGATACAGATCTCGTACGCCGAGGCCGCCGAGGTGGAGCGGCATACACACCTTACGCCAGTTCACGGGGCAGCATCCGGCTGCTGCATCTTTCCGCCCATGCCAGAGGAAGTCGCGGATCACCCGGTTGGCTCTCTTGAGGCTTTGTTTGGTAGAAGTGGATTGGGGAGGTTTGGAGAGGTGGGGATTTCAAGGGATTTGGTGAATCCCTTCCTTCCACCCAATCCCCTCAATTCCCCTCACATCTTCAAGTGTCCAATCCCCTTCCATAAAAACTTGTTTGGTAGACAGGGTTTGCTATAACAAACTGAGATGGTAAAAATCCAACCTTTGCAACTTTATCAACTCATATAAAAAAACTGCTTATAAAACTTCACCGGTACTTGCTTCCAGATTATACATAGTTAGACAAACTTGCTAAGTTGAATATTCTGTTAGATAGGCATCTTGCTACAGAACTTGTTTGGTGGGCATCTTGCTACCAAATTAAACTAGAGCAGAATATGAGTATTACATAATTATCAGGAATCAAACATAGGGTAACTGTCATCGATAACACATCATGACAAGAACAACGGGTCCTCAAACACATCCATAACAGCCATAACAGACACAACACAACGCCATAACGGGTACTTGTGCAATAGTTCAATGATCATCCAGCTTTTGAGTGGTCAAAGTTTATCCATCCAGCTTGTTTAGTCTTTGCTTCTTTGGGTGCCTAAGAACCTGATGAAACAAAAAGAGATGAAATGCTTGTTTATAGTTGAAACAGTAACCAGGAAAGCATGTACACGAAGATACATTTTGCCTCGCAATTTATCCCACCAATTTGGGCTCACAAGCATTGTGCAAAAATTTCTAGTACTACATGGATAACAGAATACTATTTAACAGGAGTGCTAGTACTTCTGAAGCTAGATGTGCAAAAATTTCTAGTACTACACAGAGTTGGCTATAAAATTTGCCACAGTAAACAGGAGTGCTAGTACTTCTGAAGTGATGATGGCTTAGGTACAGATTCAGTTTGGTACTGCTATCCCAAAACTACACATAATACTGCTGTGGCAATTAACAAAATAAGATTCAGTTTGGTATGCATATTTACTAAAGAATCACTTGTTATATAGAGACATAAATCATGAGATTTACTAAAATAAACAGAGATAATCAGCAAAAATAACCAGGGATGATCATGGTAAGAATTGAGCATGATATATATAGGCATGAAACAGATCAAGCAACCATTACTATTATCAACTTGATTGGAGAAATTATGAATGATATGAACAGTCTAGGGGAAATAGCGACTAATATAGCATCAGTGAAGTCATGTTGGATTTATAACCTCAGCATTGAGAGAAGATACGTCTTGCCAACAAGTGCACATCAAACATTGAAATTAGTCAATCCAGAGCAGACTATGGCAATCAAACTTATATTAGTTCAAAAAGAAATTCAAGATACAATATATTTAAAATTCCAGAACCACAAAATATTATGTAGGGCAAAACATCATCCACTACATCCATCCATGGAGGAGGAGCACTCCATGGCCGAGCTCCTAGACTCGATGCGCGAATGGGGATGTGAGGGGGCGACACGGAGGGGAACGGGGAGCGCAGCGCAGAGGTACGTACCTACCGGGGTTAAATCCAGCTTTCCAGCCGGCGGCCACGCGTCAAGAGGCTGCGGCCGGTGGCGGCACGTCGAGGAGGCTGCAAACGGCGTCGCGAGGAGGCTACAGGCGGCGGCGCAAGGAGGGGGCTGTGGCCGGCGCCGGCGCGAGGAGGAGGCTGTGGCCGGCGGCGGCGCATCGAGGAGGCGGCCGTGCGAGGACGAAGCTGCGGTCTTCGGCGTGGATTGAGTTCCGCGAGGGCCTAGGCGTGCCTTCTGAGCCACGTGGGTCGGGGCGAGTTGGAGGGGAATCGGGTGGATTGGGCCAATGAAACCTCGTGCACCAAATGGGCCGAAGAGGATTACAGAGGGTTCTGAGCCACGCGTGGAAAATCCACTCAAAACCTCCCCAATCCACTTCTACCAAACAAGGCCTGAGGGTGGTGGCGTTCAAAGCTATCGCCGAGAGGATGTGTATGGGCATGGCGGAGAGGACATGACGGACAAGGGCAAGCCTCTCGTCACGGGATAGGAGGGCGGCCCGCCAAGTGGGCAGCTTCTTCTGCAGACGAAAGCCGATCGGCCTATGGATAGATGATTGATAGTACTGGGTGGAAGCTGGAGAGACCATCGTTTTGTCTTCAAAAAACGTATAAATCAGCCAGCCCATGTTGCAGCTGAAATAGCCAACTAACTCCCGTAATCATTGCCCTGTTTGTTCACCTTCCCATGCAAGCATGCAGCCAAGGGGCTAAGAGGAATGGGGTCCATCTGTAGCTGGTAACTGAACGCTGATGTGGTCATTGTCTACGTTGGTCAACTCATGGTTGGTCCGATCTGTAAGTCAGTAGTGGAACGCTGATGTGGCTGCCTTGCTGATGTGGATATGCTGCATGTCAAGAGAAATAGTATAATGGGGATGCACTATTTAGGTATTATAGATCACTAGCTAATTTTTTTTGCGGGGAAAATCACTAGCTAATTGATCGGCACGTAAGTGCAGGGGCACACACCTGCGGAAACGCCTCCCGCCGTCGATCTGCGCTGTGATCCGGGCACATGTGTTTTGCAAAAATTCGTTGGAAAATGGATGGAAATTCTTAAATGTGTGAATACGAGACAATATACATGTTTATTCTATACAAATACATCCTCCATGTGTACTTCTACGACCGTGCACCTTCTATTACGCTCCATCACCCCGTTCTGTTCTAACAATTATCTCATATTGTTCATCTTCTTTCTCCTTCATCCCCCCTTCTACTGGTTGTCCACCTTCATTGGTGTGCCTCTGTTTTCCTTTCAACCTTCTAATCGTCTTCATTCACTATTGTTGTCTATTTATGTACCTGTGTTTTTCTTTCAACCTCTACTCGCCTTCATTCGCTATTGCTTCTTTTTCTATTTCATTTACTTCCGTTTATTTGATTTATAGTCATGTTCTGTCCTTTCGGAAATTCATCCCATCCTTTTCCCATGAATACTTGACACTGTGTTTTTCACTACTTTTTATGGCCTTTCGATGCATGCTATCGTCTATGAAAAATCTATCTTTAGATTAAAGAATGGAATACTTGTACGGCTAAATCTAAACTTATGGAACCGTTCCATGAGTTCGTTAAATAAATAATTGTTTTACACATTTCGTTCTTTCAACTGCAATGACTTCTCTAAGCTTTGATTTCATTTGGGCTCTTAGGGTTAACGTTGATTGTTCAATCAAGTTCTTTTAGGCGAAACTTACAACGCAATATTTTACAGCCACAATGCACTTCATCAGAGGGCTTGCCCTTATCTCTCCACTTGCATTTTTCAAAGTCATCGTCGTCTTCTTCCTCTTCGGATGATGACGAGTCCTCGAAGACCATCTCCCTCAACCTCTTCATCTATAATTCAAACGGCTAGGTTCAATCCAAACGGTTCTGTTCAAAAAGAAACGAACGAAAAAACTCACCTAGGCAATTCGTCGAACACTTGCAGTACGGTGGTGGTGCACCGGCCGGCCAGTGTCGTTTAGACCAAACCGGCGGGCGGCGACACGTGCGAATGACCTGCAGCGGTGTGCAAGCAAGGTCAGATGCGGCGGCCAACAGAAAATGAAGAGGATTCAAAGTAATCCGACAAATCGGCTATGGCGACGGCGGCGGCGTTTCATCTTGATTCCGGCGACGAGGTCCGAATGGGCTCGGCGTCGGGCAGAAGGGCGGTGGGGGCCGAACGGGCTCGGCGTCGGGCAGAAGGGCGGCGGGGGCCAAGGAAGGCAACGAGGTAGCAGCGGGGCTGGCGGGCGGTCGCCGGGAGGTGCGCCGGCGAAGAGGCGGTGGCGGGGGGCGAGGTGAGGGAGATGATCAGCTTTTACCCCAAGCCGTAGCAGCCAAGTATATTTAGGGGAGGGAGAGGCGCCGGAGGATAATTTTTCCTCCACTAACCGTTTTTGGGGATCGGTTAGGTGCGCGTTAGAGGAGTAAATCTGATGCTGGATAGGGGATCGGTGAGAAATGCCCTTAGGTGGTAGGTAGCACTAAAAATTTTGATGGACCCGTATTCCTGTGCATCAGGGTCAGCCCAATGGGCTCTGCCCCTGCCCGATGGAATGAGGAATCAAAAATGAAAAATTATGATTTGGAAGAACACTTGAGGCACGGCTGTGCCTCTCGAAAAAGGGAAAAAATGTGTTTTTTTTTTCTTCCACGAGAGGGACAGATTTGTTTCTTATGGAGGCACAGAGTTGCTTCCGCGAGAAGCACATCTATGCCTCTTGAAAAGGGAAAAGAGTGAAGGAAAAAAATGCTTCCGCCTACGTTTTTTCTTCCTTTTTTCGTTTTTTTCTTGAAAAAAAGTTCGTCAAAACCTATTAACTTAAGATTTAGTTTCGAAGATCTCGACGCGAGAAATTCAACGGTGAAAACGGTTCAGGATTTGGACGCATGATTTAAGAGATAAAACATTTTGAATAAACGAATTTTAAAAAATTACACAAGTGACACACATGCAGTGCTTCAATTGTCAGCCCCTCAGAATATAAAAATGAACTTTTTTTTAGAATAAGGTAAAAATGACCTTTGCAACAGGCACTCTTAATTAGTGATCTCCCCAAAATCAGCTTGTTAGACCCCGTTCGTACCGTGCACGGATTCCAGGGCCTGCCTATTCCAACAAGGCCGGTACGGGAGTTTACTCCTACGCGCCCGTACGTATCTGTAGCGGTTTCGAGGGCCTGTTCCCACGCCAACAACTCCAGTCCCTCTCTCTCCAAGACAGGGCCCGTACGCCACGGACCACGGTACCGTATCTGAAGCGGACTTGTAGTCCCGAACTCCCGATCAAACTCTTCCTTCCTTTTTCGGCCGTCGTATATACTTCACCCCTTTGGCAGCAAAAAAAAATACTTCACCCCTTTGGCAGCAAAAAAAAATACTTCACCCCTTTGGGTTCCGATTGGTGCAAAACCTCCCCAAAACCATCTAGGTCTTCCAAATCTCGCATCTCAATCCAATGACGCCAGCCCCAAGCAACCCCTTCTCGTCGGGCTTCCGACACGACGCCGCCGACGCCCACGCCGCCCAATCGAAGCCAATCCCGGCGTATCCTGAAAGCATCCAGAGATTTCTCTTGCCGCTCAAGAAGAGGGCGACGACTGCGAGCGACGGTGGCGACCGCAGCAGCGCCGACGATTCGTTCGTGGTCCCGCCGAAGAAGAGACGGGTGGCGGACATCGGTGGCGAGGGCGCCAGCTCCCGCGCGCTCCCGGTTCAGAGCCGGCCGAGGCGAGTGGCGGCCTGCAACGTCGCGTACGGGAGCATGGAGGAAGAGGAAGCCGGGACGTCGGCGGCCGGGACGTCGGGAGTGAAGAAGAATAAGAATAGGAACAGGAATGGCAGTAGAAAGAACGGGCCTCGGCCGGCGCGTGTCGCCGCCCCGCTGGTCAACAGGCCGCTGCACCTCAGCACGGCGCAGCAGCAGCACCTCGAGAAGCTCGGAGCCACGGCCCCGCGGTTCGTCTGCATGAAGACCCTCCAGAAGAGCGACGTGCACCGCAACCAAAGCCGGCTCCTCTTCTCGTGCAAGCGCGAGTTCTTCGAGGGCCACCCCATCACCGGGCTCTTAGCCGAGGACGAGACGCACTTCGTGCACGAATACAACGACGGGCTGAGCGTGATCATCCAAGACCACCACAGCAACCAGTTCAATTTCAAGCTCAAGTACCTCGACTCCAACGGCGGGTACCGCTTCATCGGCCGTGGCTGGAACGACTTCGTGGCCAAGAACAAGTTGGTGAAGCCGGTGAGGGACGACGATCTCCATGTTCACATCGAGCTGTGGGCGTTCCGGTCACCGAGCTTGCCCAGGCAGCCCGTGGTCCTCGGCATCGAGGGACTAAAGGGCCACCCTGACGGCATCCTCGGGTTTCTCGTCCGACTACATCACAGACGGCAGCAGGGACGCCCACCGCGGCGGCGAGGAAGAAAGGGAGTTTGCGCCGCGGCCGGTCCAGAAGACGAAGAGGCAGGCACCCGCCAAGGCGGTGCGATCAAACAAGCTTGCGGGTGCGCATGCGAGTCAGGGCGAAGCCGTGGCGCGGGATGTGCCGAGGGCTGAGATAGTTGAGGCGTTTGGGGAGGAAATGGCAGATGCGTTGTTCGGGCTGTTGATGCTAAGGTCCGGTGTCCCCGTTCCAGTGCCCCCCTTTGAAAACGAGAGTGGTTTTTTGGAGCTCGGGCACATCGTCTCTTAAGGTTTGCTAGGAAAATAATTTGACGCAAAATTACTTCTTTGGCAGACACTCGGACCGTATCGCACGCATCTGTAGATTGTGCGACTCCAAATGGATCGCAAAACTTTGGGTCCTGGATTTTTACACTGTGAATCATTACTTCTGCTCATAGCCTATACTATTTTACAAAGCTTCTTAAAGATGGATCTAGAACACATTGCCTTTTCTAGGAACTATATCTTGTCCTGCGACAACCTTCCTTGGTTGTTTTCTCTAACAGTATTTTGTAACTAAATGAGCAGTTATCTTAACAAACTGAATAAGCATTCAAACCAAGTGAATTATGTTTAGCTAGTTTAAACGAATAGTGAGCCGCAACATTGACCAGATGTACAATCAGAAAGGGCAGTGATCTTGGTGCGGTAGACCTTGCTGAGCGAGCATGTCCGATGTCCCTATTGCGCAGTGCAAGCCAGGTAAAGAATCTGCATTGCAATGGTGCTCTCGACTTCCACGTGAAGTCAGCCGTTGGTACCACCTCCCTACCGCCAAATTTGGCTGCATAAGCTGATCTTGTGGAGAACCTACCATCATTCTCTCATGCCCTACTGTTGTCCAAGTCGATCGCATCAACCCTCACCATATCGTTTTCGACGGTGCATCACTGTCTACACGGACCGTCATTGCATCTGTGGAGGAGGGCAGAAACTGGAGTCAACCAAGACTACTCAAAGGAGACAAAAGGTAGTTTTCATGGATACTTAATCCGGTGGGCAAATGGGAGAGATTAGTGTGTTGTAATTTGGGTGGGTGTGGAGCGTCATCACGACGTATGTATGTATATGTATGTTTTGATTTGATGTACGGTGGAGGGTCTCTTTCCCCAACTCTCTTCTCTAACTCGTGCGTATTCAAGAAAAAAAGATGTACGGGCAAGCTTTGCCTTCTCCACCACAGATGCCACTTTATATGTTACAAGTATCAAAAAACGTCTTATATTTTTTGATACATACTCAACTCCTCCCAATTTTCACGGAGTAACTCGTTGGAGCAGGCCCCTTTGGGTTGACCCCAGTCATACTCGACATGTGGGCCTGGTTGCCTGCGTGGCTGGTCAACGTGGCATCAGTCCCACCCGTCAGTGGGTGTGGCTAGGGTGGTCGTTGGTATAAGAAAGTTTTCCAGACTCTTTCATAAAGAAAAACCAGAAATTCCAAAAAATGATTTAAATTTGTAGAATTCATATCTTTTTTTGGTATTCTAGAAAAAAATAGTAATCCGTCAAAATGATCACAAAAATAAGACCTATATGTTAGCATCAAAATCATGCATGATTGACTAACACTAGTAGAAAATAGGGCTTTCGTCCGATCCGGATCGGAGCAATAGTCCCGGTTGCGTTACGAACCGGGACTAATGTGAGCATTAGTCCCGGTTCGAGCGGCGCAGGCATCAGTCCCGGTTCGAACGGGACCTTTAGTCCCGGTTGGAGACACCAACCGGGACTAAAGGGTTTGCGACCGGCTTCGAACGGTGCCAGCCCCTTTAGTCCCGGTTGGTATCTCCAACCGGGACTAAAGGCCCCCCCTTTAGTCCCGGTTGGAGATACCAACCGGGACTAAAAAAAAATTAAATTTTTTTTTCAAAATTTTTTAAAGGAATTTTTTTTTCAATTTTTTTCCCAGCCCTTTAGTCCCGGTTGGTGTCTTCAACCGGGACTAAAGGTCTATCTTTAGTCCCGGTTGGAGATACCAACCGGGACTAAAGGGGGGCCCCTAAACCCTAAACCCCTTTACTACATTAATCTTAGAAAAATCGTAACTAAATCATTCTAATTCAGAAAAATACAAATAATATATCAAAATTTGCAAAAAAAAAAAGATTTGTCCGAAGAAACAACAAGTTTTCCGTTTCGACAATTTTTTAAAATTTCCAAATTCCAAAGGGAAAATAGAGTTTTTGGAAGGGTTTGGGGCTAGGGTTTAGATTTCTAAGTTTAGGGTTAGGTTTTAGGGTTTGAACCTTTAATTTTACTGTTTATAATAGAGGTTCGGACGTTTTAAGTCCCGGGTTTAGGGTTTTCGGACGTTTTAAGTCCCGGGTTTAGTGCTTTTCAATTTCAGGCTAATTTAGCTCAAAAATCATTAAATCCATGAAAAAATAGCAAATGAAGTCAAAAAGGGTTGAAATTTAAGGTGTGGCTTTCAACGGTTCATATTGAACACACAAAAATTCTGGAGTTGAAATAAGATTAAAAAATGAAATGTCTTTGTAACAGCTGAGTTTTCGTCTGAAACCCTGTTACTTCGAAAAAGATGGTCCAGTTTGTACACAAAGTGCATCCATTTTTTGCCATAACCCTCTCAACTTTTTGCACAAGCTATTTGGGTGAAATGATGATACCATGCCAAGTTTCAACCTTTTCAGAGTTCATTTGTAGTGCTTTTCAATTTCGGCCTAATTTAGCTCAAAAAATCATTAAATACATGAAAAATAGCAAATGAAGTCAGAAAGGGTTGAAATTTGAGGATGTGGCTTTGAATGGTTCATATTGAACACAAAAAAATTCTTCAGTTAATATAAGTTTAAAAAAATGAAATGTGGTCAAACTCTGGTCAAACAGTGGTCAAACTACTTATTCAATAAATATTAGTGTTACTAAATAATTATTGTTTTCTAGAATAATAGTTTCAAACTCAAACGGTGAAGCGTGTGACATCATGGTCACATTTTTCCGATAATAATGGATATATTATTTGTCGAATTTCGATTTACAGATTTAAAGATATTAATTATGCCATATTAAATGAATAAATGGCATAATAATAATAATATTACTTATTTTATTTTCATTGAAATTCAATATTATTATTACTTATTTTATTTTGAACTTTTTGTATTATTTTGGTTTTTTTGATTTTTTTTGTTTTTTGAGAATATTTGATTTTTTTTGAATTTTTTTCCTTTTTTGAAGTATTTTGTAGTTTTAAAATTAATCATTGTTGTTTGTTAATCATTGTTGTTTATTTTAATAATTATTTGGAATTCAAAAAATTAAATCATGTGACATCAAGACCTAAGAGTTAACAGGATTGATAACTTAAATTGAGGTTTAACTAGAAGAACTAAATACCACTTTCTTTCATAATGGGGTTATTCCAAATAATGCTCTTAATCACATTGGAACCCAATTTAAATGCTTATTCATGTTTTAGGGCTTTACTTTGAATCCCTTAACTGGTCATTCATTCATAGTGTGTGGTTCATCGATGCCATGTCTTGAATTACTTTCGGTAAATGTCCAGAAATTCATATAATCATTGGAATATAGCAAAATATCTCGAAAATTCAAAATATTTCGGCAGTGGGCCTCCATTATGGTCTAATTTGTGTGAAAATTGCAAAAGTACATTTTTGCATCTTATTTTTGCTACTTGCTTCACAAAAAATCCTCTTTGGCACTTCAAAAATGATTTATTTATTTTTGTAACAAAATTTTGGAAACTCCCTTTGGAAATCTTGTTTGGCATGGTAAGCCTCGTGTTTTTGCCAAATATCATCACATTATCTTGAAATATGACATGGATATGTCCATGAACTTGGTCATTTGGCTTGAAAGTCATGAACCTTCAGAGATGGTAGTCCATTTTATGAACACTTTTTTTAAGAAGCCATAGTATTCCTAGTTTATCATTTTTCCTGGTAACCAGTACACATAAAAAGAGTCCATGCAAAAGGCTTGCACTTTTTTAATTTTTTTCATTTTCTTTTATTTTTTAAAAATGGGGCCAACATTGTCAGCATGACTATTCATAGCTAAGGGGTGAATCTATCAACTTTGTGTGTGGATACTGCCTACAATACTACTTTGGTACCTTAAAACAATATTTTCCAATTTTTAAGACAATCTTAGAACACACTTGTAGTTCAATTTTGATTTACTTTCGGTAAATGTCCACAAAGTCATTTAATCATGTGAATATAGAAAAAAGCTTGAAAAAATCAAAATCTTTCGGAAGTAGGCCTCCAATACGGTCTACTTTGTGTGAAAATTGCAAAAGTACACTTTTGCATCTTATTCTTGCTACTTGCCTTAAAAACAACTTTTAGCACTTGAAAAATGATTTATTTATTTTTGTAACAAAATTTTGGAAACCCCCTTTGGAAATCTTGGTTCGCATGCTAAGCTCCATGTTTCTACCAAATATCATCACCTTATCTTGTAATATGACATGGATATGTCCATGAACTTGGTCATTTGTCTTGAAAGCCATGAAACTTCATACATGGTAGTCCATTTCGTGAACACTTTTTTTAATAAATCATCGTATTCCTAATTTATCATTTTTCTTGGTAACCAGTACACATAAAAGGAGTCCATGCAAAAGGATTACATTTTGTGAATTTTTTTCATTTTTTTCAAAATGGGGTCAACATTGTCAACATGGCTATTCATAACTAGGGGTTGCATCTATCAACTTTGTGTGTGGATACCGCCTACATCACTACTTTGGTACCTTAAAATTGTTTTTGCCAATTTTTAAGACAATCCTACAACACACTTGTAGTTCAATTTTTAATTACTTTCAGTAAATGCCCAGAAAGTCATTTAGTCATCGGAATATAGCAAAAAAGCTCGAAAATTTAAAAATCTTTCGGCAATAGGCCTCCAGTATGGTCTACTTTGTGTGAAAATTGCACAAGTACACTTTTGCATCTTGTTTTTTCTACTTGCTTCACAAAAACAAAACTCTTTTGGCACTTGAAAAATTATTTATTTATTTATTTTTGTAACAAAAATTTGGAAACTCCCTTTGGCAATCTTGTTTCCCATGCTAGGCCACATGTTTCTACCAAATATCATCACCTTATTTATTTTTCGAATACGCACGAGTGTGCGTACTATATATTAAAGGAGAGAGTGAGGGTAAAGAGCCCCTCCACATTGGTGATTACAACATAACCCCAACTCCATGCGTATACTCGGTACTGCCTAACTTCTCGCATCTGCCCACGTTGCAAGGGTCCCAAGGAAGGCTTCAACCTCGCCTTTTAGGATGCCCGCACTCTTCCACGTTTTCCCCTCGACTACGATCCTACTCAAAACATGCCTAACGGAAGGCCTAGCCGCCTTGAATACAATTGCATTGCGGTGCTTCTATAGCCCCCACATTTCATCACCTTATTTTGAAATATGACATGGATATGTCCATGAACTTGGTCATTTGGCTTGAAAGCCATGAAACTTCATACATGGTAGTCCATTTCCTGAACACTTTTTTCATAAATCACTGTATTCCTAGTTCATCATTTTTCTTGGTAACCAATACACATAAAAGTAGTCCATGCAAAAGGATTGCATTTTTTGAATATTTTTTCATTTTATTTCATTTTTTCAAAATGCGGTCAACATTGTTAGCATGGCTATTCATAGCTAGGGGTTGAATCTATCAACTTTGTGTGTGGATACTGCCTATAGTACTACTTTGGTACCTACAACACACTTGTAGTTCAATTTTTATTTATTTTTGATAAATATCCAGAAAGTCATTTAATCATGGGAATATAGCAAAAAAGCTCGAAAATTCTAAATCTTTCGGCAATAGGCCTCCAATATGGTCTACTTTGGGTGAATAGTGCAAAAGTACACTTTTGCATCTTATTTTTGCTACTTGCTTCACAAAAAAAACCCTCTTTTGGCACTTAAAAATGATTTATTTATGTTTGTAACAAAATTTTGGAAACTCCCTTTGGCAATCTTGTTTGGCATGCTAGGCCCCATGTTTCTGCCAAATATCATCACCTTATCTTGAAATATGACTTGGATATGTCCATGAACTTGGTCATTTGGCTTGAAAGCCATGAAACTTCATACATGGTAGTCCATTCTGTGAACACTTTTTTTTTCATAAATCATCGTATTCCTAGTTTTTCATTTTTCTTGTAACTAGTACACATAAAAGAATTCCATGCAAAAGGATTGCATTTTTTGAATCTTTTTTTGTTTTCTTTCTTTTTTACAAAATGGGGTCAACATTGTTAGCATGGCCACCAATGACGGAGCTAAATCTGGCATATCTCGGGTAGGGGGTCCCGAGCTGGTGATCTTGGCACGATGGTAACAGGACGAAGAAGGGACACGGTATTTACCCAGGTTCAAGCCCTCTCGAAGAGGTAGAACCCTATGTCCTGCTTTGTTGTATTGATTGTGGATGGGGTACAAAGTACATGTTGATCCACCTCGAGATTGTATGTGTGAACGAATCTACCTCTACGGGCTAATCCCCTCAGCTTATATAGATACCGGGGGTACCTAGGGTTACATCTAGGTTGGTTACATCGGGGGATAAACATGCCAAGGATTACATCATGTCTTGGAGTATGCGCCAAGTCTTCGGGAGATTCCATATTGAGCACGCCATGGAGCCCGACGAATGTGGCCCACTGGTAAGTAGTTTGGGGGTCCTCAGCCCAACCCATCTTGGAGAGTCAACGTGGCTAGCACCCCCTAGGCAGGATACCATCAACCACCGAAAATTGAATTTGTTAAAAACTTACTGGTTGGGACAAGGGCGGACTCGGCGATATTGGCACGAAGGCCATGTTTCTTCGGACGAATCCGAGCCGAGGTCTTGGACACTCGGCGCCGAGGAATGGACCGTTGCCTGGTCATCAGGTGCCCTCCAGCGTTTGACGCCCTTGGACGAGGACGACCCGTCGTCGTCCGAAAGGACCACCCGGATCCTCTTCCCACCTTGGGACGGCAGAGCCTCGATGGACTCCTCTTGCCGTGCCTTGGCGCTGGACTCAGACCCCGAGCCATGTTGGCTCCCAACAGAGAGCTTGGGGCGCTGTCTCGAATGACCAAGTCCATGGAGACCTTGATCTTCTCGGTCTTGACCGGGGCCACGTGTGGGTCTACGGTCAGCAGCTTCGCCAGCCCGCAGCTCACGTCTTCCTCGGGTTGTGGGGCCGGCGACTTGATCCCGACCGAGAAGGTGCACCAATGCTATAATATAGTGATACGTCTCCAACGTATCTATAATTTATGAAGTGTTCATGCCATGTTTACAACAGTTTTATATGGTTTTGGTATGATTTAAATGGAACTAACCCAGACTGACGCTGTTTTCAGTAGAACTACCGTGGTGTTGTTTTTTGTGCAGAAATAAAAGTTCTCGGATTGGGCTGAAAATTTACGATGATTTTTTATGGACCAAAAGAGACCCCCGAAGCTTTGAGGAAGGACCAGAAGCCTCACAAGGAAGCGACAAGTTCAAGGGGTGCGGGTCCCCCCTAGGGCGCGCCTACCGAGCTTGTCGCTCCCACGTGGGCCCCCTTGGCGTGAATCCAACGCTGAAAAATCCTATAAATATAGAAAAACCCGAAAAGAAACATAGAACTCCCACGCCGCCGCCGCAAGCCTCTGTACCGAAGCGATCTCATCCGGAGCCCTGTTCTGGCACTCTGCCAGAGAGGGGAATCATCATCGGAGGCCATCTTCATCACCCCGGCGGTCTCCATGATGAGGAGGGAGTAGTTCACCCTCGGGGCTGAGGGTATGTACCAGTAGCTATGTGTTTGATCTCTCTCTCTCTTGTGTTCTTGATTTGGCATGATCTTGATGTACCACGAGCTTTGTTAATATAGTTGGATCATATGGTGTTTCTTCCCTGTCTATCTTCTTGTGATGAATTGAGTCTTTCCCTTTGAGGTTTCATTGTTATCGGATTGAATATTTCAGATTTGAGAACACTTGATGTATGTCTTGCATGTGGATACCCGTGGTGACAATGGGGTATTCTATTGAGTCACTTGATGTATGTTTTGGTAATCAACTTGCGGATTCCCGTGACCTTGGGGTAATCTAGGCATATGGGTTGGTACACGTTTTCATCTTCTTTTCTTTGATAGAAACTTTGGGGTACTCTTTGAAGTTGTTTGATGCATATAGAATATTCAACTCACGGATACTTGTGGTGACATTGGAGTATCTAGGTGACATTAGAGTTGGTTGATGCATATCATATGGTGTTATTTTAGTACGAACTCTAGGGCTGTTTGTGACACTTATAGGGATGGCTAAATAGATTGATCGGAAAGGATAACTTTGAGGTGGTTTCATACCCTACAACAATTTCATCTTATGTTCTCCGCTAGATAAGAACTTTGGAGTGATTCTTTGTCACACGTTGAGGGATTGTTATATGATTCAATTATGTTAGCACTGTTGAGAGATTGCACTAGTGAAAGTATGAACCCTAGGCCTTGTTTCTAAGCATTGCAATACCGTTTGTGCTCACTTTTGTTACTTGCTACCTTGCTGTTTTTATATTTTCAGATTACAAAAACCTATATCTACTATCCATACTACACTTGTATCACCATCTCTTCGCCGAACTAGTGCACCTATACAATTTACCATTGTATTGGGTGTGTTGGGGACACAAGAGATTTCTTGTATTTGATTGCAGAGTTGTTTGAGAGAGACCATCTTCATCCTACGCCTCCCACGGATTGATAAACCTTAGGTCATCCACTTGAGGGAAATTTGCTGCTGTCCTACAAAACTCCGCACTTGGAGGCCCAACAATTTCTACAAGAATAAAAGTTGCGTAGTAGACATCATATAGCAAGGCAGATTTGATCGTTAGGCCTGATTTGACAACATAAAAATTGACTTGAAAACTAAAAAAGCTAAATGACAAACCCCGGGAGCTCGGTGCACTGAGCAGTAGGTGATGTCATTCCCTTGGCCTGGAAGGTCTGGGCCTTGGTTTTGAAGAGGAGGGCCTGCATCCCACCGACGTCCTTCCCCCTGTAGAAGCCTCGGATGACCGAGGTCTCGTCGTCGGTGACGAACTTCCACAATGGGGATGCTCGGGCTTGGAGGGGTTGGACTCTGTGCTGGAGCATAACGTGCACCACGTTGATGATGTTGATGCCCTGGTCAATGCAGAACTTCACTCGCTCCTGCAAGGCTTCCAGTTCCTCCTCGTCCCCCAAGTGAGATTCTTGGGGTTCCATGAATGGAGCTTCTCCAAGGGCGCGACCAAGAAAGCAGGGACCCCTTCTCGGTCACCCACTCGCACGTTGGCCATGTGGAACCACTCCCCCTACCATAATTTGTCCATCTCAATGAACTTCCCGGGCAGCCATTTAGCCCGCGGGATCTTGCCGACCATGGCCGCCCCAAATTATGTGAGCTGGCTCCCATTCCTCTACACCTTGATGCAAAATAATTTGAGCCAGAGCCTAAAATGGGGCTCGATGCAGAGGAAGGCTTGATGACGCACAAGTATAGGGGATCAATCGTAGTCCTTTTGATAAGTAAGAGTGTCGAACCCAACGAGGAGCAGAAGGAAATGACAAGCGGTTTTCAGCAAGGTATTCTCTGCAAGCACTGAAATTATCGGTAACAGATAGTTTTGATAGCAAGATAATTCGTAACAAGTAACAAGTATAATAAAGTGCAGCAAGGTGGCCCAATCCTTTTTATAGCAAAGGACAAGCCGGAACGAACTCGTATAATAAGCAAAGCGTTCTCGAGGACACATGAGAATTTCATCTAGTCACTTTCATCATGTTTGTTTGATTCACGTTCGCTACTTTGATAATTTGATATGTGGGTGGACCGGTGCTTGGGTGCTGTTCTTACTTGAACAAGCCTCCCACTTATGATTACCCCCTCTCGCAAGCATCCGCAACTACGACAGACGAATTAAGATAAATGTAACCATAGCATGAAACATATGGATCCAAATCAGCCCCCTTACGGAATAGCGCATAAACTAGGGTTTAAGCTTCTGTCACTCTAGCAACCCATCATCTAATTACTACTCCACAATGCCTTCCCTTAGGCCCAAAGATGGTGAAGTGTCATGTAGTCGACGTTCACACGACACCACTAAAGGAAGCAACAACATGCATATCATCAAAATATCGAACGAATACCAAATTCACATAATTACTTATGACAAGACTTCTCCCATGTCCTCAAGAACAAAAGTAACTACTCACAAATCATATTCATGTTCAAGATCAGAGGGGTAATGAATATCATTAAGGATCTGAATATATAATCTTCCACCAAATAAACCAACTAGCATCAACTACAGAGAGTAATCAACACTACTAGCAACCCACAGGTACCAATCTGAGGTTTTGGGACAAAGATTGAATACAAGAGATGAACTAGGGTTTGAGATGAGATGGTGCTAGTGAAGATGTTGATGAAGATTGGACCTCCCACGATGAGAGGATCGTTGGTGATGTCGATGGCTTCGATTTCCCCCTCTCGGAGGGAAGTATCCCCGGTGGCTTCCTGGTGGGCCCCCTCCTGGTAATTCTTTCGCCAGTATTTTTTATATATTCCAAAATAATTCTCTGTAAATTTTCAGCTCATTTGGAGTTGTGCAGAATAGCCATCTCTGTTTCATCCCTTTCCGGTCCAGAATTCCAGCTGCCGGCAATCTCCCTCTTCATGTGAAACTTGCAAAATAAGAGAGAAAAGGCATAAGAATTGTATCATAAAGTGAAATAATGATAAAAACATAATAAATAACAGTAGGAAAACATGATGCAAAATGGACGTATCAACTCCCCCAAGCTTAGACCTCGCTTGTCCTCAAGCGAAAAGCCGAAATCGATAATCATGACCACATGTTTAGAGAGAGAGAGAGGTGTTGATAAAACAAAATACGGACATGAAAGCATCATGATCATTATCATAACAACAATATATCATCATAAGACTTCTCATGAAAAAGTAACAATTCATCCACAATTTAAAGTATGAACCATAAACCATATTGAAAACTAACAAACTATGATCTCAGTCACTGAAGCAATTGCAATTCATCATATTATCAGAAAGAGTCTATGTAAGAGCTTTGTTTAGCAAGTTCACATACTCAACTATCATTTAGTCTTCTATGATTGCTGACACTCACAGCATACTTATGGAGCAAAAGTTTTAGTCAGACACATAGAAAGATAGGGGCTTATAATTTCGCCTCCCAACGTATTTACCTCAAGGGTAATGTCAACAATAATAACTCATGATCACCTACATCCAACTGGATATATATGCCTGGATCTATCCCACCACATGATGCTTGCCAAGAGAGAAAATAAAAACAGAATAGAGGAGAATACTATTGACTCTTGCATGAAAGTAAATACATAAAAGTAAAAGATAGGCCCTTCACAGAGGGAAGCAGAGGTTGTCATGCACTTTTTTTTGGATGTGCAAACTCTAAATGCAAAGGAACGTCACTTTATATTGCCCCTTGTGATAGCGACCTTTATTATGCAGTCTGTCGCTTTTATTTCTTCACCATCACAAGTTCGTACAAAGCTTATTTTCCCTTCCAATAAAAGTTCATACATATTTAGGAGCAATTTTTATTGCTTTTGCACCGATGACAACTTACTTGAAGGATCTTATTCAATCCATAAGTAGATATGGTGGACTCTCATGACATGAAACTGGGTTTAAGGGTTTTTGGATGCACAAGTAGTATCTCTACTTGGTGCGGAATTTTGGCTAGCAAAAGATAGGGAGCAAGCACCACATGTTAGAGGAGCCAAAACAATATAACTTCTATGTGAATATAAGCAAACATAACTCATTATGTTGTCTTCCTTGTCCAACGTCGACTATTTGACATAGAATATTTAATGGGGGCTCACAATCATAAAAGATGTCCAAGATAGTATATTTATATGTGAGACCTCTCTTCCTTTATTACTTTTTCATGAATTGCAACAATGACCAATGCTATGTTTGTTAACTTCCAACAAGTTTTATCAATTATACTTCTTTTATGTGAAGTCATCACTCCCCATGGGATTAGCATATGATCTTACTTTTTATTCTCTTTATTTTATTTCCAAGATTGGATCAACAAAAGCAAAACACTCAACTCAAACTACTCTTTATTATATAAGTTTCACACACGATTACACAGATAGATAGATCACAAAGCAAGCACTCGAAACTAAAGCATACTAAACTTTATTCTTCTAAATCACGAAATAACTAAGGATCGAAATAAGATAGATAATGATGATAAAAGTGATGGTGATACGATACCGGGGCACCTCCCCCAAGCTTGGCACAAGCCAAGGGTGGTGCCCATACCCATGTGCTTAAGTCTCCTTCTTCGGTGATGGTGGTGATGATGCGGTAGGCTCGTCCTTCCACTTGAGGACACGAATTTCTTCTTTTAATTTGTCATTCTCTCTTTCGAGATCCCAAATTTTGCGACGTAGTTCATCCGAATCTTCCTGCACATGACGAAAAGGGGTGAATTGAACTTTAGGTACTTTCACCGTATTGGGCATGCTGGACCTCTTGAATTCGACATGCATATCTCCCGGCTGAGGCAGAGGGGGATCCTCTTCCTCCTCGCTGGATTGATCTTGCTTTTCCCTCAAATCGGCCTCTTCCTCTTCATCAGTTGTCCAACCATAGGGATCAATATCCCCATAGACTCTAGAGTTCGCAATAAGGTGCGAGACATAGCTTTCCCCGTCCGAATCATGAGATGACATGGCGCTTGGCATTGAAAATCTGACAGAAATAGCACGAAACAAGAACAGAGGAGAAACTTGCGATACGGTGGTCAAAACATCCGAGAGTATATATAATGAATTTTTCCCATGCAGGACAAGTAATATGGAAGAAAAACGGAGTCGGGAAAGTCCATGAGGGGGCCACAAGCCTGGTAGGCGCGCCCTTGGGGGTAGGGCGCGCCCCCCAGGCTTGTCGCCTCCTCGTGCACTTTTCGAACATGATCACCTACCTTGAATTCCCGTTTTTGGATTCTCTTATCATGCCATTTTTTTAACTTTTTCTTTAAATAACTTGGCATTTTCATAAGCTTGAGTTCTCCATTCATCTAGGGAGCTAATATCAAATAACCTCTTTTCACCGGCAAGTTTGAAATCATAGTTAAGTTCTTTAATTGCCCAATATGCTTTATTTTCTAACTCAAGAGGTAAATGACATGCTTTTCCATAAACCATTTTATATGGAGACATACCCATAGGATTTTTATAAGCAGTTCTGTAAGCCCATAGTGCATCATCAAGTTTCTTAGACCAATTCTTTCTAGATCTATTAACGGTCTTTTGCAAAATTAATTTTATTTCTCTATTAGTTAATTCAACTTGACCACTAGACTGAGGATGATAAGGAGATGCAATTCTATGTTTAACATCATATTTAGCAAGCAGTTTATGGAAAGCACCATGAATAAAATGTGAACCACCATCAGTCATTAAATATCTAGGGACTCCAAACCTCGGAAATATAACTTCTTTAAGCATTTTAATAGAAGTGTTATGATCAGCACTATTAGTTGGAATAGCTTCTACCCACTTAGTAACGTAATCAACAGCAACTAAAATATGAGTATACCCATTAGAGGAAGGAAAAGGCCCCATATAATCAAAACCCCAAACATCAAATGGTTCAATAACAAGTGAATAATTCATAGGCATTTCCTGATGTCTACCAACATTACCAATTCTTTGACATTCATCACAAGAGAGGACAAACTTACGTGCATCTTTGAAAAGAGTAGGCCAATAAAAAACCAGATTGTAATACCTTATGTGCAGTTCTGTCTCCCGCATGGTGTCCTCCGTATGCCTCGAAGTGATGCTACTTTTAGTCTGCATTGGTATTTCCCCGAAGAGGAGAGGATGATGCAGTACAGTAGAGATAAGTATTTCCCTTAGTTAAGAACCAAGGTTATCAATCCAGTAGGACAACCAAGCAAAATTTCGTTAAAGCGCACCTAGACACACAAGAGCAAACACTTGCACCCAACGCAAATAAGAGGGTTGTCAATCCTCTTAGCGGTTACTTCCAAGGATTAAATATTATCGAGGTAAAAAGAGAAACTAAAATACTAATTAAAATAAAAGTAAATAAATTGCAGCAAGATATTTTTAGGTTTTTTATATGATAAAGATAGACCCGGGGGCCATAGTTTTCACTAGAGGCTTCTCTCTTGAGCACATAAACATACGTGGGTAAACAAATTACTGTTGGGTAATTGATAGAAAAGCAAATAATTATGACGGATTCATGGCAATGATCATGTATATAGGCATCACGTCCGAGACAAGTAGACCAACTCCTACCTGCATCTACTACTATTACTCCACTCATCGACCGCTGTCGGCCCAATGGGAACCAGGGTACCACGGCCCGTCTGCCTCTGGCCCGAAGGGCAACGTGTGGGCCGGCCCACGGGGGTGGCCCTGCCTCGACCGCTCCGGAGGAAGCCGCCTCGCGAGGCCCCTCGCCGCCAGGCCAGGCCCCGCCGAGGCCGCCAAGCACCGGGTCGCCTCGCGAGGCTCCCCTCGCGAGGCCTCCTCACGAAGCAGATCGTACGGTGCCAGCCGCGGGGCTCCGTGCCCAGCACATGGGTGAGGTCCCGCTGTCAGGATAAGGAAAGCGGAGCGTGACCAAGCCCAGCTTCCATTCTGGTGATAAGGCAGCAGTGGCATCTGCCTCCCCCAAACTAGGCCCCAAAGCATTTCCTCTTTGGTAGGAGAAGATCAGGACGGATCGGCGCGCCAGGACGGAGGTCATCGCCAAGCCCACCAACACGTCAGGAAGACTACTTTACCAGGCGGAGACCGCCTTTAGTCAGGATAAGCCTGAGCGCCTGTTCCCCTTTGAATTGCCGCCCTGTGGCCACCCTTTCCCGCTCATATTTTCGGGGAAGAGGACCAAGGCACTACAAAAGGGGAGGGCCGCTTCCATGTAAGGGGATCGACCCATTCTCCCCCACACCTCATGTACCTCGAGCCACAAGCTCTGCATCACAGAGCAATCCAACACAGTCAGGAGTAGGGTATTACACCGCACGGTGGCCCGAACCTGGGTAGCTCACGCATCCCCTTCGTGTCCGGTGAGAGCCAGTGAGCCCGTCGTGATTCCGCCGTAGTTGCCGTAGTGTTGTAGGTTGCCAAGCAAAGTCCCCCAGAGTTCGAATCCTAAGTTCTTGGAGAAGTTTCTTGGACGCTGATCCTAGACTCCAACATTTGGCGCGCCAGGTAGGGGGACTTGCCATCTTCGCGCCTTCGACCTCGACACCAGCATCGACATGGACGACGTCGCCGCTCGCCGGGAACGCGCTACGCGCTAAGCCGCCGCCAGGGTCCACGCGGCGCCTGCCGCCCGCAGTCCCCCTGGGCGGCGCCCTCGCGCTGCCACCGAGCCTGTTGGGGAGCGGGTGGCCTCCTCCGCCCACCTGTCGGTGAACGAGCAGGCGCACGGCCGCTCCACCGCCACCTCCTCGCTTGCGCGTCGCGACCCTCCCGCTCCGCACGCCGCGTTGCTCATGGCGCAGGAGCTGCTGCGCTACCGTCCCACCAAGGACGGCTACGATGCCTGGCTCGGGCGCATCACCGAGCTCGTCGACGCCGCGCGCGATGGCCAGGCGCCCTCTCGCTCCTTGCCTGCTCCGCCGCCCCACGCCGACCGGGCCGGGCACGACGCGCTCCTCCTCCTCCTCCGGACCGCGACATGGCCGGGTGCGACGCGCCTCCTCCTCCTCCTCCTCTGGGCCGGGCGCGACACGCCTCCTCCTCCTCCCGCGGCTCGCTCGCGCCTGACGGCGACGGCGATAGCTGCCAGATTGTCCACCGCGCGCCCCCGGACGCGCGCGCGGCCCTCGAGAAGGAGCACAACCGCCAGGACCGCGTCCTCCATGACGTCGCCATGGCTGGGCGCCAGAACCGCGCAACCCTCGACGGTGGAGCTGTCACCAACGGGGGCTACCTGGGCCTCGCCCCTGAGCTACGTCACGTGGTGTGGCCCGACAAGTTCAAGCCAGAGCTCCCTTAGCGCTACGACGGCAGCGCTAACCCCACAGAGTTCCTCCTACTCTACACCATCAGCATCCAGGCCGCGAGGGAGGGCGACCGGGTCATGGCGAACTGGTTCCCCATGGCCCTCAAGGACGCTGCGCGCTCATGGCTCATGAACCTCCCCGAGGCGTCCATCTCTTCGTGGGAGGACCTGTGCAAGCAGTTCGTCGCCAACTTCAAGGGCACGAGCGACCGTTCCCTCATGCTCAACGACCTGCGGAACGTGCGCCAGCGCCCTGGTGAGCCCCTTCGCAAGTTCATCCAGCGCTTCAGCCAGGTGCGCCACAAGATCCCGAAGGCCTCCGACGCCGCGATCGTCTCCGCCTTCACTAATGGCGTCACGGACGTGAAGATGCGCAAGAAGCTCTCAGTCAGGGACGAGCTCGACTCCACAGCGGAGTTGTTCGTCCTCGCCAACCGTTGCGCCAAGGCCGAGGAGGGACACCTCTTCCTCCACAATGACGTCAACGCTGAGCCTAACGCGGCAAAACCCAAGGGCAAGGACACCAAGCATAAGGGCCCCGCCGTGCTCGCAGCGGAGCCGGACTACAAGCGTGGCCGCGACCGTGGTGAGGCCAGGAAGGACGACCGTCCTTTCTGCGCCTACCACAACATGAACTCCCACAGCACAGAGGACTGCCACGAGCTCAAGCTGCTTCGTGAGGGCCGCACCGAGCGCCGCGGCAGCCGCAAGGAGCGCGGAAAGGGCCACGGGGGTGGCAGCGGAGGTGGCCAATGGGGCGACAACCACAGCAATGGCGTCGGCGATAACAACCATCAAGGCTGGCAGAACCAGCCGCGGCAGGTTGACCCTCGGGCCAACGCCGCCCCAATACGCGCCAATGACTCCCCTCCCGCTGAGAACGCTGGGGGCTACCAAGACCCCGCAAGGTGGCCTGCATCCTCGGCGGGGCCCAGGCCCCTCCATCCAACTGCTACTTCAAGCAGTTCTCTCGGGAGGTGAACGCGGCCCTCCCGGCGCCCGAGTCTGCCAGCCACCTCATGTGGTCTGAGTTCCCCATCGCCTTCGACGCCAACGACCACCCCAAGTCCACGAAGGCCGTGGGCGCCGTCCCCCTGTTGTGCACTCCCACCATCAGCAACGTCGCAGTCACCAAGACCCTCATCAATGGAGGCGCCGGCCTCAATGTGATCTCCGTCGAGACCTTCGAGACGCTCCAAGTGCCCTACGAGCGCTTGATGCCCACCAGGCCCTTCTCGGGCGTCACCGACGGCTCCACTGTCCCCCTGGGGCAGGTGCGCCTTCCCGTAACCTTTGGCACCCGCAAGAACTACCGTACGAAGTTCATCGTCTTCGATGTGGCTCACATCGGCCTGCCTTACAATGCCATCTTGGGCTACCCGGCGCTCACCAAGTTCATGGCCGCGACCCACCACGCCTACGGCCTCGTCAAAATGCCCGGCTGCAGCGGTACCCTCACCGTTCACTACGACGAGAAGGATGCGCTGCAAACCCTCAAGCACGCCTACAAGACTGCCTCCGTCGCGTACCCGGCCGATGAGGACGTGCTTGGGCCTGTCGAGGAGACGCCCGTGAAGAAGAAGCCCCTGCTCTCTCAGGAGCGGGCCGAGTCCAAGAAGGCGTCGCCGGACAGGGGTGAAGCAGGCCCCTCCCTCGCCGTCAGCGACGGGCCCTCCCTCAAATAGGAAGGCGCGCTCGTCACCTTCCTCCGGGCAAGCCCTGATGCGTTGGCTTGGACAGCATCAGGCGAGCCCGGCCTATCGAGGGAGGTGATCGAGCACCACTCAGCCGCGTGCCGGAGCGCACGGCCCGTCAAGCATGAAGAATGGCGTCAGGCGCCCAAGAAGCAGGAAGTCATCACCCAAGAAGTCAACAAGCCCCAGGATGCTGGAATCACCCGTGAAGCTCCCCACCCCAGGTGGATCGCCAGCCTCTCCCCCGTCGCCAGGCCGCGCAGTAGCGCGCGCATGTGCGTCGACTTCATCGCCCTCAACCAGACTCGTCCCGCGGGCCCCTTCCCTCCTCCGCGCATCACCGCGGGCTCGCCCTGGCTCGTGCGTATGCCGTTCGGCCTGGAGGGTGCTGGAGCCACCTTCGTGAGGCTGATGCGCATGAGCCTGGAGTCCCACATCGCAAGGAATACGGAGGTGGTTAACACCCACCTACCGGCCCACCGCTGCCCCACTCATGACGGAGGCGGGTGTTCCGGTACCAAACACATGGAACGCCCGCCATCACCATAAGTTCTATCCGTGCCCCACCGATACGAGCGACATGGAGCTGTACACGCTCTGGGGCTCTCTCTACCCACGCTGCCTCCGGCACGTGAGAGCTCCTTCCCACTCTCGTGGAAGCCCCATGCTCAGCGCTGGCGGATGCCCCATGCTCAGCGCTGGCGGCCTACTTGAGGGGCCCTTGGCCGTCACATCCTCAAGCTGACCCGTGTCGAACACGGCAGCATGTATCTTTCTGTCATGTAATGAACCTGCTTCATGCATCAGTAAAGCTTACTTCCTCCAAAACCCTATGTGCTTGCAGCTGCGGGGCGCGCACTCATGGTCTCACCCGTGCCTGTCACGCGAGCGTGGGCTGGGCACAGTGTCTGTGCTCGGGTCAGTCCCAATAGTACTGAAAAACCCAAGCGACTGAGCTCTGGCTCGCGGGCCTGCTCCCGTGTACGTCACCTCACCAGGTCCTTGGTGCTCTTGTCTCCTCGCATAACACCCACAGGCGACCTCGCGAGCGCGCCCTGCTGCATTACTTGCGAAAACTTGGCAGTTTCCCTGATGCAGGATACCAAAGGCCTCAGGAGCCCCCCTCGAGAGGCCTCGCAGCGGGTCCTACGGGCGGAGGGCCTCACGAGGGACTGCGCCTCCCGAGCCGTGCCCTGCGAAGGACTCGCCCCAAGCCACGCGCCTCGAAGAAGCTAAGTCTAAAGCACCCCTCGGGTCTTTTTCCCTCTCGTTTCTCTCTTGTGGCATCTTGATTTCCTTGGCACGAGCCGCCTGCGCGTCAAGGGGGGACCCTGAGCATCGCGCATTAGGGACTCCTACCAGCCCTAAGAGCCCTACACCCTCTGGCCTTGCCGAGCGCACGCTCTGGGCATACCAGCGATGGTTGTAGCTCGCCTCGGGGGCTGGATCCCAGCGACACAGGGCACGAAGGCAATGTAAAAGGGAAGTAAGGGCCTCGAGAGGAAAACGAAAGCGCATAAATCATTAAGTGCTTAAAGCAAAAGTACCATGCCAGTGTTTTCGCGCCCCCACGGGGCCGCGTCTACCCTATTACAGCAATAAGCCAAGGAGAATTTAGGCGCGTGAGGCGCCGCCGTGGCCGCTCCCTCCGTCGTCGCGAGGGGGCTCGCCACCGCCGCCGCTGACCTCAGGCTCGAAGGCGTACAGCCCGACGAAGCCGGCCACGCGCTCCCTCATAGCCTCCTTGAGGGGTTCGCGGAGCTCCGCCGGGACAGGGGTCACCACCTGCCTGAAGTCGAAGCGATCGTCGAGGCGGAGAAGGTTGCTGAAGAGTCGCGTTGTCGCCTGGGTCAGCAGGTCGCGGCACGCTTTCTCGACGGCAGCGTCCGTATCCAGCAGCTGCTTCTTGAGGTCGTCAACCTCGGCCTGGAGCTCATCCCGCCTGGCCGCGAGGCTCCTCTGCCCGTCGAGAGCGGCCTGGGCGGCCACCAGCTCACGCTCCTTCGCCAATAGGCGCTCCCGCTCCGCCTCCTGCGCAGACGCAGATGCCGCGAGCTCGTCATCCCGGGCCTTGGCGTTCGCCTCGAGGGTAGCGACCGCCTCCTGGCACCTCAGGATCTCCTCCTCGCGCTTCAAGAGCTCAGCTTCGCGGGACGCGAGCCGGGCGTTGCGGGCCTCCGCGGCCTCCTCCCGCATCTTGAGCCGGCGCTCACGCAAGGCGGCCTGCTCCTGGAGTGTCTTCTCCTAAGCATCCGCCTCCTCCCGCCACCGCTTGGCCTCCTGGGCGTCTTCGTGGGCCTTCGCGAGGGACGCCTAGGCGTCTTTCGCGAGCTGCTCGCGTTGTGCCTGCGCCTCCTCGTCCCGCTGGCGGTCGAGCTTCGCCGCCTCCCGAAGCTGGCTCCACCCCTCCGTCAGCCTCCGCCGCTCCTCCGCACAGAGCTCCGCCTCCTTCCTGTGCAGGCAAAAGCTCGTCAGGGCCGCAGCAACCAGGAAGCAGGGACCGATAGGAGGGGGCAGAGGAACTTACTCATCCTTGGGGTTCCAGCGCCTCTTCTTCCGCTCCTTGATGGCGCCGCTGCTGCCGCTGCCCACTTCATGCGGCGCGCCTGGGCGGCCGCCTGAGGGCGCGGCGTGGGCCCCGTCAGAGTCGGCGGGCACGGTGGTCCCCTCCGCCCTCTCCTCGAAGGGCTCGTCGATCTCCGCGGTGCCATCTCCTCCATCCCTCGCCGGCGTAGGCCTGGCCGGCACAACGCGAAACGCATCCCCGTCTTCTCCCTCGTCCTCGCCCAGCCGAAGCCGCCGACGCGCCGGCGGGGACGGAGGGGGTGGCAGAGACGATTCCTCACTGCTCTCTTTCTCGGAGTCGGAGGCCTCGTGGTCGCCCGAGGAGGACCCCGTCTCCGAAGAATCCTCGAGAAGCTCCTCGGGCTCCTCGAGATCCGTCCGGACTAGCCCCCACTGGTCGAATTGGGGCATCACCGCGACCAGCTCAGCCTTGTTGGACCAACGGTGCACCAGGCGCGCGTCATAAGGCATCTCCTCTGCCTCCCCTGGGAATAAAACTTCCCAGGCTTCGGCCACTGCTTCGGCCGAGAGGGACTCCTGCGCCAGCCGGATCCGGTCTTCGGCGCCGGTGATCTCCCACACCGGGTGCGAGCGCTTCTGCAAGGGCCTGATGCGGCGGCGGAGGAATTCCTTGGCGATCATGCCCGCCATGAGCCCGGCCTCACACAGCTCTGTCAGCATCGCCAGGATCGGCTGCAGGGCAGCACCGCTGAGCTTCTTGTGCTCCCAGCGGGGGATCTTTTCGGCCGGCTCGGTGGGGACCGCCAGGAGAGGACTGGCCCGCAGGGCAACGACGTAAACCCAGCGCGACCTGAAGTTCTCCACCTTCTTCAAGATCTTCATGTTGATGAAGACCTTGCGCATCTCGTCGTCGATGCGGAAGGAGGCGCCTCCGGAGCGCTTGTTTCCCGAGGAGAACACCCGCAGGCTGTAAAAGGTTTGGAAGAGCGCCACGGACGGCATCACCCCCATGAAGGCCTCGCAGAGGTACGCGAAGAGAGCAAGGACAAGGATGGAGTTGGGGTGGAGATGGAGAAGACAAATCTCGTAGTGCTCAAGGATGGCGAGGAGGAAGTCGGAGAAGGGCGGCACCAGCCCGGCCAGATCTCGGCGGCGCCTCCCTCGAAGTGCGCAGAGGCCAACAGGGGGCGGGCCTTGGCTAGCCCGTTCTTATTGATGGTGGCCGGCAGCAGAGCCGGACTGAGCTCCGCCGCCGGGAAGCTCTTGCTGGAGGAGGCCTCGGTGGTCGCGGGTTTCTTGCCTGGGGCCATGGCAGTGGAGATTGGAAGTTGGGGGAGGAAGAACAGAGGAGCTGCTCGTGTGGGATGGAGGGCGAGTTGGAGACGGGGGCAATGATGCACCTGCGCCCCGCGCGGGCAGGCTTTATCGCCAGGACGGTGGTTGCCGAGGCATCGTGGGGAGTGGGGGTGACCCTCCCCGTAAACGCCGCCACGCGTCACCTCCGGGCCCGGCAGCTCGATGGGCCCCGCGTCGTTTCGTTCCTAACGGGCGGAACGTGCGTGCCGCGGGCCCGGGGGCTACTGTCGGCCCAGTGGGAACCAGGGTACCATGGCCCATCTGCCTCTAGCCCGGAGGGCAACGTGTGGGCCAGCCCACGGGGGTGGCCCTGCCTCGACCGCTCCGGAGGAAGCCGCCTCGCGAGGGGCGAGCCTCGCCAGGCCCCGCCGAGGCCGCCAAGCACCGGGTCGCCTCGCGAGGCCTCCTCACGAAGCAGATTGTACGGCGCCAGCCGCGGGGCTCCGCGCCCAGCACATGGGTGACGTACCGCTGTCAGGATAAGGACAGCGGGGCGCGACCAAGCCTAGCTTCCATTTTGGTGATAAGGGAGCAATGGCATCTGCCTCCCCCAAACCAGGCCCCAAAGCATTTCCTCTTTGGTAGGAGAAGATCAGGACGGATCGGCGCGCCAGGACGGAGGTCATCGCCAAGCCCACCAAGACGTCAGGAAGACTACTTTACCAAGCAGAGACCGCCTTTAGTCAGGATAAGTCTGCGTGCATGTTCCCCTTTGAATTGCCGCCCTGTGGCCACCCTTTCCCGCTCATATTTTCGGGGAAGAGGACCAAGGCACTACAAAAGGGGAGGGCCGCTTCCATGTAAGGGGATCGACCCATTCTCCCCCACACCTCGTGTACCTCGAGCCACAAGCTCTCCATCATAGAGCAATCCAACACAGGCAGGAGCAGGGTATTACACCGCACGGTGGCCCGAACCTGGGTAGCTCGCGCGTCCCCTTCGTGTCTGGTGAGAGCTAGTGAGCCCGTCGTGATTCCATCGTAGCTGTCGTAGTGTCGTAGGTTGCCAAGCAAAGTCCCCCAGAGTTCGAATCCTGAGTTCTTGGAGAAGTTTCTTGGACGCAGATCCTTGACTCCGACAACCGCTATCCAGCATGCATCTAGAGTATTAAATTAATGAAAACAGAGTAACGCCTTAAGCAAGATGACATGATGTAGAGAAGCAAATTCAAGCAATATGAATAAACCCCATCTTTTTATCCTTAATGGCAACAATACAAATACGTGTCATGTCCCCATCTGTCACTGGGATTGAGCACCGCAAGATTGAACCCATCACAACGCACCTCTCCCATTGCAAGATAAATCAATCTAGTAGGCCAAACTAAACCGATAGATCGGAGAGAAATACAAAGCTATAACAATCATACAATAAAGAGTTCAGAGAAGACACAAATATTTCTCATGAATAATCTGATCATAAACTCACAATTCATCGGATCCCAACAAACACACTGCAAAAGAAGATTACATCGGATAGAACTCCAAGAACATCAAGGAGAACATTGTATTGAAGATCAAAGAGAGAGAAGAAGCCATCTAGCTACTAGCTATGGACCCGTAGGTCTATGGTAAACTACACACACATCATCGAAAGGGTAGCAAGGTTCATGTAGAAGCCCTTCGTGATCGATTCCCCCTCCGGCAGAGTACCGAAAAAGGCCTCCAGATGGGATCGCGGAAGAATAGAGGCTTGCGGTGGCGGAAAGGTTTTCTCTTCTAGCTCTCTGGGGGTTTCCCAATATTTGTGAATTTATAGAAGTGGAATTAGGTCAAACGGAGTCACGTGGGCCCCACAAGGCAACACGGCGCCCCCTCGGGGCGCGCCCTGTTGCCTTGTGAAGCCTCCGTGAGGCTTCTGGCCTCCTCCCTAAGCTTCCAAGGTTTCTTTTATCCAAAAAAAATCTCCAAAAAGTTTCGTGGCATTTGGACTTCATTTGGTACTGTTTCTCTGAAAAGCCAAAAACATGCAGAAAACAACAACTGGCACTGGGCACTAGGTTAATAGGTTAGTCCCAAAAAATGATATATAATTGCATACAATTTCATATAAAAACATCCAAGATTGATAGTATAATAGCATGGAACAATCAAAAATTATAGATACGTTGGAGACGTATCAAGCATCCCCAAGCTTAATTCCTGCTCGTCCTCGAGTAGGTAAATGATAAAAACAGAATTTTTGATGTGGAATGCTACCTATCATATTTCATCTTGTAATCTTTCTCTTACGGTATGAATAATAAGATCCAAATGATTCAAAGCAATAGTCTATAGTTTGATATAAAGACATCAATACTCAGGCATACTAATAATCAATCATGTCTTTCAAAATAAAAATGCTAAAGAACGTTATCCCTACAAAATCATATAATCATGTCATACTCCATCGTCTTCACACAAAGTATTTATCATGCACTACCCCGATGACAAGCCGAGCAATTGGTTCATACTTTTTAACGCGCTTCAGCTTTTTCAACTCCCACTCAATACATGAGCGCAAGCCATGGATATAGCACTATGGGTGGAATAGAGTATGGTGGTAGAGATAAATAAGAGAAGTCAAAAATGGAGAAAGTCTCACATCAACGAGGCTAATCAACGGGCTATGGAGATGCCCATCAATTGATGTCAATGCGAGGAGTAGGGATTGCCATGCAACGGATGCACTAAGAGCTATAAGTGTATGAAAGCTCAACATGAAAACTAAGTGGGTGTGCATCCAACTTGCTTGCTCATGAAGACCTCGGGCATTAGAGGAAGCCCATCATCGGAATATACAAGCCAAGTTCTATAATGAAAAATTCCCACTAGTATATGAAACTGACAAAATAGGAGACTCCCTATATGAAAAACATGGTGCTACTCTGAAGCACAAGTGTGGAAAAGGATAGTAACATTGTCCCTTCTCTTTTTCTCTCATTTATTTTTTTTCTTCTTTTTTTTCTTTCTCTTTTTTTCATGGCTCTTTTTCGCCTCTTTTTTTTCTTTTCTTTTTTTCTTTTTTCTTTCTTTTTTTACTTTTTTTTATTTTTGTCCGGAGCCTCATCCCGACTTGTGGGGGAATCATAGCCTCCATCATCCTTTCCTCACTGGGACAATGCTCTAATAATGAGGATCATCACACCTCTATTTACTTACAACTCAACATTACAACTCAAAATTACAACTCGATACTAGAACAAAAATACGACTCTATATGAATGCCTCTGGCAGTGTACCAGGATGTGCAATGATGCTAGCATAACATATATAAAAATGATGAACGGTGGCTGAGCCACAAATACTATGTCAGCTATATGATCATGCAAAGCAATATGACAATGATGATGTGTGTCATAAAAACGGAACGGTGGAAGTTGCATGGCAATATATCTCGGAATGGCTATGGAAATGCCATGATAGGTAGGTATGGTGGCTGTTTTGAGGAAGATATAAGGAGGCTTATGTGTGATAGAGCGTATCATATCACGGGGTTTGGATGCACCGGCGAAGTTTGCACCAACTCTCGATGTGAGAAAGGGCAATGCACGGTACCGAAGAGGCTAGCAAATTGCGGAAGGGTGAGAGTGCGTATAATCCATGGACTCACATTAGTCATAAAGAACTCACGTACTTATTGCGAAAGTTTATTAGCCCTCGAAGCAAAGTACTAATATGCATGCCCCGAGAGGGATAGATTGGTAGGACAAGGTCCATCGCTCGTCCCCGACCGCCACTCATAAGGTAGACAATCAATAATAAATCATGCTCCAACTTCCTAGCATAACGATAGATCATACGTGCATGCTTCGGGAATCACAAACCTTAACACAATTATTCTTACTAAACCACAATTATCTACTAATACCTCCCCCATATTACCATCTTAATATCGCAAAACTATTGCAAGGAATCAAATTTATCATATTCACTGATCTACATGAAAGTTTTTATTATATCCCTCTTAAATACCTATCATATCAGGACCAAATTCATAACCCGTGCCTATTACCATTGCTATCATGAGACTCTCAAAAAGATATAAGTGAAGCATGATAGTGCAACTATTTCTTTAAAATATAACCACCGCCGTGCTCTAACAGATATAAGTGAAGCACTAGAGCCACTGCTTAGCTCAAAAGATATAAGTGAAGCACATAGAGTATTCTAACAAATCACGAATAATGTGTGTCCCTCTCAAAAAGGTGTGTTCAGCAAAGATGATTGTGACAAACTAAAAAGCAAACAAACTATTTCACAAGACGCTCCAAGTAAAACACATATCATGTGATGAATAAAAATATAGCTCCAAGTGAGTTACCGATAGATTGTAGACGAAAGAGGGGATGCCTTCCGGGGCAACCCCAAGCTTGGACGCTTGAGTCTTCCTTGAATATTACCTTGGGGTGCCTTGGGCATCCCCAAGCTTAAGCTCTTGTCGCTCCTTATTCCTTTATCCATCGTAGTCTCACCCAAAACTTGAAAACTTCAGCACACAAAACTCAACAGAAACCTCGTGAGATCCGTTAGTATAACATAAAAATCTTTCACTCTAGGTACTATTGTCAATTGATTCATATTTAATATTGGCATAATGCTACTGTACTCCAACTTCTCCATGACTCATACCCCCCGATACGATCCATAGATTCATCAAAATAAGCAAACTATGCAACAAAAACAGAATCTGTCTAAAACAGAACAGTCTGTAAAGATCTATTTAAAAGCTATACCTCTGTAACTCCAAAAATTCTGAAAAATTAGGACAACGTAAACAATTCATATACCAATACTGTGTAAACGTTTCAGATTTTTCTGACACTACAGTACATAATTAAAAATCCAGCACTGGATGCAAAACTTTCTGTTTTCCGAACAGCATCAATTATATTATCATCAACATCATCCCAAAGGCATTACTTGGCACAAACACTAATTAAAACATAAAAATACAATCATAACAGAAGCTATAATTGTGCAAACACTCAAAAACAGAAGGTAAAAGCAAAAATTTATTTTATTCATTGGGTTGCCTCCCAACAAGCGCAATTGTTTTATGCCCCTAGCTAGGCATAATGCATAGTCTCAAGTGTTGTCATCCTTGGTTTTTGCTACTTTGGAAGGATTGGCCTCAAACCCGGGAGGCTCCTTGCGCTTCCCATGATTTTTAGAAAATAAAGCAATTTTACTATCTAAAGTGTCTATCTTCTTACTACAAATAGTAATGAGATGTTGGAAATATGCCCTAGAGGCAATAATAAATTGGTTATTATCATATTTCCTTGTTCATGATAAAGGTTTATTATTCATGCTAGAATTGTATTGACCGGAAACTTAAATACATGTGTGAATACATAAACAAATATTATGTCCCTAGTGAGCCTCTACTAGACTAGCTCGTTGATCAAAGATGGTTAAGGTTTCCTAACCATAGACATGAGTTGTCATTTGATAACGGGATCACATCATTAGGAGAATGGTGTGATGGACAAGACCCAACCGTAAGCTTAGCATTCGATCGTATCACTTGAGTTTATTGCTATAGCTTTCTTCATGTCAAGTATCTGTTCCTTAGACCATGAGATCATGTCACTCCCGGATACCGGAGGAATACTTAGTGTGTATCCAAACATCAATTCGTAACTGGGTGATCATAAAGGTGCTCTACAGGTATCTCCGAAGGTCTCTGTTGGGTTGCATGGATCGAGACTGGGATTTGTCACTCCGTATGACGGAGAGATATCTCTGGGCCCTCTCGGTAATACAACATCGTAAAGAGATTGCAAGCAATGTGGCTAATGAGTTAGTCACATGATCTTGTATTATGGAACGAGTAAAGAGACTTGCCGGTAACGAGATTAAACTAGGTATGGAGATACCGATGATCGAATCTCGGGCAAGTAACATATTGCCGGACAAAAGGAATTGCACACGGGATTAACTGAATCCTTAACATCGTGGTTCAACCGATAAAAGATCTTCATGGAATATGTAGCAATCAATATGGGCATCCAGGTCCCGCTATTGGTTATTGACCGAAGAGGTGTCTCGGTCATGACTACATGATTCCCGAACCCGCAGGGTCGCACGCTTAACGTTCGTTGACGCTAGAGTAGTATTGGGATATTTGATGATTGGTAACCGAATGTTGTTCGGAGTCCCGGATGAGATCTCGGACGTCATGAGGAGTCTCGGAATGGTCGATAGGTAAAGATTTATATATGGGAAGTCATATTTTGGGTTCCGGAAAAAGGTGCAGTTTTTTCGGTATTGTACCGGGAAGCTTCCAGAAGGTTCCGGAGGATTCCGGAGGGGTCCGGAAGTCCACAAGTGGGTCCACCACGTCCCAAGGGCTGGCATGGGCTGAGGGGAGGTGCCCTGGCCTTATTGGGCTAGGCGCACCAAGTCCTCAAAAGCCCATGTGGCTAGGGAAGGGAAAAAAAGGGGAGTCCTAGTAGGAATAGGATTGGACTTGGAGTCCAAGTCCTCCCCCCCCTTGGCTGCGCCCTAGGGCTTGGAGGGGCTGTTCCCCACGCCCCTCCACCTATATATATAGAGGAGGGGGCGCCCCAAACAACACACCAGTCCCTGGGCGCCCCTCTCTCTCTCCCGTTACCACCGTCTCGTCCCGACGACGCTTAGCGAAGCGCTGTCGGTGCTCCACCACCACCATCACCACCACGCCGTCGTGCTGGTTGTGATCCCATCTAATTCTCTGCCTTCTCTTGCTGGATCAAGGAGGTGGAGACGTCATCGAGCCGCACGTGTGCTAAACTCGGAGGTGCCGTCCGTTCGGCACTAGATCGGTTGGATCGTGATCGGATCGCGAAGAGAACGACTACATCAACCGCATTATATACGCTTCCATTTTTGGTCTACGAGGGTATGTAGACACACTCTCCCCTATCGTTGCTATGCTTCTCCTAGATAGATCTTGGGTGTTCGTAGGAATTTTTTTGATTTACATGCTTCGTTCCCCATCGGTGGTATCAGAACCAGGTCTATGCGTAGATGTATATGCACGAGTAGAACACAAAAGTTGTGGAGTTGATGCTCAAATTTCTTACCTCTCTTGTCTTATTTGGATTCGGCGGTATTGTGGGATGAAGCAGCTCGGACCAACCTTACATGTCCTCGCACATGAGACCGGTTCCACCGACTAACATGCAACTTGTTTTGCATAAGGTGGCTAGCGGGTGTCTGTCTCTCCTACTTTAGTTGAATCTAATTTGACGAAGGCGGTCCTTATAGAAGGTTAAAAGGCAACTTGATTATCACCGCTGTGGCTTTGCGTAGGTAAGAATGGTTCTTGCTAGTTGCCCATAGCAGCCACGTAAAATTTGCAACAACAAAGTAGAGGACGTCTAACTTGTTTTTGCAGGGCATGTTGTGATGTGGTATGTCCAAAACGTGATGTGATATATGTTGATGTATGAGATGATCATGTTTTGTAATAGGTTCACGACTTGCATGTCGATGAGTACGGCAACCGGCAGGAGCCATAGGGTTGTCTTTAATTTATTAATCGCCATGTAATTGCTTTACTTTATCGCTATGCGTTAGCAATAGTTGTAGAAGCAATAGTTGGCGAGACGACCACGTGACGACACGATGATGGAGATCATGGTGTCATGCCGGTGACGATGGAGATCATGTCGGTGCTTTGGAGATGGAGATCAAAAGCACAAGATGATGATGGCCATATCATGTCACATATTGATTGCATGTGATGTTTATCCTTTTATGCATCTTATTTTGCTTAGGACGACGGTAGCATTATAAGATGATCCCTTCACTTAACTTCAAGAAATTGTGTTCTCCCTAACTATACACCGTTGCGAAAGTTCGTCGTTTCGAAGCACCTCGTGATGATCGGGTGTGATAGACTCTACGTTCGCATACAACGGGTGTAAGCCAGTTTTACACATGCAGAATACTTGGGTTAAACTTGACGAGCCTAGCATGTACAGACATGGCCTCGGAACACAGGAGACCAAAAGGTCAAACATGAGTCATATAGTAGATATGATCAACATGGAGATGTTCACCATTGATGACTACTCCATCTCACGTGATGATCGGACATGGGTTAGTTGATTTGGATCATGTGTCACTTAGACAACTTGAGGGATGTTGATTTAAGTGGGAGTTCATTAGTAATTTGATTAACTGAACTAAATTATCATGAACTTAGTCTTAATTGTCTTTGCAAAATTTGTGTTGTAGATCAATGGCCCACGCTGTAGTTCCCCTGAATTTTAATGCGTTCCTAGAGAAAGACTAAGTTGAAAGATATTGTAAGCAATTATGCGGACTAGGTTCGTAGTCTGAGGATTGTCCTCACTGCTGCACAGAAGGCTTATGTCCTTGATGCACCGCTCGGTGTGCCAACCCCTCTAGCGTCGTCTGTGGATGTTGTGAACGTCTGGCAGGCACGTTCTGATGACTACTCGATAGTTCAGTGCGTCATGCTTTACGGCTTAGAAATCAGGGCCTGGAAGACGTTTTGAACGCCACGGAGCATATGAAATGTTCCAAGAGCTGAAATTGGTATTTCAGGCTCATGACTGTGTTGAGAGGTATAAGACCTCTGACAGGTTCTTTTCCAGTCACTGCCACCAAGCTACAAGGGCTTTGTGATGAACTATAATATGCAAGGGATGGAGTAAACAATCCCCGAGATATTCGCGGTGCTTAAGGCCGTGAAGGTAGAAATCAAGAAGGAGCATCAAGTGTTGATGGTTAATCAAGACCACTAGTTTCAAGAAGGGCAAGGGAAAGAAGGGAAACTTCAAGAATGGCAAGACAGTTGCCGCTCCAATGGAGAAACCCAATGCTTGACCCAAACCCGAGACTGAGTGCTACTTTTATAAGGGGAACGGTCACTCGAAGCGGAACTGCCCCAAATACTTGGCAGATAAGAAGGATGGCAACGTCAACGTAGGTATATTTGATATACATGTTATTGATGTGTACCTCACTAGTGCTCGTAGTAGCGTCTGGGTATTTTGATACCGATTCAGTTGCTAATATTAGTAACTCGAAGCAGGAGCTGCGGAGTAACAGAAACTAGTTGAGGGCGAGGTGACGATGGGTGTTGGAAGTGTCTCCAAGATTGATATGATCACCATCGGCACGCTCGTAATACCTTCGGGATTAGTATTAAACCTAAATAATGGTTATTTGGTGCTTGCGTTGAGCATAAAACATTATATCTGGATATTGTTTATTGCAAGACGGTTATTCATTTAAGTCAGAGAAAAATGGTTATTCTGTTTATATGAGTAATATCTTTCATGATCATGCACCCTTTGTGAATGGTTTACTGAATCTCGATTGTAGTGATACACATGTTCATAATATTAATGCCAAAAGATGCAAAGTTAATGATGATAGTACCACATGATTGTGGCACTGCTGCTTAAGGTCATATTGGTGTAAAGCGCATGAAGAAACTCCATGCCAATGAATTTTTGGAATCTCTTGTTTATGAATCATTTGAGACATGTGAACCATGCCTCATGGGCAAGATGACTAAAACTCCGTTCTCCGAAACAATGGAGCGAGCTAGTGACTTATTGGAAATAATACATACCGATGTATGCAGTCTGATGAGTGTTGAAGCACGCGGTGGATATCGTTATTTTCTTACCTTCACGGATGATTTGAGTAGATATGGGTATATTTACTTAATGAAACACAAGTCTGAAACATTTGAAAAGTTCAAGGAATTTCAGAGTGAAGTGGAGAATCATCGTAATAAGAAAATTAAATTTCTACGATCTGATCGTGGAGGTGAATATTTGAGTTACGAGTTTGGTATGCATTTAAGACAATGCGGAATTGTTTCACAGCTCATGCCACCTGGAACACCACAGTATAATGGTGTGTCCGAACATCATAATCAAACTCTATGAGATATGGTGCGTTCTATGATGTCTCTTACCGATTTGCCACTATCATTTTGGGGTTATGCATTAGAGACAGCCGCATTCACTTTAAATAGGGCACCGTCAAAATCCGTTGAGACGACACCGTATGAGTTATGGTTTGGCAAGAAACCTAAGCTGTCATTTCATAAAGTTTGGGGATGTGACGCTTATGTCAAAAGGCTTCAGCCTGATAAGCTCGAACCCAAAGCGGAGAAGTGTGTCTTCATAGGATACCCTAAAGAGACCATTGGGTATACCTTCTACCATAGATCCGGGGGCAAGATCTTTGTTGCCAAGAATGGGTCCTTTCTAGAGAAGAAGTTTCTCTCGAAAGAAGTGAGTGGGAGGAAAGTAGAACTTGATGAGGTAATCGTACCTTCTCTCGAATTGGAAAGTATCACATCACAGAAAGCAGTTCCCGTGATGCCTACACCAACCGGAGAGGAAGCTAATGATGATGATCATGAAACTTTGGATCAAGTTACTACTAAACTTCGTAGGTCGACCAGGGTATGTTCCGCACCAGAGTGGTACGGTAATCCAGTCCTGGAAGTCATGTTGTTAGACAACGGCGAACCTACGAACTATGAAGAAGCTATAATGAGCCCAGATTCTGACAAATGGCTTGAGGCCATGAAATCCGAGATAGGATCCATGTATGAGAACAAAGTATGGACTTTGGTGGACTTGCCCGATGATCAGCAAACCATTGAGAATAAATGGATCTTTAAGAAGAAGACAGACGCTGATGATAATATCACCGTCTATAAAGCTCGACTTGTCACAAAAGGTTTCCGACAAGTTCAAGGGGTTGACTACGATGAGATATTCTCACCCGTAGCGATGCTTAAGTCTATTAGAATTATGTTAGCGATTGCCGCATTTTATGAAATCTAGCAGATGGACGTCAAAACAGCATTCCTTAACATGTTTCTTAAGGAAGAGTTGTATATGATGCAACCAGAAGGTTTTGTCGATCCTAAGGATGCTGACAAAGTATGCAAGCTCCAGCGATCCATCTGTGGACTGGTGCAAGCATCTTGGAGTTGGAATATTCGCTTTGATGAGGTGATCAAAGCTTTTGGTTTTATACAAACTTACGGAGAAGCTTGTATTTACAAGAAAGTGAGTGGGAGCTCTGTAACATTTCTAATAGTATATGTGGATGACATATTGTTGATTGGAAATGATGTAGAATTTCTGGAAAGCATAAAAGGGTTGTTTGAAAGGAGTTTTTCAAAGGAAGACCTGGGTAAAGCAGCTTACGTATTGGGCATCAAGATCTATGGAGATAGATCAAGACGCCTGATAAACTTTCACAGAGCACATACCTTACAAGTTTTTGAAGGAGTTCAAAATGGACCAGTCAAAGAAGAAGTTCTTGCCTGTGTTGCAAGGTGTGAAGTTGAGTGAGACTCAAAGCTCGACCGCGGCAGAAGAAAGAGAAAAGGCAAAGGTCGTCCCCTATGCCTCAGCCATGGGCTCTATAATGTATGCCATACCTGTACCATACCTGTTGTGTGCCTTGCCGTGAGTCTGGCAAGGGGGTACTAGAGTGATCCAGGAGTGGATCACTGGACAGTGGTCAAAAATTATCCTTAAGTTACTTAAGGAAATGTTTCTCGTTTATGGAGGTAACAAAGAGTTCGTCGTAAAGGTTTACGTCGATGCAAGCTTTGACGCCGATCTGGATGACCCGGAGTCTCGAACCGGATACGTAAAGTGGAGCAGTCGTTTGGAGTAGTTCCAAACCGAGCGTTGAGGCGGGATTTACATGTGAAGCGCATATTTAACGCCCTTTTCAACTCCATCCGTGATTGGATCAAGGACGGAGACATTGAGATTTGCAAAGTACATACGGATCTGAATGTTGCAGACCTGTTGACTAAAAACCTCTCCCGTGAGCAAAACATGATCAACCCTAGAACTCGTTGGGGGTTAGATTCATAACTATGCGAACTAGATTATTGACTCTAGTGCAAGGGGGAGACTATTGGAAATATGCCCTAGAGGCAATAATAAATTGGTTATTATCATATTTCCTTGTTCATGATAAAGGTTTATTATTCATGCTAGAATTGTATTGACCGGAAACTTAAATACATGTGTGGATACATAAACAAATATTATGTCCCTAGTGAGCCTCTACTAGACTAGCTCGTTGATCAAAGATGGTTAAGGTTTCCTAACCATAGACATGAGTTGTCATTTGATAACGGGATCACATCATTAGGAGAATGATGTGATGGACAAGACCCAACCGTAAGCTTAGCATTCGATCGTATCACTTGAGTTTATTGCTATAGCTTTCTTCATGTCAAGTATCTGTTCCTTAGACCATGAGATCATGTCACTCCCGGATACCGGAGGATTACTTAGTGTGTATCCAAACGTCACTTTGTAACTGGGTGATCATAAAGGTGCTCTACAGGTATCTCCGAAGGTCTCTGTTGGGTTGCATGGATCGAGACTGGGATTTGTCACTCCGTATGACGGAAAGATATCTCTGGGCCCTCTCGGTAATACAACATCGTAAAGAGCTTGCAAGCAATGTGGCTAATGAGTTAGTCATGGGATCTTGTATTACGGAACAAGTAAAGAGACTTGCCGGTAACGAGATTGAACTAGGTATGGAGATACCGACGATCGAATCTCGGGCAAGTAACATATCGCCGGACAAAGGGAATTGCATACGGGATTAACCGAATCCTTGACATCGTGGTTCAACCGATAAAAGATCTTCGTGGAATATGTAGGAATCAATATGGGCATCCAGGTCCCGCTATTGGTTATTGACCGGAGAGGTGTCTCGGTCATGACTACATGATTCCCGAACCCGCAGGGTCGCACACTTAACGTTCGTTGACGCTAGAGTAGTATTGGGATGTTTGATGATTGGTAACCGAATGTTGTTCGGAGTCCTGGATGAGATCCCAGACGTCACGAGGAGTCTCGGAATGGTCGAGAGGTAAAGATTTATATATGGGAAGTCATATTTTGGGTTCCGGAAAAAGGTGCAGTTTTTTCGGTATTGTACCGGGAAGCTTCCAGAAGGTTCCAGAGGATTCCGGAGGGGTCCGGAAGTCCACAAGTGGGTCCACCACGTCCCAAGGGCTGGCATGGGCTGAGGGGAGGCGCCCTGGCCTTATTGGGCTAGGCGCACCAAGTCCTCAAAAGCCCATGTGGCTAGGGAAGGGGGAAAAAGGGGAGTCCTAGTAGGAATAGGATTGGACTTGGAGTCCAAGTCCTCCCCCCCCCCCCTTGGCTGCGCCCTAGGGCTTGGAGGGGTTGTTACCCATGCCCCTCCACCTATATATATAGAGGAGGGGGCGCCCCAAACAACACACCAGCCCCTGGGCGCCCCTCTCTCTCCCGTTACACCACCGTCTCGTCCCGACGACGCTTAGCGAAGCACTGTCGGTGCTCTACCACCACCATCACCACCACGCCATCGTGCTGGTTGTGATCCCATCTACTTCTCTGCCTTCTCTTGCTGGATCAAGGAGGAGGATACGTCATCGAGCCGCACATGTGCTAAACTCGGAGGTGCCGTCCGTTCGGCACTAGATCGGTTGGATCGTGATCGGATCGCGAAGAGAACGACTACATCAACCGCGTTATATACGCTTCCATTTTTGGTCTACGAGGGTACGTAGACACACTCTCCCCTCTCATTGCTATGCTTCTCCTAGATAGATCTTGGGTGTTCGTAGGAATTTTTTTGATTTTCATGCTTCGTTCCCCATCATGAGATTATTCATACGATTGAGGTTACCACTAACATTTTAAGGGGTTCATTAGACTTTTGTAACTCCAACAATTTTTTTTGTATGTCATCTAGCTTTTCCAAAATTTGAATCCCTTCTTGAGTATAATTACGTCCTTTTTGCAATGGTGGGATCCCACTATTCCCTCTATTAATTCATACGTTGTATTGGGATCACTATCAATAAAATTTCCTTTGGTAGAAAAGTCCAAGAGTTGTCTATTGGGCATTGTCAACCCTACATAGAAGTTTCGCAATAAAATTTTCATGTCCCCTTTTATAGTGCAAACACGATAAGATTCAATTATCCTATACCAAGCATCTTTCAAATTTTCTCCTTGTTTCTGTTTGAAGTAAAGAACTTCAAAATCCGGAGACAAAGGAGGGATGGTAAAACTAGTCATGGTGACGAGGCAAACAAGCAAATAATTTTTTTTGTGTTTTTGTAAAAAAAAAATAGAAGTGGGGGAGATGAAAACGAGAGGCAAATACAAATGAAAGGTAAATAAAGTAAATGCAAGTGAATGATAATTTGTGCGAAGGTACTTGGTAATTTTGATGATGTCTCCCCGGCAACGGCGCTAGAAATTCTTCCTGCTACTTGTAGTCTGCGTTGGTATTTCCCCGAAGAGGAGAGGATGATGCAGTATAGTAGAGATAAGTATTTCCCTCAGTTAAGAACCAAGGTTATCAATCCAGTAGGAGAACCAAGCAAAATTATGTTAAAGCGCACCTGCACACACAAGCGCAAACACTTGCACCCAACGCAATAAGAGGGTTGTCAATCCTCTTAGCGGTTACTTGCAAGGATTAAATCTTATCGAGGTAAAAAGATAAACTAAAATACTAATTAAAATAAAAGTAAATAAATTGCAGCAAGGTATTTTTAGGTTTTTTATATGATAAAGATAGACCCGGGGGCCATAATTTTCACTAGAGGCTTCTCTCTTAAGCACATAAACATACGGTGGGTAAACAAATTACTGTTGGGCAATTGATAGAAAAGCAAATAATTATGATGAATTCATGACAATGATCATGTATATAGGCATCATGTCTGAGACAAGTAGACCAACTCCTGCCTGCATCTACTACTATTACTCCACTCATCGACCGCTATCCAGCATGCATCTAGAGTATTAAGTTAATGAAAACAGAGTAACGCCTTAACCAAGATGACATGATGTAGAGAAGCAAATTCAAGCAATATGAATAAATCCCATCTTTTTATCCTTAATGGCAACAATACAAATACGTGTCATGTCCCCTTCTGTCACTGGGATTGAGCACCGCAAGATTGAACCCATCACAAAGCACCTCTCCCATTGCAAGATAAATCAATCTAGTAGGCCAAACTAAACCGATAGATCGGAGAGAAATACAAAGCTATAACAATCATGCATAAAAGAGTTCAGAGAAGACTCAAATATTTCTCATGAATAATCTGATCATAAACTCACAATTCATCGGATCCCAACAAACACACCGCAAAAGAAGATTACATCGGATAGAACTCCAAGAACATCAAGGAGAACATGGTATTGAAGATCAAAGAGAGAGAAGAAGCCATCTAGATACTAGCTATGGACCCGTAGGTCTGTGGTAAACTACTCACACATCATTGGAAGGGCAGCAAGGTTGATGTAGAAGCCCTCTGTGATCGATTCCCCCTCCAGCAGAGTACCGGAAAAGGCCTCCAGATGGGATCGCGGAAGAATAGAGGCTTGTGGCGGCGGAAAGGTTTTCTCTTCTGGCTCTCTGGGGGTTTCCCAATATTTGTGAATTTATAGAAGTGGAATTAGGTCAAACGGAGTCACGTGGGCCCCACAAGGCAACACGGCGCGCCCCCCCTGGGGCGCGCCCTGTTGCCTTGTGAAGCCTCCGTGAGGCTTCTGGCCTCCTCCCGAAGCTTCCAAGGTTTCTTTTGTCTAGAAAAAAATCTCCAAAAAGTTTCATGGCATTTGGACTTCATTTGGTATTGTTTCTCTGAAAAGCCAAAAACATGCAGAAAACAGCAACTGGCACTGGGCACTAGGTTAATAGGTTAGTCCCAAAAAATGATATATAATTGCATATAAAAACATCCAAGATTGATACTATAATAGCATGGAATAATCAAAAATTATAGATACGTTGGAGACGTATCAAGTGACACTTCCGTAGGATTTGTTCCTGTTCATGCTCAGGTACACAACGTCTAATAATACCATCTACTCCTTTATATAAATGTGGGTCATCCCAAAAGTAATGTCTTAAATTAAAGAAGAACTTTTTCTTTTGTTGGTATGTGAAACTAGGTGGTATATATTTAGCAACAATGTAGTTAGCATAGTCTGCATACCAAGGAGTATTACGAGAATTCCTCTATTTTAGCTTAATATATTCTTTAAGGCAGTAGGAGCCTTTCCTACTGTCATTGGCCCCTAAAAAAGGAGTATTACGAGAAGCATTTATCACAGCTAATTGTTCATCAGGAAAATCATCATTAATAGGAAGTGGGTCATCAAGAACATTTTCCATTCTAGACAAATTATCTGCTATGGGATTCTCAGCTCCCTTTCTATCAACAATATGCAAATCAAACTCTTGTAATAACAGAACCCACCTAATAAGTCTAGGTTTAGCATCTTTCTTTTCCATAAGATATTTAATAGGAGCATGATCAGTGTGAATAGTAACTTTGGAATCAACAATATAAGATCTGAATTTATCACATGCAAACACAACTGCTAAAAATTCTTTCTCAGTAGTGGCATAATTTCTTTGAGCACTGTCTAGAGTTTTACTAGCATAATGGATAACATTGAATTTCTTATCAACTCTTTGACCTAGAACAGCACCAACAGCATAATCACTAGCATCACACATAATTTCAAAGGGTAGGTTCCAATCAGGTGGTTGAACAATAGGTACAGAAATTAAGGCTTTCTTAAGTATTTTAAAGGCTTCTACACAATCATCATCAAAAACAAATGGAACATCTTTTTGCAAAATATTAGTAAGAGGCCTAGAAATTTTAGAGAAGTCTTTTATAAACCTTCTATAGAAACTAGCATGACCAAGGAAACTTCTTATACCTTTGATATCTTTAGGACATGGCATTTTCTCAATTGTATCAACTTTAGCTTTATCAACTTCAATACCTTCGTTTACCATAAAGTGGCACTTCTCCCAGTTCAAAACAAGATTAGTTTCTTCACATCTCTGCAAAACTCGATCAAGGTTGCTCAAGCAATCATCAAAAGAAGTTCCGTAAACGGAGAAATCATCCATGAAAACCTCAACAATCTTTTCACAAAAGTCAGAGAATATAGCAGTCATACATCTTTGAAAGGTAGCAGGTGCATTACATAAACCAAAAGGCATACGACGATAAGCATAAGTTCCAAAAGGACAAGTAAATGTGGTTTTCTCTTAATCTTCTGGTGATACAGGTATTTGAGAGAAACCGGAATATCCATCTAGGAAACAAAAGTGTGTATGCTTAGATAGTCTTTCTAACATTTGATCAATAAAAGGCAAAGGGTAATGATCTTTCCTAGTAGCTTTATTTAATTTCCTGAAATCAATTGCCATCCTATAGCCAGTTACAATTCTTTGTGGAATGAGTTCATTTTTATCATTAGGAACAACGGTAATACCTCCTTTCTTAGGAACACAATGAACAAGACTTACCCATCTCCTATCAGCTATGGGATAAATTATACCTGCCTCTAGAAGTTTTAATATTTCAGTCCTTACCACATCCTTCATTTTAGGATTCAACCTTCTTTGATGATCAACAACTGCTTTAGCATCTGGCTCCATATGAATTTTATGCTGACATAGAGTGGGACTAATGCCCTTAAGATCATCAAGAGTATATCCAATAGCAGCATGGTGCTTCCTCAGAGTTTTAAGTAATCTCTTTTCTTCATGCTCTAAAAGGTTAGCACTAATAATAACAGGATATATCTTCTTTTCATCAAGATAAGCATATTTAAGTGTATCAGGAAGTTTCTTTAATTCAAACACAGGATCACCCTTGGGTGGTAGAGGATTTCCCAAGGTTTCAACAGGCAAATTATGTTTAAGAATAGGTGCTTGTTTGAAGAACAACTCATCTATTTCATTTCTTTCATTCATATGCATATCATTCTCATGGTCTAGCAAATATTGTTCTAAAGGATCAGTAGGAGGCACAGCAATAGAAGCAAGACCAATAATTTCATATTTATTGGGTAATTCTTTATCATCACTAATGTGGCACAAACTAGCAAGGTGCTAATTCGTGCGTTTAGATGGTCCGATCTTTCACGGTGATGCTTGATCAACAGTTCGTCCGCCTGTTCCTCCTCGCAACCTCCAAGAATAATTTCCACCCGCGTACGAAAATACACGAATAAAAATAATGATCCCCTTGGATCAGCACGTAGGCGTCGATGTGATCATCAACCCTTCATCGCTAGCAAATTTCCACGATGGGAAAATCACAGATGATACACAAGATATGGTCGCCCAAAACATGGACGTTTTACTGTGTTGTTCATAACTCACGAAAAAACTTCCAAACTAAAAATACACGGGCAATGCCCTTGGCTGTTATATAGTTGACCCTTGCGCTAAGATTAAACTATGACTTATCCCACCCCCTTCTCATGGTACAAGTTGTACCAAAGTTAAAAGGACTCAATAAAAAAGATTAGAATATTTGGAAAGGAAAAACTCCTACGTAACATATCTAGGAGGCGTCCTAAAGTTTGGAACCACCTTGTCACGTGCATGATCTTTTATCTCTTGTTTCCTCCTTTGATGCACATCTATTAGTTGGCAAGATTTTAACTGTTGTTTGAAATTGATACACATGTGATCATTTGCCTTATCGCGCCATGCCGATCCTCCCCAACATCCTGTTTTTCTCTGGACCGAGTTTGGTAGTACAACTCTAGATTGCATGCGTACAGGACCATGCACTAACGTGTCAGCCCTATTTCTTGAACCTAATGCATGCATCACATACTTGGCATCAGGTCTGCTAATAACAAAACCGATCCTCGGTCCACATAGTTGACGCACACGACCATCATTTCCTTGATGAAATCTGTCCATATGCACAACATTATTTTTCACAACTTTTTCATAGTTTGACTCCTTAACTGGCTCAGCATCAGTATCATCAACAATCGACGTTGTCATGCCCGTATCAACCAGGTTGTCTACAAAACTTAGAGAAATTAAATTCATGAGATATATCACCAAACTTAACTCTAACTTTCTCTTTAACACAATCAATTTCAGCATTAACAGTATTCAAGAAGGGTCTACCGAATATAATGGGACAAAAAATATCTTGTTGTGAACCAAGTACTAAGAAATCAGTAGGATATTTGATCTTACCACACAAGACTTCAACATCTCTAACAATCTCAAGTGGAGTAATAGTATCTCTGTTTGCAAGCTTAATAGTAATATCAATATCTTCAATCTCAACAGGTGCAATATCATTCATTACTTCTTGATATAAATAAAACGGAATAGCACTCACACTAGCACCGAAATCACATAAACCATGATAGCAATGATCTCCAATCTTAATAGAAACAACAGGCATGCCAACTACGGGCTTGTTCTTATCTAGCATATCTCTTTCATTTCTAACAGGTTTAGCAATTCTAGCAGCCTCATCACAAAAGTAAATAACATGTAAATTGCAATACTAGGTTCAACTTTAATTTGTTCAGAAGGTCTAGGTGTTCTTGTATTACTTTTATTAACCGCAGTTGAAGCTTTAGCATGTTCCTTAATCCTAACAGGGAAAGGAGGTTTCTCAATATAAGCAGTAGGCACAACTGGATCAACATGGTAAACAATTGTTTCTTCTTTAACACTAATAGGTTCTTCATTTAATTCAATAGGTGGATGATATTTGAACCATTTCTCCTTAGGGAGATCAACATGAGCAGCAAAAGATTCACAAAAGGTAGATACTATCTCACAGTCAAGTCCATATTTAGTACTAAACTTATGAAAAGCATCAGTTTCCATAAAAGATTTAACACAATCAAACTCAAGATTTATACCTGACTCTTTACCTTTGTCGACTTCCCAATCTTCAGAGTTATGTTTAATTCTTTCCAGAAGATCCCATTTGAATTCAATAGTCATCTTCATAAAGGAACCAGTAGAAGAAGTACCGAGCATGGATTGATCATTATGAGAAAGCCGAGCATAAAAGTTTTGAATAATTATTTCTCTTGAGAGCTCAAGATTGGGGCATGTATGCAACATATACTTAAGCCTCCCCCAAGCTTGAGCGATCCTTTCTCCTTCACGAGGCCAAAAATTATATATATAATTCCGATCACGATGAACCAAATGCACAGGATAAAATTTCTGGTGAAATTCCAGCTTCAACAGGTTCCAATCCCATGTTCCAATATCATCACATAGCCTATACCAAGTCAATGCCTTTCCCTCCAAAGATAAAGGGAATACCTTCTTATTAACTCCATCTCCGGATAGACCTGCAAGCTTAAACAATCCACAAATTTCATCCACATATATCATGTGCACATCAGGATGCACCGTTCCATCTCCTGCATAAGGATTAGCTAGCAGTTTCTCTATCATACCCGAAGGAATTTCATAATAAATATTTTCAGTGGGTTCAGTAGGTTGAGGGGCAACTCTCAATGCTTCCTGTCGAGGTGAAGATACCCCGAACAAACCCCTCAAAGGATTACTTTCCATAGTGACAAGTGACAGTAAATTTCAGCACGTAATATAAATGTTTCCTTACCAAATTCCACTCACCAAAGGCGCTTCACTCCCTGGCAACGGCGCCAGAAAAGAGTCTTGATGAACCACAAGTATAGGGGATCAATCGTAGTCCTTTCGATAAGTAAGAGTGTCGAACCCAACGAGGAGCAGAAGGAAATGACAAGCGGTTTTCAGCAATGTATTCTCTGCAAGCACTGAAATTATCGGTAACAGATAGTTTTGATAGCAAGATAATTTGTAACAAGTAACAAGTATAATAAAGTGCAGCAAGGTGGCCCAATCCTTTTTATAGCAAAGGACAAGCCGGAACGAACTCATATAATAAGCAAAGCATTCTCGAGGACACATGGGAATTTCATCTAGTCACTTTCATCATGTTTGTTTGATTCGCGTTCGCTACTTTGATAATTTGATATGTGGGTGGATCGGTGCTTGGGTGCTGTTCTTACTTGAACAAGCCTCCCACTCATGATTACCCCCTCTCGCAAGCATCCACAACTATGAAAGAAGAATTAAGATAAATCTAACCATAGCATGAAACATATGGATCCAAATCAGCCCCTTACGGAATAGCGCATAAACTAGGGTTTAAGCTTATGTCACTCTAGCAACCCATCATCTAATTACTACTCCACAATGCCTTCCCTTAGGCCCAAAGATGGTGAAGTGTCATGTAGTCGACGTTCACACGACACCACTAAAGGAAGCAACAACATACATATCATCAAAATATCGAACGAATACCAAATTCACATGATTACTTATGACAAGACTTCTCCCATGTCCTCAATAACAAAAGTAACTACTCACAAATCATATTCATGTTCAAGATCAGAGTGGTATTTGCTACTTGTAGACTGCGTTGGTATTTCCCCGAAGAGGAGAGGATGATGCAGTATAGTAGAGATAAGTATTTCCCTCAGTTAAGAACCAAGGTTATCAATAAAGTAGGAGAACCAAGCAAAATCCCGTTAAGCGCACCTGCACACACAAAAGCAAACACTGGCACCCAACGCAAATAAGAGGGTTGTCAATCCTCTTAGCGGTTATTTGCAAGGATTAATTCTGATAGTGGTAGATAGATAAACTAAAATAAAAATTAAATAAATTGCAGCAAGGTATTTTTGATTTTAATATATGATAAAAGTAGACCCGGGGGCCATAGTTTTCACTAGAGGCTTCTCTCTCGAATGCATAGCATGTGGTGGCTAAACAAATTACTGTTGGGCAATTGATAGAAAAGCAAATAATTATGACGGATTCATGGCAATGATCATGTATATAGGCATCACGTCCGAGACAAGTAGACCGACTCCTGCCTGCATCTACTACTATTACTCCACCCATCGACCGCTATCCAGCATGCATCTAGGGTATTAAGTATGAAACAGAGTAACGCCTTAAGCAAGATGACATGATGTAGACAAAGTAAACTCAAGCAATATGATTAAACCCCGTCTTTTTATCCTTAATGGCAACAATACAAATATGTGTCATGTCCCCTTCTGTCACTGGGATTGAGAACCGCAAGATTGAACCCATCACAAAGCACCTCTCCCATTGCAAGATAAATCAATCTAGTAGGCCAAACCAAATCGATAGATTGGAGAGAAATACAAAGCTATAATAATCATGCATAAAAGAGTTCAGAGAAGGCTCAAATATTTCTCATGAATAATCTAATCATAAACTCACAATTCATCGAATCCCAACAAACACACCGCAAAAGAAGATTACATCGGATAGAACTCCAAGAACATCGAGGAGAACATGGTATTGAAGATCAAAGAGAGAGAATAAGCCATCTAGCTACTAGCTATGGACCCATAGGTCTGTGGTAAACTACTCACACATCATCGGAAGGGCAGCAAGGTTGATGTAGAAGCCCTCCGTGATCAATTCCCCCTCCGGCAGAGTACCGGAAAAGGCCTCCAGATGGGATCGCGGAAGAACAGAGGCTTGCGGTGGCGTAAAAGTTATTCGGGGTGGCTCTCTATTGGTTTCCCAATATTTGAGAATTTATAGAAGTGGATTAGATCAAACGGAGCCACGAGGGCCCCACAAGGCATCAGGGCGCGCCACCCCCTAGGGCCGCGTCCTGTTGCCTTGTGGAGGCTTCGTGAACCTTCTGGCCTCCTCTCCAAGTCTCCAGGGTCTCTTTTATCCAGAAAAAATCTCCAAAAAGTTTTGTGGCATTTGGACTTCGTTTGGTACTGATTTCCTGAAAAACCAAAAACAAGCAGAAAACAGCAACTGGCACTGGGCACTAGGTTAATAGGTTAGTCATAAAAATGATATATAATTGCATATACAAACATCCAAGATTGATACTATAATAGCATGGAACAATCAAAAATTATAGATACGTTGGAGACATATCAAGCATCCCCAAGCTTCATTCCTGCTCGTCCTCGAGTAGGTAAATGATAAAAACAAATTTTTTGATGTGGAATGCTACCTAACATGTTTCATCATGTAATCTTTCTCTTACGGTATGAATAATAAGATCCGAATGATTCAAAGCAATATTATATAGTTTGACATAAAGACATCAATACTCAGGCATACTAATAAATAATCATGTCTTTCAAGATAAAAATGCTAAAGAACGTTATCCCTAAAAAATCATATAATCATGTCATGCTCCATCTTCTTAACACAAAATATTTATCATGCACTACCCCGATGACAAGCCGAGCAATTGGTTCATACTTTTTAACGCACTTCAGCTTTTTCAACCCCCACGCAATACATGAGCGCAAGCCATGGATATAGCACTATGGGTGGAATAGAATGTGGTGGTAGAGATCAATAAGGGGAAGTCGAAAATAAGAAGATAGTCTCACATCAACTAGGCTAATCAATGGGCTATGGAGATGCCCATCAATTGATGTCAATGCGAGGAGTAGGGATTGCCATGCAACGGATGCACTAAGAGCTATAAGTGTATGAAAGCTCAACATGAAAACTAAGTGGGTGTGCATCCAACTTGCTTGCTCATGAAGACCTCGGGCATTTGAGGAAGCCCATCATCGGAATATACAAGCCAAGTTCTATAATGAAAAATTCCCACTAGTATATGAAAGTGACAAAATAGGAGACTCTCTATATGAAAAACATGGTGCTACTCTGAAGCACAAGTGTGGAAAAAAGATAGTAACATTGCCCCTTCTCTCTTTTTCTCTCATTCATTTTTTTCGTGTGCTCTTTTTGGCCTCTTTTTTTCGTCCGGAGTCTCATCCCGACTTGTGGGGGAATCATGGTCTCCATCATCCTTTCCTCACTGGGACAATGCTATAATAATGATGATCATCACACTTTTATTTACTTAGAACTCAAAATTACAACTCGATAGTAGAACAAATATATGACTCTATATGAATGCCTCTGGCAGTGTACCAAGATGTGGAATGATACTAGCGTAACATGTATAAAAATGATGAACGGTGGCTGAGCCACAAATACTATGTCAGCTATATGATCATGCAAAGCAATATGACAATGATGATGTGTGTCATAAAAACGGAACGATGGAAGTTGCATGGCAATATATCTCGGAATGGCTATGGAAATGCCATGATAGGTAGGTATGGTGGCTGTTTTGAGGAAGATATAAGGAGGCTTATGTGTGATAGAGCATATCATATCATGGGGTTTGGATGCACCGGCGAAGTTTGCACCAACTCTCGATGTGAGAAAGGGCAATGCACGGTACTGAAGAGGCTAGCAAATTGCGGAAGGGTGAGAGTGCGTATAATCCATGGACTCACATTAGTCATAAAGAACTCACATACTTATTATTAAAGTTTATTAGCCCTCGAAGCAAAGTACTACTTCGCATGCCCCTGGGGGGGAGGTTGGTAGGAGTTAACCATCGCGCGCCCCCAACCGCCACACAAAGGAAGACAATCAATAATAAATCATGCTACAACTTCATAGCATAACGACAGATCATACGTGCATGCTTCGGGAATCACAAACCTTAACACCAATATTCTTACTAAACCACAATTATCTACTAGTACCTCCCACATATTACCATCTTAATATCGCAAAATTATTGCAAGGAATCAAACTTATCATATTCAGTAATCCACATGAAAGTTTTTATTATATCCCTCTTGAATACCTATCATATCAGGACCAAATTCATAACCCGTACATATTACCATTGCTAATCATGAGACTCTCAAAAGATATAAGTGAAGCATGAGAGTGCAACTATTTCTTTAAAATATAACCATCGCCGTGCTCTAAAAGATATAAGTGAAGCACTAGAGCCACTGCCTAGCTCAAAAGATATAAGTGAAGCACATAGAGTATTCTAACAAATCACGAATAATGTGTGTCCCTCTCAAAAAGGTGTATTCAAAAAACATGATTGTGACAAACTAAAAAGCAAACAAAAGCAAACAAATTATATCATAAGACGCTCCAAGTAAAACACATATCATGTGATGAATAAAAATATAGCTCCAAGTGAGTTACCGATAGATTGTAGACGAAAGAGGGGATGCCTTCCGGGGCATCCCCAAGCTTAGACGCTTGAGTCTTCCTTGAATATTACCTTGGGGTGCCTTGGGCATCCCCAAGCTTAGGCTCTTGCCGCTCCTTATTCCTTTATCCATCGTAGTCTCACCCAAAACTTGAAAACTTCAGCACACAAAACTCAACAGAAACCTCGTGAGATCCGTTAGTATAACAAACAAATCTTAAACTTTAGGTACTGTTGTAAATTGATTCATATTTAATATTGGCATAATGCTACTGTACTCCAACTTCTCCATGACTCATACCCCCCGATACGATCCATAGATTCATAAAAATAAGAAAGCTATGCAACAAAAACAGAATCTGTCTAAAACAGAACAGTCTGTAAAGATCTATTTAGAAGCTATACTTATGTAACTTCAAAAATTCTGAAACATTAGGACAACATAAACAATTCATATACCAATACTGTGTACAAATTTCAGATTTTTCTGACGCTCCAGTACAGAATCAAAATTCAAATACTGGACGCAAAACTTTTTGTTTTCCAAACAGCATCAATTATACTATCATCCAAATCATCCCAAAGGCATTACTTGGCACAAACACTAATTAAAAGATAAAAACACAATAATAATAAAGGCTATAATTTTGTAAACACACAAAAACAGAAAAGAAAAGTATTGGGTTGTCTCCCAACAAGCTCTTTCTTTACAGCCATTAAGATAGGCTTTGAAATTTCAACGATGCTCACATAAAAGATAATAATTGAAACACAAAGAGAGCATCAGAAAACATGTGACAAACACATTTAAGTCTAACATACTTCCTATACGTAGGCATTTTATAGGAATTTTTTTTATCAAGACAAAAAGTATCTAGCATGTGCAAGGAAGAAGAACGAAGCATTAACAATTTGAACTTCAAGAGAGGTAATTGAGTAACATGAAAATTTCTACAACCATATTTTCCTCTCTCATAATAATTACATGTAGGATCATAGTCAAATTCAACAATATAGCTATCATATAAAATATTCTCTTCAAGATCCACATGCATAAAAGTTTTATAATCTTCCACGATAGTGGGATTAACATCAACTAAAGTCATGGCCTCTCCAAACCCACTTTTATCAAAAATTTCATAAGATTGAACACTCTCCAAAGTAGTGGGATCATTATTACCTAAAGTTAACGCTCTTCCAAACCCACTTTTAATAGTATTGCAAATATTATTACCAATAACATATTCATCATGAGGCTTAAATAAATTTTCAAGATCATAAGAAGCATTATCACCCCAATCATGATCATTGCAATAAGTAGTGGACATAACAAAATTTTCATCCCAAAGCTTATAGCTTTGCATATAATTAGCACAATTAACATTAATAGAATTTATAATAACATCATTGTAATCATGCTTTTCATTCAAGGAGCTATCAAGTATGGGTGCTATAGCAATAATTTCATTTTTAATATAAGGAACTATAGCAAGTTCATCTCTATAAGCATCATTAATATTGACATCATGGCCATAAGAATAGCAAGCATCACATTCATCAACAAGGGATATTTCAATCGAATCAACGGAATCATAATTATCTATGGATTCATGCATATCATTATTTTCTTCCAAAGCAGCAGACATTCTCCCAATGAATTCACTAACATAGGTATTGGAAGCATAGTTTTCATCACAATATTTATGTATGGCAAAATTTTCAGATTTGTAGAGAGTAATATCATACTTTTCAATCAAAGAAGCAACTTCATGGGCACCCTTAAAAGCAACAAATTCTTCAATTTGTTCGATATCATAATAGCTATAAACACCCTTGGCATAAGAAGATAAGATTTCATTATCATTAAACTCACATAGGTAGGGAAGGCGTTTTTTAGGGTTCTCAGAGCAACAAGTAAAATCATGAATTTCACATAGATTCCAATCATAGCATAGCAAACAATTTATTTGATTCCATAAGAGTCTCCCTTTTTTAGACAAACGGTGACGCACAAAATGAGCATGCTCATCTAATGATTTTCCCTCAACTAAACTAGTTGGGGTTTTAGCACGAGCACAAATGGATCGAGATGATCCAAGTAGAAAACTTTAAGGTGATCCATAGTGATCTTAAATTTTTGTTTTACTTTCTGTTTTTGTGTGTTGGCATGGCAATAAAAGCAAGCAAGCAAATGAAAATATTTCTGTGTTTTTGTAAAAAAATGTAGAAGTGGGGGAGATGAAAACGAGAGGCAGATGCAAATAAAAAGGAAAATAAAGTAAATGCAAGTGAATGGTAGTTTGTGCAAAGGTACTTGGTAATTTTGATGATGTCTCCCCGGCAACGGCGCCAGAAATTCTTCCTGCTACTTGTAGACTGCGTTGGTATTTCCCCGAAGAGGAGAGGATGATGCAGTATAGTAGAGATAAGTATTTCCCTTGGTTAAGAACCAAGGTTATCAATCTAGTAGGAGAACCAAGCAAAATCTCGTTAAGCGCACCTGCACACACAAAAGCAAACACTTGCACCCAACGTAAATAAGAGGGTTGTCAATCCTCTTAGCGGTTATTTGCAAGGATTAATTCTAATAGTGGTAGATAGATAAACTAAAATATTAAATAAAATAAAAGTAAATAAATTGCAGCAAGGTATTTTTGATTTTAATATATGATAAAAGTAGACCCGGGGGCCATAGTTTTCACTAGAGGCTTCTCTCTCGAACGCATAGCATACGGTGGGTAAACAAATTACTGTTGGGCAATTGATAGAAAAGCAAATAATTATGATGGATTCATGGCAATGATCATGTATATAGGCATCACGTCCGAGACAAAGTAGACCGACTCCTGCCTGCATCTACTACTATTACTCCACCCATCGACCGCTATCCAGCATGCATCTAGGGTATTAAGTGTCGGGGCCGGTTTTTCGGGACACAATATCCCAACAAATGACCCCTCGTGTCGTCACCAGCCCCAGTATTAGGTGGACACGCCCTTGTTACAGATTACCAAGCAATTACAAGAATTGGGTACAAGACCATAAAGGTGTAATGATAAAACAATGATTTCTAGTGACGGGTGACGGAAGCGACTCGTGGTTCTCCAACGTCGATGGGGCTGCATTCCCACAGGAACAGCTAACCCGGATAACTCCTATTCCGCGTGGCTGCTATCTCCAATTCCTAGGTTGCGGGGTGTGCCTTCGTAGTGCTCTTCTCCTAATCGTGATCTGGCCAAGACAATAGCCAGGGACAAGCCAGTGAGTACGTTTGAATGTACTCGCAAACATTATGAACAAAAGATATACCAAAGGCATATGTTCATGGTGGATTAAATTATATGCATATGGTGACCGAAATTAAAGCATGGTATGATAAATATTAATACGATGCAGATGAATAAATATTTTATTTTAGTGATAAACCAAGAAAATAAAATGGAACATCGGGCGTTGGACCGCCCGAGGAATTCCAAGAAAAATGCCAAACGGGTGTCTGAATGCGACGCCTTGAGAGGTCTTGAAAAGAAATGCCAAACGGGTGTGTAAATGCGACGCCTCGAGAGGTCTTGAAAAGAAATGCCAAACAGGTGTCTAAATGCGACGCCTCGAGAGGTCTTAAAAAGGAATGAGTATCCAGGTGGGTTAACCATCCCAAGTGATACTCAGAAAAGAAAATAGAACCGAGGATCCAGGTGGATTAACCATCCCAAGTGATACTCAGAAAAGAAAATAAAATTGAGTATCCAGGTGGATTAACCATCCCAAGTGATACTCAGAAAAGAAAAGAAAATTGAGGATCCAGGTGGATTAACCATCCCAAGTGATACTCAGAAAATAAAATAAAATTGAGTATCCAGGTGGATTAACCATCCCAAGTGATACTCAGAAAAGAAAATAAAATTGAGTATCCAGGTGGATTAACCATCCCAAGTGATACTCAAGGTTGCACATAGAAGAAAAAGGTTAGTCCACAATAATATTCATGTTAACAATAATATTCATGCTGGCATCAGTGGTGATAATATTTATCCTGCAAAAATGAATCATGCTCAATTTTAATTATTTCCTCCGAAGACCGACACTAAGACCGACACTTGACCAACCCAGACTGTAGTCCTTAACCGTGGACACGGCTATTCGAATAGGTTTTAAAACTCTGCAGAGAGTGTACTCTTTACCCACAAGTAAAGGATTTCTTTAGTCAACCCCGAGATGCTGACTAATTCCGAGTACGATCTTTGGGTTGAAAACACACCTAACCAGCACACACCAGATTAACTTTCCGGATGCCAGGAATCACCCAAAGCATCATTCAAGAAAAACTCTAAGACGGGGAGACCATCATCTCGAATAGCATGGGGTCACTATTTATAACGCATGGATTACAAGGGGTGCCCCCCTCTCGGCCCAGCCAGATACACCCATGCCCCCTGACCAGGTGGCATGCCTACCAGAGGCCTCTGGTATCTTCCACCATGGCCTCTCTGTATGGTGTGTGCAATGAAAGGGGTTAACAACTTACTGAACCGTACCCTACCTGTGGCAGGGACAAGTGGCAGTACAAAACAAGTATGGGGGTTACCGGAACAAGACTCGATCTACGGTTGACTCAGGAGGTTTAAGTTTTCCTGCAGTGGTTAGCACAATATATTTCCTTGGGAGTACCCAACAGGGTCACCACCTGGCATGTCCCAACATGCCCTCACTGATCATTCTCGTCACCACGAGATTTCAGTCTCACGGTCACTTTTCTCGTGACTGATTCTTTCCTGCAGATTAGTCCGGACCAACATAGGCATATGTGACATGTGAAAATAACCATACTCACTCATACTTCATGTTTAAATGAAGATAAAATATTTTCAAGGGATCATGCATGTATAACTAGCAATATGCAAATTTTATTTGAATTCAACATATTCATAATTCAATTATTCTTGCAAACAAACAACTATGCATTCACCATATCAAGTGTTCAAGATGCTTGCCTTGAGCATGCAGAAAGATTGGGTGCACTCCAAAACTTTGAAAATTTTATCTTCCCTCCATTTTCCTATTTTCAAAATATTGAAATCACCACATAGACTTAAAATAGTACAAAAAAGTTATTTGGAAATTTTTGAAATAAATACTAAAATAAACTAGAGAAAAAAATAAAGAATTTCAGAAAAAGAATCAAATGATTTGGAGTTCATATGATTTTCCTAGGGAATTTTTAAGCTGAAATAGATGAAGAAATGGACTATTTAATAGATCCAATAGAAACAAAGCTTAGGAAAAATGTTAAAGCTACTCTAATGGGCAGAGCATGAATTTAGGAGTAAGCAGAAATTTGAATCATCAAATTTGGTTTTGAAACGACTACTGTAGGATTATTTGAAACCTGCTGGAAAAGAAAAAAAGGAAAGGCATCAACCTGATGGGCAGCAGCGCGCCCTGGGCGTGGTTTAGCCGCATGGCGCCACTTGGCCAGGCCCAGTCGCTCGGCCACGCGGGAGGGCTGCCGACATCGAAGGCGTATTCGCGCGTATATGTTTTCCCTGCTCGAAGACGGCTTCGAGGGAGCCCATCTCCACTTACAGGCGGCTCGGTGCGTCTAGGGTCACTAACAGTGGGCCCCACCTGGCCCACTGGTCAGGTTTGACCGCGGTCCACCCCGCCTTCTCCTCTGGCCGAACGGAGGCGGCACTCCGGCGGGGCTCACCGGCGAACGGCGGCGCCGTTCGGGAGGCTGAGGCCACCCACGAGCTCAGGAGACCCTGGCGATCCTCCCGGTACCCGTCTTGGCCTCCGGGGTGGACGAAGTCGCCGGCGGCGAGGTTCTCCCGAGAACTCCGGCGGGGCCAAATTGGGGCTTTTGCCCACGGCTTATCTCCGGTGGAATTGGCGAGCGGAATGGATCAGCGGGTGCTCCTGGAGGCTAGTGGTGAAAAAAATGGGGAGGGGGAGGCACTGGAGAGGTGGGAATCATCTGGACAGTGGCGGCGGATGCCTTGGTCGGAAACGGAGGAGACGACCGTTCTAGGTCGTTCCGCTGCTCGGGGAGGTGTCTAGGGGAGGGAGGGATGATCTGGTGCAGCAAGGCGAGCTCAGGGAGGCTTTATAGGCGGGGGAGGGTCGGTTCCCGTGGCTTCACGAAGAAGGTACGACCGTGGGCGGCCATTAATGGCGCCGTTGAGGTGGTTGTGGTCGGTGGCCGTGGTCGGCGTGACCGTTACGCGGTCGGCGAGCTGCGGATGAGGTCTGGCCGTTGGCAATTAAGGCGAGGCGGCTCTGGCAGAGATGTGGCGGGGCGGGACTCGTCGGGCGGCGCTCTGGTCGGTGAGAGGCGGCGCTAGAGGCCAAGGCGAGGCACGTTTGGGCGGCTGGGCGGTCGGGTGGACCTCTCTGGTGATCAAGACAAGCAGGGGGAAGGCAGCACGGGGAGGCAGAGCTCGGGCGCTGGCGGGTGCGGCACGGGCGCTCTGGCCACGTCCAGAGCACGCACGCAGTGTGCTCGACCAAATGCCAGGTCATGCTAGGGAGTTCTGATGCTAGTGCCACTATCCAGAGTTATGATCTAGGGTATGGTAGAGCTAATGGACATGGTGGTTTGGTCATATGCTCAAGTGCCCAATGCATGTTCATTAGCTTGCAGATTTCTGCCATGCACATGAGCTGCTTGATGAAATGCTAGGGCTACCTAGGGATCTTTTCTGGGGTTGGAATTTGGCAGGATGATGTCTCCTTGTATGATAGTGATTATGGTGAGGTTAGTTTGGCAAAAAGAAAAACTTGCTAGTGCAAATTTGGAAGAATTTCAGTTCTGGACCAGATTTTGAGGGAATTATTTGGAGGTCTTCCAAGATGCAAATGGAGTTGATCTTCTGGACTTAAGGGTTTGGTTGGAAGGACTATAAGTGGGAAAAATTTCAGAATTGTTTGATGCGGGAAAATTAGGGTTGCAGTTATAACCTAGGAATGGGATAGAATTGGAAAGAGGATGTTTTGCTCAAAATTTACAAAATACCTAGTTGGGTTTTTGCATAAAAGTGATCTATAGGCATCATATGACCCCTCATAATTTTTGTGGAATTTTAAAAGAATTATTTGAAATAGTTGTAGTGCAACAGAAGCATTTCAAAGATTGAAAATGCTATTAAAAGAATTATTTTGGGGCAAATTTTATTATGAAAATATTTCCTACTGTTATTTGAAAATATAAATGAAATGATTTAAGAAACTACCAAGGCCCACAATATTTTTCCAAAATTTCTATATGGAGGGAAGAATTTTAGAAAACCAAAAAACAGAAAATACTCTGAAATTAATAAAAGACCTAATATAATTCAAAATTTTATTTCTGGCCAAATTTTACTTAGTAAAAACATGCTTAAATTTTTGGGGTGTTACAAACTCTACCCCCCTTATGAAAATCTCGTCCTCGAGATTTATTAAGGTGGTCATCAGAATTGGGGCCACCTTTTCGAGGAGATTTCTCTGAAATAATTATTTAAATAACCTATTTAGGAACGATTGATGCGGGGCTACTGGTAATTGGTGCAACTACAGTGAGGTACTGGTGCTGTGGTTTTACTGTATGACAAATTTGGAAAAAATAAATTTCTAATTCCAAATTTCGCTCACCGTACTCCAGTGCACAGTGTTCTCTCCGGCTGACAGGTGGACCCAGGGCCCACTGTCAGTCTCTTCTTCTTCCTCCGGCTCTCCTTTCTCCTCCCTCTCTCACGCGTTCTCCCGCACTTTCTCCTCCTGTGGCATCTAGCGCGTAGGGCATCTAGGGCCGTACCGCGATAGTGCATGGCGTGCTTGTCGCCGGCGCAGCGTGCACTCACCTCGCAGGCCAGTACCCTGTCGGCACTGCTCGCGGATTCGCCTCCGAACACCGGCGATCGAGCGACGAGCGGCGCTAGTGGACTTTGCTCACCGTGCACCGAGCTCGAGCTATAAAGACGACCGCGGTTTTTTCTTCCTTCTACCTCGCACCTCACCTCACTTCTTCTTCTTCTTCTTCTGGTTGCAGGACCTCGAGACGAGGCATTAATGGAGGACGTGATTCCAGAGCTGATCACAATCCACCTGCTTGTTCTGCTGGCGGCGTTGATTGGCTTCTCGCTGCTGCTGTGTGCGATGATCCTCGATGATCACCGTGATGCTGTTGCTCGAGTGGTGGCTCTCTGAGGCGGCGGTGATCATGGGGACTAGGCATTCGTGTTGGGTACGAGTGAGTGTTAGTGTGTCCTGCAGCAGGCTCCGTAGAAATAAAAACCCACGAGTTTTTCTTAGGAAAGACTGTGGTGTGGTGAGAGTGATCTAGTGGGCGAGGTGGTTAATTAGTTGCTAAGTGTGTGTGTGTGGTTTCTGTGCTTAGGGCATGTGGTAGAGTCGGTGTGGCTGTGAGCCGGATGTCGTGGTGGCACGCGAATTAAACCTATGTTGGAAAATCTTGCGATAATGGCCCTTAAGAAATTTTCTCTCCCAAGGGCGGATGAACTAAATGTAGATCACCACAATTAAATATTCATAGACAAACTGCAATCATATTAATGCATTCATGACATACGCCCTAAAATACATCACAAAGATTGCATCATGAAACAAGTGCTAGACACAGTAACAACCACTCTCTTGACTGCCTACGATTTGAAGGTGAGATCTAGAGGGTCTTGTGGAAGGGTTCACGGTGCTGGAGCACATTCTTCTTCCTCCAGAGGAAGTGGAGGAAGCAGACGAAGAACACGTCCTTCCTGAGTTGGCAGAGGTGGTCCGCCAATGGCGATCTGGGGATTCAGGACAGCAAGATAATGGAGATAGCCCATTAGTTGCTGGGTGAGATGCTCCTGGGCCATCACATACTGAATGAGATTGGCCAGAGCTGGATCTCTTTCTATACGTTCACAGCGGAACGTAGCTTCTGCTCCAAAAGTTGCGCGGTTTGGAAAATAGCAATATTTCCTTTCGCTGGCAGCGGGTACCGCGAAGCGGAGACGGGTAACTGCTTCATAAGCAGCAGCCTCAATGGCCATGCCTAAGGTTGGCATGGATCTCCCGATGAAGACAACATATGGAGGGCCTTGGTTTAAATCCTCTGGTGGGATGTGTACAACTGCCCAGTATTTCGAGGAACTAGGGGTGATCCTTGATTTGAACAATTCATACTGGGGTGGGTGGCTAGTACCAAGATTGTTGCGGGTGAAATCCCACAAAACCTTAACAAAACTACCAGGGCTTGCATCTGGGGTTCTCAGGTAGACTCCGGAGTGAGACATGGAGGGATGGATGAAAAAAAACAGTGCTCAAGGGTGATGATTGCTGGTGTGGAGTGGGATATGGCCGCTTATAAAGTACCTGAGTTAGGAAACATGAGGCGGCGCCGGTACGACTTGTGTATCGGCTCCGTCATGGGGCTGTCCAAGTCAAAGTCTCAGACCTCACTCCCTAAAAGGAATGTGATGTATTACTGTGCGTGTCGGTTAGGGGGTTTCGGCAGTCACGTCTAGAATTTACTCTGCCACCACACGCCAACAATTTACGCTAAATCACACATAGTACCATCAAAACAATGGTACACAAGTAATTTACAAATTTACTACGCCATACGACTGCTACTTCGAAAATACAGGGAAACCGGGCCACTAAGGCTCAACTACAAATCTGGTGGACTCAGTCCACCTCGTTGACATCTAGCCGGGCGGGTCTTGCAGATGTCGAAGCTTCTCTGTGAGCTTTGGTGTCAGAGTTGGCCGGGGTAGGATGGGGAGCTACAGGGCTGGGGTAGCGGTGATGTCCTTCGCAGGGTGTCGAGGTCACAGTCTCGTTGGAGTAGGTCTCCAAGAGACGACGGAGTTCCCCGGGGGAGGTGAAGGCATTGCCCGGGTGGATAACAGGAGCAGACCTTGGGGGCTCAACTGGCCTCCCAAGCAGCACTATCGGGGTGTCGGTGGCGGGTGCAACTTCACTTCTCACCGGGGTCAGGAGAGCGAACGTCCTGCGGGTCGTAATCAGATCAAGGGTGACCTGATCAAATAGTGCCTCTTGCGCTCTCAGGTAGCGCACCAGATGCACTAGAGCAGGATCCGTCTCATGGTCTCCGTTGGCGACTTGGGCCGGGCTACCATAGCCTTCACGACTAGGGTAGTAGTAGAAAGGACGAATGTTAACCCTCAACGATAAATGCCGGAGATTAACTACAGCCTCTCGGGCTGCAAGTTGGATGGCTTGGGGCTCGTCGGAGGTCGTCCTCTCAGTGAACCGGTAGGGGCATTCTGATGTGGTGCCCCTCCCGTAGATGTGCACCGTGGCCCAGAAGTGGTGGATGGCATCACTCGTGTGCTCTTGGTACACAACATACTCCGGGGGCTCCTCTATGCCAAAAGCTCGACGGGTGAGATTGGCGAGGATGACTACAAAGTCTCCAAGCTCAGCTGTGGTGGTCTCGTTGCGAACGAGGGGACCAGGCATCTTGGTGATTGGATATCGAACTGAGAGTGAGGTTGTGATGTGCTGAGTTGGGGCAAGGCTTCCTTTATAGGCCAGCAGAGTCTTCCATCACACGCTTGTGGATGGGACAACTCAGGTGTCGGCCACAGGCACACGGCCTATGGGCAGGGCTGATAGGTTGGGCACCGACTGTCAAAAGATGTCGGCTGGTCACTATGTAGGCTTTCGGATAGGATGGGCTTGTCTATGGACAGGAAAAGATTTGGACGGTGTGGAAATCTAGGGATAGCGACCAGGCTAAGATAGGATTAGCCAATGGTCAGCCTGGCTCTGATACCAAGGCTGTCGGGGCCGGTTTTCCGGGACACAATATCCAAGCAAATGACCCCTCGTGTCGTCACCAGCCCCAGGATTACTGTTACTGGTGGACACGTCCTTGTTACAGATTACCAAGCAATTACAAGAATTGGGTACAAGACCATAAAGGTCTAATGATACAACAATGATTTCTAGTGACGGGTGACGGAAGCGACTCGTGGTTCTCCAACGTCGATGGGGCTCCATTCCCACAGGAACAGCTGACCTGGATAACTCCTATTCTGCGTGGCTGCTATCTCCAATTCCTAGGTTGCGGGGTGTGCCTTCGTAGTGCTCTTCTCCTAATCGTGATCTGGCCAAGACAATAGCCAGGGACAAGCCAGTGAGTACGTTTGAATGTACTCGCAAACATTATGAACAAAAGATATACCAAAGGCATATGTTCATGGTGGATTAAATTATATGCATATGCTGAACGAAATTAAAGCATGGTATGATAAATATTAATACGGTGCGAATGAATAAATATTTTATTTTAGTGATAAACCAAGAAAATAAAATGGAACATCGGGCGTGATACGTCTCCAACGTATCTATAATTTTTGATTGTTCCATGCTATTACAGTATCAATCTTGGATGTTTTTATATGCAATTGTATGCAATTATATATCATTTTTTGGGACTATCCTATTAACCTAGTGCACAGTGCCAGTTGCTGTTTTCTGCATGTTTTTGGCTTTTCAGAGAAACAGTACCAAATGAAGTCCAAATGCCACGAAACTTTTTGGAGATTTTTTTCTGGACAAAAGAAACCTTGGAAGCTTCGGGAGGAGGCCAGAAGACTCACGGAGGCTTCACAAGGCACCAGGGCGCGCCCCGGGGGGCGCCGTGCTACCTTGTGGGGCCCACGTGACTCCGTTTGACCTAATTCCACTTCTATAAATTCACAAATATTAGGAAACCCCTAGAGAGCCAGAAGAAAAAACCTTTCCGCCGCCGCAAGCCTCTGTTTTTCCGCGATCCCATCTGGAGGCCTTTTCCGGTACTCTGCCGGAGGGGGAATCGATCATGGAGGGCTTCTACATCAACCTTGTTGCCCTACCGATGATGTGTGAGTAGTTTACGACAGACCTACGGGTCCATAGCTAGTAGCTAGATGGCTTCTTCTCTCTCTTTGATCTTCAATATAATGTTCTCCTTGATGTTCTTGGAGTTCTATCCGATGTAATCTTCTTTTGCGGTGTGTTTATTGGGATCCGATAAATTGTGAGTTTATGATCAGATTATTCATGAGAAATATTTGAGTCTTCTCTGAACTCTTTTATGCATGATTGTTATAGCTTTGTATTTCTCTCCGATCTATCGGTTTAGTTTGGCCTACTAGATTGATTTATCTTGCAATGGGAGAGGTGCTTTGTGATGGGTTCAATCTTGCGGTGCTCAATCCCAGTGACAGAAGGGGACATGACACGTATTTGTATTGTTGCCATTAAGAATAAAAAGATGGGGTTTATTCATATTGCTTGAATTTGCTTCTCTACATCATGTCATCTTGCTTAAGGCGTTACTTTGTCTCATACTTAATTCCCTAGATGCATGCTGGATAGCGGTCGATGGGTGGAGTAATAGTAGTAGATGCAGGCAGGAGTCGGTCTACTTGTCTCGGACGTGATGCCTATATACATGATCATTGCCATTAATCCGTCATAATTATTTGCTATTCTGTTAATTACCCAACAGTAATTTGTTTACCCACCGTATGTTTATGCGCTCAAGAGAGAAGCCTCTAGTGAAAACTATGGCCCCCGGGCCTATCTTTATCATATAAAAAACTTAAAAATACCTTGCTGCAATTTATTTATTTTTATTTTTATTAGTAATTTAGTTTATCAATTTATCTCTATCAGACTTAATTCTTGCAAGTAACCGCTAAGGGGATTGACAACCCTCTTATTTGCGTTGGGTGCAAGTGTTTGCTTTTCTGTGTGCAGGTGCGTTTCAAAGGAATTTTGCTTGGTTCTCCTACTGGCTTGATAACCTTGGTTCTTAACTGAGGGAAATACTTATCTCTACTGTACGACGGCGGGCGGCCATTAACGGCGCCGTCGTGCTTCACGAAGAAGGCACAACGGCGGGCGGCCATTAACGGCGTCGTTGAGGTGGCATGATGCAGTATAGTAGAGATAAGTATTTCTCTCAGTTAAGAACTAAGGTTATCAATCCAGTAGGAGAACCAAGCAAGATCCAGTGAACATCACCTACACACAGAAAAGCAAACACTTGCACCCAACGCAAATAAGAGGGTTGTCAATCCTCTTAGCGGTTACTTGCAAGGATTAAGTCTGATAGAGATAAATATATAAACTAAAATACTAATAAAAATAAAAGTAAATAAATTGCAGTAAGGTATTTTTAGGTTTTTTTATATGATAAAGATAGACCCGGGGGACCATAGTTTTCACTAGAGCCTTCTCTTTCGAGCACAGAAACATACGGTGGGTAAACAAATTACTGTTGGACAATTGATAGAAAAGAAAATAATTATGACGGATTCATGGCAATGATCATGTATATAGGCATCACGTCCGAGACAAGTAGACCGACTACTGCCTGCATCTACTACTATTACTCCACTCATCGACCGCTATGCAGCATGCATCTAGATTATTAAGTTAAAAACAGAGTAACGCCTTAAGCAAGATGACATGATGTAGAGAAGCATATTCAAGCAATATGAATAAACCCCATCTTTTTATCCTTAATGGCAACAATACAAATGCGTGTCATGTCCCCTTCTGTCACTGGGATTGAGCACCGCAAGATTGAACCCATCGCAAAGCATCTCTCCCATTCCCAGATAAATTAATCTAGTAGGCCAAACCAAATCGATAGATCGAAGAGAAATACAAAGCTATATTTAATCATGCATAAAAGAGTTCAGAGAAGACTCAAATATTTCTCATGAATAATCTGATCATAAACTCATAATTCATCGGATCCCAACAAACACACCGCAAAAGAATATTACTGATGGAAATATGCCCTAGAGGCAATAATAAAGTTGTTATTATTTTATATTTCCTTGTTCATGATAAAGGTTTATTCTTCATGCTAGAATTGTATTGACCCGAAACTTAAATACATGTGTGTATACATAAACAAATACCGTGTCCCTAGTGAGCCTCTACTAGACTAGCTCGTTGATCAAAGATGGTTAAGGTTTCCTAACCATAGACATGAGTTGTCATTTGATAACGGGATCACATCATTAGGAGAATGATGTGATGGACAAGACCCATCCGTTAGCTTAGCATATGATCGTTCTGTTTATTGCTACTGCTTTCTTGAAATGTCAAATACATGTTCCTCAAACCCTGAGATCATGCAACTCCTGGATACCGGAGGAATACCTTGTGTGCTATCAAACGTCACAACGTAACTGGGTGATCATAAAGATGCTCTACAGGTATCTCTGAAGGTGTCCATTGAGTTGGCATGGATCGAGACTGGGATTTGTCACTCCGTGTTTCGGAGAGGTATCTCTGGGCCCTCTCGGTAATGCACATCATAAGAAGCTTGCAAGCAAAGTGACTAAGGAGTTAGTTACGGGATGATGTATTACGGAACGAGTAAAGAGACTTGATAGTAACGAGATTGAAGTAGGTATGGAGATACCGACTATCGAATCTCGGGCAAGTAACATACCGACGGACAAAGGGAATTACGTATGTTGTCATTGCGGTTCGACCGATAAGATCTTCGTGGAATATGTAGGAACCAATATGAGCATCCAGGTTCTGCTATTGGTTATTGACCGGAGAGGCGTCTCAGTCATGTCTACATCATTCCCGAACCCGTAGGGTCCGCACACTTAACGTTCGTTGACGATATAGTGTTATATGAGTTATGTGAATTGGTAACCGAATATTGTTCGGAGTCCCGGATGAGATCCCAGACGTCACGAGGAGTCTCGGAATGGTCGAGAGGTATAGATTTATATATGGGAAGTCATATTTTGGGTTCCGGAAAAAGGTGCAGTTTTTTCGGTATTGTACCGGAATGCTTCCAGAAGGTTCCGGAGGATTCCGGAGGAGTCCGGAAGTCCACAAGTGGGTCCACCACGTCCCAAGGGCTGGCATGGGCTAAGGGGAGGTGCCTTGGCCTTATTGGGCTAGGCGCACCAAGTCCTCAAAAGCCCACGCAGCTAGGGAAGGAAAAAAGGGAGAGTCCTAGTAGGAATAGGATTGGACTTTGGAGTCCAAGTCCACGTGTGTACTATTCACGGTTACTGTTCACGTGGCACTATTCCTTCTACTCCAAGCCCCTACACATATATAAATAGAGGAGAGGAGGCGCCCCAAAGGAGACACAACATTAACTTAGCCGTGTGCGGCGCCCCCCTCCACAGTTCCGTCCCTCGGTCATATTTTCACAGTGCTTGGGCGAAGCCCTGCGGAGATAGCATCACCATCACCGTCACCACGCCGTCGTGCTGCCGGAACTCATCCACTACCTCGCCGTCTTGCTGGATCAAGAAGTTGAGGACGTCACCGAGCTGAACGTGTGCTGAACGCGGAGGTGCCGTACGTTCGGTGCTCGGTCGGTTGGATCGTGAAGTTGTTCGACGACATCAACCGCGTTGTTCTAACGCTTCCGCTTATGGTCTACGAGGGTACATAGACACACTCCCCCTCTCGTAGCTATGCATCTCCATGGATAGATTTTGCGTGTGCGTAGAAATTTTTTGTTTTCCATGCAACGTTCCCCACAGTGGCATCATGAGCCATGTCTATGCGTAGATGATATGCACGAGTAGAACACAAAGAGTTGTGGGCAGTGATCGTCATACTGCTTACCACCAACGTCTTATTTTGATTCGGCGGTATTGTAAGATGAAGCGGCCCGGACCAACCTTACATGTCCACGTACATGAGACCGGTTCCACCGACAGACATGCAACTTGTTTTGCATAAAGGTGGCTGGCGGGTGTCTGTTTCTCCTACTTTAGTTGAATCGAATTTGACTGCGGCCGGTCCTTGTTGAAGGTTAAAACAGCAAACTTGATAAATCACCGTTGTGGTTTTGTGCCGTAGGTAAGAACGGTTAAAACTTGCAACAACAAAGTAGAGGACGTCTAACTTGTTTTTGCAGGGTATGCTGTGATGTGATATGGTCAAGACATGATGTGATATACGTTATTGTATGAGATGATCATGTTTTGTAATTTATCGGCAATCGGCAGGAGCCTTATGGTTGTCTCTTTATTGTATGAAATGCAAGCGCCATGTAATTGCTTTACTTTATCGCTATGCGTTAGCAATAGTTGTAGAAGCAATAGTTGGCGAGACGACCACGACGCAACGATGGAGATCAAGGTGTCGAGCCGGTGACGATGGAGATCATGACGATGCTTTGTAGATGGAGATCAAAAGCACAAGATGATGGCCATATCATGTCACATATTTTGATTGCATGTGATGTTTATCCTTTATGCATCTTATTTTGCTTAGAACGACGGTAGCATTATAAGATGATCCCTTCACTAAATTTCAAGATAAAAGTGTTCTCCCCGAGTATGCACCGTTGCTAAAGTTTGTCGTTTCGAAGCACCTCGTGATGATCGGGTGTGATAGATTCTACGTTCACATACAACGGGTGTAAGCCAGTTTTACACAAGCAGAATACTTGGGTTAAACTTGACGAGCCTAGCATGTACAGACATGGTCTCGGAACACTGGAGACCGAAAGGTCGAACATGAGTCATATAGTAGATATGATCAACATGGAGATGTTCACCATTGATGACTATCCCATCTCACGTGATGATCGGACATGGGCTAGTTGATTTGGATCATGTATCACTTAGTTAACTTGAGGGGTGTTAATTTAAGTGGGAGTTCATTAGTAATTTGATTAATTGAACTTAATTTATGTTGAACTTAGTCTTGATAGTTTCTTTGCATATCTATGTTGTAGATAAATGGCCCGTGCTATTGTTCCGTTGAATTTTAATGCGTTCCTAGAGAAAGCTAAGTTGAAAGATGATGGTAGCAACTACACGGACTGGGTCCGTAACTTGAGGATTATCCTCATTGCTGCACAGAAGAATTATGTCCTTGATGCACCGCTAGGTGATGGACCTGCTGCAGGAGCTACTGCAGACGTTGTGAACGCCTGGCAGGCTCGAGCTGATGATTACTCGATAGTTCAGTGTGCCATGCTCTACGGCTTAGAACCGGGACTGCAAAAGCGTTTTGAACGCCACGGAGCATATGAGATGTTCCAAGAGCTGAAATTGATATTTCAAGCTAATGCCCGGGTTGAGAGATATGAAGTCTCCAACAAGTTCTTTAGCTGTAAGATGGAGGAGAACAGTTCTGTCAGTGAACACATACTCAGAATGTCTGGGTACCACAACCACTTGACTCAGCTGGGAATTGATCTTCCGGTTGAGAGTGTTATTGACAGAGTTCTTCAGTCACTGCCACCAAGCTATAAAGGCTTCGTGATGAACTATAATATGCAAGGGATGGAGAAGACAATTCCCGAGCTCTTCGCGATGCTGAAATCAGCGGAGGTAGAAATCAAGAAGGAGCATCAAGTGTTGATGGTTAACAAAACCACTAGTTTCAAGAAAAAGGGCAAGGGAAAGAAGGGGAACTTCAAGAAGAACGGCAAGCAAGTTGCCGCTCCCACGAAGAAACCCAAAGCTGGACCCAAGCCTGAAACAGAGTGCTTCTACTGCAAAGGGACTGATCACTGCAAGCGGAACTGCCCCAAGTATTTGGCGGATAAGAAGGATGGCAAAGTGAGCAAAGGTATATTTGATATACATGTTATTGATGTGTTCCTCACTAATGCTCGCAGTAGCGCCTAGGTATTTGATACTGGTTCGGTTGCTCATATTTGTAACTCGAAACAGGAGCTACGGAATAAGCAAAGATTGGCTAAGGACGAGGTGACGATGCGCGTCGGGAATGGTTCCAAGGTTGATGTGATCGCCGTCGGCACGCTACCTCTACATCTACCTTCGGGATTAGTTTTAGACCTCAATAATTGTTATTTCGTGCCAGCGTTGAGCATGAACATTATATCTGGATCTTGTTTATTGCGAGACGGTTATTCATTTAAGTCAGAGAATAATGGTTGTTCTATTTATATGAGTAACATCTTTTATGGTCACGCACCTTTTGTGAATGGTCTATTCTTGTTGAATCTCGATCGTAGTGATACACATATTCATAATATTGATGCCAAAAGATGCAAAGTTGATAATGATAGTGCAACATACTTGTGGCACTGCCGTTTAGGTCATATTGGTGTAAAGCGCATGAAGAAACTCCATGCGGATGGACTTTTGGAATCTCTTGATTATGAATCATTTGATACTTGCGAACCATGCCTCATGGGCAAGATGACTAAAACTCCGTTCTCCGGAACAATGGAGCGAGCTACTGATTTGTTGGAAATAATACATACCGATGTATGCGGTCCGATGAATGTTGAAGCACGCGGCGGGTATTGTTATTTTCTAACCTTCACAGATGATTTGAGTAGATATGGGTATATCTACTTGATGAAACACAAGTCTAAACATTTGAAAAGTTCAAAGAATTTCAGAGTGAAGTAGAGAATCATCGTAACAAGAAAATAAAGTTTCTACGATCTGATCGCGGAGGTGAATATTTGAGTTACGAGTTTGGCCTTCATTTAAGAAAATGTGGAATTGTTTCACAACTCACGCCACCTGAAACACCACAGTGTAATGGTGTGTCCGAACGTCGTAACCGTACTTTATTGGATATGGTGCGTTCTATGATGTCTCTTACCGATTTGCCACTATCGTTTTGGGGTTATGCATTAGAGACAGCTGCATTCACGTTAAATAGGGCACCGTCTAAATCCGTTGAGACGACACCATATGAACTATGGTTTGGCAAGAAACCTAAGCTGTCGTTTCTTAAAGTTTGGGGATGCGATGCTTATGTGAAAAAGCTTCAACCTGATAAGCTCGAACCCAAAGCGGAGAAGTGCGTCTTCATAGGATACCCTAAAGAAACAATTGGGTACACCTTCTACCACAGATCCGAAGGCAAGGTCTTTGTTGCCAAGAATAGGTCCTTTCTAGAGAAGGAGTTTCTCTCGAAAGAAGTGAGTGGGAGGAAAGTAGAACTTGATGAGGTAATTGTACCTTCTCTCGAATTGGAAAGTAGCTCATCAGAGAAAACCATTCCCGTGATGCCTACACCAATAAGAGAGGAATATAATGATAAAGATCATGAAACTTCAGATCAAGTTACTACTGAACTTCGTAGGTCGACCAGAGTACGTTCCGCACCAGAGTGGTACGGTAATCCTGTTCTGGAAGTTATGTTGTTAGACAACAGCGAACCTACGAACTATGAAGAAGCTATGATAAGCCCGGATTCTGACAAATGGCTTGAGGCCATGAAATCTGAGATAGGATCCATGTATGAGAACAAAGTGTGGACTTTGGTGGACTTGCCCGATGATCGGCAAGCCATTGAGAATAAATGGATTTTTAAGAGGAAGACAGATGCTGATGGTAATATCACTGTCTACAAAGCTCGACTTGTCGCGAAAGGTTTTCGACAAGTTCAAGGGGTTGACTACGATGAGACTTTCTCACCCGTAGCGATGCTTAAGTCTGTCCGAATCATGTTAGCAATTGCTGCATTTTATGATTATGAAATCTGGCAAATGGATGTCAAAACTACATTCCTTAATGGTTTTCTCAAAGAAGAGTTGTATATGATGCAACCAGAAGGTTTTGTCGATCCTAAGGGTGCTAACAAAGTGTGCAAGCTCCAGCGATCCATCTATGGACTGGTGCAAGCATCTCGGAGTTGGAATATATGCTTTGATGAGGTGATCAAAGCATATGGTTTTGTACAGACAGCGGTCAAGAATATCCTGAAGTACCTGAAAAGGACCAAGGACATGTTTCTCGTTTATGGAGGTGACGAAGAGCTCGTCGTAAAGGGTTACGTCAATGCAAGCTTCGACACTGATCCGGATGACTCTAAGTCACAAACCAGATACGTATTTATATTAAATGGTGGAGCTGTCAGTTGGTGCAGTTCCAAGCAGAGCGTCGTGGCGGGATCTACGTGTGAAGCGGAATACATAGCTGCTTCGGAAGCAGCACATGAAGGAGTCTGGATGAAGGAGTTCATATCCGATCTAGGTGTAATACCTAGTGCATCGGGTCCAATGACAATCTTTTGTGACAACACTGGAGCAATTGCCATAGCCAAGGAGCCCAGGTTTCACAAGAAGACCAAACACATCAAGAGACGCTTCAACTCCATTCGTGAATATGTCAAGGATGGAGACATAGAAATTTGCAAAGTACACACGGATCTTAATGTGGCAGACCCGTTGACTAAGCCTCTTCCACGAGCAAAACATGATCAGCACCAAGACTTCATGGGTGTTAGATTCATTACTATGTAATCTAGATTATTGACTCTAGTGCAAGTGGGAGACTGATGGAAATATGCCCTAGAGGCAATAATAAAGTTGTTATTATTTTATATTTCCTTGTTCATGATAAAGGTTTATTCTTCATGCTAGAATTGTATTGACCGGAAACTTAAATACATGTGTGAATACATAAACAAATACCGTGTCCCTAGTGAGCCTCTACTAGACTAGCTCGTTGATCAAAGATGGTTAAGGTTTCCTAACCATAGACATGAGTTGTCATTTGATAACGGGATCACATCATTAGGAGAATGATGTGATGGACAAGACCCATCCGTTAGCTTAGCATATGATCGTTCTGTTTGTTGCTACTGCTTTCTTGAAATGTCAAATACATGTTCCTCAAACCATGAGATCATGCAACTCCCGGATACCGGAGGAATACCTTGTGTGCTATCAAACGTCACAACGTAACTGGGTGATCATAAAGATGCTCTACAGGTATCTCTGAAGGTGTCCGTTGAGTTGGCATGGATCGAGACTGGGATTTGTCACTCCGTGTTTCGGAGAGGTATCTCTGGGCCCTCTCGGTAATGCACATCATAAGAAGCTTGCAAGCAAAGTGACTAAGGAGTTAGTTATGGGATGATGTATTACGGAACGAGTAAAGAGACTTGCCGGTAACGAGATTGAACTAGGTATGGAGATACCGACTATCGAATCTCGAGCAAGTAACATACCGACGGACAAAGGAAATTACGTATGTTGTCATTGCGGTTCGACCGATAAGATCTTCGTGGAATATGTAGGAACCAATATGAGCATCCAGGTTCCGCTATTGGTTATTGACCAGAGAGGCATCTCAGTCATGTCTTCATCATTCCCGAACCCGTAGGGTCCGCACGCTTAACGTTCGTTGACGATATAGTGTTATATGAGTTATGTGAATTGGTAACCGAATATTGTTCAGAGTCCCGAATGAGATCCCGGACGTCACGAGGAGTCTCGGAATGGTCGAGAGGTAAAGATTTATATATGGGAAGTCATATTTTGGGTTCCGGAAAAAGGTGCAATTTTTTCGGTATTGTACCGGGAAGCTTCCAGAAGGTTCCGGAGGAGTCCGGAAGTCCACAAGTGGGTCCACCACGTCCCAAGGGCTGGCATGGGCTAAGGGGAGGTGCCCTGGCCTTATTGGGCCAGGCGCACCAAGTCCTTAAAAGCCCACGCAGCTAGGGAAGGAAAAAAGGGAGAGTCCTAGTAGGAATAGGATTGGACTTTGGAGTCCAAGTCCACGTGTGTACTATTCACGGTTACTGTTCACGTGGAACTATTCCTTCTACTCCAAGCCCCTACACATATATAAATAGAGGAGAGGAGGCGCCCCAAAGGAGACACAACATTGTCTTAGCCGTGTGCGGCGCCCCCCTCCACAGTTCCGTCCCTCGGTCATATTTTCGCAGTGCTTGGGCGAAGCCCTGCGGAGATAGCATCACCATCACCGTCACCATGCCGTCGTGCTGCTGGAACTCATCCACTACCTCGTCGTCTTGCTGGATCAAGAAGTCAAGGACGTCACCGAGCTGAACGTGTGCTGAACGCGGAGGTGCCGTACGTTCGGTGCTCGGTCGGTTGGATCGTGAAGTTGTTCGACGACATCAACCGCGTTGTTCTAACGCTCCCGCTTACGATCTACGAGGGTACGTAGACACACTCCCCCTCTCGTAGCTATGCATCTCCATGGATAGATCTTGCGTGTGCGTAGAAATTTTTTGTTTTCCATGCAACGTTCCCCAACAATTACATCGGATAGAACTCCAAGAACATTAAGGAGAACATGGTATTGAAGATCAAAGAGAGAGAAGAAACCATCTAGCTACTAGCTATGAACCCGTAGGTCTATGGTAAACTACTCACACATCATCGGAAGGGCAGCAAGGTTGATGTAGACGCCCTCCGTGATCGATTCCCCCTCCGGCAGAGTACCGAAAAAGGCCTCCAGATGGGATCGCGGAAGAACAGAGGCTTGCGGCGGCGGAAAGGTTTTCTCTTCTGGCTCTCTGTTGGTTTCCCAATATTTGAGAATTTATAAAAGTGGAATTAGGTCAAACGGAGTCACGTGGGCCCCACAAGGCAACACAGCGCGCCACCCCTGGGCCGCGCCCTGTTGTCTTGTGAAGCATCCGTGAGGCTTCTGGCCTCCTCCCGAAGCTTCCAAGGTCTCTTTTGTCCAGAAAAAAATCTCCAAAAAGTTTCGTGGCATTTGGACGTCGTTTGGTATTGATTCTCTGAAAAGTCAAAAACAAGCAGAAAACAGCAACTGGCACTGGGCACTAGGTTAATAGGTTATTCCCAAAAAATATATATATAATTGCATATAAAAACATCCAAGATTGAAACTATAATAGCATGGAACAATCAAAAATTATAGATACGTTGGAGACGTATCAGAGGGGAGCCACTACCCCCTCTTGCTTGCCGCCTTCTCCGCATCGCCGGCCGCTCCCTGACTCCCTGCGGTGGCCGTCGATTCGCGCTTGGAGGCTTTCGCCGTCGCGGCACGGGTTCCCTTTCCGGCCATCGCTTGAGGATGGGAGTGGGGAACAGGGAATTGGAAGCTGTTTGGGCTCTGTTCTTCGGGCGCTAGAGCTTGAAGATGATGGGAGCAAAGGCGAGAAGGAAAGCATGAAGATTATTCATTTTACCGTGTGCCTTTTATAGGCCAGTAAAAACATCGAAGGGGCGCACTGCGTGGCAGTGATTTCGTGGGTTCCCTATGCGATATGCGTTATGTGCGTACGCGAATCGAGGGGTTTTGCTGCTAATGTCGCTGTAAATCCGGGGCACGATCTCTTTATTGATGAGACGTGCCAATCGCGGCGGCCTCGAGCTGCAGTAACACATTATAATGACATCCGAAAGGACCGTTCGGTTTTTGCAGTACATGGTGGCATTTCTTGTTTGGTCAAAGTTGTTAGAACACGACCGAATCGGCACCCTCATCCCGGCATGGGAAGACTTTACCATTAAGGTAACTTTGCATTGAAAGGGTCTTTGGATCCGACGAAAGAAAAATACCTCTTGGGAAGCTCGAGTGGGGCTCCTTACCTTATTCCTCGGGCAAAGATTCTGGTCGCTTTGAAAGTAGATGCGGGGAGAAGTTGTTGAACCAGTTTGGAAGGCCGAAGACCAAAGACAAAGGACAGCCGTCCGAGGATAGTCCTTGGCTGGAAGACCGGTTCGGGGGCTACTGATGGTGTCCTGGAAGACGTGGGCCGGGCCGAGAACCCCCAAACTGACTACTCGGTGGGCCACATTCGTCAGGCCCCATGAACGAATCGAGATAGAATCTTTCGGACACTTGGCACAAACTCCAAGACACGAATGCAATCTTGGGCACGTTTATCTTCAGATGTAACCGACCTATGTGTAACCCTCGAGAGAGGCCAACTCATTCATACTCGATCTTGAGGTAAATCAACCTGTACTCTATACCCTGTTCATCAATACAATACAAGCAAGACATAGGGTGTTATCTCCTAGAGAGAGCCCGAATCTGGGTAAATCATGTGTCTTTGTTACGATAGTGCCAAGGCTTCCAGCTCGGCCCCCCCTACCCGAGATCTGCCGGATTCAACTCCGTCAGTTGGTCTCTTCAGACAGTTCACTTAACTCGCATTATATGTTTCAAATAGTTCATTTAACTTTCGAGTTGTAGTTGATTAGTTGGCATCTTCAGATAGTTCACTTGACTTTCATTTTATGTTTCATATAGTTCACCTAACTTGTAGTAGCCGGTCTCTGCGCCAATTGGCGCAACGAAACATCTAATGTGAACTACGTATGTAATTTAACATTGCATGAGACTATTATGGATTTGAGATTTGGTTTGATGGATCCGGTTGTGGACGCGGACTTTGGTAACTCCGAACGTACAGGGGCCGAATTAGGTAACTCCGATTGTAGATGCTGTAACAACACTTCACCCGCAAAAAAAAAAAAAGAAAGATGCTGTAACAATACTGATCTCTCCCTTAAAAACAACAACATTGATTTCTCAAATTTTCCACTACATTCAAACATCTCCACAAAAGATCCCATCAAACCTAAGTACGTCAATTTTGGGCAATGTCGCACAATCCGCACGGGTACTTCCCACGACAGCCGAAAAATCTCCCAGAAAACAGCGCTGCCTACCCACCGGCAGCGGTGAACTGGCCGCAGAAAATCTCCACCCGCAGCCAATATCTCCTCCCCGCTCGCACGTCGCCCGCGTCGCCTCTGCTTCCCGCCCATCAACCACCTCCATGGACCAGTCCCACAGGAAACCACAGCCAGCCCACCACGCTGGACCCACATGCCGTCTCCCCAGCCTCAAAAACCGGTTCCATCTACGAAACCAGCGCCATGGAACTTCCCGCCAGTGCTCTCCCCCAACCCGCGCGCGAGCTACTAAACCCACGCCCCCTCCCCATTCGCAGCACATCTCATCCCAGTCCTAGCCGCCGTCGTTTCAAACCCGGGAAGAAACCCTAAGCCCACACGCCGGCGCGGCCGCGAACCCCGGCCGATCGGCGCCGATGAGAGGCGGGAGGCGCGGGAGGGGGAGAGGACGGGCGGGAGGCGCCGCCGCCGCTCGGCCGCCGCGGGACGAGCGCGCCGCCGACGTCCAGGTCATCGAACTCAGCGATGGTGAGTGATACCGACTGGGCTTCAGGCCCCTGTGCGTGATCTCTTGGTTTTTTTCTCTCGCATTTTGGTTTAGATCGGGCGTCTGGGCGATTTTAGCTCGAGGTTTCGCCGGATTCACGTAGCTGTAGGTTGTAGGTCGGAAGTTTAGGCGAGTTCTCGAGGTACTCGTTTGGTTGGGGTTGGAAATGACCGGCATTTGCCATGCATATGCGCGTACCGATCGATTTCATTTTCGAGAGCGCATCGATTGGTATTTTTCCCGATCCGAAACAGATTGTCCCCCAATCTTGGGGGTTGGATTTTTCTTCGCTTTTTTTTGGTTGGCTAACATCTTTTTCTTCGGTCAGTTGCTGTGCCGATCACTGTGTCAGATGCGAAATTTCGTTCGAATTATCACTTTTTTTTTGCAATTTTATTTTACAGATGATGTGAAGTCAGTAACGCAGACAAAACCACCGAAAGGAGAAATCGCGGAGGGATGCGCGGCAGAGGATTTCAAGGCGCCCCCATGCGATTCCACCAAGGAAGGTGTGATTAGAAGTTCATATTTCTCAGTTCTCACAATCGTCGCCTCAGGCGCGAAACCCCATTCATGTTCGATACATTAACTAACTCCCTGTTTGTGTTTACAACTGATGGCTGCTTGATAGTTTCCACAAAGAACCTGGGGCGTCTTAGAAAGCGAACAGCTGCTAGTGATGCTGCAACTTCTGAGTTGCATGAGGATGAGCTAAATGTTGCTGATGTCATTCTGAGCAATGATGAAGGTATGTGTGTTGGGAGGAACACTGATATCTCTCCGAGTTTTTTGTATTGCTTATTTTGTTAATTGTCCACAGAGTGTGACACAATATTATCAGGGCTGTAACTGAGAAATCTGGGGCCCAGTGACACTAAAACTTAGAACCTGAACGAAAAAACGATTGAACATTTTTAGTTATCACGGTAGCATATTTTTCCTCAACAAATTACAACCTGCCAAGAAGCAAGTCTTGAAACTGCTAAAATGTGCCATCCTTCTAGCATGCAGAAGTGGCACAAGGAAGCGGAATGTTCCATCCTCCTAGCATCACGGTACTGCGATTAGAGCAATATATGTCTTCTTTGCCATATTCAGGACAGAGAGAACACCAAGAGTTAAGTATATGCGATTAATTTGTTTGTTGAGGTGTTGGATTGGGAGTTTTAAGTAAGTTATAAAAGAGACACATGAGGTGGAGATACTATACCTAACATGAGATATTTCTCAACAAGTAATTTTATCTCTTAATGTCTAAGCTTCATTACTTCATATTTTTTATTGCTCATTAATTCTTCAACTAGACATGCTAAGTACTACTATTCAAGAAAAAAGGGGGCTCCAAGATTTTGGGGGAGCCTGTACAGCAACTCTGCTTGTACATGCCCGAATACATGCCTGGATTTCGTTCATATGTTTGCATTTCTTTTTGCAAGTGAACATATTTGATTCACTGATGTCTAAAGTCTGCCCAACGGGGGTACAATTGTGTGCCTACATACAAAAGTACACATACAAATGGAGTTCAATTTGCTATGCAACTGTAGCAATTCTTATCCACATTTGATTATTCTGCACCGTTACAATCTGTAACCCACCAAAATCTGCTGCTGAGTTCTTCTTTTTCCTATTAATTTGGGGTATATCTAGCCCTTGAAGTGACTGTAAACTTCTTTAATTTAGTTTAATAAGATATTTAGCATAGTTACACAAAGTTAGAGATCGTTTTGGGATTTTGAATCACAATATTTGTTTGAAATTATTTTCGCAGTATGTGGGCAAATGTTGCCACCATGTAGAAGCTCCAAACGCCTATGTGGACAGCAAATTGGAAAGCAAGACTCGGTTGGGAGGGAGAGCGAGGATGATGTATTTGCAGACAGCGAGGATGGTAAGAGAGTGAGCTATTTACAGTTTTGAAACTTAGTAATGTATAGATTAGTGTGAAGTTGTTACATATGCCTTCTTCTGTTAATTCTTACTGGTGTTTCACAGATATTACAAAGTTATGGTTTGTTTTACAATTTTGACTTACAATATGAGTCTGATCTCATTTCCACTGCAGGTGGGCAAATGTTGCATCCATGCAGAAGATCCAAACGTCTACAGAGAAAACTAGCTGCAAAGCAAGAATTGAGTAGCAGGGAGAGTCAGCATGATGTATTTGTGAACAGTGAGGATGGTAAGAGTGAGTTGCTTACAGATGTATGAATTAGGGTGAAATTGTTATATACCTCTTTTGATATGTAATTCCAAATGGTGTGTCAGAGTCCAAAACGTTGGTTCAACAAAGGAGGCCAAACCGCCTCAGAAAGAGATTTATATCTGAGTATTACAGTGGTGAATTGGCTGAAGATAAACACACATCACGGAGTAGCTCTGATTATGGTATGCTTTAGTGTTCGTTTTTTGTGTGCGCTGTGCTATATTGCCAAAACCTGATCTTAACCAACCAAAATGACCCTACAAAACGAGACAGACATAACCATTCTTCTGATATAACTTTCAGCAGTACCATGTGCAAATAATTTAAAGTTTGCACTGTGCAGATTATGATCACTTGCCCCCTCAAAGAAGATCAAAGCGTCTTCGGCACAGAATGCGAACTAGATATGATGTATACGACGACGATTCTGATAGTGTGGATAGTAAGCGGGCACCCTTTGAGATGAATATTTTTATTTACATCTTGTGCACCATGTGTTTTGCTTCATATTCATGTTTCTGGAGTAAATTTAGCAGCCTTTTGGAAGCATTTTTCTTTTCTTTGAAAAAAAAACTAAATTGGATAACCAAGGATTCATTTAAGATGATATGGCAGAGGACTATGTTTTCTGATTGTCTTTGTTCATTGCACAATAAATTTCATGATTTGTTTTTGTACTGGGTCAAACTTGCAACCTTCAATTAAGCTTCCAATATCATTTGATCAGATGCCTCCTCTTGATTAGACTAAATTTTTATGAATAACCCGTTGTGGGTTAAGCAATACATCTTTTAAGCCCCAGTAAGTTGTATTTATTCTGTGCCAATTGGGTGATCACGTGCCTTACAAATTTTTCTCGAATATCATGAGTCACCCGTGTTAAAGTTAACTTTTGAAATCACCTCAGATCATAAGAAGGCAATTCCATGCAGAAGAATGTCAAAGCGTCTGCAAGAGAAACAGAAGACTGATCATGTTTCAGATGTAAATTCATAACAAAAATAGTCCATTAACCCCTGCTCTTCATCGAGTAATAAATGTTTCCTGTTCATTTTTAGGAGAGCTGCACTGAAGCTTCTTTGTGTATGTTGTCAGCGTCTTCATCCACAGGATCAGGTAAATAACTAACCGATTAGTTGCGAACCATGAGTTTATTGCCCTTGTGGTCAAGGGTTTACAGGGACAATGTTATGAACAGTTGGTTTTTTACAGCCAACTCATCACAGAAATTTCTTAACTGTTACTATATGTGTCTGTATATGCGTGTACCATTCATGAATTAATGTTCTTGAGTTACAGGATGTTGCAGCTATACTTCCTTGATTATGCTTGTTGTAGCTTTGCTGTTGTGAAAGTGTTCAGACTCATGTTCACACAGCCTTTTAATTACCTGCCGGGTACATGTGTGCTTGTTGCGAGGTTGATATTGTAACACGAACTTTCTGTTTTCTATCAGATGATGAGCTATTGCTTAGTACTGTAAAACCTTGCAAAAGCACTTCTAGTGGACCTATTTGCTCAATATGTGAGGTGTGTTATTTTTGTGAGGAATTTGTAAGGTTTGTCGAGCTGGTTATTTTTCATTGCCTTATATCTGTCAATCTTGTTTGATTTATTTGTGCAGAGTGGAGCTGGCAGTTGTCTTCTGATCCAGTGTCAGAATTCAAGCTGTTCTCGTAGCTTCCACACTTTCTGTCTTAGTCCTCCGATGCAAGATACTAGAGGCACATTGAAATGTCCTCTGTGCAAAATCGATCAAGCATCTTTGGTTAAGGGAATGGAAGTGTATGCCTCAAAAAAGATCCAAAGGCTTGTAGGTTGCAGACGGGTGATTCTTCAGGAGTCAGATTTCCAGTATCAAATCCTCGTGAAGTGGCAATTACTTTCTCATCATCACGACTGCTGGGTGTGTTTTCCTCCTTGCTACACTATTGTTTATCGTACCTGCCTCAGCAGTGCAGTTTCCTCCTAGCATGGCTACAAGCTACCTAGAGATTTCCTTTGTTAAAGTGGTGTTCTGTTATGCGAAGTCACTATAATTGATGCGAGAAGTGAGATTTGTAATTATTTTACTGAGACATTTGAATTTTACATGCTCCAGGTTCCACTTGATTGGCTTCTTGTTTTTGACCGCCTACGAGCACAAAGCTACATAAGGAAGAATACGTAAGCCCTCTGTTTTTTTGTGTGTGTAATTGGTAGCGTCATTTTGTTGTCACATATGAACCAGTCCTTTCCAATGCCAATTATCTATGTTGGTTCATGTAGGCAAAGTTTTCTGTATTGCTGTAGTCAAACAAGTTTTCTTTATAGATGCAGTTTCAGTATGCTCTCTACTGATTTGCTCGCTTCTCGTTACTCATTAAGATTTGAATGATATTTGCATAATACTATTATTATGAATAATGTGTTATAATGAACTTATACCTCTCATTTCTCTTATTTATGCCCTGTTTTCTTAACTAGTAACACTTCTTTTGATTGTTCTCATGATTGTACAAACTTATTGCCGGCAGCTTGCCTAAAGAGGTCTACATGGACGATCAAAGGAAACCTGAATGGTTTGAAGTAGATCGTGCCATTGCATGTCGTCGGAAGTTTGATCTTGGTTTATGTGATGTCTTAGCTAGTTACAAGGATAATGAAGAGTTTGAGGGATATGAGTTCCTTGTGAAATGGAAAGGCCTTGATTATTGTGATGCTACATGGGAGTCCTATTCCACTGAAGGAGTGAAGTCAGCTGTTTCCATGCTTGTCAAAAGGCATCAAAATACTATACGAAGAGTTGATTGTGTCAGCCCAATGAACATTGAAGGGATGGTATCAGAAAATGTACACAATGATGCCCTATATGATTATCAGCTTCAAGGGTTAAAATGGATGTTTGATAATTTTAAATCTAAGAGGAGCGTTATTCTTGCTGGTATGTTCATGAACTCTAAAGCCACAATGCATGATAGCATTGCTGGTATTCTGAACATTTCTAGAGTTTTCTCCTATTGATATAATTGTTATCATTGCGATGGACTTTTACCTCTACTTAATGCAAAAGAAGAGCACCTGCTAGGTTCGTTAAAAAAAGAAACCCACAACTCATGCACTTGTATCAGTACATTACCCAAGCATTTTAAAAAAACTACATTACCCAAGCATTATTTCATTTCATTACAATTTTTTTGAGATAACAAAAAGCATTGCATCTCAGTGCATTGATATAGAGAATTTTTACATACGTTTATTGTTCTGTACAAATTTATTTGATGTAATCTTATAAATTTTATTCCTTCTGAAATATCCCGGTTTGAAAAGATACTTTTAAAATGTTAGCAAAGAACATTGATGTAGGGTATTAGTTTTGAGTTACCCCATTCATATGTCTTGGTTATTCTATATAATATGGAAGAAGCTTCTTGGCACGTCCAATATGCTTTATTGTTCTTTTCTCCTTTTATATATCGTAAAGATACAATAATGGGGGTTCCTCTATTTCCTTTTCCATTGCCAGATGAAATGGGTCTCGGAAAAACTGTCCAAGTTGTTAGCTTTCTCAGCCACATAATCAAGGGAAGTTTCACCACATCTCCTGTGTTGGTTCTTGCTCCAAAGAGCATCCTACTGCAATGGAAAAAGGTTTGTATAACCTTTCATGATCTTCTGCCATAGTACCATAAACCTTTGTAATAAAGGAGCTTAAGGCATTGCCCTTAATTCTTGCCCTCATTATCAAAATCTTCATGCTGCATCAAAATTATTTATTATGTTAGCTGGGCAGTGTAATTTCTGATGCATTTTCTGTGCATTAGGAATTTGATCGCTGGGCACACGATCTTAATATTGTTGTTTACCAAGGAGATAAGGACTCCAGAAAGTGTATTCAAGCTCATGAAATGTACTCTTCCGAAAGGAAGACTCTATTTGATGCTCTAGTGACAAGTTATGAGATTGTCCAAATTGATAAAGCAGTTCTACAAAAAATTAAATGGTCAACGATTGTCAGTAAGTTTTTTAGCTGCATTGAGGTTACCTAGTCTTAATATGTATATCTTATTAGCCTGCAAGTTAACACTTTTGCTGTTGTGCATCACCTCCCTTTTGCTTCAGTTGACGAGGCTCACAGATTGAAGAAGCTTGATTGCAATCTCGCATCCTGCCTAAAGAAATATAGCTCAGAATTCCGGTTGCTACTTACAGTAAGTCTTCCATACTCGAGCCCTAGGTGTACTTTTGCCTAATCTTAGAAGTTAATGATTTGTCCCATCTTTCTTTTTTGAGAAACATCTAGCGTCCTTTACAACTTGATATTCTTGGTAAGCTTAGGACTGGGATGCTTCCTGCCCAGTTAGTTGGGGATAGTATGTCCAGCCCGTTAATGGTTATGAACTCAAGTAGATTTTGCGGCAACCAGGAGCTGGTCTGATTCTGGGCAATCCCTGTTTCCTGCAAAATACTATGGAGTATACTATTGGAAACCTTGTTTAACTCAAATCCTTGAAAGTTATACTTCAGCTGTGATATATATCGTGTACCATAAGGGCTCACTCATATTTTGTGGTATCATCGATTTGGATGTGGCCATACCATACCGGTTTGGTATCATTGGTTTCCTTGTTTTTAGAAATAGCTCTGTCCAAAGTTTTTTCATCAGAAAGAGGTCTACAGACTTTGGGGGAATGACACTATTTGCCCCACTAGTTTTGTAGGAGAAAATATTTCAACTCCACAGTTCCCGTAGGCATGGCATTTCGGAATAGTGATCATAAATAGTAAGCTCTACAAATTTACTCCCCAATCCCTATGATTCCACAGACCAAATGAATATTACTTGAGGCATTGCAGGCTTGCAGCTGTCTTGCACTGCCACCAACATAATGTCTGCTCCATGCCACCATGGCATTCTAATTGGATTGGATGAGGCCGTTCACCACTAGTCTTCTTAAAGCAACGCCGGTCTTGAATAATCCATAGACCATTTTCGTGCTGAAAAAAACCTAGTCGTGCTAGATGTTCTATGGAAGTGACATATTGCCTGTTAGCAATATAGCATATAGTTCTCATTGAAGTGCATTTTAATTACCCTTTTCTGGAATAATCTAATCATGTGCTTTGACCTTTTTCCTCTTCATTGAATAGGGAACACCGTTGCAAAATAACATCTTGGAATTGTTTTCGTTGCTTCATTATATTGATCCAGATGAGTTCTCTGACCCAAAGGCTGATGCGTTGTTCTCACCAATTGAATCTGAACTGGATTTGACAATTGATGAAAAAATTGCTCGCATTCATGATATTTTAAAGCCTAGGTATTTTTTCAGTCTAACGATAAAAGTTATTTACTTTGTTTATTTGATAACTTGGATGTGGCTCTTAGTTCTTTCATGTTTGATTTGCTAGGATGTTGAGGAGAATGAAATCTGATGTGCTAAAAGATTCTATGCCAACAAAGAAGTGGGTAGAAGTTCCGTGTGCGCTTACAGATTCTCAGAGATATCTTTACATTAATATTCTAGAGAAGAACTACTCAAAGTTGAACAGTGCTATTCAGTATGGTCAGTTGAAGAGTCACTTGCATTTATCATTAGTTTATACACTTTACCACTTTGTATTAATCTGCATCAAATTCTCTTGATAAAGCTGGTTTGTGCCAATGTTTTTCTCGACCATGCATCTAAATGCGTGCCACTTTGTATTATAAGAACACACAGAGAAGGCACATAGTACAATGCCACTAGTGTGTCAGCGACCAACAACCAAAAGAAAACGTATAGCAACAAAAACAGGGCTACAAGAAAGCAAAAACCAGGCTACAGAACAGCAAAACCAGGCTAGTCAGTTCTGGATGTCTAGTATGCAATCCAACAGTCACTTCCTGAGATCCCTATTGCCAGTGAGCCGCCTGCCATAAGTTTGTCTCGAGGATTGTCTCTGTCAACGAGTAATCCAGCCTCCACCCATAAAATACGCAGGCGTTGCAATGCCTCCAGATGGCTGGTTTTTGCTAATATCATGGCATTATGCGTGTGAAGTTTAAATATAGGAGAGCAGTTTTTGCGAAGCGAGTGATATCTGACCAATGCTTTTATAATAGTTTTGGCCTGACTGCAACTTCTTTAGTCCTTAAATTTATCATGGTCTTCTAGAGCTAGGTGCTTTTACCACCAGCCACTCAACTGCAACACTTCTAGAAAAACGGGGTCATCCCACGAAAATCTTGGAATTAGCTCATGATGTGTAGCTCACCAACTATACTTGGATTGATCTATGCCTAAACTTGAATGGCACATGCACTTGTCATAACCTTCTAGCTTAGATTTTCTGATCAGCAAGTTACAATAAGAGCAAACGCACTGAGAGCATTTTTTACTTGAGGAACTTGCTTGCCCTAGAAGTAATACCCGCATTATCATTGTCATGGAAAATCTCTGTGTGGTGGGAACCAGGTTATCTAACTTCATACAATGTTCTTATAATTGGGATTATGTACTTGTGCTAGCCAAGCAATATTTACATCTTGGCTGATAGATCTTGTGTGCACTTTTTCAGGTAGGAAGCTTTCTCTGAACAACGTACTTATGGAGCTGAGAAAATGCTGTAATCATCCGGTAGATTTTGCTTCCTTTTTTTTTGACAGTTGATTTTGCTTCCATTTAGTTGTTGAACTTGGCTACATCTCTTTGATTTGAACGAAACCTCTTTCTTGTTGTATACTTCTGGAATACTTCACTTAACAAACATTTTGACAAAGATTTGTGTGAGGTGGTGGCATAACATATCTAGTGCAGTGTGTCTTATGCTCATGATGTCTTATGCAGTGTCTCTTATGTTATCACGCGAAGTAATAGATTTTAACTTTTGAGTCTCACTTCTGCTAATTTGTTTCTCCTTCTCCAGTATCTATTCCCAGGATTGGAAGTTAAACAGAAAGCAGGAGAAGATGTTTTCCAGTCACTTGTTTCTGCATCAGGGAAACTTCAACTCTTACACAAGGTACCTTGACCTACAACTGCATCCTATCTAGGTGTTCCTTGATTATTTGTTCCATAAGTTCCGTTCTCTTTCTGTCCCAGTTCATCGTTGGTTGTAATAATTGGCAATTGTTGATCTGTAGTTGCTCCCAAAATTGAAAGAAAGAGGGGATCGTGTACTGATTTTCTCCCAGATGACGAAGATGCTTGATATTCTTGAGGATTTCCTTCCTTTCCTGGGATACAAATATGCACGGTATGCTTATTTAACCACCTGCATTTGTCATGCAATCTTCTGATGGATAGATGATTCTGTTTATCCTATCTTACAGTGATGCTCAATATAGTTTCTTCACCCATTCCAGATTGCAGCTCACAATTTTTCTCTTTCTTCTTTTCACTTAATATCTGTGTTGGTGCGCAGCATTGATGGACAGACAGCACTCTCCGTGAGGCAGGAGAGCATAAAAGAATACAACAACACTGAAAGTGAAACATTTATTTTCTTGATGTCAACTCGTGCTGGTGGTCTAGGTATTGACCTGGTATGAATTCTAATACTCACAACCTCCTCAGTTGTATTTCTCTCACTTATATGCAACCGGACTAACATTGTTCACTATTATGGCAGCCTGGTGCTAATAGAGTAATTATATATGGTGAGTGGTTTTTAGTTATCTGTTTCATTCGCCTTAAGTCCTCTTGGCACTTATTTTCGTCTTCCTGTGTTCAGATCCAGACTTCAACCCATTTATGGACTTGCAAGCACAGTCCAGGGCTCATCGGATTGGCCAGACCCGACCGGTGGTTGTTTACCAGCTTATTACAAAATGTTCTGTTGAAGAGAAGATACTTCAAAAGTCTAAACAGAAGCTGGCCATTGAAAATATGTTAATGAACTCTTCCAACTCCAAGAAGCCAAGTGTGGATGAGCTGCAGTCCATTCTACTACATGGAGCAAAGACAATTGTGGACAAAAAGAAGATCAATGCTGTATCAATCCATTATGATGACGAGGCCATCGAGAATCTCCTCAAGTTAGACCCTTCTAGTGGTGAGATGTGCACTTCAGATGACAACGGTTATCTTGGCAGCATCGTGAGCTTTGCTCATGGTGCCGAGGACGTAGTACCTCCCTCCCCCAATGTTGATGATCTGAAAGTTTTCAAGCCTCCCACTCCCAAGGTGGATCTTGGACGTGGGAGAAGGCAAAGGAATGTGGTGAAATATTTCGAGGAGATGGACCATGAAGACAGCGATGATATGTATGCTCCAGAGCCTTCGTCGGAGTCCAGCAGCTCTTCCTCTGATGATGAAACAGAGCAAGAAATTCCTGAAGTAGCAAGCGCTAGAACTGAAGGTGCCGTCAAGACTGAAGCAGCCGTCAAGACTGAAGCAGCGACTGTTGTGAAGCTGGAAGTACCTCCCGTTCGTGGCAGCCCCTTGACTTCCTCAGACCCCGGCAGCTCTTCCTCGGATGATGAAACGGAAGAGGTGAAGCCTGGAGTAGCATGTGTGAAGCCTTGAGCACCTGACAGCTGACGCAGAAACTATGGCTAACCATTCTAGGACCTAAAAATGACCTTTTTGTATAGGACTACTTATCTGCTAAAGTAGAATTATGTGGCTGATTTATATGCCGACTTCTTTTGGGGCATTTGTTGATGTATGGTGAAAACTTATGGGTGGTGACATATTTATTACCTTACTAAGAATTATGGTTGCTGATATAGCCATGTAAGAATCATATGGAAGCTTTTCTTTACTGGATTGTGATCAGTTACGAATGTCTCTGTCAAGTATTTATCTAGTTGCATTTTCCGTGCTAGTTGTAGAGGTGCTGGTACTGCCTATTAACAACACTGCCGGTGAGCGAAGCTTGCTTAGTTGAAGGTGCTGTGGCAGTGGTTGGAGGCAGGGAGGTGAGGTCCTCAACCCGCTTTGACCGTATATTCTTTGATAGCTCAAAGACTGGCTTCAAGGGATGAATATCCCAAGTTCGATCTTTGGTTGGACCAATTAACAACATCACACATGCGGTGATCCCTTTTGAAGGATTTGTCTAGGAATAGCATACTTTTTGTTGTTCGAACCCATGTGGACCAGTGGATTAAGGTCCATGATAATTGATGTTGCTGCCAAGTTTGATCTATGGTTGGACCCATTAACAACATCACACATGTGATGATCCCTTTTGAAGGATCTGTCTAGGAGTAGCGTACTTTTTGTTGTTCGAACCCATGTCGACCGACGACCGGTGGATTAAGGTCCATGATCATTGGGAGAAGTTGCTGCGAGGCAGATCCGATTTGGATGGCCTCGGGATTTTCTTTATTTTTTGTGAACTGATCTAAATCGGATTGACGCTTGGCTTTGTTCGGCATTACCAAATAAATAATAACATATGGCTATGTGCATCGATCTATGCAAATGCAGAGGTTGTCCTCTTTTTCAAAGAAAAACACCTAGCAGTTAGCTTGTGTCTCGATGCATAGATAGAGAGCAAATAAAGTTTTGTACAAGCCAAGGACCATGCTAACACCCCGATCTAACTCCACACGTCAAAGGAGCAACCGTGGGTGAGTCGCTCAAGACCCACCGCCGCCGTCACGTTGAGCAGACTGGCGATGATGGATTGTGTGTTGTCGAAGACGGCGACATTGCTATGCTTCGAAATCCACCGTGAGAGGAGGTGCCCTTGCGCAATGGTAGCAGGGTGAATTAGATGGTCTGGTGTCATCCATCTACGAAGTCCTCTCCAGCGACGGTGGCCTTGTGGTTCGCCATCATTTGATCCATGAAAGGGCCTCATGCCACAGGGTTGAAAATGAAGATCATCTCGGACTGCAAGTGGCGGTGGCGAAAAAACATTCGATAATCATGGCGTGATTTTTGGGGGTATATAAAGCCACCGCACACCAGAGGCACCGGGGGTTGCCATAGGGCGCGTAGGTGCCCCCTAGGTAGGTGCCTTCAGCACCTGGGTGCCTATGCACTCTAGGCCTCCCCAGGCGTTGGGCCCTGGGTCCTCCGACGACTTGAAACTTGCCTGCAAATTTTTCTCATAATTCTTTGATTTTTTTTAGTATTTTCTTGTTCTGAAATTCAAAAACAACATAAAACAAGAACTGACATTGGGCACAGAATTAATATGTTAGTCCCTAAAAATAATTTTAAAATATTACACAATGAAGGATAATAGACATAAAACATACAAAAATAATTAATGCATTGAAAACGTGTCAGACACCCACATCGATATAAAATATCTGACACGTTGGTAGCTAACTTCCACGCACCCCTGTCCATGACTAGTTCTTTGGTGATATTTCAATCCTTCAGATCTCTCTTTACGGACTCCTCCCGTGTCAAGTTTGGTCTACCCCGACCTCCCTGACATTATCAGTGCGCTTTAACAGTCTGCTATGCACTGAACCTTCTGGAGGCCTCCGGTCTATATGCCCAAACCATCTCAGGCGATGTTGGACAAGCTTTTCTTCAATCGGGCTACCCCAACTCTCTCACGTATATCATCATTCTGGCCCCAATCCTTTCTTGTGTGGCCACCCATCCATCTCAACATGCGCATCTTCGCTACACCTAATTGTTGCACATGTCCCCTTTTAGTCGGCCAACACCCAGCGCCATACAACATTGCGGGCCTCTCCACACCTCAGTGGGGATACAATTAGGGCCCATCGTCTTGCCTCCTTCCATCCTTTTTAAAGCCTCCCTGACCTTAGACTCTTGAATTCGTCGCACAAAATGCATGCTGGTACCATCAAAGGAGTCGTCCAGCTCAATGATAGAGCTATCATTCTCTCCATTGAACAACTTGTCGAATTACTCCAGGCATCTATGCTTAATCTCCTCGTCCTTCACCAGGAACTTATGCTTCTTCCTTGATGCATTTGACTTGGTTGACATCCCTCGTTTTCCTCTCTCGGATCTTTGTCATCTTATAGATGTCCCTTTCGCCTTCCTTCGTGTCTAAGCGCTGCTACAGGTTGGAAAAAGCGCTAGGCGTAGGCAAGGCGGTTGGCCATCACCTAGCACCTAGGCGATGCTTAAGCACCCTAAGAGTGGCCTAGGCGGTCTTGTAGTTTTCACTATAAGGGGCTTTTTTTTGGGTATTATATGTGAATACACATGAATTTTTATAATTTGTAAATGAGTAAAACTATAAGCTACATCAATTGGAATAGGACCCATTTGGCCTGTGAATGCAATATGCTATGTTTTGCTATTGCAATGGACATTTTCTAGCTTGCACTGCCTAGACTACTGCTTATGCCCTAGGCGAGGCGTTTTCCCGCTGCCTAGGACCTAAACGCGACCTAGGTGTCGGATTTTCCAACAGAGGCTGGTAGAGGTCCTCATACGCTGTGACGCCCCGACTTAATCGTGCACTAATCATACACGCAAATGCACACGATCAAGCCTAAGGACTCACTTGAAGATATCACAACACAACTCTAAACACAAATAAAAGTCATACAAGCTTTATATTACAAGCCAGGGGCCTCGACGGCTCGAATACATAAGCTCGATGTCATACAAGCATCAGCGGAAGCATTAGATATCTGAGTACAGACATAAAAGTAAAACAGATATGCCTTAAGAAGGCGGGGCAAAAACAACGACAACGATCGAAAGGCGCAGGCCTCCTGCCTGGGTGCCTCCTATCTACTCCTGGTCGTCGGAGGGCTCCTCGTAGTAGTAGTATCCGCCAGAGGGGTAGTAGTAGTAGTCATCGCCGGCTGGGGCAGTTGGCTCCTGGGCTCCATCGTCTAGTCGCAGCAATCGGGTATGTGGGAAAAGGGAAGCAACGCAACCGTGAGTACTCATCCAAAGTACTCAGCAAGACTTACATCAGAACTAGTCTAGTTATGCAACAGTATCAAAGGAAGGCTGTATATGTGGACTGAACTGCAGCAATGCCAGAATAGAGGGAAAGGCCTAGCCTATCGAAGACTAGCATCTTCAGCGTCTTGCAGCATTAGAAGAGTGCAGATTAGTACATAAATATAGTAGTAGCAATAAGTAGCAACATCGCCCAGGGATCCTTCCTCGACACCCAGCGAGAAAGCGATCCCGGAGCTATCATATTAAACCCATTTCTAGTTGTAGAAGATCGGGATATTTTCCGAGCGTCCTGTTACCGTGGACACGGCTATTCGAATAGATATACTTCCCTGCAGGGGTGCACCAACTTACCCAACACGCTCGATTAACTCTGGCCGGACACACTTGCTCGGTCCATGCCCGGCCTCGGCCGATCGACACGTCGTAGCCCTACCTAGGATCAACAGAGAGGCCAGCACGCCGGTCTACATCCTAAGCACTCAGGGGTCTTGGGCCCATCGCCCTTTGCACTCCTGCGCGTTGCGAACGCGGCCGGTGAGCAGACCTAGCCCCCTTAATACAAGCGTAGGCTTTCCCGGTCCAACCCGGCACGCACCGCTCAACTGCTGACGTCTGAAGAGCTTCGGCTGATGCATACGACGCCGAGTACCCATATTATTCCCACGTGTTGGTTAGTGCGATAAGGCCAGAGGCCTACTCAGATTACATATCCTAACCCATTAGTGTGTTGGGAGCTCGCGGAAACGAGCAGAGATCCACGATCATGTGACCCCGTCGCCCCGTCTCGTGGACTTACGGCAAGGGCTAGGAATGCCCGGCCGTGCCATGTAATCATCTCTCGGGTACCCTCTTGGTCAACCCGATACCATATCTCTCGCGGGTACCCCTCGGGGCTGACTCGACTTTATCAAGTATCAGTAGTAAAGTCAAGGTAACCGTGTGTCCAAAACATCAAGAAGGGATCCGAGGAATCACCTGATGGGTAACGAAGCATGAAAATCAAAAAATTTCCTACGAACACCCAAGATCTATCTAGGAGAAGCATAGAATTGAGAGAGGAGAGTGTGTCTATGTACCCTCGTAGACCGAAAGCGGAAGCGTATATAACGCGGTTGATGTAGTCGTTCTCTTCGCGATCCGATCACGATCCAACCGATCTAGTGCCGAACGGACGGCACCTCCGAGTTTAGCACACGTGCGGCTCGATGACGTCTCCTCCTCCTTGATCCAGTAAGAGAAGGCGGAGAAGTAGATGGGATCACAACCAGCATGACGGCGTGGTGGTGATGGTGGTGGTGGAGCACCGACAGCGCTTCGCTAAGTGTCGTCGGGACGAGGCGGTGGTGTAACGGGAGAGAGAGGGGCGCCCAGGGGCTGGTGTGTTGTTTGGGGCACCCCCTCCTCTATATATATAGGTGGAGGGGCATGGGGAACAGCCCCTCCAAGCCCTAGGGCGCAGCCAAGGGGGGGGGGGGAGGACTTGGACTCCAAGTCCAATCCTATTCCTACTAGGACTCCCCTTTTTTTTCCCCCTTCCCTAGCCATATGGGCTTTTGAGGACTTGGTGCGCCTAGCCCAATAAGGCCAGGGCGCCTCCCCTCAGCCCATGCCAGCCCTTGGGACGTGGTGGACCCACTTGTGGACTTCCGGACCCCTCCGGAATCCTCCGGAACCTTCTGGAAGCTTCCCGGTACAATACCGAAAAAACTGCACCTTTTTCCGAAACCCAAAATATGACTTCCCATATATAAATCTTTACCTCTCGACCATTCTGAGACTCCTCATGACGTCCGAGATCTCATCCGGGACTCCAAACAACATTCGGTTACCAATCATCAAATATCCCAATACTACTCTAGCGCCAACGAACGTTAAGCGTGCGACCCTGCGGGTTCGGGAATCATGTAGTCATGACCGAGACACCTCTCCGGTCAATAACCAATAGCGGGACCTGGATGCCCATATTGATTCCTACATATTCCACGAAGATCTTTTATCGGTTGAACCACGATGTCAAGGATTCGGTTAATCCCGTATGTAATTCCCTTTGTCCGGCGATATGTTACTTGCCCGAGATTCAATCGTCGGTATCTCCATACCTAGTTCAATCTCGTTATAGGCAAGTCTCTTTACTCGTTCCATAATACAAGATCCCGTGACTAACTCATTAGCCACATTGCTTGCATGCTCTTTACGTGTTGTATTACCGAGAGGGCCCAGAGATATCTCTCCGTCATACGGAGTGACAAATCCCAGTCTCGATCCATGCAACCCAACAGAGACCTTCGGAGATACCTGTAGAGCACCTTTATGATCACTCAGTTACGAAGTGACGTTTGGATACACACTAAGTATTCCTCCGGTGTCAGGGAGTTGCACGATCTCATGGTCTAAGGAACAGATACTTGACATGAAGAAAACTGTAGCAAATAAACTAAACGATCTGGTGCTAAGCTTACGGTTGGGTCTTGTCCATCACATCATTCTCCTAATGATGTGATCCCGTTATCAAATGACAACTCATGTCTATGGTTAGGAAACCTTAACCATCTTTGATCAACAAGCTAGTCTAGTAGAGGCTCACTAGGGACACGGTATTTGTTTATGTATCCACACATGTATTTAAGTTTCCGGTCAATAAAATTCTAGCATGAATAATAAACCTTTATCATGAACAAGGAAATATGATAATAACCATTTTATTATTGCCTCTAGGGCATATTTCCAACAGTCTCCCACTTGCACTAGAGTCAATAATCTAGTTTACATTGTAATGAATCTAACACCCATGGAGTCCTGGTGCTGATCATGTTTTGCCCGTGGAAGAGGTTTAGTCAACGGGTCTGCTACATTCAGATCCGTATGTACTTTGCAAAGTTCTATGTCTCCATCCTTAACATAATTATGAACGGAGTTGAAACGGCGCTTGATGTGCTTGGTTCTCTTGTGAAACCTGGGCTCCTTTGCAATGGCAATCGCTCCAGTGTTGTCACAAAAGATAGTCATTGGATCCGATGCACTAGGTATTACACCTAGATCGGATATGAACTCCTTCATCCAGAATCCTTCTTGCGCTGCTTCCGAAGCAGCTATATACTCCACTTCACATGTAGATCCCGCCATGACGCTCTGCTTGGAACTGCACCAACTGACCGCTCCACCATTTAATATAAATACGTATCCGGTTTGAGACTTAGAGTCATCCGGATTTGTGTCGAAGCTAGCATCGACGTAACCCTTTACGACGAGCTCTTCGTCACCTCCATAAATGAGAAACATGTCCTTAGTCCTTTTCAGGTACTTCAGGATATTCTTGACCGCTGTCCAGTGATCTACTCCTGGATCACTTTGGTACCTCCCTGCCAGACTAATGGCAAGGCACACATCCTTTCTCTTTCTTCTGCCTATGGCTGAAGCATAGGGAATGACTCTCATCCTTTCTCTTTCTTCTGCCGTGGTCGGGCTTTGAGTCTTACTCAACTTCACACCTTGCAACACAGGCAAGAACTTCTTCTTTGACTGGTCCATTTTGAACTCCTTCAAAAACTTGTAAGGTATGTGCTCTGTGAAAGTTTTATCAGGCTTCTTGATCTATCTCCATAGATCTTGATGCCCAATACGTAAGCTGCTTTACCCAGGTCTTCCTTTGAAAAACTCCTTTCAAACAAACCTTTTATGCTTTCTAGAAATTCTACATCATTTCCAATCAACAATATGTCATCCACATATACTATTAGAAATGTTACAGAGCTCCCACTCACTTTCTTGTAAATACAAGCTTCTCCGTAAGTTTGTATAAAACCAAAAGCTTTGATCACCTCATCAAAGCGAATATTCCAACTCCGAGATGCTTGCACCAGTCCATAGATGGATCGCTGGAGCTTGCATACTTTGTCAGCATCCTTAGGATCGACAAAACCTTCTGGTTGCATCATATACAACTCTTCCTTAAGAAACCTGTTAAGGAATGCTGTTTTGATGTCCATCTACCAGATTTCATAAAATGCGGCAATCGCTAACATAATTCTAACAGACTTAAGCATCGCTACGGGTGAGAATATCTCATCGTAGTCAACCCCTTGAACTTGTCGGAAACCTTTTGCGACAAGTCGAGCTTTATAGACGGTGATATTACCATCAGCGTTTGTCTTCTTCTTAAAGATCCATTTATTCTCAATGGCTTGCCGATCATCGGGCAAGTCCACCAAAGTCCATACTTTGTTCTCATACATGGATCCTATCTCGGATTTCATGGCCTCAAGCCATTTGTCAGAATCCGGGCTCATCATAGCTTCTTCATAGTTCGTAGGTTCGCCGTTGTGTAACAACATGACTTCCAGGACTGGATCACCGTACCACTCTGGTGCGGAGTGTGTCCTGGTCGACCTACGAAGTTTAGTAGTAACTTGATCTGAAGTTTCATGATCATCATCATTAGCTTCCTCTCCGGTTGGTGTAGGCATCACGGGAACTGCTTTCTGTGATGTGCTACTTTCCAATTCGAGAGAAGGTACGATTACCTCATCAAGTTCTACTTTCCTCCCACTCACTTCTTTTGAGAGAAACTCCTTCTCTAGAAAGGACCCATTCTTGGCAACAAAGATCTTGCCCTCGGATCTGTGGTAGAAGGTATACCCAATGGTCTCTTTAGGGTATCCTATGAAGACACACTTCTCCGCTTTGGGTTCGAGCTTATCAGGCTGAAGCCTCTTGACATAAGCGTCGCATCCCCAAACTTTAAGAAACGACAGCTTAGGTTTCTTGCCAAACCACAACTCATACGGTGTCGTCTCAACGGATTTAGACGGTGCCCTATTTAAAGTGAATGCGGCTGTCTCTAATGCATAATCCCAAAACGATAGTGGCAAATCGGTAAGAGACATCATAGAATGCACCATATCCAATAGAGTACGATTACGACGTTCGGACACACCATTACGCTGTGGTGTTCCAGGTGGCGTGAGCTGTGAAACAATTCCACATTGTCTTAAAGGCATACCAAACTCGTAACTCAAATATTCACCTCCACGATCAGATTGTAGAAACTTTATTTTCTTGTTACGATGATTTTCCACTTCACTCTGAAATTCCTTGAACTTTTCAAATGTTTCAGACTTGTGTTTCATTAAGTAAATATACCCATATCTACTCAAATCATCTATGAAGGTAAGAAAATAACGATATCCACCGCGTGCTTCAACACTCATCGGACCGCATACATCAGTATGTATTATTTCCAATAAGTCACTAGCTCGCTCCATTGTTCCGGAGAACGGAGTTTTAGTCATCTTGCCCATGAGGCATGGTTCACATGTCTCAAATGATTCATAATCAAGAGATTCCAAAAGTCCATCGGCATGGAGTTTCTTCATGCGTTTTACACCAATATGACCTAAGCGGCAGTGCCACAAATATGTGGTACCATCATTATTAACTTTGCATCTTTTGGCATCAATATTATGAATATGTGTATCACTATGATCGAGATTCAACAAGAATAAACCATTCACAAGGGGTGCATGACCATAAAAGATATTACTCGTATAAATAGAACAACCATTATTCTCTGACTTAAATGAATAACTGTCTCGCAATAAACAAGATCCATATATAATGTTCATGCTCAACGCAGGCACCAAATAACAATTATTTATGTTTAAAACTAATCCCGAAGGTAGATGTAGAGGTAGCGTGCCAACGGCGATCACATCAACCTTGGAACCATTTCCGACGCGCATCGTCACCTCGTCCTTAGCCAGTCTTCGTTTATTCCGCAGCTCCTGTTTCGAGTTACAAATATTAGCAACCGAACTAGTATCAAATACCCAGGCGCTACTACGAGCACTAGTAAGGTACACATCAATAACATGTATATCAAATATACCTTTGTTGACGTTGCCAGCCTTCTTATCTGCCAAGTACTTGGGGCAGTTCCGCTTCCAGTGACCATTCCCCTTGCAGTAGAAGCACTCAGTCTCAGGTTTGGGTCCAGCCTTGGGTTTCTTCACGGGAGCGGCAACTGTCTTGCCATTCTTGAAGTTTCCCTTCTTTCCCTTGCCCTTCTTGAAACTAGTGGTCTTATTAACCATCAACACTTGATGCTCCTTCTTGATTTCTACTTTCACGGCCTCAAGTACCGTGAATATCTCGGGGATTGTTTACTCCATCCCTTGCATATTATAGTTCATCACAAAGCCCTTATGGCTTGGTGGTAGTGACTGGAAAACTCTGTCAATCGCTGTCTTATCTGGAAGATTAACTCCCACTTGATTCAAGCGATTGTAGCACCCAGACACTCTGAGCACATGCTCACTCACTGAGATGTTCTCCTCCATCTTGCAGGCAAAGAACTTGTTAGAGGTCTTATACCTCTCAACACGGGCATGAGCCTGAAATACCAATTTCAGCTCTTGGAACATCTCATATGCTCCGTGGCATTCAAAACGTCTTTGGGGCCCTGATTTCTAAGCCGTAAAGCATGGCGCACTAAACTATCGAGTAGTCATTAGAACGTGCCTGCCAGACGTTCACAACATCCACAGACGACGCTAGAGGGGTTGGCACACCAAGCGTTGCATCAAGGACATAAGCCTTCTGTGCAGCAGTGAGGACAATCCTCAGACTACGGACCTAGTCCGCATAATTGCTTACAATATCTTTCAACTTAGTCTTTCTCTAGGAACGTATAAAAAACTGTGAGCTATAGCGCGAGCTATTGATCTAATACATAATTTGCAAAGACAATTTTCGACTATGTTCATGATAATTAGTTCAGTTAATCAAATTACTTAATGAACTCCCACTTAAATCAACATCCCTCAAGTTGTCTAAGTGATACATGATCCAAATCAACTAACCCATGTCCGATCATCACGTGAGATGGGTAGTCTTCAATGGTGAACATCTCCATGTTGATCATATCTACTATATGACTCATGTTCGACCTTTCGGTCTCCCGTGTTCCGAGGCCATGTTTGTACATGCTAGGCTCGTCAAGTTTAACCCAAGTATTCTGCATGTGTAAAACTGGCTTACACCCGTTGTATGCGAACGTAGAGTCTAGCACACCCGATCATCACGAAGTGCTTTGAAACGACGAACTTTTGCAACGGTGCATACTTAGGGAGAACACAATTTCTTGAAATTAAGTGAAGGGATCATCTTATAATGCTACCGTCGTCCTAAGCAAAATAAGATGCATAAAAAGATAAACATCACATGCAATCAATATATGTGACATGATATGGCCATTATCATCTCGTGCCTTTGATCTCCATCTCCAAAGCACCGGCATGATCTCCATCATCACCGGCATGACACCATGATCTCCATCATCATGATCTCCATCATCGTGTCGTCACGTGGTTGTCTCGCCAACTATTGCTTCTACAACTATTGCTAACGCATAGTGATAAAGTAAAGCAATTATATGGTGTTTAACAGTTGACTCGCTGGTCACACAATAAAGTAAAGACAACCCTATGGCTCCTGCCGGTTGCCGTACTCATCGACATGCAAGTCATGAACCTATTACAAAACATGATCATCTCATACATCAACATATATCACATCACATTTTGGCCATACCACATCACAACATGCCCTGCAAAAACAAGTTAGACGTCCTCTACTTTGTTGTTGCAAATTTTACGTGGCTGCTATGGGCAACTAGCAAGAACCGTTCTTACCTACGCAAAGCCACAGCGGTGATAATCAAGTTGCCTTTTAACCTTCTACAAGGACTGTCTTCATCAAATTAGATTCAACTAAAGTAGGAGAGACAGACACCCGCTAGCCACCTTATGCAAAACAAGTTGCATGTTAGTCGGTGGAACCGGTCTCATGTGCGAGGACATGTAAGGTTGGCCCGAGCCGCTTCATCCAACAATACCGCCGAATCCAAATAAGACAAGAGAGGTAAGCAATTTGAGCATCAACGCCCACAACTTTTGTGTTCTACTCGTGCATATACATCTACGCATAGACCTAGCTCATGATGCCACTGATGGGTAACGAAGCATGAAAATCAAAAAAATTCCTACGAACACCCAAGATCTATCTAGGAGAAGCATAGCAACGAGAGAGGAGAGTGTGTCTACGTACCCTCATAGACCGAAAGCGGAAGCGTATATAACGCGGTTGATGTAGTCGTTCTCTTCACGATCCGATCACGATCCAACCTATCTAGTGCCGAACGGACGACACCTCCGAGTTTAGCACACGTGCAGCTCGATGATGTCTCCTCCTCCTTGATCTAGCAAGAGAAGGTGGAGAAGTAGATGGGATCACAACCAGCATGACGGCGTGGTGGTGATGGTGGTGGTGGAGCACCGACAGCGCTTCGCTAAGCGTCGTCGGGACGAGGCGGTGGTGTAACGGGAGAGAGAGGGGCGCCCAGGGGCTGGTGTGTTGTTTGGGGCGCCCCCTCCTCTATATATATAGGTGGAGGGGTGTGGGGAACAGCCCCTCCAAGCCCTAGGGCGCAGCCAAGGGGGGGGGGAGGACTTGGACTCCAAGTCTAATCCTATTCCTACTAGGACTCCCCTTTTTTCCCCTTCCCTAGCCATATGGGCTTTCGAGGACTTGGTGCGCCTAGAACAATAAGGCCAGGGCACCTCCCCTCAGCCCATGCCAGCCCTTGGGATGTGGTGGACCCACTTGTGGACTTCCGGACCCCTCCGGAATCCTCCGGAACCTTCTGGAAGCTTCCCGGTACAATACCGAAAAAACTGCACCTTTTTCCGGAACCCAAAATATGACTTCCCATATATAGATCTTTACCTCTTGACCATTCTGAGACTCCTCGTGACGTCTGAGATCTCATATGGGACTCCGAACAACATTCGGTTACCAATCATCAAATATCCCAATACTACTCTAGCGCCAACGAACGTTAAGCGTGCGACCCTGCGGGTTCGGGAATCATGTAGTCATGACCGAGACACCTCTCCGGTCAATAACCAATAGCGGGACCTAGATGCCCATATTGATTCCTACATATTCCACGAAGATCTTTTATCGGTTGAACCACGATGTGAAGGATTCGGTTAATCCTGTATGTAATTCCCTTTGTCCGGCAATATGTTACTTGCCCGAGATTCGATCGTCGGTATCTCCATACCTAGTTCAATCTCGTTACCGGCAAGTCTCTTTACTCATTCCATAATACAAGATCTCGTGACTAACTCATTAGCCACATTGCTTGCAAGCTCTTTACGATGTTGTATTACCGAGAGGGCCCAGAGACATCTCTCCGTCATACGGAGTGACAAATCCCAGTCTCGATCCATGCAACCCAACAGAGACCTTCAAAGATACCTGTAGAGCACCTTTATGATCACCCAGTTACGAAGTGACGTTTGGATACACACTAAGTATTCCTCCGGTGTCAGGGAGTTGCCCGATCTCATGGTCTAAGGAACAGATACTTGACATGAAGAAAGCTGTAGCAAATAAACTAAACGATCTGGTGCTAAGCTTACGGTTGGGTCTTGTCCATCACATCATTCTCCTAATGATGTGATCCCGTTATCAAATGACAACTCATGTCTATGGTTAGGAAACCTTAACCATCTTTGATTAACGAGCTAGTCTAGTAGAGGCTCACTAGGAACACGGTATTTGTTTATGTATCCACACATGTATTTAAGTTTCCGGTCAATACAATTCTAGCATGAATAATAAACCTTTATCATGAACAAGGAAATATGATAATAACCATTTTATTATTGCCTCTAGGGCATATTACCAACATCACCCTCGTTGGATTCCCACTGGATGTATCCGTCAAGGTGAATCCGGAGGAATCACCCTCGATGGCATTCACACTTGCGGGGTTGCACGACAAAAGCTTCATCGGAGGTGGTGAAAGAGGAATCACCCTCGGTAATCCAGCACCGACTAGTTGTACCACAGAGTCAACATCGGGAGTGAGATAAGAGGTATCACCCTCGGCACTCGATGGTAGCTCTACAGGGTCGAGCAACTAAGGGGGTGTGCGGTGATGTGTTGGTCTCAGCCCGTCGATCACATCGATCGGGGCACTGGAAACTAAGCGGGGCAACTAAGACAAAGAAGAGGGGCCACAAATGGTTTACCATCCAACCTATACTAAGCATTTAGGATATCAGGTAGGGTATCAATAACAGTTTACAAAAACAGGCTATGCATCAGAATAGGATAAAACAGAGCAGTAGCAATTTCTAATGCAAGCAGGAGGGAGGGGGAATAGGTGATATAGGCATGCGTCAAGGGGGGTTGCTTGCCTGGAAGCTCTGTGGCAAAGGAGGGGTCGTCAATAGTGTAGTCGGTCTCCGGGGCTATCGGATAAGAAAAGAGGGGAAGAAACAATAAATAAAAGCAATTGATGCAACACAGATGCATGGCATGGCAGTATGCAGTGCTGGTGGTGATCTAAGGCAATACTACATGTCGCAGACGTAGCGGAAAAATATCTGGGATAGTTTCCCGGTGTTTAGACCGATATCTGTATACTGAACCGGAGGGGAAGGTTCCATGTTCAGATATATAGGAGTGATGGTCAAGCATTTTGACCACATATTCAGATTCGTCTCGTTTTTCTGATCAACTTTCATGTAGAAAGTTTTTCGATCTGAGCTACGGTTGAATTTCTACGAATTTTCAAAGATTTAAACCTTTTTCTGAAATTCCTGGAATTATTTTAATTAAATAAATCACATTATCCATAACAGTAGCAGATGACATCAGCATGACGCCAGTATGACGTCACCAGGTCAAACCCAGCTGTTCCAGGTCAGACCTGACAGCTGGGCCCCACTGGTCAGTGACTCTGGGCTAATTAGAGTTATTTTAAACTAAACAGAAGTTAATTAACTCGTAGGCCCCACATGTCAGTGTCTAATTAGGTTAATTAATTAAGTTTTAATTATAAAATGTTGATTAAGTGGGTGGGGCCCGCCTGTCAGTGGCACAGTGCGGCCATGTCAGCGCGTTGACCTGGTCAACTGGTCAACTGGGGCCCCTGGGCCCACTGGTCAGTGGCCCAGAGGCACCCACGTGGCAGCCAGCTCGGCAGTGCTGGCGTTTAAACGCCGGCGACCCCGTTTCGCGGCGGAGGCGCACGAGACGGCGTCGGGTTTCGCGTATAGGGGGCTGTTTGGCCCGCGCGTTCGAACGAGCGCACTGTGCCGCGTCCAGTGGTGGTCGTGGCATCACCGAAGATGGCCGTTATCGACGACGGCGAGCGGCGGAGGCGGCGCCGGAGTACGGGCGTCGACGATCCGGCGTTTGCGGGCACGGCGAGGCGCATGGGCTAGCGTGCTGAGGTCCTACGGCTGCGCTGAGCACGTTGCCTAGCTCAGACGCGCGTGGTAGCGACCGTGGCTACGGCGACGAGCTCGTCGGCGGTGGCAGGTACGGCCACGGCGGAGAACTAGCTAGGAGGCGCGCGCGAGCTTAGAGAGAGGGAGGGGAGCGGCGGAGCTCACCGGGGAGGCTCAAGGAGGCCCGGTGACGGCTTTGTAGCGCAGCACGGCGGCGGATTCGTCGGAGAGGCGCTGGCGTCCGAGGAAGAAGACGACGGCGTAGGCGAGGCTGCGGCGTCTCCCAGCTCCAACGGCTGGCGCCAGGTGACGTGGACGACGACGACGGAGCAGAGGGACAGGGCGGCGAGGTGAGGCAAGGCCGGTGGCCGCGGCTATGACGGCGAGCGGCGACGGACGCGCTCGGTGGTGGGAGAAAGAGCGCGGGAGAGAGTGAGAGAGGCGGGGCGAGTGGATAGGGGAGGACGAGGAGGCCATCCTTATCCCCTCGCCTGGCCACGGGCGTCGCCGTGTCGGCGGCTGGCCGGTGCGTGCGCGCCCAGCCACGGCGCGGCTGACACGGCGAGGGAGAGAGAGAGAGAGAGGAGGGAGAAGGGGCCGGTTGGGCTGGGCCAGGTGCACTGTGCACTTAGGCCCAACCGGTTAAGGCCTTTCCTTTTACTTTTCTGTTTTTCTTTTTACAGAAGTTTAGAAAAATAAAGGAGTTGCCAAAATGCATTTTATAAAATGTGAAATTGCTCCACACAAATACTTTGCATTATTCTGCTCTGCCACAAAAAGTTTGGGCAATTTTTGAATCCATTTGAATTTTTCAAAAATGAAAATGGTATTTAAAGTGCTATTTTTGCACAGTTTTAATGCTCTAGCCCATTTTAGGAAAATAGGTGATGTTGTTTTCCTGAACATTAATTTGTTTTGGAATTTTTGCTACAACATGATCTATTTTCCAGCAATTTTTGAGCATCTTCAAATTTCACTTTGAATTTGAATTGAATTCAGTGGAGGAATTTGAAATGAGATATTAATCCAACATGATCAAGCATTGCAAATCAAGGTGACTTGGCAGTAACATGGTGGATCACTGTAGCTCATTACATAGGGGTGTTACAATTCTACTCCTCTAAAAGAAATTCTCGTCCCAAGAATTTAGGAGGTAGAAGGGAAAAGATTGGGGTATTCCTCTCGAAGATGATCCTCGCGTTCCCAAGTGGCTTCATCCTCTGAATGGTTCGACCACTGCACTTTCAGGAATTTGGTTGTCTTCTGGCGGGTCCGACGTTCAGCTTGATTGAGAATGCGGATCGGATGCTCTTTATAAGATAGATCATCTTGCAAATCGAGCAATTCATGATCCACAGCTCGGTGCGGAGATTCCTTGAAGCAACGGCGAAGTTGCGACACATGGAAGACGTCATGGATGTGAGAGAATTGCGGCGACAACTCCAATTTATAGGCCACATGTCCACGTCTGGCGAGACTACGGAAGGGGCCGATGTAGAGAGGAGCTAACTTGCCCTTGATTCCAAAGCGGTGAGTGCCTTTCATAGGAGTGACACGCAGATAAGCTTGTTCACCAGGTTGATAGATCGATCCCCAGTGTTTACGATCATAATTGCTCTTCTGGCGAGACTGAGCAGCTTTGAGATTTTCCCGCACAATACGGACTTGCTCTTCAGCGTGTTGGATAATATCCGGACCAATGAGCAGCCGTTCCCCAGTTTCTAACCAATTCAGAGGGGTACGACACTTACGTCCATATAATACCTCAAAGGGGGCCATTTTCAAACTGGCTTGATAGCTGTTGTTGTAAGAGAATTCGGCATACGGGAGAGATTCTTCCCACTTCTTGCCAAATGAAATAACACAAGCACGCAGCATATCTTCAAGTACTTGATTCACTCGCTCGACTTGGCCTTGGGACTGGGGGTGATAAGCTGAACTCCAGGTTATATGAGTTCCCATAGCTTCTTGGAAACTTGCCCAGAACTTGGAGGTGAAAAGGCTGCCACGGTCTGAGCTGATCTCCTTCGAAATACCGTGGAGTGTTACAATTCTGGAGATATACAGATCTGCTAACTGACTAGCAGTGATCGTCTCCTTGACCGGCAGAAAGTGTGCAACTTTAGAGAGTTGGTCAATGATGACAAGAATAGCATCATGACCCTTCTGTGATATGGGATGACCAGTGATAAGATCCATTTGCACTTTGTCCCATTTCCATTCAGGGATAGGGAGCGGTTGCAGAATTCCAGCAGGCTTCTGATGTTCTGCTTTCATGCGACGACAAACGTCACATTCAGCAACATATCGAGCAATATCCTGCTTCATTCTGGACCACCAGTACCTTTGTCGGAGATCACGATACATCTTGGTGCTACCCGGATGAATAGACAGTGGTGTATCATGGGCCTCCTTCATAACTTTGTCGGTCATCAATTCGAACTGAGGTACCACAATGCGGCCTCTGAAATACAAAGTTCCGTCTTCAGCAAGCGAGAAATCTCTGTACTTTTCAAGGTGAAGATCACTTTTCATCAGATCAACTTCAGCATCTTTTGCTTGCGCACGCTTAACATCTTTCTCAAGATCTGGCTGTATAACAAGGGTATTAAGAGAACCCTGTGGAACAATGTGGAGGTTCAGCTTGCGCAGTTCTTCATACAGATGAGGTTGAGCTCGCTGAACCATGAGGTTGTTGCAATAGGACTTGCGGCTCAAGGCATCAGCCATCACATTAGCCTTGCCAGGGGTATATGAAATACCACAGTCATAGTCCGTAATTGTTTCCAACCATCACTGTTGGCGGAGATTGAGATCCGGCTGAGTAAACAAATACTTCAGACTTTGGTAATCAGTGTATATCTCACATCGATTACCGAGGAGGTAATGACGCCACAACTTCAATGCATAAATCACTGCAGCATGTTCAAGATCATGCACTGGATAATTCTCTTCATGAGGATGCAACTGTCGCGAGGCATAAGCAATTACTCTGTGTTCTTGCATTAGGACACAGCCTAATCCCTGACGAGAGGCGTCGCAATAAATAACGAATTCCTTGCGAGAATCCGGAGGAGCAAGCACTGGTGCAGAAGTCAGCTTGTCCTTTAGAGTCTGGAAACTTTCCTAACTTTTATATGTCCACTCAAACTTAACGCCTTTGTGAAGCAGATTAGTCAGAGGCTTGGCAATTTTAGAAAAGTTCTCGACAAAACGACGGCAATAGCTTGCGAGTCCGAGAAAACTTCTGACTTGCTTGACATTCTTCGGAGGAGTCCAGTCAAGAATAGCCTGAACTCGTTCGGGGTTAACAACAATGCCATCCTTGGAAATCACATGTCCAAGGTAGGCTACTTTAGATAACCAGAATTCACACTTGGAATACTTGGCATATAGCTGGTGCTCTCGAAGCTTTTCCAGAACCAGACGAAGATGTTCAGCATGTTCTTCCTTATTCTTGGAAAACACCAGGATATCATCCAGATAAACCACGACGAATTTGTTGAGGTAATCCATGAAGATATAATTCATCAGGCGGGAGAACGTTGCTGGAGCATTGGTTAAGCCGAATGACATGACAGTGTACTCATAAGAGCCATAACGAGTGACAAAGGCAGTCTTGGGGATATCCTCTTCGCGGATGCGGATCTGATGATAACCCAACCTCAAGTCGAGTTTAGAGAACACTGATGATCCAGCAAGTTGATCATACATGTCATTGATCCGAGGAAGCGGATATTTGTTCTGAATGGTGGCTTGGTTGATAGGCCGGTAATCTTGGACCAATCGGTTTGTACCATCTTTCTTCTTGACAAAGAGAGAAGGTGCTCCCCAGGCAGAGGAACTTGGGCGAATGAAACCCTTGCGGAGTGATTTGTCGAGTTCCTCCTTAAGCTCAAGGAGTTCATGCGGAGGCATCTTGTAGGGACGCTTCGCAATAGGAGTTGTGCCTGGTTTTAGGTCGATGACAAACTCGACAGCCCTAACAGGGGGTACTCCTAGAAGTTCTTCCGGAAAGACATCCTGGAAGTCGCGAATGACTAGAACATTTTTGATCCCCTCCAGAGGAGAAGCGTTCAATGCATTCAGAGCATAAATCTGAGCCTCAGCACTTTGAACAATATGAGCATGGTAGCTTACTAGCTCATCCGATGGGTGCAGAAGGTGTACTACTTTGGTTGCACAATTGATTAAGGCAGTGTGAGCCTTCAACCAATTCATTCCCAGAATGAGGTCAACTTTGGAAGACTTCAAAATAACGGGGAAAGCACGAAACTCCAACCCTTCAATTTCAATAGTAAGATCGGGGCTGAACATGGAGGCTTGGCATTGGCCCGCGGGAGTGTGTACCACTAACGGATGGTGCAACTTTTCATATTTAATGCCATGCATGAATGCAAACTCTTCTGATATGAAAGAATGCGATGCTCCTGAATCAAATAAAACAGATGTGGGTACGGAATTAACAAGAAGAGTACCCATCATAGTTTCTGGTTGGTCTTGAGCTTCAGCCATGTTGACATGATAAGCCTGCCCACGAGCATATGAAGGTCTGGCATTATAGTTGCGAGGCTGATTAATGCCACGGCCATTACCACGGCCAGCGGGAGGAAGCACAAGCTGATTCTGACTCTGAGAATAGTCTCTGTCACGGTGACCTAGATGGCCATACTTGAAGCAGAGTCCATTGTTGGGACGGGGAGCAGGAGCTCGAGGCATTGGAGCTTGAGGTCTGAACTGCCCCGGAGGTGGAGGAGGCATACGCGGTGCAACATACGATGGCCTTGGAACAGGTACAGCCGGACGGTACATGCTTTGAGGGATCCAAATACGGCGCTTCTGGGAAGATGAACCCGAAGATGAGCCCGCTTCACGGGTGCGCTTGAGAGCGTCCTTGTTATCCTTGATACCAGTTTCAACCTGTATAGCCTTGTTCACCAAGGTGGCAAAGTCAGCAAAGTTGTGGACTAGGAGTGCCATCTTGATTTCAGGGTTGAGCCCTTCACGGAACTTTTCCTGCTTGCGGGCGTCAGTAGCAATGTCCTCTTCAGCATAACGAGATAGCTCCAGAAATTCACGCTGATAGGCTTCCACAGACTTATTACCCTGAGTAAGATTGCGGAACTCACGCTTCTTCCGGTCCATAACCCCCTCGGGAATATAACAGGCACGAAAAGCAGCTTTGAACTCCATCCAGGTGATGATGGTTCCAGCAGCTAAGGTCTGTCTGTGAGTGTCCCACCATTGGGCTGTGGGTCCCTTCAGAAAGTAGGAGGCGAAAGTGACATAGCTGGCAGGGGCCACATTCGTAGACTCCATCTCAAAAGCGATGTCACGAAGCCAGTCATCAGCATCTAGCGGCTGAACTGAGTTGCGAAAGATGGTTGGGTTCATGCGCACAAACTCTTGCAAAGTGATTGCGGCTGGCTGCTGGTTGGCATTGGGACAAGGAAACTGATCCATCAGCCCTTGCATAAACTGGCGGTGCATTTTGAATTGTTGCATCATTGCAGCCATATAGTCGGGCGGTGGTGGATTGTTGGCACCACGGCCATGACCTGTTGGTCTAACCATCCTGCTAAAATTCAACAGGGGTAGTTTAGCAACGAGCATTTGCAAAAGTATGGATTCATTCATGAAGTAATCACGCACAACGAAAAGAAGTGCAGTAGATACATCAACATAGTCAACATGACATACAGATCCATACATAGGTTCGGTTACAAACCAGCGTTACAACAGCAAAAGAAAAGCTAGACAACTAGGCGGCACGCAGGCACGCGGTGGAGGGATACAATAACGGGACATAGCGATATGCTACATCAACGTCGGAGAAAACCACTGAAGCCAGGCAGCTGCAGGTGACGACGCAGGGTACCCTCGATGTAAGGATCCTGCGCTCCGTGAACACTCTGGTGCAGAACCTGGTCCCGAACTGAAAGAAGAGGTCCACGTGGAGGAGTATAATCTCCAACAGCAGGCCACTCAAGACCTGGTGGCATCTCCGTCCTGCGCGGGTAAAGAATGTACTCTGGGTGCATCCGTGCACTGACTGCTGGCAGCAACTGTGTCAGAGCGTCGTAAAGACGAGCACGAGTGGCGTGCAACTCGACAGCAAGAGCTCGAGCAGTGCGATCCAGAGCCTGAGTGTACTGTACCAAAACCTGTGGGTCATAGCGACGCGACACGTAGGGAGTACAGACGGCAGTGTAGTATCCAGTCTCATCCCCAACAGGAGCATACGGGATGTATCTGAAAGCGGTCTCCTCCAAGCGACTGTTGTGCTCTCCACGGAGACGGGCAATAGCAGTATAGGCAGCATCATGGACGGCCATGTCGACAGTCACTCCAACACCATGGAAGGTGTGTAACTCGGTGATGGAGATGTCCTGCCGATCAAAGATGCAAACCACAGCGTGGTACTGCTCCTGGTTGAACTCGCAGTAATCCTCGTAAACAGTGTACTCGGGGTACCAGCGATATCCCAGCCTGGTCAAGAGATCGACCAAAATGGCTGGGAACCCAGTCGCATCACGAGCCATGGTCTGGCGTACGAGCTGTCTTGCGGGACGCATCTGAAATAAGGAGTGCAGAAAGTCAAATGACAGTGTGAGAAGCATATGATAGCATTGGAAAGAAAAGGTTAAATAGACCAATGGAAAGGAAAAGGTGATTATCCGATTAACCAGACCAAAGGAAAAGATTAGTTGCAGACAATCCAGCTCTCCGGGTGAATGTGATTACGAGAACCTAGTGTCAGAGTCAGCAAAATCATTTAACCTGAAAAGAAGAGAGATTAGAGTCCCAGAGTAAGGAAGAGGAATAAAAGATCCTAATACCACCCATTGGCGATGTGGGCCCGTAAGCCACACAACTATGTTAGTAAAACGGTTTTGCAAGGACTAGACTCAACTTCGGCCAAGGAGTTGGAAAGGGGGTTCCTATAGGCAGTCGGCTCTGCTACCAACTTGTGACGCCCCGACTTAATCGTGCACTAATCATACACGCAAATGCACACGATCAAGCCTAAGGACTCACTTGAAGATATCACAACACAACTCTAAACACAAATAAAAGTCATACAAGCTTTATATTACAAGCCAGGGGCCTCGAGGGCTCGAATACATAAGCTCGATGTCATACAAGCATCAGCGGAAGCATTAGATATCTGAGTACATATATAAAAGTAAAACAGATATGCCTTAAGAAGGCGGGGCAAAAACAACGACAACGATGGAAAGGCGCGGGCCTCCTGCCTGGGTGCCTCCTATCTACTCCTGGTCGTCGGAGGGCTCCTCGTAGTAGTAGTATCCGCCAGAGGGGTAGTAGTAGTAGTAGTCATCGCCGGCTGGGGCAGCTGGCTCCTGGGCTCCATCGTCTGGTCGCAGCAATCGGGTATGTGGGAAAAGGGAAGCAACGCAACCGTGAGTACTCATCCAAAGTACTCAGCAAGACTTACATCAGAACTAGTCTAGTTATGCAACAGTATCAAAGGAAGGCTGTATATGTGGACTGAACTGCAGCAATGCCAGAATAGAGGGAAAGGCCTAGCCTATCGAAGACTAGCATCTTCAGCGTCTTGTAGCATTAGAAGAGTGCAGATTAGTACATAAATATAGTAGTAGCAATAAGTAGCAATATCGCCCAGGGATCCTTCCTCGACACCCAGCGAGAAAGCGATCCCGGAGCTATCATATTAAACCCATTTCTAGTTGTAGAAGATCGGGATATTTTCCGAGCGTCCTATTACCGTGGACACGGCTATTCGAATAGATATACTTCCCTGCAGGGGTGCACCAACTTACCCAACCTGCTCGATTAACTCTGGCCGGACACACTTGCTCGGTCCATGCCCGGCCTCGGCCGATCGACACGTCGTAGCCCTACCTAGGCTCAACAAAGAGGCCAGCACGCCGGTCTACATCCTAAGCACTCAGGGGTCTTGGGCCCAACGCCCTTTGCACTCCTGCGCGTTGCGAACGCAATCGGTGAGCAGACCTAGCCCCCTTAATACAAGCGCAGGCTTTCCCGGTCCAACCCGGCGCGCGCCGCTCAATTGCTGACGTCTAAAGAGCTTTGGCTGATACATACGACGCCGAGTACCCATATTATTCCCACGTGCTAGTTAGTGCGATAAGGCCAGTGGCCTACTCAGATTACATATCATAACCCATTAGTGTGTTGGGAGCTCGCGGAAACGAGCAGAGATCCACGATCATGTGACCCCGTCGCCCCGTCTCGTGGACTTACGGCAAGGGCTAGGAATGCCCGGCCGTGCCACGTAATCATCTCTCGGGTACCCTCTTGGTCAACCCGATACCATATCTCTCGCGGGTACCCCTCGGGGCTGACCCGACTCTATCAAGTATCAGTAGTAAAGTCAAGGTAACCGTGTGTCCAAAACATCAAGAAGGGATTCGAGGAATCACCCACGTTGGATTCCCACTAGATGTATCCATCAAGGTGAATCCGGAGGAATCACCCTCGATGGCATTCACACTTGCGGGGTTGCACGACAGAAGCTTCATTGGAGGTGGTGAAAGAGGAATCACCCTTGATAATCCACCATCGACTAGCTATACCACAGAGTCAACATCGGGTGTGAGATAAGAGGTATCACCCTCGGCACTCGATGGTAGCTCTGCAGGGTCGAGCAACTAAGGGGGTGTGCGGCGATGTGTTGGTTTCAGCCCGTCGATCGGGGCACTGGAAACTAAGTGGGGCAACTAAGACAAAGAAGAGGGGCCACAGATGGTTTACCATCCAACCTATACTAAGCATTTAGGATAACAGGTAGGGTATCAACAACAGTTTACAAAAACAGGCTATGCATCAGAATAGGATAAAATAGAGCAGTAGCAATTTCTAATGCAAGCAGGAGGGAGAGGGAATAGGTGATATAGGCATGCGTCAAGGGGGGTTGCTTGCCTGGAAGCTCTGCGGCAAAGGAGGGGCCGTCAACAGTGTTGTCGGTCTCCGGAGCGGCGTCGATCTCGGGAGCTATCGGATAAGAAGAGGGGGGAAGAAACAATAAATAAAAGCAATTGATGCAACACAGAGGCATGGCATGGCAGTATGCAGTGCTGGTGGTGACCTAAGGCAGTACTACATGTCGCAGACGTAGCGGGAAAATATCTGGGATAGTTTCCCGGTGTTTAGGCCGATATCGGTATACTGAATCAGAGGGGAAGGTTCCATGTTCAGATAGATAGGAGTGATGGTCAAGCATTTTGACCACATATTCGGATTCGTCTCGTTTTTCTGATCAACTTTCATGTAGAAAGTTTTTCGATCCGAGCTACGGTTGAATTTCTACGAATTTTCAAAGATTTAAACCTTTTTCTGAAATTCCTGGAATTATTTTAATTAAATAAATCGCATTATCCAGAACAGTAGCAGATGACATCAGCATGACGCCAGTATGATGTCACCAGGTCAAACCCAGCTGTTCCAGGTCAAACCTGACAGCTGGGCCCCACTGGTCAGTGACTCTGGGCTAGTTAGAGTTAATTTAAACTAAACAGAAGTTAATTAACTCGTAGGCCCCATATGTCAGTGTCTAATTAGGTTAATTAATGAAGTTTTAATTATAAAACATTGATTAAGTGGGTGGGGCCCGCCTGTCAGTGGCACAGTGCGGCCACGTCAGCGCGTTGACCTGGTCAACTGGTCAACTGGGGCCCCTGGGCCCACTGGTCAGTGGCCCAGAGGAACCCACGTGGCAGCCAGCTCGGCGGCGCCGGCGTTTAAATGCCGGCGACCCCGTTTCGCGGCGGAGGCGCACGGGACGGCGTCGGGTTTCGCATATAGGGGGCCGTTTGGCCCGCGCGTTAGCGCGTTCGAACGAGCGCACTGCGCCGCATCCAGTGGTGGTCGTGGCATCGCCGAAGATGGCCGTTATCGGCGACGGCAAGCGGCGGAGGCGGCGCCGGAGTACGGGCGTCAACGGATCCGGCGTTTGCGGGCACGGCGAGGCGCATGGGCTAGCGTGCTGGGGGTCCTACGGCTGCGCTGAGCACGTTGCCGAGCTCAGACGCGCGTGGTAGCGACCGTGGCCACGACGACGAGCTCGTCGGCGGTGGCGGGTACGGCCACGGCGGAGAACTAGCTAGGAGGTGCGCACGAGCTCAGAGAGAGGGAGGGGAGAGGCGGAGCTCACCGGGGAGGCTCAAGGAGGCCCGGTGACGGCTTTGTAGTGCAACACGGCGGCGAATTCATCGGAGAGGCGCTGGCGTCCGAGGAAGAAGACGACGGCGTAGGCGAGGCTGCGGCGTCTCCCAGCTCCAACGGCTAGTGCCAGGCGACGTGGACGATGACGACGGAGCAAAGGGACAGGGCGGCGAGGTGAGGCGAGGCCGGTGGCCGTGGCTACGATAGCGAGCGGCGACGGACGCGCTCGGTGGTGGGAAAGAGGGCGCGGGAGAGAGCGAGAGAGGTGGGGCGAGTGGATAGGGGTGGACGAGGAGGCCGAGGAGGCCATTCTTATCCCCTCGCCTGACCGCGGGCGTCGCCGTGTCGGCGGCTGTCCGGTGCGCGCGCGCCGAGCCACGGCGCGGCTGACACGGCGAGGGAGAGAGAGAGAGAGGAGGGAGAAGGGGCCGGTTGGGCTGGGCCAGGTGCACTGTGCACTTAGGCCCAGCCGGTTAAGGCCTTTCCTTTTACTTTTCTGTTTTTCTTTTTACAGAAGTTTAGAAAAATAAAGGAGCTGCCAAAATGCATTTTGTAAAATGTGAAATTGCTCCACATAAATACTTTGCATTATTCTGCTCTGTCACAAAAAGTTTGGGCAATTTTTGAATCCATTTGAATTTTTCAAAAATGAAAATGGCATTTAAAGTGCTGGTTTTGCACTGTTTTAATGCTCTAGCCCATTTTAGGAAAATAGGTGATGTTGTTTTCCTGAACATTAATTTGTTTTGGAATTTTTGCTACAACATGAACTATTTTCCAGCAATTTTTGAGCATCTTCAAATTTCACTTTGAATTTGAATTGAATTCAGTGGAGGAATTTGAAATGAGATATTAATCCAACATGATCAAGCATTGCAAATCAAGGTGACTTGGCAGTAACATGGTGGATCACTGTAGCTCATTACATAGGGGTGTTACATACGCCCAACCCCGGCCCTTGCTTTACTTTTTTTGAACTGGAAATAGCAGGAGAGGCTCCTACTATAATTTTATTAAAGTATAAACAGTATGTACAAGGTATTTACATGGTCAAGGATACCAATCAATATACAACCAGTAAAGGCTTAGATCACAATGAAGGGGATGAAAGAGTCAATCCAATCAGAGCAACTAGGGGAAACTTTAAACTTCAAGTTTAAAAGGTCTTTCACAAGTTTGCTTCTCCAGTCTTGAATGGAAGGAGTAATGTGATCAAAACAAACAATGCCCATTCCTTTGTTTCCATATATTCCAGGCTGCCAAAATGACCACCCCTTTGAATAAAGGTTGAGTCCATCTAGAGGTAGTGAGGCTGAACATGTCCTGTGTGTCAAAGGAGGTGTCCCAGCTGATGTGCAAACTACTCCAGCAAGCATTCCTAAAGACACAGGAGAAGAATAGATGCTTGTTGGTTTCCAGTTGCTCTGTATCACAAAGGAGACATGAATGATTTTCTCCCATATCAAAGTGTCTCCTACAAAGGATGTCCCTTGTATTTAGTCTGTCCATCAGCATCAACCATGCAAACACCTTGTGTTGCATGATGCATTTAGTTTTCCAAATCTGGGTGATGTATGTAGGGGTTTGGATACTTTTGAAACAAAACCTATAGAACTTCTGTGATTTAAACTGCACATCACCCCAACAGAGGATCAAATCATCATGTGTCATTGGGTCAAGAGACCAATCATTGATCGAGTTAGACAAGTACGTGAGTTCTGTCTGGCCTCCAAAGATAAATGTAAATCAAAGTGATTACAAGGGTTTTGGTCAGTATCAAACTGGGCAAGAGACACATCCTCATTAGAAGCAAAGGAAAATAGATGCGGCAAGTGATGTTGAAGAGGCCCATGGTCATCCTAGTTATCCTTCCATAATAAAACAATATCTCCTGCATTTGGTATACATCTTGTAATTCCTCTGTATATGTCAATTACGGAGAAAACATCTCTCCACCAAAATGAAACACAAATTTGCATCGCCTGGGGTGGCGTGTCATTGTAGTATTTGTCCCAAATTAATAACACCCAAGGAATATCAGCTTTATGCATGAACTTGTGAATATACTTCAGCAAGAGTGCCTGGTTTTGGATCTTCAAATCGAGTATACCAAACCCCTTGCTTCACTGACAGCTCGCTTTGCGGCCTCCTTTGCCACCTTGTACTTTTCTATGTTGTCTGCACTCCTATCCAGGTGTAGGCGTCTGAAACAGTCTTTCTTCTCTGCTACTTGTGAGCTGCGTTGGGATTTTCTCCGAAGAGGAAGGGTGAAGCAATATAGTAGCGGATAGTATTTCCCTCAGTAGAGAACCAAGGTTATCGAGATTCACACAGACAAAGGTCGACAGTACCTACACACACAAACAAAATACTTGCACCCAATGCGGGCAAGAGGGTTGTCAATCCCCTTGTACTTGTTAATTGCAAGGATTAATTCTGAATGTGATAGATATATAAATTGCAAAAGGAAATAAATTGCAGCAAGTAAATTAGGGTTTTAGTAAATTTAGTGAATGGACCCGGGGGCCATAGTTTTCACTAGAGACATCTCTCTCAAGAACATAGCATACGGTGGGTAAACAAATTACTGTTGGACAATTGATAGAAAAACGCATAGTTATGATGTTATTCATGGCATGATATGTACATACGTATTACGTCTGTGACAAGTAGACCGAAACGATTCTGCATCTACTACTATTACTCCACCCTTCGACTGCTATCCAACATGCATCTCATGGTATTAAGTTCATAACAAACAGAATAATGCTTGAAGCAAAATGACATAATGTAGACAAAATAAGACCAATTAATATGATCGAACCCCGTCGTTTTACCCTTAGTAGCAACAATACAAATACATGCCTCGCTACTCCTCCTGTCACAGAGTGAGAACACCGCAAGATTGATCCTACTACTATGCACCACTTCCACTGAAGATCTAATCATCAACTTGGCCAAAGAAAACTCATAGATCGGAAAGCATTACATAGCTATAACAAACACACATAATAAAGTTCAGAATATAACTCAATTACTTTCAATGAATAATCTGATCATAAACCCACAATTCATCGGATCCCAACAAACACACCGCAAAAGAAGATTACATCGAATAGAACTCCGAGGAGAACGTTGTATTGAATATCAAAGAGAGACAGAAAGCCATCTAGCTAATCACTATGGACCCGTAGTCCTATGGGAACTACTCACACATCATCGGAGGTGCAGCAAGGTAGATGTAGAAGCCCTCCGTGATCGATTCCCCCTCCGGCAGAGTACCGACGAAGGCCTCCAGATGGGATCGCGGAAGAACACATGCTTGCGGTGGCGGAATAATTGTTTCGGGTCTCGCTCTGGTGGTTTCTGGATTTATGGGAATTTATAGCGCTGGAATTAGGTCAAACGGGGCTACGAGGGGCCCACGAGCTCAGGTGGCGCTGGGGGCGCGCCGTGTGAGCTTGTGGCCCTCTCGTAAGTTTTCTAGCCTCCCCCCCGAAGCTTCTAGGGTCCCTTCTGGTCCAGAAAAAATCACTGTGAAGTTTCATCATGTTTGGACTTCGTTTGGTATGGTTTTTATGTGAAACAATAAAATAGGCAAAAACAAAAACTGACATTGGGCACTAGGTTAATAGGTTAATTCCCAAAAATGATATAAAATTGCATATAAGGCATACAAGATTGATAATATAATAGCATGAAACAATCAAAAATTATAGATACGTTGGAGACGTATCAGCATCCCCAAGCTTAATTCTTGCTCGTCCTCGAGTAGGTGAATGAGAAAAACAGAATTTTTGATGTTGAATGCTACCTAGCATGTTTATCATGTAATCTTTTTACGGTATGAATATTGAGAAACAATGAAGTAATAATATCAACATAATAATATCCATGAATACTAGAAGATAATCATTATCTTTCAAAATATACGATACTTAATGAATGTTACGCCTACTCATTGAATTATGTAAGCATGGCATGACTCTGTCTTCCTAACATAAATACAAATCATGAGCACCCCGGTGCCAAACCAAGCAATTGTATCATACTTTTTCTCGCTTCAGCATTTTCAACTCCACTCAATACTTGAGCGTGAGCCATGGACTAAGCACTTTGGATGGCAAAGAGAACGATGATAGGGGTTCATAAGGGAAGACAAACATAGAGAAAGTCTCACATCAACGCGGCTGACCGTTAGGCAATGGAGAAGCCTTACAATCGATGTCAATGTGAGGAGTAGGGATTGCCATGCAATGGGTGCACTAGAGCTATAAGTGTATGAAAGCTCGCTACGGAAACTAAGTGGGTCTGCATCCAACTTGCTTGCTCATGAAGACCTCGGGCATTTGAGGAAGCCCGTCATCGGAATATACAAGCCAAGTTCTATAATGTAAAAATTCCCACTAGTAGACTCTATTGGGCCTCCAAGCGCAGAGTTTTGTAGTACAACATCAAATTTCCCTCAAGTGGATGACCTAAGGTTTATCAATCCGTGGGAGGTGTAGGATGAAGATGGTCTCTCTCAAACAACCCTGCAATCAAATACAAACAATCTCTTGTGTCCCCAACACACCCAATACAATGGTAAATTGTATAGGTGCACTAGTTCGGCGAAGAGATGGTGATACAAGTGCAGTATGGATAGTAGATATAGGTTTTTGTAATCTGAAATAATAAAAACATCAAGGTAGCTAGTAACAAAAGTGAGCACAAACGGTATTGCAATGCTTAGAAACAAGGCCTAGGGTTCATACTTTCACTAGTGCAATCTCTCAACAGTGCTAACATAATTGAATCATATAACAATCCCTCAACGTGCAACAAAGAACCACTCCAAAGTTCTCATCGATAGCGGAGAAGATAAGATGAAATTGTTGTAGGTAGCGAACCACCTCAAAGTTATCTTTCTGATCAATCTATTGAGCCATCCTTATAGGTGTCACAAACAGCCCTAGAGTTCATACTACAATAACACCAAATAATTTCAGATTCATAATATTCAATCCAACACAAAGAACTTCAAAGAGTACCCCAAAGTTTCTATCAGAGAAAGTAGGATAAAAATGTGTATCAACCCCTATGCCTAGATTACCCCAATGTCACCACGGGAATCCGCAAGTTGATTACCAAAACATACATCAAGTGACTCAATTGAATACCCCATTGTCACCACGGGTATCCGCTTGCAAGACATACATCAAGTGATCTCAAATCCAATATTCAATCCGATAATAACAAAACCTCAAAGGGAAAGACTCAATTCATCACAACAAGATAGAGAGGGAAGAACACCCATATGATCCAACTATATTAACAAAGCTCATGATACATCAAGATCGTGCCAAATCAAGAACACGAGAGAGAGAGAGAGAGAGAGATCAAACACATAGCTACTAGTACATACCCTCGGCCTCGGGGGTGAACTACTCACACATCACCATGAGAATGGAGGAGAAGTTGGTGGTGATGGTGATGGAGGAGATGTCCCCGGCGGCGTCCCGGCGCCACCGGAGGAGAGGAGGAAGGGGCCCCCTCCTCCTTCTTCTTCCTTGGCCCTCCGGGGGGAGAGGGAGCTCTCCCCTAGATTGGATCTCTCTGTTGTCTTCTGTTTCTCGCGACTGTTTTCGGAGCCCTTCACCGTTTCTTATATTCCCGGAGATCCGTAACTCCGATTGGGCTGAAATTTTGAGGGGATTTTTATCCAGAAATTATCTTTCTTGCGGCAAAAGAAGGGCTCCAACCGACCTACGAGTTGACCACAAGGCAAGGGGCGCGGCCAGGGGGGTAGGCCATGCCCTGTTGCCTTGTGGAGCCCTCGGGCACCATCTTGCGTTGATTCTTTTTCCCAAAAATCACATATATTCCAAAAAAATCTCCGTAAAATTTTATCGCGTTTGGACTTTGTTTGATATGGATTTTCTGCGAAACAAAAAACATGCAGAAAACAACAACTGGCACTGGGCACTAGGTTAATATGTTAGTCCATGAAAATAATATAAAAGTCATATAAAAGTGCACCAAAACCATATAAAATTATTGCTAACATGACATGAATACTTCATAAATTATAGATACGTTGGAGACGTATCAGCATCCCCAAGCTTAATTCCTGCTCGTCCTCGAGTAGGTAAATGATAAAAGAAATAATTTATGAAGTGTGAATGCTAGAATAGTGCACAAGTTTGATCAATGATAATTCCAAACACTTTTTCTAACATCATAACAGCAACTCTTTCTCATAAAACTCATCATGATAAAGTAGCAATGAATTCACATGTTATGGTTCAAACAATGCATTCTCTTGAAACTTAACAACCTATGTAATTTAGTCACCAAACAATTTCAATGCATCTTATTTTCAGCAAAGGCTAAGTAAGAGCTCCACATACTCAATTATCATTTAGAACAAACAGTATCAATCGAACACGAAGGAAGATAGGGCTTAATGATTCGCCTCCCAACTTACTTATCATAGAGATAATTGTCAACAATAATAATTCATGATCAAATATATTTGACTGTATATATGTGTCTGGATCTTCCCCACCACATGATGCTTGCCAACTAGAGAATAGGTTGGAATGAGAAGTTGACTCAACAAAAAAAAATTGACAGAAAAGTAAAAGATAAGCCCTTTGCAGAGGGAAGCATGGATTTGTAGAGGTGCCAGAGCTCATTGCTTAAAACAGAGATGAATACATTTTGAGTGGTGTGCTTTTCCTATCAACGTCACGACTAAGGATTTCAATATCTTCCATGCTAAACACATTATTGGCGGTTCCCATGCAGAAATGAAAAGTTTAACTCCCCCTCAACCATTCAAACACAAGCCATAGCTAGCCGAATTCATGGGTGCCCTCCAAACTATCAACTTTCCAGGGGGAGCCTTTGTTTTATTATATTTTTTTTCTTTTTATTTAAGGGACTGGGCATCCTGATTACCAACCTCTCTCGTGCAAGGGCAAGTGAATAAACACCCATCATGAGAATAACCCACTTAGCATGGAAGATATTGACCGCCCCGTTGCTCCATGAGCGGTACGAGCACACAAAATAGATGATTATTTGAAGGTTTTAGAGAAGGCACATGCAAATTTATTTGGAATGGCTGGGTAATACCGTATATAGGTAGGTATGGTGGACACTCATGGAAGAAACTTGGCTCAAGGATTTTGGATGCACAAGCAGTATTCCCGCTTAGTACAAAAATTTTGGCTAGCAAAAGATTCTAAACAAGCACCACATGTTGGAGGATCCATAACAATGTAACTTCTATGCAAATATACCCAAACATAACTCATTACGTTGTCTTCCTTGTCCAACTTCAACTTATTCAATCAAGTTTGAAAATAATTAATGGGTATTCACAATCATAAAAGATGTCCAAGATACTATATTTGTATGTGAAATTTCTCTTCCATATACTATCTTTCATGAATTGCTTGTATGACCAATATTGTGATTGTCAAACTTCAAATGATTTTACTTTCTAAACCCAATGTGAAACTACTACTAGGCATGGGACAAGCATATGAAGCACATATAATTTCAACTCTATGATAGTCAATTCATTCAACAATTTACTCTTAGGATATAAGTGAAGAACAAGAGTAAATGACAAACTACTCCAAAAGATATAAGTGAGGAACAGAGAGTAGTTAAACGATTAAGTAGCTATGTGAAAACTCTCCCCAATTCAATATGTCAGAACCATGTATTTTATTCAAACAGCAAACAAAATGAAAAGGACACTCCAAGAATAGCACACATCATGTGAACAAGTAAAACTTAGGCTCAACCAAAACTAACCGATAGTTGATGATGAAGAGAGGTGGGCTGCCTACCGGGCATCCCCAACTTAGATGCTTGAGACTTCTTGGAATATTAACTTGAGGAGCCTTGGGCATCCCCAAGCTTGATCTCTTGTATCTCCTTAATTCCTCTCATATCACGGCTTCTCCTAAGTTTTAAAAACTTCATCCACACAAAACTTAACAAGAACTCGTGAGATAAGTTAGTATAAATCAACTCAAAACCTTAACATTCTCTACTGTAGAAAATCACTAAAATTATAATTAAACATTTCATAATAAATGCCTCTGCATATTTAATAGTCCTATCCACAAATAGAAACATTAAACAAGCAAACAATGCAACTATAACCGAAATCTGTCTAAACAGAATAGTCTGTAAAGGAGGAATAAAAATTCATACTTCCCTAACTCCAAAAATTCTGAAAAATTACCACGTGACATATAACTCATGCATGCTTACTGTGTAAAAATTTCAGATTTTTATCATGTTCCGACAATTCACAAATATTCAGGACATAATAGAAAACTTTCTGTTTTCAAACAGCAACTCATAAACTTGCAAACTGAGCATGGTAAAGGCTATTCTTGGCACATTATTGAAAGAAAACATATAAAACCTGATTACTACAGTAGATTAATCATGTGAACACACAAAAACAGTAAGGATAAATATTGGGTTGTCTCCCAACAAACGCTTTTCTTTAATGCCTTTTTAGCTAGGCATGATGATTTCAATGATGCTCGCATAAGAATAGGAATTGAAACATATAAGAGAGCATCATGAATCATATGGCAAGCACATTTAAGCCTAACCCACTTCCTATGCATAGGGATTTTGTAAGAAAACAATTTATTGGAGCAAGAATCAACTAGCATAGGAAGGCAAAACAAGTGTAACTTCAAAACTTTCAACATAAAGAGAGGAAACTTGATGTTGTTGAAATATATATAAGCATATGTTCCTCTCTCATAATAATTTTTAGTGGCATCATGAATGAATTCAACAATATAACTATCACATAAAGCATTCCTTTCATGATCCACAAGCATAGAATTTTTATTACTCTTCTCATAAGCAAGTCTCTTCTCATTCATAATAGTGGGAGTATCATATGAAACTAGAATACTATAAATTATTTCCACATTAAAAGAGTAATGTTCAGTAGAAGGGTAATCATATTTATGACAAGTTTTATAAAGATAATCATCACTACTTTTTATAACATAGGTATCATCACAATAATCATCATAAGTAGCAACTTTGTTCTTATCATAATCAATTGAGACCTCTTCTGGAATAGTGGAATCATTACTAAATAAAGTCATGACCTCTCCAAATCCACTTTTATCATTATAATAAGATTCAACACCCTCCAAAATAGTGGGATCATTGTTACCTAGAGTTGACACTCTTCCAAGCCCACTTTCATCATTGTAATCATCATAAATAGGAGGCATGCTATCATCATAATAAATTTGCTCATCAAAACTTGGGGGGCTAAAAATATCATTTTCATCAAACATAGCATCCCCAAGCTTATGGCTTTCCATATCATTAGCATCATGGATATTCAAAGAATTCATACTAGCAATATTGCAATCATGCTTATCATTTATGCCAAACATTTTATTGAATTCTTCTTCTACAATCTTAGCACAATTTTTTGATCCATCATTTTCAAGAAAGACTTCATAAAGATGAAGAAATTGAGGCAACCTCAATTCCATTTTTTTGTAATTTTCTTTTATAAACCAAACTAGTGAAAAACAAGAAACTAAAAGATTCAATTGCAAGATCTAAATATATACCTTCAAGCACTCACCTCCCCGGCAAGGGCGCCAGAAAAGAGCTTGATGTCTACTACGCAACTTTATTTCTTGTAGACTCTGTTGGGCCTCCAAGCACAGAGTTTTGTAGGACAGCAGCAAATTTCCCTCAAGTGGATGACCTAAGGTTTATCAATCTGTGGGAGGTGTAGGATGAAGATGGTCTCTCTTAAACAACCCTGCAATCAAATACAAACAACCTCTTGTGTCCCCAACACACCCAATACAATGGTAAATTGTATAAGTGCACTAGTTCGGCGAAGAGATGGTGATACAAGTGCAATATGGATAGTAGATATAGGTTTTTGTAATCTGAAATAATAAAAACAGCAAGGTAGCTAGTAACAAAAGTGAGCACAAACGGTATTGCAATGCTTAGAAACAAGGCCTAGGGTTCATACTTTCACTAGTGCAATCTCTCAACAGTGCTAACATAATTGAATCATATAACAATCCCTCAACGTGCGACAAAGAATCACTCCAAAGTTCTCATCGATAGCGAAGAAGATAAGATGAAATTGTTGTAGGTAGCAAACCACCTCAAAGTTATCTTTCTGATCAATCTATTGAGCCATCCCTATAGGTGTCACAAACAGCCCTAGAGTTCGTACTACAATAACACCAAATAATTTCAGATTCATAATATTCAATCCAACACAAAGAACTTCAAAGAGTACCCAAAGTTTCTATCAAAGAAAGTAGGACGAAAACGTGTATCAACCCCTATGCCTAGATTACCCCAATGTCACCACGGGAATCTGCAAGTTGATTACCAAAGATATAAGTGAAGCACATGAGCAACTGCATAACTGAAAAGATATAAGCGAAGCACATAGAGTATTCTAGCAAATCATGATGAATGTGTGTCTCTCTCAAAAGGTGTGTCCAGCATACAATGATTGTGACAAACTAACAAGCAAACAAAATAAAACTATGGCATATGACGCTCCAAGTAAAACCCATATCATGTGATGAATAAAAATATAGAGCCAAGTAACATACTGGTGAATTGTAGACGAAAGAGGGGATGCCATCCGGGGCATCCCAAAGCTTAGGCGCTATGGTCTTCCTTGAATATTAACTTGGGGTGCCTTGGGCATCTCCAAGCTTAGGGTCTTACCGCTCCTTATTCCTTCATTCATCGTGATCTCACCCAAAACTTGAAAACTTCAACACACAAAACTCAGCAGAAACTTCATGAGATCCGTTAGTATAATAAATCAATCATCCACTTAGTTACTGTTATAAATTGATTCATAATTGTTCTTGCATAATATCTACTGTATTCTAACTTCTCCATGACTTATTCCCCCCGATATAATCCATAGCATCATCAAAACAAGCACACTATGCAATAAAAACAGAATCTGTCTAAAACTGGACAGTACGTAATGACAGAATATTTATCCATACTTCGGTAACTCAAAACATTCTGAAAAATTAGGAAAACGTAAAAAAAATTGTAACAAAATACTGAGTAAAAATTTCAGATTTTTTCGACGTTCCAGTATAGAATAGAAATTCCAGCACTGGGCGCAAAACTTTCTGTTTTGAAGCAGCATCAATTTTAGTATCATTTAAATCATCCCAAAGGCTTTACTTGGCACAAACACTAATTAAAAGATAAAAACACAACCATTACAGTAGCAATAATCATGTCATCACACAAAAAGAAAAAAGAAAAAATAAAGATAACTATTGGGTTGCCTCCCAACAAGCGCTATTGTTTAATGCCCTAGTTAGGTATAATGCATAGTTTCAAGTATTGTCATCTTTGGAAACATGGTTAACCATCTCTTTCCATAATAGTTCAATGTTATTACAAATATTTCTTTTTTCCCCAACTTACTCTCTTTACCTTCATTGATTAAGTGAATCAAGTAATCAAGTTTTCCGTTAAGGGCTTCTATCTCAGTTTTCAGGATGCCAATTATATCAACCTTTTGTTCCAAAGCATCATATTTCTTGTTTTGTAGTACTATGTGATACGTCCATTTTGCATCATGTTTTCCTACTGTTATTTATAGTGTTTTTAATCAATATAACACTTTGTGGAGCAATTCTAATGCCTTTTCTCTCTTAATATGCAAGATTTACACAAGGAGGGAGATTGTCGCCAGCTGGAATTCTGGACCTGAAAAAGCTATGTCAGAGATACCTATTCTGCACATCTCCAAATGAGCTGAAATTTTACGGAGATTTATTTTGGAATAAATAAAAAATACTGGAAGGAAGAAATACCAGAGGGGGCCACCCAGGAGCCCACGAGGCACCAGGGCGCGCCACCCCCCCAGGCACGCCCTGGTGGCTCATGGGGCCCCTGGCCAGCCTCTGGCCCCCATCTTCTGGTATATAAGTCCATTTACCCTAGAAAAAATAAAGAGAAGACTTTTGGGACGGTACGCCGCCGTCTCGAGGCGGAACTTGGGCAGGAGCACTTTTGCTCTCCGGCGGAGAGATTCTGCCGGGGTACTTCCCTCCGGGAGGGGGAAATCGAAGCCATCGACATCACCAACGATCCTCTCATCGTGGGAGGACCAATCTTCATCAACTTCTTCACCAGCACCATCTCATCTCAAACCCTAGTTCATCTCTTGTATTCAATCTTTGTCTCAAAACCTCAGATTGGTACCTGTGGGTTGCTAGTAGTGTTGATTACATCTTGTAGTTGATGCTAGTTGGTTTATTTGGTGGAAGATTATATGTTCAGATCTATTATGCTATTTAATACCCCTCTGATCTTAGACATGAAGATGATTTGTGAGTAGTTACTTTTTTCTTGAGGACATGGGAGAAGTCTTGTCATAAGTAATCATGAGAATTTGGTATTCGTTCGATATTTTGATCTTAGTGGTGTCATGTGAACATCGACTACATGACACTTCACCATCTTTGGGCCTAAGGGAATGCATTGTGGAGTAGTAATTAGATGATGGGTTGCTAGAGTGACAGAAGCTTAAACCCTAGTTTATGCGCTATTCCGTAAGGGGTTGATTTGGATCCATATGTTTAATGCTATGGTTAGAGTTATCTTAATTCTTCTTTCATAGTTGCGGATGCTTGCAAAGGGGGGTAATCATAAGTGGGAGGTTTGTTCAATTAAGAACAGCACCCAAGCACCGGTCCACCCACATATCAAATTATCAAAGTAGGAAACGCGAATCAAACCAACATGATGAAAGTGACTAGATGTTATTCCCATGTGTCCTCGAGAACGCTTTGCTTATTATAAGAGATGGTCCCGGCTTGTCCTTTGCTACAAAAAGGATTGGGCCACCTTGCTGCACTCTTTGTTACTATTGCTACTTGTCACTTGTTACAAATTATCTTGCTATCAAGCTACTCGTTACCGATAATTTCAGTGCTTGCAGAAAATACCTTGCTGAAAACCACTTGTCATTTCCTTCTGCTCCTCGTTGGGTTCGACACTCTTACTTATCGAAAGGACTATGATTGATCCCCTATACTTGTGGGTCATCAAGACTCTTTTCTGGCGCCGTTGCCGGGGAGTGAAGCGCCTTTGGTGAGTGGAATTTGGTAAGGAAACATTTATATTACGTGCTGAAATTTACTATCACTTGTCACTATGGAAAGTAATCCTTTGAGGGGTTTGTTCGGGGTATCTTCACCTCGACCGAAAGCACCAAGTGTTGCTCCTCAACCTACTGCACCTACTGAAAATATTTATTATGAGATTCCTTTGGGTATGATAGAGAAACTGCTAGCTAATCCTTATGCAGGAGATGGAACAGTACATCCTGATATGCACTTGATCTATGTGGATGAAATTTGTGGATTGTTTAAGCTTGCAGGTTTATCCGGAGATGGAGTTAAGAAGAAAGTATTCCCTTTATCTTTGGAGGGAAAGGCATTGACATGGTATAGACTATGTGATGATACTGATACATGGGACTGGAACCGATTGAAATTGGAATTCCACCAGAAATTTTATCCTATGCATTTGGTTCATCGTGATCGGAATTATATATATAATTTTTGGCCTCGTGAAGGAGAAAGCATCGCTCAAGCTTGGGGGAGGCTTAAGTACCTGATGTACACATGCCCCAACCATGAGCTCTCAAGAGAAATTATCTTACATAATTTTTATGCTCGGCTTTCTCCTGATAATCAAACCATGCTCGATTCTTCTTCGACTGACTCCTTTATGAAGAAAACTATTGAATTCAGATGGGATCTTCTGGAAAGAATTAAATGCAACTCTGAAGATTGGGAACTCGACAAAGGTAATGAGTCAGGTATAATACTTGAGTTCAATTGTGTTAAATCTTTTATGGATACCGATGCTTTTCGTAAGTTTAGCACTAAATATGGACTTGACTCTGAGATAGTAGCTTCCTTTTGTGAATCATTTGCTACTCATGTTGATCTCCCTAAGGAGAAGTGGTTTAAATATCATCCCCCTGTTAAAGAAAAGATTGAAGAACCCGTCAGTGTTAATGAAGAAACAATTGTTTACCATGCTGATCCAGTTGTGCCTACTGCTTATATTGAGAAACCACCTTTTCCTGTTGGGATTAAGGAACATGCTAAGGTTTCAACTGTGGTCTATGGTTAAAGATCTCTTGGTCGATAATATAGATGGGCATGTTATTTACTTCTGTGATGAAGCAGCTAGAATTGCTAAACCAGATCCTAAAGATAAAAACAGACCTATAGTAGGCATGCCTGTCGTCTCTGTTAAAATAGGAGATCATTGTTATCATGGCTTATGTGATTTGGGTGCTAGTGTGAGTGCTATTCCGTTTACCTTATACTAAGAAATTATGAATGATATTGCACCTGTTGAAATAGAGGACATTGATGTTACTATTAAGCTTGCAAACAGAGATACCATTACACCACTTGGGATTGTTAGAGATGTTGAAGTCTTGTGTGGAAAAATAAAATACCCTACTGATTTTCTAGTCCTCGGTTCTCCACAAGACGATTTTTGTCCCATTATATTTGGTAGACCTTTCTTGAACACTGTTAATACCAAGATTGATTGCGCTAAAGAAACTGTTAGTGTTGATTTCGGTGGTACATCTCATGAGTTTAATTTCTCCAAGTTTCGTAGACAACCTCATGATAAAGAATTGTCTAGTAAATATGAAATTATTGGTCTTGCTTCTATTGCCATACCTCCTACTGATCCGTTAGAACAATATTTGCTAGACCATGAAAATGATATGCACATGAATGAAAGAAATGAAATAGATAAGATGTTCTTTGATCAACCACCTATCCTTAAACACAATTTGCCTGTTGAAACTCTTGGAGGCCCTCCTCCACCTAAGGGTGATCCTGTATTTGAATTGAAGCAATTGCCTGATACATTGAAATATGCTTATCTTGATGAAAAGAAGATATATCCTGTTATTATTAGTGAGAACCTTTCAGAGCATGAAGAAAAGAGATTACTTAAAACTCTGAGGAAGCACCAAGCTACTATTGGATATACTCTTGATGATCTTAAGGGCATTAGTCCCACTCTATGTCATCACAAAATTAATATGGAGCCTGATGCTAAACCAGTTGTCGACCACCAACGACGATTAAATCCTAAGATGAAAGAGGTGGTAAGAACTGAAATATTAAAGCTTCTGGAAGCAGGTATAATCTATCCCATAGCTGATAGTAGATGTGTAAGTCATGTTCATTGTGTCCCTAAGAAAGGAGGTATCACAGTTGTTCCTAATGATAAAAATGAACTCATTCCACAAAGAATTGTAACTGGTTATAGGATGGTAATTGATTTTAGAAAATTAAACAAAGCTACTAGAAAAGATCATTACCCCTTACCTTTTATTGATCAAATGTTAGAAAGATTATCTAAGCATACACACTTTTGTTTCCTAGATGGTTATTCTGGTTTTTCTCAAATACCTGTATCACAACTCAATCAAGAGAAAACCACCTTTACTTGTCCTTTTGGAACTTATGCTTATAGATGTATGCCTTTTGGTTTATGCAATGCACCTGCTACCTTTCAAAGATGTATGACTGCTATATTCTTTGACTTTTGTGAAAAGATTGTTGAGGTTTTCATGGATGATTTTTCCGTTTACGGAACTTCTTTTGATGATTGCTTAAGCAACCTTGATCAAGTTTTGCAGAGATGTGAAGAAACTAATCTTGTCTTGAATTGGGAGAAGTGCCACTTTATGGTGAATGAAGGTATTGTCTTGGGGCATAAAATTTCTGAAAGAGGTATTGAAGTTGATAAAGCTAAGGTTGATGCTATTGAGAAAATGCCATGTCCTAAAGATATTAAAGGTATAAGAAGTTTCCTTGGTCATGCTGGTTTCTATAGGAGGTTTATTAAAGACTTCTCTAAAATTTCTAGACCTCTTACCAATCTTTTGCAAAAAGATGTTCCATTTGTTTTTTATGATGATTGTGTAGAAGCCTTTGAAACACTTAAGAAAGCCTTAACCACTGCACCTATTGTTCAACCACCTGATTGGAATTTGCCTTTTGAAATTATGTGTGATGCTAGTGATTATGCTGTTGGTGCTGTTCTAGGACAGAGAGTTAATTAGAAATTAAATGTTATCCATTATGCTAGTAAAACTCTAGACAGTGCCCAAAGAAATTATGCTACTAATGAAAAAGAATTTCTAGCAGTTGTGTTTGCATGTGATAAATTTAGATCTTATATAGTTGATTCTAAAGTAACTGTTCACACCGATCATGCTGCCATTAAATATCTTATGGAAAAGAAAGATGCTAAACCTAGACTCATTAGGTGGGTTTTATTGCTACAAGAATTTAACTTGCATATTATTGATAGAAAGGTAGTTGAGAATCCCGTAGCAAATAATTTGTCTAGAATGGAAAATGTTCTTGATGACCCACTACCTATTAATGATGATTTTCCTGATGAACAATTAGCTGTCATAAATGCTTCTCGTAATACTCCATGGTATGCGGACTATGCTAATTACATTGTTGCTAAATTTATACCACCTAATATCACATACCAACAAAAGAAAAAGTTCTTCTATGATTTAAGACATTACTTTTGGGATGACCCACATCTTTATAAAGAAGGAGTAGATGGTATTATTAGACATTGTATACCTGAGCATGAACAGGAACAAATCCTACGGAAGTGTCATTCCGAGGCTTACGGAGGACACCATGCGGGAGACAGAACTGCACATAAGGTATTGCAATATGGTTTTTATTGGCCTACTCTTTTCAAGGATGCTTGTAAGTTTGTCTTATCTTGTGATGAATGTCAAAGAATTGGTAATGTTGGTAGACGGCAGGAAATGCCTATGAATTATTCACTTGCTATTGAACCATTTGATGTTTGGGGATTTGATTATATGGGACCTTTTCCTAAATCCAATGGGTATACTCATATTTTTGTTGTTGTTGATTACGTTACTAAGTGGGTAGAAGCTATTCCAACTAGTAGTGCTAATCATAACACTTCTATTAAAATGCTTAAAGAAGTTATTTTCCCGAGGTTTGGAGTCCCTAGATATTTAATGACTGATCGTGGTTCACACTTTATTCATGGTGCATTCCGTAAATTGCTTGCTAAATATGATGTCAACCATAGAATTGCATCTTCCTATCACCCTCAATCTAGTGGTCAAGTAGAATTGAGCAATAGAGAAATAAAATTAATTTTGCAAAAAACCGTCAATAGATCTAGAAAGAATTGGTCTAAGAAACTTGACGATGCATTATGGGCTTATAGAACTGCTTATAAAAATACTATGGGTATGTCTCCTTATAAAATGGTTTATGGAAAAGCATGTCATTTACCTCTTGAGTTAGAACATAAAGCATATTGGGCAATTAAAGAACTCAATTATGATTTTAAACTTGCGGGTGAAAAGAGGTTATTTGATATTAGCTCACTAGATGAATGGAGAACCCAAGCATATGAAAATGCCAAATTGTTTAAAGAAAAAGTTAAAAGATGGCATGATAGAAGAATTAAAAAACGGGAATTCAAAGTGGGTGAGCAAGTTCTATTGTACAATTCTCGTTTGAGATTCTTTGCAGGAAAACTTCTCTCTAAATGGGAAGGACCGTATATCATCGAAGAAGTTTATCGCTCCGGAGCCATCAAAATAAAAAACTCCGAAGGCACTAATCCGAGAGTGGTGAATGGGCAAAGAATTAAGCACTATATTTCAGGTACCCCCTTTGACACCCTGGTTTTTGGCAACTTTTTCTTTTCGAAATTTTTCTGGTTTTATTTGCAAATTGGTTGGCTTTTGAATCTTTTCAGTTGACTTTGGACTTGGGAAACCTTTGAATTTCTCTCTAAGTGATCCAAAGCCCTCAATATCTTTCTAAAATCTTGTCACACACCTTCTGGATCAAATTCCAATTTTCATTTCTTCTAAAATAATCCATTTTCTTCTTTAGGAAAATCTGTCTTCACTATGGGTTGTGAAGCAACCTATAGTTCTGATGACCAAAAAAATCGCAAATTAATACCACACCTTATTGTCATCATCTACTCCCACAATCTTCAAAAACATTTCTTGGTCCAGTATAAAATTTTGTCCAGAATATTCCATTTATATTCTGGACAACACTGGCCCTTTGTGAAGCAACCCATATTTCCTCAACTCAGAAAACTCTCAAATAATTCCCTGAGGTACTAGGGGATATATCTTCCCACAATATCCAAAAACATCTCCTTGTCCAATATAAATTTCCAGCAAAAATATTCTGCCAAGTTTCTGCTCATTTCAAACCTCTGTGAAGGAAGTACTAGCTAAAGGTATCCATTTGAGCTGAAATTTTTATGACATCTTGGCATTACCAAATAACTCCCACACACCAAATTTCAGCTCCAGAAGATCACTCATGTGAGTGCAACAACCTCATCTAGTTTCTGGACCAGTATAGCATTTGTATATGAACCATGTTCAAATCTTGGCCAAAGTTTCTCAAATCTTGCCAGCTTGTAGTCCTTCCAACGTAGATCACTTCAGACATCTCCATTGGTTTCATCTCCAGCTCATCTTCTCTCCAGATCCCTCCTAAGTTACCGACGGCAAACTGTTGTTGATGCTACACTTTGGTTCAGTGAGTCTCTGGGCGAACTAGTGCCACGAGAGGGTTCCAGTATGCAAGGTCGACGCACCAGACACGGCCTGGCAGGCTAGCTCGCGCCGCGTGTGCCTGTGCACGCGGTGACCGCGTGGCCAGCCCTGCCAAAACCGCGCTCTGGGCGCCGGCAGGCACGGGTCACGTCGGAGCGCGACGACCGCGTCGCCGTACGTTGTCTCCGCGCGCCGACGAGCTCCCCTCCGTCCACCTGGCGTAATCATAAGCGGGAGGTTTGTTCAAGTAAGAACAACACCCAAGCACCGGTCCACCCACATATCAAATTATCAAAGTAGCGAACGCGAATCAAACCAACATGATGAAAGTGACTAGATGAAATTACCATGTGTCCTCGAGAACGCTTTGCTTATTATAAGAGATCGTTCCGGCTTGTCCTTTGCTACAAAAAGGATTGGGCCACCTTGTTGCACTCTTTGTTACTATTGCTACTTGTCACTTTTTACAAATTATCTTGCTATCAAACTACTCGTTATCGATAATTTCAGTGCTTGCAGAAAATACCTTGCTGAAAACCGCTTGTCATTTCCTTCTGCTCCTCGTTGGGTTCGACACTCTTACTTATCGAAAGGACTATAATTGATCCCCTATACTTGTGGGTCATCACTATGTTACCATTCACTTTAGTGGAAATATTGTATAGCCCTTTAAGATGAGCCTCCACACTAGCTTTAGTTTCTTTGATTAATTCAGTTTGACGATAACTCACTAGGATGGTAGGTTTGATGGTTTCTATTTTTGGTTGTCCTAGCATACTTCTCATCCTTTTATAAGTGTCAAAAGCATTATTCCCAATGAAATCTTTCTCAAATATTAAATCCAAAACATGTCTATGATGGAGAGATAAACCGACATAAAAGCTTCTGAGTAATAATTTAATATGGTATTTGGGATTAGCCCTTGCTTGTATCTCTAGCAACCTATCCCACGCTACTTTTAAGGATTCATCACTCAATTGTTTAAAATTCAAGATGTCAGAACCTTCCCCTAGGTACGGGGGAAAGGGAACTTCAGGTGAAGAACTAGCCATAGCAACGAGCAAATAAATCACACAAGATATTTTTTGGTATTTTTGATTTATTTTTTAACAAGACTAATAAAAGAAAATAAAAAGTAGAACAAGTAAATGATAATGTGTGTGAAGGGACCTTGCTTTGTTTGATGAGATCTCCCCGGCAACGGCGCCAGAAATTCTTTCTGCTACTTGTGAGCTGCGTTGGGATTTTCCCCGTAGAGGAAGGGCAAAGTAATATAGTAGCGGATAGTATTTCCCTCAGTAGAGAACCAAGGTTATCGAACCAATAGGAGATTCACACAGACAAAGGTCGACAGTACCTACACACAAAATAAAATACTTGCACCCAACGCGGGCAAGAGGGTTGTCAATCCCCTTGTACTCGTTAGTTGCAAGGATTAATTCTGATAGTGAGAGATATATAATTTGCAAAAGGAAATAAAAGTAAATAAATTACAGCAAGTAAATTAGGGTGTTAGTAAATTTGGTGAATGGACCCCGAGGCCATAGTTTTCACTAGAGGCATCTCTCTCAAGAACATAGCATACGGTGGGTAAATAAATTATTGTTGGGCAATTGGTAGAAAAGCACATAGTTATGATGTTATTCATGGCATGATATGTACATACGTATTATGTCCGTGACAAGTAGACCGAAACGATTCTTCATCTACTACTATTACTCCACCCTTCGACCGCTATCCAACATGCATCTCGTGGTATTAAGTTCATAACAAACAGAGTAATGCTTGAAGCATGATGACATAATGTAGACAAAATAAGACCAATTGATATGATCGAACCCCGTTGTTTTACCCTTAGTAGCAACAATGCAAATACGTGCCTCGCTACTCCTCCTGTGTGACACCCTGGGTTTTGGCAACATTTTCTTTTCAAAATCTTTCTGGTTTCATTTGCAATTTGGATGGTTTTTGAACCTTTTCAGTTGACTTTGGACTTATGAATTTTTCTCAATGATCCAAAGCCCTCATCATCTTGCCAAAATCTTGTCACCCGCCTTCTGGATCAAATTCCAATTCTCAATCTTTCTCAAATATTCATTTCCTTCCTTTGGGAAAATCTGTCATCACTATGGGTTACAAAGCAACCTATAGTTCTGATGATCAGAAAAATCCCAAATTAATACCACACCTTCTTGTCATCATCTACTCCCTCAATCTTCAAACACATTTCATGGTCCAGTACAAAATTTAGTCCAGAAAACTCCATTTGTCTTCTGGACAGTACTGACCATTTGCGAAGCAACTCATATTTTCCCAACTCAGAAAACTCTCAAATAATTCCCTGAGATACTAGGGAACCTATCTTGCCACAATATCCAAAAATATCATCTTGTCCCGTACAAATTCTCATCAGCAATATTCTGACAAGTTTCTGCTCAAATGGAACCTCTGTGAAGGAAGTACCATCTAGAGGTATCCAATTGAGCTGAAATTTTTATGACAGCATCTATCCACCAAATAACCCTCCTACACCAAATCCCAGCTCCAGCAGATCAACCAGATGAGTGCTACAAGCTCATCTTGCTTCTGTTCCAGTAACAGCAGTTGTACATGAACCCTATTCAAACTTTGATGAATTCTCTCAAACTTGGCCAGCTTGGAGTCCTTCCAAGATAGATCATCCCAGACATCTCCCCTGGCTCCATCTCCAGCTCACCTCTCCTCTAGATCCCTCTCAAGTTTTCTGTCAGAAACTGTAGCTGAAGCTACACTTCGAACCAGAGTGCATCTAGACGAACCAGAGGCACGGAGAGGCTAAGTGATCAAAGGAGAACATGCTAGACAAGGTGCGCCAGGCTTGCGTGTCCCCCAAGCACCAATGCCCGTGGTGAGCACGGCACTGGCATGCCAAAACACGCGCTCTGCACCGCGCCCGTGTCTGTTGAGTCGCATCCGGCTGCCCCGCATCGCCGTACCTTGTCCCCGTGTGCCGACTAGCTCCTCTCCGTCCACCTGGCCGCCCTAGATCCTTCCCCTCGCCAGAGAAGCTCTCGCCGGCCGCCACGCACACGGGCACTGTGGCGCCCGTGCGGCCACAGTGGCTCTGCCGCTCGTCTTCTTCCTCCACTAGCCGCCACTGTCCGTCTTAACTCCCTTGCCCTCTCCTATCCCGTCACCCGCGTCGAGCCAGCCAGCGCGGCGTCCTGGCGCCGGCGACGTGGCTCGAGCTCCGCCCGCTCCAAAGACTTCGCCCCCGCCTATAAAAGGCCACGACCAGCCTCCCGAGCTCCTCATCCCACCCCTCCACCTCCCAATCGGCCCTCCGAGCAACGAGCCACGGCCGAGAGGCCCTCTGGCCACGCATCTCGCCGGAGAACCGCCGCCACCCGAGCTCCACCCCCTCGCCGATTCGCTTCATCCCAGCCTCAACCAACTGCACCCGCGAGCTCACCTCACTCTCCTGACCACGCCCGACCTCTTGCTCGACCGAATCTTCGCCGGAATCGCCGTCTCCGACGACACCCGAGTGCCGCCGCCGCCGGAGAGGAAGGTGCTGACGTCGTCCGGCCATCTCCCGCAAAGCTACTGGTACGTGCGTGTTCGTCTCGGAGTGCTCGTTCCATCCCTGTAGTCGCCGGACCTCGCCGCCGTCTGTATCGCCGGCGACTGTCGCCGGAGCCCCGCCGTTCTCTGTTTCCCTCCTCCCCCTTTTAAATCTGACAGCGGGGCCCACTCGACAGTGGCACGCCAAAGCGGTAAGTGGAGGCGCCCTGGCAAAGTATGCCTTCGACGTGGCCCTATGCTGGATTTTCTATTTTCTGATTTTAATCCAGATTTGACCAGAAACTTTGACCGTCCATAACTTTTTATCCATAAGTCCAAATCAATTGATTCTTTTTGCTCTGGATTTGTCTTGATCTCCTCTATTTTCTGGAAAAATTTGGTATTTTCCCATGCTCACAGAATTTTTGGTGCACAGAACAGTAATATGTGACTTTTTCCTTTGCACTTTTAAAATATTTTCAGAAGGAGATTCTTTTGGTTTTGAAGCCCAGGAGTTTGTGGACAACGCAACGGAGCAAGGCAAGCCATGTCATCCATTGCATGAAGCATTTCAATGGTGTTGGTTATTTAATTGAATTATATGCATTATTTTAATATGTGATAATTCATAGTAAATTAGTTGGATGCATAGCTACTGCCATGTTAAATTATTTTCAATTAAAATCCATGCTCAATAAATGCTTGTCAACACTAAACCTAATTGGTTGATCTAGTGTCACCTATCCGGACTAATCCGTGCAGCCACATTTGCCGGTATGGGACGGCCTTGACTTGGTCTGGCTTTGTGCTCTTTTATCGGTACCACCACACTAGGGAGGGTTATGCGTGCGTGCTTCCCTGATCAGGTAGACGACGATAATCCTGTGAGCCCAGTTGAGTTATTTTGCCGGCGTCCCCGTTTGGGACAGTTAGTGGCCACGACGGTGGCAGGTGTCACGGGGTGACAGAGGGGACACCCAGGACATGACCCTGGGAGGGTATGATTGTCAGTTGTACGATAGAGGAGTCACGGGTCAGGCAGGTTTCGTTGGAGTAGCACCGGTCCACCCGAATGGGAGCACGAGGCCAGGAGCTCCATAGTGTGGGTAAAGTGCGCAACCTCTGCAGAGTGTATGAATCTATTCGAATAGCCGCGTCCACGGTATTGGACAGTCCGTACTAGGCCACTGAAAGGTCAACCGTAACAATGATAATAATGATGGAAGAACTTGTCTTATGTTCGGAAGTGCTCAGTGGATTAAGAGCGTTCCGAGGGTTGTGGGACAACCCGGATGAGAGTAAGATGGTAACAGTGAGCACTTAAGCACTTAATATGATCTTTTCCATGCTATTGTTTGCTGCATTGTTTTGGTTGCCATGAGCTTGCGAGTACATTCCAAGTACTCACCTGGCGTATCATGCCAGATGCAGGAGAAGCCGAGGACGGAGGTCCCGAAGGTTCGTGCTATGCTAACTAGGCCGTGTCCACAGCAGTGTCCCTGTGGATGGAGTTTTTCGCGCTATGTTCCGCTACGCCGTAGTTCTACCCAGTAGTATCGAGGCCCTGCTATGTTTCATAAATAATGTAGATATTGTCATAGCACGTGCTGTGCTTCTGGCCTCGCTATCGATGTAAATTATGAGCTTGTAATCGTGAGATATATTAATAAAGTTCAGTTCAGTTCTATTCTAAGTTGTTGTGTGTTTCCAGAAGACGTGATCTCTGGGCTGGAAACACTGGGTAAACCGGTCCTCTGAGCCGAGGTGCCACATCCTGTCACAGAGTGAGTACACTGCAAGATTGATCCTACTACTATGCACCACTTCCACTGAAGATTTAATCATCAACTTGGCCAAAGAAAACTCATAGATTGGAAAGCATTACATAGCTATAACAATCACACATAATAAAGTTCAGAATATAACTCAATTACTTTCAATGAATAATCTGATCATAAACTCACAATTCATCGGATCCCAACAAACACACCGCAAAAGAAGATTACATCGAATAGAACTCCGAGGAGAACGTTGTATTGAAGATCAAAGAGGGACAGAAAGCCATCTAGCTAATCACTATGGACCCGTAGGTCCTGTGGGAACTACTAACACATCATCAAAGGTGCAGCAAGGTTGATGTAGAAGCCCTCCATGATTGATTCCCCCTCTAGCAGAGTACCGGCGGAGACCTCCAGATGGGATCACGGAAGAACAGAGGCTTGCGGTGGTGGAATAATTGTTTCGGGTCTCGCTCTGGTGGTTTCTAGATTTATGGGAATTTATAGCGCTGGAATTAGGTCAAACGGAGCTACGAGGGGCCCACAAGCTCAGGTGCCCCCCTCCCTTGGGGGCGCGCCGTGTGATCTTGTGGCCCTCTCGTAAGTCTTCTGGCCTCCCCCCGAGACTTCTAGGGTCCCTTCTGGTCCAGAAAAACCACCGTAAAGTTTCATCATGTTTGGACTTCATTTGCTATGGTTTTTCTGTGAAACAATAAAATAGGCAAAAACAGAAACTGGCACTAGGCACTAGGTTAATAGGTTAGTTCCCAAAAATGATATAAAATTGCATATAAAGCATACAAGATTGATAATATAATAGCATGAAACAATCAAAATTATAGTTACGTTGGAGACATATCATTCACCTTGATAGCCTTTTGGATATCATCATTCAACCACTAGGTGTCTTTAGTTTCGCTTCTACTTCCCCTGGTCACCCAAAACTCCTATGATGCCACCATACAAATGCAAGTCACCATCTTCATCCACATATTGTTTGAATCACCTCCTTCCTCTCAAGGGCTTGAGATGCCTCCCCCTTGAGTTTTCACCACTTCGTTCTAGCAATTTTGGCACGCTTATCCCACTGGACACGAATCCTAAAGTGGAAGTCACCGCTTGACCAATATTCCGGTCCCCTTGCCTCTTGATGCCTACCACTCCATACTTTAGGCTCTTGTTGATCAAGATGCCTACTCCATTTCTATTTGTAGTTATCCTCGTGAACCACAACATGAATCGGTATCCTCCACCTCCTTCGCCTTTTGTCCCCTCCATTTGGTTTCTTGGATGCAAAGGATATCAACACCTCACCTCACCGTTGTATCAACTAGCTCCTATAACCTACTATTAGGGACCCTACGCTCCAGCTACCTAAGTGGATCTTACTAGGCTCGGCTAGCTTTCTTACCCTTCGCATTATCGAGTCAAATGCAAAGACCCTTGCTCATTTTCACTACACTCGGGCGTCGATGTAGAGCTCTGCTAAGGATGTGACGACTCGATTCTTCACTTATCACCGTATCTAGATCAAGATACAATGCACGACCAAGGGGGTGATGACCCAACCCTTGCCCATTTGACACCACACCCGAGTTCCAATATGGCGTGTCGCTAAGAGGGTTACGCCCCCAATGATGTTCTTTTGGGTTTCATCTCCATAAGAGTGGTTGAGTTTTGACATTGGCTTGGCAAGCCTATCACAACACTCTTTCTTTACCCGGGCTTGGCACCGGCTCTGCTAAGATAACATAGGCGAAGTTATAAAACCAACACCAATCCCAAAGCTTTATGATTTCACGTTCATGGTAAACCTTTCTTTGTGTTATATGGGGACCAAGTAATTCCATACTAACACGTGAACTCCTAATTGAGATCTCACATATATGCAAATACACATTAGTCGTCAACTTTTCCAATAGCACTCTATAAAGCAACTATAGAAGACATGCAATATGAGACCATTGAAAATATTAATTAAAGGGATTTCTATTTTCGTGCCCCTGGTTCCTTAGTTGTGCTTAGTTTTGCCCAACGCTATAACTTGTGCTCACTTTTGCCCTCCACCACTCGCCCCGTGCTCACAAAGACCCAAACGGAGCCTTGCCGTCTGGTCAAAGCAGTTGACCATTACCTGCTCAGTTACTGACGCGTGGGGCCGGACATTTTAGGACAGTGGGCCGTGTATGACAGGTGGGCCGCGTATGACAGGTGGGCCGTGGCCGTGAATGCTTAGGACGAGTGGGACCTGGCTCATTGACCTATTCTTTTGCCTAAATTAGCCCCACCCCGAGTGAGCCGCCACATCCCCCACCCAGCCTCACGCCGCCGCCACCGCCGTGCCCCCTAGCAGCCCTCTGCCCAATCCGCAGCCCCGTAACCCACTTTGACTGGCTTCCTGAGCTTCGATGGCGCAGCGTGGGCAGCCCTTCCTCCCATATGCCGGAAACACTCGAGATCATTGGCCGACTGGTACGTTTCTAATCGAAACCCTAGCAATTAGGATTTGGTTATAAGTCGATTGAATGGGCGATTGAGCGATTGAATTGTCATGCATTGAGTTGCTCCAGTTTGCAATCAGTATGGACGTCTATTTAGGATTTGATTCTTGCCAGCGCTACTAGTGGCAGCTAGTTTTGAAATAGAAAACCCCAGCAATTAGGTTTTGTTTAATTGAGCCCATTTTACATTGTTTTGTGGTGAATTTGATCCAAATAATCGAATTCATCTTTAATTTTTTTGATTTGCAAATTTGATCTTTGATTGATGGCAAGCAGGATGAAGCTGGAAGAGGGCGATGGATTTGTTTTGCGCCGGGGATGAGCTTTTGCTGGCCAAGTGCAAAGAGATATGCTCCTAGTTTTCGAGCGCGAATTCTCTCGTGATGCACTCGCTGGGCCTGGCATTGGATGTGACGACAGACGAGCGGAAGCATTTACTTACTAAAGGCAAGGGGGCAGTCCCAATTGAGATTCTCCTGTGGGCAATGGCAGAGGCGATGGAGTCTCCAGATCGTCGATAGCGAGCCCGCTGGTATGAGTACCGCTCTCGCCTCTCCTCATTGAATCCAGAGGCGGAAGGGCCGGTGAATTTGCGTATTATTCAGGTCGTCGACGAGGTGACGGAGGAGGAGGATGAAGAAGAGGAGAGCTACCAGGGGGGTTGCAGATCAGCGCAGGAGGATGCACAAGAGGAGGGCTATCAGGGCGAGTTGGAGATCATTGCACAAGAGGAGGATGCACAAGAGGAGGGATATCAGGGGGGTTTGGAGATCATCACTCATCCTTGTCAGGCAAACATGAATCTAGCGATTAATTTAGACAACGAGGATGAGCAGATGGTTGATCAGGAGCACTTGGAGACTGATGCCGGCAATGATCTCGCGCTGGTCACCGTGGAGGCCAAGGCTGGTTGCCAGAATGCCCCAATAGTGGTGGAGCAGTATGAGTTATCGACGCAGTTTGAGCAGAATGCTCAACGCTCCAACCGACGTCTGGATTGCCATCTTAAGCGTCTCCAACCCCCTTCTAGCTAGTGCTGAGGATCCGACATGTGGATGCCCGTTGAACTGCAAACGGTATGTTTAATCAACAGTTGTATGCTATGTTCTGGATTTCCTACGTTTAGTGGGTTTTGCATGGTCAAACATAGTGGAACATGCAAAAGTTGCCAAAAATAGCAGCATGCATAACTTACCAAAAACAGCAACATGCAAACTTACTTAAAAGGGAATGGGGCAAATTTTGTGAAGGTTTTTTTAAAAACCTTGTGGTATTGCAAGTTTATGATTTTCCCACCTACTAGTTCACACAAGAGGGCTTCATGCACAAGGATTTGAATTTTTGAGGCTTTTTTCATTTTCTTTGATTTTTCCGAAAACGGGGCAGAACTTGAAATGTTGAACATTCATATCAAATGGTTTGGAATTTGAACTTTGGTTGTCCCAAGTGGATGAACCACAAACACTAGATCATAAAATGATTTTTGTCAATTTTAAATAGCAAACTACATCACACTTGTAATTCAAATTTGAGCAAAATCTGATAATTCACTGTAAATCCAGTAAATCTTGGAAATATAGCATTAATACTCTGAAATTCATGAAAATTGGTCAGTGGGCTTCCAATGTGGTAGACCTTGTATGAAAAATGAAAATACCAAATTTCATAACTTATTTCTTGTACTTCCTTCACACAAAAAAGACATTTCTAGCACTTGAAAAATGGAAATAATATTTTTTTTCCAATTTTTTTTTCTGTGGCAACAATGTTCACAATGGCAACACCCATAGTTGTGCCAATTTTTAACTTGTTATCATGTAGAATGGCATGGAAGTGGCCAGGGCCAGGGGCATATGCCTTGAAATCCATGCAACTTCATACTAGATAGGTCATTTTGTGAAGGTTTTTTTTTCAAAACTTGTGGTATTGCAAGTTTATGATTTTTCCCACCTACTAGTTCACACAAGAGGGCTTCATGCACAAGGATTTGAATTTTTGAGGCTTTTTTCATTTTCTTTGATTTTTCCGAAAACGGGGCAAAACTTGAAATGTTGAACATTCATATCAAATGGTTCAGAATTTGAATTTTGGTTGTCCCAAGTGGATGCACCACCAACACTAGATCATAAAATGTTTTTTTTCAATTTTAAGTAGCAAACTACATCACACTTGTAGTTCAAATTTGAGCAAAATCTGATAATTCACTGTAAATCCAGTAAATCTTGGAAATATAGCATTAATACTCTGAAATTCATGAAAATTGGTCAGTGGGCTTCCAATGTGGTAGACCTTGTATGAAAAATGAAAATACCAAATTTCATAACTTATTTCTTGTACTTCCTTCACACAAAAAGACATTTCTAGCACTTGAAAAATGGAAATAATATTTTTTTTCCAATTTTTTTTTCTGTGGCAACAATGTTCACAATGGTAACACCCATAGTTGTGCCAATTTTTAACTTGTTATCATGTAGAATGGCATGGAAGTGGCCAGGGCCAGGGGCATATGCCTTGAAATCCATGCAACTTCATACTAGATAGGTCATTTTGTGAAGTTTTTTTTTTCAAAACTTGTGGTATTGCAAGTTTATGATTTTTCCCACCTACTAGTTCACACAAGAGGGCTTCATGCACAAGGATTTGAATTTTTGAGGCTTTTTTCATTTTCTTTGATTTTTCCGAAAACGGGGCAAAACTTGAAATGTTGAACATTCATATCAAATGGTTCGGAATTTGAATTTTGGTTGTCCCAAGTGGATGCACCACCAACACTAGATCATAAAATGTTTTTTTTCAATTTTAAGTAGCAAACTACATCACACTTGTAGTTCAAATTTGAGCAAAATCTGATAATTCACTGTAAATCCAGTAAATCTTGGAAATATAGCATTAATACTCTGAAATTCATGAAAATTAGTCAGTGAGCTTCCAATGTGGTAGACCTTGTATGAAAAATGAAAATATCAAATTTCATAACTTATTTCTTGTACTTCCTTCACACAAAAAGACATTTCTAGCACTTGAAAAATGGAAATAATATTTTTTTGCAAAAAAATTATTTTTTCGGTGGCAACAATGTTCACAATGGTAACACACATAGTTGTGCCAATTTTTAACTTGTCTTTGATTTTCTTGAAAAATAAAAAATAATAGTGCTATGCTCTAGTTTGAACAGATAAATTTTGAAAATGATGCCAATTGTATAAAAAATACTTTTATCATAGTAAGACCATCTATGCTTACTTTGTGAAAGAGATGATGAAATATCAAATCATCATCTCCTTTACAAAGCGAGCATTGATGCTCTTATTACAATAGAAGTAGTTTATTGCATATAGTCCTCTCTGCTATTTAAGAAGGTCGGCGAGCCTCTAGCGCGGCGATGTGGGACTAAACCACATCATTCAGTACGGTGGTGTGGTGAGGGAGGGGAGGGGGGGACGCTCGGGCGCCGTTTGTGGGCCGGCGTCTCAGTTAATCCCATCGGCGAAAAAATGTCCGTGTATTTGTAAAAATCCATTATATTCACAGATAATTTTCTAGATGGTTTTACAATTTTTTGATCTAAAATATATTCAAATATAAATGGAAAGAACAGAAATAAAGAGAGAGAGAGAGAGAGAGAGAGAGAGAGAGAGAGAGAGAGAGAGGAAAACTTACCTAGCGGCCCAGCACTGTGCTGCCTAGCCCACCTACAGGCCACCCCGTCTTCAACCTCGCACATAGTGGCAGAGGACGACATGTCTGAGAGCGCCTGCTCCTGCTTCGTGCCTTCGAGGCCTTCTTTGTCCCCAACTCTACGCCAAGAGACAAGCACGATACCACTAGTTCGAACCTATCTACTATCCATCACTATACCCTCTTCTTGCGCGCTCTCCAACCATGACAAAGAACGCCATGGCTACGCCAACGTAGCCACTCTGCTCTCCTCGCCTCAGCACCATGTCCTTTAGCTCCGCCTCACCACCGTTAACCTATAAGATGAAGATCGCTAGACCGGACGCCCTGAATCGCCGCCATCGTCGCCTTCTTCGTTGTCTGCAGCCTAGGACTCCGCTGTCGATTCGTCGCCTACAGCCCATCCCCGAACTACTTAATGTGCTCCACAACCTTAACATGAGCTCAACAGCTTTTCCTAATCTCCTTGTCAATGTTTTCCTGCCGTAGTGCCATTAATCACGACCTCCATTTGTTGATCCGACATAAGCTCATGAAGACGCTCCGGTGACCATTTTGTCACGTGACCGTGTCAAAATGCACCGCAAGCAGCCGTAGAACAACACCAGCACAAAAAATCATTCGAATCCGTGCTATAGCTTTGTTGCCTACAAACACCAAACTCCGGCCATGATGGTACTCACCCACTGCCTTCGTTTCCGTGCACCCCCAGCCACCCTAATGTCGCCCCTCGATGCGCACGAGCAGCAGCTAATGGTAGAGGCAAAGATATCGTCCAGTCATCGCTGGAATCGGCCAGACGAGCAACGACGCTCTGCCATGCTTTGCATCGGCGACTAACCGCCAGCTGGCTGACATGGCCGTACTTGACAGTGGCCCACATGTTGTGTTCTCACAGTCATGCATGTAATGGTCAAAGGGGGTTGACCCAACGGAAATGTTGCCTTTGGCCATATGTGAGATTCAGCTAGACAGAGCAAGGCAAAAGTGAGCACAAGTTAGAGAGTTGGGCAAAACTAAGAACAACTAAGGAACGGAGGGCACGAAAATAGAAATCCCTTAATTAAAAGAGTGCAAACATATGTGGACTTTAAGTGCACGTGATATAATAACACATTTTTGGTCGTCATCCCTAAAAAGGGTATAACTGGCGCTAATATGCATAGGTCAAATACTAGAAGCATGTAGTCCTGCAAGAATCTAGTCATCTCTCTTTCGAACTATAAGCATGACAAAGCACGACAATTCATGCATGGAGTTTCTACACTCGAGCTCAAATGCACCCTTATGAGTAGTAAAAATTTAAAAAAGTAAAAATAAAAATTCAAAAAATCTATTTTTTTGGCAACAGATATTGTTGAATTTTCTACACACGTGCAAATTTGCGTAAAGCAAAAACATTCATCATTCTCTGGGCAAAAAAAGCCGATGCTCCAAAAAGACTATGTTTTCAATGTATTTTGGAGTGTTTATTTTGTTATTTTTGCCCATACCTCCATGAATGTGATTTCATCATGAAATTTTGCAAGTAGGCAGAAAATAATGCTTCTTTAATCAAAATTTTGTTTTCTTTTCATTTTATTGAATTTCACGCATCAACATCAATACACAACTGCTCCTCTGAGTATACACAATGTCAACCCTATCAGCTCATCGCAAACAACCCCAACATCATTCCATGGACACATAATTACCGCACACATGAGCAATAATTCTATAAGAACTAAAATGCACAAAGATATAAAGAATAAATCTAAGTCGGCCCGGCTAGGGATCACACTGTGGTTGTAAGAGGAGAATATATATGTGGGCGACATGAAAGGACAAACTCTATTCTGCCGTGGTATGGACGCTTAATTCAAAGGAGGTAGGAGATAAGGGAAAGCAAATGAGGTGGTTGAGGACCGGGAGAAAGGATACGAGAAGTCAGGGTTTGATGCCACACCTCCACATGCATCACCTACAAAGGCATCTTTCTTATTTGTTAGATCAACCATGAACACTAGGGTGGTGTTCGATTGAGTGGAGAAGTAGGAGGCGACGTAGTGCAGATAGATCAATGTTTCTTTACAGAGATGATGCTCACAATGATATGTGGAGATTGAGTAGATCCCTATGGTGGTATTGTCAAGTAGTAATCAGCGACGGTGAAAGGGTGTCGAGGAGGTGGAGAAGTCAATGCTGCCACTGGCGACAGGACACTCAATGATGGTCTCCTGGAGGCAAAGCGGAAAGGACATTTAGTGGAAGAGCTTGAGGCGAGCAGAAAGTCCACGCGTCACATGGGATGCGGTGAAAAACGATCACATGAAATATATTTTGGATTAAAGTAGTTTTTCTATAATCATAACACATGTAGTAAACAAAAGTGATGACGCGATGCTCTTTTTTACTTTATACAACCACATTAATTTTTCAAATCTTTCTAGTACATTCAAATATCTCCATAAAAGATGTTTTAAAAATAAACTTTCCACAAAAGATCTCATCAAGACCCCTGAGAACCCGAGGCCCCATCATCTCGGACTCTCTTCTTCATAAAGAATCGCTTTGGGCCAGTCTCCTCATCTTCGGTGCTCGAGGCCGTATCAGTACTCCCGGTCTCCTTGTCACCCCGGCTTCCCCTTGAAATGCTATTCTGAACACTAGTGACAGAAAGGTTTAGTACGGTAGCGTGGATCCTATCTGTGGGGATACAATAGGTGTAGTCATTAAACGCCCAATGCTTTTGACAGAGAGGCAACCCCGTGTGACAGATAGGGCCTTTGGTTAGACATTTGACTCTTGATGCAGGACGTGTGCCGGTCAAGACATAATTTGGACACATCCCCTACTTCGATACATTGCAAGCACATCTTGGTGCCGACTCCCAGATTACAAGTGACTATCATGATGATCCCGTTCGCAAATATATGGTTGTAAGAATAAGTCATCATACCCATGCCTATTTTTATTATAAGTGTTCAACTGTGCAACTTGATTTCGATCCGGTCCAAAAAATGGAATTTAATTCTCTTGCAAAGCTTCCTAGAAACCTTTGTCTTAAAAGTGTGTTTCTTCTCGTGCGTTTAGTAAAGGGACTAATCTGCGGTTCAACAGAGGTGAAGCCAACCCATTCGACCTCCTCCAGAATTCGCCGTTTTCCCTTTAAACATCAAGGAGATCATCCCTTGAAGTGATCTCCCCTCATAGAAACTGGCTCGCTGGCTCCAGGTTGGGTCATCCTCGCCGGTGTACTTGAACATCGGGTGTGCCATGTCCTTGAGGGGCTGGATTCCCGGTGCAAGACGGTCATCATCACCACGACCATGGTGAGGTTGTCTTTGGCGTGATCTGACACCAACTTGTGCAAGTTGGCGACTTCTCTGGTGTCAGCCGCGTGTATTTCGGGCTCCATGACAGCTTGGTGGAACCAGAGTGAATGCCTCGATGATCCCGGAGTGGGGAGGATCACCGAACTTGACGTTCGGGATGTAGGACCGGCCCTCTTGCCATTTCTTGGTGATAGCGGCTCCCCCACATTTGCAAGTATCTCTGACATTGGTGGAGATCTTGAATTGAAAGTAGCGATGCCAGAGGCCAAAGTGTGGATCGATGCCAAGGAACATCTCGCATAAGGACACAAAGCAGTCAATATGGAGGACACCGGGGTCAAGTGGTGAAGTTGGAGGCCGTTGAAATGAAGAAGACCCCAGAAGAAAGGATGGAGGGGGAAACTGATACGTCCAATTTGCATCATGATTTCCTACTATTATTTATTATGTTTTTGATCATTATTAAACGTTACGATGCAATTCGCATGCCTTTCCTCTCTTAATTTGCAAGGTTTACATGAAGAGGAAGAATACCGGCAGCTGGAATTCTGGACCTGAAATAGCCACATCAGAGATACCTATTCTACAGACCTCCAATTGACCTGAAACTTCACGGAGATTTTTTATTGAATATATGAAAAATACTGGAGAAAAGAAATACCAGAGGGGACCCACCAGTTGCCCACAAGGCAACAGGGCGCGCCCCCCTGGGCGCGCCCTGATGCCTTGTGGGGCCCCTGGCTGGCGTCTGCCCCCTCCTTCTGCTATATAGGCTCTTTTGCCCTAAAAAAATAGAGAGAAGGCTTTCAAGATGAAGCGCCGCCGTCTCGAGCCGGAACCTGGGCAGGAGCACTTTTGCTCTCCGGCGGAGCGATTCTGCCGGGGATACTTCCCTCCGGGAGGGGGAATTCGAAGCCATCGACATCACCAACGATCCTCTCATCGTGGGAGGACCAATCTTCATCAACATCTTCACCAACACCATATCATCTCAAACCCTAGTTCATCTCTTGTATTCAATCTTTGTCTCAAAATCTCAGATTGGTACCTATGGGTTGCTAGTAGTGTTGATTACTCTCTGTAGTTGATGCTAGTTGGTTTATTTGGTGGAAGATTATATGTTCAGATCCTTAATGCTATTGAATACCCCTCTAATCTTGAACATGAAGATGATTTGTGAGTAGTTACTTTTGTTCTTGAGGACATGGGAGAAGTCTTGTTATAACTAATCATGTGAATTTGGTATTCGTTCGATATTTTGATGATATGTATGTTGTTGCTTCCTTTAGTGGTGTCGTGTGAACATCGACTACATGACACTTCACCATCTTTGTGCCTAAGGGAAGGCATTGTGGAGTAGTAATTATATGATGGGTTGCTAGAGTGACAGAAGCTTAAACCCTAGTTTATGCGCTACTCCGTAAGGGGCTGATTTGGATCCATATGTTTCATGCTATGGTTAGAGTTATCTTAATTCTTCTTTCGTAGTTACGGATGCTTGCGAGAGGGGGTAATTATAAGTGGGAGGCTTGTTCAAGTAAGAACAGCACCCAAGCACCGGTCCACCCACATATCAAATTATCAAAGTAGCGAACGCGAATCAACTACACATGATGAAAGTGACTAGATGAAATTCCCATGTGTCCTCGAGAACATGTTGCCTATTATAAGAAATCGTTCCGTCTTGTCCTTTGCTATAAAAAGGATTGGGCCACCTTGCTGCACTCTTTGTTACTATTGCTACTTGTCACTTGTTATAAATTATCTTGCTATCAAACTACTCGTTATCGATAATTTCAGTGCTTGCAGAGAATACCTTGCTGAAAACCGCTTGTCATTTCCTTCTGCTCCTCGTTGGGTTCGACACTCTTACTTATCGAAAGGACTATGATTGATCCCCTATACTTGTGGGTCATCAAGACTCTTTTCTGGCGCCGTTGCCGGGGAGTGAAGCACCTTTGGTAAGTGGAATTTGGTAAGGAAACATTTATATTACGTGCTGAAATTTATTGTCACTTCTCACTATGGAAAGTAATCCTTTGAGGGGTTTGTTCGGGGTATCTTCACCTTGACCGGAAGCATTGAGATTTACTCCTCAACCTATTGAACCTACTGAAAATATTTATTATGAAATTCCTTTAAGTAAGGTAGAGAAACTGCTAGCTAATCCTTATGCAGGAGATGGAACGGTACATCCCGATATGCACATGATCTATGTGGATGAAATTTGTGGATTGTTTAAGCTTGCAGGTTTATCCGGAGATGGAGTTAAGAAGAAAGTATTTCCTTTATCTTTGGAGGTAAAGGCATTGACATGGTATAGGCTATGTGATGATACTGAAACATGGGACTGGAACCGGTTGAAGTTGGAATTCCACCAGAAATTTTATCCTATGCATTTGGTTCATCATGATCGGAATTATATATATAATTTTTGGCCTCGTGAAGGAGAAAGTATCGCTCAAGCTTGGGGGAGGCTTAAGTATATGTTGCAAACATGCCCCAATCATGAGCTCTTAAGAGAAATAATTCTTCAAAACTTTTATGCTCGGCTTTCTCATAATAATCAATCCATACTGGATACTTCTTCTGCTGGTTCCTTTATGAAGAGAACTATTGAATCCAAATGGGATCTTCTTGAAAGAATTAAACGCAATTATGAATATTGGGAAATCGACAAAGGTAAAGAGCCAGGTATAAGTCTCAAGTTTGATTGTGTTAAGTCTTTTATGGAAACTGATGCTTTTCATAAGTTTAGTACTAAATATGGACTTGACTCTGAGATAGTAGCTACAGTTTGTGAATCTTTTGCTACTCATGTTGATCTCCCTAAGGAGAAATGGTTTAAATATCATCCACCTATTGAATTAAAAGAAGAACCTGTTAGTGTTAAGGAAGAAACAATTGTTTACCATGTTGATCCAGTTGTGCCTACTGCTTATATTGAGAAACCACCTTTCCCTGTTAGGATTAAGGAACATGCTAAAGCTTCAACGGTGGTTAATAAAAGTAATATTAGAGCACCTAGACCTTCTGAACAAATTAAAGTTGAACCTAATATTGCAATGGTTAAAGATCTTTTGGTTGATAATATTGATGGGCATGTTATTTACTTTTGCGATGAGGCTGCTAGAATTGCTAAACCTGTTAGAAGTGAATGAGATATGCTAGATAAGAACAAGCCTGTAGTTGGCATGCCTGTTGTTTCTGTTAAGATTGGAGACCATTGCTATCATGGTTTTATGTGATATGGGTGCTAGTGTGAGTGCTATTCCTTTCTCTTTATATCAAGAAGTCATGAATGATATTGCACCTGTTGAGATTGAAGATATTGATGTCACTATTAAGCTTGCAAATAGAGATACTATTACACCACTTGGGATTGTTAGAGATGTTGAAGTCTTGTGTGGTAAGATCAAATACCCTACTGATTTCTTAGTACTTGGTTCACAACAAGATAATTTTTGTCCCATTATATTTGGTAGACCTTTCTTGAATACCGTTAATGCTGAAATTGATTGTGTTAAAGAAAAGGTTAGAGTTAAGTTTGGTGATGTATCTCATGAATTTAATTTCTCTAAATTTCGTAGACAACCTCATGATAAAGAATTACCCAATAAAGATGAAATTATTGGTCTTACCTCTATTGCTGTGCCTCCCACTGATCCTTTAGAACAATATTTGCTTGAGCATGAGAATGATATGCATATGAATGAAAGAAATGAAATAGATGAATTATTCTTTAAACAAGCACCTATTCTAAAACATAATTTGCATGTTGAAATCTTGGGAGATCCTCCACCACCTAAGGGTGACCCTGTGTTTGAATTGAAACAATTGCCAGATACACTTAAATATGCATATCTTGATGAGAAGAAGATATACCCTGTTATTATTAGTGCTAACCTTTCAGAGCATGAAGAAAAGAGATTGCTTAAAACTCCGAGGAAGCACCGTGCTGCTATTGGATATACTCTTGATGATCTTAAGGGCATTAGTCCCACTCTATGTCAGCATAAGATTAATATGGAGCCAGATGCTAAACCTGTCATTGATCATCAACGTCGCTTGAATCCTAAGATGAAGGATGTGGTAAGAACTGAAATAGTAAAGCTTCTGGAGGCAGGTATATTTTATCCCATAGCTGATAGTAGATGGGTAAGCCCTGTTCATTGTGTCCCTAAGAAAGGAGGTATTACCATTGTTCCTAATGATAAAAATGAACTTATTCCACAAAGAATTGTAACTGGTTATAGGATGGTAATTGATTTCAGGAAATTGAATAAAGCTACTAGGAAAGACCACTATCCTTTGCCTTTTATTGATCAAATGTTAGAAAGATTGTCTAAGCATACACACTTTTGTTTTCTAGATGGATATTTTGGTTTTTCTCAAGTACCTGTTGTTCGCACATGAACACGTCATCGTGTACCCTCGACGTCGGGGGTGATGCACCACAACTCACGTTAAAGGAGACCCGTCTGGAAGCGCGGTACACAAGCAGTCCAGCGGGCGCTTTTGTAGACCCGAAACCCCACACGCCCGAGAGGGACCCCGTCAGGGCGCGCGGTGGCTATGGGCTGCCCTAGGTCAACCTGATTGCCCCTAGGGCCTCGAGGTTCGCCGCCCTGCAACAAGAAGAACCGACGAAGAACGAGAAAGAAGAAAACCAGGGAGAGAGATAAAAGTAAAGGTAAAAGATGATAGATTGATTTGTCGATTGTGTGTTGTTTCAATCGGCCATCACCCCTCATGTATATAAGAGGCGGCTGGACTTTCTGTGCAAGGAAAGGTTTGGATTCACGTCCAAAACCCTAGTTTGGGTCCAACTCGGAGTCCAAACTTTCCAAAACTGTTCGGTTTAAAAGCTGGCTGCACATTGCGGGTCACTTTTGAGGCAGTAAACGATCTCAGATGGAAACGAGCCCAAAAGCAATTTTAACCGTTTCGACGAGACGAACAACTTTCATGTTGAACGTTTTTCCATTAGAAGCCATCTTGAGGGCCAAATCACTCGCGCAAAACAGGCAATCAGTGGCGCTACCCATCAGACATCAGCTATATGCGTGTCTGATTGGGCGCGCCACGTTTTCCTCGTGGTAGGGACGCACTCCGATGGCTCTAACTTTTGCATACGATCTCGGATTAAGACGATTTTTATATCAAAATTGACCGTTTCGACGAGACGAAGACAATTCATGTAGAAAGTTTTCTCACATGAGGCCGTCTTGAAGGTGTAATTAGCCAAACAGTACTCTGAGTGCCAAAATCTTAGTACTTCGAGCACAGTTTCGGCCTTTTAGATGAGATCAGATAGTGATGACCCAAACATGAAAATTTATCATTTTGATGATACGGAACTTTCACATGTTGAGAACTTTTCCATTTGAGGTCATCTTAATTAAGGTTTTGACCATGCCAAAATCTGGTGTCAACACATGCCCCCCTATTTTTTGGCAAAACTTGTGTGCCGAAAGATAATTTGCACCGTGTTTGCTCTAAGGACTATGTCAACACTCCATCGGCCATTTTTATCTGCTTAGGGCGATAAGTATATATCGTCCATTACTTGTTTGAACCCTTAATGCAAACTTGGGTGAAACCTTCTCAACATTAACAATCCGGTAATAATATTTCAAAGATATGTATCTCAAAGCCATCCTACGAACCATATTGTTCACCCTTTCGCTAGGATTTTGCAGATAATCAAGAATGAACTTTCTCCAATCCTTGCTTTCGCCTGCATAAAAATTACATTACTGGCCGAAGCGGTGGGCTTTAGTTCGGCCTTACCTATGTCGGTGAGACTAAGCATCGGCTATTGATAGATATGCAATACACCATGATCAACATGGTAGCCGGATGCTTGTTGTGCCAACTCATTTGCTCTCTAATTGTCATGTCTAGATAAATGAGCAATATTAAAGCAACCCAAGGTAAATTTTTCATCTAGACATACCTCAAGATAAACTATAAGTGATTCGTCCAAACATTGATAACCCTTGGATATTTGTTGCACTACTCATAACGAATCACCTAAAGCCTCAATATGGGTAGTACCTATGGCAACCAAAAGCTCCAAGCCGAATAATTCGGCTTTGATTATTGTGCAAAAAATATTTTAAGCGGCATGAGGCTTCACAAAATAGCGCCATCAGGAGATATATAAACAACACCAATACCTTGGCCATTGCTACGAATTTAATCATCAAAACATAATCTCCATAATACTAGAGAGACAAGGCTAATATCAATATTATGCATGTCATTAATCCGATGTTCAATAATAAAACCAGCTATGGTTTGGCCTCTCATACATTTCAAAGAAGTGTAAGCCAAATCATATTCAATCAAAGTATGAGCCAATCGCCAATTCTGTGAATTGGCTTATGCAACATATATTGAATTGCATCGGTTATAATGTCTCAACACTATCGAAGCATAACATAGGTATAAGTATAAATTTCAATGAATATGTGCCTTGTCTCGGTATCCAACTGTGCTAAGGACGATGTCAGAATACTGCACCAGCCATGCTTAGATAGATTCTCAGGGCGATAGTCAAATACCGGCCATTACCATAAGTTGCGTGTATACTTCATCCACCAAAGCATGTATAGCCGAAATAAACAAATGAAATGACAAATCAAGTATTTTGGCCGTTTGGATCAGCAACAAACTTGTAGCTAATCAAATGTATAATGATTTGGTAAAACCCTTTCATGATATAAGAAATTATATTGCAACCATGGATCAAAGTAAGCCCATGGAGGGTAACCAATCATACCTGAGGATGAGTTCCATGGCATAGGCATCAATGAGATGTTTGATGAATATGGATGATGTGCTAACCGAAGATTTTGAGGGGGTGATGGAAACCTTCAGCTGAATTGTTTACTTCTTTCATTCTTTTCCTTCGTCACTTTTGTAACACTTGTTGCAATAGAAGGCTGGACATCATTTTTACTTTGACTGCTCCTCTTGGGAACCCATGCCATATTCTTCTTTCTCAGCTCATGTGCACTAAGTTTTTGTAATTCCTTCTTTTGCCAATACGATAAGCCGAGTGGGCACCTCGGCTGTGATTCGTTGTCAACCGATGGCAATTCTTTCTCGACCTCGTGCACTCTCAAATTCTTTTCTTTAGATTTGGCACTTTGACTCTCAACAATTTATTGCTTCATCTAATTGCCTTTAGTATCCAATGTCAACATCTTAACTGGCTCTTTTTCATTTAAAACCAAATCTAAACTAGCACACTTTGCGACCATCTTTCTTGACTTGATATACTTGCTTGACCACCTCTATCTTCTTTCTTGAGCTCCGGACCGATTCTTTTTTATTGAAATGGTCTTGAACATATGACTGCTCACTGAACGTTGGTCTTCTTGGAGCTGCATAATATTGGTGAGATGGTTTATAATAAGATGGAGAATGTGCCCTTGTATCATACCTGTCCCATGATGGATATGGATTTACGTGAGCATGGGGAGGCATCCACGACATTGGCATTGGCGGCCCAAAATAAGGATATGAATATGTTGCACTGAAATTCTCACTTTGCCAATACCGATCCTCGGATTTGCGCCTAGGGGGTGATCTTGATGCTTTTGCATCAGTTGACCGATAAGCACTTTCTCTTCACTCTTCTTTTGATATTTATCTAATAATTGTGCAAAAGTGACTTTGAATTTCTTGCGCTTGTGCTTATTGCGGCCTTTATCTCCTTTGGCTTGACTTGCATTGATCTTTGAATTTTCTTGTTACCCCCCAGTCCTTGGCGTCATCATTGTAGCTTCGATGGAATTCTCGCTCACAAGATTATGTTCATTGTGCTCTTCAACAACTTGTTTACTTGAAAGCTTGATCCCATCACCTACAGTTTTTACCTTCTCTTTAAATGGATCGGCTTGAAGCAGCCGATGCATAAACTTTTTGCCATTAGGACCAATTGGAACAGACTGGTCATCTCTTGGTGTTTCAACAAATTTCAATCGTCCTTTTTCAATGGCCGATTTAACTATTTGACGAAACATGTTGCAATCATCAAAACTATGCTTGAATGAATCATGCAACTTACAATACATTCGTCCATGGATAGATGGCTCGACATGGTGATCAAGAATTCTAATATAATTATTTCTCAACAACAAATCAAAGATTTGATCACACATGTTTGAATTGAAGATATACCTTTTATTTTCTAGCCGATCTTGCAGTGAGAACGACTTTGGAATTGAGCAAACGAATGGTTGAGATTTGACATCTCCCCATTCGGCTATGAATTTTCTTTTGCATTCTCTTTCCGATGTCATTGGGTAAGATATTATACTAGCATCGGTTTTCTCAAAAGAATCTAAACTTGACTTTATGTTTCTGAAACAAAAATAGTTAGAACACACATGTCTCAATTGAGACCAAATGCAAGCCAAGTAAGAAATAAGCAAAGCTACCCAATTAGATATGAACTTTAGATAAAGCAATGGGGAAAGCCTTGGCTGCAACAATAAGTCACTATCGGTCTTTATAGATGGCGCAATGGGTTGGCCGATATGCTCTATAACATTTTTATTGCTAACAAGTAAATTACCCTTCTTCATTGGTCTTTCAAAATTACTTATGAGAATTTTTCTAATAGATGCATCAACAATAAAGTTGTGACCAAATCTGAAAACAGGTAAATTACTTGCTAGACATACCTCTTCAAATATGTTGGGAGAGCATGATGGTGGTGTAACTTGAACAATATCTGGCTCCGTCTTTGGATGGTTCCCCAACGCCTTTTCATCATCTCTTTCTTGATTTCATGCATCATTACATTGATGATCTTTGTCAACCGAACTTTGTTCGGCTACTTGTTCATGTCCTTGAAGCTTGTCAATTTCTATGGCACGAAACTCATAGGGCAGGAAGTAGGTTCCATTAACAGAAAAATCAAGAACAGTTGTTTTGCTATGCTTTCCATGCCCTTTATCAATAATGCTTGCCTCTTTGAATTTGATGGATTCAGAATATGTACTACTTGATTCGGCTTTTTCAACCGAAGCAATTTCACTTTCCGAATCATCCTTCTTTTCATTGAATTTACCAATTGGCAATGCTTCTTTTATTTGAGCCAATTCTTTTTCTGTTTGTTTCTGGTGGCGAGCGGTGAAATTGGTTTTAAACTTTTTCTCAATTTCAGCCCACTCCGGATATGATTGCCCCCCAATGCTATTAGACTCTTTCGGCAATGACACATGGGTGTTGCCGAAACTGTGCAATTGTGTAGGGGGTGTATAATATGATGTAGTAGTAGGTGAAGGCATATGCATTGTTATAGAACCATATTTTAGCTCGCCAATTCTATCAATTGGGAAAGATTCATCTTCTTGCAAAACTCTAGCTTTTATTGCCTCATAATCAAGAAATAGCCCCTTTTCATGTCGTTGAAGGCAAAGATCACTAATCCTCTTATTTTGGGCTAAACTCTTCAACGCAGCCACACCTACCTCATCTTCTACAATATTAGGCACAGTCATTCCTGTAAAGTGTACATTTATTCGGCTATGACCATGAAGGTGTGAAGCCGAATTATGAATATCTACAGTTGCGTATGATGCCGGAAAATTAATAGGATGAGGTGTAGCATATGATGTTTGAGGGTAATTGGCTGAATAACTGGTAGTAGCATGGCCAATTCCCCTATCCACCGGCATGTTTGGATTAACATACTGCAAGTTATTTGCCGATGAATAAAAAGTTGAAACACTTTGTTGCATACTATTGGAAGTTCCTACATGGGGTGTCTCAACTTGATTAACTGACCTCATCATGTTGTTCATCGGCATATAGATTTGTGGGGTTGCCGATGCATGAGAGTTGGGATACATATGTTGCACGTTGCTAAAATTATATGAAGTTGAACCATGGAGATTATTCTGAATCGGCTGTTGCATATAATTAGATGCATAATTGATAAAACTAGGGCTAGCCGATACATTATGCTCATTAAACGATCTAGCAACAACATATGCATTATTTGCATCTACATAACTGAATTGGGTATTCATATTACCTTTGTAGATTGCAAACCCTAGATGACAATCTCTTCGTAGCAAGAACGGGCCGGAGACCGTTCAAAGCTTCGTCCCCAGCAGAGTCGCTAAAAAGTGTGTTCGCACACGAACACGTCATCGTGTACCCTTGATGTCGGGGGTGATGCACCGCAGCTCACGTCAAAGGAGACCCGTCTGGAAGCGTGGTACGCAAGCAGTCCAGCGGGCGCTTTTGTAGACCCGAAACCCCACACGCCCGGGAGGGACCCCGTCAGGGCGCGCGACGGCTATGGGCTGCCCTAGGTCGACCTGATCGCCCCTAGGGCCTCGAGGTTCGCCGCCCTGCAACAAGAAGAACGGACGAAGAACGAGAAAGAAGAAAACTAGGGAGAGAGATAAAAGTAAAGGTAAAAGATGATATATTGATTTGTTGATTGTGTGTTGTTTCAATCGGCCGTCACCCCTCATGTATATAAGAGGCGGCTGGACTTTCCGTACAAGGAAAGGTTTGGATTCACGTCCAAAACCCTAGTTTGGGTCCAACTCGGAGTCCAAACTTTCCAAAATTGTTCGGTTTAAAAGCTGGCTGCACATTGCGGGTCACTTTTGAGGCAGTAAATGATCTCGGATGAAAACGAGCCCAAAAGAAATTTTAACCGTTTCGACGAGACAAACAACTTTCATGTTGAACGTTTTTCCATTCGAAGCCATCTTGAGGGCCGAATCGCTCACGCAAAACAGGCAATCAGTGGCGCTACCCATCAGACATCAGCTATATGCGTGTCTGATTGGGCGCGCCACGTTTTCCTCGTGGTAGGGGCGCATTCCGATGGCTCTAACTTTTGCATACGATCTTGGATTAAGACGATTTTTATATCAAAATCGACCGTTTCGATGATACGAAGACAATTCATGTAGAAAGTTTTCTCATATGAGGCTGTCTTGAAGGTGTAATTGGCCGAACAGTACTCTGAGTGCCAACATCTTAGTACTTCGAGCACAGTTTCGGCCTTTTAGATGAGATCGGATGGTGATGACCCAAACATGAAAATTTCTCATTTTGATGATACAGAACTTTCACATGTTGAGAACTTTTCCATTTGAGGTCATTTTAATTAAGGTTTTGACCATGCCAAAATCTGGTGTCAACACCTGTATCACACGAAGATCAAGAGAAAACCACCTTTACTTGTCCTTTTGGAACTTATGCTTATCGTCGTATGCCTTTTGGTTTATGTAATGCACCTGCTACCTTTCAAAGATGTATGACTGCTATATTCTCTGATTTTTGTGAAAAGATTGTTGAGGTTTTAATGGATGATTTTTCCGTTTACGGAACCTCTTTTGATGATTGCTTAAGCAACCTGGATCGAGTTTTGCAGAGATGTGAAGAAACTAATCTTGTCTTGAATTGGGAGAAGTGACACTTTATGGTGAATGAAGGTATAGTCCTTGGGCATAAAATTTCTGAAAGAGGTATTGAAGTTGATAAAGCTAAAGTTGATGCTATTGAGAAAATGTCATGCCCTAAAGATATCAAAGGTATAAGAAGTTTCCTTGGTCATGTTGGTTTCTATAGAAGGTTTATAAAAGATTTTTCTAAGATTTCTAGGCCTCTTACTAATCTCTTGCAAAAGGATGTTCCTTTTGCTTTTGATGATGATTGTGTAGAAGCTTTTGAAATACTTAAGAAAGCCTTAATTTCTACACCTATTGTTCAACCACCTGATTGGAACCTGCCCTTTGAAATTATGTGTGATGCTAGTGATTATGCTGTTGGTGCTGTTCTAGGACAGAGAGTTGATAAGAAATTGAATGTTATTCATTATGCAAGTAAAACTCTAGACAGTGCTCAAAGAAATTATGCAACCACTGAGAAAGAATTCTGAGCAGTTGTGTTTGCATGTGATAAATTCAGATCTTACATTGTTGATTCCAAAGTTACTATTCACACTGATCATGCTGCTATTAAATACCTTATGGAAAAGAAAGATGCTAAACCTAGACTTATTAGATGGGTTCTTCTGCTACAAGAATTTGACTTGCATATTATTGATAGAAAGGGAGCTGAGAATCCCGTAGCAGATAATTTGTCTAGAATGGAAAATGTTCTTGATGACCCACTACCTATTAATGATGATTTTCCTGATGAACAATTAGCTGTTATCAATGCTTCTCGTAGTACTCCTTGGTATGCAGACTATGCTAATTACATTGTTGCTAAATACATACCACCTAGCTTTACATATCAACAAAAGAAAAAGTTCTTCTTTGATTTAAGACATTACTTTTGGGATGACCCACATCTATATAAAGAAGGAGTAGATGGTGTTATTAGACGTTGTGTACCTGAGCATGAACAGGAACAAATCTTGCGTAAGTGTCATTCCGAGGCATATGGAGGACACCATGCAGGAGACAGAATGGCACACAAGGTATTACAATCTGGTTTTTATTGGCCTACTCTTTTTAAAGATGCACATAAGTTTGTCCTTTCTTGTGATGAATGTCAAAGAATTGGTAATGTTGGTAGACGTCAGGAGATGCCTATGAATTATTCACTTGTTATTGAACCATTTGATGTTTGGGGTTTTGATTATATGGGACCTTTTCCTAAATCCAATGGGTATACTCATATTTTAGTTGTTGTTGATTATGTTACTAAGTGGGTAGAAGCTATTCCAACTAGTAGTACTGATTATAACACTTCTATTAAAATGCTTAAAGAAGTTATATTCCTGAGGTTTGGAGTCCCTAGATATTTAATGACTGATGGTGGTTCACATTTTATTCATGGTGCATTTCGTAAATTGCTTGCTAGGTATGATGTTAATCATAGAATTGCATCTCCCTATCATCCTCAGTCTAGTGGTCAAGTTGAATTAACTAATAGAGAAATAAAATTGATTTTGAAAAAGACTGTTAACAGATCTAGAAAGAATTGGTCTAAGAAACTTGATGATGCATTATGGGCCTATAGAACTGCATATAAAAATCCTATGGGTATGTCTCCGTATAAAATGGTTTATGGAAAAGCATGTCATTTACCTCTTGAACTAGAACATAAAGCTTATTGGGCAATTAAAGAACTCAATTATGATTTTAAACTTGCCGGTGAGAAGAGGTTATTTGATATTAGCTTTTTAGATGAATGGAGAACCCAAGCCTATGAAAATGCTAAGTTGTTTAAAGAAAAAGTTAAAAGATGGCATGACAAAAGAATTAAAAAACGGGAATTCAAAGTAGGTGGTCATGTTTTATTATACAATTCTCATTTGAGATTCTTTGCAGGAAAGCTTCTCTCTAAATGGGAGGGGCCATATGTCATCGAAGAAGTTTACCGTTCCGGAGCTATAAAGATCAACAACTCCGAAGGCACCAACCCGAGAGTGGTGAATGGGCAAAGAATTAAGCATTATATTTCAGGTACTCCCATTAATGTTGAAATTAATATTATTCAAACAATGACACCAGAGGAACACATCAAAGAGTCCTTCCGTAACACTCCAGCACCCTAAAAAGGGGTAGGTATGTGATACGGTAAGTAAACCGACTCCAAAAATTCCATAAAAATTATTTATGTCAGTTTTGGAATATTAGAAAAATTATAAAAATAAGAAACAGCCGAGAGGACCTACAGGGTGCTCACAAGGCAACAGGGCACGGCCACCCCCCTGGGGCGCGCCCTGATGCCTTGTGGGCCCCACGTGTGCCTTCCTGACTCCGTTTTCTTCCCGTGTGTTTGTTTTGCAAGATAAAGATTCTTTATATATACTCCCGTATGTTTTGACCACCGTATCGCAAGTTTCTCCTCTGTTCTTGTTTCGGGCTATTTTTCTGACAGATCTAGATCGCCATGGCTCCGCGGAAGCTCCACACCAAGTATCGGATTGTTCAACTTTCACCCGGGAAACGTCCGTTCAGTGAAGTATATTATGAGTGGTCGTCCGGAGAGGAGGATGCTACTATGGAGGAGGAGCCCGGGAAGGTCATGGAGGATCGGATTCAAGGAACAGAAGATCGAGCCACATGCACAGAGGAGATAACAAAAAAGGGAGACATATTACAAACTCTTCATCACAACCTCTCTTTATCTGAAATTAATGCATTAAAGGCCGTTGAAGCAATTTGTGCCCAAAATACTTCGCTCACTCATGAGGTTATTTTGTTGGAAGAGCAAAATCGTGCCCTTCGGAGAATCAATAGCAATCTGGAGTACTTGCTGAAGCTGAAGGACAAGCCTACCTCATCATCACCACCATCACCGAAGAAGGAGACTTGAGTACACGGGTATGGGCACTCCCCTTGGCTTGTGCCAAGCTTGGGGGAGGCTGATGTCTACTACGCAACTTTTATTCTTGTAGACGTTGTTGGGCCTCCAAGTGCAGAGTTTTGTAGGACAGTAGCAAATTTCCCTCAAGTGTATGACCTAAGGTTTATCAATCCGTGGGAGGCATAGGATGAAGATGGTCTCTCTCAAACAACCCTGCAATCAAATACAAGAAATCTCTTGTGTCCCCAACACACCCAATACAATGGTAAATTGTATAGGTGCACTAGCTCGGCGAAGAGATGGTGATACACGTGTAGTATGGATAGTAGATATAGGTTTTTGTAATCTGAAATAATAAAAACAGCAAGGTAGCAAGTAACAAAAGTGAGCACAAACGGTATTGCAATGCTTAGAAACAAGGCCTAGGATTCATACTTTCACTAGTGCAATCTCTCAACAATGCTGACATAATTGAATCATATAACAATCCCTCAACATGCGACAAAGAATCACTCCAAAGTTCCTATTAGCGGAGAACATAAGATGAAATTGTTGTAGGGTACGAAACCACCTCAAAGTTATCCTTTCCGATCAATCTATTGAGCCATCCCTATAAGTGTCACAAACGGCCCTAGAGTTCATACTAAAATAACACCATATGATACGCATCAACCAACTCTAATGTCACATAGATACTCCAATGTCACCACAAGTATCCGTGAGTTGATTATTCGATATGCATCAAACAACTTCAGATTCATAATATTCAATCCACACAACGAACTTCAAAGAGTGCCCCAAAGTTTCTATCAGAGAAAAGAAGATGAAAATGTGTACCAACCCATATGCCTAGATTACCCCAATGTCACCTCGAGAATCCGCAAGTTGATTACCAAAACATACATCAAGTGACTCAATAGAATACCCCATTGTCACCACGGGCATCCACATGCAAGACATACATCAAGTGTTCTCAAATCTGAAATATTCAATCCGACAATAACGAAACCTTAAAGGGAAAGACTCAATTCATCACAAGAAGATAGAGAGGGAAGAAACACCATATGATCCAACTATATTAACAAAGCTCGCAATACATCAAGATCGTGCCAAATCAAGAACACGAGAGAGAGAGATCAAACACATAGATACTAGTACATACCCTCAGCCCCGAGGGTGAACTACTCCCTCCTCATCATGGAGACCGCCGGGATGATGAACATGGCCTCCGGTGATGATTTCCCCCTCCGGCAGGGTGCCGGAACAGGGCTCCAGATGGTATTTCTTTGGTACAGAGGCATGCGGCGGTGGCGTCAAAGTTCTAGGTTTATTTCTGGGGGTTTCTCTATTTATAGGATTTTTCAGCGTTGGAATCACGCGAAAAGGAGTTACGAGGGGCCCACAAGGCAACAACACACGACCCCCCCCCAGGGCGCGCTGTGTTGCCTTGTGGGCTCCTCGTGAGGCTTCTGGTCCTTCCACAAAGCTTCAGAGGTCTCTTTTGGTCCAAAAAAATCGTCAAAAAGTTTCGTCCAATTCCGAGAATTTTATTTCTGCACAAAAAACAACACCACGGTAGTTCTGCTGAAAACAGCGTCAGTCCGGGTTAGTTCTAATCAAATCATACCAAAACCATATAAAATTGTTATAAACATGGCATGAATACTTCATAAATTATAGATACGTTGGAGACGTATCAGCATCCCCAAGCTTAATTCCTGCTCGTCCTCAAGTAGGTAAATGATAAAAGAAATAATTTATGAAGTGTGAATGCTAGCATAGTGCATAAGTTTCATCAATGATAATTTCAATCACTTTTCCTAGCATCATAACAGCAACTCTTTCTCATAAAACTCATCATGATAAAGTAGCAATCAATTCACATGTTATGGTTTAAACAATACATTCTCTTGAAACTTAACAAGCTATGTTCTTAGTCACCAAACAATTTCAATGCATCTCATTTTCAACAAAGTCTAAGTAAGAGCTCCACATACTCAATTATCATATAGTCTTCTATGATTGCTAATACTCAAAGCATATTTTTAGAACAAATAGCATCCATCGAACACAGAGAAAGATAGGGGCTTGATGTTTCGCCTCCCAACTCATTTATCATAGAGATAATTGTCAACAATAATAAATCATGATCAAATATATTTGAATGGATATATGTGCCTGGATCTATCCCCACCACATGATGCTTGCTAACTAGAGAATAGGTTGGAATAAGAAGTTGACTCAACAAAAATAAATAACATGAAAGTAAATAGCATAAAAGTAAATTGAATGTCCCTTCGCAGAGGGAAGCAGGGATTTGCAGAGGTGCCAGAGCTCGAAGCTTAAATCAGAGATGAATACATTTTGAGAGGTGTACTTTTCATGTCAATGTCATGACCGATAATTCTCAATATCTTCCATGCTAAACACATTATAGGCGGTTCCCAAGCGGAAAGGTAAAGTTTACTCCCTCTCAACCATTCAAACACAAGCCATGGCTAGCCGAATCCTCGGGTGCCCTCCATACAATCAACTTTCCAGGGGAGTTTGTTGCATTATATAATTTCAATTTTGACCACAGGACCGAGCATCCCAAATACCAGCCTCTCTCGTGCAATGACAAGTGAATAAACACTCATTTGAGAATAACCCGCTTAGCATGGAAGATACTGACCACCCCCTGCTGCTTCATGAGCGGTACGGGCACACAAAACAGATGCTTATTTGAATGATTAGAGGTGGCACATGCAAATTTACTTGGAACGGCAGAGTAATGCCGTATATAGGTAGGTATGGTGGACACTCATGGAAGAAACTTGGCTCAAGGATTTTGGATGCACAAGCAGTATTCCCGCTTAGTACAGAAATTTTGGCTAGCAAAAGATTCTAAACAAGCACCACATGTTGGAGGATCCATAACAATATAACTTCTATGCAAATAACCCAAACATAACTCATTATGTTGTCTTCCTTGTCCAACTTCAACCAATTTGCTCAAGTTTGAAAATAATTAATGGGTATTCACAATCATAAAAGATGTCCAAGATAATATATTTGTATGTGAAATTTCTCTTCCATATACTAATCATTCATGAATTGCTTGTATGACCAATATTGTGATTGTCAAACTTCAATAGATCTTACTTTCTAAACCCAATGTGAAATATTACTAAGCATATGGAACATATATAATTTTAGATTTATGATATTCAATTCATTCAACAATTTACTCAAAGGATATAAGTGAAGCACAAGAATGAATGACAAACTACTCCAAAAGATATAAGGGAAGATCAATGAGTAGTCAAACAATTAATTAGCTATGTGAAGACTCTCTCCAAATAAAGATTTCAGATCTTGATAATTTTATTCAAACAGCAAAAAATGAAAATAAAAGGACACTCCAAGAATAGCTCATATCATGTGAACAAGTAAAAACTTAGGCTAACCGATAGGTGTTGATGAAGAAAGGTGGGATGCTTACCGGGGCATCCCCAAGCTTAGTTGCTTGAGACTTCTTGGAATTTTATCTTGGGGTGCCTTGGTCATCCCCAAGCTTGAGCTCTTGTGTCTCCTTAATTCCTCTCATATCATGGCTTCTCCTAAATCTTTAAAAAAATCATCCACACAAAACTCAACAAGAACTCGTGAGATAAGTTAGTATAAATCCACTCAAAACCTTAACATTCTCTACTGTAAAAAATCACTAAAATTATAATTAAACATTGCATACTAATTGCCTCTGTATATTTAATACTCCTATCCACAAATAGAAACATTAAACTAGCAAACATATGCAAACAATGCAACTATAACAGCAATCTGCCAAAACAGAACAGTCTGTAAAGGGGGAATAAGAATCCATACTTCCCTAACTCAAAAAATTATAAAAAATTACCACGTGATATATAACTCATGCATTCTTACTGTGTAAAAATTTCAGATTTTTATCATGTTCTAACTATTCAGGAATATTCTGGACATAACAGAAAACTTTCTGTTTTCAAACAGCAACACATAAACTTGCAAACTGAGCATGGTAAAGGCTACACTTGGCATTTTATTGAACTAAAAGATACAAAACATGATTATTGATAACACCAAGCAAATCCAAATAAAATAAAATGATGCTCCAAGCAAAACACATATTATGTGATGAATAAAAATATAGTCCCAAGTGAGGTTACCGATAATGTTGAAGACGAAAGAGGGGATGCCTTCCGGGGCATCCCCAAGCTTAGACGCTTGAGTCTTCCTTGAATATTACCTTGGGGTGCCTTTGGCATCCCCAAGCTTAGGGTCTTGTCACTCCTTATTCTCCTCATATCGATATCTCACCCAAAACTTGAAAACTTCAATCACACAAAACTTAACGGAACTTCGTGAGATGCGTTAGTATAATAAAACAAATCATTCACTTGGTTACTGTCAAGACAATATTCATAATTGATCCCACATAATGACTACTATACTCTATCATTTCTACAATTTATATTGACCAATATAAGCCATAGAAACTATAAAACAAGCAAACTATGCATTGAAAACAGAATCTATCAAAAACAGAACAGCATGTAGTGAGCGAATTAAAAGGCATACTTATGTACCTCCAAAAATTCTGAAAAATGAGGACAACGTAAAAAATTTGTAAGCCAATACTGTGTAAAAATTTCAGAATTTTCTCACGCTCCAGTACATAATAGAAACTCCAGCACTGGACGCAAAAGTTTCTGTTTTTGCACAGAATCAAATCAACAAGTATCCACACTATCCCAAAGGCTTTACTTGGCACATTATTGAAAGAAAACATATAAAACATGATTACTATAGTAGCTTAATCATGTGAACACACAAAAACAGTAGGTATAAATGTTGGGTTGCCTCCCAACAAGCGCTTTTCTTTAAAGCCCTTTTAGCTAGGCATGATGATTTCAATGATGCTCACATATAAGTGAAGAATTTAAACATAACGGGAGCATCATGAAGCATATGACTACCACATTTAAGCCTAACCCACTTCCTATGCATAGGGATTTTGTGAGCAAACAATTTATGGGAGCAAGAATCAACTAGCATATGAAGGCAAAACAAGCATGACTTCAAAACTTTCAACACATAGAGAGGAAACTTGATATTATTGAGATATGTAGAAGCATATATTCCTTTTTCAAAATAATTTTCAGTAGCATCATGAAGAAATTCAACAATATATCCATCACACAAAGCATTCCTTTCATGATCCACAAGCATAGGATTTTTACTACTCTCCTCATAAGCAATTTTCTTCTCATTCATAATAGTGGGAGCAAACTCAATAAAATAACTATCATGAGATACTTGATTGGCACAATCCAATTGAAAATTAAAATCATGATGACAAATTTCATAGTTATCATTATTCTTTATAGCATACATGTCATCACAATAATCATCATAGATAGCAACTTTGTTGTCATAATCAATTGAAACCTCTTCCAAAATAGTGGAATCATCATTAAATAAAGTCACGACCTCTCCAAATCCACTTTCATAATCATTGCCATAAGATTCAACACCCTCCAAAATAGTGGAATCATTGTTACCTAGAGTTGACACTCTTCCAAACCCACTTTCATCAATATAATCATCATAAATAGGAGGCATGCTATCATCATAATAATTTTTCTCATCAAAACTTGGGGGGCTAAAAATATCATATTCATCAAACATAGCATCCCCAAGCATATGGCTTTGCATATCATTAGCATCATGGATATTCAAAGAATTCATACTAACAATATTGCAATCATGCTTATCATTAATGCCACATGTTTTATTGAATTCTTCTTCTAAAACTTTGGCACAATTTTTCGATCATCATTTTCAAGAAAGACATTATAAAGGTGAAGTATTTGAGGCAACCTCAATTCCATTTTTTTGTAATTTTCTTTTATAAAACCAAACTAGTGATAAAACAAGAAACTAAAAGATTCAATTGCAAGATCTAAAGATATACCTTCAAGCACTCACCTCCCCAGCAACGGCGCCAGAAAAGAGCTTGATGTCTACTACGCAACTTTTATTCTTGTAGACGTTGTAGGGCCTCCAAGTGCAGAGTTTTGTAGGACAGTAGCAAATTTCCCTCAAGTGGATGACCTAAGGTTTATCAATCCGTGGGAGGCGTAGGATGAAGATGGTCTCTCTCAAACAACCCTGCAATCAAATACAAGAAATCTCTTGTGTCCCCAACACACCCAATACAATGGTAAATTGTATAGGTGCACTAGTTCGGCGAAGAGATGGTGATACAAGTGTAGTATGGATAGTAGATATAGGTTTTTGTAATCTGAAATAATAAAAACAGCAAGGTAGCAAGTAACAAAAGTGAGCACAAACGGTATTGCAATGCTTAGAAACAAGGCCTAGGGTTCATACTTTCACTAGTGCAATCTCTCAACAATGCTAACATAATTGAATCATATAACAATCCCTCAACATGCGACAAAGAATCACTCCAAAGTTCCTATTAGCGGAGAACATAAGATGAAATTGTTGTAGGGTACGAAACCACCTCAAAGTTATCCTTTCCGATCAATCTATTGAGCCATCCCTATAAGTGTCACAAACGGCCCTAGAGTTCGTACTAAAATAACACCATATGATACGCATCAACCAACTCTAATGTCACCTAGATACTCCAATGTCACCACAAGTATCCGTGAGTTCATTATTCGATATGCATCAAACAACTTCAGATTCATAATATTCAATCCACACAAAGAACTTCAAAGAGTGCCCCAAAGTTTCTATCGGAGAAAAGAAGATGAAAACGTGTACCAACCCATATGCCTAGATTACCCCAATGTCACCTCGGGAATCCGCAAGTTGATTACCAAAACATACATCAAGTGACTCGATAGAATACCCCATTGTCACCACGGGTATCCACATGCAAGACATACATCAAGTGTTCTCAAATCTGAAATATTCAATCCGACAATAACGAAACCTCAAAGGGAAAGACTCAATTCATCACAAGAAGATAGAGAGGGAAGAAACACCATATGATCCAACTATATTAAAAAAGCTCGCAATACATCAAGATCGTGCCAAATCAAGAACACGAGAGAGAGAGAGAGAGAGAGAGAGAGAGAGAGAGAGAGAGATCAAACACATAGTTACTAGTACATACCCTCAGCCCCGAGGGTGAACTACTCCCTCCTCGTCATGGAGACCGCCAGGATGATGAAGATGGCCTCCGGTGATGATTTCCCCCTCCGGCAGGGTGCCGGAACAGGGCTCCAGATGGTATTTCTTCGGTACAGAGGCGTGCAGCGGCGGCGTCGAAGTTCTAGGTTTATTTCTAGGGGTTTCTCTATTTATAGAATTTTTCAGCGTTGGAATCACGCGAAAAGGAGCTACGAGGGGCCCACAAGGCAACATCACACGACCCCCCCAGGGCGCGCCGTGTTGCCTTGTGGGCTCCTCGTGAGGCTTCTGGTCCTTCCACGAAGCTTCGGAGGTCTCTTTTGGTCCAAAAAAATTTGTCAAAAAGTTTCGTCCAATTCCGAGAACTTTTATTTCTGCACAAAAAACAACACCACGGTAGTTTTGCTGAAAACAGCGCCAGTCCGGGTTAGTTCTAATCAAATCATAACAAAACCATATAAAATTGTTATAAACATGGCATGAATACTTCATAAATTATAGATACGTTGGAGACGTATCAGAGGCGCCCCGGTATCGTATCACCATCACTTTTTATCACCATTATCTATCTTAGTTCGATCCTTAGTTATTTCATGATTTAGAGGAATAAAATTTTAGTATGATCTAGCTTTGAGTGTTTGCTTTGTGATCCATCTATCTATGTAATCGAGTGTGAGAGTTATATAATAAAGAGTAGTTTGCTTTTGCTTCTTTACTTTTATGTTTCAATCAAAAGAAAAAAAAGAAAGAAAAATATCATATGCTACCCCCATGGGGAGTGATGACTTCACATAAAAGAAGTATAATTGATAAAACTTGTTGAAGGTTAACAAACATAGCATTGGTCATTGTTGCAATTCATGAAAAGGTAATAAAGGAAGAGAGGTCTCACATATAAATATACTATCTTGGACATCTTTTATGATTGTGAGCCCCCATTAAGTATGATATGCCAAATAGTTGACGTTGGACAAGGAAGACAACGTAATGAGTTATGTTTGCTTGTATTCACATAGAAGTTATATTGTCATAGATCCTCTAACATGTGGTGCTTGCCCCTATCTTTGCTAGCCAAAAATCCGCACCAAGTAGAGATACTACTTGTGCATCCAAAACCTTAAACCCAGTTTCATGTCATGAGAGTCCATTATATCTACCTATGGATTGAATAAGATCCTTCAAGTAAGTTGTCATCGGTGCAAGAGCAATAAAAATTGCCTTTAAATATGTATGAACTATTATTGTAAGGGAAAATAAGCTTTGTACGAACTTGTGATGGTAAAGAAATAAAAGCGACAGACTGCATAATAAAGGTTGCTATCACAAGGGGCAATATAAAGTGACGTTCCTTTACATTAAGAGTTTGCACATCCAAAAATAAAAAGCGCATGACAACCTCTGCTTCCCTCTGCGAAGGGCATATCTTTTACTTTTATGCAATTATTTTTATGCAAGAGTCAATAGTGTTCTTCTCTTTTTCATTTTTATTTTATTCTCTTTGCAAGCATCAGGTGGTGGGGAAAGATCTAGGCACATATATTCAGTTGAATATAGGTGATCATGAGTTATTATTGTTGACATTACCCTCGAGGTAAATATGTTGGGAGGCGAAATGATAAGCCCCTATCTTTCTATGTGTTTGACTGAAACTTTTGCTCCATAAGTATTCCGTGAGTGTCAGCAATCATAGAAGACTAAATGATAGTTGAGTATGTGAACTTGCTAAAAATAAAGCTCTTACATAGACTCTTTCTGATAATATGATGAATTACAATTGCTTCAATGACTGACATCACAGTTTGTTAGTTTTCAATATGGTTTAGGGTTCATACTTTAAAGACTTGTGAATGAATTATCACTTATTTATGAGAAGTTATATGATGTTATTGCTGTTATAATAATGATCATGATGCTTTCATGTCCGTATGTTGTTTTATCGACACCTCTCTCTCTAAACATGTGGTCATGATTATCGATTTCAGTTTTTCGCTTGAGGACAAGCGAGGTCTAAGCTTGGGGGAGTTGATACGTCCAATTTGCATCATGATTTCCTACTGTTATTTATTATGTTTTTGATCATTATTAAATGTTATGATGCAATTCTCATGCCTTTTCTCTCTTAATTTGCAAGGTTTACATGAAGAGGGAGAATACCGGCAGCTGGAATTCTGGACCTGAAATAGCCACATCAGAGATACCTATTCTACAGAGCTCCAATTGACCTGAAACTTCACGGAGATTTTTTATTGAATATATAAAAAATACTGCAGAAAAGAAATACCAGAGGGGACCCACCAGTTGCCCACAAGGCAACAGGGCGCGCCCTGATGCCTTGTGGGGCCCCTGGCTGGCGTCTGGCCCCCTCCTTCTGCTATATAGGCTCTTTTGCCCTAAAAAATAGAGAGAAGACTTTCAAGACGAAGCGCCGCCGTCTAGAGCCGGAACCTGGGCAGGAGCACTTTTGCTCTCCGGCGGAGCGATTCTGCCGGGGATACTTCCCTCCGGGAGGGGGAAATCAAAGCCATCGACATCACCAACGATCCTTTCATCGTGGGAGGACCAATCTTCATCAACATCTTCACCAGCACCATCTCATCTCAAACCCTAGTTCATCTCTTGTATTCAATCTTTGTCTCAAAACCTCAGATTGGTACCTGTGGGTTGCTAGTAGTGTTGATTACTCTCTGTAGTTGATGCTAGTTGGTTTATTTGGTGGAAGATTATATGTTCAGATCCTTAATGCTATTGAATACCCCTCTGATCTTGAACATGAAGATGATTTGTGAGTAGTTACTTTTGTTCTTGAGGACATGGGAGAAGTCTTGTTATAAGTAATCATGTGAATTTGGTATTCGTTCGATATTTTGATGATATGTATGTTGTTGCTTCCTTTAGTGGTGTCGTGTGAACGTCGACTACATGACACTTCACCATCTTTGGGCCTAAGGGAAGACATTGTGGAGTAGTAATTAGATGATGGGTTGCTAGAGTGACAGAAGCTTAAACCCTAGTTTATGCGCTATTTCGTAAGGGGCTGATTTGGATCCATATGTTTCATGCTATGGTTAGCGTTATCTTAATTCTTCTTTCATAGTTGCGGATGCTTGCGAGAGAGGGTAATCATAAGTGGGAGGCTTGTTCAAGTAAGAATAGCACCCAAGCACCGGTCCACCCACATATCAAATTATCAAAGTAGCGAACGCGAATCAACTAAACATGATGAAAGTGACTAGATGAAATTCCCATGTGTCCTCGAGAACGTGTTGCCTATTATAAGAAATCATTTCGGCTTGTCCTTTGCTATAAAAAGGATTGGGCCACCTTGCTGCACCCTTGCTACCGTTACTACATGTTACTTGTTACGAATTATCTTGCTATCAAACTACTCGTTATCGATAATTTCAGTGCTTGCAGAGAATACCTTGCTGAAAACCGCTTGTCATTTCCTTCTGCTCCTCGTTGGGTTCGACACTCTTACTTATCGAAAGGACTATGATTGATCCCCTATACTTGTGGGTCATCAGAAACCCAGACGACGAAGTAGGAACGGTATGAAACATACCCGTGTTCGTCATCACCGCCGAGCGACAGTCAACAACTCCCGTAGCGGTAAGTGCCCGAGCTCCGCGAGGTGCTCGAGGTTCTTTTCGATGACAGTGGACGCCATCCACTTGCCTTGGTGTCGTAGGTGACCTTCAGCTTCCTTCTGCCGATGGAGGCGACCTTCTTGCCCGTGACAACGCCCTTCAATGATGGGATCTTCCCTGACTTGGGAGGCATGGCGGCTGGTGTTCATGAAGAGACAAAGCAAGGTGGGATGAGCAGAGAGCTTGAGCAATGGCAACAAGTGAGGCAGAGCGCTCAGAGGAGAGGGGAAGAAGAACAATAAATGAGCCGGCATGTGACCCTTGACGGGTTCCCCTTATAAACGCTGGATAGAAAGGAAGCGACGACGACCCTACTATTACACGCGACAGGATTGATATTCCCACTCCTCATTATCTTACGCTTAATGCGCGTGGGAATCGAGGCATTTTCGTTAATAATGCTGGCGCCCGAGATGTGTCGTCCAGTCACGTCGTGATGAATGATGGGACGTGGCTTGGATGGGTCCCATGATTCCACACACACGTCATATTGACCAGTGGTCAGCGGGAACGAGATGGTCTGGTTCGACCGGCTGGGTCAGAGCCTAGTCAGGTCCCCCACGACCAATGCTCTGAGCCTTCGGAACTTTTTTAAGTGTTGCGTGGGAAATCGTCCTGCGAAGGCCGCCCTCACAGGAAAACTTTCTCGTGTAAGTCAACTGTTTACGTCAATAAACCAAGGACGGGCACGGCCGTCATTCAGATAGGCAGGTCGGACTCAAGGAGCATGGTGGATAAAGCGAACCGGCCGATGTGTTTATCCCCCAAGTATACTAACAATGCAGATTTACTTTTCTAGGGAGCTAGATGAACCGGTTTCGACTTCGACAAGCTTACCAAGACCGACGCCATCAAGATGGCTCCGTCCAGCAAGGGATCTGCCAGAAATAACTCCAACAGTAGGCGATAAGGATACAAGAAATCAGGGTTTGATGTCGCACCTCCACATGCATCACCTGCAAAGGCACCTTTCTTGTTTGTTCGATCAACCATGAACACTAGGGTAATTTTGATTGGGAGGAGAAGCAGGAGGCGACGTAGCACAGATAGATTCAATGTTTCTTTTATGAAGATGATGCTCATAGTGAGATGTGGAGATTGAGTAGATGCCCATGGTGGCATCGTAGAGTAGTAACCCGCGATGGTGAAAGGGTGTCGAGGAGGTGGAGAAGTCGATGCTGCCACTGTCGACAGAACACTTGACAATGGTCTCCGTGGAGATGAAGGGGAGAGGACACCGAGGGAGAGACTTTGAATCGAGTAAAACGTCCACACGTCACACGGGATGCGTCGAAAACGCGCGGCGTGAAATATGTTTTGGATTTGAAGTACTTTGTCTATAATCATAACACATATAGTAGTAAACAAAAAAATGATGACGCGATGCTCGTTTTCACTTTACATAACCACATAAATTTCTCAATCTTTACAGCACATTCAAACATCTCCAACAAAGATCGTGGATGTTTTTATAAGAACCAAAACTTCCACAAAAGATCTCATCAAGGCCTACTTACTGTAAACAGAAGTAGTTTAGCCCCAAAAAAGGGGATCTCGTACACAGGCGAAAGGAGGTGACGTGGCTTCCCTTTGCGAGCCGCCGGCGCTGCCGCTGGTTCCCTCTCCCTCCACCGGCCGCTCCGGCGGCCGGAGGGAGGGGGAACCTCGGATCTGTGCGTGGGGTGGGTTCGTAGTAGGGTTAGGGTTGTGGGAGACGTTGCCGAGACCGTTGCGGTGACGCCGCGTCTGAATAAGTTTCCTCGGGCTCTGTTCGCGGTCAGACGGAGCTCTTGCCTTCGTCTAGGAGCCAGCGGGGTTGGGGATCCCCGGATCTCGTCGAGGTCGCGGGCTATGGTGTCTAGAGGTCGACCGACACTGGCCGGTTGGATCCTCGGATGGGATGTGGTTGTGTGGAGACGGAGATTCTTTTTCCTCCTCATCGGTGTGGTTTTCTGCTGTTGTTCTCCCTATTTCTTTGTGCTACTGCTGGAGGGATGTCCTGCTTTGCCCGGGCGGTTGGCCCGGCCGCGGAACCGGAACCGGATCCTAGTTCTCTTCTATCTGGAAGAGGCACATATAGCGGTACTCAAAGCCATAGATGGCGAAGGCTGGTGCAGGCGTGTTGGATGCACATGTGTGTCCTTGTCTTTTCGGCGCCGGAACGAAGAAAAGGGGAAGCATCGTGGCGGCGATTATGCCGTGGTTGAAGATGATGACCTGCTTGGGGCTGGTTGCAGATTCTTGTATTGCAGGGGTCTTCTCACGAGGTTAAGGAATGATGACACAGAGCTCCGGAGATCTTCGTCTTTTACTGGTTGTTTTAGGGTGCTCTCTGTTTTTCTAGTTCTTTGTGCATGTGTTAGGGTATGCTTGTACGCGTCAAAGACTCAAAAAAAAGGCCTACTTACTGTACACCAGCATGTCAATTTTGGGCAACGTCGCACAATCCGCACGGATATACCTTCTCCTATACGATAGGCCAAAAATCACCACCCGCAGCCGACCTCTCTCTTCCCCGCTCCCCCGCCCGCTCCCCGCCCGCCACTTCTGCTCCCCGCCCATCCATGGACCAGTCCCACGGGAGACCATAGCCAACGCACCACACTGGACCCACATGCCGTCTCCCCAAACGGCCAAACCTCGTAGGCCGATCCCACCTAAGAAAACAGCGGCATCGAGCTTCCAGCCAGCGCTCTCCCCCAACCGAGCGCGAGCTATTAAACCCGCCGCCTCCTCTCACACTCGGAACTCACCCCAGCGCAAAACCCCCATTCCGCAGGGAATTCCAATCCTCATTTTCAAACCCGGGAAGAAACCCTAAGCCCATCCGCCGGCCGGCTGCGAAGGCGAGCGCCGATCGATGCCGCGGAGAAGCGGGAGAGCACGGCGGGGAAGCGCCGCCGCTCGGCCGCCGCAGGACGAGCGCGCCGTGGAGGTGATCGACCTCAACAGCGATGGTGAGTGAACTGGATTGGACTTTGGCGCGTGTGCGTGAGCTCTTGCTTTTTTTTTTCCCTCTGCATTTTTGGTTTAGATCGGGCGTCTAGGCGATTTTTGCTTGGGGTTTCGCTGGATTCGCGCAGTTGCTTGGGGTTGGAAGTTTAAGCGAGTTTTCGAGCTACTCTTTTTGGTTGGGATTGGAAATGACCGGCATTTGCAGTATCAGCGCACCGATCGATTTCCTTTTCGAGTGCGCATCCGTCGATGTTTTCCGGATCCGAAACGAATCACCCCCCATTTTGGCGAGTTCGATTTTTCTTCGCTTTTTTGTGTGGGCTAACATCTTTCTCTTCGGCGAGTTGCTGTGTCGATCACCATAACTTCGTCGGATTAACACTTTTTTTTCGATGGGTCGAAAGAATTTGTAACCTTGCGATTTTGTTCTACAGATGATGTGAAGTCAGCAACGCAGGCAAAACCACCGGAAGGAGAAATCATCAGTGCAGAGGGATGCGATTCCCCCAAGGAAGGTGTGATTAGAAGTTCAAATTTCTTGTTATGGTCGCTTGAGGCGTGAAACCCCATTCATGTTCTATACATTAACTAACCCCCTCTTTGTGTTTACAACTGATGACTGCATGATAGTTTCCACAAAGAACCTGGGGCGTCTTAGGAAGCGAACAGCGGCCGGTGGTGCTGCAACTTCTGAGTTGCATGAGGACGAGGCGCAGGCTGCTGATGTCATGCCGAGCAATGGTGAAGGTATGTGTGTTTGGAGGAACACTGATATCTCTTTGAGTTTTTTGTGTTGCTTATTTTGTTAATTGTCCCTAGTGTGTGATACAATCTTGTCAGGCCGTACCCGAGAAATCAATGGGGGCCAGTGCGGGACTAAAAATTAGATCATGAATGTAAAAGTAAATAAACATTGGTTTTACTTATTACCACAGCACATTTTCTCTCAGCAAATTACAACCTGCCAAAAAGCAAATCTTGAAACTATTAACCGAAATGTGCCATCCTTTTAGCGTGAGACAGTGGCACATGGGGATGAAATGTTCCATCCTTCTAGCATCTACTACGATTAGAGCAATATGGCTTGTTTACAATAATCAGGACGGAGAGAACACCAACAGTTAAGATTATGTGATTAATTTGTTCCTTGATGTGTTGGATCAGGAGTTTTAAATAAGGTAAAAGAGAAATATGAGGTAGAGATACTGTATTTAACGTGAGATACTTCTCATCAAGTAATTTATCTTTTAATGTCTAAGCTAAATTAGTAAGTATTTTTATAGCTCCTTAATTGTTCAGTTAGAAATAGTAAGTACTACTACTGGTCAAGAAACAGTTGGGGGCTCCAAGATTTTTGGGCCCCTGTGCAGCAGCTCCGACTGCATATGCCCAAATACGAGCCTGAATCTTGTTCATATATGTTTGCATTTCTGTTGCAAGTGACATTTGATTCACTGATGTATAATGCGTGCCAAAGTTTGGTAGAATTGTGTGCCTACATACAAAATTACATACATAAATGGAGCTAAATTTGCTATGCAACTGTAGCAATCTTATCCAGTTTGATTATTCTGCATTCGTTATAATTTGTAACCCACCAAAATCTGCTGCCGAGATCTTTCTTTTCCTATTAACGCAGGGACTTTCTAGCCTCTTGAAGTGAATGTAAACTTCTTTAATCTGTTTTTAATAAGAATTACACAAAGCTAGATGTCGTTTTGGAATTTAACTCATAATATCAGTTTGAAATTATTTTCGCAGTAGGTGGGCAAATGTTGCCTCCACGTAGAAGCTCCAAAAGATTATGTGGAGAACAAATTGGAAAGCAAGACTCCGTTGGGAAGGAGAGCGAGGATGATGTATTTGCAAACAGCAAGGATGGTAAGAGAGTGGGCTATTTACAGTTCTGAAACTTAAAATGTATAGATTAGAGTGAAGTTGTTACATATGCCTTCTTTTGTTAATTCTAAATGGTGTTTTGCATGTATTACAAAGTTATGGTTTGTTTTACGATTTTGACTGACAACATTTGTTTGAACTTATTTTCACTGCAGGTGGGCAAATGTTGCCTCCATGCAGAAGGTCCAAACGCCTACAAGGAAAACTAACTGAAACGCAAGAATTGCATAGCAAGGAGAGTCAGCATGATGTATTTGTGAACAGCAAGGATGGTAAGAGTGAGTTGCTTGCAGTTTTGTAGCTTGAAGATGTATGAATTACAGTGAAGTTGTCATATATGTCTTGATATGTAAATTCCAAATGGTGTGTCTAATTCCAAATGGTGTGTCACAGAGTCCAAAATGTTGGTTCGACAACGGAGGCCAAACCGCCTCAGAAAGAGATTTATTTCCGACAGTTGTGAATGGACTGAAGACAAACACATATCGCGGAGTAGCTCTGATGATGGTATGCTTCAATTTTTTGTGTGCTAAATTTGTCAAAACGTAGTCTTAACTCTTAACCAACCAAAATACTCCCTACAAAATGAGACAGCCATATAACCATTCTTGTGTGCAAATAATTTAAAGTTTGCATTGTGCAGATGATGATCACTTGCCCCCTCAGCGAAGACCAAAGCGTCTTCGAATGGGAACTAGAAATGGTGCATATGACGATGATTCTGATAGTGACACTGTAGATAGTAAGTGGGCACCCTTTGAGATCAATATTTTATTTACATTTTGTTACCATGATTCTCCTTTTTCTGTGTGTTCTGCTTCATAAACTCTCCATATGCATTTTTCTGGAGTAAATTGAGCAGCCTTTTGGAAACATTTCTCTTTTTGAAAAGACTAAATCGGATAACCAAGGATCCTTATAGGATGATACGATGAAGGACTATGCTTGCTTATTGTCTTTGTTTCATCGCACAATAAATTTCATGATTTGGTTTTGAACTCGGTCAAATTTGTAACCTTCACTTAAGCTTCCAATATCATTTGATCAGATGTGCCCTCTTGATGAGACTTAAGTTCTTATGAACACACCCATAGTGGATTAAGCACTACTACATCTTTTAAGCTCCAGTGATTTGTATTATTCAGTACCAATTGGGTGATCATGTGCCATACAATTTTTTCTCGAACATCATGTGCCACCAGTGTTAAATTTTACTTTTGAAATCACCACAGATCATAGGAAGGCAATTCCATGCAGAAGAATGTCAAAGCGCCTACAAGAGAAGCTGAAGGCTGATCATGTTTCAGATGTAAATTCTCAAAAAAATAGCCCATTAACTCCTGCTCTTGATGAAGTACTAAATGTTTCCTGTTCATTTTTAGGAGAGTTGCACTGAAGCTTCTCCGTGTATGTTGTCAACGTCTAAATCTTCAGGATCAGGTAAATAAGTTACTGATTTGTTAAAAACCGTCAGTTTATCACCCTTGTGGTGGGTTTACGGTGCCAATATTATGCACTATTGGTACTTGACAGCCAACTCATCACAGAAATTTCTAAAACTTGTATAACTGTTACTATATGTGTCTGTATACATGTGTGTACCATTCATGAATTAATGTTCTCGAGTGACACCTAAACAGTGGATGTTGCAGCTATACCAACTTAATTATGCTAGCTGTAGCTTGCTGTTGTGACAGTGCAGACTCACGTTCATGCATTTTTCTACCTTTTAATGACCTGTCGGGTACCTGTGTGCTTGTTGCGAGGTTCATATTCTAACATGAACTTTCTGTTCTCTACCAGATGATGAGCTATTGCGTAGCACTGTAAAACCTTGCAAAAGCGCTTCTAGTGGACCTACTTGCTCAATATGTAAGGTATGTTATTACTGTGAGGAATTTTGTAAGGTTTGCTCGATTGTTTTTTTTTTCAATTGCCTTATACGTCAATCTTATGTGATTTTTTTGGGCAGAGTGGAGCCGGTGGCTGTCTTCTGATCCAGTGCCAGAACTCAAGCTGTTCTCGTAGCTTCCACACCTTCTGTCTTACTCCTCCGATGCAAGATAGTAGAGGCACTTTGGAATGTCTTCTCTGCAAAATCGATCAAGCATCCTTGGCTAAGGGGACGGAAGTGTATGCCTCAAAAAAGGTCCAAAGGCTTGTAGGTTGCAGACTGGTGGTTCTTCAGGAGTCAGATTTCTCGTATCAAATGCTCGTGAAATGGCAATCACTTTCTCATCATCACGACTGCTGGGTTTGTTTTCCTCCTTGCCACATTCTTGTTTATTGTAGCTGCTTCGGCATTCCAGTCGGCCCCTATTGCCACATACTCATGCATGGCCATATCTCATTAGCTACATACATTTCCTTTGTTAGAATGGTTTTCGGCTATGTGATGTCCATATAATCAATGTGAAATTTGTAATTATTTTACTGTATCATTTGGATTTTACATGCTCTAGGTTCCACTTGATTGGCTTCTTGTTTTTGAGCGTCAATGAGCACGAACCTACATAAGCAAGAATACGTAAGCCCCCTGCCTTCTATAATTGCTGCTGTTATTCTTTCGTCAGATCTGAAGCTGTCCTTTTGATGCCAATTATCTAGTTGGTTCATGTAGGCAAAGTTTTCTTCATTGATGTGTTATGAACTACGTATATATGTAATCTATGAACAGTCAAACAATTATTCTTTTTACATGCAGTTTAAATCAGCTATCTACTGATTTGTTTTCTCCTTCAGGTTACTCTATAAGACCTGAATGAATAATGAACTCACACTTGCCATTTTCTTTTTAATTTTTGCCCTGTGTTCTTAACTGGTACCACTTCTTTTGAATACTCTTTCTCTCATACTCTTTCTTATGATTATACAAACTTATTGCAACAGCTTACCTAAAGAGGCATACTCGGAGGATCAAAGGAAACCTGAATGGCTTGAAGTAGATCGTGCCATTGCATGCCGCCGGAAGTTTGGTCGTGATGGTTTATGTGACGTCCTGGCTAGTTTTGATAATAATCAAGATTTTGAGGAATATGAGTTCCTTGTGAAATGGAAAGGACTTGACTATTGTGATGCTACATGGGAGTCATATTGCACTGAAGGCGCGCCGTCAGCTGTTTCTATGCTTGTCCAAAGGCATCGAAATACTCTACGAAGCCCAATGAACATTGACGTGATGGTCCCAGAAAATGTACTATACGATTATCAGCTTCAAGGTCTACAATGGATTCTTGACAATTTCAAATCTAGGAGGAGCGTTATTCTTGCTGGTATGTTGATGAACTGTAAAGTCACATTCCATGCACTTGTATCTTTTACTATTATTTCAGTATATGACCAAAGTATTACCTCCGTCCCAAAATTCTTGTGATTTGTCTAGATACACCGTATCTAGACAAATCTAAGACAAAGTATTACCTCCCTATTATTCAAATATTATTGCAAGGGTTTCTTACATATTTTTTGAGATAACAAAAAGTATTGCATCTTAATGCATTGTATCTAGACAAATCTAAGACAAAGTATTACCTCCCTATTATTCAAATATTGTTGCAAGGGTTTCTTACATATTTTTTGAGATAACAAAAAGTATTGCATCTTAATGCATTGATACATAGGGAGTTTTTATGTACATTGATTATTATGAACAAATTTATCATGATGCAATCTGGTACTCTCTCCGTCCGGAATTAGTTGACGCTCAAACTGATGTATCTAGACATAACTAATTCCGGACGGAGGAAGTATTAACTTTGGTTCCTTCTGAAATAACCCGGTCTGAAGAGATACTTTTACTGTTCTTACCAAAGACATCGATGTAGGGTGTTACTTGTGAATTACTGCATGCATATGTCTTGGAAGAAGTTTCTTGGCGTAATTCTTGATTGTTCTTTTCTCATTTATATTGTAAAGACAATAATGGGAATTTTTCCTTTTCTTTTTCTATTGATGAAATGGGTCTTGGCAAAACTGTCCAAGTTGTTTGCTTTCTCAACCGCATAATCAAGGGAAGTCTGACCACATCTCCTGCATTGGTCATTGTTCCCAAGAGCATCCTACTGCAATGGGAAAAGGTTTGTATAACCTTCATGATCCTCTGCCATAGTATCCTGAACGTTTGTAGTGAAGGAGCTCAAATCATTGTCCTTAACTCTTCATGCTGTATCAAATGTGCTTATTATGTTAGCTGGACAGTCTGTAATTTCTGAATGCATGTTCTGTGTATTAGGAATTTGATCGCAGGGCACATGATCTCAGTATTGTTGTTTACCAAGGAGATAAGGACTCCAGAAAGTGTATTCAAGCTCATGAAATGTACTCTTCCAAAGGGAAGACTCTGTTTGATGCTCTAGTGACAAGTTATGAGATTGTCCAAATTGATAAAGCAGTTCTAAAAAAAATTAAGTGGTCAACGATTGTCAGTAAGTTTTTTTAGCTGCATCGAGGTTATCTAGTCTTAATTTGTCTCTGTTATTAGCCTGCAAGTTAACACTTCTGCTGTCGTACATCACCTCCCTTTCGCTTCAGTTGATGAGGCTCACAGATTGAAGACGCTTGATTGCAATCTTGCATCCTGCCTAAAGAAATATAGCTCAGATTTCCGGTTGCTACTGACAGTAAGTCTTCCATACCCTAGCCCTAGGTGTACTTTTGCCTAATTTGAGAAGTTAATGATTTGTCCCTTCTGGTCTGATTCTGGGCAATCCATCTGTGTCATGCAAAATATTACAGAGTATACTATTGGAAACCCTGTTTACCTCAGATCCTTGGAAGTTATACTTTAGCTGCGATATATATCGTGTACCATAAGGGCTCACTCATATTTTGTGGTATCATCGATTTGGATGTGGCCATACCAGCTTGGTATCATTGATTTCCTTGTTTTTAGAAAGAGCTCTGTCAAAAAAAATTCATCAGAAAGAGGTCTACAGACTTTTGGGGGGAATGACATCATTTGCCTACTGTAGTTTTTCAGGAGAAAATATTTCAACTCCACACTTCCCGTAGGCATTTCGGAATAGTTATCTTAAATAGTAAGCTTTATAAAGTTACTCCCCAATCCTATGATTCCACAGAACAAATAAATGTTATTTGAGGCATTGCAGGCTTGCAGCTGTCTTGCACTGCCACCAACATAATTGGGTTGGATGAGTCCGTTCACCACTAGACTTCTTAAGGCAACACCAATCTTAAATAATCCATAGACCATGTTTCGTGTTAAAAAAAACCTACTTGTGCTAGTTGTTCTATCAAGTGACATATTGGCTCTCAGCAATATAGCATATAGTACTTCTCATCGAAATGCATTTTAATTGCCCTTTTCTGGAATGATCTGATCATGTGGTTGGACCTTGTTCCTCTTTTTCTTCTTCACCGTACAGGGAACACCATTCCAAAATAACGTCCTGGAATTGTTTTCATTGCTTCATTATATTGATCCAAATGAGTTCTCTGACCCAAAGGATGATCCGTTGTTCTCACCAATTGAATCTGAGCGGGGTCTGACAATAGATGAAAAAATCGCCCGCATTCCTGAGATTTTAAAGCCTAGGTGATTTTTCTGTCTAACGATGAAGTTATTTACTTTGTTTATTTGATAACTTGGATGTGGCTCTTAGTTCTTTCATGTTTGATTTGCTAGGATGTTGAGGAGATTGAAAGCTAATGTGCTAAAAGATTCTATGCCAACAAAAAAGTGGGTAGAAGTTCCGTGTGCGCTCACAGATTCTCAGAGAGATCTTTACATTAATATTCTAGAGAAGAACTACTCAAAGTTGAACAGTGCTATTCAGGATGGTCAGTTGAAGAGTTTTCACTTGCATTTATCGTTAGTTTATATATACTTTTCCAGTTTGTCTTAATCTGCATCAAATTCTCTTGATAAAGCTGGTTTCTGCTAATGTTATTCTCGACCATGCATATAAATGTGTGCCACTTTGTGTTAGAGAACACGCGGAGAAGTTGTTTAGTACAATGCCACTAGTGTTAGAGGCAAACAACCAAAAGAGAACTTATAGCAACAAAAACAGGGCTACAAGAAAGCAAAAACTAGGCTACAGAACAGCAACAGTCTAGCATGCAACAGTCACTTCCTGTGATCCCTAGCGCCAGTGAGCCGCCATAAGTTTGTCTCTGTCTGACAACTTGTAGTCCAGCCTCCACCCATAAAATGCGCAGGTGTTGCAATGCCTCCAGGTGGCTGGTTTGTGCTAACATTATGGCATTATGCGTGTGCAAGTTTAAATATAGGAGAGCATTTTTTGCAAAGCGAGTGATATCTGACCAATGCAACTTCTTTAGGCCTTCAATTTAGCATGCCCTTCTAGTGGTACGTGCTTTTACCACCAGTCACTTAACTGCAACACTACCAGAAAAACGGGGTCATCCCACAAAAATCTTGGAATTAGCTCACCAACTATACTTGGATTGATCTATGCCTAAACTTAAATGGCACATGCACTTGTCATAAGCTTCTAGCTTAGATTTTCTGATCAGCAACTTACAATGACAAAGAACAAACATCAGGGCACTCACCGACAGCATTTTTGACTTGTGGAACTTGCTTGCCCTTGAAGTAGTACCCGTATTATCATTTTCTCATGGAGAATCTCTGAGTGGTGGGAACCAAGTTATCTAACTTCACAGAATGTTCTTATAATTGGGCTTATGTACTTGTGCTAGCCAAGTAATATTTACATTGGGGCTGACAGATCTTGTGTGCACTTTTTCAGGTAGGAAGCGTTCTCTGAACAACGTACTCATGGAACTGCGAAAATGCTGCAATCATCCGGTAGCTTTTGCATCCATTTAGTTGTTGAGGGCCACATCTATTTCCCTTGAATCTTTCTTGCCATAAACTTGTGGAATTCCATGTGTCTTGATATTTTATGATAAGGAACATTTTGACAAAGATTTGTGTGAGGTGGCCATATAACATATTTAGTGCAGTGTGTCATGCATTTGAATTCTGCATTCTGTAGTATGTTTTCATGCGAACTAATTGATTTTAACTTTGAGTCTCGCTTCTCCTGCTAATTTGTTTCTCCTTCTCCAGTATTTGTTTACAGGATCGGATGTTAAACAACATGCAGGAGAAGATGTTCTCCAATCACTAGTTTCTGCATCAGGGAAACTTCAACTCTTACACAAGGTGCCTTGACCTACTACTGCATCCTATCTAGGCATTGCTAGCTTATTTGTTCCATATGTTTCGTTCTTGGATGTAATAATCGTCAATTCTTAATCTGCAGTTGCTCCCAAAATTGAAAGAGAGAGGGAACCGTGTACTGATTTTCTCCCAGATGACGAAGATGCTTGATATTCTAGAGGACTTCCTTTCTTTCCTGGGATACACATATGCACGGTATGTTTCATTAATCGGACCTGCATTTGCCATTTAATCTTCTGATGAATATATGATTCCATTTATCCTATCCTACAGTGATGCTCAATATTTCCTCAGTCGTTTCAGAGTATAGCTGACACTTTTTTCTCTTTCTTCTTTTCACTTAATATATCTGTGTTGGCGTGCAGCATTGATGGACAGACAGCACTGTCTGAGAGGCAGGAGAGCATAAAAGAATACAACAACGATGAAAGTGAAACATTTATTTTCTTGATGTCAACTCGTGCTGGTGGTCTAGGTATTGACCTGGTATGAATTCTAATACTCACAACCTCGTCAGTTTGTATTTCTCCCATTTATATGGAACTGGACTAACATTGTTCACTATTATCGCAGCCTGGTGCTAATAGAGTAATTATATATGGTGAGTGGTTTTTAGTTGTCTGTTTCATTCGCCTTAAGTCCTCTTGGCACTTATTTTGTCTTCCTGTGTTCAGATCCGGACTTCAACCCATTTATGGACTTGCAAGCACAGTCCAGGGCTCACCGGATTGGCCAGACCCGACCGGTGGTTGTTTACCAGCTTATTACCAAATCTTCTGTTGAAGAGAAGATACTGAAGAATTCTAAGCAGAAGCTGGCCATTGAAAATATGTTAATGAACTCTTCCAAGAAGCCGCCAAGTGCAGATGAGCTGAAGTCCATTCTACTACATGGAGCCAAGATAATTCAGGACAAAAAGGAGATTAAAGCTGTATCGATCCATTATGATGACGAGGCCATTGAGAATCTCCTCAAGCTAGACCCTTCTAGTGGCGAGATGTGCACTCCGGATGACAACGGTTATCTTGGGAGCATCATGAGCTTTCCTCATGGTGTCGAGAATGTAGTACCTCCCTCCCCCAAGGTTGAGGATTTAAAAGTATTCAAGCCTGCCACTCCCAAGGTGGTTCTTGGTCGCGGGAGAAGGCAGAGGAACGTCGTGAAATATTTCGAGGAGTCGGACAACGAAGACAGCGATGACATGTACGCTCCAGAGGCTTCCTCCGAGTCCAGTAGCTCTTCCTCTGATGATGAAACAGATGAAGAAATTCCTGAAGTAGCACGCGCTAGAACTGAAGTAGACATGAAAGCTGAAACAGTGAGCGTTGTGAAGCCAGAAGTAGCTCCCGTTCCTGGCAGCCCCTTGACTTCCTCAGAGTCAGAGTCCGGCAGCTCTTCCTCGGATGATGAAACGGAAGAGGTTAAGCCTATTGTAGCAGGCGTGAAGCCTCAAGCGTCGGGCAGCTCTTCCTCAGAGTCAGAGTCCGGCAGCTCTTCCTAGGATGATGAAACCGAAGAGGTTAAGCCTGTTGTAGCACCTGACAGTTGATGCAGAAACTCCGGCTAGTCGTCCATTCCAGGGCCTAAAAGGGACCCTTTTGTATAGGATTATCTATATAACTGCTTAAGTAGAATTATGTGTTTATCAAAAAAAAAATAATATGTGGCTGATTTATATGCTGACTTCTTTTGGGGCATCTGTCCATGTATGGTGAAAACTGACGAGTGATGGCACCTTTATTACCTTATTTATGGTTGCTGATATATAGCTACGTAAGAATTATGAGTGATGGCATACCTTGTTTATGGTTGCTGATACTGTCTGGTAACACCTGGCACTTGCACATTTTTCTCTCCTGATGAGGAAATGCAGAAGCTGTCTCGATGCATTGCTGACATGGCTAATACCCCCAATCTACAACTCCCAACTGTCTAAGGAGCAAACGCCGGGCGTTGATTGTGTTGAAGTAAACTGATGATCATGGATTGTGTGATGCTGAAGACCGCGGCATTTCTATACTTTCAAATCCACCAAACGGTGGGCATGACCACCAAGGAGGTGTCCTGGTGGTCTGCGGCGCCAATATATGAAGTCCTTCCCGGACGGGTGGCCTCGCCATGGATGTAGCCATGCAAGGATGCATAAGGTTTGCGAAAAGAGGGCAACCGGAGCAGAGGCGACCCACCAGGACCCATGTCCGTCCCTTTGGGTTCGGCGTCGGCGACGCTTTGCGCTGTTACTCTTTTGAGATGTCGTCATCGAGCTCATGTGTCTTAGGTCGTGGCACGGCGTCGTCTTCCGGCTCATGTCCGACAGCGAGGCCTTGGCATTTGTAGTGGACTTGTGCGTTTTTTCAATGCGGTTTACCGTGTTTGGTTCATTCCTTGATCTGCTTGTAGAAGAGATGCATCACTGCCTTGTATTGTTCGGCGTTGTGGCTTCATTTATCGGGTTTGCTAAATCTCAGTCGACTGAGACTTAACCAAGTCTAAGTCGATGCTATATTCGTAAGATTTTACTTGGAGATCCATGCAATTTTTTTCTTCAGTTTTTTCTTTTTTTCTTCTTTACAATGTTACATCACTTGACCAAGACTTGGTTAAATCTCAGTCAACTGAGACCTAGCCACACCCTTCATTTATAATGGAAGGCGAAAACATATTTTAAGAATGGTCTCTTCTGATTTGTCAGCACCTCGACGGGTGTTGTAGTCCCCTCCGCGACGCCAATTACCAAGACTTACGGAGTTGTGAGCGCTCGGTAGTCCAATGCAGACACCAATGAGGATAATTAAATAGTCTTCAAATGTTCGGATCGGGTAGTCCGGACATTTTTACCATCCAATGATGATCACCAAAATTGTTTGGACTGGACGTCTGAAATCCCACAAATCGGAACCAAACCTAAGGAGGTTTGGGGGAGTCAGGACATTCACCACGTCAGATTCCGACACCCCCGGCCCATCAAAATACCCTATCCGGAGCCTTTTTCATCCCCACTCCGTCCCTCCCCATGTGCTCCGTATCCGCACCCTCATAGACTGACGCCGCCGTTGTACCACCCCGGCCGCAGCTCGGGCTTTGCCGGACCTTCGCCACCCCACCCACGCACCTGCCAACCTTGGACTAAGTCGCCGTTCCACCCCGGATCCGGCCGCAACCCAGGTATCCTCCGCCCCCTGCTGATGTCTGCCATGGCAGACACCACACCCGGCAAGTGTTAGGTCAAATGTCGTTGCCAATTTTTTTGACGTTTTCATTGTTTACTTTGAAACGAACACGGTCGCAACGTACTCGGTGAAAGGGGGAGGGTGAATTGTTGTGTGAGGCATGGTTGGGCATAAGTGTGGAGTTTCAAGGCATGAAGCAAAATGCCATGACATTTTGGCAACGTATGCATGTTTGGTTCAATGAGCACAAGCACTACGCGCCCTACAATATGGAAGTGATCCATGATTGTGATGCGAAGTCGCTACTCTATCAATGGCATGCCATTCAGAAGACCGCCAACAAGTATTGTGTGTATGCACAATTGCAAGTAAGGCGACCAATGGGCGTGTCACCCAAAGAACCCGTAAGTTTTGCTTCTTGTTGCTCTACTGGGTAATCATTTCATTGGTTTGCTCAATGTTGCAACTTGGGACATGTTTGGTTGCCCGCATGAGGCCCAACCAGGCCCGCGCGGGAAGAAAATAGGTTGTTTGGTTACATGCGTTCATTGTTTGTCCTGCACCGCACGAAGCTTAAAGCACCTTGGGGTCAGACCTGGTGGGAACCGTCGAATCGACAGTTTTTCCACAGTCAGGCCCGCGGGATGCACGTGGGCGGCGGCGGTTGCACGCAAGGAGCTATGCTTGAGACGTCGCGTTGTTTCCTGAAGTGCCGGCAATAATTACCCTCACCTTCCCTCACCGCTCTCTCTCCCCTCTCTCCACTTCCCCACTCTCACACCGGCGACGGCTATCAGTGGATCAGAGAACAGTAAGGCGACCACCGGCCTCCATCACTGGCATCACCAACATCACGCGCAACACTTCGGCAATGGCGGTAAGCCCTATTTTCACCTCCTAGCTTACGATTTTCGTATTTGATCCACGTTCTAGGGGAATGGGGAATCGGGATAAATAGCAATAGGATTGATCAACACTTCTACATGAGTACTAAGTAGCGATAGATTTTAGGGTTCCGATCAGGATTAACTACAAGGGGAATGGGGATTCGGGGTTAATCTTACACAGTAGCGGTAAATCCTAGCCGCGGCGACCATGGAGGCGCTTGGAGCGGCGGTGTCGGGCCCATGGAACCCGGGGTATCCAGGCTCGTCTACCTTTGGCCCAGGGCGCAACGCCTGGCGTGGGCCCAGCAGGCCATCATCACCAAGCACCTCACCAGGGCTCCTCATGAGGCCTTGGCCTCCCGAGGCCCCCTCCTCAGGGAGCGGGCGAGCAAGGCTCAGCTCCTCCACCAGCGGCCTCGCGAGGTCCTCTCGCGAGGCGACCTCCTGAGGTGGTCTCCCGAGGCCCCCTCCCGAGGGCGCACGAGACGAAGGCCGTTCAGCGGAGCCGCGCGGTCTGGGGCCCATCACGTGGGTGACGCGCGCGGCGACGAGCGGCGACAGAGGCCGCGCCAGCAGGCGCGGGTGGAGATGGTTTCCTCTTTTGTGTTAAGAGAGCAGGGCCAGGTATCTACTCCCCAAAGCAACCCCAAAGGTTGCCCGATCGGCGAAGGAAGACCAAGACAGCGGGCACGCAGGGCGGAGGTCATCACCGAGCCCACCGGCGCGTCATGGATCACGCTTTGGCAGGCGAAGACCGCCTTTAGTCAGGATAGCCTGAGCGCCTGTCCCCTTTCAAAACCCGCCAAGTGTGGCAACCCTTCCCGCCTAAGTTTCAAGGGGGAAGAGGACCGATGCGGGTATAAGGGGGGCAGAGCTGCCATTGTAGAGGGGCCGATCGACTCTGGTTCCCATCGCCCTCGACCTTGTACTCTCTCTCTCTCTCGCACCAGAGCAATACCAACCAAGTAGGAGTAGGGTCTTACACCGCAAGGTGGCCCGAACCTGGGTAAACCGCTGAGTCCACGGTATGTCCCTCGCTAGCGCGCTCTCGCCATAGCCTCGCCGTCGCTTAGCCGTGGTAGGAGACAAAGTGGTAGAACGAGCTCACCCCAGTGTTCGAACCTTTGGGTCCCCGGAGCCCGACTTCCGACATTTGGCGCGCTAGGTAGGGGGGCGCTACTGTTCTTCCGCTCCGCCCTCTGCTCCATCAACCCCATGGCCGACGCACGTCGCGAGCGCGCCGAGCGCAGGGCTGGCCGTGTGGCTCAGACGGAGCCAGTGGCCCGCGGCAATCGCCGCCGCCCCGAAGCCGAGGCTGCTGCCGTCACCGACCCCGCTGCCCGCGAGCAACAGGAATCCTTCCTGCACCCCTCCGTGCAGGCGAACGGCCACACCGCCATTGCCTCCTCCCTCGCCCACCGCGGGCCACCGAACCCGCAGGCCGCGCTGCTCATGGCGTGCGAGCTGCTCCGTTACCGTCCAGCGGAATCCGGCTACGACGCCTGGCTAGGTCGCATCACCGAGCTCGTCAACGCCGCCGGGGACGCTCCGGCGCCTTCCCACTCGCTTCGCCCTCCGCCGTCTCACGCTGGGGACCTGGCGCACGGCGCTCCCCCGCCACCTCCTCCACGCGACGAGCACGGCGGGCCTCAGCGCGGCGCGCGGGCTCGCGAGCCGTCCCGCGGTGCGTCCTCGCCGGACCAAGACGTGGCTAGCTGCCAGATCATTTGCCGCGCGCCCCCTGATGCGCATGTGCTCCTCGAGCGGCAGCGCCGGCGCCAGGACCAGGCCGTTCAAGACGTTGCGGTGGCTGGGCGTCAAAACCGCGCCGCCCTCGCTGGCGGCGTCCCCTCAAGCGGCGTGGGCTGTCGTGCCTTCACTCGCAAGCTGCGTCGCGTGGTCTGGCCTGCAAAGTTCAAGCCTGAGCTGCCTCCGCGCTACGACGGCACCCCCAACCCTGCAGAGTTCCTTCAGCTCTATGCGCTGAGCGTCGAGGCGGCGAACGGCGATGACAAGGTCATGGCAAACTGGTTCCCCATGGCCCTCAAGGACGGCCCACGCTCCTGGCTCATGAACCTCCCCAAGGCGTCCATCTCCTCATGGGCCGAGCTCTGCAGCCAGTTTGTCGCCAACTTCAAGGGCACACAGGACCGCTCCCTCACCATCAACGACCTGCGGCGTGTGCGGCAGCGCCCGGACGAGACCCTCCGCAACTACATCCAGCGCTTCAGCCAGGTGCGCAACAAGATCCCGCGCGCCTCCGACGCGGCCGTCATCTCTGCATTCTCCACCGGTGTCATGGACGTCAAGATGTGCGAGAAGCTCACCATCAACGGCGAGCTCGACTCCGTGGTAGAGCTGCTCGATCTCGCCGACAAGTGCGCCAAGGCTGAGGAAGGCCGCCTCTTCATCCACAACGACCCCGACGCGGCGCTCGACGCCGCCAAGGCCAAGAGCAAGGACGTCAAGCGCAAGGGCCCGGCTGTGCTCGCGGCAGAACCCGAGCAGAAGCGCGGCCGCGACCGCGGCGAGCCCAGGAAGGACGGTCGGCCGCTCTGCGCCTTCTACAACGTGCGCTCCCACAGCACCGAAGACTGTCAGGAGCTCAAGCTGCTCCGCAACGAGCGCCAAGGCCGCCGAGACGACCGCAATGGCCGCGGCGCCGGCCGTGGAGGTGGCCGCGGCAGCAACCGTTGGGACAGCCGCAACGACAGCGGCAACTTCCGCCAGGGTTGGCGCGACCAGCCTCGTGAGGCCGTCTGGCGTGACCAGCCTCGTGAGGTAGACCCTCAGGGCAATGCCGCTCTTCCGCCACTGCCGCCGCCACCCCGGAGGAGCGACGTCAACCGGCCTGATGAGGGCGCCGGGGGCTACCAGGAGCCTCGCGCGGTCGCCTGCATCCTTGGCGGGTCCCAAGCCCCCGCGTCCATCCGCCACTTCAAGCAGCTCTCTCGCGAGGTGTATGCCGCCCTCCCGAGGCCCGAGGCCGCGCGACCCCTCAAGTGGTCGCAGTGCGCCATCACCTTCGACTCCAAGGACCACCCCAAGTCCACGGCCTCCGCAGGCACGCTCCCCATGCTGTGCACCCCCACCATCAGCAACGTTGCGGTCACCAAGACCCTCATCGACAGGGGCGCCGGCCTCAACGTGATCTCCATCGAGACCTTCGAGACGCTCTAGGTGCCCTACGACCAGCTGATGCCGACGAGGCCCTTCTCCGGAGTGACCGATGGCTCCACCATTCCTCTGGGGCAAGTGCGCCTCCCCGTCACCTTCGGCACCCGCAAGAACTACCGCACCGAGCTCATCAACTTCGACGTCGCGCACATCGGCCTGCCTTACAACGCCATCTTGGGCTACCCAGCTCTCACCAAGTTCATGGCGGCCACCCATCACACCTACAACGTCCTCAAGTTGCCCCGCTGCAGCGGCATCATCAGACGCGGAGGCCGCGCGACCCCTGGAGTCGAAGGACGCGGCCAGCATCCTCGAGCGTGCCTACAAGGCCGCCGCGGTCGCGCACCCGGTCGACGAGGACGCGGCCGAGCCTGCTGAGGCCGCGCCCGTGAAGAAGAAGCAGCTGTTCTCTCAGGACCGCGCCGAGACGAAGAAGGTGTCGGTGGACGGCAGCGGCTCCGGCCCTGCCTTCACCATCGGCGCAGGCCTCCCTCCTGCATAGGAAAGCGCGCTCGTCACCTTCCTTCGGGCAAACTCAGATGTTTTTGCCTGGAAAGCATCTGACTTGTCCGGTGTGCCGAGGGAGGTGATCGAGCACCACTTAGCGGTGTGCCCTAATGCACGCCCCGTCAAGCAGAAAGCACGGCGCCAGGCGCCAGAGAAGCAAGATTTCATCGTCAAGGAAGTTCAGAAGCTCCAGGAAGCTGGGGTCGTTCGCGAGGTGCGCCATCCCGAATGGCTCGCCAACCCAGTCGTCGTTCCCAAGAAGGGCGGCAAGGAGCGCATGTGCGTTGACTTCACCAGCCTCAACAAGGTCTGCCCTCAAGATCCATTTCCGCTACCCCGCATCGACCAGATCGTGGATTCCACCGCCTGGTGCGATTTGCTATGCTTCCTGGATGCCTTCTTAGGCTATCATCAGATCAAGATGGCGGCCGAAGATGTGGAGAGGACGGCCTTCATCACCCCCTGCGGCATATATTGTTATGTCTGCATGCCCTTCAGTTTAAGGAGCGCGGGCGCCACCTTCCAGCGGCTAATGCGCATCACGCTGGGGCCTCAGATGGAGAGGAATGCGGAGGCCTACATCGACGACATCGTAGTCAAGTCTCGTGAGGCTGGATCCCTCATCGCGGACCTCCAGGAAACATTTGCCAACCTGCGCAAGGTCAATCTCAAGCTCAACCCGGAGAAGTGCATCTTCGGAGTCCCCTCCGGCAAGCTCCTCGGCTTCCTAGTCTCGCACCGTGGCATCGAGGCCAACCCAGAGAAGATCAAGGCCATCGAGAAAATGCGTCCTCCCCGGACCCTCAAGGAAATGCAGCGCTTGGCAGGATGTATGGCCTCCCTGGGGCGTTTCATCTCCAAGTTTGGCGAGCGAGCCCTGCCCTTCTTCAAGCTCCTAAAGAGGTCCGGCTCCTTCAAATGGACTCCTGAGGCAGACGCCGCCTTCGAAGCCCTCAAGAGGTACCTCACGAGCCCGCCCATCATGGTCGCACCGCGTTCTCGCGAGCCCTTGCTCCTGTACTTGGCGGCCACCCCACAGACGGCCAGCGCAGCGCTGGTGGCGGTGCGGGAGGAGCGCGTCTGTACTAAGGAAAAGCCATCCGTGCCCCTTCGGGCTCATGAGCCCGCTGAGCCTCGTGAGGCCACCGATCTTCGTGAACCTTCCGAGCCTCGCGAGCCTCCTGAGCCTCGTGAGGCCACCGATCCTCGTGAGCCTTCCGAGCCTCGCGAGCCTCCTGAGCCTCGTGAGGCCACCGATCCTCGTGAGCCTTCCAAGCCTCGCGAGGCGCCTAAAGAGCAAGCTGCCACAGCAACTACGCGCCTCGTCGAGCACCCCGTGTACTTCGTCGGCACCGTGCTAAGGGACGCGCACGAGCGTTACCCCATGCCGCAGAAGCTCCTCCTCGCGCTCCTCGTCGCCTCCAGGAAGCTGCGCCACTACTTCCAGGGTCACCCCATCAAGGTCATTTCTTCCTACCCCTTGGAGCAAGTTCTGCGCAGCCCCAACGCCGCTGGCCGCGTCGCCAAATGGAACATCGAGCTGCAAGCCTTCCAGCTAGAATTCTCCACCACCAGAGTCATCAAAGGCACGACCCTGGCCGACTTCGTGGCAGAATGGACGGACACATACGAGGAGGAGCCTCGCGAGGCCCAGTCCCTCCTGCCAGGGTACAAGGCGCCTGGCGGCTGGACCATGCACTTCGACGGTGCCTTCTCCCGACAGGGCGCGGGGGCTGGGGTCATGCTCACCTCGCCGACAGGGGATAGGCTCTACTACGCCGTACAGCTCTACTTCAGGCACACCGACAAGGTCTCCAACAACATCGCAGAGTATGAGGGCCTCATCGCCAGCCTCAAGGCCGCGTTCACCCTGGACATCAAACGTCTGAACATCAAGGGCGATTCGCAACTCCTCGTCAACTTCTCCAACAAAAGCTACAAGCCCAAGGACGAGCACATGGCCGCCTACCTGGAAGAGGTACGTAAACTTGAGAAGCGTTTTCTTGGCCTGGAGCTGCAGCACATCCCCCGCAGTGGCAACAAAGAAGCCGACGACATCACCAAACAAGCATCTCGCCGCGAGCCTCAGAGCCCCGGCGTCTTCGAGGAAAGGCTCCTCAAGCCATCAGCCGTGCCTCCGGCTGCGAGCACGGCGCTCCTTCGTGAAGAACTCCCGCCCGCGCCACCCACGGGCGCGCCAGACTGCGGCCCGGCTTCAGGAGCCCGCCTGCTGCTGGCGCTGGAGCCTCAAGAAGACAGCTGGGCCGCGGAGTTCAAGGCTTACTTGCTTCACGGCACCCTTTCGGAGAAAGACTCAGAAGTAGAGCGCGTGGCCCGGCAGGCCGCCGCTTACTGCCTGCAAGATGGCGAGTTGTACCACAGGCGCCCAAATGGCATCTCGCTGCGGTGCATCTCTGAAGAGCAAGGGCGCGAGTTGCTAGCTGATGTCCATGGAGGGGACTGCGGCCACCACTCCTCGTCACGCACCCTTGTCGGCAAGGTTTTCCGCAGCGGCTTCTACTGGCCCACTACGCTGTGTGACGCTACCGCGCTGGTCCAAGCCTGCGAGGCCTGCCAATTCCACGCCAAGCAGATCCACCAGCCGGCGCAAGGCCTCTAGACGATTCCCCTCTCATGGCCCTTCGCGGTCTGGGGGCTGGATATCCTGGGACCCTTCCCTCGCGCGGCTGGCGGTTACCGCTATCTCTACGTCGCCATCGACAAGTTCACCAAGTGGGCAGAAGTCGAGCCGGTGCACACCATCCCAGCAGGCTCTGCCGTCAAGTTCATCAAGGGCCTCGTGAGCCGCTTTGGGGTTCCCAACCGCATCATCACTGACAATGGCTCCCAGTTCACAAGTGGCCTCTTCAAGTCCTACTGCGCAAGCCTCGGTACGCAGATCTGCTACGCTTCGGTGGCACACCCGCGAAGCAATGGTCAGGCCGAGCGTGCCAACGCCGAGGTCCTCAAGGGCCTCAAAACAAGGAGCTTCAAGAAGAAACTCGAGGCATGCGGCAAGGGCTGGCTCGACGAGCTACAGTCCGTGTTGTGGTCCATCCGCACGATAGCAAGCTAGCCTACCGGCGAGACACCCTTCTTCCTCGTCTACGACGCTGAGGCGGTCCTCCCAATAGAGCTTAAGCACGGCTCCCCGTGAGTCCTTGCCTTCGACGAGGCGCGTCAGGAGGGCTCGCGGGAGATCGATCTGCTGCTCCTCGAGGAGGGCCGCCGTCAGGCCGCCCTTCGTGCCGCGAGGTACCAGCAGGCCCTACGTCGCTACCACAGCCGTAGCATCCGCCCTCGTACTCTCGAGGTTGGCGACCTCGTCCTACGCAGAATCCTCTCCAGAGAGGGGCTTCACAAACTCTCACCTATGTGGGAAGGCCCTTTCAGGGTTACTCATGTCTCCAGGCCCGGCTCAGCCCGGCTGGAGACGGAGGACGGAGTTCCTGTGCCTAACACCTGGAACATCCAACACCTCCGCAAGTTCTACCCGTGACCCTCACGCATATGAACGAAATGGGGCTGTACACGCCCCGGAGCCTCTCATTGCGTTCGCCTGATGGGCCCACGAGAGCTCCCGCCCACACCCAAGTGGAAGCCCCATGCTCCGCGCTGGCGGAACGGTCAACCCGCGATCATACCCACACCCTTGTGGAAGCCCCATGCTCCGCGCTGGCGGAATAATCAACTGAGGGTGCCCCACGGGCTGCACCAGCCTCAAGCTGACCCGTGCCGGACACGGCAGCACTCTTTTTCTCATTTCGATGTGTAACTGAGGGCGCCCCACGGGTTGCACCAACCTCAAGCTGACCCGTGCCGGACACGGCAACCGCATCTAGTTCTAGCTATGTAATGGGTTGCTATCTTACTTCAGTAAAGCTCGGTTTCTTACATGCCGTTTCGTTTTGTTCTTGCCTCGCGAGCCTCGCGCGCTCATGACGTCCCTCATGAGCCTCACGCGAGTGGGGGCTGGACACGGTGTCTGTGCTCGGGTCAGTCCCAGCAGCGCTGAAAAACCCAAGCAACCAGGCTCTAGCTCGCGGGTCTGCTCCCGTGCACGCCACCCCACCAAGGTCCTTGGTGTCTTGTCTCCTCGCGTAATGATCATGAGCGAATCGACGAGCGTGCGCTGCTCCCCTGTCGTTAAGTGCTCTGCATGCAGTCATCTCAGGAGCAGGTTCCCGGAAAGGCCTCGCGAGGATGCCTCGCGGGGTGGCCCCCTCAAGGCCTCAGGAAGCCAGCAGGCCCCGCCTCGGGAGCTAACCCTCGGCGGCCGTCTCTGCAGGGGATTTCGCGAGCGGAGCCCTCACGAGGCGTACCCTACAAGAGATGGCCCGCCAAACACTTCCTTGTGCAGAGCTAAGTCTCCCGCCTCGCGAGCCGCTCTCGCCGCCTCTTAAGCCTTCCCTTCCGGCGGCCTCACGAGCGCCAGCGTTCCTCTTGGCGCAAGCCGCTTGCGCGTCGAAGGGGGGCTCTTCGAGCATCGCGCCTCATGAGCCCTCACTGGCTCCCGGTGCCCCTCGCCTCCTGGCCTTGTCCAGGCATCGCGACCTGACATACCAGTGACGGCCGAGGCCCGCTCAGGGGCTGGGTCCTGATAACGTAGAGCATCATGGCAAGCAAAAAGAGCAAAACAGGCCTCAAGAGAAAGCCTCACGAGGGCACGAGCGTTCATTACAGCAAATCATAAAGTACTTAAACACCAAGGCATCATCTTCACGCCCCCCATGGGGCCACATCGGTCTAGTGAAGGGTAATGAAGGGAAAAGGACCCTAGGAACTCGCGCCATCGTCGTCGTCGCCGGCGCCGTCGTCGCCGCCAGAGCTCTCGCCGCTGCCGCAGGAGTACTTCCCAAGCAACGCGTCCACGTGGCCTTCTACCGCCTTTGCGAGGCCGTCGCGAAGCTCCTCGGGGACCGGGGCTATCACCTTGTCAAAGTCAAAGTTGGGATCGGCGTGAAGGAGGTGGCTGAAGACGCGAGTCGCCGCCAGGGAGAAGAGACCGCGGCACTCCTCCTCCAAGATGCCATCCACCGCCTTAGCCCCGTCCTCAAGCTGTTCCACGAGCTTGGTGGAGAAGTCGACGTAGTCGGCGTCGCGGGACTCGCAGAGGGCCCCAAGCCTTCCCTGGCAGATGGAGTTCAGGGCGTCGCGGGCGCGGAGCTCGAGGGAGTGAAGCGTCTTGACGCGTTCGCGCTGCTGCTCCTGTTCCCGGTCCGCGGCGCTGGAGCTGGGCTGCGGCGCGGCCCCCAGGCGGGTCTCCGCCTCGGTGAGTGCCGCCTTGAGATCAGTGATCTCCTGCCAGAATCGCTCGCGTTCCGTCTCGAAGGGGTCCCTCTGCTGCGATAGCGTCTTACCGTGCTCCTCGGCAAGCGCCAGGCGCGCCTCCGCTACCTTCGCGTCAGCATCCTCCTGAACCTTCTTCTCCTTGGCCTCCAGCTGGGCATTGGCCTCGGTGACACGTTTCATGTGGGCCTCCTGGGCATCGGCCAACTGGCGTCCCAGCAGCTCCAGGCGCTCCTTCTTCGTGGCCTGCTCGGTCGCTGTCCTCTCGAGGCTCTCCGTGCGAGGCTCGAGGCCCGCTTCGCGGGCCACAACCTCCTTCTCGCGGGTGGCGAGAGCACCTTCCCGCGCGAGGAGCGACTGCGCCTGCTCGGCGCGCCGGTCCTGGAACTCCTTCTGGCGGGCCTCCGCCTCTTCGCGGCGCGCGACGGCCGCTTCGGCCTCCTGAAGGACTCTCACACGGACCCCCTCCGCTTCGGCGGAGTCCATCTCGTCCTGTGCGCGAGCGTGTTCGCTCTGGCGCCGGGCCGTTTCGACGGCGACGCTGAGCCGACGCCACCCGTCAGCAAGCTTCAGGCGCTCCTCGGCAAGACGCATCTCTGCGTCCTGGAAATCCGTCCCAAGCCGAGCAAGCGCGGCCTTGGCGTCGCACAAGGCTTCGGGTCGGAGCAGGGTGTGGCCACCCACAAGGGCCAGAGGCCAGTCCGGGTCGGGCCCTCTGGCACTCTCCGCCGCCGCGGTAAGGGAGGACTCGATGCCGCTCGCCTGGAGCGGTGGGTTCGCCAGGCCACCCCCCGCGTTTGGCTGCGGCGACACGCTATGGGGGCTCTCCATGCCTGCGACGGCGTGCCCCACGGCTCCTCCCCCCACGCTCAGGGAGGCTCCCGGCGGGGGGGTGGGTGTTCCGACCTCCCCCGTCGCCGCTCCTTTCCTCGCGGCGGGGTCAAGGGGGAGGGCGTCCCCGCTTCCTGAGCCTGCCTCCCGAGGCTCCTTTGTCTCGGCTTCACAAGGCGCACCCGCATGCGACTCCGAAGGAACGACCGTCTCCTCCCCGACCTCCATGCGCCCCGCCTCTGTTGGGTAACGGAGCATGAATATCAAAAAAATTCCTACGCTCACGCAAGATCTATCCATGGAGATGCATCGCTACGAGAGGGGAGAGTGTGTCTACGTACCCTCGTAGACCGTTAGCGGAAGCGTCTCACAACGCGGTTGATGTAGTCGAACAATCATTCGAGCTCCACCGATCGAGTACCGAACGTACGGCACCTCCGAGTTCTACACACGTGCAGCTCGGTGACGTTCCTCGCCTTCTTGATCCAGCAAGACGTCGAGGTAGTAGATGAGTTCCGTCAGCACGACGGCGTGGCGACGGTGACGGTGAAGTGATTCCGGCAGGGCTTCGCCTAAGCTCTCCGAAAATATGACCGGGGTGGAAAACGGAGATCGGGGCACCGCACACGGCTATGGGACAATTGTCTTGTGTGTTCTAGGGTGCCCCCTTGCCTCCGTATATAAAGGAGGAGAGGGGGAGGCCTGCCGGCCCCTGTAGGGCGCGCCAAGAGAGAGGAGTCCTACTAGGACTCCAAGTCCTAGTAGGATTCCACTTGGTGGAAGGGGGAAGAAGGAAGGAGAGGGAGAGAGAAAGGAAAGAGGGGGTTGCGCCCCCTCCCCTAGTCCAATTCGGTTTGGGCAAGGGGGGGCGCGCGCCTCCTCACGTGGCCTGCCTCTCTTTTTCCCGTATGGCCCAATAAGGCCCATTACTTCTCCCGGTGAATTCCCGTAACTCCCCGGTACTCCGAAAAATACCCGAATCACTCGGAACCTTTCCGATGTCCGAATATAGCCTTCCAATATATGAATCTTTACCTCTCGACCATTTCGAGACTCCTCGTCATGTCTGTGATCTCATCCGGGACTCCGAACAACATTCGGTCACCAATCACATAACTCATATAATACTATATCGTCATCGAACCTTAAGTGTGCGGACCCTACGGGTTCGGGAATGATGTAGACATGACCGAGACGACTCTCTGGTCAATAACCAACAGCGGAACCTGGATGCTCATATTGGTTCCTACATATTCCACGAAGATCTTTATCGGTGAACCGCATATGTCAACATACGTTGTTCCCTTTGTCCGGCGGTATGTTACTTGCCCGAGATTCGATCGTCGGTATCCAATACCTAGTTTAATGTCGTTAACGGCAAGTCTCTTTACTCGTTCCGTAATACATCATCTTACAACTAACTCTTTAGTCACGGTGCTTGCAAGGCTTCTGTGATGTTGTATTACCGAGAGGGCCCAGAGATACTTCTCCGATAGTCGGAGTGACAAATCCCAATCTTGATCCATGCCAACTCAACAAACACTTTCGGAGATACCTGTAGTGCAACTTTATAATCACCCAGTTACGTTGTGACGTTTGATACACCCAAAGTATTCCTACGGTATCCGGGAGTTGCATGATCTCATGGTCAGAGGAACGTGTATTTGACATAGTGAAAGCAATAGCAATAAACTGAACGATCATTTGCTATGCTAACGGTTGGGTCATGTCCATCACATCATTCTCCTAATGATGTGATCCCGTTATCAAATGACAACTCATGTCCATGGTCAGGAAACCTTGACCATCTTTTGATCAACGAGCTAGTCTAGTAGAGGCATACTAGGGACATAGTATTTGTCTATTATCCACACATGTATTTAGTTTCCGGTCAATACAATTCTAGCATGAATAATAAACCATTATCATGAACGGAGAAATATGATAATAATAAACACTTTATTAATTGCCTCTAGGGCATATTTCCAACAGTCTCCCACTTGCACTAGAGTGAATTACATTGTAATGAATCTAACACCCATCGCATTCTGGTGCTGATCATGTTTTGCTCGTGGAAGAGGTTTAGTCAACGGGTCTGCTACATTCAGATCCGTGTGTACTTTGCAAATCTCTATGTCTCCATCCTTAATCAAATTCCGAATGGAGTTGAAGCGACGCTTTATATGCTTGGTTCTCTTGTGAAACCTGGGCTCCTTTGCTATAGCAATTGCTCCAGTGTTGTCACATAAGATAGTCATTGGACCCGATGCACTAGGTATGACTCCTAGATCGGATATGAACTCCTTCATCCAGACTCCTTCATGTGCTGCTTCGGAAGCAGCTATGTATTCCGCCTCACATGTAGATCCCGCCACGACGCTCTGCTTGGAACTGCACCAACTGACCGCTCCACCATTAAGAATAAATACGTATCCAGATTGTGACTTAGAGTCATCTGGATCTGTGTCAAAGCTAGCATCGACGTAACCCTTTACGACGAGCTCTTTGTCACCTCCATAAACGAGAAACATGTCCTTGGTCCTTTTCAGGTACTTCAGGATATTCTTGACCGCTGTCCAGTGATCTACTCCTGGATCACTTTGGTACCTTCCCACCAAGCTAATAGCGAGACACACATCAGGTCTGGTACACAACATGGCATACATAATAGAGCCTATGGCTGAGGCATAGGGGATGACACTCATCTTCTCTTTGTCTTCTGCCGTGGTCGGGCTTTGAGTCTTACTCAATCTCACACCTTGCAATACAGGCAAGAACCCTTTCTTTGACTGATCCATTTTGAACTTCTTCAAAATCTTGTCAAGGTATGTGCTTTGTGAAAGTCCAATGAGGCGTCTTGATCTATCTCTATAGATCTTGATGCCTAATATGTAAGCAGCTTCTCCGAGATCCTTCATTGAAAAACTTTTGTTCAAATAACCCTTTATGCTTTCCAGAAATTCTATGTCATTTCCCATCAATAATATGTCATCCACATATAATATGAGAAATGCCACAGAGCTCCCACTCACTTTCTTGTAAATACAAGCTTCTCCATAAGTTTGTATAAACCCAAACGCTTTGATCACTTCATCAAAGCGAGTATTCCAGCTCCGAGATGCTTGCACCAGTCCATAGATGGATCGCTGGAGCTTGCATACTTTGTTAGCACCTTTAGGATCGACAAAACCTTCCGGTTGTATCATATACAATTCTTCCTTAAGGAATCCATTAAGGAATGCCGTTTTGACGTCCATTTGCCAGATTTCATAATCAAAAAACGCGGCAATTGCTAACATAATTCTGACAGACTTTAGCATCGCTACGGGTGAGAAAGTCTCATCGTAGTCAACTCCTTGAACTTGTCGATAACCTTTAGCAACAAGTCGTGCTTTATATACGGTGACATTACCATCAGCGTCCGTCTTCTTCTTAAAGATCCATTTATTTTCAATAGCTCGCCGTTCATCGGGCAAGTCTACCAAAGTCCACACTTTGTTCTCATACATGGATCCAATCTCGGATTTCATGGCCTCAAGCCATTTGTCAGAATCCGGGCCTGCCATCGCTTCTTCATAGTTCGAAGGTTCCCCGTTGTCTAACAACATAACCTCCAAGACTGGATTTCCGTACCACTCTGGTGCGGAACGTGTCCTGGTTGACCTTCGAAGTTCTGTAGAAACTTGATCCGAAGCCTCATGATCATCATCATCAACTTCTTCTCTGGTCTGTGTTGGTGTCACAGAAATTTCTTTCTGTGGCGTACTACTATCCAGAGGAGGTACAATTACCTCATCAAGTTCTACTTTCCTCCCACTCACTTCTTTCAAGAGAAACTCCTTCTCTAGAAAGGATCCATTCTTAGCAACGAATACTTTGCCTTCGGATCTGTGGTAGAAGGTGTACCCAACGGTCTCCTTTGGGTATCCTATGAAGACGCACTTATCCGCTTTGGGTTCGAGCTTATCTGGCTGAAGCCTTTTGACATAAGCATCGCATCCCCAAACTTTCAGAAACGACAGCTTAGGTTTCTTACCAAACCACAGTTCATACGGTGTCGTCTCAACGGATTTAGATGGTGCCCTGTTTAAAGTGAATGCAGCTGTCTCTAATGCATAACCCCAAAATGATAGTGGCAAATCGGTAAGAGACATCATAGAACGCACCATATCTAATAGAGTATGATTACGACGTTCGGACACACCATTACGCTGTGGTGTTCCAGGTGGCGTGAGCTGTGAAACAATTCCACATTGTTTTAAGTGATTGCCAAACTCGTAACTCAAATATTCTCCTCCACGATCAGATCGTAAGAACTTTATTTTCTTGTTACGATGGTTCTCTACTTCACTCTGAAATTCTTTGAACTTTTCAAATGTTTCAGATTTATGCTTCATCAAGTAGACATAGCCATATCTACTCAAATCATCTGTGAACGTGAGAACATAACGATATCCACCGCGCGCCTCAACACTCATCGGACCGCATACATCGGTATGTATTATTTCCAACAAGTCTGTTGCTCGCTCCATTGTTCCGGAGAACGGAGTCTTAGTCATCTTGCCCATGAGGCATGGTTCGCACGTCTCAAATGATTCATAATCAAGTGATTCCAAAAGTCCATCTGTATGGAGTTTCTTCAAGCGTTTTACACCAATATGACCTAAGCGGCAGTGCCACAAATATGTGGTACTATCATTATCAATTTTGCGTCTTTTGGCATCAATATTATGGATGTGTGTATCACCACGGTCGAGATTTAACAAGAATAAACCATTCACAAGCGGTGCATGACCATAAAAGATATTATTCATCAAAATAGAACAACCTTTATTCTCTGATTTAAATGAATAACCGTCTCGCAATAAACAAGATCCAGATATAATGTTCATGCTCAACGCAGGCACCAAATAACAATTATTTAGGTTCATCACTAATCCCGAGGGTAGATGTAGAGGTAGCGTGCCGACGGCGATAACTTCAACTCTTGAACCGTTCCCGACGCGCATCGTCACCTCGTCCTTAGCCAATCTTCGTTTATTCCGTAGCTCCTGTTTCGAGTTACAAATAAGAGCAACCGAACCAGTATCAAATACCCAGGTGCTACTACGAGCATTGGTAAGGTACACATCAATAACATGTATATCAAATATACCTTTGTTGATGTTGCCAGCCTTCTTATCTGCCAGGTACTTGGGGCAGTTCCGCTTCCAGTGACCAGTCCCCTTGCAGTAGAAACACTCAGTCTCGGGTTTGGGTACAGACTTGGGTTTCTTCGTGGGAGCAGCAACTGATTTGCCGTTCTTCTTGAAGTTCCCCTTCTTTCCCTTGCCCTTCTTGAAACTAGTGCTCTTCTTTACCATCAACACTGGATGCTCCTTCTTGACTTCTACCTCCGCAGCTTTGAGCATAGCGAAGAGCTCAGATATAGACTTTTCCATTCCTTGCATATTATAGTTCATCACAAAGCCCTTATAGCTTGGTGGCAGTGATTGGAGAATTCTGTCAATAACCGAATCATCTGGAAGATTAACTCCCAACTGAGTCAAGCGGTTATGCAACCCAGACATCTTGAGTATATGCTCACTGACAGAACTATTCTCCTCCATCTTACAGCTAAAGAACTTGTCGGAGACATCATATCTCTCGACCCGGGCATGAGCTTGAAATACAAGTTTCAGCTCTTGGAACATCTCATATGCTCCGTGATGCTCAAAACGTCTTTGGAGCCCCGGTTCTAAGCCGTAAAGCATGGCACACTAAACTATCGAGTAGTCATCAACACGTCTCTGCCAGGCGTTCATAACGTCGACAGACGAGGGAGGGGGTGCGACACCTAGCGGTGCATCAAGGACATAAGCCTTCTGTGCAGCAATGAGGATGATCCTCAGATTACGGACCCAGTCCGCATAGTTGCTTCCATCATCTTTCAACTTAGCTTTCTCTAGGAACGCATTAAAATTCAGTGGAACTACAGCGCGGGCCATTGATCTACAACATACAGTTGCAAAGATTATTTAGACTATGTTCATGATAATTGAAGTTCAATTAATCAAATTATTTAAGAACTCCCACTTAGATTAACATCCCTCAAGTTGTCTAAGTGTAACATGATCCACATCAACTAAGCCACGTCCGATCATCACGTGAGGTGGATTAGTTAACAATGGTGAACATGTTTCATGTTGATCATATCTACTATATGACTCATGTTCGACCTTTCGGTCTCTTGTGTTCCGAGGCCATATCTGTATATGCTAGACTCGTCAAGTTTAACCCAAGTATTCTGCGTGTGTAAAACTGGCTTACACCCGTTGTATGCGAACGAAAGAATCCATCACACCCGATCATCACGTGGTGCTTAGAAGCGTCGAACCTTCGCAACGGTGCATACTAGGGGAGAACACTTATCTTGAAATTTAGTGAAGGGATCATCTTATAATGCTACCGTCGTCCTAAGAAAAATAAGATGCATAAAAGGATTAACATCACATGCAATTCAATATATGTGACATGATATGGCCATCATCGTCTTGTGCTTTTGATCTCCATCAGCCAAGCACCGTCATGATCTCCATCGTCACCGGATTGACACCATGATCTCCATCGTAGCGTCGTGACACCTTGATCTCCATCGCAGCGTCGTGGTCGTCTCGCCGGCTATTGCTACTACTACTACTGCTAACTCATACCAGTAAAGAAAAGCAATTACATAGCGTTGGCATTGCATACAATAAAGAGACAACCATAAGGCTCCTGCTGGTTGCCTGATAACTTACAAAACATGATCATCTCATACAATAACTTATATCACATCATGTCTTGACCATATCACATCACCATCATACCCTGCAAAAACAAGTTAGACGTCCTCTACTTTGTTGTTGCAAGTTTTACGTGGCTGCTACGGGTTTGCAAGAACCGTTCTTACCTACGCAAAAACCACAACGTGGTGTAGTGATTGCTTTTTGATCTTCTAAAAGAACCCTCTTCATTGAAACCGATTCAACTAAACTGAGAGAGACAGACACCCGCCAGTCACCTTTATGCAACGAGTGCACTTAGCGGTGAAACCTGTCTCGCGTAAGCGTACGCGTAATGTCGGTCCGGGCCGCTTCATCTCACAATACCGCCGAATCAAGTAACAACTAGTAACGGCAAGCAATATGTATACACCCACGCCCACAACTCACTTGTGTTCTACTCGTGCAAAACACATCTACGCATAGACCTAGCTCGGATGCCACTGTTGGGTAACGGAGCATGAATTTCAAAAAAATTCCTACGCTCACGCAAGATCTATCCATGGAGATGCATCGCTACGAGAGGGGAGAGTGTGTCTACGTACCCTCGTAGACCGTTAGCGGAAGCGTCTCACAACGCGGTTGATGTAGTCGAACAATCATTCGAGCTCCACCGATCGAGTACCGAACGTACGGCACCTCCGAGTTCTACACACGTGCAGCTCGGTGACGTTCCTCGCCTTCTTGATCCAGCAAGACGTCGAGGTAGTAGATGAGTTCCGTCAGCACGACGGCGTGGCGACGGTGACGGTGAAGTGATTCCGGCAGGGCTTCGCCTAAGCTCTCCGAAAATATGACCGAGGTGGAAAACGGAGATCGGGGCACCGCACACGGCTATGGGACAATTGTCTTGTGTGTTCTAGGGTGCCCCCTTGCCTCCGTATATAAAGGAGGAGAGGGGGAGGCCTGCCGGCCCCTGTAGGGCGCGCCAAGAGAGAGGAGTCCTACTAGGACTCCAAGTCCTAGTAGGATTCCACTTGGTGGAAGGGGGAAGAAGGAAGGAGAGGGAGAGAGAAAGGAAAGAGGGGGTTGCGCCCCCTCCCCTAGTCCAATTCGGTTTGGGCAAGGGGGGGCGCGCGCCTCCTCACGTGGCCTGCCTCTCTTTTTCCCGTATGGCCCAATAAGGCCCATTACTTCTCCCGGTGAATTCCCGTAACTCCCCGGTACTCCGAAAAATACCCGAATCACTCGGAACCTTTCCGATGTCCGAATATAGCCTTCCAATATATGAATCTTTACCTCTCGACCATTTCGAGACTCCTCGTCATGTCTGTGATCTCATCCGGGACTCCGAACAACATTCGGTCACCAATCACATAACTCATATAATATTATATCGTCATCGAACCTTAAGTGTGCGGACCCTACGGGTTCGGGAATGATGTAGACATGACCGAGACGACTCTCTGGTCAATAACCAACAGCGGAACCTGGATGCTCATATTGGTGCCTACATATTCCACGAAGATCTTTATCGGTGAACCTCATATGTCAACATACGTTGTTCCCTTTGTCCGGCGGTATGTTACTTGCCCGAGATTCGATCGTCGGTATCCAATACCTAGTTTAATCTCGTTAACGGCAAGTCTCTTTACTCGTTCCGTAATACATCATCTTACAACTAACTCTTTAGTCACGGTGCTTGCAAGGCTTCTGTGATGCTGTATTACCGAGAGGGCCCAGAGATACTTCTCCGATAGTCGGAGTGACAAATCCCAATCTTGATCCATGCCAACTCAACAAACACTTTCGGAGATACCTGTAGTGCAACTTTATAATCACCCAGTTACGTTGTGACGTTTGATACACCCAAAGTATTCCTACGGTATCCGGGAGTTGCATGATCTCATGGTCAGAGGAACGTGTATTTGACATAGTGAAAGCAATAGCAATAAACTGAACGATCATTTGCTATGCTAACGGTTGGGTCATGTCCATCACATCATTCTCCTAATGATGTGATCCCGTTATCAAATGACAACTCATGTCCATGGTCAGGAAACCTTGACCATCTTTTGATCAACGAGCTAGTCTAGTAGAGGCATACTAGGGACATAGTATTTGTCTATTATCCACACATGTATTTAGTTTCCGGTCAATACAATTCTAGCATGAATAATAAACCATTATCATGAACGGAGAAATATGATAATAATAAACACTTTATTAATTGCCTCTAGGGCATATTTCCTACAGCCTCGCCGTCGGGACAACGGGTGGCCCCTCCGTGCCCCCCGGCACCCATGGCGGGCGCCGACGCCCCCTGCGGGCCGGGGGTCCCCTTCGCCTTCGTCGTCTTCTTCTTCTTCTGATCCACAGCAGACTTCCTGCGCGAATGGTGGCTCAGCTCCGAGCCCGGGTGAAGAGCAAGGACAAGGAACGCCGTGAGGAGGCAGGGGACTTACTCGTCACTAACGTACCACTTCATTTTCTTCTCCCCCGCGAGGGGTGGGCCGTCGCTGCCACCGTCAGGCATCGCCCCGGCGCCGCTGCTCGGGCCCCCGGGTTGTATCGCAGTAGACCCGGACGCGTCGCCGCCCGCCTCGGGGCCCTAGGGGGCTTCGGCCTCGTGATGGGCCTCGGGCGTTGGGGGCTAGGCCGCTTTTCGGCCGGGAGCACCCTCCGCCGTAGGAGGCGCGCTGTCGGCACCGTCATCCCCAAAATCGCAGAGGAGCTGACGGCGAGTGCACGGTGGCGACCGGTTGGCGTCCTCCCCCGTGGCCTCCGCCGAGTCTTCCTTGCCACCGCTGCCCCCTGAGTCCAGCTCCACCACGAGAGGGTCCTCGCGAGGCCCGACGTGGCCTTCCGGCACGAGGCCCCACCGGTCAAAGAGAGGCATCTCCTTGACCAGCTCCGCCCTCTCCTCGTAGCGGAACAGAGGGAGTGCATCTTTGGGCGGGCCCTCGGCAGGGGTGTTGAGCAGATTCGCCAGGGCCCCGTCCAACTCCTCTTGCGTCAGGCTGCTCGGGTGCAGCCTCATGGCGTCGCCCGCACCGGTGTACACCCACACGGGGCGCGAGTGTTGCTGGAGTGGCGCTATGCGTCGCCGGAGGTACTCCCTGACGACCGACGCTCCCGATAGCTTCGCGGCCCGGTGCGCGGCCATCCGCTCCAGAATGGGTTCCATCCTCGGGTTGGTGATCCTCTCGCTCCCCCACCAGGAGTTCTTCTCGGCCGGATCCATCGGGCTCATCAGGAGCGGGCTGGTCCGGCGCGCGTCCATGAAGACCCAGCGCTGCCGATAGCCCTCCACCTTCTTCGCGGCCCTCAGGTTGATGATGCTGTTTTCTGTTCCCTTAACGGTAAGGAACGAGGCGCACCCGGAGCGCTGGTCGCACGCGGTCAGCCGCAGGCAGAAGAAGTGGCGGAAGAGCGCCACTGAAGGCATCACACCCACAAAGGCCTCACAGTAAAAGGCAAACATGGCAAGGAGGAGGATGGAGTTGGGCTGAAGATGGAGGGCATGAATCTGATAGTGTGAGAGAATAGCGTAGAAAAAGTCCGAGAACGGCGGCACCAACCCGGCATAGACGCCGTGGAGGAAGAAGGGGTAGGTCGTCGCCCCCAGGTCGCGCCGCGCGCCTGACCCTGGCCAGATTTGGGTCGCCTGGTTCTCGTTCATGTCGCCAGCCACCAGCGGGAGCACCCGATCCAGGCCCTCCCCATCGATGATGGAGGAGCGCTGTAGCGCCGCCCCAATGGCAGGCGCGCTTGGGGACGGGGCCGCCGCCTTTCCCCTCTTGCCGGCGGGCGACATTGGTGGAGCGGAGATACTAACGAAGGAGGGGGAAGAAGGTAGAACGCAGAGATGGGGTCGCGAGGAGCTGTGCGCAACAGGGGGGCGCTGAGGAAGGCAATGATGGTCTCGCGTCGCCCATGGCGGACTTTATGTCAGCGTGGGCGGTTACCGAGGCGTGGTGGGAGAAGTGGAGGCGTCCCCAGTCACATCGTGCGCCACGCGTCGCGCCTGGCCGCAGGCGGTTAGGGCACGCGCCGTTTCACCCCCCCTGTAGGCGTGAACGTGCGCGCCGTGGGCCCGGGGGCTACTGTCGGGCCCATGGAACCCGGGGTATCCAGGCCCGTCTGCCTTTGGCCCAGGGCGCAACGCCTGGCGTGGGCCCAGCAGGCCATCATCACCAAGCACCTCACTAGGGCTCCTCATGAGGCCTTGGCCTCCCAAGGCCCCCTCCTCAGGGAGCGGGCGAGCAAGGCTCAGCTCCTCCACCAGCGCCCTTGCGAGGTCCTCTCGCGAGGCGACCTCCTGAGGTGGTCTCCCGAGGCCCCCTCCCGAGGGCACACGAGACGAAGGCCGTTCAGCAGAGCCTCGCGGTCTTGGGCCCATCACGTGGGTGACGCGCGCGGCGACGAGCGGCGACAGAGGCCGCGCCACCAGGCGAAGGTGGAGATGGTTTCCTCTTTTTTGTTAAGGGAGCAGGGCCAGGTATCTACTCCCCAAAGCAACCCCAAAGGTTGCCCGATCGGCGAAGGAAGACCAAGACGGCTGGCGCACAGCGCGGAGGTCATCACCGAGTCCACCGGCGCGTCATGGATCACACTTTGGCAGTTGAAGACCGCCTTTAGTCAGGATAGCCTGAGCGCCTGTCCCCTTTCAAAACCCGCCAAGTGTGGCAACCCTTCCTGCCTAAGTTTCAAGGGGGAAGAGGACCGATGCGGGTATAAGGGGGGCAGAGCTGCCATTGTAGAGGGGCCGATCGACTCTGGTTCCCATCGCCCTCGACCTTGTACTCTCTCTCTCTCTCTCTCACCAGAGCAATACCAACCAAGCAGGAGTAGGGTCTTACACCGCAAGGTGGCCCGAACCTGGGTAAACCGCTGAGTCCACGGTCTGTTCCTCGCTAGAGCGCTCTCGCCGTAGCCTCGCCGTCGCTTAGCCGTGGTAGGAGACGAAGTGGTAGAACGAGCTCACCCCAGTGTTCGAACCTTTGGGTCCCCGGAGCCCGACTTCCGACAGGCGGGTCCCCTTGGCCTTGTAGTTCTCCTCCAGCTCGACCGTAGCATGTGCTGTCTCGTCATCCTCGCTGTCGTCCAGATCGATTGGCATACAACGGTGGCCTGGCTCCAGCGCCCTGACCACCACCTCCACCGCTTCTTCTTCCTCCTTCGGCTCCAGAGCGATGACCTCCGGCGCCACCCATGTCTTAGCCCAGAACGCTACGACACGCTAGTCTTGAGGAGACCTGTACCCCCTGTACTTGGCCCATCTTGCTCTTTGACCAGCATCGTCGGAGTCAGCCTGATTCATGGCCCAGCGCAGGATGTCCACTGACATAGTGCCCTTCACTAGGTCATGAATCAACGTCTTCAACTCCTCCGGCGTCGCCTTCTTGACCACAATGTCAGCCTCCTTGTGCATGTCCTCGATGCTGGTGAAGTTCGAGCACACTTCCATGGTGTTCTCGAACTTGGTGCGATCACCGAGCGAGCACCCTAGGAAGAAAGCTCTCCAACCAATGCCTCAGGGGAACGGGTTGGGGATGGGATTCATGGCGATGGAGAGGTGGAAGAAGTGTGAGAGTGAAAGATAGAGATGGTTAATTGAGTGCGGTGGTGGGTAAGTACTAGAGCGTTTGGGTGGGTAAATATAGGGGCTTTGGACGATAGGATTTAATGCTGATCAACCTTTGAACCTTGTGCTGTTCATAATTCAGATCGAGACGGAGAACAAGGGTAAGGAGGTGGTGTCGGCCATGGAGAATGGCAAGGAGGTGGTGCCGACCTTGGAGGAGGTGCCGCCCACGGCCGAGGACGTGGTAGTGGAGGAGCCCCCCAGCGGCAAGCGCAGGAACTACGGGCACTACCATGAGGAGGCAGGGCCAACTCACTTCTGCAAGGTGATCCTTGCCCCGAAGCTGTAGTGACTGCCTATGCCTCTGGACTTCACGAAGCACTTCCCGGTTGTGCCTCAGGAGTTCAAGCTGAAGACGAACATCGGCTGCGCATGGAGTTACCGTCCGGCTGATGAATGGCAGGGTCACCCTCGATCTGGGTTGGGCCCCCTTCGCCGCCGTCAACCAGATCAGGATCGGGTACATGGTCACCTTCAAACTGCTGACTCCCGTCACCCTGAAGGGGGTCTTCAACGACAACGACACTGAAGTGGTGACCAACTGCGGGAAGCACGACAACGCCTTCGCCGTGAACCTCTGGGAGAGCTCTCTGTTGCACATGTTGGTTTGGTTTGGACTTTGGTTGAAAACTGCTTGGTTTAAGTGTTGTACTATGTTGAAAATTGCTTGATTTGGTTTAAAACTATATTTATATGCTATCTATTTGTGTGCCTTTGGTTTGTTCAACCTACCTAGTGTGCTAGTAACCTCGCCACCTCCACGAGGAGGTTACCAGATAACACGTGTTGCATGTAACCAAACACCATGGCTTGTGTTTCCGCCTAAACAAGCGGACAACCTACCTTTCGTTCTGCCCCAGGCAGGCTAGAGGGTATGCAGGCAACCAAACAACATGCACATGTTGGTTTTTTGCCTGTTTTTTTTCCAGCCAGGCTGAACTGAGACACAGATGCAATGCAGGCAAATTCATGCGAGCAAAACCAAACACGCCCGTGTTGACCATGTTATTATCTAGCCCAGACGCCCGTGTGCGGTGTATCACTAGTCAGAGGGCTCGGCCTTCACATTGTTGCATAGTTGGTTGATGCATATCAACTTGATCAAGTGAAGAAGTTCAAACTCGATGAGATGAAGACCATTTTTGAGAAGTGGAAAAATTATGGTCTTTGGCATGACAACGTGTTCTTCTGTTTTGGGGTCGACGAATTTGAAAAACTTGTTGAACATTGTTATTGATCAACAAGTAAAATAAAATTTTGAGATGAAGGCCGCTTTTAAGATAGTTTCAGATTTAAATGTATGATAGAATTGTTATTGATTTGAAGGCAATTGTCAGAAAATAAAACAAAAGTAAACCAAATGTCCGACTCTCATCAGTACGAATGCATCTAGATCAATAGCAAATCCAGGGCATCACCTCCCGCATTAGAGCATCTCTAGAAAATCCTGTAGATCGTTTCTTCCCGCAAAATAACCGCCGTTTTACAGGATCGGGACAAAAAATCGTCCCGATCAGGTCCTGTAAAACGACCCGTCCCATAAATTTTTTTAAGGGGAGTTGTATATTTCGTCCCCTGTCCGCCGTATTTTCAGAATTCGCCCTCTTTTTACAGTTTTCTCCATGGCGGGAGGGAAATTTCAGCCCCAACCCCTTCCGTCGCAGCCGGCTCCACAGCCTCCCGAGCTCGATTCCAGCCGCCGCATATCGCCACCGCCGCCGGTGCCCGCCCATGGCCTTGAACCTCGATCCCCCGCTGCCGCCCCCCCTCCCCCGCAAGAGCTCGACCGCAGGCGCGGGCGCGCAGCAGTAGCTCGCAGCGAACTGCAATTCTTGACCCGCGTGGGCGGCGGCGCGTGGGCGCGTGGGTAGCGCCGTCCGTGGGCTGGCCCGTCCTTGGTGCGGCCGGTGGTGACGCCGTAGATGTCGGCCTTGCCGGCGAGGCAGCTGAGGATCCACTCGCTGCTGGCCTTGACGCGGGGTCGCGCCTCCTCATCGAGCTCCACGGAGACGCCCGACGCGTCCTTGGCCTGGGCCACGGCCGACACGGAGGCTGGCGCCACCATCCGCTTTACCTCGTCGAGGTGGCTGCCGGTGAGCTCGGCCGCCGCCGTGCCCCAGTTGAGCGGATCGAAGAAGAGCCGGAGCTGCGAGCTCCCTGCCCTGCGAAGCTCGTATAGGAGCTCGAGACGGCCGGAGCTCGTACAGATGCGCCGTTGCATTGGAGCGGCCTGGACCCAATCGTAATCTAGATTTCGTTTTACGGTATTTTTGTGCTATTTTTGTAGGGACCCTGTCGTAAATGTTACTACTGACAAATGGGCTCCACGTCTGACATTAAAGATTTTTACGGGATCTATTCTGCCGAGCACATGCCATACTGTAAAAACGTTTAAAAAATGTTTTGTGGGATCCTGTAAATCAATTTTGTGGCATGAGATCATAAGGCATGTGCTGGAGACGATCTTAGGGCATCTCCAAGGCTGACCCGCAAACCGCCCGCATCCGTCCGGACCGCGCTGTCCGGACCGCGTGAGCCATCCAACGCTGACCTGTATCGGTCCGCGGCGCGGTCCGGACATGATTTCTCCTGCAAAACGGAGACAAACGTGGGGGAGTTTTGCGGGAGTCCGGACCGATTCCAAGCCCGCTTCTGACCGCCCTGGCCCACCAAAAAACCCTTCCCCGACCCTCCCGCGCTTTCCTTCCGATGCATGCGCGGCTTACCGCGCCGCATTCATGTCGGCCCAAAGCACGCAGCTGCCAGCATTGATGCCGCGATGTGACTGGAGGGGAGGGAGGGCGGCGCTGACCGACGCGACCTCTCGGGAGCCGCCGCTTCAATGCGGACGCAGGTTCCCGAGGAACCAACTCCGACCGCTGCACCGCATTGAAGCGGCTGACCGCTCCTTCGCAAGGCCTGGCCGCGGCTATTTAAGCCGCGCTCCGGCGCCGTCCACATCGCATCCACCTCCTCCTCCTCGCCTCCACGCCCATCTCCTTCCACATCTCCGGCGATGGGCAAGTCCTGGGCATCAGCGCCTGCAGGCGGTTCCGGGGCGGGATCTGGCGGTTCATGGCGACGCCGCCCTCGAACTCCGGGGCCGTCGACCTCATCGGCTTGCGGCGACTCGACGCGGGCGGAGATCATCATCTCCTCCGGCGACGAGGAGGACCAGCAGCCGCCGCTGCCGCAGTCCGCGTCGGCAGTGCCGGGCTAGGTCTACGCCGGCACCGATGCGGAGTTCGAGGAGCAGATGGAGCTGATGCTCCGTCACTTCGTCGTCCACACCAACGGGCCGGCTCCGCCACCAGGGGCACTCCTCCCCGTAAAGCCAGAGCCGGCATCCCCTCCACGCTCTCTGCCGTCGCGCAGCCACGGCGTCCAAATCGGACGCCACGTCAAGGAAGAGCGGGTCTCGCCGCCGCCCCGGCGCGTCAAGGAGGAGCGGCTCTCGCGGTTGCCCCAGCGCGTCATGAAGGAGGAGCGCCGCTCGCCGCCGCCCCGGTGCGTCGTCAAGGAGGAGCGCCGCTCGCCGCCACCCATGCCGAAGGCGCGCGGTCGCATTCTGCACTACCTCGGCAGTGGCGGCTCCTCGTCGACGTCCCGGAGCGCCATGACGGCGCAGGAGTACGCCGACCAGGAGCAGTTCCGACAGGACAGGCGCAACGCCGCGCGCCGGTCCAAGTACGCGGACTCGGACGTCCCGCCGCCACACATCGCGGCGGACCCGGACCTGGCATACGTGTGACGCCCCGACCGGGCGCTAATCATACACGCAAATGCACACGATCAAGCCCAGGGACTCACGGGAAGATATCACAACACAACTCTAGACACAAAATAAAATTAATACAAGCTTTATATTACAAGCCAGGGGCCTCGAGGGATCGAATACATAAGCTTGAGTCATACAAGCAACAGCGGAAGCAACAATGTCTGAGTACAGACATAATTAGAGAAAGATGCCTTAAGAAGGCGAAAACAAACAACGGCTCTGATCGAAAGAGGCAAGGCCTCCTGCCTGGGAGCCTCCTAAACTACTCCTGGTCGTCGATCTCCACGTAGAAGTAGGCACCAACGGTGTAGTAGTAGTCGTCGGCGGGATCATCTGGCTCCGGGGCTCCGTCGTCTGATCGCAGCAATCGGGTATGGGGAAAAAGAGGTAGCAAAGCAACCGTGAGTACTCATCCAAAGTACTCGCAAGACTTACATCAGAACTATTCTACTTATGCATCGGTATCAAATGAAGAAACTGTATCTGTGGACTAGACTGCAGAAATGCCAGAATAGAGGGGAAGGCCTAGCCTATCGAAGACTAGCATCTTCAACGTCTTGCAGCATTAGAAGAGTGCAGATTAGCAGCATAACATAAAGTAACAAGCATGTAGTAGCAAAGCCTAGAGATCCTTCCTCGACTCCCAGCGAGAAAGCAATCCCGGAGCTTACAATTAATTAACATGTAACCAGTTCAAGTTTTAGTAGATCAGGATTCAACACTGAGCGTCCTGTTACCGTGGACACGGCTATTCGAATAGATAACTTCCCTGCAGGGGTGCACTACTGTTACCCAACACGCTCGATTAACTCTGGCCGGACACACTTTTTCGGGTCATGCCCGGCCTCGGCTGATCGACACAACGTAGTCCTACCTAGGCTCAGCAGAGAGGTCCCCGCCGGTCTACATCCTAAGTGCTCAGGGGTCTTGGGCACATCGCCCTTTGCACTCCGGGTCGTTGTGTGCAGGGTGGACCCAGGCACCACCTCTGTCCTGGATGGCGCCGGCCTGACCCGGCCACAATGCTGAACTGGACGTCTGACAGAGCTTTCGGCTGATACATACGGCGTAGAGGGCCCCATTAAACCATTATCCCACGTGGTGGTAGTGCGTATAGGTCAGTGGCCAACTCAGATCAAATACCCAAATCCGTTAAGTGTGTTGGGAGCTCGCGGTGACGATCAGTACTCCTGTCGCCCTGTCTCGAGGAAGTGCAACAAGGGTCAGGCCCATCCCTCTCTAGGGCGGTCTCTGCCTGCCCGGCCGCACCTCATAATTATCTCGCGGGTACCCTCCAGGTCAACCCGACTCTCAAGAGACTGTCGGGAACTCAAGTCCACCTCTACCGGAGTGGTACCGCCTGTCCCTTCAGTCCCGCAGTAACAGTACATGGGGGCAACATTTAAAGGTAACCATGTGTCCGTAACATCAAGAGGGTAATCCGAGGAATCACCCTCGATGGATTCCCACTCGATGCTACCGTCAAGGTGAACCCGGAGGAATCACCCTCGATGGATTCACACTTGAGGGGTTGCACGACAGAGGCATCATCGGAGGTGGTGAAAGAGGAATCACCCTCGATACCCACAACCGACTAGCTACGCTACAGAGATATCATCCGGAGTGAGGTAGGACGTATCACCCTCGGCACTTGATAGTAGCTCTGCAGAGTCGTACAACTAAGGGGGTGTGCGGTGCTGTGTTCGGTCTCTGTAAATCGATCACATAGATCGGGGCACCGGAAATAAAGCGAGGCAACAAGGAAAAGGATGAGGGGTCACTGATGGATTACTAACCAACCTATACTAACCATTTTAGGATAGCAGGTAAGGTATCAGCAGCAGTTACAAAATCAGGCTATGCATCAGAATAGGAGCAATCAAATACGGTAGCAAATTCTAATGCAAGCACGGGGAAGAAGGAATAGGTGATATAGGAATGATCAAGGGGGTTTGCTTGCCTGGAAGCTTTGCTGATAGGGGCTGGACGTCAGGGGCGTAGTCGTACTCGGGAGCAGCGTCAGTCTCGGAGTCTACCGGAGAGAAGAGAGGGAAGAAACAGTAAATATAAAGCATACAAATGCAGCACAATGCATGGCATGGCAAAATGTTTGATAGGGGTGTTCTAATTCGGTACTAAGTATTTTACTCGGAGCGGGAAAATATCCGGGAATAATTTCCCAGCTCTGAACACTATTCATTTAGCGGTTTCGGTAGCAAATGTTCAACGTTCGGTATGTTAGAGGCAAGTGACAGGTATGTGGAGGGCATATTCGGATTCGTCTTATTTTTCTAATCATTTTTCATATATAAATTATTTTCATCTGAGTTAAGGTTATTTTTCTATGATTTTCTAAAGTTTTAATCATTTTCTGAATTTTTCTGGAATATTATTAGTTCGAATTAAAAACAGTAACTACTTTTGTCACCTAGTGCAGTGCCAGCCACAGTGTATGACAGGTGGGGCCAGGTCAACTGCCGACTCAGCAGTTGACTAGTCAAAGGGTTGACTGGGGGCCACCTGTCATTGACTGGATTATTTTAACAGGGGTTAAATTATTCTAATCAGGATTATTAGAGAAGGGGCCTCACGTGTCAGTAGCACATTAGACTAACTAATTAATTAAATTAACCTAATCTAAACTAAATAGGGCCGGCTCTACACACACACGTACACAGCACGCACACACACGCTCGGCCATGGCCAGCAGCAGCAGCGCCTAGCGGCAGCAGCAGGCGACAGTAGCAGCAGCAGCAAGCGGCAGCAGCAAGGGCAGCAGCATGCGGCAGTACGCGAGCAGCAGCAAGCAACGGCGGCAGCAGCGAGCAGTGGGTGGCTGCGGGCGCGCGCGGGCGAGGGCAGCAACAGCAACAGGTGTGCGGCCACGGGCAGGAGCAGCAGAGCAGGCGTACGCACAGCAGCAGTAGCGAAGGAGCAGCGGGCGCAGTGTACGCAGACATTGAGCTTCGGCCATGGCGGCCGCCGGCTCGTACAGGCGACTACGGTGACGGATCGAGACTGGGATGAGGGGGATTCGGAGGAGGAGCTCACCGCAAGTCCGGTGGCGTGCTCGGGGAGGGTTGGGGTGGACCGGAATAGCGGCAAATGGCGACGAATGACGGCGATGTACTCGTCAAAAATGAGCTCGATGGCGAGCGTACGGGATGGCCCCGCTCGATTTGATGCCCGGGATGGACGAAGTCGACGGTGGCGGTCCTCCTGGACATCTTCTCACGCGACGGGGAGCACGTTGGCCGCGGCTATGACGATGGCCATGGCGGCTGCGTACTCGGGTGAGTTCTAATCGAAACAGAGAGTGAACGAGGGGGAGAATGGGGGTTAGGGTTTGTCCTGGGGGTTGGGGGCGACCTTATCCTTCTCCTGGCGGTCCCTGTAGCGCCACACGTCGAGCATCGGCGGCCCTGGCGCTGTGGATGGCCGATAGCGCTATGGCTCTGTCTGTTCCGCTGTACAGAGGAAGGAGAAGGCCTTAGGTGGGCCGGGCTGTTACTGTGGTGTAACACCCCATGTAATTAAGCTACAGTGATCCTCAACTAATTATGCCAAGTCATCCGTGCTTGCATTGTTTAATTATCATTGAATTCATATCTCATTTCAAATTCCAATTCAAATTGAATTTCAAATATGAAGTGGAAATAAAAGTTGTTCAAATTTGGCAACCTAAAATGTTCATAATATTGCAAGTATTCCCAAAGCAATTATAAAAATAAAATCAACATTAATTGATTTATTTAAATGACTCTAACATCATGAAACAGTACCAAAACAGCACTATTTGAACCTCTTCCATTTAATAAAAATTCAAATGAAATCAAATTACCTCCAAACCTTTTCTGGTAGTGATAAATATTGCATATTATTTATTGAGCCAGGTCACATATTTTACAAAACTCAAATTGGGGCTAAACTATTTGCAAAGCAGAAAGAAATAAATAAAAAAAGGGAAAATAAAAAAAAGGGAAAAGGCCACGGAGCACTCGGCCTAGTGCACAGTGCGGCCCAGCCCAGCGCCCCGGGTCGTCTCCCTCCCACTGCTCCTCCGACCGGGGCGCGCCCCCGTTCATCCCCGCCGCACTCGGCTCGCCGCCCCGCGCACCAACGCCTACGGGGAGGGATAAGGACGCCGCCTCCCCGCCTCCTCGGTCCCCTCTCCCACTCGCCCCACTCGCTTGCCCTCTCGCTCTCTCACTCGCCTCCTCCGCCAGATCCCGAGCGCCGCCCCGCCATGGCCGCCGTCGTGCACGCGCTCACCGAGCTCCCTGCAACCGCCCGTCGAGCCCGCTAGCTCCCTCTCCCTCGCCTACGTCATCTGCGTGGAGCAGACCGAGTCGGACGGCCCCCACAGCACCGCCCCGACCCCGTCTTCCTCCTCGGGACCGCCGCACGCCGTCGTCTCCTCCGGCCACCTCGAGCCGTCCCCGAGCCTTCTCTGCAACGCCAGTGAGCCCCCGCTCCTCCTCTCCCCTCTGCGTTAGCTCGCCGTGGCCCATAGCGCCGTCCCCGTCAAGGCCCGAACGTCGCCGCCGCCTGCCGTCGTCGCAGCGGCCATGTCCGGCCGTCCCAGCCGCTCCCGCCGCCACCATTGGACGCGCCCCGTCGCCCGCACTCGAACGCAACCAGCCGCGCCCCAAATGGGGGCCGCTAGCCCGTTCTCCGACGAGGGCCCGAGCCCTCCGCCGCGCGGAGAGGTCGCCGGAGCCCTCTCCGGCGCCGTGCCGATGTGGCCTGGCCGGGGCCACCCCCCTGAGTCACTGGCCGGTGGGCCCCAGGGGCCCAGTTGACTGGTTTGACCAGTCAACTGTGCTGACTGGGCGGCTCCAGCCACTGACAAGTGCCCCCCCCCTAATTAACTAAAATGAATTAAAAATAATTAGTTAATTTAATTAGTCACTGACATGTGGGCCCTAGGTGCTAATTAACTATTCTAGTTTAAAATTAAACTCTGTTAACCTTACTGTCTATGATAGGTGGGACCCACTGGTCAGTTTGACCAGTCAAAGTGCACCGTTGACCGCTGACGTCACACTGACGTCATGCTGACATCACCAATTACTGTTTCGGATAATTCTAATTTAATAATTAAATTAATTCCAGAAAATGTTTAAAACTTTGAAAAATCATAGAAAATAAACCGTAACTCGGATGAAAATAATTTATATATGAAAAATGATCAGAAAAATATGAAGAATCCGAATATCCTATCCACATACCTGCCACACCCCTCTTACCTACTGAACATGGAACCGTCCCCTCCGGTTCAGTGTACCGATAATCGCCCGGAGCTGGGAGAACACTCCCGGATATTTTCCCGCTCCGACTAACTTGCGTAGTACTGCATTAGAACACCCCTAGCACTGCATGTAGACATGTCATGCATCCCTGTCGCATTGTTTGACGTGTATTTATTGTTTCTTCCCCCTCCTTCTCTCCCAATAGACCCCGAGACCGACGTTGCCCTTGAGGACTGCTACGTCACCGATGATCCTTCTTCCCCCTTCAGCAGAGCTTCCAGGCAAGCAAAACCCCCTTGATCATCCAGATATCGCCTACTCTTTCTCTCTACTGCTTGCATTAGAATTGCTTCTATTGTTGCTCTGATAGCTCCTATTCTGATGCATAGCCTGATTTCGTAGCCTGCTATTGATACATTACCTGATATCCTATAATGCCTAGTTAGTTATGAAATGTTCATCCGCTGGCCCTTCACCCTTGTCCGTTGCCATGCTTGTTAACGGGTCGTGATCACTTTGGGTGAGGATCGCGGAAATGCTTACATTACTAAATTCATTTACTGTTACGGGGCTGAAGGGCTGGTGGTACCATCCAGTCAGAGATGGACCTGAGTCCCGACAGCTCTCGATGTTAAAGACGGGCCGGCTCCAAGAGTGCCCGCGAGATAATGAAACAAGACGGGTTGAACCCAAGGGTACCCGCGACTGATAACGTGGCGGAACGACAGGGCAGGCGGAGACCACCTAGGAGAGAGGTGGGCCTGGTCCCTGTTCGGGTCCACGTGTTACCAAGTCGAAGCGACAGGAACCTGTTCGTCTCTGCGAGTTACTAAACACGCCTAATGGATTTGGGTACTTGATCTGAGTTGGCCACTGGCCTATACGCACTACCACCATGTGGGATAATGGTTTAATGGGGCCATCTACGTCGTATGTATCAGCCGAAAGCTCGGTCAGACGTCCAGTTCAGCAGTGCGGCACGGTAGGATCGGCGCCATCCAGGACAGAGGTGGTGCCTGGATCTAACCATGTGCGCAACGACCCGGAGTGCAAAAGGCAATGGGCCCAAGACCCCTGAGCGCTTAGGATGTAGACCAACGGGGACCTCTCTGCAGATCCTAGGTAGGACTACGTCGTGTCGATCAGCCGAGGCCGGGCATGACCCGGACAAGTGTGTCCGGCCAGAGTTAATCGAGCGTGTTGGGTAACAGTAGTGCACCCCTGCAGGGAAGTGATCTATTCGAATAGCTGTGTCCACGGTAACAGGACGCTCGAAGTTGTATCCTGATCTGCTACAACTACAAATGGATACTGTTACAATGATAAACTGTTACTACTGCTCTCGGGATTACTTTCTCGCAGGGTAGTCGAGGAAGGATCTCAGGGCATTACTAAAATATAAATGCTATGATGTGTTGCTATACTCTAATACTCTACTCTCTTCTGATGCTGCAAGATTGCTTCAAGATGCTAGTCTTCGATAGGCTAGGCTTTTCCCCTCTGTTCCGGCATTTCTACAGTTTAGTCCAAAGATACAGCCCCATTCCTTTGATACCGATGCATACCTAGTATAGTTCTGATGTCAGTCTTGCGAGTACTTTGGATGAGTACTCACAGTTGCTTTGCTATCTTTTTCCCCCTACCCGGTTGCTGCGATCAGACGACTATGCTCAGGAGCAGGAAATCCCCGGAGGAGGCTACTACGACATGGAGATCCCCGATGACCAGGAGTAGTTCAGAGGCCCTAGGCAGGAGGCCTTCGCCTTTTCGATCAGTGTCGCTGTTTGTGCTAGCCTTCTTAAGGAAAACTTGTTTAACTTTGTGTCTATACTCAGATACTTTTGCTTCCGCTGATGCTTGTATGACTCGAGCTTATGTATTCGAGCCCTCGAGGCCCCTGGCTTGTAATATTAAGCTTGTATTATTTTATTTAGTGTCTAGTGTTCTGTTGTGATATCTTCCCGTGAGTCCTTAGGCTTGATCGTGTGCATTTGCGTGTATGATTAGCGCACGATTAAGTCGGGGGCGTCACAAGTTGGTATCAGAGCCGACTGCATGTAGGAACCCCCCCTTCCAACTCCTTGGCCGAAGTTGAGTCTAGTCTCCAAAAACTGTTTTACTAACATTACGGGCCCACATCGCCAATGGATGGGATTAGGATCTTTTATTCCTCTTCCATACTCTGGGACTCTGCTCTCTCTTCTATTCGGGTTAACGATTTTACTAACTCTAACATTAGGTTCTCGTGATCACATCCACCTGGAGTTCTGAATTTACCCCCCCCCTTCTTCAAGTTGAGGGTCAGGTTCTGCTGCACAATGCTCACGGACCACATGATCCTTTTATCGAGGGCGCCCTGCATCGTCCCCTGCAGATTCCTTGCTCCAGTAGTTTTCTCCGACGTTGATGTAGCCTTTGCTATGTCCCGTTGTTGTATTCCTCACCGCGTGCCTGCGCGCCGCCTAGTTTGTCTAGCTGCGTGTGTCTCCGAACTCGCGTTGTCCGTTGATATCCAATTCCGTGCATGGATCTGTATGTCTTTAATGACTACTAATTTGTATCTAATGCACTCTTTGTTCATTACTCATGTTACATCATGATTAGCCTCATTCAATGCAGTTGTTCTTGCTAAACTGTGCCTGTTGTTTTGGCAGCATGGCTGACGATCCTCCGCCTCCACCCTATATTGCCGCATTGATGCAACAGTTTGAACTGAACCGTCAGCTCAATGAGAGTCTGGTAAACCGATTAGAACGCAACGATGCTCGTCAGGAGCCTGGTCCGATATCACTTCAAGATTTCGTGCGCCTCAACCCGTCTGTTTACCGCAACTCCACCAATCCTATGGATGCTGATGATTGGCTTCGTGACATCCTGTTTGAGATGGAGACAGCTAAGGTTGCCCCTGTCAGTTACGTCACCTTTGTGGCTTTTCACCTGAAGGGTCCAGCTGCTCAATGGTGGGAAAGCCACAGGCATATGCTGCCTACTGGAACTGTAACCACTTGGCAGGAATTTCAGTCAGCCTTTCGTGCCCGGCACATTCCTCAAGGCCTGATGGACCAGAAGAAGCAGGAGTTCCGCAAACTCACTCAGGGCAAAATGACGATGGATGAATATCAGAGGAAATTCCTTGATTTATCCCGCTATGCTGAAGATGACGTCTGTACCGACACACGCAAGCAGGAGAAATTCCGTGAAGGGCTGCATCCTGATTTGAAGCTCGCTCTTGTTGTTCATGAAGCTGCAGACTTTACAACGCTTGTCAGTCAAGCTTTTCGGGCTGAAACGGGCCTGACTGAGTACCAGGAGTCGCTCAAGCGTACTCGAGATATTGGCTCGTCCTCGGGTCAGCCTGCTCAGAAATGTCAAGTCTGGATTCCGCACAATGTTCGTCACCGACCTGCTCCAACCCCAAGGCCGTCTTATGTCGCACCTCGTATGCCTCCACCACCGAAACAGCTAACGACTCAGGGTGGACAGCCCAATACTATGGCTTCTCCCCATAATGATGGTTTATGCCACAAGTGTGGACAGCCAGGGCACCGTGCTCTCAACTGTCGCCAGGGTCAGCCGCAGAATGCATCACGTCCTCCTGTTGGCCGTAAGAAGGGCCGTCGAAAACATCCTTCTAGGAAAGCTGATGCCAGACCACCCGCTAGTCAACTTGTTCGTGTCAACCATGTCAAGATTGAAGAAGCTCGACAGGACACCAAAATTGTGATGGGTATCCTTCTAGTGAATTCAACCCCTGCTTCTGTCCTCTTTGATTCTGGAGCATCGCACTCCTTCATGTCCAAAAGTTTTGCACGAAGCCATGATATACCTTTCGAGGAGATGTCCACCCCATTAGTAATCCAGTCAACCGGAGCTAAATGGCAAACTACCATGGTAGGCCACGGTAACCACATTGTGATTGGGGGATTGATGTTCCCCATTTCTCTCATTGCTCTCAAGACCTCCAACATAGACATCATTCTGGGAATGGACTGGCTGAAGCCTCATAAAGCTTTGATTGACTGTGCCACTGAAAAACAGTCCGACTCACACACCCTTCCGGTCAGACAGTCAGTTACTCAGCTCGGACAGTTCAAAATGCCGAAAGCCAGATATATGCTCTGAATGCATTGAATGCCTCACCTCTTGAGGGAATTGAGAACGTTCCAGTCGTTCGCGATTTTCCAGACATCTTTCCAGAAGAACTTCCAGGGATACCCCCTGTTAGAGTAGTCGAATTCGTCATCGACGTGAAACCAGGCACCACTCCTATTGCCAAGCGCCCATACAAGATGCCGCCGCATGAACTCCTTGAACTTAAGGAGGAAATCGACAAGTCACTTAAAAAGGGTTTCATCCGCCCCAGTTCTTCTGCTTGGGGAGCACCTTCGCTCTTTGTTAATAAGAAGGATGGAACAAATCGGTTGGTTCAAGATTACCGACCTATCAACCAAGCAACAATTCAGAACAAGTATCCGCTTCCCAGAATCAACGATCTGTATGATCAACTTGCTGGTTCCTCAGTATTCTCTAAAATTGATTTGAGATTGGAATACCACCAGATCCAAGTTCGTAAAGAGGATATTCCGAAGACAGCCTTTGTTACTCGCTATGGTTCTTACGAGTACACCGTCATGTCCTTCGGCTTAACCAACGCTCCAGCAACTTTCTCTCGGTTAATGAACTACATCTTCATGGATTACCTCGACAAATTCGTTGTGGTTTATTTGGATGATATCCTTATATATTCGAAGAATGAAGAAGAGCACGCCGACCATCTTCGGCTTGTATTGGAGAAGCTGCGTGAACATCAACTGTATGCCAAGTATTCTAAGTGCGAGTTCTGGTTATCTGAAGTGACATATCTCGGCCACGTGATTTCCAAAGATGGCATTGCTGTTAACCCAGAACGAGTTCAGGCTATTCTTGACTGGACTCCTCCGCAGACTGTTAAGCAAGTCAGAAGTTTTCTCGGTCTTGCTAGCTATTGTCGTCGTTTCGTCGAGAACTTCTCCAAAATTGCAAAGCCACTGACTGATTTGTTACACAAAGGCAAGAAGTTTGAGTGGACGGAAAAGTGCCAAGAAAGTTTTCAGACACTTAAGGACAAGTTGACCTCTGCCCCAGTGCTAGCACCCCCAGATTCCCGAAAGGATTTCGTGATTTACTGTGATGCGTCTCGTCAAGGATTAGGCTGTGTCCTAATGCAAGAGCGCAAGGTGATTGCTTATGGCTCTCGTCAGTTGCGTCCTCACGAAGATAAGTATCCAACTCATGACCTCGAGTTAGCAACAGTTATCTATGCTCTAAAGCTGTGGCGACATTACCTTCTCGGTAATCGTTGCGAGATATACACGGACCACCAGAGTCTGAAGTATCTGTATACCCAACCAGATTTGAACCTCCGTCAACAAAGATGGCTCAAAACAATAGCTGACTATGACATGGATATTTCTTATACCCCTGGCAAGGCTAATGTAATGACCGATGCTTTGAGCCACAAGTCTTATTGCAACAACCTCATGGTTCAGCAAGCACAACCCCTTCTCTATGAAGAACTTCGCAAGTTGAACCTTCACATTGTTCCACAGGGTTATCTCAATACCCTGGTTGTTGAACCGGATCTCGAGCGCAACATCAAGACGAGGCAGAAATATGACTCTGAAGTCGAGAAGATTAAGAAATACCTCTCCAAGGGAAATTCTTCGTTCTTCCATGTTGATGATGATGGTGTCTTGTTCTTCAAAGGCCGCCTAGTGGTCCCCAGAAAGCATAATCTGGACTCTCGTTCGGATGTCATGAAAGAAGCACATGATACCCCTTTGTCAATTCACCCTGATAGCACCAAGATGTACCAAGACATTCGCCAACGGTACTGGTGGCCCGATATGAAGCATGACATTGCTCGTTATGTGGCTGAGTGTAACGTTTGCCGTCGCATCAAGGCAGAACATCAAAGGCCTGCTGGAACTCTGCAACCACTTACTATTCCTGAATGGAAATGGGACAAAGTCGAAATGGATTTCATTACTGGTTTTCCCAGATCGCAGAAGGGTCATGATGCTATCTTTGTCATTATTGACCGATTCTCAAAGGTTGCTCACTTCCTGCCAGTCAAGGAGACAATCACTGCTAGTCAGTTAGCAGACTTGTATGTTTCCAGAATCGTGTCACTCCATGGTATTCCGTTGGAGATCAGCTCAGACCGTGGCAGCCTCTTTACCTCAAGATTTTGGAATAGTTTCCAAGAAGCTATGGGAACTCATCTGTCCTTCAGCACCGCTTTTCACCCCCAGTCCCAGGGACAAGTTGAACGAGTCAATCAAGTGCTTGAAGATATGCTTCGAGCTTGTGTCATCTCATTCGGTAAGAAATGGGAGGAATCTCTCCCGTATGCTGAATTCTCTTACAACAATAGCTATCAAGCTAGTTTGAAGATGGCACCCTTTGAAGTTCTATATGGATGTAAGTGCCGAACTCCTCTGAATTGGTCAGAAACTGGGGAACGGTCACTCTTCGGTCCGGACATTATCCAACAAGCTGAAGAACAAGTTCGCATTGTCCGTGAACATTTGAAAGCTGCTCAGTCTCGTCAGAAGAGCAATTATGACCGAAAACACCAGGTAATGGTCTATCAACCTGGTGAACAGGCTTACCTTCGTGTCACTCCGATGAAAGGCACTCATCGATTTGGAATCAAGGGCAAGTTAGCTCCTCGCTACATTGGCCCATTCCGTATTCTCGCCAGACGTGGAGGAGTGGCCTATCAATTGGAATTGCCACCGAATCTCTCTCAGGTTCACGATGTTTTCCATGTGTCGCAACTCCGTCGCTGCTTCAAGGATCCTATCCGAGCAGTGGATCAGGAAATGCTTGAATTGCAAGAGGATCTTTCTTATCAAGAGTATTCGATCCGTATTCTTGATCAAGTAGAACGTCGAACCCGTCAGAAGGCAATCAAGTTCCTTAAAGTTCAGTGGTCGAATCATTCTGAAGATGAAGCCACTTGGGAACGCGAAGATCGTCTTCATGAAGAATACCCCGCTCTCTTTCAGCCCGCCTCTTAATTCTCGGGACGAGAATTTCTTTTAGAGGAGGAGAATTGTAACACCCCATGTAATTAAGCTACAGTGATCCTCAACTAATTATGCCAAGTCATCCTTGCTTGCATTGTTTAATTATCATTGAATTCATATCTCATTTCAAATTCCAATTCAAATTGAATTTCAAATATGAAGTGGAAATAAAAGTTGTTCAAATTTGGCAACCTAAAATGTTCATAATATTGCAAGTATTCCCAAAGCAATTATAAAAATAAAATCAACATTAATTGATTTATTTAAATGACTCTAACATCATGAAACAGTACCAAAACAACACTATTTGAACCTCTTCCATTTAATAAAAATTCAAATGAAATCAAATTACCTCCAAACCTTTTCTGGTAGTGATAAATATTGCATATTATTTATTGAGCCAGGTCACATATTTTACAAAACTCAAATTGGGGCTAAACTATTTGCAAAGCAGAAAGAAATAAATAAAAAAAGGGAAAATAAAAAAAGGGAAAAGGCCCCGGAGCACTGGGCCTTGTGCACACTGCGGCCCAGCCCAGCGCCCCGGGTCGTCTCCCTCCCACTGCTCCTCCGACCGGGGCGCGCCCCCGTTCGTCCCGGCCGCACTCGGCTCGCCGCCCCGCGTAGCCACGCCTACGGGGAGGGATAAGGACGCCGCCTCCCCGCCTCCTCGGTCCCCTCTCCCACTCGCCCCACTCGCTCGCCCTCTCGCTCTCTCCCTCGCCTCCTCCGCCAGATCCCGAGCACCGCCCCGCCATGGCCGCTGTCGTGCACGCGCTCACCGAGGTCCCCGCAACCGCCCGTCGAGCCCGCTAGCTCCCTCTCCCTCGCCTACGTCGTCTGCGTGGAGCAGACCGAGTCGGACGGCCCCCGCAGCACCGCCCCAACCCCGTCTTCCTCCTCGGGACCGCCGAATGCCGTCATCGCCTCCGGCCACCTCGAGCCGTCCCCGGGCCTTCTCTGCAACGCCAGTGAGCCCCCGCTCCTCCTCCCCCCTCTGCGTTAGCTCGCCGTGCCCCGTAGCGCCGTCCCCGTCGAGGCCTGAACGTCGCCGCCGCCTGCCGTCGTCGCAGCGGCCATCTCCGGCCATCCCAGCCGCTCCCGCCGCCACCGTTGGACACACCCCATCGCCCGCACTCGAACGCAACCAGCCGCGCCCCAAATGGGGGCCGATAGCCTGTTCTCCGATGAGGGCCCGAGCCCTCCGCCGCGCGGAGAGGTCGCCGGAGCCCTCTCCGGCGCCGGGCCGACGTGGCCTGGCCGGGGCCACCACCCTGAGTCACTGGCCAGTGGGCCACAGGGGCCCAGTTGACTGGTTTGACGAGTCTGCTGTGCTGACTGGGCGGCTCCAGCCACTGACAAGTGGGCCCCCCCCCCTAATTAACTAAAATGAATTAAAAATAATTAATTAATTTAATTAGTCACTGACATGTGGGCCCTAGGTGCTAATTAACTATTCTAGTTTAAAATTAAACTCTGTTAACCTTACTGTCTATGACAGGTGGGACCCACTGGTCAGTTTGACCAGTCAAAGTCCACCGTTGACCGCTGACGTCACACTGACGTCATGCTGATGTCACCAATTACTGTTTCGGATAATTCTAATTTAATAATTAAATTAATTCCAGAAAATGTTTAAAACTTTGAAAAATCATAGAAAATAAACCGTAACTCGGATGAAAATAATTTATATATGAAAAATGATCAAAAATATATGAAGAATCCGAATATCCTATCCACATACCTACCACACCCCTCTAACCTACTGAACATGGAACCGTCCCCTCCGGTTCAGTGTACCGATAATCGCCCGGAGCTGGGAGAACACTCCCGGATATTTTCCCGCTCCGACTAACTTGCGTAGTACTACATTAGAACACCCCTAGCACTGCATGTAGACATGTCATGCATCCCTGTCGCATTGTTTGCCATGTATTTATTGTTTCTTCCCCCTCCTTCTCTCCCGATAGACCCCGAGACCGACGTTGCCCCCGAGGACTGCTACGTCACCGACGATCCTTCTTTCCCCTTCAGCAGAGCTTCCAGGCAATCAAAACCCCCTTGATCATCCAGATATCGCCTACTCTTTCTCTCTACTGCTTGCATTAGAATTGCTTCTATTGTTGCTTCGATAGCTCCTATTCTGATGCATAGCCTGATTTCGTAGCCTGCTATTGATACATTACCTGATATCCTATAATGCCTAGTTAGTTATGAAACGTTCATCCGCTGGCCCTTCACCCTTGTCCGTTGCCATGCTTGTTAACGGGTCGTGATCACTCTGGGTGAGGATCGCGGAAATGCTTACATTACTACATTCATTTACTATTACGGGGCTGAAGGGCTGGTGGTACCATCCAGTCAGAGATGGACCTGAGTCTTGACAGCTCTCGATGTTAAAGACGGGCCGGCTCCAAGAGTGCCCGCGAGATAATAAAACAAGACGGGTTGAACCCAAGGGTACCCGCGAGTGATAACGTGGCGGAACGACAGGGCAGGCAGAGACCACCTAGGAGAGAGGTGGGCCTGGTCCCTGTTCGGGTCCGCGTGTTATCAAGTCGGAGCGACAAGAACCCTGTTCGTCTCTGCGAGTTACTAAACACGCCTAATGGATTTGGGTATTTGATCTGAGTTGGCCACTGGCCTATACGCACTACCACCATGTGGGATAATGGTTTAATGGGGCCGTCTACGTCGTATGTATCAGCCGAAAGCTCGGTCAGACGTCCAGTTCAGCAGTGCGGCACGGCAGGATCGACGCCATCCAGGACAGAGGTGGTGCCTGGATCTAACCATGTGCGCAACGACCCGGAGGGCAATGGGCGATGGGCCCAAGACCCCTGAGCGCTTAGGATGTAGACCGGCGGGGACCTCTCAGCTGAGCCTAGGTAGGACTACGTCGTGTCGATCAGCCGAGGCTGGGCATGACCCAGACAAGTGTGTCCGGCCAGAGTTAATCGAGCGTGTTGGGTAACAAGACGCTCGGAGTTGTATCCTGATCTGCTACAACTACAAATGGATACTGTTACAATGATAAACTGTTACTACTGCTCTCGGGATTACTTTCTCACAGGGTAGTCGAGGAAGGATCTCAGGGCATTACTTAAATATAAATGCTATTATGTGTTGCTATACTCTAATACTCTACTCTCTTCTGATGCTGCAAGATTACTTCAAGATGCTAGTCTTCGATAGGCTAGGCTTTTCCCCTCTGTTCCGGCATTTCTGCAGTTTAGTCCAAAGATACAGCCCCATTCCTTTGATACCGATGCATACTTAGTATAGTTCGGATGTCAGTCTTGCGAGTACTTTGGATGAGTACTCACGGTTGCTTTGCTATGTTTTTCCCCCTACCCGGTTGCTGCGATCAGACGACTGAGCCCAGGAGCAGGAGATCCCCGGAGGAGCCTACTACGACGTGGAGATCCCCGATGACCAGGAGTAGTTCGGAGGCCCTAGGCAGGAGGCCTTCGCCTTTTCGATCAGTGTCGCTGTTTGTGCTAGCCTTCTTAAGGCAAACTTGTTTAACTTTGTGTCTGTACTCAGATACTTTTGCTTCCGCTGATGCTTGTATGACTGGAGCTTATGTATTCGAGCCCTCGAGGCCCCTGGCTTGTAATCTTGTATTTTTTTTTGTGTCTAGAGTTGTGTTGTGATATCTTCCCGTGAGTCCTTAGGCTTGATCGTGTGCATTTGCGTGTATGATTAGGGCACGATTAAGTCGGGGGCGTCACATGTGGCTAAGTAGAGCCCAGTAGCACAGTAGCTAGTTTCCCCTTTTTCTTTTTCTTTTTCTTTTTCTGTCATTTATTTCCGCTCTGTTTCGCATTATGTTTTCGCACCAAATGACTTTTGTAAAATGTGAAACTTGTCTCAATAAATACTCTGCAATATTCTGTACTGCCACAATAAGTTTGGGATTTAAATGAATTAATTTGAATTTTAATTAAATAGCAATGGTTAAAGGGTGCTGTTTTGGCTCTGTTTTCATGATGTTAGAGTCAATTTGGGAATTATAAAAATGTTGATTTTATTTTTATAATTGCTTTGGGATTATTTGCAATATTATGAACATTTTTATTCATTTAATTGAAGAAGTAATAATTTGACTTGCATTTGAATTTGGAATTTGAATTTGTATTATTTCCTAAATGCAATTTAATTAGGATGATCATGATGACATGGCAATTTAATTAACTTAATGACAGGGTTGAGATCTGGGGGTGTTACAGTACGTCTGGGCCCTGGATCGCTCCGTGACGACGTCGGAGACTGATAACCCACAAGTATAGGGGATCAATTGTAGCCTTTCTCGATAAGTAAGAGTGTCGAACCCAACGGGGAGCTAAAGGTAGAATTAATATTCCCTTCAAGTTCTATCGACCACCGATACAACTCTACGCACACTTAACGTTCGCTCTACCTAGAACAAGTATGAAACTAGAAGTACTTTGTAGGTGTAATGCTAGAACTACTTTGCAAGAATAAAACTAGGAGTACTTTGCGAGATAATAGAAGTTAGTTTGTTTTAGTAGAGAGCTTTTTGTAACACAAAGAGAAAGATTGTCCATAGGCAATTGAATATGACATGTGTGATACTTATTATATGCAATGAGGGAGAGGCATGCGCTAACACACTTTCCGTACTTGGATCATATGCACTTATGATTGGAACTCTAGCAAGCATTCGCAACTACTAAAGATCACTAAGTAAAACCGAACCATAGCATTAAGTAACAAGTCCCCTTTACTCCCATACGCAACAACCCCCTTACTCGGGTGTAAGCTTCTGTCACTCTAGACGCCCACTATAAGCGAATTATGAATGTATTGCAAACCCCACAGCGGTAATCCCACATGCTTGCACGACATGGAGGGCACCATAGGACAACACCGTATCAACATAAAACTCATATCAATCACACCATACCACAATTAACCCGTAGGACAAAAGAAATCTACTCAAACATCATAGGATTGCCACACATCATTGGATAATAATATGTAGCATTAAGCACCATGTTCAAGTAGAGAATTACAGCGGGAATAGAGAGGTTACACCACTGCATGGACGGGGAGAGAGTTGGTGATGACGGCGCCGAAGATGTTGGTGTAGATCGCCGTCATGATGGTTCCCCCGGTGGCGCTCCGGCGCCATCGGAAGAGAGAGGGAGAGAGCCCCCCTCCTTCTTCTTCTTGCTTGGCCTCCCCCCTAGATGGGAGGAGAGTTTCCCCTCTCGTCCATGGCCGCCATGGCACCCGGAGGGCAGGAGCCCCTCCGAGATTGGATCTCTCTCTCTATTTCTCTTCTGTTTCGCGCTCTATTTTTCTGGCCGAAAACCGTTTCTTATATTCCCGAAGATCCTTAACTCCGATTGGGCTGATATTTTGAGGGGATTTTTCAATGGAAATTATCTTTCTTGCGGCGAAAGAAGGGCCCCAACCGACGTTCGAGGGAGTCACAAGGCAACACGGTGCGACCCCCCCCCCCCGCCCCAGGGCCGCGCCGGGTTGCCTTGTGGCCACCTCAGGCACCGTCTTGCGTTGATTCTTCTTCCTAAAAATCACATATATTCCAAAATAATTCTTCGTAAAATTTTATCGCGTTTGGACTTCGTTTCATATGGATTTTCTGTGAAACAAAAAACAAGCAGAAAACAGGAACTGGCACTGGGCACTGGATCAATATGTTAGTCCCAAAATAATTTAAAATGTTTCCAAAAGTATATGAAAGTTGTAGAATATTGGCATGAAACAATAAAAAATTATAGATACGACGGAGACGTATCAGCATCCCCAAGCTTAATTCCTGCTCGTTCTCGAGTAGGTAAATGATAAAAAAATTTGATGTGCAATGCTACCTAGCATAATCTTGATCATATAATCTAATCATGGCATGAGTATTAAGATACGAGTGATTCAAGGCAATAGTCTATCAATTTGATATTGAAAGAATAATACAAAACATGCATGTATTTCACCATTGCTTTCTTAATAATGGAGCTAAAGGAAACAACCTCTATACACTTAGTTGTGGTAAGCATGACATGCTCGTTCTTCCCTGCATACACATATCAAAACAAGAGTACCCCGGTGGCAAAGCAAGCAATTGGATCATACTTTTTAATGCGCTTCAGCATTTTCAACTTCACTCAATACATGAGCGTGAGCCATGGACATAGCACTATGGGTGGAATAGAATGTAGTGGTAGAGATCAATAGAAGAAGTCAAAAAGGAAGAAAGTCTCGCATCAACTCGGCGGATCAATGGACTATGGAGATGTCCATCAATCGATATCAATGCGAGGAGTAGGGATTGCCATGCAACGGATGCACTAAGAGCTATAAGTATATGAAAGCTCAACGGAAACTAAGTGGGTGTGCATCCAACTTGCTTGCTCATGAAGACCTCGGGCATTTGAGGAAGCCCATCATCGGAATATACAAGCCAAGTTCTATAATGAAAAATTCCCACTAGTATATGAAAGTGACAACTCTGGAGACTCTCTATATGAAGAACATGGTGCTACTCTGAAGCACAAGTGTGGTAAAAGGATAGTAACATTGCCCCTTCTCTCTTTTTCTCTCACATTTTTTTTGTTTTCTCTTTTTTTTTGATGGGCTCTTTTGGCCTCTTTTTTTTAGAACAGTCTCATGGATCTCATTCCCACTTTTTCGAGGACTCATTAGTCTCCACCATTCTTTCCTCACTGGGACAATGCTCTAATATTGATGATCATCACACTTATATTTACTTACAACTCGATAACTAGAACAATATGAGTCTATATGAATGCCTCTGGCGGTGTACCAGGATGTGCAATGATCTAGCGTAACATGTATAAAAAATGATGAACGATGGCTGAGCCACAAATACTATGTCATCTATATGATCATGCAAAGCAATATGACAATGAATGCTCAAGTCATGTATATGATGATGATGGAAGTTGCATGGCAATATATCTCGGAATGGCTATGGAAATGCCATGATAGGTAGGTATGGTGGTTGTTTTGAGGAAGATATAAGGAGGCTTATGTGTGATAGAGCGTATCATATCACGGGGTTTGGATGCACCGGCGAAGTTTGCACTGACTCTCGAGGTGAGAAAGGGCAATGCATGGTACCGAAGAGGCTAGCAAATTGGGGAAGGGTGAGAGTGCGTATAATCCATGGACTCACATTAGTCATAAAGAACTCACATACTTATTGCAAAGCCTATTAGCCCTCGAAGCAAAGTACTACTCGCATGCCCCTAGGGGGGGAGGTTGGGAGGAGTTAACCATCGCGCGCCCCCGATCTGAACAACACAAAGACTCAATCAATGATAAATCATGCTCCGACCTCACTGCTAATGTCAGCAGCCACCACTTTACATGCGTGAGGATTTACTTGAGTAAAGACTTACTTCCCTTAACACCATTATTTATACTCAACTTTAATTCTTTTACCAGCATGCCCCAATATTACCACCTCAATATCGCAAAACTATTGCAAGGAATCAAACATATCATATTCAGTGATCTACAAGTTTTATGTAGGATTTTATGACTAACCAAGTGAATGCCTATATACATGAGCATTGACATGAATCCGTCATAATTATTTGCTTTTCTATCAATTGCCCAACAGTAATTTGTTTACCCACCGTATGCTATGTGTTCGAGAGAGAAGCCTCTAGTGAAAACTATGGCCCCCCGGGTCTATCTTTATCATATATTACAACCCAAAAATACTTTACTGCAATTTATTTACTTTTATTTTATTTTGCAATTTATATTTCTATCTACCACTATCAGAATTAATCCTTGCAAATAACCGCTAAGAGGATTGACAACCCTCTTATTTGCATTGGGTGCAAGTGTTTGCTTTTGTATGTGTAGGTGCTGCTAAAGGATTTTGATTGGTTCTCCTACTGGATTGATAACCTTGGTTCTTAACTGAGGGAAATACTTATCTCTACTATACTGCATCATCCTCTCCTCTTCGGGGAAATACCAACGCAGTCTACAAGTAGCAAGTCTCCTTGAATATTTACTTGGGGTGCCTTGGGCATCCCCAAGCTTGAACTCTCGCCTCTCCTTATTCTCCTCATATCGATACCTCGTCGATCTTCGAACACTTCATCCACACAAAACTTAACCAAACTTTTTATTATAGGGGTTAGTACATATAACATCAAATCCCATCATGTCCTGCTGTAACATTATTGTATAATTATAATCAAACATTACCCACTGTATGCTATCACAATTCTATGGCTCCCAAGTCAATGGGGCTCAACAAGATTTCAAACATACGCAAATAAAGAAACTATAACAGCAATCTGTGAAAACAGGACAGTCTGTAAAGATGCAAATGAAACATATACTTCTCTAACTCCAAAAATTCTGAAAAATTAGGAAGTAATAAACAATTTGCATAGAAGTACTGTGTAAAAATTTCAGAATTTTTGCACGCTCCAGTAAAATATGTAAATTCAAATACTACAATAAAAATTTCTGTTTTTTGCACTGCACACACCAAACAAGCAATTTAAACATCCTAAAGGTAAATCTTGGCACATTATTTTTATAATACAATGGATTTGTACAAGGGGATAATTATTTTTGTTGAAAAGTTTCTGTAATCAAGATTCACAAAGTTTCCATGGGCATGAACTGTAACACCCCAAAAATTGGGTTATCAATTTTTGTGCTGTTATTCCTTTCCAAGCTTTCTTTTTCAAAATCCTTCTCTATAGTTTGCTGGATGATCAGGTGAGTCCATGCAATTTTCAACTTTTCAAAACCTTGCCCATGTCTTTGATGCTGGTCAAGACCCCATCTGCCTCATCCTGATCCTCACCAGAACCCCATTAGAACCCTAATTCCAATATTGGGAATTTTAACCCTACCTTTGTGATTACAAAGGAGCCGTCATTTCCTTTGCTATGTTGATCCTCCAATAATTCCCAGAGATCTTCCTACACTTATAAACCTTGGTTGTGCAAAAATATTGCCAAGTCATATGCAATATTTTTCATCTGGGATTAATTCCTTTTCCTGCCTTTCTGAGGAATTAAATCCAGAAGGATAACTAGACATCTCTGAATTTCATGAAAATTTGTGGAGATGATCTTTGTGACTATCCCAAGCTCTGGTAAAAATATTGGCCAAATTTAAATAAGGAAAATTCCCTTTTTCCTTGACAAGGCCAATATTGCCTCTCTGCCACTTTCCAAAGGAACTACCATTTTGGTAGCCAGGAAAATTCCCAAATAATTTGTGGAGTTTCTACTGGATATATCTCCACCATTTCCATCCAAACCTCATGTTCCATAGTTCAAAATTTGAGCACATGATCCAATGCAAGTTTCTGCCTTGTCTGAAACTTTGTGAAGGAAGTGCTTGATTCCTTGATCCAATTGAGCTGAAATTTTGCAGGGTAGTGCATATGGGTATATTACTACTACAAACCAAAAAATCAGCTCAATTCATCTATCCAATCTTTTCCTATAATTTTCTCAAGTTTCTGTTCAGATTTCATCTTTGTGAAGGAAGTGCAATTTATATTTTCTTGATTGCCCTCAAACTTTTTGAGCACTCTTTCATATCCAAATAATTGCTACATGCCAAAATTCAGCTCTATTTGCCTAGCCAATTTTCCTCAGCAATTTTCCAAAGTTTCTGTCTAGAGGGAAGCATTGTGAAGGAAGTACCATTTTTATTTATCCAAATGGTATAAAAATTTTACAGTGCCTCCATATGCTCAAATCATTGGTCTCCACCATATTTGGGCCATTTCTATCTAGCCATTTTTCCCCAGCACCCTCTTTTCCATTTCTGGCCAGCTGGACACTTTGTAAAGGAAGTACCAGCTAGCCCTCTCTTTTTGACCTGAGATTTTGGCACAATGATCACCTTAGTAGATCATTACCCTCCTGCAAATTCCATGTCTAATGGACTGGTGCATTGCTCTATCATTCAATCAAACACTTTGCTGTTGTTTAGGCTTTGTGCATCCTGTGGTCACATCGTGGGCCATGGGTATCATTTCTTTGCTCCGAACAGCTACTGGGGGAGTGCCTTACGCACCAGACACGCCTGGGCCGTCCAGTGCGCGTGGGAGCACTGTGGTCACGCGGTGACCACGCATAGAGCGCGTGCGTGGCCTGCACACTGCGTGCCCTGTGCGTCTGGACCCATTGGGAGGTCCACACGGTCGCCCAGCTCGCCACGGCGTGCCACGCCCTCGCCCGCGTCCGTCGCCGGAGTGCCGCCACGTTGCCGCACCGCGTGCCCCCTCCTCCCCCTTCCCCGAGCCTTCCCCGTGGCCATTTAACGCGTGCCCCGAGTTCCCCTCGCCGCCCGCAACCCTCCCCGAGCCTCGGAGCTCCTCCGTCCCCACCAATGGTCGAAGGCCGCCGTCGATTTCCCCTCGGCCATTCCGTGCTCGAAGCCCTCCCCTCCTTTTTCCTTCAGCGTCCCCGACCCCTCTGGACTCCCGCAGGCTCGCCGCCGCCCTCCATTTCCTCCGGGGAGCCCTGCCAGCGTCACCCGTCCTCGGCCATCTCCGGCCGTGATGCCCGAGCCACGGCATTGGCGTTGCAGGCCACCCCAGCTGACCCCGCGGCCACCCACGGGCGCGGCGTGAAGCGGGGCATCCGCCCAGGTACCCGGCCCGGTCCCTCGCCTGGCGGAGCGGCCGAAACCGCGGTAGCCGGCGTCTCCCCTGCCTCTCTGTCGCGTAGAAGAAGAAGGCCAGGGAGGAGGAGAGAGAAGTCAAGGTGGGCCCCACGCATCAGCCACTCAGCGCTGACCTGGCGGGCCCGTTGACCGGTTTAAGTGGAGACGCATTCTGCGGAATGCGCTTTCCCCTTGCGGAGGCATACTCTGCTACGGCCGCGCGCGGAAATGCACTTTCAGCCCAGCCCGCTGGCCGAAACGGTTACTTTGCGGGCGTTCGCCCATTACGGCCAGAAACGGACAGGTTTTGTCTGTTTTTATGCCTAACAAACGAACGGTCATATTTTCGCGACCGTAACTCCGATTGAGGTAATTCCAAAGCCCACGTTTTCAGTTCGTTGAGCCCGTTCCGATGATGCCATTTTCATAATGTTGTCACATGTTGAAAATGCCATCTTTGCCCTTCCTCGAATCTAGGTCTCTCCCGAGAGCATCGGTCCCGACGCCTCATATCCAGTGGATCGTCGCACTTCCACCCGGTGTACTCGTCCACCCCAAGGCAAGCCAACCTCTTATCATGAGCACCGGACTTGCATGATGATTTTGCTTGAACCCTGTGCGTGTGTAGCTGCAGTATATTCATATGATGTTTCTGTCTGCAATTGTGGTATATGTATTGCTTGCCATGTCATGCTATAACCAGACTTCATACTATATTTTGTCATGTTAGCAATAATGTTTTTAATGATAATATCATGTTAATACTGTGCCTGTATCTCATACCATGATTGCCAATGCTATTGTGATCCTGTCATACTATACCGGTATCATGATACTGCCATGTTTCATATGTCATATCTGCTATTCACTTAAGAAGTTTGGAAAATATGTTTATTAATGCATTCATGATATTCATGCTTATAATCTTGATGATATGGTAAAATGATGGAGATGACAAGAACATGTGTTAATAACATCAACCACCTCCATCGGCTGGATCGTGTCATAGTGCCACCAAATCAAGCTCACCAGTGCATCCACACTTGCCTGGATGGGGAAGCCCTAATTCGGTCTATTGTCATGCCTCTCGCCGGTACCTCCAACCAGGGAAGGTTATGTGCTTGTGCTACCCTGGCCCGGTGGGCGGCCATAACCTTGTGTACCCGGTTTTGGTATTGAGCTCAGGTCCCCGTTTGGGACAGTTTTGTTTGGCCACGACGATGGCAGCCATGAGGTGGCAGGATGTCACGAGTTGACATCAGGGTCACCCATGACATAGCCCAAAGGGGAGTTTGTCGGAGTGGCCAGGAGAGTGTCATGCAATAGATTGGTTTTGTCAGAACCTCGTTGGTCCACCCGAATGGGAGCACGAGGCCATGAGTTCTGTGGTGTGGGTACATTGTACTAACCTCTGCAGAGTGTATAATATATCGATAGCCGTGTCCTCGGTTATGGACACAGTTCGTACTAGGTCACACTATCTGGTCTCTGTCGACATGGAGGATAAACCTGATATAATAAGCTTGTTAAAGAACGTGCTATAAAGTAAATGTGGTGACTTGGACTATGAGATAGTCGTGAAGAATCACCTTGTTGTTCAGACATGATCACGAGATGAGATCTTGGTGAGTCATGAGTTAGCCCAGAGGGACAGTGGCAGTAAAACGGATTGATGTTCAGTAGATAACTCTTCACGGAAGGTCAGTGTAGTTTACTTTTCAGTCTAGTTTCATGCATATCTTATAGATACAACTATGCCATTCTATGATATTCCATTGCCAGGATATGCCATGATATGCCATGATATGCTACGATATGCTTTGGTATGTTAAAGATGTACTTGATCCATGTTACTTGCTAGTATCATGCCATGCTTATCCTTTGCCATGAGATAAATTTATGAGCATAGGGCTTGCTTTGTCATCTGCTTGTTTGGATGCTATGTATTTGGTTGTCTTGCGAGTACATTCAAAGTACTCACCTGGCCTTGCACGTGGCCAGATTGCAGGAGAAGACTAGTCGTGCTAGTTCGTAACCATGCCAGTCCTGTGAGTTGTGGAGCCCAGCCAGAGACGACGTGCACCTAAACCAAGACTTCCGCCGCCATTTAGATAACCTTAGAGCTTTGCAAGCCATTGTATTCCTCAGCGATGTAATACTCTATTTCATGTAAATGAAATATATTTTGTGCTTGGAATGCTGTACCATGTACCTATCATGCGTCAGGTGTTATCCTGGGCTGACGTGCGAAGCCCACTGCTCCAGACGGATCGGGGTGCCACATGAACAAAGTTCAAGGCTAGCTCCCACTTCCACCTTGCTCATCTGTCTCACTTTCACTTTTCTTTTTGAAAAAGTTTTAGGTTCCCCTCTATATTTTTTTGTTTTAAAACTTTTTAAAAGCACACAATAGAATAAAATGACTCTCTAAAACTTCCGGGTTGTCTCCCAGGCAGCGCTTTCTTTTAAGCCATTAAGCTGGGCATAAAGTGCTCATGTAATCGATCCACACGGATCCCAAGGTATATCAAAGCCAATTTTAATTAACAATGATTTGCAATTTAGTAATGAGCACAAAGCAACATATATCATAGAACAACGGAGTCTAACTCTCTTCCTATGCATCGGCATGTCATAAAAGAACAATTCATGCACACCAAGTAAAGGCCAATGCATAGTATAAACAGTTTCTTGCAATTTTATCGTATTGGAAACATAGAGAGGTGGAGATATAGCTCCTCTCTCATAATAATTGCAATTAGGAGCAGCAAGCACATGCATATTATATCCATCAAAATCATCATGTGTAATAGTAAAACACAACCCATCAATATAATCCTTAATAAGCGCAAACTTCTCCGATATAGTGTAGTTGGGAGAATTCAAAAAGATAATAGGACTATCATGTGTGGGTGCAATAGCAAGAATTCCATTCTTAACATAAGGAACTATAGCAAGTTCATCTCCGTAAGCATCATTCATATTGGCATCATGGCCACAAGCATAGCAAGCATCAATTTCATCAAAAAGGGATATTTCAAATGAATCCAAGGGATCATAGCAATTATCATAGCATTCATCCTTCGGTAAGCACGAAGGGAAATTAAACAATGTATGAGTTGAAGAGTTACTCTCATTAGAAGGTGGGCACGGGTAGCTAATCTGCTCTTCCTCCTTTTGTTCTTCGCTCTCCTTCTCATCTTTTTCATCTAATGAGCTCACAGTTTTAGCAATTTCTTCTTCCATAGACTCCTACAAAATGTTAGTCTCCTCTTGGACAGTGGGGACTTCGTCAATATATTCTTTAACATAAGCATTAGAAGCATAGTTTTCATAGCAATATTTAAGTATGGCAAAATTTTCAGATTTATAAAGAGTAGCATCACACTTTTCAATCAAAGAAGCAATTTCATAGGCACCCTTAAAAGAACCAAATTCTTCAATTTGTTCAATATCATAGTGATAACCCACAAGTATAGGGGATCGCAACAGTTTTCGCGGCTAGTATTTCACCCAGATTTATTGATTCGACACAAGGGGAGCCAAAGAATATTTGCAAGTATTAGAAGTTGAGTTGTCAATTCAACCACACCTAGAGATAAAATATCTGCAGCAAAGTATTTAGTAGCACGGTAATATGATAGTTTTGGCAGCAGTAGCAATAGTAACAATAGTAACGGCAACAGTAACAGTAACAGTTTTGTAGCAAGTGTAAAGCAGTAGCAACAAAGTAACTTAGCAAAAACCAATATGAGAAAGTCGTAGGCATTGGATCGGTGATGATAATTAAGTTGGATGGTATTCATCATATAACAGTCACAACCTAGGGCGATACACAATAGCTCCAATTCATCAATGTAATGTAAGTATGTATTCCGTATATAGTCATACGTGCTTATAAGAAGAACTTGCATGACATCTTTTGTCCTACCCTCCCGTGGCAGTGGGGTCCTTAAGGAAACTAAGGGATATTAAGGCCTCCTTTTAATAGAGAACCGGAACAAAGCATTAGCACTTAGTGAATACATGAACTCCTCAAACTACGGCAATCACCGGAAAGAATCCCAATTATTGTCACCTTGGGGTATGCGGATCATAACACGTAATAGGTGCATATAACTTGCAAGATAGGATCAATAACACAGATATATTCAAACATAAAGGGTTTAGATCTGAAATCATGGCACTCGGGCCCTAGTGACAAGCATTAAGCATAGCAAAGTCATAGCAACATCAATCTCAGAACATAGTGGATACTAGGGATCAAAGCCCTAACAAATTGACTCGATTACATGATAAATCTCATCCAACCCATCCCCGTCCAGCAAGCCTACGAAGGAATTACTCACGCCCGGTGGTGAGAATCATGAAATTGGTGATGGAGGATGGTTGATGATGACGACGGCGTCGAATACCCCTCTCCGGAGCCCCGAACGGACTCCAGATCAGCCCCCCCGATGAAGAACGGGAGGTGGTGGCGGCTCCGTATCGTAAAACATGATGAAACTTCTTATCTTATTTTTTTCTCGGGGAAAGAGAATTTATAGCGTTGGAATTAGGTCAGACGGCCGCCTGTGGGCCCCACAAGGCATCAGGGCGCGCCCTAGGGGGGTCGCGCCCTGTTGCCTTGTGGGCAACAGGTGGCCCCACTTCTGTTGATTCTTGCGCCAATAATTTTTATATATTCCATAAAAATTCTCCAAATAGTTTTGTCCAAATCCGAGAACTTTGATTTCTGCACAAAAACAACACCATGGTAGTTCTGCTGAAAACAGCGTCAGTCCGGGTTAGTTTCATTCAAATCATGCAAATTAGAGTCCAAAACAAGAGCAAAAGTGTTTGGAAAAGTAGATACGACAGAGACGTATCAACTCCCCCAAGCTTAACTCATTGCTTGTCCTCAAGCAATTCAGTTGACAAACTGAAAGTGATAAAGAAAAACTTTTACGAACTCTTTTGTTCTTCTATCTGTATATAAGCTTAAATAGTACTCAGGTTTTCAGCAAAGATCATGAACTAACCATGCTCATAATAACACTTAGGAATTATATTTACTCATATCAATGGCATAATCAACTAGTGAGCAATAATAACATATCTCAAATGCCAACAATTTGTCAAAACAATCATGATATAATATGATAACATGTTATCTCGCTAGCCCTTTCTGAGACCGCAAAACATAAATGCAGAGCACCTCCAAAGTTCAAGCAGCCACTAAACATTGTAATTCAGGGTAGAAGATATCCAGTCATGATGCATGCAACATTAACTATACTCAATGCATAAGGATGACAATAGTGCTCTTAGGATTGGCGCTTAGTGCAAGAAGGGGAGACTCAACAATAAAAGTAAAATAACATAAAGTAAATAACATAAAAGTAAATAGATAGGCCCTTCACAGAGGGAAGCAGGGATTTGCAGCAGTGCCAGAGCTCGAAGCTTAAATCAGAGATGAAAAATAATTTTGAGAGGTGTACTTTTCCTGTCAACATCACGACCGAGAGTTTTCAATATCTTCCATGCTAAACACATTATAGGCGGTTCCCAAGCAGAAAGGTAAAGTTTACTCCCCCTCCACCATACCAACACAAGCCATGGCTAGCCGAATCCTCGGGTGCCCTCCATACCAACAACTTTCCGGGGGAGTTTGTTTGCATTATGTATTTTTGATTTCGAGCATAGGACTGGGCATCCCAAATACCAGCCTCTCTTGTGCAATGACAAGTGAATAAACACTCATCTCGAGAATAACCCGCTTAGCATGGAAGATACTGACCGCCCCCTGTCGTTCCATGAGCGGTACGGGCACACATAACGGATGTTTATTTGAATGATTAGAGGTGGCACATGCAAATTTAATTGGAGCAGCAGAGTAATACCGCATATAGGTACATATGGTGGACTCTTCTGGAACAACTTTGGTTTAAGGATTGTGGATGCACAAGCAGAATTCCCACTTAGTACAAGTGAAGGCTAGCAAATAGGTTGAGAAGCGACCAACTAGACAGCGGAAACGGTCATGATCATGCATTGAGAATAATTAACATTGAATACTAGCATGAGTAGGATATAGACACCCTGAACATAAATATCATGGAGGCTATGTTGGTTTTGAATCAACTACATGTGTGAACATGTGCCAAGTCAAGCCGAAGCATTCAGAGGAGGATACCATATTAATATACTACATCATAACCATTTTAATGCATGTTGACATCCAAGATAAATAATTATCCACTCCTAGCTACTTAAGCATGGCATGAACAACTATAATCTCTAATTGTCATCACAAACTTGTTTACTCATAATATGCTGAATCATGGATACTGAGTTAAACATATTTACAAAAACAAAAACAAGAAGAGTTCATACCATCTTTTCCTTGCCACAGTCACTTCATCAAATCATCGTCATTATTGCCTTTCACTTGCACGACCGAATGATGTGAAAATAATAATAGTGCAAGTATGCCGTGGACTAAGCTGGAATCTGCAACATTTTAATCAAGGGAGAAGACAAGGTAATATTGGATCTTCGTTAGATCAACAATAAAGCATATGAGAACCACTCATCATTTTCATCGTGGTCTTCTCCCTACTATGACTCAAGAAAAGAAATTTAGAGAAACACCCTGAAATATTTTTGGAGTTTTTAGTTTTTCTGAAGAAAGCAAATTAACGAAGAAAAACCAAAAGCGAGAAAAACTATTTACATGGGAGAACTCCCAACACAAAAGAAGAAACGAGAAATATTTTTGGGTTTTCTTTTAATACTACAAACTAACAAACAAGAAAGAAAAACCGAAAAGAAGCGAGAAATATTTTTGGTTTTTTTTTGAAGTTTTTCAAACACACAAGAAGAGAGCGAAAATAAAACTAACATGGATATACAATGAAAAAGGATGAACACCGACAACTGGAATGAATGTGTGAATATGAATGTAATGTCGGTGAGAGATACGTACTCCCCCAAGCTTAGGCTTTTGGCCTAGCTTGGTCTACTGCCATGGTTGTCCAGGATAATAATCGAAGTGGTAGCTCGTGCAGGCGTTCTGAGCCGCCTCCTCAGCCAGACGGGCAGCCTCAACTTCCGCGTTGTACTCGTGCACCTCGTTCTCATGAAGAAAATATCTCTGTTTGTTCTGAAAATCAAAGAGGACAGGAGCAGGCAAAACAACAAACACCGAATGATATTTATCGAATATTAAGTTATAATCATATCTGCAAGTGTTGCGCTTAATAAACTCATGGTTCTGCATTGCCTCAAAATTCAAATATTTATCAGGTAAAAGAGGATCATTAGGCCTGGGCGAGACCCCTAGCCTTGCAGCTACTCGGGAGGCATAAATTCCCCCATATAAATCACCATTACCCGAGTTGCGGTGCAACCTACGTGCAACAATGGCCCCAAGATTATAATGTCTGCTACCTGTTAAAGCAGCGTGAATAAGGCTCAGGTCAGGGGCACAAAGTGCACTACAGTCTTGTTTACCAACAATGCATTTGCCATTAAAAAGTGCAAAGTAGCGAATAGCGGGAAAGTGAATGCTCTTTATCCTAGCTTGCGTAAATCCCCTATCCTCACCATTGCAAAGACTATTGAGAAACAGTTCATAATCAGATTGTCGCGGTTCACTAAGTGAACCCCAAAATGGAATTTTGCATGCATCACAAAACTCTTCTAGAGACATGGCATAAGATCTATCATAGAGATGAAATAAAACTCTAGAAGTGCGCGGATGATATTCAAAGTTTTGAGTGAATGAATGAGTAAGGTTGTAGTGCTGCGGTCTGCGATGAAGGCGGAGAGCTCGGCGTTGTGAATATATTGGTCAAATTCTTCCTTGATGCCTGCACCTAGCATGAACTCGATGCATGGCCATCGACATGATTTTGCTTCGGCACCCCGCACTGAACTTGCCCTTGGTTCAACATATGATTGGCGTGCTAGGCTTTCACTCGATGATGCTTCAGAGGACCTCCTCCTTGAAGAACTCCTCCTAAAAATGTTCATATTCCTACAAACAAATTTCTGAAAAATTTTGGGCCACAAAAAGATGTTAACAAAACTTCACAAGATTGTTAGCAATTACTCATACAAGTGCCTAGAGGCTATATCAAGCATTCAAACTACTTAAGACTCAAAGAATTTAACATGCAAGCTCATTTTCAGTAGCACCTATAGCAGCAATTTATGCAAAATATAATCCACTAAAGCAAAAACTAATTGGAGCAATGGGAGAGTCACATACCAAGGAGCAATCCCTCAAAACAGTTTCGGAAACGGAGCTCCGAGCAAAGAGATCAAAAATCTCAGGTTTGGGAGCAAGAACACGAGAGAGAGAGAGCTACAAAGATTTTTTTTTCTGGAGGTAGGAGATGAAGTGGGCTGAATAGATAAGTGAGTGGGTCCCTGTGGGACCCACAAGGCATCTTGGCGCGCCTGGGGGGGGGGGTGGCCTCGCCCTGTTGCCTTGTGGGCAACAGGTGCACCCCCTGGGTTGTTTTCAATGCCAAAAATTCTTATATATTCCAGAAAAAATCATGTTAAAATTTTATTGCATTCTGAGCACTTTTATTTTTGGGCCATTTTTTTATTGCACGGATAATTCAGAAAATAGGATAATCATGGCATTTTATCTTATTAAACTATAAATAATAGAGAGCAAACTAAGATTACAGAAAGTTGTGCTTACTAAATTCATCGACCACATGCCCTTCAAAAAGAATCCATTAATAAGGTTGATCAAGTCTTATTAACAAACTATTTCCGAGTAACATGAAACCGAAGAATTTTCGTATAACACTAAGTTAGCTCAACGGGGATATGCATCTCCCCAACAATAAGAATTTCATATTTCTTTTTGACAGTAGGAAGAGGAAATTTGAATCCCCCAATAGTGATTGTCGAAACCTTTTCAATACAATTGATACCATTCACTGAAGTTCGTTTCTTCGGAAAATAAACCGTATGCTCATTACCATTAACATGGAAAGTAACCTTGCTTTTATTGCAATCAATAACAGCCCCTGCAGTATTCAAAAAGGGTCTTCCAAGAATAATCGACATGTTGTCGTCCTCGGGCATATCAAGTATAACAAAGTCCGTTAAGATAGTAACATTTGCAACAACGACAGGCACATCCTCGCAAATTCCAATAGATATAGCAGCGGATTTATCAGCCATTTGTAAAGATATTTCAGTAGGTGTGAGCTTATTCAAATCAAGTCTTCTATATAAAGAGAAAGGCATAACACTAACACCGGCTCCCAAATCACATAAAGCAGTTTTAACATAATTTCTTTTAACGGAGCATGGTATAGTAGGTATTCCTGGATCTCCTAGTTTCTTAGGTACTCCATCCTTAAAAGAATAATTAGCAAGCATGGTGGAAATTTCAGCTTCCGGTATCTTTCTTTTATTAGTGACAATATCTTTCATATATTTAGCATAGGGAGACATTTTCAACATATCAATCAAGCGGGTGCGCAAAAAGACAGGACTAAGCATTTCAACAAAGCGCTCAAAATCTTCATCATCCTTATTTTTAGATGGTTTAGTAGGAAAAGGCATGGGTTTTTGAACCCATGGTTCTCTTTCCTTTCCATGTTTTCTAGCAACAAAGTCTCTTTTATCATATCTTTTATTCTTAGGAGGTGGGTTATCAAGATCAACAGCAGGTTCTATTTCTACATCATTATCTGGTTGAGCATTAACATGAACATCATCATTATCATTATCATTCTCCTTATCATTATCATTATCATTATCACTAGGTGTATGTTCATTACCAGATTGTGTCTCAGCATCAGAAATAGAAGCATCATTATGATTCTCACGAGGTTTTTCTATCTCAGGTTCACTAGGAGCATGCAAAGTCCTATCATTTTTTTTTCTTTTTCTTCTTAGATGGACGAGGTGCATCAATATTAATTCTTTGAGAGTCTTGTTCAATTCTTTTAGGATGACCTTCAGGATATAGAGGATCCTGAGTCATGCTACCTCCTCTAGTAACAACTCTAACAACATGGTCATTCTTTTTCATCTCATCAAGCAAATCATTTTGCGACTTAGCAATTTGTTATAACTGAGTCTGAACCATAGAAGCATGTTTACTCAAGCATTTAACATCATTAGCAGTTCTAAACATCAAATCACTCAAGCGTTCAATCATGATGGAATTCTGTTTTAGTTGATTGCTAACATACATATTAAAGTGTTCTTGCTTTATGATGTAATTATCAAATTCATACAAGCATTGGCTAGCAGATTTATTATAAGGAATATCACCTTCATCGAATCTAGTGAGAGAATTTACCTCCACTACCTGTGTCAGGATGTCGAGCCCATGTATTTCTTTAATAGGTGGTAAATTCTTAGCATCTTCAGCTTTAATACCTTTTTCCTTCATAGATTTCTTGGCTTCTTGCATATCTTCTAGACTGAGGAATAGAATACCTCTCTTCTTCGGAGTTGGCTTAGGTGATGGTTCAAGAAGTGTCCAATCATCGGCATTTCTCAATATATTATTCAATAGTACTTCAGCCTGTCCAACAATTCGTTCCCTGAAAACACAACCAGCACAACTATCTAGGTAGTCCCTAGAAGCATCGGTTAGTCCATTATAAAAGATATCAAGTATTTTATTTTTCTTAAGAGGATGATCAGGCAGAGCACTAAGCAGTTGGAGAAGCCTCCCCCAAGCTTGAGGGAGATTCTCTTCTTCAATTTGCACAAAGTTAAATATTTCCTGTAAGGCAGCTTGTTTCTTATGAGCAGGAAAATATTTTTCAAAGAAGTAATATATCATATCCTGGGGACTACGCACACAACCAGGAGCAAGAGTATTAAACCATTTCTTAGCATCACCCTTTAATGAGAAAGGAAACAACTTAAGAATATAGTAATAGCAAATTTTTTCCTCATGAGCAAATAGGGTGGCAATATCATTCAACTTAGTAAGGTGTGCCACAACAGTTTCAGTTTCATAACCATGAAAAGGATCAGATTCAACCAAAGTAATCAACTCAGGATCGACAGAGAATTCATAATCCTTATCGGTAACAAATATGGGAGAGGTAGCAAACTTAGGATCATATTTCATTCTCTCCCTCATAGGATTTTCTTTCATTTCAGCAAGCGATTTTATAACCTCATCTCTATCATCACAAGCAAGAATTGCTCTAGATGTCTCTCTATCAAAAACATGACCATCAGATGTTTCAGGTATTTCAACTCTAGTAGGAGAGCTAGGCATAATAGGTGAATCATAATTTTCAAGAGTTTCAACATTTTCAGTTTCTTTAGCTTTAGCAATTTGTTCATCAAGAAATTCACCAAGTGGCACAGTATTATCAAGTATAGTACTAGCATCATCATAAGTATCATTCATAGCAGAAGTAGTATCATCAATAACTTGCGACATGTCAGAATGAATAGCAGGTGGTGGTGTCGCAAGTCTACTCAAAACAGAAGGTGAATCAAGTGCGGAGCTAGATGGCAGTTCCTTACCTCCCCTCGTCTTAGAGGGAACGATCTTGGTCTTAGCATCTTTCAGATTCTTCATAGTGATCAATAGATATAAATCCCAAGTGACTCAACAAATAGAGCTATGCTCCCCAGCAACGGCGCCAGAAAAAGGTCTAGATAACCCACAAGTATAGGGGATCGCAACAGTTTTCGTGGGTAGTATTTCACCCAGATTTATTGATTCGACACAAGGGGAGCCAAAGAATATTTGCAAGTATTAGCAGTTGAGTTGTCAATTCAACCACACCTGGAGATAAAATATCTGCAGCAAAGTATTTAGTAGCACAGTAATATGATAGTTTTGGTAGCAGTAGCAATAGTAACAATAGTAACGGCAACAGTAACAGTAACAGTTTTGTAGCAAGTGTAAAGCAGTAGCAACAAAGTAACTTAGCAAAAACCAATATGAGAAAGTCGTAGGCATTGGATCGGTGATGATAATTATGTTGGATGGTATTCATCATATAACAGTCACAACCTAGGGCGATACACAATAGCTCCAATTCATCAATGTAATGTAGGCATGTATTCCGTATATAGTCATACGTGCTTATAATAAGAACTTGCATGACATCTTTTATCCTACCCTCCCGTGGCAGCGGGGTCCTTAAGGAAACTAAGGGATATTAAGGCCTCCTTTTAATAGAGAACTGGAACAAAGCATTAGCACTTAGTGAATACATGAACTCCTCAAACTACGGCAATCACCGGAAAGAATCCCAATTATTGTCACCTTGGGGTATGCGGATCATAACACGTAATAGGTGCATATAACTTGCAAGATAGGATCAATAACACAGATATATTCATGAAAACATAAAGAGTTCAGATCTGAAATCATGGCACTCGGGCCCTAGTGACAAGCATTAAGCATAGCAAAGTCATAGCAACATCAATCTCAGAACATAGTGGATACTAGGGATCAAAGCCCTAACAAATTGACTCGATTACATGATAAATCTCATCCAACCCATCACCGTCCAGCAAGCCTACGAAGGAATTACTCACACCCGGTGGTGAGCATCATGAAATTGGTGATGGAGGATGGTTGATGATGACGACGGCGTCAAATCCCCCTCTCCGGAGCCCCGAACGGACTCCAGATCTGCCCTCCCAATGAAGAACAGGAGGTGGCGGCGGCTCCGTATCATAAAACGCGATGAAACTTCTTCTCTTATTTTTTTCTCGGGGAAAGAGAATTTATAGCGTTGGAATTAGGTCAGACGGCCGCTTGTGGGCCCCACAAGGCATCAGGGCGCGCCCTAGGGGGGTCGCGCCCTGTTGCCTTGTGGGCAACAAGTGGCCCCACTTCTGTTGATTCTTGCGCCAATAATTTTTATATATTCCATAAAAATTCTCCAAAAAGTTTCGTCCAAATCCGAGAACTTTGATTTCTGCACAAAAACAACACCATGGTAGTTCTGCTGAAAACAGCGTCAGTCCGGGTTAGTTTCATTCAAATCACGCAAATAAGAGTCCAAAACAAGAGCAAAAGTGTTTGGAAAAGTAGATACGACGGAGACATATCACATAGTAACTATAAACACCTTTGGCATAAGAAGATAAGATTCCATTATCCTTAAACTCACATTGGTAGGGAAGGTGTTTTTTAGGGTCTTCAGAACAACGAGTAAAATCATATATTTCGCATAAATTCCAAGCATAGCATTGCAAACAATTAATTTGATACCTTAAGAGTTTCCCTTTTTGAGACAAGCGGTGTCGCACAAAATAAGCATGCTCATCTAATGATTTTCCCTCAACTAAGCTAGATGGGTTTTCAGCACGAGCACAAAGGGATCGAAGATGATCCAAGTAGAAAGCTTCAGCAGTATGAAAGATTTTGGGTGGTTCTTCAACCATTGGTTTAGCAAGTACAACTAATTTTTTTGGTATTTCGTGTTCCATATCCATAACTAAAGATATAAACCAACTTAGAACAGAAAATAAAAACTACTTAGTGGAACAGAAAATAAAAACTACTTAGTGATAAAGCAAACAAGCACACACGAGAATATCAACCCCACGCTATTGCTCCCCGGCAACCGCGCCAGAAAAAGGTCTTGATAACCCACAAGTATAGGGGATCAATTGTAGCCTTTCTCGATAAGTAAGAGTGCCGAACCCAACGAGGAGCTAAAGGTAGAATTAATATTCCCTTCAAGTTCTATCGACCACCGATACAACTCTACGCACACTTAACGTTCTCTTTACCTAGAACAAGTATGAAACTAAAAGTACTTTGTAGGTGTAATGCTAGAACTATTTTGCAAGAATAAAACTAGGAGTACTTTGCGAGATAATAAAAAGTTAGTTTATTTTAGTAGAGAGCTTTTTGTAACACAAAGAGAAAGATTGTCCATAGGCAATTGAATATGACATGTGTGATACTTATTATATGCAATGAGGGAGAGGCATACGTTAACACACTTTCCGTACTTGGATCATATGCACTTATGATTGGAACTCTAGCAAGCATCTGTAACTACTAAAGATCATTAAGGTAAAACCCAACCATAGCATTAAGTAACAAGACCCCTTTACTCCCATACGTAACAACCCCCTTACTCGGATGTAAGCTTCTGTCACTCTAGCCGCCCACTATAAGCGAATTATGAACGTATTGCAAACCCCACAGCGGTAATCCCACATGCTTGCGCGACACGGAGGACACCATAGGACAGCACCATATCAACATAAAACTCATATCAATCACACCATGCCACAATTAACCCATAGGACAAAAGAAATCTACTCAAAAATCATAGGATTGTCACACATCATTGGATAATAATATGTAGCATTAAGCACCATGTTCAAGTAGAGAATTACAGTGGGAATAGAGAGGTTACACCGCTGCATAGAGGGGGAGAGAGTTGGTGATGACGGCGGTAAAGTTGTTGGTGTAGATCGCCGTCACGATGGTTCCCCCGGCGGTGCTCCGGCGCCATCAGAAGAGAGGGGGAGAGATCCCCCCCTCCTTCTTATTCTTGCTTGGCCTCCCCCCTAGATGGGAGGAGAGTTTCCCCTCTGGTCCATGGCCGCCATGGCTCCCGGAGGGCAGGAGCCCCTCCGAGATTGGATCTCTCTCTCTCTGTTTCTCTTCTGTTTCGTGCTCTGTTTTTCTGGCCGAAAACCGTTTCTTATATTCCCGGAGATCCGTAACTCCGATTGGGCTGAAATTTTGAGGGGATTTTTCTCCGGAAATTATCTTTCTTGTGGCAAAAGAAGGGCCCCAACCGACGTTCGAGGGAGTCACAAGGCAACACGGCGCGACCCCCCCCCCCCCCCGGGGCCGCGCCGGGTTGCCTTGTGGCCACCTCAGGCACCGTCTTGCATTGATTCTTCTTCCTAAAAATCACATATATTCCAAAATAATTCTCTGTAAAATTTTATCGCGTTTGGACTTCGTTTGATATGGATTTTCTGCGAAACAGAAAACAAGCAGAAAACAAGAACTAGCACTAAGCAGTAGATCAATATGTTAGTCCCAAAAATAATATAAAATATTGCCAAAATATATGAAAGTTGTAGAATATTGGCATGAAACAATCAAAAATTATAGATATGACGGAGACGTATCGGAGATGGCCAAGCGCCGTCTCCGACGCCTCGACGGAGCGGTGGCCAGGTTCGGCGAGGAATGGTCCCTCGCCGACCCCGACGCCGCCCCCTCCAACGACCGTCGCCCTCTCCCCCAGCCCACGTCCAAGGTGGCCGTGGCCGCACTGCGCACGACGTAGGAGGAGGCGGAGAGGATCATCCGCGAGCGTCAGGCGGCCGCCGGGAAGCCCTGCCGTGACGCCGCCACCTTCCGCCGCCCCAAGCCCGACGACAACGACTCCGACGCCGGGTCAGGCCACGATGATGGAGGAGGAGGAGCCGGCCAGCCCGACATTGGCTACGAGGTCACCATGAAGTATAGGATAGTTTAGGGTTTTATTTTTAGATTTTTAGTTCACCGGTCGAAATATCGTCCGGTTTTATGTACAAATCATCCTAGTTTCAATGAAATCCACCGTGTTTTTATCAAAATTCGTCCGGTTTGATCGAATTTCGGTCGGTTGGTTCGACTTCTTGTCAAAATGTATGCGGCTAGCGTTGGATGGCGTCCTCCCACATCCGTGTCCGCGGACTGGCCCCTCCTATCCGCGGACGGATGCGGGAGGATTTTTTGCAGATTGCCGTTGGATATGCCCTTAGGGCAACTCTAACCGATCCCTTATCCGGCCGTAAGGGAGTACATTTGGCTTTTTTTTTCTCCTCTAAACCGCACCTAGCCGATCCCTTATAACCGTTAGTGGAGTAAAATTTTTACTCCATCCCCAATCCTCTCCTTATATTTACTCCGGCTCGCGGCGGTCGAGTAAAAAAATCCCCACTCTCTCTTCCTCTCCCCCGCCTCCTCTTCTCCCCCCACCCCCCGCCCCGATCCACTGCCCACCCTCCTCCCGATGGCCGGACGCGGTGGCCACCGGTCCCCTCCGCCGATCCGCAGCGCGGATCCGCGCCGCCACGCCCGCGGGTCGTCGTCCGCGGCCGCTTCCTCGAGCCACCGCCGCTCGGCCGATCCGCCCGTCGCCGCGGCCCCCACGCGGTTTGAGGACTTCCCGGACCTCCCTCCGCCGCGGCCGCCGAGGAGGACCTACTTGGGCGTTCGGCAGCGTTCGTGGGGGGCGTGGGTGGCCGAAATCACCGACCGCGAGACCCACAAGCGGATATGGGTCGGCTCCTTCCACACCGCCGAGCTCGCGGCCATGGAATACGACCGGTGGTAGGTCCGGTTGCACGGCCGCGACGCGAGGCTCAATTTTCCCATTGGCACGCGGCCGGTCGACCTCGTCCCGCCGGAGCCGGGGGTGGTGTCCGCTCGGATGGCGCGGGAGGACCGGGAGGCGAGGGAGCGCCTCGAGGCCGAGGACGCCGACGAGGCCTACATGGACGAGCTCCGTCGGCAGTACCCGCTAGTGGAGGCGGAGCGGGCGATCTTCGCTGTCAATGACGGCAAAGTTATCGTCATCTCCGACGACGAGGGTGGCAACGCGGGCGGTGAGGAGGACGGCAACGCGGGCGGCGTGGTGGACGGCAACGATGAGATCGACGTCGAGGAGTGGCGGAGCGTCTTCCCCGACGACGGCACCGTCCCGGACTCGGCTCTCGACGACGGTGGCCTCACCCGGAAGGATTGGCTCGACCTCCACTTCGGCCGCAAGTAGTTTAAGTTTAGTTTTAGTTTAAATTTATGTTTAGTGTTCGGTTGCAAGAACTTTATGTGTTGGACTTATGTTTAAATGCATCATCGTTTGGTTCAAAATTGATCGAATTTGTGCAAATTTAGTTTTACTCCGCTAACTTTAGAAAATCAGCTAGGCGGGGTCAAATTTTAGTGGGAGTATATACTCCACTAAGAGTTTTACTCGGTTAGAGTTGCCCTTACAAAGCCAACCGATGAGAGTGGCATCCCCGTGAAAATACTCCCTAGCTCCGCCACTGCCATCATCCATGGCCAGCCGAGCGAAGCAGCTCCACGCGCACTACCTGGTGGCCGGGCTCGGCGACCCTGACAAGTGGACCTGCCTCGTGAAGGAGTACGCCTCCAATGCCCCCCTCAGGGACGCCGCCCTCGTCTACGCCAAGCACCTGCCCCGGCAGACGCACCACCTGCCCCTCATCCCCGTCCTCCTCAAGGCCGCCGGCTCCCGCGCCGGGCCCGGCCTCGGCAGGTCTCTCCACGCCGAGGCCGTCAAATCCGCGTTCGCCGGCGACCTGCTCGTGGGCACCACGCTGGTGTCCATGTACTGCAAGTGCGGCCTCCTCGCGGACGCGCGCCGCGTGTTCGATGGAATGCCGGGCAGGAACGTCGTCACCTGCAACGCCATGCTCGCCGGGTACGCCGCGGCGGGCGACATTGGACCAGCGGAGGCGCTGTTCGGCCGCATGGACTCCCGGACGTCTGTCACATGGGCGACGATGATCCGCGGGTTCGCCGAGAAGGGGGACATGGAGGGGGCAAGGAGGTGGTTCGACGCGACGCCCATGGGCATGCGGACCGTCGTCACGTGGACCGTGCTCGTGCACGGCCACGTCGCCGCTGGGGATATGGAGACCGCGAGGGAGCTGTTCGACGCCATGCCCGCGAGGAATGTGTTCGTGTGGTCGTCGATGGTCGCCGGCTACTTCAAGGCTGGCGACGCCGATGAGGCGCGGGCGATGTTTGACAGAGTTCCGGTGCGGAACCTGGTGAGCTGGAACGCGTTGATTGCTGGGTACGCGCAAATTGGGCGCTCCGAGGAGGCGTTGCATGCCTTTCGCTCGATGTTGGAGGACAGGGTCAAGCCGGACGAGTTCACCATGGCGAGTGTGCTGTCTGCCTGCGCGCAGCTCGGGTCGCTAAAGCAAGGGAGGAAGGTTCATGACTTCATGGACCGGAAGCGTATACGGAAGAACCACTTCGTTTTGAATGGCCTGGTTGATATGTACGCCAAGTGCGGCGACCTCGAATATGCGCGCAAGGTGTTCGACGGCATCCAATGGAGGAATACAGAGTGCTGGAACTCGATGATCTCCGCGCTTGCAAGCCATGGACGGAGCGAAGAAGCGATACGGCTGTTTTCCCAGATGGAGTGCTCGGAGCAGAAGCCCAACGGGGTCACACTCCTCGCCGTGCTTGGAGCTTGTACCCACGGAGGGTTTGTGGAAGAAGGTCTAAGGATTTTCAACGGTTTCGGCGTGTATGGAGTTGCTGCCGGAGTGGAGCATTACGGTTGCCTGATCGATCTCCTGGGCCGTGCAGGAAGACTCGAAGAAGCTTACGGGATTGTCAAGAACATGGCAATGGAACCTAACGAGGTCATCTGGGGCGCTCTTCTCGGAGCTTGCAGAGTGCATGACAATGCAGAGATGTCTGAATGGGTGTCAGATGAGATCAACCAATTGCGCTCTGATAGTGCATCAACTAATGATGCAGAGTACATCATGCTGTCAAATATCTTGGCCGCGTCCGAGAGGTGGGAACAGGCAGAGCGCGTCAGGAGAAAGATGGCAAACCATGGGGTTGAGAAGACTCCGGGGTGCAGTTCAGTTGAGCTTGACATTCCTGAACATAAAGTGTGTTGCAGATAGTAGTACATTATTCCAGTTATATCAACTGTAAGTTCATTTCATTTCGCCGCAGGTGGTTTGGTAGAAAATCTCTTGTTATGCTGCATCTACTAGAAAATTCGAGTACTCAGAAAATTCAGTGACATTAGGTTTTAGTTTTGCTGACCAATAACCCGTGGGTTCTTGTTCGAAAAATAAGTTGCGGGTTGGACTTTGATTCAAAAAGTTTAGGCACATAACCTTGTTTCACAAAGTTCAGTAGATGGTATCATTGTATATTTTTATACTCAAATATATTTGGAAGAGGTTTTTAGTTCAAAGCAGAATATGTCTCAGGCATATGAGCATCAGAAGCAGATCTCTTGCTTTCATCTCAAACTTCTGGAAAATTCGAAAACCACACTGCCCACAGATGAATGCATGTCTGTTGGTTTTATTTGTTTTTGTGCACCCAAACATGGCACTTTTTTTCTTTTCTTTTGCAACTAGAGATTGCGCTTCCACTGAAATATCACACAGTGCCTATCCATTTGATATGCTATCATCAGTTGTTTGGCACAATGGCAGTTTCACAGGTTTCAGTTGTAACCATCTTTCAAATTTGTAAAGGTTCCAGAATATAACATTCCCCTATATTTCCAAATTCAAAAGGCACTATAAACCAACTTTGCAAAGAGAGAAACACAACGACATTACAGGATCATGTCACTATCTCAGTAGTCTCAGAAGTCAGGCCAACACTATCTCAGACAACTACTTCCCTATCAAAGATCCAGCTGAACTGGACCTTCCTGGGCTCGTCCTTCTTGGCCCTGTCGGCCGCCCTCTCCGCCGCGCGCCGCATCCTCGGCGCGAGCCCGCAGACGAAGTCCCGGGCCCTCCGCCCTTCGCCGGAGAGCCCGCCCTCCAGCGTCTCCAGCTTCCACCGCTTGACGAGGAACTCGACGATGTCGGTGTAGTCCTGTGCGGTGTACACGCCGAGGCGCTGGGCCACGGAGGCGAAATGCTCGAACAGGTTCATGTCGCTGCCGTCGTGCATGAGGTGCGCGGGCATGGTGATCCGCTTGCGCATCATGTCCGCGATGGCGAGCATGGCGCCCTCTGGGTCGAGCTGCAGCAGCTGCTCCACGATGCGGCTGTAGGCCGTCTCGTGGCGCTTCTCGTCGGCGGCGATGGTGCCGCAGGTGCGCGCCAGCACGTCGTCCCCGTGCACCTTGGCGAGCCGCGCGGTGTTGCCGTGGGAGACGGCCGTCGCGCGCTCCTGGAAGCTCGTGTACACGAAGCCCAGGTACGGGTTGTTCTCCGTCCTCGGGTCCTGCAATCGTTCAAAAGATTAATCAACTTCTCAACGGATTTATTCAATTTCAGGAAGGCTATGCGAAGATGCGATGCGTACCATGCCGGAGCCGATGAGGTACTGGACGGTCTTCTCGACCATGCGCATGTCGACGCGGCCGGAGAGGTACATGTACTTGTTGAGGACGTCGCCGTGGCGGTTCTCCTCGGCGGTCCAGGCGCGGGTCCAGACGGCCCAGGGGCAGGCGCTGGCGCCCGTCTCGTCGCGGACGCCGTCGAGGGTGTTGATCATGGTCTGGTACGTGGGCAGCGCCTCCTCGGTGACCATGTCCCCCACCAGCACCACGAAGTACTCGTCAGGCAGCGCCGCGGCGCGGGCCCGCAGCTCGGCCACCTCGTGCTCGAACATCTCGGACGACGAGTCCGGCAGGAAGTCCGCCGGCTGCCAGATGTCCTCCACGGGCCTGAGCAGCGGCAGCAGCGACCCCGCCGCCCAGCCCCGCAGCGACTGGAACACCTCCGCCTTCTCCGGCGGCATCGAGTGCGTCACGCCGCGCTGCACCGACGGCGGCGCCGCCACCGCCGCCGCGGCGGACACGCGGCGGCATTGCCGGCGCGAGAGAGGTAGCGCCGCCGGCGAGTGACCGGGGACGCGGAGGATGCTCTGGGCCTGCATGGTGGCTCCCGGTTGATGGACGGTGGTGTTGTGTACTTGCGTGCTCTGACTGCGACGGCTGCGGCGTGGGGGGCTCCGTATATAAACTGCGGCGTGGGGGCGGTGCCACCGGACTACCGGAGGCGTGGGTGACTGGCTGGTGGGCGGAAAACCAGTGGGTGCGGGCAGTGGTTTTGCGCGGGGAGCGGGGGCTGATCCTGTGGGTGTTTCGGGGAGCGGCTAGCTACAGACCGTGGTCCGCCCCCAGGTTGAGCTAGTACAGGGACAGTTGTCGATCCGATACGAGGCACTCGAACAGCACGTGTTGGTTGGGTGGCCACACACGCAGTTGCGGCCGCCACGAGGCTGGTCAGTGGTCACGTCCTCGCAGAAAAATGTCTTCGGCAAAGCTACAAATGTCCTCAAACTGTGCGATAGATAGACCCACCTGCGCGAGTCAAAACCGACTCGGAAATTTGGAACGGAGCGATGATAGATTGTTCACGATTTTGATAGTCGCATGCTATCTGGTTTTGGAACTTTTTTTTTAGGGGAATCTGGTTTTGGACATTTAGGTTGGAAAAATGTTACAGTGGGTTGGAGAGAATCTCCACACCACCGTTTAATGTTGTTGTAAAAGAGATTTGATCCCTAAACTATAATATTCACACAATCTGTAGAGTTTCAGTTTTCGTTATTTTCTTGTACTAAAGCAGTGACAATTAATATGGATCGGAGTGAGTATAGTATAAGAAGACGCCCTGAACTCAAGTCAAGAGATGCTCTTAGGGTTTACAACCAAAGGAGAAAGATGGGGATACCATATCCAAGTCTTGGCTTGTGTAGCCATTACATCAAGCTTCAACAACTAGCAAAAGAAATAACGCAGGAGACAGCTAAGGAGTGAGCAGGTGAGCTTGTCGGATGATCAACAGTGACCTTCGGAGTCACGGGAGCTGCTCGATGCTTGATCGACATCGGTTGGTCATACACTTGGGCGCAGACTGTTATGATGCCCTGTCAGCCGTAGGATCGGAAATGGATGTCAAGGAGGTCAAGCTGGCGAAATGGTATGCCGAGCCACTACTACGGGTAAAGTGTCGATTTCTTCACAAGATTCGGAGTTGGGTCCTGACAATTCCCCCTGTTGAGAGTGCACTTGTCCTCAAGGGGTGAATGGAGGGAAAACCTTTTCAATACAACATTAATCTTCCCAAATAGATGCTTAATCAACCACTCGACAGCTGGGATACCAATATTACCTTGCACTCTTGGAATTAGTTTGCTTGCCAGGATCTGTTCAGGTTCCACGTGAATGTTACCTCCATCACCAATGAGAGGAAGATGGGATGATGCAACCACAATGGCTCCCAGGTGTTTCTTGAACTGACTGACATGAAAAGTGGATGCAATTTGCAACCATCAGGGAGGAGAAGTTTGCAAGATGTGTTGCTAATCCTTTCCATTGTCTTGGAAGGACCATTATTAGGAATACAACTTTAAACACCTGTGTATACTGAAATAAGTATGCCTATATGGTTGGATCTATAAATAGACCGTGTCTCCCATAGTAAATTCTCTTTCAGACCTCTTTTTTTAGCATAAGCTTTCACCAGATTTTCCTTTATAACATGAGTATGTGACCCCTCTAAATGAGTGCAATAGCTGAGGTGTTCTCTAGATTAGTGAGCATATTCATTTCAGTAATAAGAGCAGGGGGTGACCATATAAGGCCTAAAACAGAGTCATCGTAAGAGATGTGTGAAAGCTTGCATCATACCACCACTCTGCCATAGATAACCAAATGTTCCATTTCTTTGGTTGTGCAAAAGCCATGTACCTCAGATAGTTTTCAAAACATTGACGAACTCTCTTTATCTGACCATCAGATTGTGGGCAGTAAGGGGTACTCATGTGTAATTTAATTGTCTATTTCTTGGACAAGTTTTGCGACAATTGATTGGTAACTATCCGATCCCTAGAAGTGACAATAAATAGAGGCAAACTAATTTTTAACACGTGATCAGTGAATGCTTTAGCTACTATGTGCATTGTAATATGGTGTTTTGGAGCAATGAAATGAGCATACTTTGTGAACCTGTCCACCATTACTAATGTAAGGTCTTCGTTGCGAAGATTGGCACGCGTTCCACAAAATCCATGCTTATATGGGCCAAGCAAAATCAGGGACAAGTAATGGTTGTAGGAGACCGGGATAGGTTTGTGTCCATACTTGTTTAGCTGGCACAAGACATTCTTTAATGGAATTGATCACCTCCTACTTCATTCATGGTCAATGGAAGAAATTTTTACTCTCTGGCATGTTGCTCTCTCACCAGAATGCCCTCCTAATTCAGAAGCATGAAAGGATTTGAGAATATCAGTTTTGGAGAAGGAGCATTTCCCACTAGGATTTTGTCCCTGTATTTGAGGATGTCATCTACAGTTTATAGTTGGGAGAGGATTGTGGGTCAATGGCCAACTATGAGAGTCGTACTTTGCATTTATCATCCTAAGAGTAGCTTTGAGATGTCCAAGATGGCATTGTAGAGCTGGAAGTCAGGGAGTGAATTTGATTTCACTCTGGACAAGGCATCAACCACCTTATTTTCTCTACCTTTTTTGTACTCAATTGTATAATTGCAACCCAATAGCAATATAAGCAATTTATGTTGAATACCCCTTATGAGTTTTTTTTTCTCATGTATATATTTTAAACTTTGCTCCTATGTCATAATAGTCAACCAGAAGCTGCAAAATAATGATTTTATTTCCTTAAAACCTTCCAACATTTGTAGAGCATCTTTGTCATATGTAGATAGTGACCTTCATTTTGGCGCAAGAGTCTCGCTCAGAAAGAAAATAGATCTGTTGTGTTGCATGAGTACATCAGCTATGCCAGTTAGTCTTGCATCTGCCTCACATATGATTGGTTTAGTAAAATAGAGCATGAATAGTACCCAGGCAAAATGACGAGGAATAATATAGAGAAGTAAAAGGAAAAAACAGAAGTCAAATCCTTTTGACTACTTCTAGATACCTCTATTCCAGTCTAGTAATTGTTTGTTTTCTTTACCTTAGATAATGTTTTCTAGAGCGTTCTAGATATCACTCCTACAAAGGATGCTGGAGTACCCCCGCCTCCTGTGGACCTCGCGCGCGCAAGAGTGCCCTCCGCGCCGTCCATTTCTCGTTGGCCTTGCGCGGCTGGCTCCCTTGGCTCACCGCGCCGTTCGATCGGCGCGGACGCCACACACCCGGATGGTTTCCTTCGAGGGTCCATGATGCATGGGCCGCGCGCGCGACCGGGGCACCATTCAGTGATGTTTTTCACTGTGCCTGTGTGCGCCGTCTCGCGCACTCCCCCGCGCATGCTAGGTGAGCCCAGGTTTACCTGTTAGCCTCAATGGCACCCAGCCGGGCATGCGCGGGGCCACCTTCCGTGGGGCTTTGCGTAGCATCCGCGTGCACTGTCTCACGTGCTCGTCCGCGCACGAGTGAGGCCGGGTCGCCCTGTCAGCTTCCCTCGGCCCCTATCATGTTGTTTTGCTCGTGCAAGCCGTGCACCCTGCTCAGGGCGCCGTGTGGGTTGAGAGGGGCTTCGCTGACCGACTTTGTTTGTGTCCGCCCGGGTTGGCGTGCTGCATTCCCGGGTGCTGTGCGGTGGTTTCGCCCGGGGTTTGCTTGCCCAAACCCTTTCTTGCGGCTTGTTCAGTTGATGGCCTGCGCTGGGTGGAACTGTGCCGGGTTCGCCTCCTATGATGTCGCAGGGGTGGCGGAGGTTCGTTGTTAGGTAACGCAGCAGAAAACAAAAAATTTCCGACCTACGTACCAGCCCAGGATCACTATGGAGACTGCATACAAGGTTTGATCTGTTTCGTTACCGACTCGTAGCGCAGCGGAAGTAGAGTCGATGACGATCGGCGGTGCAGATCCCCGCAGCTAGGATTTACAACCTCCCAACCGCGAGGATGTACTCCCACGTCAGCTCACCGGACGGATCTCCGGGCAGCCCTTCGGGAGGCATCGGGACAGTCCCTCGGATAGTCCCACCGGACGGATCCTCGGACAGCCCTTCGGGAGGCCCCTGGACAGTCCCTTGGATAGTCCCACCGGACGGATCCTCGGACAGCCCTCCGGGAGGCCTCTGGACAGTCCCTCGGATAGTCCCACCGGACGGATCCTCGGACAGCCCTCCGGGAGGCCTCACGGACAGCCCTTCGGGCGGGTCACTCGGACAGCCCTTCGGGAGGACACCCGAAACACAAACTGTAACTCGGACAGCCCTTCGGGAGGCACTCTCGAACTAAGACCGAAACTACGATCTCTCTACAGAGTTGCACACATACGGTGTCATCTATCCGGCAGGGCTTCGCCGTCCAGAACTAGTTCCCACCGGAACCCAGACAGCCTTTCGGCTCTACGAAACTATTTCGCTGGGAGGGAGAGAGAAGCCAGAAATGTCATGGCATGTGTATGTGAGAGCAAGGATTGGAAATATGGCAGCCCTCACCCCCTCTATTTATAGGAAAAACAAGGGGTAGGATGGGCATATCCAAAATGCCATGTCATCCCAAAATATCTTGGGAAGATATTTGTGGAAAGCCAACTTCCAACCATATCCATAAATCTGATTTCACTATTCATGACGACATTTTTCAGCGTCCGGTCGAACTGAAAATATTTATGTGGGCTTAGAACAATTCCAGTACCCACTAAAATAAGTTTCAATGCGATCTGGAACAATTCCGGTTTAGTGATTTTCATCTGCGAAAAGCATCTGAAGCGGTTCCGGCAGCTCCGGAACATTTCCGGTTTTCATCCCGGAAAATTCCAGAAAGTTTCCAGAACGATTCTGGCACCCTCCAAGAATTATCAGGCATGTGCCGAAACCAATCTGACTTTATGGTATCCTCTGAAACAACTTTTCAGTTTTACCGGAACTATTCCGATATCCTCTCCGGAACGTTTCCGTTTTGTCCGAAACTTTTTCGGTGAATTTCTCTCAGACTCCCCGTCTAGTATTCAGCAGATAGATGACCCTTAAGCGTGTGACCCTATAGGTTCGGTGAAGTATAGACATGACCCGGAACACTTTCCGATCAATGATCAACATCGGAGCCGTGGACACCCATATTGACCCCTATACCCACACGGATGAATATTCGAGTGAACCTCCAGTTGCCGTGTGCTATTCCTGTTGCTTCGCGATATGTTACAATTACCCGAGGTGAGAAACATCGGCATCCTCGTGGATCAACACTTGTCCACAATGCCAGTTACCTCGTTGCCGGTATTGTTCTCTTTTCTCGTTCCCGTGTTCCGGCATCCCTGTGATCAAATCACCCTGTGTCTGGCCAGACGATGATGGATACCGTAACACCGAGAGGGCCCAGAGATATCTCTCCATCGTCGGAGGAGCAAATCCCAATCTTGAGCTATCAAGTCCCTTGACATACTTTTCCATGAACCCGTAAGCCGCCGTAATAGCCACCCATTTACGGATGACGTTTAACAAACCCCAAAGTTCATGAAGCAAGCATGAAGAAACTCGACACTCTCATGGTCTAAGGAATTATGCAAACATTAACTTCTCTGTGTTATTAACCATAAACTTATGACGAATGTATCTCATAGCATAACATCAATCGGGTCGATTCAACACAAGTGTTCTACCAACAATTGTGCCCTCAAAATTGCCGGCATAGCCATGCCCATGATCAGGAAAACAGGATCATCATGCAATACTTGAGCCAGTCATAGAGGCTTGACTAGGAATACATTTTACCGTTTATTATCCCACACGTGCATATGAGTCTTCCTCCGAGCCTCGTGGTTATTGCAGACTCGAGAACCATAGCAGTTATAGCATGGAACATAAACCTAATTATGAACAGGGAGATAATCAATAACATTTATTATTGCCTCTAGGGCATATCTCCTACAGACTCCCACTTGCACTAGAGTCAATAATCTAGTCAATGCTAATGCATTTTACACCTATGGCATACTGGTGTAAAATATGCTTCGCATGTGGTATAGCCTGATATCCAACGGATCTGACGACTTCAGCTCCGTGTGTTACTTTGCATATCCTTGCGTTTTCACGCTTTCACAAAATTCATATTTTGTCTGGACTTGGCCTTGCATATGTGTTAATCATTGGTCGAAACCTGATTCCTCAGACTGAGCTATGGAGCAACTATCTGCAATAGTGTCCCATAGACCAAAGCCATCTTGGAACCATACTAAGTTCATGAATGAACTATATGATTCAACAACTTCTTTGTCGCTTCTTAAGCATCAACATACTTAGCCTTTGTTATAGAATTCGCCACAGTATCTTGTTTGGAACAATTTCCAACTACCGTGCCACCATATTGTGTATCACACAAAACCCTCAATTTAAATCGAAAATCGCATGGAGCATTGATGAAGACTGTATCGATGTAATCACTTACAACGAGCACTTCATAATCTCTACTTGCGAGAAAACATGTCATCAGCACTACTCTTAGCACTTAATGACATCTTTCACTGTTGTCCCATGATCAGTACTTTGATCACTATGGTATCTATACTCGCAACAACTTTGGAGTATTGGACATATCTGTTTGTTTTTACATACCATGGAATACATGGTTAATCCAAACACAAGAGTGTGTGGAATCTCCATCATGTATTTTACTCATCAGTGTTTTGGGACACCGAGTCTTGCAAAAACTCTTTCCATGTGACTTCGGCAAGAATCACTCCTTGGCGTTTTAAATGCTAAAAGGTTTTAGCATCTTGTCAATATGTATTCATTGCTTAGCCCCATTAGGTAAATCTATCTCCATAGATCATCATGCCTAATATTGAGGCTATTTAGCCTAAGCACTTCATTGAAAAACTATTTTCAAATGAAGTCCTAATTCGTGTCAAGAAATTTATTTCCAATTAACAATGTGTTAAGTACACAAGGTTTTTAGAAATATTATTATGCTCCCACTTACTTTCTTGAATCACAAGCATCTTCGATACCCATTTGATGAAGTCAAACCCCCTTGACCATCTCATCAAAAACGAAGATTCCAACTCCACTTTGCTCTCTTCTGTCCATCGCTGGAACTCTGAAGTTTGCATACTTACTAGCATCCTCTGGATCGACAAATTACTTTGGACTGTATCACATACAAGTCCTAGGTTTCATTTCCATCAGATGGAAATCTTTTTGTCATCCATGTTTCATATCTCATGATTGAAATATGTATTAATTGCTAGTTCAACCCGAACCGACTTCAAGCATCGCTACGGTGAGACAATCTCATCGTAGTCAACTCCTTGAACTTGTTATGGCAACAAGTCGAGCTTTATGGATAAAACATTTTATCCGTATCAGTTTTTAGTTCCATAAATATTCGTTAGACTCTAAGTCTTCCGAAAGGTGTATTAAGATTTTAATCTCGAATCACTTATATGGAAACTATCTCGGATTGTATTGGCATTTAGCCAATTCCGGAGTCAGGGCCCATCAACGCTTCCTTGTGTATTGTAGGTATACTGTTGTCTAACAACAATATCTCGTTTGCGCACCTGATAGGTTTGCACGAGCTTTGCCTACGTGGTTCAGCTGCAAGTTCGACCGAAGTCCATACATCTCATGTAGAGGCTTCCGTATCAGTCGCAGTAGGAAACTCCGGAATCACTTCCAAGGTTCCTTTCCTTTGACCTGATGACGAAGATACTGGTTATCTCGTCGAGTTGCACTGTCCTCCCACTCACCTTTTGTAAGAACTATTCTCTTTAAAAGCATACCGTTTTGCGGCAAAAATCCTTTGCCTCGGTATAGTGGTGGGGAAATACCCAATGACTTGGGATAACCTTACAAAGTAGCACTTGTCTGATTTGGAATAGGTTTGTAACCTTTTACACAAGCCTCATATTCCAAATGTTAAGAAAAGTTTTAACATGGTTGGGCGTACCATACCATGACGTCATTTCAACTGACCTGATGGATCTCTTTTCAGTGTAAAAACCGCAGTCTCTAAAGCATTACTTTAAAAGGGATAATGGCAATTTTATTTATGTCATCTTTGATCTTACCATGTCATAAATGGTTCGATTACATCTTCACGGACTTTGCACTTGCAGTGGTGTTCTGGGAGGTGTAAGTTATGAAACTCTTTTCACAACTCATCAGACATTCGCTAAACTTGTAACTCAAATATTCCTTTCTGCAATCGAATTGTAGAAACATAATTTTCTTGTTACAATATTTTCTTCTTCATTTTGAAAACCTTTCGAATGATTTCAAAAGATCCAGACTCATGTCTCATCAAGTAAATATCCATATATCTACTTGAGTCATTTCTGAAGATAGATAAATCCACTACTTGCAACAACATTTATTGGACTACACATCATAATGTATGATCACCAATATGTTCTATGCTCGTTCCTTATGGCCTGGGAACGGTATTTCAGTCACTTCACTTTTCAGAGGAAATTTGCAAGTGTCAGATGATTCAAAATCAAACGACTTCAAAATCCATCATAATGGAATTTCCATGCGGGTTTCTCCAATGTGACCAAATGCAGTGCCACACTTGTGTGGTATTCTTTTAGTCTTGCGACATTTAGCGTCAGTGTTTATGGATGTATCATATTACCATCAATATTCATAGCATACATCCCATCCTGTATGGAAGCATGGCCCTTCATGTTATTCATAACACCGAACATCATAAGTTCTCTTATGAACAACCTTCTTGCAAGATACCTTATGCAAAGGGCTAGAGTGTGAAACTCTAAAATGAATTATGAAAGTAAACCCAGAGGTAATGTATTAATATCAATATTCATAACATACATCTCATTCATAATGAAAATATGGCCCTTATGTTATTCATAACATCGAACATCAAAAGTTCTCTTATGAATAACCTTCTTGCAAGATACTTTATGCAATGGGCTAGAGTGTAAAACTCTAAAATGAATTATGAAAGTAAATACATAGGGAATACACCGTTGGAAGGTATAGTAACATTTACTATGTTCCCTGCGTGTATCTAAACCTCATTCCTGGCTAGTCTTTCAGGCCATAGTAGTTCTTCAATCGAGCTGCAACAGAATGCAATCGAGCGGGTATCTTTGTGATTTACTCACAATACCCAAGAATTAGTGATTAACATTTTTAACCATAATTCCTAAGAACTATATCTTTGACCAGCCTTCTTTACATCAAAAACTTGTATGACATTCATACATGAGCTGGATATTCCAGTCTTCTTTCCTTTTGCCATTATACTTCTAACAGTTTAACTTTCAGTATTTCTCCTACTCTCAGAAGAAGCACCCAACTTAAGAGTGGCGATAGCCCCGGACTTCCTAGGCGTGAAAGTTTCACTAACACCCTTCGGACACTTCCTTTCTCTTTAAGTTGTTGTTTTATTCACCATCATCATATGACTGGCGTTCTTCTGGATCCCTCTCTTATCAGTCTAATGCATAGTAAACTCCTTTACTAACAGTTTGCAAACAAATATTGCTTTGGATATCTCATATCTTTTAGCTTTTGTCTGTCTCTGAAAATGATTTTCAGATTCCATGAATATCACATAACTATCCAAACTTTTGAAGTTCGGGTCTCATGGAAGCAAACGCATTGCACTTGACTAAAACAGAATTCTAGCTTTTGGATCGAAGGACGAGAGTCACATGATCCATAGCATTAGCGGGAGAATACCGAAAGTATGCGATAGGACAAAGTCCTTCTCGGCACTCTAGAGGACAATCCTCACATTACGTTACCAGCCGTAAAGTTTTAACCAGATATTTAACAGCTATTCAATTTTAATAGGGAAGGTGGAAACGCGAGCCATTATTCTACAACTATTATGCAAACCACACTTAGACAGTGTTCAAAATTAATTGCACTGAGAATTAAACAAGTTAATTCTATAATGCGCTCCCACTCAAATCAATATCTCTCATAATTGATTGTGAGCGATTCAAGATCCAAATTACAATTCAACGCCAAGGATGTATCCATCTCAAGTGACGAGAATTGCAATCGGTAGGCCAACTTGCCAATCACATCTCTATGTGACTCTTGTTCATCTTTCGATGCGTGTGTTCCGAGCTCATGACTTTCATGCCTGAACGTCAAGACAACCAAGTGATCTCGCTGCGAGGTCTCAACTCACCCGCCTCACACATCCCTAATCGTTCGTACCCATGTATCCATGTGATACCCCGAAAAGTTAGGTGCCGTGACGGTGCTACACTTGGGAGAACACTAACTACTTGATATTTTTGTGAGAGATCACCCTAATAAAAGCGACTACCGCGCAATCAAAAGGGTGCATTATAAGGGATAAACATCTCAGGCAATTCATAATAGCAAGATATGGTATAGCCCTTTATGACGGAGAACTCTTGTATTTCTTCGTCTCCGGCATTCGCGTCGGTGTTCACCTTCGCGAAGATTGCCACCACCTTGTCGATGCACCAGATAATATTGCTATCTCTATAGCTAATAAAATAAGTGCATTACTTAAGGTTGACACGCAGGTCATTAAAGTGACAATCATATGGCTCTAGCCATCATGCCGAATCATGACACGCAGGTCATGTTAATTTACATCATATAGTCATCTCATACATAATCGAATTAATATGAGCACTGCTATACCACATCATATGCACATGCAAACCATCCTGCAAAACCAAGTTAGACGCCTCTAGTTGGTTTATGCAAATTTCATTTTACGTGGCTTCTAAGGTTTCGAACAAACCGAAGCTACCTACGTATTATCATCAAGTATGATAATTCAAGTCGCTAGATTAACATCGCGGGGTGTATGAAACACGAGATAATTAAATCTCGAGCCCCATACTAAACTTCGTCATACGCATGACCCCCGTGCAGATCATATCTGCAATGCCCTTTCATCTGCGAATTTCATCTTTCTTTTGACTATGGCGGAACCCAAAGAACTGAAGCACTTCGTTGATCAATCAGGATCGCGGATTGCCAGAACTTTGTGAAATTCCACCATACTGTCTCGAGATTGAGCAAACGCAAATTCTAGGGAAGCAACAAGAACATCGGGTAACAGACTTCATCTGTCACCCGCACAAATAATTTTCAGCAATAGAACTCATCTACTACCTAATTATATTGTGCAACACCCATACATCTCATGTATTCTAGATCGTAACCTGCATCTTCGCATAGCACGGCTCTTGATGCCACTGTTAGGTAACGCAGCAGAAAACAAAAAATTTCCGACCTACGTACCAGCCCAGGATCACTATGGAGACTGCATACAAGGTTTGATCTGTTTCGTTACCGACTCGTAGCGCAGCGGAAGTAGAGTCGATGACGATCGGCGGTGCAGATCCCCGCAGCTAGGATTTACAACCTCCCAACCGCGAGGATGTACTCCCACGTCAGCTCACCGGACGGATCTCCGGGCAGCCCTTCGGGAGGCATCGGGACAGTCCCTCGGATAGTCCCACCGGACGGATCCTCGGACAGCCCTTCGGGAGGCCCCTGGACAGTCCCTCGGATAGTCCCACCGGACGGATCCTCGGACAGCCCTCCGGGAGGCCTCTGGACAGTCCCTCGGATAGTCCCACCGGACGGATCCTCGGACAGCCCTCCGGGAGGCCTCACGGACAGCCCTTCGGGCGGGTCACTCGGACAGCCCTTCGGGAGGACACCCGAAACACAAACTGTAACTCGGACAGCCCTTCGGGAGGCACTCTCGAACTAAGACCGAAACTACGATCTCTCTACAGAGTTGCACACATACGGTGTCATCTATCCGGCAGGGCTTCGCCGTCCAGAACTAGTTCCCACCGGAACCCAGACAACCTTTCGGCTCTACGAAACTATTTCGCTGGGAGGGAGAGAGAAGCCAGAAATGTCATGGCATGTGTATGTGAGAGCAAGGATTGGAAATATGGCAGCCCTCACCCCCTCTATTTATAGGAAAAACAAGGGGTAGGATGGGCATATCCAAAATGCCATGTCATCCCAAAATATCTTGGGAAGATATTTGTGGAAAGCCAACTTCCAACCATATCCATAAATCTGATTTCACTATTCACGACGACATTTTTCAGCGTCCGGTCGAACTGAAAATATTTATGTGGGCTTAGAACAATTCCAGTACCCACTAAAATAAGTTTCAATGCGATCTGGAACAATTCCGGTTTAGTGATTTTCATCTGCGAAAAGCATCTGAAGCGGTTCCGGCAGCTCCGGAACATTTCCGGTTTTCATCCCGGAAAATTCCAGAAAGTTTCCAGAACGATTCTGGCACCCTCCAAGAATTATCAGGCATGTGCCGAAACCAATCTGACTTTATGGTATCCTCTGAAACAACTTTTCAGTTTTACCGGAACTATTCCGATATCCTCTCCGGAACGTTTCCGTTTTGTCCGAAACTTTTTCGGTGAATTTCTCTCAGACTCCCCGTCTAGTATTCAGCAGATAGATGACCCTTAAGCGTGTGACCCTATAGGTTCGGTGAAGTATAGACATGACCCGGAACACTTTCCGATCAATGATCAACATCGGAGCCGTGGACACCCATATTGACCCCTATACCCACACGGATGAATATTCGAGTGAACCTCCAGTTGCCGTGTGCTATTCCTGTTGCTTCGCGATATGTTACAATTACCCGAGGTGAGAAACATCGGCATCCTCGTGGATCAACACTTGTCCACAATGCCAGTTACCTCGTTGCCGGTATTGTTCTCTTTTCTCGTTCCCGTGTTCCGGCATCCCTGTGATCAAATCACCCTGTGTCTGGCCAGACGATGATGGATACCGTAACACCGAGAGGGCCCAGAGATATCTCTCCATCGTCGGAGGAGCAAATCCCAATCTTGAGCTATCAAGTCCCTTGACATACTTTTCCATGAACCCGTAAGCCGCCGTAATAGCCACCCATTTACGGATGACGTTTAACAAACCCCAAAGTTCATGAAGCAAGCATGAAGAAACTCGACACTCTCATGGTCTAAGGAATTATGCAAACATTAACTTCTCTGTGTTATTAACCATAAACTTATGACGAATGTATCTCATAGCATAACATCAATCGGGTCGATTCAACACAAGTGTTCTACCAACAATTGTGCCCTCAAAATTGCCGGCATAGCCATGCCCATGATCAGGAAAACAGGATCATCATGCAATACTTGAGCCAGTCATAGAGGCTTGACTAGGAATACATTTTACCGTTTATTATCCCACACGTGCATATGAGTCTTCCTCCGAGCCTCGTGGTTATTGCAGACTCGAGAACCATAGCAGTTATAGCATGGAACATAAACCTAATTATGAACAGGGAGATAATCAATAACATTTATTATTGCCTCTAGGGCATATCTCCTACATTCGTTGCCTTCCGGGTCTAGTTTGCCGGCCACTTTCGATTTGTTCACGATGGATGGTTAGGATGGATCGTTTCATGCCCCGAGAATGCCGCCATTGAGGCCGGGCATACGAGTAAGGAGGAAGCCCCTTGGCCATATTGTCTGTTGGTACATCCGGACAGTAGAACCGGCTTTTTTGCCATTTCTCGACCGATTGGTTTTAGCCGCCATTGGTGCATTATCTGTGGCTGTTTAGGATGCCCCTGGAGTCCGCCTCTTTTTTTTTTCGTGCCGATGGTGTTCGGTTCATCCGGTCTGTTGTTGCCTTCGTTATGCGTGTGACATTTTTTTTTCTTCTCTTACCGTGCAATGTGTTGCTGCTGTGCATGGATCCAGGATATCTGTGAATTTACCATCTTCTTTTTGAATAGTTTGAATTGTTTACCACATGTGCCGCATGGTGGTTTTTCCATCTTCTATCTACCAGGTAAAGTTGCAATCGAACCCCCTCTCCGCAAACGGGCACTCGTCAATTATAATTACCTGGGACAAAAAGGCCGAAAGATGGTAAAACTCCGACAGAGTCGTATGCTTATGTGACCGACGTTGAGGCTAATCGTAATGAGAGTATCATGACTAGTATCATGCATGTCAACTAGACAATTTTGATGATGTGGCATAGAATTAAATAAGGGAAGAGAGAGTTGAGTATCATATTATGATACCGTATGATAATAAATTCTATGCTACTATATGTGTCATGCATGGCAATAAATGAGACTACCTAAAATACTAGTCTATGATACAATGCATTACAGAGGTAGTATCATACACTAGTATTATATGCTTGATACTACTTCTGTCAGATGGATGAATTTGCTTTGCTGCTCTTGCTCTCCGGCAACGCGACAGTTGGCCGTCTCTGCCCTTTCCGATGATAATCAAAACCCCATGCCGGCATGCCGGCGTGTCCTCTCCCACCTCTCCCCGCGCAGCCCAATGCCAAGTCCGCGCAAAAGTGAAACCACGCACGCGCAGGCCACGCAAGCCACGCCACGAGGCATGCCACCACTGCCATGTGGGGCCGCCGATCCTGGAGCCAACGTGGCAACAAGTTAGGTCCATGGTCAACATGACAGGGAACATCCATCCACCCACCCCCTACCCACCTTCCCTTGCCTTCCCTCCGGCTCTTCAGTCGTCTCCTTCCTCGGCTCTTCCTGTTCGAACTTAGCTTCCTCCAGCGAGAGCTCGCCCAGCCGCCGGTCGCGAGGACAGGTTACTCATCACCTCACCACCAGCTGGTTCTCAGCGTGTCAGCCGCTCCGGCGATCGCCGGAGAGGGGGAGTGAGTCCCCGGAATCCGGTGAGTTCCCGATCCCGGCCCCTGGTGCGGGAAAATTCTGAATCCAGCACGGGGATCATTGGATCTGGAGTGACTCCTCGGAGCTCCTGGACTGGGAGAGCCACGCTTCTAGTTTGGAAGCTGTTTTAGGATCCGCGGGGCTTCGCGGTGAATTGGTTCGAACCGGCTCGCAGATCGCGACCGGGGAGTTGTGTGGAATGGGAGATCGAGGGGAGGCCGCGGTGGCGAGATGGTGACCGCGAGCTTCAGCCGGAGTACGTCGGCGCGGCTCACAGCGAGGGGCGGCGTAGGGAGCCCCCGGGTCTCGTCCGCGGCGGCCGCGCACCGCAGGTGGTGGGGGTCACCGTCTGGCCCGTCTTTCGAGAGCACCGTCGCCCTGGCCCTTTGCCTGGCCTCCGTCGCGCTCGTGCTCTCCTGCGGCCTATACCTGTATGTTTCCCGGTACCTGGGACAGGGCCAGGGCCGCGCGGTGGCCGAGTTCGCCGGCGACCATCTGGACTCCTGCAACGTGTTCGACGGCAGCTGGGTGCGGGATGAGAGGTACCCCCTGTACAACAGCTCGGAGTGCCCGTTCGCGGAGAGGGGGTTCAATTGCCTTGCCAACGGGAGGAGGAACACCGAGTACCTCAAGTGGCGGTGGAAGCCGCGGCAATGCGACATGCCGCGGTTCAGTGCCCGGAGTGTGCTGGAGTGGCTGAGAGGGAAGAGAGTCGTGTTTGTGGGGGATTCAATGAGCCGAACACAGTGGGAGTCCTTCATCTGCATGCTCATGACAGGGGTGGACGATCCCAAGAAGGTTTATGAGGTGAATGGCAACCAGATCTCGAAGACGATCCGATTTTTAGGAGTGAGATTTGAGTCATTCAACCTCAGTGTGGAGTTCTTTCGATCGGTGTTCCTTGTACAGCAGACCCCTGCTCCTCCTCTACATGTGACAAAAAGGGTCCGCGCAATTCTCAAGCTCGATAAGATGGATGATCTTAGCAGGAAATGGGTGAATGCCGATGTGCTTATTTTCAATTCAGGGCATTGGTGGACTCCCAGCAAATTATTTGACATGTGAGTGTTCTTGCTTTAATTCTTAGCATGTTTTGTTTGTGGGTAATTGTTTTGGGATTATAATCATGATCTTGCTGATTCGCAATTATCTCATCTTATATTTTGGTTTAGTATATCTGTTTTCGAAACAAAAACGCTAGACTTACAGACAAACCAATGCAGTTATCTGTTTGTATATTTTGGTTAAGTATATCTGTTTTCAAAATAAAATCTTTAATAATTGTAGTGTGTGTATATCAGTGTAAGCCAAGCAGGACTGATTGTAGCAAAACTTCTAAGGGTCACAAATAGAAAAAAACCAAATCAGAGGATTGTCCTGCAAAGTTAACTCCGTACCATTTCTAGTTACCGGATTGTACTGCAAAGTTAACTCCTTACCACTTTTAGTTATTTCTTGAGGTCAAAGCAACATTAAAGGGTGTTAGAGCATCTACAACCAGAGTTGCCTAATCCGGGCCCTTATACGTCCGCGAACGCGCCCTGGCATCCAAAGTCCGCGTCCACAACCTGATCTATCAAACCAAATCCCCAAACCCCAAATGCATACTAGTCTCATGCAACGTAAATTACATACGTAGTTGAACACATGCCATCGGACTACCAAAAATTGACATGCTCTACTAACTACGAATGAAACCTACGAATGAAACGACAATGGAAGAAGTTCATCCACGGCCACCCTTGCCCTTGCCCTTGCCCTTGCCGTCTTCCTTGCGGCAGTAGCGGTCGAAGACGCAAAACGGATCAAGGCGGATCTGCTCACTGCCGGAACTGTTCCGACCCGTCGCCGTCCGCGTCCTTCTCCTCCTTGGGGGGGGGGGGGGGGGGGGGCAGTCCTGCCATGGAACGGACCACCCTGCTTTGATCTTTGGCCATCGCCTTGACCGCCCTCCTACGCCGCTTCTCGGCTATGCGGGCACGGAGGGCTTCCTCAGTCTCTGCCTCGCGGGCTGCTGCAGCCGCCTCCGCTTCAAGGCGCGCCCACAGCCTCTCGCGGCGGGTGTGCCGCGCCTCCTTCTCGTTTTGGCCGCGAACCATGAAGGCAAATATGGCCTCCGTTTCGGCGGGTGAGGCCGCGGGGACGAGGCGCCAATGAAACGGTTCCGCCGGCGTAGGCGGGTTGCGCTGCCATGCGGTGGTCTCCGATTCCAGCGAGGCCGCGGTCACGCTGCGTGATCCACCGGCCCCGGCGGATCTTAGCGCCATTTGGGCTACGGAATCCAGCCGGAGCGATGAACACCGCGAGAGGGCGCCCTCCTCCCGGGAGCGTCGGAGAGCAGCGCGGAAGGCCATCTGCTCCTCGGGACTGCAAGGGATGAGCTCCAAGTCCTCGGAGTCGGATCCAGTGGCCGCCATCAAGGACTACGCCGGAGCTTGCCGGAGAGGAGCTTGGGTACTGTGGGAGGGGAGTGGAGTGGAGTGCGGCTAGGGTTTCATCCGGAGTGCGGATAGGGTTGAATATATATGGGGTCGGGTGGGCCATAGTGGGCCGGATCCGACGTGGCGGGCGCGTCTGGGCGTCCCCATATCCACCCTAGATATGGGCTGGATATGGGGAGTGCCGGTCAGTCCGGGCCGGATTTGGCAGGTCCAGTTGGGTGGAAATTTTGTGTCCGGGCTGCCCACCCGGGCGTTTGGGGCGGATATGGGGCGTTCGGTTGTAGATGCTCTTAGGTTCTTATGTCAAACTCAGAACATAGTGAGGCTAATATTAATAAATAATAGGCCTCGCTGGTTAGGCACTACTCAATAAGGGAGTATGTTTTGATGATGCTAAGTTTCATGCATTTATACCAGATTATTTCCTTTTTATGGTATAAAAATGGGAACTGTTTTTCATGTTTGTAAGATATCGCCAAAATTGTAAAGATTGTGGCAAAAAATGGTAAGCCTGCTATGATTGTGGCAAAAAATGATGCTAAGTTTCATGCATTTACTATTTGTTGGAGTTAAAATCTTACAAACATGGCAAAAATTGGGAGTAAATTGTAAATGCCAAAGAAACTTTATTGTCTGGTCTTAATATGTGTTGGTATTTCTTGTTATTATTGAAAAAAAATTATTTTCTTGGCGGGGGTTGTTAATTATCAAGTAGTATCCTTTCTTTCAGTAATCTTAGAGATTCTAGCTTGGTCTTTACAACAGGGGTTGTTATTTTGAGGCTGGAGGCCTGCTTAAACTGGGAACATCAGTTAATTCTGCTTTCAAAATGGCACTGGAAACATGGGCTTCATGGGTCAAGGAAAAAGTGGATTTAAAACGAACACGTGTCTTCTTCCGGACATATGAGCCATCTCATTGGAGGTGAGTTTCTCACATACACTGGATTCTCTCCCTAATATATTTTGTTTTTCTTCATTATACTTCATTATAAGACTAGCCACATTTGAACGGAAGGTGTAATCCCTCTTATGATTGTGGAATACAGACATCATGCAAAATATCATTTGAAAAACATACAGTAATTGCTTTTTCTTATTTTCAGTGGCTTGAACCAAAAGGTATGCGAAGTAACAGAAAGACCTACAACTGAGGCCATAGGAGCTGATAGGAGTGAATTTAGGGATATACTTGCTGATGTTGTTGCGAACATGAGCGTTCCTGTCACTATACTGAATGTTACTTTGATGGGGGCCTTCAGGAGTGATGCGCATATTGGTATTTGGAGTCATCCTTCTACCATACTTGATTGCAGCCACTGGTGTCTTCCCGGAGTACCAGATGCTTGGAATGAGCTAATATTTTCTCACCTTTTGACGGATGGTGAGTTCCTTATTTATGATAACATTATTTCCTAATGTTATTAATGATAACACTGTATAGTGGCAAAATAAAATATTGTTTGTATCATATGTTGTTTCTGCTTGCAAAGCAACCTGGAATTTTGTGAACACTGTATATATATACCATGCACAGATATTATTTGGTAGCTGTGCCATCAATCTGAACCAGTTTTGTAGGGTTAAAATAGAATATAGTGCAGTAGCTGATACTGACCGGTACATCGCGAATGAATTTGGCATACATATTCTCAAGTACTCAAGTAACAAGTTACGAAGTCGGAGTAAGCCTTGAATGTGGAGCAGAAAATGTAGATCTAAAGAAAATGGTACAGAAAGCGGGAACCAATTTAAAGCTGATTCCAGAAATTCTCTTTTCATAAACGTAGTTTGCAGTGCTTCCTACTTTGTTCTGCAAGTATTTATGTCCTTAAACTTGATGACTCTGCTCATTCTGGAGTTGAATGATGGCTTCTGACGCTGCCTCATGTCCAATTCCGCAGGTTGGCGAAATCTGGCTCGCTGACTAGTGACATTGTACGCTCAACCTTTTGTTTTTCTGCTCGAGTATCATGTTGCTTCTTGCATTTTTATGTGCTGCTAAGGAGCGAAGACATGAGGTCTCGGCAGACAGCAGTATGTGTACAAAGTTGCTCCATCCTCAATTCCTCATCCTTTCTTCGGTTAGTTTGAGTAAGAATTGCATATCCCCTGTCATATAGATACTAGGCTGTCGTCTGCTTTTGCGTTTTAGTCTTTTTGGACATAGAGAACATCACAGTTTGTAACCTACATGAACAAACCGATGGAATGCAATTTTGAAAATTCATTTCTCTCGCATGAAAACGGTCTGCCGTCATTTGTTTATGCGTCGTCACATTGAACAAAGTCGTTCTTCGCATCCTGGGACGGAGGGAGTATTTTGCTATCGTGGAAATTCATTTCTAATTGCATCGCTGTCTGGCCACTTCCCACGGTTCTGGCCGGCTGGGGGCCGACCTCTCTTCTCCACGCTTGTTGGTTTTCCATAATGAAAATGAAAATGAGATGAGGGTGTCATGGTCTTTAGCGAGTAGGGTGGCATTTTGGTGGACGAGCTCCATGGAGTTTTTTTTTGAAAAATTAAAAAATCATATTTTTGAAGTTTCAAAAAAATCTTGAAAAAATCATACATGTTTATATGGATGTGTTTTACATATGTGTAAAGTTTGACGGTGAAATACATTATGATCAGAGCTACACAAAAAAAGATAAATTTGTCCATTTTTAACAGTAAAGAGCGAAGAGTGCACGTATCGTTCATCATTTTCAAAATCACCTTTTGTCTTTCTTCTGTAGCTCTCATCGTAATACCATCTTTAAATTTTACACAATGTAGTATACATCTGTATGAATGTGCGTGATTTTTTTTAGAAAATGAAACTTCAAAATGTGATTTTCAAAAATATATTTGTTTCTTTATATAAGGTGTATGTATTTGTTTTTTGATAAAATTTCACAATATAAGGTACATTTATTTTAATTCCTTCAAATTCCTTTTTTAGCCCTACAGAAAAAAGGAAAGTATCTCTTTTTGTATCTCTCCTTCTAAAAAAGAAAAGTATCTCTCTCCCGATTGCATGTATCTCTTTATTGCTAGCCTAATTGATTTACTTGCCGCTAACAAACGAATTATCCAAAGGTAATTTGCTATAAATTCTCTATAATTTCATGTCTTGATCACCATGACAAGTAAAATACACCTTACATAAAGGAATGGAGGGAGTACATGGTTATTGCCAACATTGAAATTTGATATTGATATCAATTGCACGCTAAATATGTTGAACACTCACCATTGAAGCAATCTAGGTCATTGGGTTGATATAGTTTGATGACCGAGTTTAATTGGATCTGCCCTTTGTGTGTTTTTATATTGGTATATACATTCATTAGATAATCATTTCATTTTTGAATAGGGGAAGGGTGTAGAAGGACCAAAGCGGTGGAGCAGTACATCTTACAACCAGGACCTATAAGAAAACAAAAAATATATACACGGAAGTCACTAACTTTTACAAGGAGACCCCCCCCCCCCCCCCCCCCCCCAAGAAACGTAGAAAATTGCAGTTTGGGTTCAAATCCACTTCCACTCGGAACCAACCGACCGCGATGTCGCTGAAGACGAAACCACTTGGTACGCCATAACCTCCATAGCAGCACCACCAACAACAGCAGGTCATGGACTTTGAGTAGAAGCTTTGTTGCCTCCCCGTTGGCTCCTGGGCCAGGAGGAAGAAATATGACCACCTTTCGGCCAGAAAGATTGATGACATCGTGACCGAAGCCCGGCAAACAACCGACATAGCAGGTGTCGTAGATTCTCCATGGTCGGCATTGATGATGAGCTCCAACACAACCCTTAAAAACTAGCTCTCCCCAACTCCTAAGCTCTTTATCCACCTCCATGGTGGCTCCAAGATTCGAGGACAAACGAAGGGGCATCCTTTCGTGAAGAAGATCATGGACGTCGTGCTTATTGTGCGAGTAAATTCCAGATCCGCTTCCATTCATCCCTCTCCACCGAGTCGGAGAGTCGCTGAGAGCGAATCAAAGTGCCTCCCCCCCCCCCCCCCCCGAGCAGTCGGCGGACACCAAGAAAAAGTCTCAAAGAAAGAAAAAAAAGATGTGGAGTTGTGAGGACTATGGCGACCGAAGCAACACGTCGCCATGGTTCTGAGTTCTGACCAAAAGGTGCCAACATAAGAGTCACCTATTAGGCTTCTTCAAACATTCGCCTCACGTTCATCACCATGGGTGAGAGGGAGGGGAGGTTGAGGAAGAACCAGGGAGGATCTGGATTTTTTTTTTACGAGAAAACTTTCGATCTATTCATCAATTGTCAAGGTAGTACAAAGAACACTAGAAGTAAAATTTACATTCAGGTCCGTAGACCACCTAGCGACGAGTACAAGCACTGGAGCGAGCAGAAGGCGCGCCGCCATCTCATAAAGAGAAGTACGAAAATAAGGATCCTAACGCTATGCACGAACACACCCTCCTTCCAACCTTCTCCGGCTGACAACGTCGATGGAGGAGGAAGGAAGAAGGGTGGTCGGAATCAAGCACAAGGCTGACCTCACTCGCAACTTACATGAACGAGAGGGAGATGAAGAGAGGGGCAGAATGATGGGTGACCTCAATATAATTAGATAAAGACTTCAAATATGAGTAATTGCATACCTATTTGGCCATCCATATAAAAATGAAATAAACTCTCGTCAGATTGAATCACTTTCTAGTATGGAATTTATTTGGGATTTTTTTAATTTTGCGTACATCAATTCTTTCTTTTTTTTGAAACTTACATCAATTCTTTCTACATTGCAGCTTTAGTACGACTTTGTAATTGGTCATAAAAAATATATTTCCCTATTAACTCGATCCTTCTCCAGTCCAAGCCTTGACCAAGCGTGCTGCCCATCTCGCTCGCCGATATAACCAACTCCACACCCCACAACGCCGGCCATCCACACACACTCCACTGCGCACAATTCCACCGTCAGCAATGCCTCCTCCCCTTCGCATCCTCACCCTCCTCCTCCTCCTCCTCCACCTACCCTTCGCCCTCTCCTCCCACCACCACAAAGCCCCGGCGCCGCCCCGGAAGGCACCTCCTCCGGCGTCCAAGTACGCGGCGCCGCTCCCCGTCCTCCTCGCCTGCAACGCCACCCGCTTCCGGCCCGCCTGCGTCGCCACGCTCTCCGACGCCAACGTCACCGCCGCGTCCTCCGCCTCCGACCTCCTCGCCGCCACGCTCTCCGCGCTCCGCGCCCGCCTCCCGCCGGCCGTCTCCACCGCGCGCTCCGTCCTCGCCTCCTCCAAAAACGTCAACCTCTCCACCGCCGCCACCAACTGCCTCACCGCCCTCTCCCTCTCCTCGCACCGCCTCTCGCCCCCGCCCGCGCCGTCGGCACTTATGCCCGCCTCCGCCGCGCTCCTCCACCTCTATGACTGCTGGTCCGCGTACAAGTACGTCAACTTCTCCCGGACCATCTCGGACGCCATGGCGTACCTCAACGACACCATCACCGTCAACAGCAACTACATCTCCATGCTCGCCGCGCTGAAGCGGTACGGCGACGATACGTCCCGCTGGGCGCCGCCGCAGACGGAGCGCGACGGGTACTGGCCGCGGCATGCGGCCAAGGAGGACGACGTGGACGCGCTCGGCGTGCCCAAAGGGCTCCCCGCGGACGCGACAGTGTGCGGCGCCGGGTGCGACTACAAGACGGTGCGGGAGGCGGTGGCGGCCGCGCCGGACAACGGGGGCAAGAGGTTCGTGGTGTACGTGAAGGAGGGAGTGTACAAGGAGACGGTGAGCGTGCCGTGGGAGAAGACCAACCTGGTGCTGGTCGGCGACGGCATGGGCAAGACGGTCATCACCGGCGACCTCAACGCCGACACGCCCGGCGTCTCCACGTTCAACACGGCCACTGTAGGTGCGTACACGCGTCACACGCACTTACTCTTTCTTATTTGTACGTATTTATGTGGGGGTATACGTACGTATACCGATGGATTTGCCAGCATAGTTTGTACCGCGATCGTACACGTACTACGTTCACGAAATCAATGCTGTGGCGTTAAAGACGCCGCTCGGGATCGACCGGCCGGCCCATTGCTCTTTGTCCGCACCTAAAACGCTTTCCATCAAGTATGCTGTGATCTGGACAATCAATTCTTACCTTTTTTGCGTTACGTCCGGCATGTCACACCAGTATGTACAATTACGCTATTAGAAAATATTTTTGATCAGCTAGTATTATCAGGAAGGAACTAGCAAAAAGGCCCGTGCGTTGCAACGGGTGAAACAAACCCTCGCTTGTACCTAGAGACACATATATCTTGTCACTTCTCCTGTTCATCGATGGCGGTCATGTTTTACATCTAATTATGCTTAACATCATCAATCCCATGACCATGAGGTTGGCCTTTGCACTATAGCTGCCGCATCCGCGTGTCCCTTTTTTCTCTTACATGTAATTCCACGGATGACATGTCTTCATTAAGGTATACATGAGTACAATTAAAATGTAGTATTGTATGATATACAATTTTGTGATTGTTTGCTTACGTGTTAATTCTGCACTATGGCTTTAGTATAGTGACCATCAAATATACAATAGTTTAGTAATGTGCTCGTGCGTTGCTACGGGTTGATTGAAAAAAAAATCTCCAATATCATTTTTGTTCTCGTGACATCACTCAATCATTTAAATTGGTCCCTTTTGATATCTAAAAATCTTTGGTTGGCTGCCCAAGCTTTTGGATAGGAAATGTCTGCATGACTCAAACGTTGTCCTAAAATTCAACGGAGGCACCAAATTTGACTCTTTATACGTCAACCGTGAGAACTACTTTATTAATTCCTTTCAACTTCCAAAACAATAAAACACAACATTCCACACACATAATAATAATTCAATAAAACTTTACAAAAATAATTCAATTATGTTTCAATTTGGTCAACCTTTATTTTTCATTGTGTTTTTCTTTGATATACTAATTTGTAGTCATTTTTGTTTTTTATTATATCTATTATTTTAGACTCATTTTTAGTTTTAAAAAATGTAGACCTTTTTCTACTTCTTCTCACTCTTTATATCCCTCTCGCGTTATAACTTCTTTCGTACCTATCAAATATCTATTTCAAGCACAAACGTTTGATACTACATGACGGTTCATAACAAAATTCAGAGAAGCAAGCAATATCAACAAAGCATCAGTTTACACTTAACAATGTTAAACTCTATCCGTCCCATAATATAAAAGCATTTTTTACACTACATTAGAGTCAAAAACGCTTTCATATTATTGGACAGGGGAAGTAGCAATTTACCTGCTAGCAAGCTGCAGCTATAGCAATTTTAGCAGCAGCGCAAAAAAACGCACGCGTACAGCTAGCAATCAGCAACCAACAAGCACGAACACGTGTAGCTAGCAATCAGCAACCAACAAACACGTGTAGCTAGTAATCAGCGGCAGCAGCAAAACACACAGAGCAACATCTTTTCACCGTCACATCTCTCCCACACATCAAAGGCAGAGCACGTCATGCTCTCCCCGTGATCTCCTCCATGCCCTCCTCACTACCGAGCCCACTACCTCCCCCATCCCCTCTGGCTACCTTCCTTCCTATGCTGGCCGTCCCCATCCCTCCAATCGAGCACGCCCCCAACTCCTCTGCTGGAGCTCGCCGGTGTACATGTCGTGTGTGGGGCGAGCTCACCTCCCTCCCATGCTAGGCAATCTCCCTTTCTCCACGGGCATGGCCATGGCCACGGCGGGCAGGATGTCCGGCTACACGGCCATGGTGAGTTCTCTCCCCTGACCTCCCCTGCATACGACTCCATATTTCGTCCAAATTTAATTCCTCCCTCAAGTTTGACTCTGCATTCTTTGCTGCTACCTCAGACTCAGAGGGATCCGGTGGTGGAGTGCAGGAGGAAGGTGGGGGACGTGGTGGAGTAGCCAGGCGAGCGGCTCTCCTCCGGGACGATGGTGGGGGTAGCTGACGCGGCGCGCTGGTCCAACCCATCTGAGAGGGAGCGTGAGGATCCGGTTCGTGATCCATCGCGAGCGGACCTGGTATTCCGCTGGTGTGTACGCCGACCCGGTGTTGCGCTGCCAGCAACACCGGCCTGCTTCCTCCAGATGGAACAATCGTGCCCGGCCATCCCCGTCGCCGCGCCGCCCCTGTCCGCTAGCCTCCCGCGCCGCCCAGTGTCGGCCCCGCCGTCCGCATCGCCACGCTCGTCACGTCCGGCCCTCTCCGCCCCCGCGCGCCGTCGCCGGCACGTCTCCGGCCCGTCGCCTCCGCGCGCCGTCGCCGGGCAGTCGCCGGCCCATCGCCTCCTCGCCCGTCGCCGGCCCGTCGCCGGCGAGAAGGCCCCTCCTCAGGACGGGAATGGATAAGCCGGGGAGGGGGGTTATGTAAAAAAATGAAACCTTTTTTTAACTTAAAAACTTACTGCGGGTTGAATACCGAAAAAGCGAGGGGTGTTTCTGCAAATTTGACCGCGACGTACGGCAGAAGCAGTAGCTGCTTTATTATTAGGGAAAGATTATTTGGCCAAATAGTAACAATAATCTCCGGAAACAAAACCAACAACCAGTCTATTTCTAAGATTTTTAACTTGACCGTCGTCTGGCGATCCTCCATGGCGGAAGCGACAATGTGACATGCCGACGCGGACCACGGGCAGGCAAAACACCGAACTTTCCCGTGCTCTATCAATCAAGCAAGAAAAAAACGCTTACACAATACTCCAGTCCAGACTACTCGACGACGAGTCATTTTCACAAAGAAAAAGTTGTAGCCCGGTCCACAATTTTAACTTTGCCAGGCGAATCTGCGACCCACATGTCACGGGCAGCGAGTTTTCACGACCAATAGTGTATAACGTTGTAGCTTTGTGCTTTGTGTTGCAGGCGTGCTCGCGGACGGCTTCATGGCGCGCGACCTGACGATCGCCAACACGGCGGGGCCGGACGCGCACCAGGCGGTGGCGTTCCGCTCCACGGGCGACCGCACGGTGCTGGACACGGTGGAGCTGCTGGGGCACCAGGACACGCTGTACGTGCACGCCATGCGGCAGTTCTACACCCGCTGCCGCGTGGCCGGCACGGTGGACTTCGTCTTCGGCAACTCGGCCGCCGTGCTCCACGACAGCGACCTCGTCGTGCTGCCGCGGCAGCTGCGGCCGGAGAAGGGCGAGACGGACGCGCTCACGGCGCAGGGCCGCACCGACCCGGCGCAGCCCACGGGGATCGTGCTCCGGGGCTGCCGCGTCAACGGCAGCGACGAGTACATGGCGTTCTACCGGCAGAAGCCCGGCGTCCACCACGTGTTCCTGGGCCGGCCCTGGAAGGAGTACTCGCGCACGGTGTTCGTCGGGTGCACGCTGGCCGAGATCGTGCAGCCGCAGGGGTGGATGCCCTGGAGCGGCGACTTCGCGCTCAAGACGCTCTACTACGGGGAGTACGACAGCGCCGGCCCCGGCGGCGACGAGCGGAGAGGCAGCAGGGTGGCGTGGAGCAGCCAGGTGCCCAAGGAGCGCGTCGACGTGTACAGCGTCGCCAGCTTCATACAGGGGGACGAGTGGATACCCAAAGTGTAGTAGGCTTTTTAGTCCTGGTAGCACACATAATCGAGTACGCGTGGTCGACAATGATGGTGCACTCACGGATGTACTCCAGTCGTTGCAGTTATGCGAATGCAATGGTGCCTAACGAAAATGGGAGAGTGGGCGCCGATCTTGATCGTGTTGATTGGTGAACACTCCACTGAGAAGCTAGTGCCCTTAAGCACGATCAATAATGGCCGCCAAATCTAGCAGACAGTTTCCACCTAGGGCAAGATGGATGTGGCCAGAACACGGAGAGGAGGGGCAGATAGATAGGATTGGAGTGCAGTTTCCCCAATTAGCATGCGTGACGCAACGCGAGAGCATTATGTAGTACTCGAATTATCACATCTGACCCGTGGTTGTGGTGGTCCACGTCCATCACGAGCTGCATCCTTCCAGTGCGCTATCCTATCCGTCGCTGCACCCCTGCAGTCGAATTTTCATCAAATACGTATAGACAAAAAAGACCACATTCGATCCGTATCGACAGAAAAGACCACATACGCTGAGCGGCGGCAAGACCTGCCGCCGCAGCAGACAGCGGCAGCTCGGCAGCAATAGAATTTCGAGGCTGCAACGGAATGGCGAAGTGCTGGTGGGCCCTGCCGCCACTCCCGAGCGGCAGCTCCTTTTCCTGCACGTATGGCGCGCGTCCAGTGGCGTGCATGGGTCTGCCCGCCCGGAATCGAACAAATTAAAATGGACGTGCGTACACATCCATGAAACGTCGCGATACAAAGAGTGCATGCAGTCACGTACCACTACCATTACACGACACTGTTGTACTACTACTCAACGTGCACGCCGGCCGATGCATCTGGCGTTGCCGTTCCGTTGCAGCTTCGAAATTCTGTCGCACCCGAGCTGCCGCCGTCGGCGGTGGCGGCAGGTCTTGCCGCCACAGCTCTTTTTTGTTAATCCAGATCGTAGGTGGTCTTTTCTGTCTATACGAAAGTGTAGGTGGTCTTGTTTGACGAAAATTCCATTGCAGCGCCGCCCTACGGACCCAACCAGCTTTGGACTGTTTTTTTTTTTTGGAATGTTGGTAGTAGACTACCAAATTCATTGATTAGTAGGGAGAAAGCGAGCTACAAGAGCACCCGAGGCGGGTCGACATCCAGTAAACTCAAACGCCGACAAGGCGAAGAAAAAAAAGAAAGGAACCAAAAAAGAATGGTCCGTCAGAACTCAGCCTGGATCAAAGGGAATCCCAGCGCCCGCCAAGTTCTAGAGTTGGATTTCATCTCTTACTTTGGACAAAAAACTGCCTTGTTCCATGAATTCTTTCTGGAAAATTCTTCTGTTTCGTTCTCTCCATATCTCCCACGCCAGCAGATGGATGATGGACAGCGTTCCTTTCTTCATGTCTTCCCTGGTCCTGCTGTAGCAGTTGGTGAGCCATCCTTTAATATTCGCATTGCCGTTCCATGACTCCGGTAGCAATGCAGGCATGCGGTGCAGCCGGGCAATTTTTTCCCAGGCGAAACGAGACCACGGGCATTCTATTAGCAGATGGGATGGGGTTTCAAGACTCCTCTCGCAAAGGGGGGCAGAAATAGTTGTTCTCCCATCCACGGCGAAGCAGGGTGTCCGCAGTTAAGATTTTGCCTAGCATGGCCGTCCATAAGAAAAAACGGCACTTGCCAGGTGCCCACCCCTTCCAAATTAGACTATATCCTTCCATGGGCATCGATCCCTCGAACTGAAGCAAGTAGGCTGAGCGGGCCGAATACTCGCCGGTCGGCGTGAACCGCCAAGTAATTTCGTCTGGTTGTCCATCCCGTAGCACTACATTATCCAGCATCTCGGCAAGGCAAGTCAGCTCTGGCACCATGCTGTCGGTTAGGCCCGTTGCAAGGTCGGACAGCCAAGCCTGGCCTCGCAAAGCTTCGTGCACTGTTCGGTTTTTCCGGGTTGAGATCCTGAATAGTGTTGGTGCAATTGTTTTGGGGCATTGCCCACACAACCATCGGTCGTGCCAGAAGGTAGCTTTCCTTCCATCCCCGATTGTTATCTCCGTGGCCATTGCGAAGAGCAGCCGTTCATTGTTGTCGCATGGCAGCATTGTCCGTGCCCACGGCCTTGGTGGATCTTGCCAAGCCAACCAAAGCCACCGAAGTCTCAGCGCGGTTCCGAACTTTTTTAGGTCCAACACGCCCAGACCACCCAGATTTTTCGGACGACATATCTGGCTCCATGCAACCCTGCATTTGCCACCGTTGCATGTTGTCTCCCCGCTCCATAACCAAGCCCGACATAGCTGCACTATCCGTTTGAGTACCCAAGCAGGTAGCTTGTGAATAGTCATCATGTAGATCACAAGTGCTGTAAGTCCCGATTTTAGGAGCATGAGGCGCCCACTCTTGGCCATGAGGCCGCCCTTCCAAGCAGCCGTCTTGTTTCCCAACTTGGCCAAGAGTGGATCCAGATCCGCCTTGGACAGGTTTTTGAGCGATAGTGGCATTCCAAGGTAGGTTACCGGGAACCTCTTGCAAGGGATGCCAAGGGGCGCAAGGATGGTATCCAGGTTGAGCGAACTGCATCTAATCGGGAGGGCACAAGCTTTTACTAGTGTTGACAAGTAGTCCCGAGGCTTGAGCAAAGCACTTTAGCAGCAGGTGGATCATTCTGGCGTCGCTCTCTTTCGGGTTCATGAACATAGCCACGTCATCAGCGTAGAATGAGCAGCGCATCATCGGTGTTCGGCCTGGCAGCTTAGTGAGGACGCCTCGTGTTGTGGCCAGATTCAGCATTCTCTGCAAGGGGTCCATCGCCAAGATGAAGAGAAAGGGGCAAAGCGGGTCCCCCTGGCGCAGCCCTTGCCGGTGTTGGATGGCGTCGGAAAGTTGGCCGTTGATGATCACGCGCGAGGTTGAAGTTCGCAGCAGCATAGCAATCCATTCGCGCCAACGCGTGCCAAAGCCTCGTGCCTCTAGCATATCCATGAGATAGGGCCAGATAGCGAGTCGAAGGCCTTTGCGATGTCCAGTTTTAGCAGGATCGTCGGCCTCTTTGTTTTGTACAGTTTCCTGATCATGTTCTGGACATACAAAAAATTCTCCTGTATGTTGCGCTTCTTAATGAAGGCGCTTTGACATTGGTCCACCAAGCTAGCTAGCTTGGGAGCTAGCCTGCTTGCGAGCATCTTGCAGAAGATTTTAATCAAGCTGTGAAGTAGCGAGATTGGCCTGAAATCCTTAAGCGTGTATGCCCCCTATTTCTTTGGAATCAGCACTATGATGGCAATGTTTATTCTGTTCAGACCCCGGCTATCCATGCGGTGAAGCTGGTTCAGTGCTTCAAGGAGATCAAATTTGATAGTTTCCCAACATTTCTTGAAGAATCCACCGGAGAAACCATCCGGCCCAGGCGCTTTGTCAGCCGGCATCTCATCAATAGCGCGTTTTATTTCCTCGAGGGAGAATTCCCCTTCAATGTCCGACAGGTCCACGTGGTCCAAATCAAGCTCATCCCAGTTCAGCGTCGTGGACCTCGGGTGTTCTGAGCCGAAGATGTTCTGGAAGTAATTGTACGCGTGTTCTCCCATTCCATCCGAAGAGGATATCGGTCCAGAAGGTCCTTGCAGTACATGGATGGTGTTTCTTTTATGTCTCGCATTGGCTTTCCTTTGAAAAAACTTGGTGTTGGCATCACCAGCCTTAAGCCAAAGAACTCTGCTTCGCTGCCTCAATTTAATTTTCAGAAGGACGGCCAGCCCCAACGATCTTGCTTTCAACTTAGATCTCAGCTCCCTTTCATCAGTGTTTAGTGGTCTGTGATCTTGGGCTGTGTCCAGCTGCAGAATGATTTCATTCACCATCAGTATCTGTTTTTGGATGTCTCCTACTAGCGTTTTGCTCCATTGTCGCAAATCCTTGCTGAGTCGATGTAATTTGCAGTTGAACCTAGTGATAGGGCATGCGTTCCGGACGGGCAGAGCCCAGGACTGATCGACCACCTCCCTGAAGCCCTGAATATATTGCCAATATGCCTCAAAGCGGAATCTTCTGTTCGTTTTAGTGATCATGTCGTTGACCAAGAGGAGAGGGCAGTGGTCCGATATAGCAGAAGATTGAGGCAATAACTTTGCCCCTGGGAATAGCAATTCCCACTCAACATTACAGAACGCCCGGTCCAACCTAACCAGCGTAGGCGGATCTTGTTCATTGCTCCACGTGAAACTACGCCCGATCAGTGGAATTTCATGCAGGCTGGATCTGTTAAGGGTTCGCCGAAAATTATTCATCCATCTACGATTGATTCTACTGTTGTTTTTATCCTGGGGGTCTTTTATGAGGTTGAAGTCACCAATTATCATCCAAGGCCCCTGCATGGAGTTGTGGATGGTGGCAAGTTCCCCCCAGGAATGCTGGTTTCCTCGCATCATCATGCGGCCCATACACAGTAGTCAGGACCAGGCATGTCCCCCAGCCACAGGCTTGAAACACGCCGTGATGGAGAATTCTCTTACCGAGATGTTACTGATGGTGTAGGACTCCGATTGCCAACACAACAGTACCCTGCCGCGCGTACCCTCAGCATCAAGTGCGGCGTGGCCGTCAAACCACGGCCCGACGATCTCCCCTCGATCCTTGTCGGAAGTCGCGGAGAGTTTTGATTCCTGGATACATACGATTGAGCAGCGCGTGTGATCAATCATCGCACGGACTGCCGCACGTCTTGCTCTGTTGTTTAGCCCCCTCACATTCCAGTTGGTCAAAGAGAGATGTTCATTCATAAGGAAACAATAAAAACACACATGGTAGCGGTCGGGCACTGATTGCCGTGACAAACATGGTACAGATGGGGGCGGAGGATCGCCAGGAAGCCCTCCGGGCGCACATCTCGACACAACACAGGTTCAGACTCCAGCTTTGGACTGTTGGAGTTTGGTTCATGGCCGGTTGTGGCCTTGTGGGGGCAGTAGGGACTCCGTCCGCGGGCCACGCACTACGGCATGACTCGTGCGCCGGTGCGCCGTGACTCGATCCATCAGTTCAGATTTCAAACCAGGAGGGCAAAGAATTACTGGCTTGGAGCATCTTAGCATATCTCGCAGACCGCCGTACCACATTTTTTGTTTACGGGATTAAACCGAATTTATGGTACCGTGGACGATGAGAAAAAACATATCTGATAAACACATACCGCATAATTTAAACTACTAGTTCGCGCCACATACATCGCCGGATTTCAACAGAGTTCATACTAGCTTAAACATAATAAAAACATAAATCTACTCATCATCATCACCGGGCTTCTTGACGTGAATGTGGTACTCCATCAACGAGTTGGAGAGGACGAACCTCCATCAACGAGTTGGAGAGGACAAACGGCAGGGCATACTCCTCCTTCGCCGCCGCCACCCGCCTCGTACACCCGGGCGGACGGCCCGGTCACTGTCCGGTCGAAAAAAACTGACCCAGACGGCGCCTCAAATCGGCCTCAAATGCCCGGGCTGACCGACACCCCTCGTATCCAGCCCAAATATGGGGAGGCCCGGGCGCGTCAGCCACGTCGGCTCTGGCCCACGCCGGCTCACCGGACCCCACATATATTCGTCCCCATCCGCTCCCCAGACCAAACCCTAGTCACTTCACTCCACTCCACTCTTTCACCCAAGCTCCTGTCCGGCAATCTTCGGCCTTCTCCAGCATGGCGGGCAGTGGATCTGACTCCGACCAGTCTGGATCCGTCGACTGGGGTGTCGTCACGTGCGGGTTGGAGGAGGCAATGGCCGTCCGCATTGCACTCCGCAGCTCTCGGGAGGACATCGCCCGACCGACGGCGTGATCTATTTGACCCGAGTCCATTGCGTGTGCGCATCGGGCGCTCGGATCCTCCGGGCTGGATCATGCGGTCGTCCCGAGAGCCTTCCAGTTCCTCTCCCCATCACCGGTCCACCGGAGTTTGAGTGCTACCGGGACCGGTGTGCCCACTGTGGGAAGGAGAGGATGAGGGCGGCCGATGCCCGCCTCGCTGTCGACATGGCGGCGGCGGAGGCGGCTGATGCGGTGGCGCGGGCGACCGCAGAGGAGGATGCCATCCGCGCCCACATTGTAAAGAAGCGGCAGCGGAGGAACACCCGCGCTCGCCCGAGAGCAGAATCGGGCGGTCCGTGATGGGTAACGTTGCATGAAAATCAAAAAAATTCCTATGAAACACCCAAGATCCAATCTAGGAGATGCATAGTAATGAGAGGGGAGTGTGTCTACGTGCCCTTGTAGACAGAAAGCATTAGCGTATGTAACGCGGTTGATGTAGTCGTACTCTTCTCGATCCAATCCGATCTAGCGCCGAACGGACGACACTTCCGAGATTAGCACACGTTCATCTCGATGGCGTTTTCTCCTTCTTGATCCAGCAAGCGAGGGAGAGGAGGTAGATGAGAATGGGACCAGCCTAACGGCAAGGTGGGGGTGGTGGCAGCGGAATTCCGGCAGGGCTTCGTCAAGCGTGTATCAGAGAAACGTGGGAGGAGTTGGGAGAGGCAATGGGCAAGGGTGAAGGGGTGGCTGCCCCCATGTGCCTCCCCTCTCTTTATATAGGCTAGGGGGGCAGGGGAAGGCATCCAATACCCTCCTAGGGCCGTCCACAAGGGAGAAATCCCTTTAAACTTGGAGATAACATCTTATCTCTAGATTGAACCCTTTAAATTTAGAGATAAGACCTTATCTCTAGATTTAAATGACATGTGGCCTGGGGAATGGTGCGGCCAGCCCATGCGGGCTGTAGCCCCACCCCTCGGTCCATGTGGGCCCTTCCCGGGTCGTTGGGCCCCACGATGGAACCCCCGGAACCTTCTAGAACCTCCGGTACTCTACCAAAAATTCATGAACTTTTCCGGAACCCTAAATATGACTTCCCATATATAAATCTTTATCTCCGGACCATTTCGGAGCTCCTCGTGATGTCTCGGATCCCATCCGGGACTCTGAACTACTTTCAGACTTTCCACTATTAATATGTCAACATTATCGTAGCGCTACCGAACGTTAAGCGTGCGACCCTACGGGTTCGCGAATCATGTAGACATGACCCAGACACCTCTCCGGTCGATAACGAATAGCGGGACCTGGATGCCCATATTGATTCCTACATATTCCATGAAGATCTTTATCGGCTGAACCACAATGTCGGGGATTCAGTTAATCCCGTATACAATTCCCTTTGTCAGGCGATATGTTACTTGCCCGAGATTCGATCGTCGGTATCTCCATACCTAGTTCAATCTCGTTACCGGCAAGTCTCTTTACTCGTTTCGTAATACAAGATCACGTGAATAAACTCATTAGTCACATGCTTACAAGCTTCTTGTGAAGTTGTATTACCGAGAGGGCCCAGAGATATCTCTCCGTCACACGGAGTGACAAATCCCAGTCTCGATCCGCGCAACCCAACAAATACTTCCAGAGATACCTGTAGAGCATCTTTATGATCACCCAGTTACGAAGTGACGTTTGATAGCACACAAAGTATTCCTCCGGTATCCGGGAGTGGCATGATCTCATGGTCTAAGGAACAGATACTTGACATGAAGAAAGCTGTAGCAAATAAACTAAGTGATACGATCTGATGCTAAGCTTATGGCTGGGTCTGTCCATCACATCATTCTCCTAATGATGTGATCTCGTTATCAAAGGACAACTCATGTCTATGGTTAGGAAACCTTAACCATTTTTTATCAATGAGCTAGTCTAGTAGAGGTTCACTAGGGACACGGTGTTGTTTATTTATCCACACATGTATTTAAGTTTCCGGTCAATACAATTCCAGCATGGATGATAAATATATATCATGAACAAGGAAATATGATAATAACCAATTTATTATTGCTTCTAGGGCATATTTCCAATAGTCCGTGCCATGGCCGGACTGCCCCCCAAGAAGGAGAAGGAGGACAGCGATGGGTTGGACAACTCCGGCAATGAGCAGATCCGGCTCGATCCCTACTGCGTTTTCGGCCGCTACTTCCGTGAGAAGGACAACAAGGGCGCCGGGAAGGGAAAGGGAAGCCGTGGGTGATCTTCTCCATAGCTAGCATGTAAGTTAAACATGCCAACTTTTAGTAGTCCGATGGCATGTCCTGATGTAGTAGCCAGACGATGTGTGTAATGCATCGTTTATGTAGTCACATGAGTTTGTATGGATTTGAGGTATGCTAATTGAGGCGTCCGACTGTGAGAAAGGAAATTTGAGGTGTGATCGGGCAGTGCCCGCGGACACGCCCGGGTGCGTCCACGGGCGTTTGAGGGGCCGGATTTGCCAAGTCCGGATGTAGATGCTCTTAGGCTAGTCATAGCGGGGGAGACATGACACTAGTCTAAGGGCATCTCCAACGCTCACTCTCCAACCGGACACCGTGTTCATCTGCGAATCAGGGGACCAATCCGCGGAGATGGATGTAGGAGTTGGCCCTCTAACCGTAGCCGCATACATTTCAAACCGGAATCCAATTAACCGAACGAATTACATCAATCACGATGGAATTCATCAAAGTTCGGATAGAAAATAGAACAAATCATCCGTAAATAGCATGCAAATATGTCTAGTATAACAATAGTTCAAATTCAACAAGATTAACCGATTGTTAAACAAATTTTTCATTGATGGATCATGTTATCCCACACATACTGCCCCTTGAGCTTCATCCAACAATGTATGTGCGTGAATGGTCTGCCCTCTGACTTGTAGTACATCGCGACAACGCTTGCAGGCTACACAACGTGTACATCAACATTGAGCGAATGAATGAATCAATCAACATGTAAGCAAGAAAAAGCAAAGCTTATGATCTTCATGGTTACCGCGCGCAATGGCCACATTGCCTCCAGTCGATCAACCGCGCCACAAAAATTCATGACGAAGTTCTGGATGGTGTACGATCAATACGCTAGCGAGTTGACATTGTGTTTGATGATGTGCATGTCAAAGAGCGCAGTGTGCTTTCGCGCATGAAACCAACCATGCACGCACTACCAAAAGGCCCCCCTTCTGCTCCTGTCTATGAAGCCAACAGATACGGCCAATCACGCATCGCACAACAACTCATCCTCCTTCACTGAGTACCCTGCCATCCTTCTTACTCCTAAAAACAACATGAAGTTCGAAACTCAACAAGGTTCCCCAAGGGGTACGTCTCCGTTGGAGGGGTGTGGAAGCACAATGCTCCCCAAGCATCCCAAGGACTCATTGATGTCCTGCAAGTGCACAGGGTTTAGTTGTAGCCTTTTAGAAGTAAGAGTATCGATTCCACAGGGAGGACAGGAATCAGCCTTTTGTCTCTTGAAAGGTTTAAATAGCAATGTCTTCAAGTTATAAGAAATCCAAAGCAGTAATTTAATATGGGTGCAAAAGGTGTAGCCAACAAAAAGTAAAGTAGTAAAATAAAATAAAGTAACAAAAAAATGGATGAAAGCATTGAAATTGATAGGACTAATGCGTTCCTAGGGAGTCTGGATTCCCCACTAGTGTGTGTCTATAGCGGTGCCTAAACACAATGCCACACCGGATTCCTAAGCCACTTTGTATGTTTCTATTTGTGGGCGGAGCCGGTACAGATATTGTTGGAAATATGCCCTAGAGGCAATAATATTATATTATTATATTTCCATATTCATAATTAAGTGTTTATATTTCATGCTATAACTGCTATGATCCTGGAATATGCGATTCAGTGGAAAACTCATATGCATGTGTGAAATGATAGACGGATAAATAAAAGGTTCCTAGTCTTGCCTCTAGGACTAGCTCAAGTGTTGTTGGTGATCACGTTTTCCGGATCTTAGGATATCGTTAAGTGTAACGATAGTCCTAAAACAACATTGAGATTATGACATTGGAAGAACGATCATATTGAATCGACCCAAACTTGTCTGTTATGAATTGAGATAATATCATCTGTAATCAATTGTAATAAAACAGAGTGTTAACGTGTGATTTTGCTCCTTAGACTATGAGAGTATCGTAGTCACTTCTTACGATACGGTGGACTTTGGGGTTGCTCAAACGTCACCTGTAACACGGTGATCATAACAACAACTTACATGCTCATTGGAAAGTTTGACAGGGGACTAGCTAGCTCGAGAGTGGGATTTGCTCCTCCGACAATGGAGAGATATTCTTAGGGCCCTCTCGGTGTGATGGCATCCATCATCGTCTAGCCATACACAGGTGACGTCGTCACGGGGATGCCGGAACATGACAACGAGAAAGAAGAACAAAACTGGTAACGAGGATTTCGGTATAGTGAGCATGTGATGACTTAGGAGGATACCGACACATCCCGGGTTTTGTGAAGTATCGCGAAGCAAAGGGAACATCACATGATAACCAAAGGTTCACTCGACTATCATTCGTGTGCTCATAGAGATCGATATGGACGTCTACGGTTTCGCTGTCGGTCATTGAATGAACGGTTTCGTTCATGTCTATGAATTACCGAACCTACGGGGTCACAAGCTTAAGGCAATCACAATCTTCTGAGTGTTAGTAGGACGGGAGTGATGAGAACATATTTGTGGAATTGTTTCATTAATATTCGGAACAGTTCCGAGAGGATCCGGAAGCGTTTCGGGGTCACCGGAAGGGTTTCGGAGAGTATTGGGTAATACAGGGTATTACCGATAAATATATATAGGTGGAAAATGTTTTGGGATGTTAAATTATATATAAAATGGTCTGAAAGTATTTAGAACAATTTTATATTTAGTTTAATATCAACGTGCCTAAAAAGGCCAAGAGGTGGAAGTCAACTTGGGCCACAAAGGCCCAAGTGGGGAGGCTCCTCCTAAACCTAAGGAAGGAGGCCGAATTGGGGAAGGGGAGGAGTCCTACTCCTCTGGCTGGCGCACCAAGGAGAAATCCTTCCTCCTTGGTGGCAGCCCTCCCTCTCCCTCTATCCTATATATACTTGAGGTTTGGTGCTCTTTTGAATACACAAGTTTTGGAGCCTCCTCTAGTTCATCTAGCCCTAGTTCTAGTTGGTCCTAGTTGACTAATTAGAGCTTGGTCTAATTCCTCTAATCCTCATAATTAGAAGCCCAATATGGTTCTAATCTCCTCTTTCTAATTCTCCGGCGACGATTAGCTCTGGACGGTGAAGCGCTGCCGGATCATGAAGGCTGCACGCTTGCAACCAAGTAGAGAGGCCGTGCTTTCGGTCTTCGGTTCGAGGGACTGTTCGTGGGCGGTTCACGGAATCGTTCACCGACGGTTCGAGGGACTCCAACTATGATCTACACCGACACGTTCTTCTTCCGCTGCAACTCGGTGACGGTAACGATCGTGATCCCAACCCGTAATGCATCTTCATATTGATCTTGGGTGTGCGTAGGCGTGAATTTTTTGTTTTCTACTACGTTTCCCAACAGATATGTGCATACACGCAATAGCCCTCACATGCGCCACCACCGTTCTTCCCCACTCCGGTTATCAAACGGTGATTAAGGGAAAAAAGGTCCCCATGGACGCAGCCTAAAGGTGGTCTTCGTTTATCCCCTGCTGCAACAATCCGGGACGAGGGGAAATAGGCCTTGTCATGTACCTACCTCTGCAACCAGCTGGTTCGCCAACAGTAATAACCTTCCGTCCAAAATTGGCATATTTTGGATGGTCGACTTCACCCAACATCAAGAATATTATTAACATAAACATACAAAGGGGATGTCAAATCCTAATACCAAATGATCTATTACACACTAGGGTTCCTCCGTATCCCCAAGAACTATGGAAACTACTCACACATCAAGGGCACAAACACGATGAGGTGAATCATGATGAACATAATGGGCCCACACAAGTAACACAAGATTGAATCCACTCCAACTAATGTATTACAAACGGATGGGGATGAGATGATGATGATGATGAAGCCCTCTTGATGTAAGTTGCGCTGGCGAAATCCTTGGACCGATTCCCCCTCCGAAAGCCCTTCGGAGGCTAGGGTTCTGTGGTTCTGCCTTCTGGATGTGTTTCTGGTGGCTCTGTGTGTCTCTCCCCCTATCTAGCTTCACGGGGTGAAAGTAATGGACGAGGAGGCGGCGTTGGCACGCCATATGAACGAGCATACGAGCGCGCTCGTATGCTAGGACGTCTTTTGCTCTGGTTTCGCCGCATGACCACCTTCTTTCTCCATTTTCCTCATTCTTTTTATGGTAGTCTATTATCACATTAAATGACATGATTCCACCATAATTTCCTGAGATTCCCTTCATGTAATGTTATTTTTTTTCTCCAAAAGACGCTTTCTGAGGAAAACCGACAAAAAGCAACGCGTAAACGCAGTAAAATTCCACAAAGCCTACTATGTAGGCACCAAATAACTATAAAATTATCATACATTTTAGACTCATCAACTCCCCCAAGCTTAGAGGTTTGCTCGGCCCCGAGCAAATGTCACAGCTTCTAAGATAGAGATCATCTTTATTATGATATGCGGATAACGAAAATGCATGAGTCCATCAAATGATTCAAGAATTCATATTGTATAAACAATCATACCGCACACTATCATATCTTTGTATTAATTAGATGAGCACAAAGGCTTCCACACCTTACTATTTATCGGTTAGTAGACGTGTTCCAACTCTATGTGATAATTCACCCATCTTTCAGATGAAGAGGTTACACCGTCTTTCTAGTTTTATTTTTCTTCCCCTTCTCTTTTCAAGGAGCCAGGCCTAAACTCATGTCACTTTGAATTGCTTTTCTCTTTAGGCGTGAGATGAAAAGATAGGCATGGTTCTTCATGTCAATAATGTGGTTTCATAAGTATTTGAATTGGTTCGGAAAAGCTCTTACCGGTAAAGTAACTTGTTCTTTATTATTTTGGTTGGATCACTACACATATACACCAAGTATTTATTAGAAAAACTGAAATAAGAGTGATCTATCTCATCTACTTGTTAACCTCTTCTACTTGATCGGTACTAAAGATGTGGAAGACTTATAATCATCTTTCTCAAGTGGAAATACTTAGTGTCGGTGTAAAAACCGGCAGACCTCGGGGTAGGGGGTCCCGAGCTGCGGATCTAGGATCGATGGTAATAGAGACAATAGAGACGGTGTTTTACCCAGGTTCGGGCCCTCTTAATGGAGGTAAAACCCTACGTCATGCTTCTGTTATATTGATGAAGATGTGTCGAGTACAGAGTTGATCTACCTCGAGATCGTAATATGAATCTAACTTCTATGACTAGGTAAGCAATGTTGCGTTGATGTCCCCCCTACGGGCTAAACCCTATGGCTTATATACACGCCAAGGAGGGTACCTAGGGTTATAATGGTGATATCTGGGAATAAGGCGGCTGGACAAATCTTGAAGTGTACTGCAAGTCTTCGGCAGAGACAGCGTTGATCATTCCTCCCACGTACAGCCTCCGGAGTCCATCTTGGTCACGTACGGGGGTACATCGGCCCAACCGAGGAGACGAGTTGGCCCGGTCAGCACCCCCTAATCCAGGACACCGTCAGTAGCCCCCGAACTAGTCTTCTACACCGAGAACGATGGTTTACAGATATCACTTCGGATCCGGAGTCTTTGGCTTGACAGACGAGTTCCATTTACATTTCGGATTCTTTTTGATAGGACATCGATATCCGTGGTCCAACCGAGTTGGTACCCTGCCCGAGGGGTGTAAGTATCTTAGCCTCGAAGGCTGGTCGTACAGGTATGAACAATCCAATCCTGCCTGACAACTTTAACGGAGAGGCTCGCTCCACGATGGGTCGAGCAGTTACTGCCTCATCCTCAAATCGCGGTTCGAGGCAACTTGTTTACTGGCATGTCCCTTCGAAACGGAGATCGTGCCCGCTTTCTCAGGGATATCATCAAGATTTTGTTTTCCCCCCATATGCTTCAACAACATTTTTGATAGCGGCCGCGAATTTATCGGCGCAGCAGGGGACTCTTGGCCTTTTATAGGTCTATAAAAACCAAAGGGAGAACAGCGCAACGACGCACGCTCCCATTCCTTCCCTACTGCAACGCCGTCTAGCTCCAACGCCCAGATCCAACCAGCACGCCCATCTTTTTCGCGAGCTCAGTCTTCTCAACTAGCCATGGCCGACACCCTCAAGGGGCACTGGGGTGGCTCCACGGTGATAACGGCGACTATCGCCGAGCTGTGCGACGCGGGGTACCTAGCCCCCACCATCGCTGCCCGCGCTCCATCGGCCGATCAACTGGTGCCCGCTCCCAACGCCGGGGAGCGGGTAGTCTTCGTCCCCCACCTCATCCGAGGCCTGGGGTTCCCGCTGCACCCCTTCGTGCGCGGGGTAATGTTCTACTACGGGTTAGACTTCCACCACATGGCCCCCAACTCTATTCTCCACCTCGCTGCTTTCATCACAGTTTGTGAGGCTTTCCTCCGCTGCGAGCCACACTTCGGCCTGTGGTTGAAGCTCTTCGGGATCAAACCGAAATCCAGCGGACAGGATCTCGCGGAGTGTGGGGGAGCCATGGTCAGCAAGAACCAGGGGGCCATCTGGTTCAAAGGAACCTTAATCGAAACGGTGAAGGAATGGCAGAGGGAGTGGTTTTATATCACTGAACCTCTTGCCCCTAGTCAAACCGAAGTCCCGGCCTTCTCGGCCGGGCCACCCAAGAAACTTAAGTCCTGGAAGGAGAAGGGCGTTGCTTGGGGGAAGCCGGTAGAGGTGGAGACCCTGATCGACAGGATCCTGTGGTGGTCCACGACGGGGAAGGCTGAGCTGGACGACATCATCAATGTCATGCTCAACCGCCATATACTTCCCCTCCAGTTTCGGGCTAAACCGATGTGGGCACAAAAGCCCGAAGATATGGACACCATCAACACCTTCTTCCGCTCCACCTTGGCCACCATGTGGACAAAGCTCATGAAACTGGCCAAGGATAAGATCCCCCAGGAGGGAGAGGACCGCGGCCTCGAGCACGGCTATGAGGCCCCCCCCCGGTAACTAATTTTGCCCTTCAATCTCTGTGCTTTGTTAATTCTGTCGAGGATGAAAGTTTCACTCGAATCGTTGTGTTTCGGCATTTTGCAGAAGTGGTCGGCCTGGGTAAAAGGGGTACGATGCCCAGCCCCACTGCCGGAGCAGCCCCCAACTCCCCTGCTCTCGGCGCTTCTGACCGAGGAGCCACATGTGGTGACCTCCAAAGGGACGAAGCCCCAGACAGGGAGGTCCAGTGCTCGGACCAGGGGGACCTCGGTCACCCGGTCAGAAGAGACCCACACCTCCGCCGCTCGAGACGACGGCGCCGAGGAGGGCGAGGAGGAGATCCCCCCCCCCCCGAAGGGGAAGAGGTTGGCGATAGAAGACGCCGACGTGGTCATGCCCCCGAAGGGCTCAAAGAGGCCGAGGCGAGCCTCATCTGAGGCCGCCAACAAGTCATCGGAGAGGGCCGAGCTCTCCGGTGACTCAGAGGTAGACCCCCTCGCAATGGGGAGGAAGAAACCGGCACCTCAAGGGTAAGCCCTTGTCTCTATCGTTTTTCTTTAAGTCACTTTTTCCAGCAAGGGGGAATTTTACACAAGTAGTTTTTCATGTGCAGTCCGCCGAGGGTAATCCCCAGCGGCTCCTCAGACGGACTGCCATCAACCAGTGGGACTCCGGAGCCCGCTGTTTCTCCCCCCAAGCCTGACGGTCTAGGGGAGGCGACGTCCACCCTTATCCCCGAAGTCAACTTGACAGGGGCCGACGTGGTGGTGACCGCGGCCGAGGACGACACCTCGGCCCGACAAGATCCGGGGACGGAGCGCCCCGAGGTCATCAAGGAACCGCCGGGCCAGTCGCTGGCCCAGCCGGAGTCTACCTTGGCCCCACCACAACAGGCGGGGGCCACTCGGGTGGAGACACCCGAGGTCATTCCGTCACCCCGGCCTACTACCCAGGGACGGGCTGGCGTGGGGTGGACCGAGGAAGTGGAGGAGACCCTGAGGGGTTCTTCCATCAAGGAGGAGCACCGTGCCTTGATGGGTACGGCGCTGGAGAGCTACCGGTCCGCAAGGGCCGTACTGCACGAGGTTTTTAAGAACCTCGCAGCAGGTTTCGAGGTACGATTTCTGCGCTTTCACGTTGTCTATTTAAGCTTTTTGTTTTTGTTGGTTTTGTCCGAAGACATAAGAGTATAGCCTTCTAACCGGCATAGTGAGTGAGTAGCCCCCGAGCCCGAAGTTGGTTTCAAGAAACCGTCATCGGGGTCGCTTGATGTAGTAGGAGCCGATAAGGGATCGTAATTATTCCCTTTACAATAAAGATCCGTTTTGTTCCAGGTTGCGACCTCGACCCCGGACTCCATCTCCGAAGAGATGGCGGAGATGAACCGGAAACTTGAGCAGTCTCAAGGTAAGCAAGTTGAATCTTGCTGTGCATATTTGCTATATATGTGTAACATGTGTGAAGGAAAACAACTAAGGCCGAACTGTGTTGACAGCGGAGCTAGAGATGCTCAAGGCCGAGCTGTACAGAGCTCGGAAAGAGGTGCGGCAGCAGGAGAATGCTACCGCTGCGGCCGAGAAGGCCCGGGCTGCCGAGAAGGCGGCCGGAGAGAAGCACTAGGCACGGGTGCTGGAAGTAGAGGAGACCCTGAAGGGCGTGTTCGAAGCATGAGACAAACTTCAGGAGGAGGGGAGGCAGATGAAGGAGGAGCTCGAGAAGCTGCAACGCGCCCACACCGAGCTCAAGACCTCGGCCCGAGCGGATCACGAGGTGCTCCAGCAAGTAGAGCAAATCGCCTCGGGTAAGAAATTTTTGCTGCAGTGTATGTTTGGCAGCAAAGGTTGTGTCGAGCTCACCCAATTATGGCGTTCCGCAGAGGTCTTCAAGGATCTCCTGCAGAGCGCGGAGGATGCGGTAGCATACTTCGGACAACTGGCGGACCATGAGGCGGAGAAAGCCTTCTGGGGTCAATTCCCGGGGTCGCCGTCAGGGCAGCTGCTAAACCATCGAGTGAAGCAGCTGGTCGAGCTGTTCCGCATGACAAGGCCGGCACTCCAAGATCTCTGCGTCGCTTTGTGGCCTGCTGAAGCCATGCCGAAGAGTCTCTTCGGTCTGACGGCCCGTCTCCAAAATGCCGTGCCCTTGAGCGCTGGAAGAGGTCCGCATGCTTCGAAGGGGCGCGGAGGGCATACGCTTGCGTGAAGACACACTTCCGCAAGGTTGACGCGGAGACGTGTGCCGCTGGCCCTCCTGCCGACAAGCCGCGGACTGCTGAGCAATTCTTCGCCAAGGTTGAGGCGGGAGCTCGGGCAACCGAGGCCATGTGCCCCAAGGACACTCTGTATTTTTAGGTAATGCTTCGGAATGCCGAAGTGTATAATGTAAAGACTTTATCCTGTACTTGAATGAAGATGGCTTGAAATTCCATATGTTTTTATTTTAGAATTCAATTATGCCTCCAATATGACTGTTCAAAATGAGAGTGGCCAGTCGTCTGCTTCAGCCCCAGTGTAGGTTATACAGAGGGTGCTCCTTAAGGCATATCTGACCCTTGGCCGACGTCTCGGTACCCGGAGGCAGTCAATGACTTAAAGGAACGAGGCAATCGGACTATAGTGGCTTGACATCTTTCATTTAGTCGTAGGAGTTTGACTGTGGGGGCTGAGGACCAGCCCCCGGCGTAGGGAGTGTGCGGCCAACGCGGCCGAGGTCTAGGCCATGGCACACTTCGGCTAGAAATAAAAGCCCTTCGTTTGACACGGGTGATCTCTATCGTCACATCGCTTGACGCGGTCTCCGGATGGCAGACCAGTTTGCGCTTACCCAGATAGTCAGTTTTCGGCTTTCTCCACTGAGGCGCCATGCCAATTAACCTGGCGGCACAATCGCAATGGTTCTCCCATTACACCCTTAGCCGAATACATCGGGAACGTAAGGGGTACACATAGGAGCCGGGCAACCCAACTATTGACCGAAATCTAGGTTCGAAACTGATGCATATAAGGCCAAAAATCCGGGACGCCGAGTACATCGGACTTTCCTATACCATTGCATCTTTTTTTGTTTTTTTAAAATACTTCATCGTCCCGAAGCTATACTGATAAAGAAATACGAGAAATGCCTTGAAAGGGCACGGTTTCTTTATATCATAGTGTCAATCATGTACAAGCCCAGTTGTGACGAGAGTAATCGAAAGAATACAATGTGAATAGTAAGGAAGAAAGAGGAAAAAACAGGTCGGATAATTACTGACGGATTTAAAGGATCCGGACCGAAGCCTGCCGCATGTCTGCGTTTCCGAACTGTTGAACAAATCGCTCTTGATTGATGACGGCTGATTTGCGAAGGCTGAGGCCTGACTGGCCCTTTATACACTCGAAGTGTTTGATAGCCGAGTTCCTCAAAGGGAGGTGTTTGCCGGCATCGTTCTGTGGTTAAGGCCACAGAGACGTAGTGACGCTCGGCTACTTCTTTTACAGATGCCTGTCTATGCAGGGGCGCTAAGCCTTGCCCTCGCGTGGTTGATCCGCGCGTGACGCGTGGGTAGTTGTATTGGCTCCTCAGCGTCCCAGAGAATTTTGAGTGCGAAGTTGTGCACCCTGGGGACGTAGTGCCCGCAGCTGGGGCACGCGAAGAGCCCGCATCCCTATTTCGGGTGCGGGGGTAGCTGGCCGAGGTCGACTTGTGCGGCCCGGGCTCGCTTCAAAGAGCGAGCGGCGCGTTTATCGCTGCGGGCTGCCTCCTCGGACGCTTGGACCTCGGCTGCGAAAGCCGCGGTCTGTTCCTCTGTCTGGAGTGAACGCTCGGTGTTACCATTGACCGTGATGATACCGTTGGGTCCCGGCATTTTGAGCTTGAGGTAGGCGTAATGGGGGACTGCGTTGAAGCGTGCAAAGGCCGTGCGTCCTAAGAGCGCATGGTATCCACTCCGGAAGGGTACAATGTCGAAGATTAACTCCTCGCTTCTGAAATTCTCGGGCGAACCGAAGACTACCTCGAGGGTGACTGTCCCAGTACAACGGGCTTCGATGCCCGGAATGACACCTTTAAAGGTGGTAGAGCTCGGCTTTATCCGAGATGAGTCAATACCCATCTTCCGAACTGTGTCCTCGTAGATGAGGTTAAGACTGCTGCCCCCGTCCATCAGGACGCGTGTTAGATGATAACCATCAACAATAGGGTCCAGAACGAGCGCCGCAGAGCTGCCATGCCTGATGCTGGTCGGATGATCGTGCTTGTCGAAGGTGATCGGGTAAGCCGACCATGGGTTATACTTCGGGGCGACAGGCTCCAACGCATATATGTCCCGAAGCACACGCTTTCTTTCCCGTTTAGGGATGTGGGTGACATAGATCATGTTGACCTCTGTTACCTCGTTGGGAAATTTCTTTTGCCCTCCATTATTGGGCTGCCGAGGTTCATCCTCGTCGTCACTGTGGTGTTGGGTTTTATTCTGACCCTCTGCCGCTATCTTGCCGGCTTGTTTGAAGACCTAGCAATTCCTATTAGTGTGTGTTGCTGGTTTTTCCTGAGTACCGTGAATCCCACATGGGCGGTCCAGGAGCCTGTCAAGCTGGCTAGGTCCATCTTTGTTCCCTTTATAAGGTTTTCTTTTCTGGCCGGATTTAGGTCCGGCGAATCCAGCGTTGACCGCGGCGTCTTCAGTGTCGCTTCCGCCATTTTTATACCTGCGCTTATTTTTATTGCGCTTCGGTTTTCCATTCGTCCCGAATATTATTTTTGAAAGCGGCGATGGCCTCGGCATCGGAACAGTCTATAATCTGGTTCTTCTTGGTGAGGAACCTGTTCCAGAATTTCCGGGCTGATTCGCCTGGCTGCTGGGTAACACGGCTAAGGTCATCAGCGTCCGGAGGTCGGACATACGTGCCCTGGAAATTTGCTCGAAAAGCGTCTTCGAGGGCCTCCCAACTGCCAATAGAGTGAGGAGGGAGGCTATTAAGCCAGTGTCTCGCCGACCCCTTTAACTTGAGCGGCAGATATTTGATGGCGTGGAGGTCATCTCCGTTGGCCATATGTATGTGTAGGAGGAAATCCCCGATCCAGACTGCTGGGTCTGTGGTACCATCGTATGATTCTATGTTAATGGGTTTAAACCCTTCCGGGAACTGATGCTCCATCACCCTGTCTGTAAAGCAGATTGGGTGAGCTGGACCTCGGGACCGAGGAGGATCTCGTCGGGTCTCAGGAGAGAGCCGTGAGTAGGCTTGATCTCGGGCACGGTCGTTCCTGTCCATCCAGGCGTCGTAGCCGTTGGGCCCAGCGGGGGCGCGTCCCCTGGATCCATAGATGGACCGAGGGGGAGCCCTATTTTCTTCAATACGACGTCTAGCGTCGCGAGGGTCCAGGTGGTCCATGGGGTTTGTACCATGACGGCGTGGGGGTGGCCTTTCACCATGGTCTTCTCGTCTTGGCCTGTCCCGGCCTCTAGGGGGCCGATCGAGGTCGTCAGCAAGCTCTTTGTCGAATTCTGGTAGAAGGCGCCTACGTGGGTAAGACTTCGGCGCACTATGGCGCCGGTTCTCTATATCCTGCTCGGCGGAAAGCACTTCAACCCACTTTTCATTTAGCGCGTCAGTATTTTCCTGCAGCTGCTGCTGCTTGCGTTTTAAGCTCCGGTCTGTCGAGACGAGGCGTCACCGAAAGCGTTCTTGCTCGAAGGGGTCCTTGGGGACGATGAAGTCCTCGGTACCGAGGCTGTCGTCTTCCTCAGACTCCGGCATGTAATTGTCGTCGGCCCCTTCGAAGAGGTCATCGGGATCAGAGTCCACAAGAGGGCGGTCTGGTGTGCCGTTCCTTACTGGGGAGGCTTGAATGTCCTCCTCAGGGTTATCGGCGTCGCCGTCCTCCTCGTTGCCGTTATTGGCTATTGCGTCATTGCCACTAGGTTCCCCATTATTGCCCCTTCGGCGCCGTCGCCGACGTCTTGTAGGGGAGTTGGGGGTGTCCACCATATAGACATCGTAGGTGGATGTGGCGGTCCACCTGCCCGTGTTGACCGAGGGCAGGGTGTTCTCGATGGGGCCGTCGGATTCCTCCTCCATATCTGAGGGTTCGCCGTAGTCCAGCACGTCGGTTAAGTCATCGATCATGGCGACTAGGTGGGTGGTGGGTGGCTGTAAATTTCCCTATCGTCGGCTTTAAGTCCGATCTGATCGTAAACCGAAGTCTTGCCGTCCGAGATGGACATGCTCTGGCTGCGGCAGAGCATCTCATCAAGGTGAGATAATTCTTCGGGATCCATGGATGCGCCGTAGGCAGGGCTGATTCGAAGCACATCCGGTCTGTGACCAGGCGTGTCTTCGGAGCGAAGAGAATCCGAACGTAATTCGGGGTTTTGGTCCGAAATCACCTCTGGCACCGCTTCGGGAGTGGGAGCCAGATCTCTCTCCGAACCAGCAGTCAAGGGGAGATTCGCCGGAGTGGCGGCGTCGGTAGTCTCAAAAGACGTCATGACAGAGCTCGGTTCCGGGGTCGAGCCTCCAGAACAGGCCGAGCTTTCGGTCAAGCCGGGCGTCCATCCCGATAGGACGAGTTCACCACGGGAATTGGTAGTCTACTCAAGGCCACCGAAGGTTATGACCTATCCTGGGGTGTAGTTCTCGACGGAAGTCAAGTGTCCCGTCGAATCGGCGCAGAACATCATGCTGCCGAAGACGAAGAGCTGACCGGGGACATAGACGTCCCCACAGCCGTTGGTGTGATTGATCCGTAGGTGAGCCATCGACCCTTCCGGTGATCACGCAGCGGAACTCTCAATGAAAGCACCAGTGTCGGTGTAAAAACCGGCAGACCTCGGGGTAGGGGGTCCCGAGCTGCGGATCTAGGATCGATGGTAACAGAGATAATAGAGACGATGTTTTACCCAGGTTCGGGCCCTCTTAATGGAGGTAAAACCCTACGTCATGCTTCTGTTATATTGATGAAGATGTGTTGAGTACAGAGTTGATCTACCTCGAGATCGTAATATGAATCTAACTTCTATGACTAGGTAAGCAATGTTGCGTTGATGTCCCCCCTACGGGATAAACCCTATGGCTTATATACACGCCAGGGAGGGTACCTAGGGTTACAATGGCGGTATCTGGGAATAAGGCGGCTGGACAAATCTTGAAGTGTACTGCAAGTCTTCGGCAGAGACAGCGTTGATCACGCCTCCCACGTACAACCTCTGGAGTCCATCTTGGTCACGTACGGGGGTACATCGGCCCAACCGAGGAGACGGGTCGGCCTGGTCAGCACCCCCTAATCCAGGACACCGTCACTTAGCACACAGTAGAATTCGATATCCAATACAATTTCAGAATATGATAATAGAACATTCATCAAAATATCCGTGACTCATTGGATATAAGATTCTTTCCTCAATCAAAAGGAAGCATGATTGTCTTCTTTTATTCAAATGGACTAAAACTTCGAACTAAAATTAACTAGAGAAAACCAATAAGGGATACAAAGGGCTTCAAAATCCCCCCAAGCTTACCATGCTAAGCCGATTGGATTTATTTAGTCTCCTTTTTTGTTGGTACCGGTGTTCTCTTCAGGTGGGAGCAGAGTGACGCTGGTGACTATGTCGATGAGAAGCTTGTTGGTCACCTTTAACTCTGCAATGTGAGACCTATATATGCGCAGCGTCTCGTCTTGGTTGGCGATGATTCTCAGAGTAGTGTTCAGCACATCCCGAGTTTTGGCAGCGAATACCACCTCCATCTCCCTCGGTCTGAGCAGAGGGTGTAGAGTTGGCGAGGCGCCTCTTCCACTACAAAAAAACACTTCTGTGATAATACGTGTTTGTCACAGTAGGTCACGTTTTCTGTCACGCATGTACATCTGTGACGATTTTATGACAGAATCAAGATAGTCATACTTGTGTTGTCGTAGAAGTGTTCCATGACAATACTCCATTTATCATCACGGAAATGTCCACTTCCGTGACGATAAATAACGCGTCATGGAAGTGCTTTCATAAAGGGTAACCAACATGTGGCGGCAACCGTAACGGGTCGTCGTTAAGCTATCGGGTGCCGGTTTTGGATCCGATACCCGTTAACAGCCCCGGCCAATGACGATTTTCCATGTGTCATTTTTCTCATTCGCCAACGGAACCACGCGTCAGCTCTATGTTGCGACAGGTGCCACCCATCCAACGGACGATACACGCCCATGAAACGGAGAAACGTTGCACAACCCAACAGTGGCCCGTTTACATAAAAAGGCCGGTCCAGTCAAAGTTAGCGGGCCGTCCCATTGACGGCCTACTTGCATCTGGGCCATTTACAACCACAGCCCATATGAGTGGTGCCAATTCGGCCCGTCACTAGCCCGTTAGCGATTTGACACCATTGCGACCCATCGTCAGTTCTAGCCCGTTAACGGCCGCTGTATCTTTGGGCTCATTTGTGGCCCGATAATTCTTTCGGCCTGTTAGAGGCATTCTAGAGATTGGCCAATTTCCAGGTGGTACGTCTTTCGGCCTTTTAGCGGACCATTCTGGAGTTGGGCCAATTTCCAGCCCGATGCGTCTTTTGGCCTATTAACGGTCCACACCACAGTTGGGACATTTATGGTCCGACCTGACTTTTGGCCTATTAATGGCTCATGTTCTCCATCACAATTCCAGCCCGACCTGACTTTCGGCCTGTTAAAGGCCCGTGTTGTATATCGGCCCACTTATGGCTCGATTGGCTTTTGGCCTGTTAACGCCCCGATATGGAAATGGGCCAAACATGAACTGAGGTCTATTTTGGCCTGCTAATGGCCCGTTGGCCCGTTTCCATTGTTGCGTCCCAATCGAGTTTTTGGCCTGTTAACGGCCCGTTAACTAATTGGGCCTACCTTAGATTTGGGCCTGCTAAAGTTCCTACATGGCTATAGGCCCATTTAAGGACAACGACAAATACGGTCCATCAAGGGCCCACGTTGATTTTGGCCCATCTATTACTTTGAGCCCATTACGAGGATCACCAAAGGCCCACGCCGATTTTGGCCCAGCTAGTAACCACGAGCCCATTACGGGGCCCATTTATGGGCAGTGAGCCGCTAAGCTCGATGAAGGGCCCACATCAATTTTGGGCTAGCTAATTTCACTGCATATTTTGGCCGTTTGCCGCTTGTGGTGCTTTCGACCCAGAAGGCTGGGGTGTGAACAGCGCTCAGCAAATATACGGCAAATAAGGATAAACATAGAACACTGTAGCATATATTACATGAAATTACATCCACTGGGCAAACAAAGATTGATGCCAGTGCAAATAAATGACTAGGGCTTAATAATCTACAACCTCACCATGGATGACGCCCATAAGCATATCATCACGTTCTTTATTCTTTGCTATACTGGCACTAAAATCATCGATCAGTTGTTGTTGCGCGAGAATGTACACCTACTATTCCTCCATGATTTCCATCATTGCTTCACCCACTAATTGGTTCACAAGCATACATCTTTTTCGTTGGATTCGAGACAGAGAAAACTGAGCAGATTCAGATCGTGATTTTGGCAGGCTTGTATCACTGATATTGGAGAGTGTCTCGACCATTGCATCATAGCATAACTTAGGGGGGGGGGACTGAAAAGATTCTTCAAGAGTTGTTGCCATCTTACCTCCACTAGATTTATGTGAGAGAAACGATGGGGTTGCCTTACTGTCTTGAGACTTTGCCTTCTTATCTTAAGCAGCCTACACCAAATTAACACAATATGGCACAGCTATCATCGGCCAGGTCAGTTAATCTCTTTGCACACGCTTACCCAATCTCTCTGCACATGAATCGCCAACAACCAATCGTGAACAAGCGGACGAACAGTGCATGCTGCCGACGTGGATAGCGCGAGGAGGCACTCTTCTCCCGCAGCTTATTGTGTTGGACTGTGTGCAATAATATCTGACATGCATGGACAACTAGTAGTGAGATTATGTAATGAGTGCCTCTAGGAGTCGACTTGAATAGTAGGAGTCAAGTTAAATAGTAGCACTAGGTTGATACCTCAAAAACTAATGAGAGAGCACACATGATAGCTACAAAATATATACTGTTTGTACTCAAGATTAACTAGATGGCACACAAAAGTACTTTGAAACATCATCATAGGTAATACTAGAAGGGGTATAATCAGTTAATCACCTGCCTGGAATGCACACCGCGCGGTGTCGTCCCCAGCTGCTGCTTCCCACCCCACCGTCCTGCTGGCCATGGTTGTGGTGGCGGAAGGGGAGTTGGCTAGGGTTTGTGTGGTGGAGGCGCATGACGGAGAAGGCTGTTGGTGGGGAGGGGAGGGGATTGGACTGGAGTGGGTGTACGCCTATAAAAATCCATTAATAGGCGCCTGACGGGCACGCCGGCGACGCGACTCCCCGTATAGGAAACCGTGCGGCGCGTACTCCCCATGTGTGAAAGAGCCGACGTGACCACGATGTGACTACTCATGCATGCGGACACGCACACGGCCGACTGTGTGAGCGCCACGTGGCAGGGGGTGTCCCACACATTAGTAACAGCGACGGCTAACAGTCAACTCCGTTGACCAACGACAAACCCCGTTTGGGCATTCGCGTGGGTGGGTGGCACGGTGGAAGAGAAAAGTGAGAAAAATGAGTTGGCTTGGGCAAAACTCAGCACAACTTTGCAACCAGGGACACAGAAATAGAAAACCCATAAAATAAAGGGCACAAACCAATGGACCGAAGCAAAGTTCAGAGGATCCACTAGAGACACTCTCAATAGATAAGATAAAAGAGTAAATAACCAAGGACAAAGCTAATGGACAAGCAAAGGGGTAAAGGATCGGATAGAAACCCTTTACAAGATAAAGTAAAGTGGAATCAAAGTACACATTTAACACTAAGACAAGAAAGGAATAAAGAATAGAGCATTTTTAACACGGGAGGAGAGGACCAAAGAGGAGCCTATCTATCTCTTTGGTTTACCCAGAGCCGAAGTGAGCGAGGTGTCCGGCGGTGGACCTCGGCCATGTGTCTGCCTATCGGCACATCCACGTCTATCGCTGAAGATCCTTCTGATCTGATGAATTCTTTTTTGCTGGATGGACCAGGTGGAGGGCTCGTTGGTGCAAATCCCATCTTCTCCATGGCTCCCGGCAGCGCCGCCCCGCCCCCACCTTCTCCCTGGATCCCGGCCCCACTCCCTGGATCATCTTCGCAATGGGCGAAGCGCCGGTGCCCCGACGCCAACAGCGCATCGTCGGCAACCCTCGCTAGCCTCCAAAGTGGGGGCAGAGCCGGTCCAAACGATTTTGGGGCCCGGGGTGATGTAAAATAATTATTTGTTATACTAAACTTTTATACTTATTTAAACTACGTGTACCATATTATAATTTAAATTAATATAATTTTCTATTACTCAGTCACACAAAAATGCTTCCAAATAATAGTTATATTATTCACTGTCACACAATTTAATGTATATCATTGAAATTTTTGATTCTACAAAATTTAAATTGTATGATTAACCAAAAAATCTCTTTCTTGTAAAAAAACATTCAAACTAATTTTCTAATATTGCACAAACTATATAGTGTATACACATATATTTGCTTATATGTGTGTGTTCATATATCTTTTAGTATTATTGAATAACATGTTAGATATTTCTAAATTATACATATTAACAAATATTTGAGTGATGTTTTCTAGTATCATATTCATAGAAATTTCTAGCATATAGCGAATGTAACTTGCAAGTTGGGAGTGATAGAATCATCGAAGAATAAAAAATGTTGTGGATTGTAATTTTCCGCATGATTTGATTATCTGACATGCTCATCTAGATTCACTTGGTTTGATTTGGTGCAAATGAGATCTCCTACCCATTTCTCAAATGAAAAATTGTGCATCGGTTTAAACATTGAAATCTTGTTATTATAAATTTCATTGTGATACTAAGACATCCATCATAAAGTGAGACTAGCATACTTAAACTCAACTTCACTAGTCGGTTTGGTTTGCCTCCGCATGGTATAAAGTATTACTATGTGGTGTGTATTTGCGCTCCTTCAAATTGAGGCTCTATTTTATGCATTTAATAATCTTTCAAATGCAATGTATAATTGTATAGTGTTTAGTAGTATAATTTGTAGTTGGGCCCCTCCCCTCTTGGGGCCCGGTGCGGTCGCCCCTTTTGCTCGGCCTATGGGCCAGCCCTGAGTGGGGGTTTTCATCATGATTCTCGTGGGGATGCTGGTATTGGCCGGCGTCCTCCTCCGGTGCTCGGGCGCGGTCGGTGCATACATCATCCTGCGCCCCAAAGAAGCAGTCTTCGCTGTAAGTTCCGGCCTCTTGAATGCTAGTTATATCCATGACCTCACGCCCCCGCTGGACGACATGCGCTCAGCGTCAACCTGGTGTTATTGGCCTCCATCTCTTCCTCCGAGAACATCAAGATCGACAACCAGATACACGAGACGGAGATGGACCTGTACTACAACGACCAACTGATCGGCACGGAGGCCATATTTCCGGCACCGGTGGTCTTGCGGCCGGGCGAGACCACAGCCAACGGTGGGCCCAAGGTGTTCCACGTGGTTGGCCGGTTCCAAACCAAGCTGATCCGCCCTCGTTGGTTCCGGTTCTTCATTTATAGGCCGGTTGAGGCCCGTTGCAAGGTGTGGATCAGCCCGCCGCCGGGTGGCGCAATGCGGTACTCATCTTGTACGCAGTAGAGCATGTCAGTCCCTATATTTCTACCAGTATAGATCGTATCGCTTTGTATTGAGATTTTCTCACCGTTCACGGTCCCACAGCCCTGCCCAGAAATCCAGCTTTGGCCCAGAGCCGGTGCAAACGATTTTGGGGCCCGGGGTGATGTAAAATAATTATGTTATACTAAACTTTTATACTTATTTAAACTATGTGTACCATATTATAATTTAAATTAATATGATTTTCTATTACTCAGTCACACAAAAATGTTTCCAAATAATAGTTATATTATTCATTGCTACACAATTTAATGTATATCATTGATTTTTTTTGATTCTACAAAATTTAAATTGTATGATTAACCAAAAAATTTCTTTCTTGTAAAAAAACATTCAAATTAATTTTCTAATATTGCACAAACTATATAGTGTATACACATATATTTGCATATATGTGTGTGTGTTCATATATCTTTTAATATTATTGAATAACATGTTAGATATTTCTAAATTATACATATTAACAAATATTTTAGTGATGGTTTCTAGTATCATATTCATAGAATTTCTAGCGTATAGCGAATGTAACTTGCAAGTTGGGTTCAGTGATAAAATCATCGAAGAATAAAAAATGTTGTGGATTGTACTTTTGCGCATGATTTGATTATCTGACATGCACATCTAGATTCACTTGGTTTGATTTGGTGCAAATGAGATCTCCTACCCATTTCTCAAATGAAAAATTGTGCATCGGTTTAAACATTGAAATCTTGTTATCATAAATTTCATTGTGATACAAAGGCATCCATCATAAAGTGAGACTAGCATATTTAAACTCAACTTCATTAGTCCGTTTGGTTTGCATCCGCATAGTATAAAGTATTACTATGTGGTGTGTATTTGCGCTCCTTCAAATGGAGGCTCTATTTTATGCATTTAATAATCTTTCAAATGAGTACGTGGACCAGTGTAATTGTATAGTGTTTAGTACTATAATTTGTAGTTGGGCCCCTCCCCTCTTGGGGCCCGGGGCGGTCGCCCCTTTTGCCCAGTCTATGGGCCAGCCCTGATCTCCAACTCATCAACGCACGTACGTGGTATGGGCCGCTGAACGTTAGACAGGAGCGGATGATTAACGTTGGTAATGAGTACGTGGACCAGTTCAAATTCCCTCGTGATTTCGTGATAAAAAGAAAATGTACCATTGAGATCTCAAAAAAAATGTAGCACCGTGATTATCTTCAAATATTAATGTTATAGCTTCAGTTTGGTTTTTACCTGCCTTGGTGCGCTACCTCACTAAGCGCAGCCCTTGTTTTCTCAATGCCCTTGATAGTTGAGACTAATGTGAGACGTGAAACATTAATGTGGTATATGTGTTAATCATGTACCTTTCCCAAACATGTCAAAACGATAACCACAACACTGAAATAAGACAATCTCAAGGACATACCGTCCAATGACAGAAACGCTACAATGCCATCTATACTGCATATGAATAATGATATAATTAATATTTGGGCAGAGGGATTACTACAAACTTTCAGTCTATTATTCACACAAGAGGAAGATGGAAGGCAGTATAGGTGTTGCTCGTCATGCCATGTCAGATGAAAATTTCATCCCAGCTTTGAGGAACTCTTTTATTAATGTAATAACTGAAAGTCTCTTCTCAGCTTTAAGACAGTATTCCTGTAGAAACACTTTAAGAAACTCTTTATGAATGTGATAACTTCAGTTTGCTGGTGAAGAAACCTCCCTGCAGAAATGACAAATGTGGTTCGTGTTGGTTCATGTTGAAGAAAGAACTTTAGTATGTAAAGCACTGACTGTAATTTTGATCAACTCTCCCTTAGCTATACATGAGCATATCTATTTTTGTGCCTACAAAAAGATTTCCAGTTGATGGTAAAACAACAGATATGCTTAACACAGTTGATGAACAGCTCTAATTTTACACTGCAGCTCTGACTTGGAGCTTTGAACAACAATCTTGCCACTTCAATTCACATGTTGCATAAGATCAAACACATCAAGCTAGCAGGGCAAGAAACCCAACTAATATTTTTTTTTACTACGAATCAACTATATATGTGTATCTTTTGGGCATGGTAAAAGAATGACATGAACCAACATCATGTGATGCCATGTCAAAATAATCTGGTTTTAAGTAGTTGTTGGATATAAACTTGCTGCATTCTCTTGGCTATGACAATCAGAGCATCCAAAAGATTGAGCAACATAAACACCGAGAGCATTATTTACATACTTGAACTATGGATTTGTGGCAGCCTTATAATTAGTTTCAGCTGGCTGTGTTTCCAAAAATTGAATGCTCCTTATGTGCCAGTTCTGTCGCTACAAATCAGCTTTCATAACAATAACATGAACATAATAGATTACCTCAGTTCAAGGCGCCGAGCAGCAAAGCATGATGTGAACACAATCTCCTGCAGGCACCTCGTCCGAGCCCGCTCTTTGGGCATCGAAATCCAAATCCAGTTTCCATTTCTCGCAGCGCCTTTCCCATCCGCAAATGCATTGTGGCTGTAATTTTCACCTTCACACTAACTCATACATACAAAAAAGGCAGCAGAGAAAAAAGGGCCCATTCTTTTTTCATTACTCCATGCAAACAAATGCATTGCGCGGCGGGTATATCAACGTTGATCCACCAGTTCGTACGGATTAGCAGGAAATGCTCAATAACAATCATTAGTGCTGAGCTTAGTAGTGAAATGGTCATTTGCACAGGTCAACACAAGTTTATCCACAAGTTAAACTACCAATAAGAATTTGCATGCTTAGCAGTAAATAATAACAAGATTTCCATTACCGACTGGTTGTCTCTCGGACACACATTTCTTCAGTACAGATCTTTACCATGCTCTATTCGTACCACATTCAAAATCTCCCACTCCATTATATGCACAATCAACACAAGTCCGAATCGATTAAACACAACTACCAGCACAATTAACAATATTTAGTCTTTGGCCAGAAGTAGTCGACCCGGACATTTTCCTGAAGCAGCCTTTAGCCAAATTTACAAAAAAAAAAAAAAAAAAAAAATCTTTCCAGTGAGAACTACACCATCTTGCCTAGAAAGTTCTCGTTCATTACAAACATAAAAAATCTTTGAATAAATAACTCAATGACCCCTTGCGGCAAGAAATACTAAAATGATGATTTTTAGTGTACATTATTTTTCAAAAACGATTCCCATATAAAAAGCAAAAAAGATTGATTAATTCCACACTGAAGGCCCCTGCATAAAACATGTTGCAAAATCTTGGCACAAGGTTCATCAATATATAAATACATGCCGCACAGTCCAATGAACTGAATGTATCATATAATAAAATAAAAACAAAGAAATCACTACTTGCATGGAGAATCAGTAGAATAGTTTGCTTCAGTGAGGAAAAACGCAACAACAAAATCAGGAGCAAAATCTCTAGCTCTCTCCAACAGATTCGCTCAAAGAAAGAAAAAGGAAAATCGTTGAGACCAAACGATTGATAGCTAGCTCAACGAACAAACAACTCATCGCCTTGTAGGTGAAGCACGAGGAGGCGGATCTGACCCGCACTTTCCCATCTTTGGCTGTATCTCACTGTACAAAACCTTTGTGGCTGGATCTCACTGTGCCTCACTTCTATAGAATTACATTAGGGTCACGCGGGTTCAAAAAACACACATGGTGACCCTGAGGTAGAGAAAGAGTGTGTTTCGTTAAGTTATGAGCTTCAACATTAGAACGGCGTCCTTCATGAACAAATGAGCAAGAAACAAAAGATAAAGCTCGATGGTTGATCTCGTGGAGGATCGTTGCGTTCGTTTCTGAAGATCCCTTCATCAGATCACTAACCACGTTTTTTGCAATCTGTTACCTTGCGTGAGCACGCGCGCGCGCGACTTTGCTATGAGCTAAAATGGACCGGGCTTATGTACTGCATTGACCCAAAAATTTGTTTTAGAATTTTTTTTATTCAATTTGGAAACATGAAAAATAGTACGCAATTTTAAAAATGATCAAGGAATTTTAATAAATAGTCATGTACTTTAATGTTAACAAAAATAAAAAGAAATTTTACTAAATTCTGGATATGGTTATAAATTTTAAAGTATATTCGTAAATTTTAAAAAATCAAATTTTATTAAAATGTTCATAAAATTTTAAGAAAACTAGTAATAATTTTGAAAATATAACAAAGAAAGGAAAAGCTAACACATAAAAGAAAGAATGTACAAAATAGAAGGGAAAGGAATAAATAAACAAAGGGAAAATACAGAAGAAAAAAAAATGAAGACCCGCCGATCCAACATGCATTGAGCTGATTCAATAGGTGTCGGGTGCGCTTTTGCTTATTATCCTATCTGCCCGCCAGGGCTATACCTCACCCGCGGCGAGACGAGCTACCGTCTAGCCTTTGCCACAAGGTTAGCAGGCCGGCCCAATACTATAACTCGACTGAACGGTTATGGGAAGCTTCTATTGGCCGCTTCGACCGGTCTTAGAAGTTTGTGTGCGGGTATTTTTCTTTCTTTATTGCTATGTGTTTTTCTCTTTGGTTTTATTTCTTTGTTTAATTTTCTAAAAAAATACATGTCAACATTATTTAATACATATTGTATATTTTTAGTATAAATGTGGAACAGTTTTAGATACAGGCTAAAATTTTCCGATAAATAATGAACATTTTTTCCAAATACAAGTTTGAATACATGCAAAATATTTTTCAAATACATGGTGAACCTTTTCTGAGTGGTAAGCAACTTTTTTTCAAAACTACACCAACATTTTTTTAACATTGTACTAATTATTTTTTGGAAATGTCATGATTATATTTTTCAAATATGAGAACATTTTTTACATTGTATAATTTTTTAAAAATCTGACAAACTTATTTTTGAACACGTGAGCATTTGTTTTTGAATGGTACAAAATATTTTTTATTAATTATGCAAACATTTTGTTTACATTGTGTGCACACTTTTTTAAAATGTGACAGAACATTTTTTTTATGGAGCACATGAACATTTTCTTATTGTTTCTTGAATGATATCAACATTTTTCTAAAGTTGCACGGACATTATTTCACCCTACAGGAACATTTTTAACATGTGTGGTGAACGCTTTTAAATTTTTAGTAAATTCATTTCTGAAATATACTATTTAGAATATTTCAAATATATAAACGAAACTTAAAAGTAAAGCGGAAACACGAGCAAGCAAAATTAAGCAACGGGTCTCAACTAGGCCGGCCCACTAGAACCTGTCATCAGGTGAGCGCACGATCTTTCTCGCAAAGCGAAACAAAGCGCTGCCCCAATCTGCCGCACAGGAGCTATCGAAATCACTAAAGTGGGACACTGAATGTGCATCATTCGTCGCAACCTGAGAGTTTTTCCTTTTTCGTAGATTCACTTAATCAAAGCGTTCTATCTCTTAAATCATGCGTCCAAATCAGGAATCATTTTCGTCGTTGAATTTCTCACGTCGAGATGTTCGAAACTAGATCCCATGTTAATAGGTTTCGATGATTTTTTTTCATGAAAAAACCCGGAAGAAAAAAAACCAAGCCGGAAGCACAATTTTCCCCCACATTTTTTTCATTTCCGAGACACACTTGTGCCTCTTACGAAAACAAATATGTGCTTCCTGGCGAAGTAAATCCATGCCACTCGCGGAAGAAAAAACATGTTGTTTTTCCTTTCCGTGAGGCACGGATATGCCTTTTGCGGAAGTAAACTTGTGCTTCCATGAGAAGTAAATCTGTGCCTCTCACGGAAGAAAAAAAAACGTGTTTTTTTCCTTTCCGAGAGGCACAACTGTGTCTCTCGCGGAAGCAAACTTGTGCCTCCACGAGAAGCAAATCTGTGCCTCTTGCAAAAGAAAAAAACACATTTTTTTTCTCTTTCCGAGAGGGACACCTCTCGCGGAAGAAAAAATACACCTATTTTTTTTCTTTCTGAAAGGCACAACTGTGCAGCTATGGTCACATGAAGTGGAAACAACAAGACCATCTCTCCCCCACTGATAACCCAAGGCCCTCGGAGAAATGGAACGCACCGCCAGAAGGATGGTGCAAACTGAACGTCGATAGTGCCTTCATGGAAGCGGACAGGACATGAGCTGCTATTATGATTCTTCGTAACTCCGAGGGGGAGGTATCTTCGCATCTTGCCATTATTTGCGTAGTTAAAAAATCGGAGCGGACCGGCGGTCGGACCGGAAAAAATCAGAACCAACGATCGCAGCAGTTTTATAAGCAGAACGGACCGTTTGAGCAATCAAACCGGCCGGTTTTTCTAAAAACCAGTGAACCGGGCGGTTCACATAAAACCGGACGGTTCGATGTCGTTTCCTTAAAAGCCCTTCAATCAACTCGTTTTCGTGCGAACATGCTGGGGGTAGAATCGGAAAAGAAAGAAAACCCTTCTTTTGGTAGGGTTCCGGCCAAATTAGGAGCCTTTCTCTGGATTTTGTCCCCAGACAAACCCCGTCGAGAGTAGCCGCCCACCTCCGGCGCGACCCTTGTCGGGCGTCGTGGTGCGGCGTCGCCGCCTCTCCATCACCACTCCACATGGCAACAACAGTCACCCGCTCGCGCCGCCACTCCCGTGTCTCGCCGTCTTGAGCCACTTCTATTGACAACTGGGAGAGGGGACACCGCTGCCTAGTCGGCCTGGTCCATCCAACTCCGATCTCCCTCCGCTCCAGTCAAATCGACCAGTCCTCCCTCCGGTTGCCTCCCTCCGTTCCAGAGTCCATACTAGGAGCACCCGAGCAGGAGACCAGGACGCCCGACGGTCATACCCGATTAAATATATTTTTTATCTATTGATTGGTGTATTTATTGTATATACTATTTTATTGCTTAAAAAACCGACAATCGAACAGGTGAACCGGCGGTCTGATTGGTAAAAACCTGAACCGACAGCCTTACTGGTTCGATTACCGGTTCGGTTTTTTAAACTATGGTTATTTGACATCATGTACGAGCGTGCTGGAGGCAGAACTCGCTGCTTGTCGGGAAGGGATCTCACTTACACTTGAGTGGAGCACGCTACCTTTCATCCTGGAGACGAACTGCACCACTGCTGCGATCATGCTTACGAGCATAGAAGTTGATAGATCGCCAGCTGCGGCGATCATGGAGGAAGCAAAACATTTCCTAAGCTTGGGACGGCCACATGAAATAACACATGTTAGGAGAGGCAATTGTGTTAGCCATGCACTTGGGCAACTAGGGAGGGAGCCTCGGACAGTGGTTTGGCTGCGCCATGCCCCTGAGGAAATCTTAACCTTATGTAAGCTAGATTGTAATGCTCCTCGTTGATGAATGAAATTTTACTTTCACAAAAAAAAGAGCACAACTGTGCCTCTCACGGAAGCAATTTTGTGCTTCCACGAGAAGCAAATATGTGCCTATCGCGGAAGAAAAAAAAAACGTATTTTCATGAAAAAAAATTGCAATTTTTTTTGTCCAAAACCTAGGGAAAACCGGGCAAAAATTGAAATGCCAAAAAATCCGGAAAACATATCTTAAAACCCACAAACGCGTACAGAAAAATAAAAATGAAAAATCCTGAGGAAACGCCCAGCACGTGACATGTGGTGACGGCTGAGAGCAGGCCACTTGGCGCGCTCTCAGCCCACCAAAAATGACCCTTGAGGAGCTCCCGCAAGGTGTATCCCCTCAATTAGTTGCACTCAATTACTCTGAACATTGTTATTAATAAAGTACGACGAGGTTTCTCAAAAAAAAGTGCGACAAGGGCCGACCCAGTCTGTAGCTGTCGCGTGAGTTTTTTCCCTTTAGTTTACTTAATCAGTTTTTCATTATTTTGCCTTGGTTCACTTCTTTATTTTTTTGGTTTTTCACTTGTTTTTTTTTTGTAGGTTTTCTTTCTCTCTTTCTTTGCTTTTTTTAAAAGGGACAATTGGTTTATTCCCCTAGTGGGGTTACACTCGACAGGTTTACCCCAAGTTTTCAAAAACACTCGTTCCTGCCCAAAGCACTTTGCTTGTCTTATGCTTTTGCCCTTTGACCGTTTGACCGTCACTTTGAAAACTTCATAACAAATTCATACTAACTCAGAAAAATGTGAATAAGATATCAAAATGTTCAGAAAAACATCACCTATATGTGCATGTCATTTGCATTCATGACAAAAGTGTTGGAAAGTCCCCATCTCAGTTTGAGCTCATATGATCTCAGCATGAACAGTAATATCTGAAGAAAAAAATTAAAAAGAAATTAGGCAAACATTGACCAATGTTTTGAGTGCTTTCCAAGTTTCATAAGAGAATGACATTCGTGGAAGTCATGGCAAAAAGACAAAATTGATGCTTCAAAACAAAAGCATTTTGGAGTGCTAATTTTGTTCTTTTTGCCACGACTTCCACGAATGTCATTGCCTTGTGAAACTTTGCAAGCACTCAAAAGATTTTTCAATGTTTGCCACAAAAAAATATTACAATTTTTTGTATTTTTTCCAATTTTTTTTTCAGATTTTACTGTTCATATTGAGATCATATGAACTCAAACTGAGATGGGGAATTTTCAACACTTTTTTCACGAATGCAAATGACTTGCACATATAGGCGATGATTTTCTGAACATTTTGATATCTTATTTGCATTTTTCTGAGTTAATATGAATTTGTTATGAAGTTTTTAAAGTGACGGTGAAATGGTCAAAGGGCAAAAGTATAAGACGAGCAAAATTGTTTGGGTGGGAACGAATGATTTCGGACACTAGGGGTAAACCTGCCGAGTGTGGCCCAATTAGTGGCATAGAACAAATTATCCCTTTTAAAAAATAGCACATGTCTATTTTTTTAATACACCTTATACATTTTTCATACAGTTACAAAATACATGATTAACATTTTTTTAAATATAGGTTTTTATGTCTACTACTTCTCATATATATTATGCATTTTTAATACATCTACCACATTTTTTACACATATCTCTTATTTTTTAAATACTTGAGTAACATTGTTTCAAATACATTTTTTGAATACATGTAAAATATTTTGCAAATACACGATGAGTTATTTTTTTGAATGACACATTTTTTTTGAAACGATGCTAACATATTTTACGTTGTTTAAGCATATTTTTTAGAAAAATACAAACATGTTTTTGAAATGCATAAACATTTTTAAAAGTGTAATGTACATTTTTTAGAAATGCATGAAAAAAAATTAGTACAAATATTTCTTATAATAGTTGAGCAAACATTCTTTTTACATGGCATGAACATTTTTTTAGTGTGTGTGATAGCACTTTAAAAAAATTATTAAATTGTTTTTGTAATATTTTGATTTTTTATTTTTAAGGTATAATACGTAAAAATAGTTAAAAGAAAAAACGTGTGTGACATCAGCATGACGAAATTGAACGGTTATTGATTCGGCCCACTATCGGCTCCCTACAGGCGTTCTGAGCCATTGTGTCGCATAAAGCGAAACATAGCTGCACCCCTATCCGGCTATCCGCTCGACCCACGCGCAGAATAGTACTGTATATTTACCATGTGGAGCGTTGGCATTTTTTAGATGTTGAGCGTTAGCTTCGGGGGCCACGTTGGTTGGAGTAGATTTTTTATGTGTGTGTGGTTGGAGTTTTTTTTTTAGCTTGCTAGGCCTTTATTGACTAGCTAAAATGTTTGCAGGAGTTACAACTGGGTCATGCGGTGTACCCAGCCACAAATGTCTCCCCACCGGGAGGGAAACACCATACCTAGCTAGCCTGCGAGCTTCATAATTCACAGCTCGAGGTCAAAAAAAAAAAAAATTACAAGATGCAAAGGAATGAGAAGTATCTAAAATATCTCTAATGATAATACCGTAGTCCCCTCCAGCTTTTTGATGTATATGATGTACCACCTGTTTGCAATCCGAAGCGACTTGGAGGTGTAACATCCCAAGATCTTGCGCCAAAGAGAGACCCTCCCTGCATGCAATAGCTTCTAGCGTCGGCGGATCCATCAAGCCATGAATGACCAACAATGAAGAGCCCAAGTAAACGCCATCACGGTCCCGACACACAGCAGCAGCCGTACCCACATTATGATTGATGGAAATTGCAGCGTCAACATTTATCTTTATGGAACCCTCAACCAGCTGGATCCATTTGAAGTTCTGGCTTGCTTGTCCAGGAGCCGTCCGTAGGGGAGGTTCTGGCTGCGCATTTAGTTGATCCATTTCAACTATGAAGTTGACAACAAAATTGTGCGTTGCATAAGGACTTTGGTTAATCCCTTCGTTTCTCCTAGCATATCAAATAGCCCATAAAGTTACTGTCATTCTTGTCAATTCCTCGTGATTCAACACATACATCATTGAGAATAACCACGCGCGAGTAGAGGGTTCGGTCGTGGCTATCATATGCTCCAGGAGGTCGGAGTAGATTTTTTTTTTGAGACAATCAGCGAAGTTTTTATTAAACCGTCACAATGTTTACAGGGACGAACTGAAGTTCACCAGGGTGGCCTAACCAGACATGGCGGCCCAGCCCCAGTTTCAAAACATGCTTCGCTAGATTGTGAGCCTCGAAATTCGAGCTCCTAAACTCATGCACAAAGTTGCACGAATGAAAACTACTAGAGTACTCTATGATCTCATGTATGATAGCACCGTAGCTAGGGCTATTTTTCTGCTTGATGTCATCAACAATCACTTTGCAATCCGTTGCAACGTGTATCGCCTGCAAATTAAGATCCTCTGCTAGTGCCATTGATTCCCGAACTGCCAAAGCCTCAAGAGTAGCTGGGTCGGAGATGCCCTTAAACACAATGGCAGACGCTCCAAGGTAAAGTCCCTCCCCGCTCTTGCAAACCGCAGCAACTGAACCAACACCCGATCTCCTTATAGTGGCCGCATCAACATTCACTTTCATCATGCCTAAAGGTGGTTGGATCCACTGTGTTGGCCTCACGGCCACTGAATGCACCGCTGTAATTTCTGGTTTCTTCAAAATTTGGATATCGTTCAGAAAGGAGTTGACAAAAGAGTGAGTGGAAAAAGGACTCTGGAATATATCCTCATAGACGGCCTTTCTCCTCGCTGCCCAGATTGCCCATAGGGTAGTCGACATGCAAACAAAATGATCATTCGTCAAGGCATTCTTCATAGCAAAGAGCCAGTCCCTCACGTTTTCACTGTCAAAATGACTCATTTGATCCACAATAGCATCATCAGCTAGTGCCCATACGCTGCGAGCCATCGAGCAGTTCAGCAAGGCGTGTCTCCACGAATCCCTGGCGCCACATAGGACACATGCTGCTGAAGATGACATGTTTCTATGCTCAAGAACATCTGCTGTTGGAATAGAACTCCGTGCAAGGCGCCACAAAAACATCTTAATTTTTGATGGTACTTCGGTCCTCCACAGGTCAGTCCACTCATTGCCTTCCTGGTCCGCTGCCGATGTACCCTCATTTTCCTCAATCCAATTCTCCCTCATGATTTTTGTTTGCATGATCAGTCTGTATGTAGATTTGACAGAGAAAGTTCCTCTCTTCTCTCCGCTCCAGGCCCAAAAATCATCTATATTCCGTGTGCACAAGGGAATAACTAGTACTGCTTCGGCATCAATTGGCAAGAAAACCGACCGAACCAACTGCTCGTTCCAGCTCGCTGTCACTCCGTTTATCAGTTCTGAAACCATCTGTGGCGGGTTGGGGATCAACGGCGCGATAGGTCTCATCATACCTGGTCTCGGCAGCCAATTATGTGTCCATATTTCAGTCGTTTGCCCGTTACCGATCCTCCGAATTAAACCCTGCCTAAGCATGTCTCTTCCATCTAGGATCGCTCGCCAAATTTGCGAGGGTCTGCTCCCAAGCTCCGCCTCCATCAGAGAAGTTTCAGGAAAATAAGCTGCCTTCAACATTCGTGCACTGAGTGAAAATGGATCATTTAGTACCCCCCATGCTTCTCTTGCTAGTAGAGCAAGGTTAAAAACCTCCATGTCCCGAAAACCAAGGCCTCCAAGATGTTTTGGCCATGTCAAAATATCCCATGCCACCCATGTTGGTTTGCGTTTCCCCGCCTTACTTCCCCACCAGAATTGCCGAATTATGGAGGAAATCTTCTCACATAGACCCCTTGGTAGTCTAAAGCAGGCCATGGAATAGACTGGCAGTGCCTGTGCCACTGCTTTAATTAGCACCTCCTTTCCCCCTGCCGACAGGAGCTTCTCCATCCAACCCTTCACCTTTTCCCACACTCTATCTTTGAGGTACCTGAACGTGCCCATCTTGGACTGCCCCACGTCAGTGGGCATACCCAAATAGCGCTCGTTAAGTGACTCATTTTGGACGTTCAAAATTGCCTTGATGCTGTCTCTCAACTGTTGTGGGCATCCTTTGCTGAAAAATATTGACGATTTGTCATGGTTGATTCGCTGCCCCGATGCATTACAATATACCTCCAGTAGGTTTGAAACCGCTGCTGCCACCTCTGTACTAGCCTTGAATAACAACAGGCTATCGTCCGCAAAGAGGAGGTGGTTGACCGCCGGAGCTGTGTTTGCCACCTTAATCCCCTCAAGCACAGACGACTGAGAACTGGTTTTTAGTAGGCACGAAAGGCCCTCTGCTGCAATCAAGAAAAGATAGGGGGAGATCGGATCTCCCTGTCGGATGCCTCGTGATGGTTTGAAAGACTCAAGCTTCTCTCCATTAAACAAAACAGAAAAGGATACTGAACTGATCATGCTCATTATAATATGTACCCACTGTTGTGCAAAACCCAATTTGATCATTATAGCCTCAAGGTAAGACCACTCCAATCTGTCATATGCCTTCATCATCTCCAACTTCAATGCACAATGACTATTTGATTTGTCCTTGCTTCTCTTCATAAAGTGCAAACACTCATAAGCACATATAATATTGTCAGTTATCAGCCGAACTGGGACAAACGCAGATTGTTCCTCTGAGATTATATCTGGCAGGATAACTTTCAACCTGTTTGCAACAACTTTGGAAGCAATTTTGTATATGACATTACATAAGCTAATGGGACGGAATTGTGTTAGGAGCGTGGGATTCATCACCTTGGGAATGAGCACCAGCACTGTATCATTAACACACTCTGCACTCTCCTCCCCCTTGATTATCCGCAAGACTGCTGTGGTCACCTCATCTCCACATATTTCCCAATGTCTCTGATAAAAATGCGTTGGGAAACCATCTGGCCCCGGTGCCTTCGTCGGTCCCATCTGAAAGAGCGCCGTCTTGACCTCCTCTTTTGTGTACGGTGCCGTCAACATCTCATTCATCTGTTGCGTAACCTTCCTGGGGACATGTTGGAGAACCTGTTCCATATTTGTAATGCCCTCGGAGGTGTACAGACTCTTGTAGAACTCGGTTACCAACTCCCTCAGCTCGGCCGGATCATCAACAGTAACCCCAAGCGCATTAGCTAGCGCTTTAATCATATTTTTCTTTCTCCTCCTGCTGGCTCGAAGATGGAAAAATCTGGTATTTTTGTCTCCCGACGCTAGCCATTCAATTCTTGATCGTTGCCGCCACATCAGCTCTTCGCGATGGTAAAGTTCCACTAATCTTTCAATGATTTTGATCTCAGGGTGTGACAGTCCCATTCTTGCTGGATCACCTCGCAGCCGCTCGAGCTCAGCCGTCAACTGCTTAATCTCCTACCGGACACTTCCGAACGTCTCCCTATTCCACTTGCCTAGATTATTCGCCACGTCAAGCAGTTTTGCCCGTATCTCCTCCAGGCTCATAGCCGGGTGATCATTGCTCCAGCATTGCCTCATAGTTTCACTCCATTCCTCATGAGTCTCCCACATCACCTCATATCTGAAGGGAGGTTTAGCCGGAGGCCTAGCTTGTTCGTCAACCATAGTGAGCAAAATCGGACTATGATCGGAAGTTGCTGCATTGAGATGCTTCAAAAATGCAGTCGGAAATCTTGCAACCCATTCAGCCGATGCAAGCGCCCGGTCCAAACGAACACGGGTGTAACTTCCCCCCGCGACTTTTTTTTTCAAAGGTCCAGAAGTTGCCCTGATAGCCTATATCCTTCAGCATACAAACATCAACCGCATCGCGAAAGCCCTGAATTTGGGCATTGCTACGTTCGCCAACTCCTTCTTGTTCTTCTGGACGTAGCACCTCATTGAAATCGCCAAATCATACCCAAGGAAGATCGCTCACACTTGCAATCCCTTTCATCGTGTCCCACGTCTGGTGACGTAATTGTGTTTGTGCCTCCCCATAAAAGCACGTGGCTCTCCAAGGATCATGGCCTGGTTCATCAACCTTGCAATCTATATGATATACAGAATAGCCTAAAATCTCAATCTTTATTGGGTTGTTCCAAAAAATTCCGAGGCCACCACTGCGGCCCGGACTACTAACAGCAAAAGCATTATCATAACCAAGGGTACTTGCTAGCTTTTCTACCCTAACTCTATCAATCTGAGTTTCAACAATACAAAGCAGGGTAGGGGCAAATTTCCGCGCTAGCTCGCGGAGCTCTTGGACTGTCGCGGCCTTGCCCGCGCCGCGGCAGTTCCAGCTGAGGAGACTCATTGTGCCCGGCAGTACTCCACCTGGGAGTCCGCCGATGTTGCATCTGATGGTTTGCCGCCTTTCTTGTTGTTACCCCTCTCCTGGTTACTCTTCTCCATTGTCAGCCCTGTCTTCGCCCTCTTCTGCTCCTGCTTTGGTGGAGGACTAAGAGGCGTCTGCGGCGGTGGCAAGGCCAGCACACCGCCGTTATGGGCCCCACCAGAGATAACCAACTGTGAGCTCGCCGATGCATTCGGTGGCGCCCTCTTCCTGTTGAACTCCGCATCAGACATATTTGCATCAGCCTTTGTGCCATAGCCCTCCTTTCCATAAATACCATCATCATGGTCAGAACGAGCGCCGTTTCCCCGGCCACCACGGCCTCCCCGACATCCACCTCTACGACCACGGCCACCACCAGGGCCTTGACCCGGGCGCATAACCCAGGATGCCCTTAGATCCTTGAACACCAACGCCGATGGGGGGTGGATACCGCTGCCATGTTCTTTAAACAAGTGCCCAACATGCCACAAACCGCACACCAATCAGGAAGTTTCTCATATTTTACCCTGTAGATCTGCCGTGCTCCGTCCCGTATCATAGAGATTGCGTTCTTCAGCGGCTTAGTAACATTGATCCTTACCCAGACGTGATGGAAATTCCCCGCAAAATCTTGCGATTGGGGTTCAGCAAATAGCACTTCACCCACCTTTGCCGCCAAAGATGGCACAAGATGAGCATACAAGGGTGGAACATCATGAATTTGCACCCAAATCTCGATGGTATCAAGCTGGACTGTTGAAGGCTTCGCCAAACCATCGTAAGGCTTGAGAATAACGGCGTTGCCTCGGAAGTGCCATGGCCCGTGTTGAGTTACTCTCTCCCAATCTCCCAAGCAAGAGAATTGCACTGTATACAGATTTTCCTCCAAGGGCTTGAACTGGACCTCCTGAGCAAGATCCCATGCTCTTCTCATGTTCTTGAAGAACCAATATTGGCTATAGGTTTTGGCAGAGTGGACCCTCGCAAGCGCGATCCACCGAGCCGCCTTCGGCGGCGCGTCCTTCTCATCGAAGACCACGTCGTCGAGATCCTCCTCACACAGTCCAAGCTCCTTCATCAGTGTTGCCACATCGTCCATCTCCGGTGGTCCAGCAGACCCCGAAGCCCCGTCCGATGCCATCTCCTCTCGATCCCTAACCCGACAGATCAATCGGGCCTTCCAGATGAACCCTAGGTTCTCCCCCTCCCCGCAGCCCCCGCCTGGACCAGCGAGCGCCGAGACGCCCCCGATCGAGGAGAGACGGCCGAGGATCATAGCGGAGGCAGGGAAATGCAGGTCTCAACGGCGGCGACGGTAGTCGCCCCGAGAGGAAAAGAAACCCTAGCTAGAGGGAAAAGAACAGGATCGTGGAGGTCGGAGTAGATTGTACTCGCGTCGAGCGCACATCACATCTAGCAGGCCGTCTAGCCCATGTATCATCAAGAAAATGCAAATAAACATCCCCGGCCCAACCGTCCCGGCTTTTCGCACCCGCTCTCGAACGAACCCGCCGTCCGGCGTCGCCCCGTCGCGGCAGGCTCATGAGAGCAACTAATTAAGGAGCGCTCCTTCATAGCACTAGGAACGAACGGCGCGGGAGCGCTCCGCGCGCGACAAGTGTCGCGCGTGGAGCGCTCCCTCGCGTGAAAACTAGCTGATGTGGTTGGTTCCCGGTTTTCCCTTTCCGGTTTCAGGTTTCATACGTTTTACAGTTTGCCCCTCGTAGTACTTCTTTTTCTGTTTTTCCCTTTCCGCGCGATAACAGACACAAATACCAGGCAACCGCGTGGTTGTTCCCTATTTCCCTTTACTTTACCATTATATTTCCGGGAAATGGAGTTTTATGGGGGAAGTACGGGCGGGGGCTTCCAACACTATCAAATGTCAGCTTTCAACTAAGCAAACATGAACTTTACTTATCGTCGCGGTGGCACACGGCGCCTCCGGCGCGAGACGTCTCCTGCTCGCCTTCGGCTCATTAAAATATCATAAACATCTTGAAGGGGAGGCATAGGTTGTGTTGGGGAACGTTGCATGGGAAACAAAAATTTTCCTACGCACACACAAGATCTATCCATGGTGATGAGCATCTACGAGAGGGAGAGTGAATCTACATACCCTTGTAGATCGCTAAGCGGAAGCATTAAGAAACGCAGTTGATGTAGTCAAACGTCTCCGCGATCCAAATCGCAAGTCGTCCCTCGATCCGATCACGAACTAGTGCCGAACGGACGGCACCTCCGCGTTCAACACACGTACGGCTTGATGACGCCTTCACCTCCTCGATCCAACGAGCGATGATGAAGTAGTAGATGAGTTCCGACAGCACGACGGCGTGGTGATGGTGGTGAGGAACAATCTCTGCAGGGCTTCGCCAAGCACTACGGAGATTATGACGGGAGAACTAGAGAGTTAGGGTTGCCGACACACGGCTTGGGAAATCTTGATGTGTCCCGTGTGCTAGCCCTGCCCCTCTATTTATATGTTGAGCCCTGGGGTCTAAACTTGGAGAGAAAACCTCCACAAGGTCGGTTTTGCCCGCACAAGGTCGGTTTGGCCCGCACGGAAAGAGTCCAACTCGGATTCCAGCAGTATCGCGTACAAGCGGTAGTACCGCTCAAGAGCGGTAGTACCGCTTGAGCGGTAGTATCGCTTCACACAAGCGGTAGTACCGCTTACGCGGTAGTACTGCCTTACCAGCGGTAGTACCGCTTAAGGCAGCAGCAAAACTTCCTTTTGCACTTTCCAATACCTCGTGGGCTTTATCCCTTTGGCTCATATAAAGTGTTGCTGCACCCGAACACTTCGGTAAACATCCGGAACCCCTTCCGGTGAATTCCGGAACCCTTCCGGAGATCAAAACACTATTATCACATATATCAATCTTTACCTCCGGACTCTTCCGGAGACCCTCGTCATGTCCGGGATCTTATCCGGGACTCCGAACAACCTTCGGTCACCAGCAAAATAACTCAACTATACTAATCGTCACCAAACGTTAAGTGTGTAGACCCTGCGGGTTCGAGAACTATGTAGACATGACCGAGACACCTCTACGATCAATAACCAATAGCGGGACATGGATGCCCATATTGGCTCCTACATATTCTACGAAGATCTTTGTCGGTCGAACCTCTATGTCAAGGATTCAGTTAATCCCGTATGCTGTTCCCTTTGTTCTTCGGTATGTTACTTGCCCGAGATTCGATCGTCGGTATCTCTATACCTAGTTCAATCTCGTTACCGGCAAGTCTCTTTACTCGTTCCGTAATACAAGATCTCGTGGCTAACACTTTAGTCACATTGCTTGCAAGGCTCATTGTGATGTTGTATTACCGAGTGGGCCCTGAGATACCTCTCCGTCATACGGAGTAACAAATCCCAGTCTTGATCCATGCCAACCCAACAGACACCCTCGGAGATACCTGTAGAGCACCTTTATAGTCACCCAGTTACGTTGTGACGTTTGATACACACAAGGCACTCCTACGGTGTCAGTGAGTTGCATGATCTCATGGTCATAGGAACAGATACTTGACATGCAGAAAACAATAGCAATAAACTAACACGATCATATGCTACGTTTATAGTTTGGGTCTTGTCCATCACATCATTCTCCTAATGATGTGATCCCGTTATCAAATGACATCTCATGTCCATGGCTAGGAAACCTTCACCATCTTTTGATCAACGAGCTAGTCAACTAGAGGCTTACTAGGGACACAGTGTTGTCTATGTACCCACACATGTATTTGAGTTTCCAATCAATACAATTATAGCATGGATAATAAACGATTATCATGAACAAGGAAATATAATAATAACTAATTTATTATTGCCTCTAGGGCATATTTCCTTTAGTATCAAACGTCACAACGTAATTGGGTGACTATAAAGGTGCTCTACAGATATCTCCGAGGGTGTCTGTTGGGTTGGCATGGATCAAGACTGGGATTTGTTACTCCGTATGACGGAGAGGTATCTCAGGGCCCACTCGGTAATACAACATCACAATGAGCCTTGCAAGCAATGTGACTAAAGTGTTAGCCACGAGATCTTGTATTACGGAACGAGTAAAGAGACTTGCCGGTAACGAGATTGAACTAGGTATAGAGATACCGACGATCAAATCTCGGGCAAGTAACATACCGAAGAACAAAGGGAACGGCATACGGGATTAACTGAATCCTTGACATAGAGGTTCGATCGACAAAGATCTTCGTAGAATATGTAGGAGCCAATATGGGCATCCAGGTCCCGCTATTGGTTATTGATCGTAGAGGTGTCTCGGTCATGTCTACATAGTTCTCGAACCCGCAGGGTCTACACACTTAACGTTTGGTGACGATTAGTATAGTTGAGTTATTTTGTTGGTGACCGAAGGTTGTTCGGAGTCCCGGATAAGATCCCGGACATGACGAGGGTCTTCGGAAGAGTCCGGAGGTAAAGATTGATATATGTGATAATAGTGTTTTGATCTCCGGAAGGGTTCCGAAATTCACCGGAAGGGGTTCCGGATGTTTACCGAAGTGTTCGGGTGCAGCAACACTTTATATGAGCCAAAGGGATAAAGCCTACGAGGTATTGGAAAGTGCAAAAGGAAGTTTTGCTGCTGCCTTAAGCGGTACTACCGCTGGTAAGGCAGTACTACCGCGTAAGCGGTACTACCGCTTGTGTGAAGCGGTACTACCGCTCAAGCAGTACTAGCGCTCTTGAGCGGTACTACCGCTTGTACGCGATACTGCTAGAATCCGAGTTGGACTCTTTCCGTGCGGGCCAAACCGACCTTGTGCGGGCAAAACCGACCTTGTGGAGGTTTTCTCTCCAAGTTTAGACCCCAGGGCTCAACATATAAATAGAGGGGCAGGGCTAGCACACGGGACACATCAAGATTTCCCAAGCCGTGTGTCGGCAACCCTAACTCTCTAGTTCTCCCGTCATAATCTCCGTAGTGCTTGGCGAAGCCCTACAGAGATTGTTCCTCACCACCATCACCATGCCGTCGTGCTGTCGGAACTCATCTACTACTTCATCATCGCTCGTTGGATCGAGGAGGTGAAGGCGTCATCAAGCCGTACGTGTGTTGAACGCGGAGGTGCCGTCCGTTCGGCACTAGTTCGTGATCGGATCGAGGGACGACTTGCGATTTGGATCGCGGAGACGTTCGACTACATCAACCGCGTTTCTTAACGCTTCCGCTTAGCGATCTACAAGGGTATGTAGATTCACTCTCCCTCTCGTAGATGCTCATCACCATGGATAGATCTTGTGTGTGCGTAGGAAAATTTTTGTTTCCCATGCAACGTTCCCCAACAGTGGCATCTGAGCTAGGTCTATGCGTAGATGAGATCTCGAGTAGAACACAAACGAGTTGTGGGCATGGGTGTATACATATTGCTTGCCGTTACTAGTTGATACTTGATTCGGCGGTATTGTGAGATGAAGTGGCCCGGACCAACATTACTCGTACGCTTACGAGAGACCGGTTCCTTCAACTGACATGTAACTTCGTTGCATAAAGATGGCTAGTGGGTGCCTGTCTCTCTCACTTTAGTTGAATCGATTTCAATGAAGAGGGTTCTTTTAGAAGATCAAAAAGCAATCACTACACCACGTTGTGGTTTTGCGTAGGTAAGAATGGTTCTTGCAAACCCGTAGCAGCCACGTAAAAATTTGCAACAACAATTAGAGGACGTCTAACTTGTTTTTGCAGGGTATGTTGTGATGTGATATGGCCAATTACATGATGAGATATATGTGATGTATGAGAGGATCAAGTGTTGTATAGAATATCACGACTTGCATGTCGATGAGTACGGCAACTGACAGGAGCCATAGAGTTGTCTTTAATTATTTTCGCCGTTTTGCTTTACTTTATCGCTATGAGTTAGCAATAGTCGTGGAAGCAACAGTCGGCGCGACAACCTCATGGCGACACGTTGATGGAGATCAAGATGATGGAGATCATGGTGTCATGCCGGTGACGATGGAGATCATGCCGGTGCTTTGGAGATGGAGATCAAAAGCACAAGTTCATGGCCATATCATGTCACTTATGATTTGCATGTGATGTTAATCCTTTTATGCATCTTATTTTGCTTAGGACGACGGTAGCATTATAAGGTGATCCCTCACTTAAATTTCAAGATAAAATTGTGTTCTCCCCGAGTGTGCACCGTTGCGAAAGTTTGTCGTTTCGAGACACCACGTGATGATCGGGTGTGATAGACTCTACGTTCACATACAACGGGTGCAAGCCAGTGTTGCACATGCGGAACACTCGGGTTAAACTGACGAGCCTAGCATGTACAGACATGGCCTCGGAACACAAGAGACCGAAAGGTCGAACATGAGTCATATAGTAGATATGATCAACATGAAGATGTTCACCATTGAAACCACCTCAACTCACGTGATGATCGGACTTGAGTTGGTGGATTTGGATCATGTTACACTCGAATGACCGGAGGGATGTCAATTTGAGTGGGAGTTTTTTAAGTAATATGATTAACTAAACTCATTATCTTGAACAATAGTCTAAGTTGTCTTTGCTATATTTATGTTGTAGATCATGGCTCGCGCAGTAGCACCCCTGAATTTTAATGCGTTCCTAGAGAAAGCTAAATTGAAAGATGATGGAAGTAACTTTGTGGACTGGGCCCGTAATCTAAGGATTATCCTTACGGCTTCCCAGAAGGCTTATGTCCTTGATGCACCGCTTGGTGATCCACCCGCTCCAGTTGAGTCTCTAGACGTTGTGAACGCCTGGCAGGCTCGTTCTGAAGATTACTCAATAGTTCAATGTGCAATATTGTATGGCTTAGAACCGGGACTTCAAAGACGTTTTGAACGTCATGGAGCATATGAGATGTTCCAGGAGTTGAAGTTTATCTTTCAGAAGAATGCCCGGATCGAGAGATATGAGATCTTCGATAAGTTCTATGCTTGCAAGATGGAGGAGAACGGGTCTATCAGTGATCACGTACTCAGAATGTCTGGGTACTCCACCCGTCTGGCTGAATTGGGGATGCCCCTTCCGCCAGAGGCTATCACTGACAGAGTTCTTCAGTCATTGCCACCTAGCTACAAGAGCTTCGTGTTGAACTATAACATGCACGGGATGAACAAGTCAGTCGCCGAGCTGTTTGCGATGCTGAAAGCCGCTGAGTCTGAAATTCAGAAGGAGCATCAAGTGTTGATGGTCAATAAAACCACTAGTTTCAAGAAAAATGGCAAGGGTAAGAAGGGTAACTCCAAGAAGAGTGGCAAAGCAGTTGCTCCTCTTGTGAAGAAACCCAAGGCTGGACCCAAACCAGAAACTGTGTGCTTTCATTGCAAGGGAACTGGACACTGGAAGCGGAACTGCCCCAAGTATTTGGCTGACAAGAAGGCGGCCAACAACAAACAAGGTATATATGATATACATGTTATTGATGTGTACCTTACCAACTCTCGTTGTAGTGCCTGGGTATTTGATACCGGTGCGGTTGCTCATATTTGCAACTCAAAACAGGAACTGCGGAATAGACGGAGGCTGGCAAAGGACGAAGTGATGATGCGCGTGGGAAATGGTTCCAAGGTTGATGTGATCGCCGTCGGCACGCTCGCTCTTCGATTACCATCGGGATTAGTGATGAACCTGAATAATTGTTATTTAGTGCCTGTGTTAAGCATGAACATTATATCTGGATCTTGTTTATTGCGAGACGGTTACTCATTTAAATCAGAGAATAATGGTTGTTCTATTTATATGAGTAATATCTTTTATGGTCATGCACCCGATGTGAGGGGTTTATTCTTATTGAATCTCGATAGTAATGATACACATGTTCATAACATTGATGCCAAAAGATGTAGAATTGATAATGATAATACCACTTTCTTGTGGCACTGTCGTTTAGGTCATATTGGCGTAAAACGCATGAGGAAGCTCCATGCTGATGGACTTTTGGAGTCACTTGATTTTGAATCACTTGACACATGTGAGCCATGCCTCATGGGCAAGATGACTAAAACGCCGTTCTCTGGAACAATGGAACGGGCAAGTGACTTATTGGAAATCATACATACTGATGTGTGCGGTCCGATGAGCATTGATGCGCGCGGTGGTTATCGTTACTTTCTCACCTTCACTGATGACTTAAATAGATATGGGTATATTTACTTAATGAAACACAAGTCTGAAACATTTGAAAAGTTCAAACAATTTCAGAGTGAAGTTGAGAATCATCGTAACAAGAAGATTAAATTCCTACGATCTGATCGAGGAGGAGAATATCTGAGTTATGAGTTTGGCAGTCACTTAAGACAATGTGGAATTGTTTCACAACTAACACCGCCTGGAACACCACAGCGTAATGGTGTGTCCGAACGTCGTAATCGAACCTTATTGGATATGGTGCGATCTATGATGTCTCTTGCCGATTTGCCACTATCGTTTTGGGGTTATGCATTAGAGACAGCTGCATTCACTTTAAATAGGGCACCATCGAAATCCGTTGAGACGACGCCATATGAACTTTGGTTTGGCAAGAAGCCAAAGCTGTCGTTTCTTAAAGTTTGGGGATGTGATGCTTATGTCAAAAAGCTTCAGCCTGAAAAGCTGGAACCCAAAGCGGAGAAATGCGTCTTCATAGGATACCCAAAAGAGACAGTTGGGTATACCTTCTACCTCAGATCCGAAGGCAAAGTGTTTGTCGCTAAAAACGGAACATTTCTTGAGAAAGAGTTTCTCTCGAAAGAATTGAGTGGGAGGAAGATAGAACTTGATGAGGTTCTTGAACCTTTACTTCAACCTAAAAGTAGCGCAGCGCAGAAAGATGTTTCTGTAGAGCCTACAACAGCTGAAGAGGGAGTTAATGATGATGATCATGAAGCTTTGGATCAAGTTGCTATCGAACCTCGTAGGTCGACAAGGACGTGTACTGCTCCTGAGTGGTACGGCAACCCTGTCTTAGAGGTCATGTTGTTGGACAACGATGAACCTACGAGCTATGGAGAAGCGATGATGGGCCCGGATTCCGAGAAGTGGTTAGAGGCCATGAAATCCGAGATGGGATCCATGTATGAAAACAAAGTGTGGACTTTGGAAGTATTACCTGAAGGGCGTAAGTCCATTCAGAACAAATGGATCTTTAAGAGGAAGACGGACGCGGACGGTAATGTCACCGTCTATAAAGCTCGACTTGTGGCAAAGGGTTTTTCACAAGTTCAAGGAGTTGACTACGATGAGACCTTCTCACCCGTAGCGATGCTTAAGTCCGTCAGAATCATGTTAGCAATAGCTGCCTTTTTCGATTATGAAATTTGGCAGATGGATGTCAAAACAGCGTTCCTTAACGGTTTCCTTAAGGAAGAGTTGTATATGATGCAACCAGAAGGTTTTGTCGATCCAGAGAATGCTGACAAAGTTTGCAAACTCCAGCGATCCATTTATGGACTGGTGCAAGCATCTCGGAGTTGGAATCTTCGCTTTGATGAGGTGATCAAAGCGTTCGAGTTTATACAAGTTTACGGAGAAGCTTGTATTTACAAGAAAGTGAGTGGGAGCTCTATAGCGTTTCTAATATTATATGTGGATGACATATTACTGATTGGAAACAATATAGAAATGTTGGAAAGCGTGAAGGAATATTTGAACAAGAGTTTTTCAATGAAGGACCTAGGAGAAGCTGCTTTCATATTAGGCATCAAGATCTATAGAGATAGATCGAGACGCTTAATAGGACTTTCACAAAGCACATACCTTGACAAAGTTTTGAAGAAGTTCAAAATGGATCAGTCCAAGAAGGGGTTCTTGCCTGTACTGCAAGGTGTGAAGTTGAGTAAGACTCAATGCCCAGTGACTGCAGAAGATAGAGAAAAGATGAGTGTCATCCCCTATGCTTCAGCCATAGGCTCTATCATGTATGCAATGCTGTGCACAAGACCCGATGTCAGCCTTGCCATAAGTATGGTCGGAAGGTTTCAAAGTGATCCAGGAATGGAACACTGGACGGCGGTCAAGAATATCCCGAAGTACCTGAAAAGGACTAAGGACATGTTTCTCGTTTATGGAGGTGATCAAGAGCTCGTCGTAAAGGGTTACGTCGATGCAAGCTTTGACACTGATCCGGATGACTCTAAGTCACAAACCGGATACGTATTTATTCTTAATGGGGGTGCGGTTAGCTGGTGCAGTTCCAAGCAGAGCGTGGTAGCTGATTCTACATGCGAAGCGGAGTACATCGCTGCCTCGGAGGCGGCGAAGGAAGGTGTCTGGATGAAGGAGTTCATGACAGATCTTGGAGTAGTGCCTAGTGCGCTTAACCCAATGACTCTGTTTTGTGATAATACTGGTGCCATTGCTCTAGCCAAGGAACCAAGATTTCACAAGAGGACCAGACACATAAAGCGACGTTTCAATTCCATCCGCGATTACATCAAGGAGGACGACATAAATATTTGCAAAGTACACACGGATCTGAATGTTGCAGATCCGATGACTAAACCTCTTCCAAGGGCTAAACATGAACAACACCAGAACTGCATGGGTGTTCGATTCATTACAATGTAAATCACATAGTGATGTGAACTAGATTATTGACTCTAGTGCAAGTGGGAGACTGTTGGAAATATGCCCTAGAGGCAATAATAAATTAGTTATTATTATATTTCCTTGTTCATGATAATCGTTTATTATCCATGCTATAATTGTATTGATTGGAAACTCAAATACATGTGTGGGTACATAGACAACACTGTGTCCCTAGTAAGCCTCTAGTTGACTAGCTCGTTGATCAAAAGATGGTGAAGGTTTCCTAGCCATGGACATGAGATGTCATTTGATAACGGGATCACATCATTAGGATAATGATGTGATGGACAAGACCCAAACTATAAACGTAGCATATGATCGTGTCAGTTTATTGCTATTGTTTTCTGCATGTCAAGTATCTGTTCCTATGACCATGAGATCATGCAACTCACTGACACCGTAGGAGTGCCTTGTGTGTATCAAACGTCACAACGTAACTGGGTGACTATAAAGGTGCTCTACAGGTATCTCCGAGGGTGTCTGTTGGGTTGGCATGGATCAAGACTGGGATTTGTTACTCCGTATGACGGAGAGGTATCTCAGGGCCCACTCGGTAATACAACATCACAATGAGCCTTGCAAGCAATGTGACTAAAGTGTTAGCCACGAGATCTTGTATTACGGAACGAGTAAAGAGACTTGCCGGTAACGAGATTGAACTAGGTATAGAGATACCGACGATCAAATCTCGGGAAAGTAACATACCGAAGAACAAAGGGAACAACATACGGGATTAACTGAATCCTTGACATAGAGGTTCGACCGACAAAGATCTTCGTAGAATATGTAGGAGCCAATATGGGCATCTAGGTCCCGCTATTGGTTATTGATCGTAGAGGTGTCTCGGTCATGTCTACATAGTTCTCGAACCCGCAGGGTCTACACACTTAACGTTTGCTGACGATTAGTATAGTTGAGTTATTTTGTTGGTGACCGAAGGTTGTTCGGAGTCCCGGATAAGATCCCGGACATGACGAGGGTCTCCGGAAGAGTCCGGAGGTAAAGATTGATATATGTGATAATAGTGTTTTGATCTCCAGAAGGGTTCCGGAATTCACCGGAAGGGGTTCCGGATGTTTACCGAAGTGTTCGGGTGCAGCAACACTTTATATGAGCCAAAGGGATAAAGCCCACGAGGTATTGGAAAGTGCAAAAGGAAGTTTTGCTGCTGCCTTAAGCGGTACTACCGCTGGTAAGGCAGTACTACCGCGTAAGCGGTACTACCGCTTGTACGCGATACTGCTGGAATCCGAGTTGGACTCTTTCCGTGCGGGCCAAACCGACCTTGTGCGGGCAAAACCGACCTTGTGGAGGTTTTCTCTCCAAGTTTAGACCCCAGGGCTCAACATATAAATAGAGGGGCAGGGCTAGCACACGGGACACATCAAGATTTCCCAAGCCGTGTGTCGGCAACCCTAACTCTCTAGTTCTCCCGTCATAATCTCCGTAGTGCTTGGCGAAGCCCTGCAGAGATTGTTCCTCACCACCATCACCACGCCGTCGTGCTGTCGGAACTCATCTACTACTTCATCATCGCTCACTGGATCGAGGAGGTGAAGGCGTCATCAAGCCGTACGTGTGTTGAACGCGGAGGTGCCGTCCGTTCGGCACTAGTTCGTGATCGGATCGAGGGACGACTTGCGATTTGGATCGCGGAGACGTTCGACTAAATCAACCGCGTTTCTTAACCCTTCCGCTTAGCGATCTACAAGGGTATGTAGATTCACTCTCCCTCTCGTAGATGCTCATCACCATGGATAGATCTTGTGTGTGCGTAGGAATTTTTTTGTTTCCCATGCAACATTCCCCAACAGATACACACAAGGCACTCCTACGGTGTCAGTGAGTTGCATGATCTCATGGTCATAGGAACAGATACTTGACATGCAGAAAACAATAGCAATAAACTGACACGATCATATGCTACGTTTATAGTTTGGGTCTTGTCCATCACATCATTCTCCTAATGATGTGATCCCGTTATCAAATGACATCTCATGTCCATGGCTAGGAAACCTTCACCATCTTTTGATCAACGAGCTAGTTAACTAGAGGCTTACTAGGGACACAGTGTTGTCTATGTACCCACACATGTATTTGAGTTTCCAATCAATACAATTATAGCATGGATAATAAACGATTATCATGAACAAGGAAATATAGTAATAACTAATTTATTATTGCCTCTAGGGCATATTTCCAACAGTCTCCCACTTGCACTAGAGTCAATAATCTAGTTCACATCACTATGTGATTTACATTGTAATGAATCGAACACCCATGCAGTTCTGGTGTTGTTCATGTTTAGCCCTTGGAAGAGGTTTAGTCATCGGATCTGCAACATTCAGATCCGTGTGTACTTTGCAAATATTTATGTCGTCCTCCTTGATGTAATCGCGGATGGAATTGAAACGTCGCTTTATGTGTCTGGTCCTCTTGTGAAATCTTGGTTCCTTGGCTAGAGCAATGGCACCAGTATTATCACAAAACAGAGTCATTGGGTTAAGCGCACTAGGCACTACTCCAAGATCTGTCATGAACTCCTTCATCCAGACACCTTCCTTCGCCGCCTCCGAGGCAGCGATGTACTCCGCTTCGCATGTAGAATCAGCTACCACGCTCTGCTTGGAACTGCACCAGCTAACCGCACCCCCATTAAGAATAAATACGTATCCGGTTTGTGACTTAGAGTCATCCGGATCAGTGTCAAAGCTTGCATCGACGTAACCCTTTACGACGAGCTCTTGATCACCTCCATAAACGAGAAACATGTCCTTAGTCCTTTTCAGGTACTTCAGGATATTCTTGACCGCCGTCCAGTGTTCCATTCCTGGATCACTTTGAAACCTTCCGACCATACTTATGGCAAGGCTGACATCGGGTCTTGTGCACAGCATTGCATACATGATAGAGCCTATGGCTGAAGCATAGGGGATGACACTCATCTTTTCTCTATCTTCTGCAGTCACTGGGCATTGAGTCTTACTCAACTTCACACCTTGCAGTACAGGCAAGAACCCCTTCTTGGACTGATCCATTTTGAACTTCTTCAAAACTTTGTCAAGGTATGTGCTTTGTGAAAGTCCTATTAAGCGTCTCGATCTATCTCTATAGATCTTGATGCCTAATATGAAAGCAGCTTCTCCTAGGTCCTTCATTGAAAAACTCTTGTTCAAATATTCCTTCACGCTTTCCAACATTTCTATATTGTTTCCAATCAGTAATATGTCATCCACATATAATATTAGAAACGCTATAGAGCTCCCACTCACTTTCTTGTAAATACAAGCTTCTCCGTAAACTTGTATAAACTCGAACGCTTTGATCACCTCATCAAAGCGAAGATTCCAACTCCGAGATGCTTGCACCAGTCCATAAATGGATCGCTGGAGTTTGCAAACTTTGTCAGCATTCTCTGGATCGACAAAACCTTCTGGTTGCATCATATACAACTCTTCCTTAAGGAAACCGTTAAGGAACGCTGTTTTGACATCCATCTGCCAAATTTCATAATCGAAAAAGGCAGCTATTGCTAACATGATTCTGACGGACTTAAGCATCGCTACGGGTGAGAAGGTCTCATCGTAGTCAACTCCTTGAACTTGTGAAAAACCCTTTGCCACAAGTCGAGCTTTATAGACGGTGACATTACCGTCCGCGTCCGTCTTCCTCTTAAAGATCCATTTGTTCTGAATGGCCTTACGCCCTTCAGGTAATACTTCCAAAGTCCACACTTTGTTTTCATACATGGATCCCATCTCGGATTTCATGGCCTCTAACCACTTCTCGGAATCCGGGCCCATCATCGCTTCTCCATAGCTCGTAGGTTCATCGTTGTCCAACAACATGACCTCTAAGACAGGGTTGCCGTACCACTCAGGAGCAGTACGCGTCCTTGTCGACCTACGAGGTTCGATAGCAACTTGATCCAAAGCTTCATGATCATCATCATTAACTCCCTCTTCAGCTGTTGTAGGCTCTACAGAAACATCTTTCTGCGCTGCGCTACTTTTAGGTTGAAGTAAAGGTTCAAGAACCTCATCAAGTTCTATCTTCCTCCCACTCAATTCTTTCGAGAGAAACTCTTTCTCAAGAAATGTTCCGTTTTTAGCGACAAACACTTTGCCTTCGGATCTGAGGTAGAAGGTATACCCAACTGTCTCTTTTGGGTATCCTATGAAGACGCATTTCTCCGCTTTGGGTTCCAGCTTTTCAGGCTGAAGCTTTTTGACATAAGCATCACATCCCCAAACTTTAAGAAACGACAGCTTTGGCTTCTTGCCAAACCAAAGTTCATATGGCGTCGTCTCAACGGATTTCGATGGTGCCCTATTTAAATTGAATGCAGCTGTCTCTAATGCATAACCCCAAAACGATAGTGGCAAATCGGCAAGAGACATCATAGATCGCACCATATCCAATAAGGTTCGATTACGACGTTCGGACACACCATTACGCTGTGGTGTTCCAGGTGGTGTTAGTTGTGAAACAATTCCACATTGTCTTAAGTGACTGCCAAACTCATAACTCAGATATTCTCCTCCCCGATCAGATCGTACGAATTTAATCTTCTTGTTACGATGATTCTCAACTTCACTCTGAAATTGTTTGAACTTTTCAAATGTTTTAGACTTGTGTTTCATTAAGTAAATATACACATATCTATTTAAGTCATCAGTGAAAGTGAGAAAGTAACGATAACCACCGCGCGCATCAATGCTCATCGGACCGCACACATCAGTATGTATGATTTCCAATAAGTCACTTGCCCGTTCCATTGTTCCAGAGAACGGCGTTTTAGTCATCTTGCCCATGAGGCATGGCTCACATGTGTCAAGTGATTCAAAATCAAGTGACTCCAAAAGTCCATCAGCATGGAGCTTCCTCATGCGTTTTACGCCAATATGACCTAAACGGCAGTGCCACAAGAAAGCTACATCTTTTGGCATCAATGTTATGAACATGTGTATCATTACTATCGAGATTCAATAAGAATAAACCCCTCACATCGGGTGCATGACCATAAAAGATATTACTCATATAAATAGAACAACCATTATTCTCTGATTTAAATGAGTAACCGTCTCGCAATAAACAAGATCCAGATATAATGTTCATGCTTAACGCAGGCACTAAATAACAATTATTCAGGTTCATCACTAATCCCGATGGTAATCGAAGAGCGAGCGTGCCGACGGCGATCACATCAACCTTGGAACCATTTCCCACGCGCATCGTCACTTCGTCCTTTGCCAGCCTCCGTCTATTCCACAGTTCCTGTTTTGAGTTGCAAATATGAGCAACCACACCGGTATCAAATACCCAGGCACTACAACGAGAGTTGGTAAGGTACACATCAATAACATGTATATCATATATACCTTGTTTGTTGTTGGCCGCCTTCTTGTCAGCCAAATACTTGGGGCAGTTCCGCTTCCAGTGTCCAGTTCCCTTGCAATGAAAGCACACAGTTTCTGGTTTGGGTCCAGCCTTGGGTTTCTTCACGAGAGGAGCAACTGCTTTGCCACTCTTCTTGGAGTTACCCTTCTTACCCTTGCCATTTTTCTTGAAACTAGTGGTTTTATTGACCATCAACACTTGATGCTCCTTCTGAATTTCAGACTCAGCGGCTTTCAGCATCGCAAACAGCTCGGCGACTGACTTGTTCATCCCGTGCATGTTATAGTTCAACACGAAGCTCTTGTAGCTAGGTGGCAATGATTGAAGAACTCTGTCAGTGATAGCCTCTGGCGGAAGGGGCATCCCCAATTCAGCCAGACGGGTGGAGTACCCAGACATTCTGAGTACATGATCACTGATAGACCCATTCTCCTCCATCTTGCAAGCATAGAACTTATCGGAGATCTCATATCTCTCGATCCGGGCATTCTTCTGAAAGATAAACTTCAACTCCTGGAACATCTCATATGCTCCATGACGTTCAAAACGTCTTTGAAGTCCCGGTTCTAAGCCATAAAGTATTGCACATTGAACTATTGAGTAATCTTCAGAACGAGCCTGCCAGGCGTTCACAACGTCTAGAGACTCAACTGGAGCGGGTGGATCACCAAGCGGTGCATCAAGGACATAAGCCTTCTGGGAAGCCGTAAGGATAATCCTTAGATTACGGGCCCAGTCCACAAAGTTACTTCCATCATCTTTCAATTTAGCTTTCTCTAGGAACGCATTAAAATTCAGGGGTGCTACTGCGCGAGCCATGATCTACAACATAAATATAGCAAAGACAACTTAGACTATTGTTCAAGATAATGAGTTTAGTTAATCATATTACTTAAAAAACTCCCACTCAAATTGACATCCCTCCGGTCATTCGAGTGTAACATGATCCAAATCCACCAACTCAAGTCCGATCATCACGTGAGTTGAGGTGGTTTCAATGGTGAACATCTTCATGTTGATCATATCTACTATATGACTCATGTTCGACCTTTCGGTCTCTTGTGTTCCGAGGCCATGTCTGTACATGCTAGGCTCGTCAAGTTTAACCCGAGTGTTCCGCATGTGCAACACTGGCTTGCACCTGTTGTATGTGAACGTAGAGTCTATCACACCCGATCATCACGTGGTGTCTCGAAACGACAAACTTTCGCAATGGTGCACACTCGGGGAGAACACAATTTTATCTTGAAATTTAAGTGAGGGATCACCTTATAATGCTACCATCGTCCTAAGCAAAATAAGATGCATAAAAGGATTAACATCACATGTAAATCATAAGTGACATGATATGGCCATGAACTTGTGCTTTTGATCTCCATCTCCAAAGCACCGGCATGATCTCCATCGTCACCGGCATGACACCATGATCTCCATCATATTGATCTCCATCAACGTGTCGCCATGAGGTTGTCGCGCCGACTGTTGCTTCCATGACTATTGCTAACTCATAGCGATAAAGTAAAGCAAAACGGCAAAAATAATTAAAGACAACTCTATGGCTCCTGCCAGTTGCCGTACTCATCGACATGCAAGTCGTGATATTCTATACAACACATGATCATCTCATACATCACATATATCTCATCATGTAATTGGCCATATCACATCACAACATACCCTGCAAAAACAAGTTAGACGTCCTCTAATTGTTGTTGCAAATTTTTACGTGGCTGCTACGGGTTTGCAAGAACCGTTCTTACCTACGCAAAACCACAACGTGGTGTAGTGATTGCTTTTTGATCTTCTAAAAGAACCCTCTTCATTGAAATCGATTCAACTAAAGTGAGAGAGATAGACACCCGCTAGCCATCTTTATGCAACGAAGTTACATGTCAGTTGAAGGAACCGGTCTCTCGTAAGCGTACGAGTAATGTTGGTCCGGGCCGCTTCATCTCACAATACCGCCGAATCAAGTATCAACTAGTAACGGCAAGCAATATGTATACACCCACGCCCACAACTCGTTTGTGTTCTACTCGAGATCTCATCTACGCATAGACCTAGCTCTGATACCACTGTTGGGGAACGTTGCATGGGAAACAAAAAATTTCCTACGCACACACAAGATCTATCCATGGTGATGAGCATCTACGAGAGGGAGAGTGAATCTACATACCCTTGTAGATCGCTAAGCGGAAGCGTTAAGAAACGCGGTTGATGTAGTCGAACGTCTCCGCGATTCAAATCGCAAGTCGTCCCTCGATCTGATCACGAACTAGTGCTGAACGGACGGCACCTCCGCGTTCAACACACGTACGGCTTGATGACGCCTTCACCTCCTCGATCCAGCGAGCGATGATGAAGTAGTAGATGAGTTCCGACAGCACGACGGCGTGGTGATGGTGGTGAGGAACAATCTCTGCAGGGCTTCGCCAAGCACTACGGAGATTATGACGGGAGAACTAGAGAGTTAGGGTTGCCGACACACGGCTTGGGAAATCTTGATGTGTCCCGTGTGCTAGCCCTGCCCCTCTATTTATATGTTGAGCCCTGGGGTCTAAACTTGGAGAGAAAACCTCCACAAGGTCGGTTTTGCCCGCACAAGGTCGGTTTGGCCCGCACGGAAAGAGTCCAACTCGGATTCCAGCAGTATCGCGTACAAGCGGTAGTACCGCTCAAGAGCGGTAGTACCGCTTCACACAAGCGGTAGTACCGCTTACGCGGTAGTACTGCCTTACCAGTGGTAGTACCGCTTAAGGCAGTAGCAAAACTTCCTTTTCCACTTTCCAATAGCTCGTGGGCTTTATCCCTTTGGCTCATATAAAGTGTTGCTGCACCCGAACACTTCGGTAAACATCCGGAACCCCTTCCGGTGAATTCCGGAACCCTTCCGGAGATCAAAACACTATTATCACATATATCAATCTTTACCTCCGGACTCTTCCGGAGACCCTCGTCATGTCCGGGATCTTATCCGGGACTCCGAACAACCTTCGGTCACCAACAAAATAACTCAACTATACTAATCGTCACCAAACATTAAGTGTGTAGACCCTACGGGTTCGAGAACTATGTAGACATGACCGAGACACCTCTACGATCAATAACCAATAGCGGGACCTGGATGCCCATATTGGCTCCTACATATTCTACGAAGATCTTTGTCGGTCGAACCTCTATGTCAAGGATTCAGTTAATCCCGTATGCTGTTCCCTTTGTTCTTCGGTATGTTACTTGCCCGAGATTCGATCGTCGGTATCTCTATACCTAGTTCAATCTCGTTACCGGAAAGTCTCTTTACTCGTTCCGTAATACAAGATCTCGTGGCTAACACTTTAGTCACATTGCTTGCAAGGCTCATTGTGATGTTGTATTACCGAGTGGGCCCTGAGATACCTCTCCGTCATACGGAGTAACAAATCCCAGTCTTGATCCATGCCAACCCAACAGACACCCTCGGAGATACCTGTAGAGCACCTTTATAGTCACCCAGTTACGTTGTGACATTTGATACACACAAGGCACTCCTACGGTGTCAGTGAGTTGCATGATCTCATGGTCATAGGAACAGATACTTGACATGTAGAAAACAATAGCAATAAACTGACACGATCATATGCTACGTTTATAGTTTGGGTCTTGTCCATCACATCATTCTCCTAATGATGTGATCCCGTTATCAAATGACATCTCATGTCCATGGCTAGGAAACCTTCACCATCTTTTGATCAACGAGCTAGTCAACTAGAGGCTTACTAGGGACACAGTGTTGTCTATGTACCCACACATGTATTTGAGTTTCCAATCAATACAATTATAGCATGGATAATAAACGATTATCATGAACAAGGAAATATAATAATAACTAATTTATTATTGCCTCTAGGGCATATTTCCAACAGGTTGAAGTGTGTGTTGGTCGTGCAGCGCGTTTGTCGTCGTGGCGGCACACGGCGCCTCCGTCGTGAGACGTCTGCTGCTCACCTTCGGCTCGTTAAATTTTCATAAACATCTTGAATGCGTGGGGCATAGTAGGTCGAAGTGTGTGTTGGTCGTGCGTTCTGCTTCTCCAGGAGAGGCACGGGCGAGAAGCATCTTTATGCATGGGTGTGCAGCACGTAATCATTGACGAGGCGCATGAGGCATGGGTATGGAGTCTCCAGAGGCATGGGCGTGCGTTCTCAAGAAGCACGGGAGTGAAGCCTCTGGAGGCACGGCCGTGGGGCTTCTAGAGCCACGGGAATGAATGCTCTGCATGCACAGGTGTGAACTCTCTAGAGACACGAGCGTGCGGCTTCCAGAGGCATTGTTGGGAATCCTATATAGGGACGTGAGTGCGGCTTTCTGTGGCACATGTAAAGATGCACGGGCGTGTGCCTCCAGAAGGCACGGAATTGCGTGAGATGTGCAGTGGCACTGTTCTGCATGCAGCAAAGTCACGGTTCTGGCTAGAGTTTCAAATGTTTTTGTGAACGGGTTCAGTTAGGAGGCACGGTTTTTCATTGGGGTAGTGGCACCATCATGAGAGGCATGTTCTCTCTTGAACATGAACATCCAACTGCTAATCATAATCAGAGAGAAAAAATATGATATGTATTCAGTGACACGTTCACTCTAAGAGACATGGTTAAGCCTGTAGAGGCAGGATGAGATTTATTAAGCACTGTAAAAGAGGAACGGTAAAGCCGTCTTGTCAGGTTTGGATGGAATTAGCATCAGTGGCTAATCAAAAGTTTTATTCTTCATTCTTGTTGAAGATCTTGCTAATCTCATCACCCATATTATTAGGTTTGACTTCATTCTTCTCGCTAAGTAACAACATGTATAGTGCTTCTGCCCTCCAGTCTTCCGCTTCATCCTATGAAAATTCACTGATAAGTAAAAAAAAATCTGAAAATTTCTATATATTGTGGTTTAGAGGAGTTTCAAGGAAAACTTATGGTGAAATTATCAATGTCTTCTATGAACTTTACACCATTGTAGAGGAATGCAAGCTATAGAACAGCAAATGGTGATTCGCCCTTTTCTATCATTGGAACATCTTGTACAAACTTATACTGCCATTTTGCACTCTTGGGTTTCATTGTTTCGTTTAGTATGATGTCGAAGACTTCTTTAATCCTAGTTACCTGGTAATTGCATTTTGTTTTTGTTTTAATAAACAATGACCCAGTGCAATTTGTAAAACTGAAAAATTGGTATTTAGAAATACTTACGATTTTCGCTTTTGAATGTGATAATCCTCAAACTCTTTTTTTTCTTTCGACTTCAGCGGCGTTCATTTCGTCAAGCATTCATTCTGCTTTAGCTTCATCAGTAATACCATCTAATGGGTTTCTGCTTTGTTTCTCTACTTCCTCGGGAGTTGTTTCTTGAGGATCAATAATATGAACCATCTTCGTATATTTGTCCAGCATATATAGGATGTACCGGTTTTCCTTCTCAAGTGGCATGAATATCTGCATACAATTTTTTTTGTTAGATGACAGTTTAATATAAAGGAATATGTTAAAGGGAATAATTTGATTTTGTTGTAGAGAAAATGGCTATTACCATGTTTGCTGTCAAGAGCTTATTCTGTTGATGTTGTTTGAGATACATGGGAACCAGTTGATGCTTCCTTTTTTGCAATTCACTTCTAAAATTTTTAGGAGGTGTACTGTGATTCTTTATATCTAGTATATGCTGCACAAACAATAAATGTGATAAAAAAGGTGTCGGAAAAAACAAATTCAGAAGATAAGAGTCAGAGGTATCATTATAAAAAAGAGGCGTTGCAAAACATACGAATTTGTACTTTTTAAAAATTTACCTCTGCAAAGCTTGGGCCTAATAGTAGCCTATCACTCTCTTCTGAAGCTTGTCTACTTTCCCAGATATCTGCTATTTCATCGAGCACTCTCTTTTCTATATGATGTGGTATGTTCGTCTATGCTGGTCTTGGACCGAATGCTGCCTTAAGGTTGGCTCCAGTGAGAAGCGTGCTTTCGGTTTCTCTATGAATGCGCTTAAATACAGTTTTGCTGTGACACAGAAAAATAAAAGAATATTTGAAGTGAGGGTCAATGACAAACTGAATTTGACAATCTTTTTGTCCTCGGTCCAACTATTTAGAGGTGCAATAGAAAACCACTCACTTGTTGAATCTTTTCTGCCAGCTTTCGCTCATGACTATTTGGAAGAGCTCGGAGGCCTCTTTTGTGTCTTCAAAGTAATGTTCATGTTTTGGGTATGGGTTGCTGCTTCGTCCTTTATTCTTTTTATCCCACCTGTCTCTGTCGGAGCAGGCAAAAAATTGATGGTTGTTATGTTCATGCTAGAGAGATAACTCAAAACCATGTCGTTATTTTCATGCTAAAAAGGTAGCATGCAAGCTTTTGTGATACTAAAAATATAGATGAATACCATGGGTTGTTACAGAGAAAGTAAGCAGAAATAGTTATTTTACCTTTGCTGGCTGAAAAAAGGTTTGAAGTTTTTGGTTTGAATTCTTTGATTCTTCCAGGCAGATCCTCCCACTTTATTTGGTTGGTTTTACCAAATATGGCTGTAAATAGGAACTCTGGTTTCCACTCGGCATCTACCTTGCTATGCTACAGGAAGGTCATTCATTGGATATTCTTTATTTTTCTTGGTGTTCACATGCATGTTGAATTTTTTTGAAGAATTCAAGCAATGCTGCTAGTAAAAGAAAATTGTTGCGCATAGTACTGACTTACATGAAAATCTTCATCGTCCTTTGTCAGATCAATGCCGTTCCAGTATTTTACAAATTGGACCATGAAGTGTCCGCATTGTGTACCCTATTGTTTTGGCGAGCAAACTCTGGTAGGCCTTTCTGCTATCCTCGCCCAGTTCGGTTCATTTCTGGCTTTTAGTGCCGTTTCGCCGTAATGCTTCTTCATCAGTGCATAGATCCTCTGAATCTGTGTTTACAGTTTGGTTTTGTCATTGGATGTGGCCGTTAAGAAAAGTAATCCAAGAAAAAACCAAGGTTCAAAGTACGTACCAGTTCTGTATGATGTGTATGGTGTTGTTTCCAAGACTTTTTGTCTCCGTGTCTGTATTTCATTGAGTCAAGAATGTCAACGGAACTCGTGTACTTGTTCAACACATAGACCGTGTGGTGATAAGTTGTGTTATGAGGAATCATAATCTGCAGTGTTGGGCACAGAGAGATTTGAAGATCATGGTTGTTGTTAAAAATTAAATCTCATGTAAATGTACAAGCTTAAGGAGAATAAATTATGTGTGTATACTTCTATTCGGTATTAATTCTTAACTTACCAGCTTTTTCTCTAGAAGTTCTTTCCCTCTTACAAGGGGTTCAAACTCTTTCAATGCTTCTTCCTCATTGAATTCTTGTAGTTCTCCTTCGAAAAGACTGAGACCGAGCGCAAGCTGCAAGATAGAGGGCGTGTACTTTTTGTAGGAGATATACCCTAGAGGCAATAATAAATGTTATTATTTATCCCCATGTTCATAATTAAATTTATATTCCATGCTATAACTGCTATGGTTCTCGAGTCTGCAATAACCACGAGGCTCGGAGGAAAACTCATATGCACGTGTGGAATAATAAACGATAAAAAAGTATTCCTAGTCATGCCTCTAAGACTAGCTCAAGTGTTTGCATGATGATTATGTTTTCCTGATCATGGCCATGTCTATGCCGGCAACTTTGAGGGCACAATGTTAAAAGAACATTCGTGTTGAATCGACCCGATTTGATGTTATGCTATGAGATACATTCGTCACAAGTTAATGGTTAATAACACAGAAAAAGGTAAAGTTTGCATAATTCCTTAGACCATGAGAGTATCGAGTTTCTTCATGCTTGCTTCATGAACTTTGGGGTTTGTTAAACGTCATCCGTAACTGGGTGGCTATTACGGCGGCTTACGGGTTCATGGGAAAGTATGACAAGGAACTTGATAGCTCAAGATTGGGATTTGCTCCTCCGTAGATGGAGAGATATTCTTAGGGCCCTCTTGGTGTTACGGTGTCCATCATCGTCTGGCCAGACACATTGTGATTTGATCACAGGGATACTGGGACACGGGAACGGGAAAAAAGAACAAAACTGGTTACGAGGTAACTGGCATAGTGGACAAGTGTTGATCCACGGGGATGCCGGTAAATCTCACCTCGGGTGTTTGTAACATATCGCGAAGCAACAGGAATAGCACACGGCAACTGGAGGTTCACTCGAATATTTATTCGTGTGGGTATAGGGGTCAATATGGGTGTCCACGGCTCCGATGTTGATCATTGATCGGAAAGTGTTCCGGTCATGTCTATACTTCACCGAACCTATAGGGTCACACGCTTAAGGGTCATCTATCTGCTGAATACTAGACAGGGAGTCTGAGAGAAAGTCACCGGAAAAGTTTCGGAGACAACGGAAAAATTCCGGGAGAGAACATGGGAAAAGTTTCCGTAAAACCGAAAAGTTGTTTTGGAGTAAACCATTAAGCCAAATAGGTTTCGGCACGCACCTGGAACTTTTTGGAGGTGCCAGAAATGTTCTGGGAACTTCTGGAATTTATCCGGAGAAAAAACCGGAAATGTTTCGGAGCAGCCGGAATTGCTTTGGTTGGTTTTCGCTGAAGAAAATCATTGATCCAGAAATGTTTCGGAAAGCGTTCAGAATTGTTTTAGTGGGTGCTGGAAATGTTCTGGACCTACAGAAATATTTTCGGATTTAACGGACGCGAAAAATTGTCTTCCTGAATAGTGAAAACGCATTCTTGTTTGCTTTTCGCTGATGAAAATCATTGATCCGGAAATGTTTCGGAACGCATCCAGAATTGTTTTAGTGGGTACTGGAAATGTTCTAGACCTACAGAAATATTTTCAGATTTAACGGTCGTGGAAAAATATTTTCATGAATAGTGGAAACACTATTTGGTAGCTTCTTTGGGAAGCCACCTTTGAGGGCATTTTGGTATTTCCAAGTGTCCTCTACCCCTTGGGCTTGGCCTATAAATAAGGGTGGAGGGGGCTGCCCAAACTCACTCTTTCTCTCATACATTATGCCATGCAATGATCTGGCTTCTTCTCTCCCTCACACGAAATAGTTTCGTAGAGCCGAAAGGCTGTCTGGGTTTCGGTGGGAACTAGTTCTGGACGGCGAAGCCCTGCCGGATAGATGACACCGTATGTGTGCAACCCCGTAGAGAGGTCATAGGTTCGATCTTTTTTTGCCCGAGGGGCTGTTCGAGAGTGCCTCTCGAAGGGTTGTCCGAGTGACCATCTGAGTTTCTGTGAGTGCCTCCCGAAGGGCTGTCCGTGACACCGTCCGGGGGACTGTCCGACCGCCTCCCGAAGGGCTGTCCGAGGGACTGACGAGGGAGTACATCCTCGCGGTTGGGAGGTTGTAAATCCTAGCTGCGGGGATCTGCACCGACGATCTACATCGACTCTACTTCCGCTGCGCTACAAGTCGGTAACGATTAGATCAAACCTTGTATGCATCTCCATAGTGATCCTGGGCGTGCTCGCCGTACCGAATTTTTTTTGTTTTCTATCGCGTTCCCTTTCAGTGGCATCATGAGCCGTGCTATGCGTAGATGCAGGTTACGATCTATTGCTGAAAATTATTTGTGCGGGTAGCAGATGAAATCTGTTACCCGATGTTCTTGTTGCTTCCCTGAAATTTGCGTACTTCTGATCTTGATAACGGCATGGTGGAGTTTCAAAGTTCTGGCAATCCGCGATCCTGATTGATCAACGAAGTGCTAACAGTTCATTGAATTCCACCATAGTTAAAAAGAAAGATGAAATTTCGCAGACAAAAGGGCAATACAGATATGATCTGCACGGGGGTCATGCGTATGACGAGGTTCAGTATGGGGCTCGAGATTTTATTATCTCGTGTTTCATACACCCCGCAAAGTTAATCTAGCGACTTGAATAATCATGCTTGATGATAAACGTTGGTAGCTGCGGTTTGGTTGAAACCTTAGAAGCCACGTAAAATAAATTTTTGCATAAACCGATTAGAGGCGTCTAACTTGGTTTTGCAGGATGTGCATATGATGTGGTATAGCAGTGCTCATATTTAATTTGATTATGTATGCGATGACTATATAATGTAAATTAACATGACCTGCGTGTCATGATTCGGCATGATGGCTGGAGCCATATGATTGTCACTTTGATGACATGCGTGTCAACCTTGTTATAATGCATTATTTTATTAGCTATTGAGATAGCAGTATTATTTATTGCATCGACAAGGTGGTGGCAATCTTCGCGAAGGTGAACACCGATGCGAATGCCGAACACAAAGAAAATAAAGACTTCTCCGTCAGAAAGGGCTATACCATATCATGCTATTATGAATTGCTTGATATGTTTATCCCTTATGATGCACCCTTCTTGATTGCGCGGTAGTCGCTTTTTATTAGGGTGATCTCTCACTAAAAATATCAAGTAGTTAGTGTTCTCCCAAGTGTAGCACCGTCACGGCACCTATCTCTTCGGGGTATCACATGGATGCATGGGTACGAACGATTAGAGAAGTGTGAGGCGGGTGAGTTGAGACCTTGCAGCAAGATCACTTAGTTGTCTTGACGTTCCGGAGGATCGTCCTGAGCTCGGAACACGCCCATCGAAAGATGAACAAGAGTCACATAGAGATGTGATTGGCAAGTTGGCCTACCAAATGAAATTCTCGTCACTTGAGATGGATGCATCCTTGGCGTTGAATTGAAATTTGGGTCTTGTATCACTCACAATCAATTATGAGAGATATTGATTTGAGTGGGAGCGCACTGTAGAATTAACCTGTTTAATTCTCTGTGCAATTTAATTATGAACATTGTCTAAGTGTTATATGCATAATAGTTATAGAAGAATGGTTCGCATTTCCACCTTCCCTGTTGAAATTGAATAAGCTGTTAAATATCTGGTAAAAAATTTACGGTTGGTAACGTAATGTGAGGATTGTCCTCAAGAGTGCCGAGAAGGACTTTGTCCTATCGCATGCTTTCGGTATTCTCCCGCTAATGCTATGGATGATGTGACTCTCGTCCTTCGATCCAAAAGCTAGAATTTTGTTACGGTCAAGTGCAATATGTTTGCTTCCATGAGACCCGAACTTCAAAAGTTTGGGATAGTTATATGATATTCATGGAACTGAAAATTATTTTCAGATGCAGACAAAGGCTAAAAGATATGAGATATCCAAAGCAATGTTTGTTTGCAAACTATTAGTAAAAGTGTTTACTATGCATTAGACTAATACGATCCAGAAGAACGCATGTCATGAAATGAAGGTGAATAAAACAACAACTTAAAGAGAAAGGAAGTGTCCGAAGGGTGTTAGTGAAACTTACACGCCTAGGAAGTCCGAGGCTGATGCCACTCTCAAAGTTGGGTGCTTCTTTTGAGAGTAGGAGAAATATTGAAAGTAAAACTGTTAGAAGTATAAAGGAAAAAAGAGAGAAGACTGGAATATCCAGCTCATGTATGAAAGTCATACAAGCTATTGATGTATAGAAGGCTGGTCAAAGAAATAGTTCTTGGGAATTATGATTAAAGATGTTAATCACTGATTCTTGGGTATTGTGAGTTGATCACAGAGATACCCGCTCGATTGCATTCTGTTGTGACTCGATGCAAGAACTACTATGGCCTAAAAGACTTGCCGTGAATGAGGTTTAGATACGCGCTGGGAACATAGTAAATGTTACTATACCTTCCATCGGTGTATTACCTATGTATTTATTTTCATAATTCATTTTTGGAGTTTCATACACTCTAGCCCATTGCATAAGGTATCTTGCAAGAAGGTTGTTCATAAGAGAACTTTTGATGTTCGGCGTTATGAATAACATAAGGGCCACACTTTTGTTATGAATGAGATGTATGTTATGAATATTGATAATAATACATTACCTCTGTATTTACTTTCATAATTCATTTTAGAGTTTTATACACTCTAGCCCATTTGCATAATGTTTGTTGCAAGAGTGTTGTTCATAAAAGAACAATTGTTGTTCAGTATTATGAATAACATAAGGGCCATACTTCCATCGGGAATGGGATGTATGTTATGAATATTGATGGTAATATGATACATCCATAACACTGACGCTAAATGTCGCAAGACTAAAAGAATACCACACATGTGTGGCACTGCATTTGGTCACATTGGAGAAACCCGCATGGAGAAATTCCATAATGATGGATTTTGAAGTCGTTTGATTATGAATCATCTGACACTTGCAACTTTCCTCCGAAAAGTGAAGTGACTGAAATACCGTTCATAGGCCATAAGGAACGAGCAACGAACTTATTGGTGATTATACATCATGATGTGTGTAGTCCGATAAATGTTGTTGCTGGCAGTGGATTTGTCTATCTTCTGAAATGACTCAAGTAGATACATGGATATTTACTTGATGAGACGTAAGTCTGGATCTTTTGAAATCATTCAAAAGGTTTTCAAAATAAAGAAGAAATTATTGTAACAAGAAAATTATGTTTCTGCAATTGGATTGCGGAAAGAAATTTTGAGTTACCAGTTTAGCGAATGTCTGATGAGTTGTGAAAAGAGTTTCATAACTTACACCTCCCGGAACACCACTATGAGTGGAATGTCCGTGAAGATGTAATCAAACCATTTATGACATGGTAAGATCAAAGATGACATAAATCAATTTGCCATTATCCCTTTTAAAGTAATGCTTTAGAGACTGCGGCTTTTACACTGAAAAGAGCGCCATCGGATCTGTTGAAATAACGCCATGGTATGGTAACCCCAACCATGTTATGTCTTTTCTTAACATTTGGAATATGGGGATTGTGTAAAATATTTACAAACCTATTCCAAATCAGACAAGTGCTACTTTGTAGGTTATCCCAAATTATTGGGTATTCCTCCCTCACTATACCGAGGCAAAAGTTTGCCACAAAGAACGGTATGATTTTGAAAGAAAATGTTCCTTGCAAAAAGGTGAGTGGGAGGACAGTGCAACTCGATGAGATACCAGTATCTTCATTATCATGACAAAGGAAGGAAACCGCGGAAGCAATTCCAAAGTTTCCTCCTGCGACTGATACGGAAGCCTCTACAATAAAATGTATGGACTTCGGTCGAACTTGTAGCTGAATCACGTAGGCAAAACTCATGCAAACCTCTCAGGTGCGCAAACAAGATATTGTTGTTAGACAATAGTATACCTACGATAATCAAGGAAGCATTGATGGGCTTTGACTCCAGAATTGGCTAAATGCCAATACAATCTGAGATAGTTTCCATATAAATGATTCAAGATTAAATCTTGATGAACCCTTCGGAAGACTTAGAGTCTAACGAACATTAATGGAACTATAAACTGATGTGGATAAAAATGTTTTATCCATAAAGCTCGACTTGTTGCAATAAACAAGTTCAAGGAGTTGACTACGATGAGGTTGTCTCACCGTAGCGATGCTTAAAGTCGGTTCGGGTTAAACTAGCAATCAATACATATTTCAATCATGAGATATGAAACATGGATGACGAAAGAATTTCCATGAAATGGGAATTCAAACTAGGACTTGTATGTGATACAGTCCAAAGTATTTTGTCGATCCAGAGGATGCTAGTGAGTGTGCAAACTTCAAAGTTCCAGCAATCGACAGAAGAGAGCAAAAAGGAGTTGGAATCTTCGTTTTGATGAAATAGTCAAAAGAGTTTGATTTCATCAATGGATAGCGAAGATGCTTGTTGTTACAAGAAATTAAGTGGGAGCATAATAATATTTCTAAAACTTGTGTGCTTGACACATTGTTGATTGGAAATAATATAAATTTCTTGACACGAATTAGGACTTCATTGAAAAATAGTTTTTCGATGAAGTGCTTGGGCTAGGTAGCCTCGATATTAGGCATATTTATCTATGGATATAAATAAGGGCTAATAGGCTAAAGCCAAAAATACATATTGACAAGATGTTAAAACGTTTTAACATTAAAACGCCAAGGAGTGATTCTTGCCGAAGTCACATGGAAAGAGTTTTGCAAGACTCCGTGTCCCAAAACACCGATGAGCAAAATACATGATGGAGATTCCACACACTTTCTTGTTTGGATTAATCATGTATTCCATGGTATGTAAAACAACCAGATATGTCCGGTACTCCCATGGAGTTGCGAGTAAAGATACCAAAGTGATCAAAATACTGATCATAGGACAACAGTGAAAAATGTCGTTGAGTGCTAAAGTAGCACTAATAAAATGTTTTCTCGCAAACTGAGATTATGAAGTACTCATTGTAATGCAATACATCAATATGGTCTTCATCAATGCTCCAAGCGATTTTCGATTTAAGTTAAAGGTTTTTTGTGTAATACACGATATGGTGGCACGGTAGTTGGAAATTGTTCCAAACAGGTTACTGTGGCGAATTCTATAACAAAGGCTAAGTATGTTGACGCTTTGGAAGCGACAAAGAAGATGTTGAATCATATAGTTCATTCATGAACTTAGTATGGTTCCAAGATGGCTTTGGTCAATGGGACACTATTGCAGATAGTTGCTCCATAGCTCAGTCTGAGGAATCAAGGTTTGACCTGTGATTCACATATATACAAAGCCAAGTCCACACAAAATATGTATTTTGTGAAAGCGTGAAAACGCAAGGATATGCAAAGATACACACGGAGCTGAAGTTATCAGATCCATTGGACATCAGGCTATACCACATGCGAAGCATATTTTACACCAGTATGCCATAGGTGTAAAGTGCATTAGCATTGACTAGATTATTGACTCTAGTGCAAGTGGGAGTCTGTAGGAGATATGCCCTAGAGGCAATAATAAATGTTATTATTTATCCCCATGCTTGTAATTAAGTTTATATTCCATGGTATAACTGCTATGGTTCTCGAGTCTGCAATAACCACGAGGCTCGGAGGAAAACTCATATGCACGTGTGGAATAATAAACGATAAAAAAGTATTCCTAGTCATGCCTCTAAGACTAGCTCAAGTGTTTGCATGATGATTATGTTTTCCTGATGATGGGCATGTCTATGCCGGCACCTTTGAGGGCACACTGTTAGAAGAACATTCGTGTTGAATCGACCCGATTTGATGTTATGCTATGAGATACATTCGTCACAAGTTAATGGTTAATGAAACAGAAAAAGTTAACGTTTGCATAATTCCTTAGACCATGAGAGTATCGAGTTTCTTCATGCTTGCTTCATGAACTTTGGGGTTTGTTAAACGTCATCCGTAACTGGGTAGCTATTACGGCGGCTTACGGGTTCATGGGAAAGTATGACAAGGAACTTGATAGCTCAAGATTGGGATTTGCTCCTCCGTCGATGGAGAGATATTCTTAGGGCCCTCTCGGTGTTACGGTGTCCATCATCATCTGGCCAGACACATTGTGATTTGATCATAGGGATACCGGAACACGGGAACGAGAAAAAAGAACAAAACCGGTAACAAGGTAACTGGCATAGTGGACAAGTGTTGATCCACGGGGATGCCGATAAATCTCACCTCGGGTGTTTGTAACATATCGCGAAGCAACATGAATAGCACACTGACGGTGTCCTGGATTAGGGGCTGCTAACCTAGCCGGCCCATCTCCTCGGTTGGGCCGATATGCCCCCGTACGTGATCAAGATGGGCTCCGGAGGCCACACATGGGAGATGTGATCAAGGGTGTCTCTACCGAAGACTTGTAGTACACTTCAAGATTTGTCCAGCCGCCTTACTCCTAGATACCGACCTTGTAACCCTAGGTACCCTCCCTGGCGTGTATATAAGCCGTAGGGTTTAGCCCGTGGAAGGGGAAACAATGCAATATCGCTCACCTAGGCCTAGAAGTTAGACACATATTACGATCTCGAGGTAGATCAACTCTGTATTCGATACATCTCCATCAATATAAATAGAAGCAGGACGTAGGATTCTACCTCCATCGAGAGGGCCCGAACCTGGGTAAACATTGTCTCCCTCGTCTCTGTTACCACCGATCCAAGATCCACAGCTCGAGACCCCCTACCCCGAGGTCTGCCGGTTTTTACACCGACACTGGTGCTTTCATTGAGAGTTCCGCTGTGTGATCATCGGAAGGATCGATGGGATCGCCGGTTAATGGCTTTAAGCCCATGGAGCGCGTCTCCACATTCGAAGCTTTGGTCGCAAAGATGCCTCCACGTAACGTGGAAGCAAACCATGACCCCTATTCGGTTCCAACAGAGGACCCCCTCACGAACGAGGGGCTAAGATACTTCCTGGAGAGCGGATCAGACAGCGACCCACCAGCGACCGACTCCCAGATCGAATCGGCTAAAATGATAACTGCGGATCCATTGCCAGGTGAAGGTGACGAGGTCTTGAGTCCGCGGTCTTTAGAGATCGGATCTGGTTCGCTCACCTCCTATATAGAATATCGCCCCGATGACTCCGGCCCATCCGACATCTGGGACTTAGCCTACGTACGGCAGGTCCTCAGTGAGCCTATCCGACAATACTGGGCCAGATTCTTGTCCGTCAAGAGCATGATACTGGATTACCAAGACTCTGATATAATCGCCGCTTTTGAGCGTGGATGCAAAGATAAAGGCGTCTCGAACGCCCTCGCTCGTCGTTGCGTCCAAACAATCCCTGAATTAACCAACTTGGTAGCGTGATTTTGCGCCATCGAAGACACCTGGCGAACCAAGGAGAATACGGACTCGATCTGTGAGCACAACTCGGGATGCGACCGGTCGGCACTTCGACGCGAGAATCGCAAACGGAACACCCCGAGTGATCGATCCCGGAAGAAGAAGAAAACCTCTGATCACCCCGGAACGGCCCTGGACAGCTTTCTGGGTAAACCGTGCCTGATCCACGCTGTATTAGTTAACTCCTTCCCAACCCACAGACTTTGCGACTGTTGGGTGTTGAGGCAGGTGGCAAAAGGGGGACCCGCCCTCCTGGCTGGCACCTCCAGTCACCTCGGACAGACCTCTGATGAAGACGAGGTCCTAATGATTTATGAGACCTTTACGTCTAACAACCAACGCAAACGGGCCTTGCGGGAAATCAACGCCGTCCGGCAGGTACCACCTCGGGGAACGTGGATAGACACGCCGATCACCTTCACTCAGAATGATCAGCCAAGTTGGCCCTCGACAGGTGCCCCGCCGCGCTAGTCCTCAACCCCATCGTGGACCACTGCCGCCTCCATAAGGTCCTTATGGACGGAGGTGGCAGCCTGAATCTAATATACGAGGACACTCTGGATAAAATGCACATCGTTAAATCGCGCATAGAACAGAGCACCACCACCTTCAAAGGAATAGTCCCCGGGCGAGAGGCACGCTGCAGTGGAAAGATAACTCTAGATGTAGTCTTCGGGACCTCAGATAATTATCGCTCCGAGGAGATTACGTTCCACATCGCGCCTTTCAAAAGCGGATACCACACCATCCTCGGACGGGACGCCTTTTCAAGATTTCAAGCGGTGTCGCACTACGGCTACATGAAACTCAAGATGCCGGGCCCGAAGGGGATCATTACCATTTCAAGTGATCCTAACAGGGCACTCAAACCCGAGAATAAAACGGCGTCCCTCGCCCTCGAGACCCTTGCCAAAACCTTCACGGCAGAAGAGCTAACTGCACTGCGCGCCGAGGTCGACCGGGACGATGTCGTTCTTGACAAAAGATCAAAACCTACTTCTTTCAAGCCGGCCGACGAGATTGTCAAATTCCAGGTTCACCCAACGGACCCTGCTAAAACGACGTCCATAGGGGCTAACCTCGACCCAGAAGTTGGCGAAGCCCTACGTGCTTTCCTCAGGGAAAACTGGGACATATTCGCCTGGCACCCCTCCAACATGCCAGGGATACCCCGTAGGCTTGCAGAGCATAGCCTAAACATACTGGCAGGCTACAAGCCCGTTAAGCAAACACTTCGGCGTTTCTCCGAGACCAAGCGTCAAGCAATGGGCGAGGAACTGGCAAAGCTGCTGGAGGCGGGATTCATCAAGGATATAAAACACCCCGACTGGCTAGCCAATTTGGTCATGGTACCAAAAAAGTACAGGTCCTGGTGGTTGTGTGTCGATTTTAAAGACCTCAACAAAGCTTGCCCCAAAGACCCCTTTCCCCTAGCTCGTATTGACCAAATTGTGGACGCCACTGCGGGCCACGACACATTGTGCTTCCTAGACGCCTATTCAGGGTATCATCAAATAAAGATGAACGAATCGGACCAGGCAGCAACATCATTTATTACGCCCTACGGGCCGTTTTGCTTCAACACGATGCCTTTCGGACTAAAGAATGCTGGCGCTACGTACCAGCGTATGATTCAAACATGCCTGAAAAAACACATCGGAAAAACTATGGAGGCTTACATAGACGACGTGGTTGTCAAAACTAAACACGTCGACCAGTTGGTGGACAATCTTCGCGATACATTTGCCAGCCTGCGGGAATATCAAATAAAACTCAACCCGGAAAAATGCGTCTTCGGGGTCCCAGCTGGCAAACTCCTCGGTTTTATCATATCTAGCCGAGGAATTGAAGCCAATCCGGCCAAAATTCGAGCCTTGGATCGTTTGGAGATACCTACAGAGTTCAAGCATGTACAAAAGCTAGCGGGCTGCGTAGCAGCCTTGAGCCATTTTATATCACGGCTCAGAGAAAAAAGCTTTACCACTGTACAGGCTGTTAAAGCAGACCAAAACTTTTAAATGGACCAAGGAGGCTGCGGCGGCCCTGGAAGACATCAAGGCCCTTCTCGCCACCATTCCCATCGTGGCAACACCAGGCGTTTGTGAACCGATGATATTATACATCTCGGCCACAAACCAGGTGGTTAGCGCAGTTCTCGTGGTTGAACGAGACATGGAAGGTCATAAGTTCCAGGTCCAGAAACCCGTATACTACGTGTCCGAGGTCTTAACCCCCTGCAAGACACGCTACCCTCATTATCAAAAGATAGATTACGCAGTCTTCATGGCATCGCGAAAGCTCCGACACTACTTTCAAGAGTGCGCGGTGACTGTGGCATCCGACGTCCCGTTAAGTGACACAATCAATAATAGAGATGCAACGGGGCGCATCGCCAAATGGGTTATAGAGCTCCTACCTTTTGAAATTATATACAAACCACGCCGGGCCATTAAATCCCAGGTGTTGGCGGATTTCGCGGCCGAATGGACCGAAGCCGAACTCCCCCATGAGTACAGTACCTACTCGCATTGGACAATGTATTTTGATGGCTCCAAAATGCTTGCCGGCCTAGGGGCTGGCGTGGAGCTCACGTTCCCCACGGGAGATAACATTAGATATGTACAGCAAATCATGTACACAGACTCTAATAACGCGGCTGAATACGAAGCCCTCTTACACGGGCTTCGGATAGCAGTTTCCATGGGTGTTAAACGCCTCGAGGTCCGAGGTGATTCCAACCTCGCTATCTCGCAAATCAATGGCGAATTCGACGCCAAAGACCCAAAGATGACAGCTTACCGAAATGCCGTCATAAAGATCTCGGCCAGGTTCGAGGGGTTGGAATTTCACCATATACCCCGAGATAGCAACCAGGCCGTAGATGTACTTGTCCGGCTGGGCGCAAAGCGGGATAAGGTTCCCGAAAACACCTTCCTCGAGCGGCTTTTTAAGCCATCCATAGTCTGGCAAGACAGCAAAGGAACATCGGACTCAACCGACGTTGGGCAACAGGCCCCGCCCGAAAAGGACGATGGTATCATAGGCGGGTCAACGATCCGGAAGACTGATTCAGCGCATGAAGTCATGGCAGTTATCGCACCATGGACCGAGCCGCTCCTCGCATACCTACTCCGAAAAGAGCTCCCTGATAACCAAGCCGACTCCCGCCGGATTGTAAGACAGTCTAATGCTTACAAGGTTCATGAAGGGGAACTTTATAAAATGAGCACAACGGGCATCCTCCAGAGATGCATATCCGAGGAAGAAGGAAAACTCGTACTTCGAGAGATACACTCCGGCCTGAGCGGACATCACGCTGCTCCTCGGACCCTGGTCAGCAAGGCTTTTCGAGCCGGTTTCTACTGGCCAACGGCAAGTGCCGATGCCTCGGCATTAGTACAGCGTTGCACAGGCTGCCAGGTATTCGCCAAACAGAGCCACATGCCCCCCACGGACCTGCACACCATCCCCATTACATGGGCCTTTGCGGTCTGGGGGCTCGATATGGTCGGGCCACTCAAGGGAGGATTAAACAAAAACAAATACCTACTCGTTATGGTAGACAAATTCACCAAGTGGATCGAAGCAAAGCTGGTCACCTCGGCCGAGGCCGTTCAGGTCATTGGATTCATTTCGGGGGTAGTCCATCGTTATGGTGTCCCCCACAGTCTGATCACAGACAACGGAACCAATTTCACGGCCAAAGAGGTCAAGGCATGGTGTAAGAAACTAGGCATTAAGCTCGACTACGTGTCTGTCTATCACCCGCAGTCTAATGGGCAGGTGGAGCGAGCCAATGGACTTATCCTTAGTGGAATTAAGCCACGGCTAGTTCGCTCCCTTAAAAAAGCCGATTGCAAATGGGTTGAGGAACTTGATTCCGTATTATGGGGCTTGCGTACAACACCAAATAGGTCCATAGGGTATACCCCGTTTTTTATGGTGTATGGCGCCGAAGCGGTCCTCCCCTGCGATATCATACATGACGCACCTCGGGTGCGCATGTATGAGGAGCTGGAGGCCAAACTCGACCGGCAAGATGCCCTAGACGCTCTCGACGCGGGCTAGATCCGCTATTTATCAGCAGCAGGCACGGCGCTACCACGCTAGAGAGGTTCGTGCCAAAGAATTCAATGTCGGGGATCTCGTAATGAGACTACACCCCAAAAAAACAAAAACACAAGCTCTCCCCTAGATGGGACGGACCGTTCATCATTGACCAAGTACTCATCGGAGGAACTTATCGAATCCGAGATCCAGACGACGGCCGATTAGAGCCCCACCCGTGGAACGCGGCGCTACTCCAACGTTTCTATGCATGAAACCAAGCATACAGTCTGTGTAAATAACTTGTGCATTTTCTTTCAACTTAATCTTTTTTCTTATTTTTTATCTCCTCACCTCGGAAAGTTACTCTATGACCCCAAGGACAATCTAGCATGTTCTTTTCAAAACAAGAGCAATTCCACCTCTTATGTACTATTGTCTTTCGAGCCACTACATGCATCGATTCGCTTTAAGATTTGGCCAAGCTGGGTTGCCCGGCTCCTGTGCTTGCCCCTTACGTTCCCGATATTTCGGCTAGGGTGCAAAGGGAGCACCGCTGTGATTGTTACTCCCGGGTCAACCAATGTAGTACCTCAGACGGACAAAGCCGAAAGCTAGTGTTCTTATAATGCGGATTGGTCGGCTATGACATAGGAATAATGTGGCAAGGGTCTTTTCAAACCCCGACCAGGGGCTTTACCCCCGAGGTCATCCGTCTTCAGACGGGCGTGTTCGACACAATAACCCGAGGAAAGGAACTATTGGAAGAACTATTTTCGTCGGAAGATGTTTCTTACGTTAAATAGTAATATAACATAACCTTCCCGTTACCCTCTTGTATTTCGAGCCGCACAGCCCGATTGCCTGGTCACCTGAAGCATCTGGTCCGATGACCTCGGCCAGTAGTATGGGACACTCCTCGGAATTTATCCGAGGAGGCGGAAGCCGAAGGCTGGCTGACAGAGTTTGGATAAACGAACGGAAAAAATTGACATAGAATACCTCGGTACATAAAGTCATACAACAATTTTCACGCGCGGTCTAGCCCGTCTATTAGGGTGTCTAACGCGCAATCCTTTTGCGAGAGGCGTGCCGCAGGCATTACACTGTCATATGCCTGGCTGGTAGGGATCTCCTCCCCATCAGGCCCCATGGGTCCCACCTCTGCTAATTCCGTCATCTTCAGACCGGTATAGTGGGTCTTCACCATGGCCCAGGCCTCCCTCGCACCTTCTCGGCAAGCTGATACTTTCCACGCCTGGATCCGACGTCAAGCTCTCTTAAGATGTTCGGCTAGGGCGGCCATGTCCTCGGGGACCGGCACCACCTCGGGCCATAAAGCTTGGTGTACATCCTTCATCGCTTTTCGAGCGCTTTCATGCACCTCGGATAGACGAATGCTCATGTCTTCGGACACCGGACCCCGAGACTCCGGAGCAAGGCCAGTCAAGCAAGCTATCAAAAACAACATTTCGCATGACAAATCTCCTCGGACAAACTACATGACAAATGTGTGTCGCGATTTATAACTTACCATAAATCATGTCGTCCGTTCGCCGATTCTTTGCTTCTGCAGCAGCCAGGCGAGCTTTTAAGCTCTCAATTTCCTGGGCCTGCCAGGCGTTTTTAGCCCTAAGCGCATTCATGTTGCCCGCTCTCTGAGTGACCACTTGTTGATTTGCTTGGCGTTGCGCTTCAGCATACGCCAGATCGTCGTGGGCCTGCTTCAGATCTCTTTCAAGATGGCCCAGGGCTTCCGCTGCTACATACGATTCTGGCGTCAGCTCTATTTTTTGGACATTACCCACTTCAAGAAATAAGCACTTACCGTGCGCTTCTCTGGAGAATTTCTTCACCTGCTCAACCTCGGACAACGCCGCCTCAAGCTGCACTTTTGTTTGGTCCAACTCCGAGGTCAATTGCTCGTTCTTCAAGCGAGCTTCCTGTTATGACAAAGATTGCATGTTAGCATTCAAGTCTTGATTCGACCCCAGGGGCTCGTACCAAGCCTTAGGGGCTACTACCATACTTGGTAGTCATATTTGTCTTTAAAACCTTACCCGCAGCCCTCGCGATAGGACATCCAGCGACTCATCAAAGGCACCACGGGTCGCCCCGAGGTATGCGTCCACCGCGCTGAGAGCATTAAGCTCCATGTCCGAAAAGGCCGGATTGTTCAAGGAAGCCTTTCACAGGCGATAATTCGCGGCGCATTGGATTTTGGACGGAGTGGCCGATGTCGCCGAGTCCTCGGGCTGGGCGGCTCCGGGGTCAACCCTCGCAGGATTTCGGACCTTTGCTTCCTTGGGCGGGGCCATGCCTTCTTCGGCCTCCACATGTACGGTGGAGGGTGGAGGCTGTCTGCAAGTAATCAGGAATGTTGGAATCCGAAGTGTCTTTTCTATAACATAGACCTAAATATTACCTAGTGACGGATGGAGCACTTTTGCCTGTCCCCGTAACCTCGGTCGGAGCTTCTCGTACTTCTGGCTGAGCCCTTTCCGGTGGTGCTATTTCTCTGCGTAGGCGTTGGGAGCGCCGCCCCTTTGGAGGAGGAGTCAGATGACTGGAGACTGGGGGACGAGGGGCTCATTTTCGTTTAGAGGAAGGGAGAGTTACTGATGAGGCTGGCCTCTTCCCCAGCGTATCAGGGACGACCGCTACTTTCGAGCCATCAAGGCTCTCCAGGAAAAAACTCCTCCCTTCATAAATAAGCCCCAGGTCTTCAACCTCGTGGTAGAGAGGGTCTTCCGCGCGGCTGTGCAACTCCGGCTCATGGGCCGGACTGCTCACCCCTTCGAGCCAGCGCCTCCACCTCTGTTCAACCGATATGTAACGGATTAATGTTAAGGATCCCGAGGTAAAACAGAAAAGTCTGAAATAGAGACTTACTATGTCGGCAGGGTTGTAGTATGACAGCCCGTCTTGGAACTGGCGCTTGGCAAACTCCTCGGCAGACCCTTGGTACATGCTGGCTAGTACGGCTCCGAGGGTCATTTGGTCCATAAATGCCCCCTTGATGGATCGAGAGGCGTTCTCGGACCCGTTATACTCGCACAATAAGTGCTGGCGCTGCCGGAGAGGCTGGACTCTTCAGTCTAGAGCCACCGCCATCACGTCAATGATGGTAAGGCCAGCGCTTGACAGGAGCTTCACCTTGGCCGCTAGCCTAGTCACGGCTTCGTCTTCCTCTTGAGCCGAACTCAGCGGCCTCCAGCTGTAACGCTTCCTCGGTGGATCCGATGAGAAGGGCGGGAGGCCTGGTCGGACTGGCTCGTACAACAGGACGTCGGTGACACAGAACCACTCGGACGGCTAGTAATCGGCCTTCTCCCGAGGTGTTCCCGCTGGATAGCCGGTCTTGTCGACTCGGTAGACTTCGGCTCCTCCGACCTCGAATAGCTTGTCGGCCGAAGAGCGGGGCACGACGCAGAAGTACTTCCGCCATAATCCGAAATGCGCCTGATAGCCGAGGTGTAGCTCGTAGAGCGCGATGAACCCAGGGATGTGCAACATCGAATTCGGGGAGAGATGATGTAGCTGTAACTCGTAGAACTCCAGCAAGCCACGGAAGAAGGGGTGGATTGGGAACCCTAAGCCGTGGAGGAGGAAAGGCATGAAGCATACTCGCTCGTCGCCCCGTGGCGAGGGGTAATTTTTGGCGTGGGCTTGACCATCGATGGACGTTAGTCCAGGGCGGGTAGCGGCCAGATCCGCATCCGACAGGTATCCTTGCGTCACCAAGCGCTCTAAATGAAGGCGCGCGACGGGGCAGCTTCCCCAGTCCCCTCTATCAGGGCCGTGAGGACGCCTTGATGATCCTTCGCCGCTCGCAATTGTTTGGGCTCTTGAGCTTGGGCTGGGGAGGGAGGGGAATTTTTCGCTGCGGTTGTAAAGGCGTACCGCCGCAAGCAAGGGTAACGCGTCTATTAAGTAAGGGCAGAAAGGGCTGACGCTTCGACGTTTTTCCCATAAAGGGGCCCTACTCCCTAAGCAGCATGATTTTCAAAGTCTGACATTGGGCCCCCTACGAATTTTAAGGTTGGCCGAGGTCTTTAAATCTAGTCAGAGAATAAAAGCACGGGAACTTGTCTATCGAGCCAAGACTCCGGAAAGTGAAGGGCGTCGACTTCGGCATCGAAGACCAGTTCAGGGGCTACTGACGGTGTCCTGGATTAGGGGGTGCTAACCTAGCCGGCCCATCTCCTCGGTTGGGCCGATATGCCCGCGTACGTGATCAAGATGGGCTCCGGAGGCCACACATGGGAGATGTGATCAAGGGTGTCTCTACCGAAGACTTGTAGTACACTTCAAGATTTGTCCAGCCGCCTTACTCCTAGATACTGACCTTGTAACCCTAGGTACCCTCCCTGGCGTGTATATAAGCCATAGGGTTTAGCCCGTGGAAGGGGCAACAACGCAATATCGCTCACCTAGCCCTAGAAGTTAGACACATATTACGATCTCGAGGTAGATCAACTCTGTATTCGATACATCTCCATCAATATAAATAGAAGCAGGACGTAGGGTTCTACCTCCATCGAGAGGGCCCGAACCTGGGTAAACATTGTCTCCCTCATCTCTGTTACCACCGATCCAAGATCCACAGCTCGGGACCCCCTACCCTGAGGTCCTCCGGTTTTTACACCGACACACACGGCAACTGGAGGTTCACTCGAATATTTATTCGTGTGGGTATAGGGGTCAATATGGGTGTCCACGGCTCTGATGTTGATCATTGATCGGAAAGTGTTCCGGTCATGTCTATACTTCACCGAACCTATAGGGTCACACGCTTAAGGGTCATCTATCTGCTGAATACTAGACAGGGAGTCTGAGAGAAAGTCACCGGAAAAGTTTCGGAGACAACGGAAAAGTTCCGGGAGAGAATACGGGAAAAGTTTCCGTAAAACTGAAAAGTTGTTTTGGAGTAAACCATTAAGCCAAATAGGTTTCGGCACGCGCCTGGAACTTTTTGGAGGTGCCAGAAATGTTCTAGGAACTTCTGGAATTTATCCGGAGAAAAAACCGGAAATGTTCCGGAGCAGCCGGAATTGCTTTGGTTGGTTTTCGCTGAAGAAAATCATTGATCCAGAAATGTTTTGGAACGCGTTTAGAATTGTGTTAGTGGGTGCTAGAAATGTTCTGGACCTACAGAAATATTTTTGGATTTAATGGACGTGAAAAATTGTCTTCGTGAATAGTGAAAACGCATTCTTGTTTGCTTTTCGCTGATGAAAATCATTGATCCGGAAATGTTTCGGAACGTGTTCAGAATTGTTTTAGTGGGTACTGGAAATGTTCTGGACCTACAAAAATATTTTCGGATTTAACGGTCGCGGAAAAATATTTTCATGAATAGTGGAAACACTATTTGGTAGCTTCTTTGGGAAGCCACCTTTGAGGGCATTTTGGTATTTCCATGTGTCCTCTACCCCTTGGGCTTGGCCTATAAATAGGGGTGGAGGGGGCTGCCCAAACTCACTCTTTCTCTCATACATTATGACATGCAATGATCTGGCTTCTTCTCTCCCTCACACGAAATAGTTTCGTAGAGCCGAAAGGCTGTCTGTGTTCCAGTGGGAACTAGTTCTGGACGGCAAAGCCCTGCCAGATAGATGGCACCGTATGTGTGCAACCCCGTAGAGAGGTCGTAGGTTTGATCTTTTTTTTTTCCCGAGGGGCTGTTCGAGAGTGCCTCCCGAAGGGCTGTCCGAGTGACCGTCCGAGTTTCTGTGAGTGCCTCACGAAGGGCTGCCCATGACACCGTCCGGGGGACTGTCCGACCGCCTCCCGAAGGGCTGTCCGAGGGACTGACGAGGGAGTACATCCTCGCGGTTGGGAGGTTGTAAATCCTAGTTGCGGGATCAACACCGACGATCTACATTGACTCTACTTCCACTGCGCTACGAGTCGGTAATGATCAGATCAAACCTTGTATGCATCTCCATAGTGATCATGGGCGTGCTCGCTGTACCGAATTTTTTTGTTTTCTGTCGCGTTCGCTTTCACTTTTTGTCAAAACATTTTCAGAGTAAAGATGCAAGTGTTGACGTGTACTTTCATACATTTGCAAATTTTGAAGTGAGTATGGCTTTATCGCTTGTGTTGTATTGTTGCTGCTGCGTCCATTCTTCGAACAATGCGTTTGTCATTGAACCCTCCATTTGTGTATCTCCTTTTCTTAGTTGTTGCTTTATGTTTTTCTCGGTAATAAAATCCTCTCGATTTGAGCTCTTATACACGTTTAGACTGCAAGCAATAAATGTTTACACAAAAATTGAGTCACTTGTTAGGTGGTTTTAAAGAGGAGCCGCACTTGTCTGCTTTTTCTTTTCAGATGAGAAAGTACTTACTGTCTGCAATCTTCCTGTCCTTCTTCGCTCATTAGATATTCATAAAGTGCTATTGCCTTGTCCATATAAATGAAATCTCTTGGCACAAATGTTGGAATGTTGACTTTTCCATACAGCCTGCTTGATGGTTTCAACGGCCTCTTGATCGAGATTATGTTTGCTGAGCTAATCTCAGATGATTGAACCGTTGAAGGTTCTGGGGAATCTTGCTGCAGGCTTGGCAGGTGCTGCGTTCCTTTTTTGTTGAATTCTGTCTCTTCTACCTGAATTCTGGCTGTTTTGAAATCATCGAACGACAGTACTTCCTGTACAACAACATCATTAAACTGCTTTAATTCGTCCTCGGTAAGGCTTTGAATAAATTCATCAATTTCTTGATGCTTTTCTATCGTTTTGGGGGCTAAGAAGTCCAAAGATACGGTACTTGAGGTGCCTTGCTGATCGTTTGTGGATCCTGGGGCAGCATCTTGTTTCCTCTTCTCAAGTATCTTTTGTTGTAAGTTCTTTTGATCACATGTTCCTGCTAGTATGCAATCTTGAGCAACAGATTGCTTCTTCTGTTCGAAAAGCTGTCCTTGCCTAGTCGGTTCATCGTTCCTTCTGTTATCTTCTTTTAAAGCAGTGCTTGTTTGCTCAAGTTGATGTGTGCTCAAGATTTTGCTGTTGATGTTTTCCTCGTTAGTGATGACCGTCACCTCTTCATGTTGGTGTTCTATCTGGTCGTCTGGGGGTGGTCGATGTGGTTCTATTGGTGGATCCTTCCGTTTATGTTCCCTCTGTAAGTTGTTGTCTTGTTGAACATGCTGCTCTGCGCAAGTTTCTTTGATGACTTCCTGGTTGCTTACATGCATAACTTCTTCTTCTTCACTGCATATATCAATAACTTCTTGCTCTTGAATGGTTCTCTCAATAGTTTTTTCCTCGGGCTCGGGAGTTGGGGGAAACTCTTCTAGTATGTCACATTTTGTTCGTTGCATTTCTGTGTCTCTGATATCGAGTTGATGCTTTAGCATATTTTTAGAATCAAAAAAATTAAAATTAAAATAATTCTAATTAGTACCTGGTAGGTTGAAATTTTTTTGAGGCTTTGTTTCTGAAAATTACTTGAGCAAAATATTACTTATTTGTTTTAAGAAGTACTAACCTGTTGTACATTTGATTAATGATAGTACTGTATTGCCTCTGTGTTGGCTGATTAGTTGATATAGAATTTTTTTCCTCAACTCTAGGACTTGTTCTTCTGTCAAAAGCACTATTGTTCCATCTTGCGAGTAGTGCTTAACATTCATGTACATATAGAATGCGCAGTCCATTCTGCATGTAGAAGAATGATTGGTTATAAGACGTTGTGGCGGTTTGGGTTAAACTGCCCTAACTTCCTGTATTTATGAATGGAAGTAGAAAATGTTGTAGGAAAGAAACAGAAAAGAAAAAGGTTGGTAGTGTTTACGTCTCTCCCTGAAGCGGCACCTGCATTTTGACGTTTTTGAAATGGTCGATGCTTCTTGGTGAAAGCTGGAGCTCTGTGCTTATTTGCTTCCACATCTTCTTCACTCTTCTTGTTACAGTGTTGAAGAATTGTACTGTCCCGGGAAATACAGTTAGAGAGTCAAGGAGTTCGAAGCGCTCTTTTTTCATGTTAATTGTGATGGTGAAGTAGTGACCGATATCTCCGTCTTTCTTATACCCGCCCATGGAAGCTGGTAGAAAGAACTGCAAAAGGCAAAATAAAAAGAAAATATTTTCAATCCTTCTTAGATTTAGGCATGGTTTGTTGGTCATAAAAGAGAACTGTAGAGCTGTAATTGGATTTTCGTATCTTTAACAGGTGATCTGCTTACCATGTCGTAATCTTGCAGTTTTTCTCCTTCTTCTATATTGAAAAATCTTTTAAGCATGGCAGGTAGTAGTTTATTTCTGATACGTGCTTGGTCATTATTTTTGAAGCACATTGGATCATTGTCATCGCCTCGCTTTATTGAGTGCTGCTTGTTTTGTCATATGTACACAAAAAGGAATTTGTCAGTTCACTTGTAGACAAAATTGATCGATTGATAGACTGGTATTCATTGTTGCCGTGATCTTTACTTACAGTGTTGTTTAATGATAGAATCTTTCGCCCTGTGCCCTTGAGTTCATTTCTCAAGATCACTAGCATGGGCTCGATGGCTTCGCTGCTCAGTGGATTTCTGATTTTCAAGCTTTCGGCCACATGAGCTAGATTGACATCTAACTTGTTCGTTGTCAGGAAAAACTTATCTCTGCAATGCTTATTTAGAAAAATATTTTAGTTTATACAGTTTACAGGTAAAAACATTGGAAGAATGTGTTGTGTGGTAGTTACATGAACTTACCCTTCTTGCTTTGTCCATGTCCTGCATACAGCGTTGTACATGTCTTCGATGGCTCTGCTCACGGGATCACTATCTTTGCTCCCTTTCTCCTTTGTGCCTGTGATGATTTTAAATTTAATGTAAATAATTTCAAGTGGGAAGATAGTACTTAAGTTTATTTTGTGTTGGCTCTTTTGTTGTTTTGTTTTAAGTTACAGATTGTGAGATAGTACTCGAGTTTCTTTTTTCTTGCCTGTTTCGCTGCTAGAAGATACGCCTTGTCCTTTGTCGTTCCTTTCTTGTTATATTTCCACTTATGCTTGGATGTGTTGATGTCCCTTTTGGGGTGTACATTTGAAGCTGGATTCATCAGTACCCTTCCGTGCAGTTTCTGCTTCATCCTCGTTTGAGTCCGTTGTGCATTGCTGATGGACTTTTCCGTCTTCTTTTTCAGTGTCACCTTAGTTCACTGTCGTGTTTGTCGCAGCAACCTCTTTGAGAGGACAATCGCCCTTGTACGTTGGTGCAGGGTTTTCGTGGATGGTGTCTGATTCTTTCTTTGAGATATCATCCCCTTGTTTTTCCAGAACACTCTGAGGGTTTGCTTCATTGCCTGCACGCATGTCCTTTTCTTGTTCAGGTTTCTGCATTGTCATGGAAAAGGGTAGTTAAAAACAAATAAATTCACAACTTTAATTTGATTGTACTTATCACCTATGCGCTAGGAAAATAGCGAAACGTCTAGTGCGTCTTTGACCTATGTGAACGTGGAGAGGTATTGTTTCATGGAGATTTGTGGTTGTGTTTGCGGAAGCTAAGTTAAAATTTTATAGAATCATTTTATGCACCTTCACCTCTTTAGTCGTTGTTGCCGCTCTCGTCTCTTCCACATGTTCTTTGTTGAGTGGAGGTTTTGGGCGTCCTCTTGTTCTTTGTTTTGCTGTTCATCGCCATTGTCCTCGTTTTTTTGTTGCGGCTATTCAAACATAGAAGTCGGTAAGAGGTGGTGCATTTGAGTGTGCGCGCAACTATTTTCTAATTTCATACAAGCAGCTTTCGTAACTTTACCTCTTCAGTTGTTGTCGCTGCTGCCGTCTCTTGTACTTCTTGTTCGGTGAGTTAATGTCTTGGGGCTTTGTCTTCGGTGGCATCGCTATGTATCGTTGGAAGAACATGTTCCCCTTGTTCATTGCCCTCTTCTGGTTGTGTTTGATGGTCTTGAATGTTGGTGCTTTCCTGTGTTTCTTGCCCCTATTCCAACACAAAAAGTAATTAGGTGGGTCTGCATTTCTGCCTATGGAGTTATTTTTTTATATGTTATAGAAACAGGTTTTGTATGACCCCTTTCTCTCCAGTGGCAGGACTGTGTACTGCTGGAATGACGTCTTCTCCTTGTTTCCTGCTCTCCTCTTGTTTTGTGCGTTGACTTTGTATGCCAGTGCTTTCGTTTGTTTCTTTTTTCTGTTCAGGAAAAAATGTAAAAAAAGAAGGGACTTCATTTGTCTCTGTGTAACAATATTATTTTTATGTTACTGAAATAGGTTATGTAACTTCACCTCTTCAGCCGTTGACGCTGGTGGGATGTCTTCTACTTCATGTTCGTCAGCTGAAGGTTGATCTTTAGTTGGAGCACTGACTAATATTGGAATAATAGTCTCTAGCCAGGTATAATAGTCTCTAGTCTGTAATCAATTTGGATGTCCGAGGCTTTCTCCTATGCATTGGTCATATGCAATGTTGTGGCAGTGGAAAGCTCTTGTACACCAACTTCCTGTTCAGCGTCGCTTTCATGCGTCTGAGATTCATCGTGGGATTCAGGTTTGACATGGGTCGCCTCTTGTTTTTGGTGTGCTTGTAAGACCTGTAGATGGAACATGATGAGTTTGCGGTGCATTTTCTCTGCTCATGATGGTTTCCGGTATGGGGAGTAGTGGGTTGCGGAAGTTTACCTCCTCTTCGTTGTTTTCTTCTTGTTTATCTTGTGTGATGTTGATAGTCGATTGTGGGTCATCTTGTGCTTCGTTGGTAGGACTGCTAGGTTGATTGTTGTCCATTCGAGTCTATAATTCGTTTCAGGTTTGTCAGTTAACCCAGAGCCGTATCATGTTTATAAAGAAAAATGGATGTTTATACTTACGTGTTTGCTGGTTCCGATCCCGATCGTCTCTTGTACTGCTTTTGGGGTCATGGTTGAGGGAGCATTATCTGTCGTGAGGTTGCTTGATTTGTTGCTTGCATCCTCGTGCTTGGTGTTGTTGACATCATCCTGCTGTTGGCATTCATCTTGGGCTGCTGTGCTGTTGTCATGTGTCTGAGAGTATGAAACACAATTTGTTTTAGATCAAGTATGAAAACTGCGGTTTAGAGTCAGACGACATCTTGTATTGTAATTATTTACCTGTTTTTCTTGTTCTTGCTCTGCATCTTTTATTTCTGCTGCTACTTTTGTTCCTTGGCTTTGCTGTTCTTCGAAGCTTGTGTTAGTTGGTATGTGCTTCTCCTTCTGCTTCTTTTGTACCTGTTTCTGCTCCTTTGTCTCTGCCTTGTTAATTCTTGCGTTCTGTGTCCTTGTTCTTCTCTTCTCTTGGTTTTCTTCTGCGGTCTTTCTTTTTTGCGTTTGTCCGGCTTCTGTTGTGGCTACAACTTCTTTTGTTCGGTTGTCATCCACTAGTGTAGTCGTGGCTCCCGCGTCTACTTGCTCTACCACCTTCAGGGTCCCCTCGTTTGTTTTGATCTTTCTTGCCTTGGAAATCATGTTCTGAAAGAGATTGTGTTGTTTGAAAGCTTTCATCAGGGACTTTGTTTGCTCGATCAGTGATTCCCTGGCTTGTTGATCGACATTTTCCTCTCCATCAGTGCATTGGTGTTCAGCCCTGCTGGTTATCATGGGTAATAGTGTTGCTTTGTTAAGCACACTTTCCAACATTTCATTGATCCTTTCGAATCCTTCTTGTGATCCTTTGCTTGTGCTTGTGTGAAGTTCCCTGCTTCCACTGGTGCTGCCCGTTGCTTGACACCGGACCTTGGGTGGGGGTGGTAGCAGCCTGGTCGTGTGCTCATGATGTTTTTGATGCTGTGCTGCTATGAGTTGCAATGAAGATGGAGGTGATTCTATGTTTCTTTCTTTCGTATAGAAGATCCTCTCTTCTGTTCCTTTCCATGTCTGCCATTGTTTTGGTATAATGAAATTTGTTAGGATGGGGAATATGTTTTTGCAAGGTACAAGTAATTTATAGACAACAGAGCCATACCTGTATGTTGCCAAATTCATAGTCATCCGGTCGTGCTTTCCCATCCTTCTTCATGTCTGCTCTAGCTATTTTTGCTAGGTCGTTCTCTTTGAGATAGTTTGCTCGTGGTAGTGAGGTTTTGTCCATTCTCATAGCGATTTTGTTCATTTCTCTAGTGTTAGGTAGCAGCAGGGAGTCAAGGTACATGATTACTAGTCCCTGTGCCAAACCATTGAGGTGCTTTTGGTTCTTAATTTTCTGATCTATGGTGTGATTTTGCCATTCGATAGCTCCTGCCTTTATCCTTTCGACGATGACCTGGCAGAAATCCATCTGTGCCATATCTTCATAATTCATGTCCTTGACCATTATTGCTTGTCTGCTGAAGATAGGAGCGGTTGTCTCATAGACAACCTTGTGGAAAAGAATGAGGAAAAAGATTTTAACTGCTTTCCTGTTTGCTTCTGGCTCGTCTATTTTGACCAATTCTCCTAGCTTTTTAAGCAGTGTTCCGGCTGAGAAATCTGGAGTTTCTAAGTCAAGGTCTGACCTCAGTTCCGTTATTGAAGTCGGGGAAGTCTGTGGCCTTGGTGCTGTCTTCTGTTTGCCGTTTGGGTATTGAAAAACCTTATGGATGCCTTCCTTGGTAATCTTGATTTGCTTGTCTTCATCACCGTCACTGAAGCTTATTGTCATGTTGTCCGTGTTCAAATTTTGGTAGATGTGTGCTGCAAGTGGTCTGGAGATGGAGCCTGTTATTTGGCAGTGCTCTATGCTGCCAAATCCTGCCGTCCTAACATCTTGTCGGTGACGGTCTTTAAGTAATTTCCATGCTTGCTTGACTTGAATGAATGATGCTCCTGCTTTGATTTTACATTTGGTTTCATCGGTTGTTGCATCTCCTTCATCATCTGTTGGTGCTGCCAATTCTTTTCCGCTTGTCTTTGTCCTCTTTGCGCGCTTCCGGTTTGATTTTGGCTATTACAGAAAAAAGTGCTCCGTTAGAAAGGATCATTTGATTTTCAGTGGTGAACAGTGGTAACAGAATTTTGTAGATAAATGTGTTTTTACATCATCGTTGTCGTCCTCTTCGGCATCACTGTCGTGCTCTTCGGCGTCATTGCTGTCTTAGGATTGAAATCGCCGTCGTGTTCTGTGTCATTGTCGGCACCATCAGGCTCCGAATCTTTGTTGGCATCATCCTGTTCTTCTTGCACCCGTCGTCATTTGTTTTCCTTCTTGCTTTCACTTTGTTTATTGGTGGCTGATGGTGCTGGTGGCGGGAGTACCATTAGAGGCTTTGGCTGTTGCTGCAAAGTACTACTGTCGATGATGAGTCGAGTGTTGTCTTTTCGCTTTTGCCTTTTAGCTCCAGGAGTAACAACAGACTTGGTATCTGATTGCCTCTTTATCTTGCTTGTTGATACCTGTTTGCTCTTACCCAGCCTGCTGTAAGTTACCAGTGGTACGGCAGGTGCTTCGCTCTGCATGTTTTGTTGTTGCGTGCTTTTTTCTGATGAGTGAGGAGAGACGCTGTCTCTTTCTACAATTTCAATATTAATTTCAGACAGTGTCTTTTCAATATCACTGTCTTCGTGCGCTGCATAATGATTAGGTAACAAAAAAGGATATAGTTTCGTTCGCGAAAAAAAAGGGATACAGTTTTAAAAATATATCTTCCAGGATTCTACATAAAGAATCTGAAAGTCATAAAAGATCCTTTCCCTTCCTTTTCTTGGCTTAAAAAAGGTAATTAGTCCTTTTCCTGATTGAGTCAATCAGGGATAGAAATTAGGATTAACTATAAGGAGTAGTGCTGCTTGGCAAGTGAATGTATGCTGTCCTATGTACTTCTAATAAGTTTAGCGAAGCTAGGGCGAAGGCCTTTTTTGAGAGGGAAAATACACACTGGAAATGATATCCCATAATGGGAGGAATATTATTTAGCAGAGTGGAAGATTTACTGGATAAGATAAAATGTTTTTGAAATAAAAATTTAGATACTGTGTGAACATTTTGAATGTTTTCAAGACTTATAAAAAAAACAAACAGGTAGTTTTAATTGCAGAATAGAATATAAATTTTTATGCTTGTGTTAAGGAGGACAGTTAACTTATTTATGTCGCTATATAGTTTTTGTTAGATGGACAGTGGACACTTTGCTTAAACCTTTGACATGACCTTGCTGGATGGCAGGCTCTTCCTCAGGCTTCCTGTTTTCCTTTACACCAGTCATTGCTGCATTAAAAATGGCCAGGTGTTAGAAGCATAGTTTTATCTCAAAGCAAAAGAGGACATACATCGCGTGATAAATAAATGTATGGTTAGTGAGGCACATGCTGTTTCACCATAGAAGCACAGGTGCACCTATTCCTGGAGCACGGTTTTTAATACGAGAGGCACTTAATTTGAAACAGATACAATCAAGGGGCAGGGAAAATCTCGTGTAAATATCACGTTTGATATCTCAGGATGCTCCTAGGGTTTGAATCTACAGTGGTGGCCTTGTTAGTGATGGCATGTACGTTTTAAGCAGTATGCTCCGACCAAGATAATTACGCGGGGAGGAGTAGCATTTCTATTTCACTCTTGTCCACGCTATTCCTATTTGTTAGGGAAGTTGAAACAGGCTATTCGATAACTGAGTTGTTGCGCCGGCTAGGGTTTCTGTCCGTGGAAGGGGGGAATCACTACGAGCCACCTTGTGGATTGGAATGGAGTGGATGAATTGTTACCTTCGGTTGCGTGTGTGGGGTTTCTCGCATCCATCGGCTGATTCTGTCGTTGGTCTTTTTTGTTGCGATCTTCGCTACCGGTCTTGAGAGCGCTGGTCGTCGACGTCAGTCGCCGCCGCCGGGAGGGGATTTTGGTGCTGTCGCGGGCACCTTTTGACGGTTTGTATCTCGAAGTGGATGGTGATTGGCGAAGCGCGGTGGCGGTTGTCCGGTGAGGCGAACTCGATTTTGAATTTGGGTTGGTGTGCGGGTCTGGAGGAGGGGCCAGAATGAAAGAGGAGAGCGTGCGGGAGTGGAGAAGGTTTGGAGATTTCGGGTGGAGAGGGGTAGCAAGAGAGTAGTAGAGAGAGGGAGAGTTGGAAATGATCGAACCGTCTCCAATCTTCTACCGTTCGTTTGGGCATCAAGATTGGTGCGGCCTTGCTATGCTTGTTTCGTTTGCTTGCTTCTTACTAAACAGTCAGTTTGCGGTGGGACGATAGCATTTTTTGATTTTAGTGTAGTGAGACAACTAAAAAAAGCACGTGATAGGCACCGGCGAGAAGCATCTCGAGGGATGGAGGCGCAACACCTAGTCATCCGCGAAGCGCGTGAGGCATGGTGTGGATTCTCCAGAGGCATGGGCGTGCGTGCTCCAGAAGCAACGGACTGAAGCCTCCACAGGCACCAGAGGCACGGTTGTACATAGGGCAGTGGCACAGCCTTGTAGCTTGTTGCGCCCGGCAGCACACGGCTGTGGCTCCTGTAGGCACCAAGAGGCACGGGGGATCAGCCTCTGGAGTCACATGTGTGCAGCACCTAGAGTCACTGTGAGGAGCCTCCAGAGGCATGGCCGTGCGACCTGCAGAAGCACGGGAGTGAAGCCTCTACAAGCACGGACGTGGGGTTTCTGTATGCATGGGTATGAATCCTCTCCATGCACAGGTGTGAAGTTTTCTGAGGCACGGGCGTGTGGCACCAGAGGCATGGGTCCGAATACTCAGTTAGAGAGGCACGGTTGTACATAGGGCAGTGGCACAGCCTTGTAGCTTGCTGCGCCCGGCAGCACACGGCTGTGGCTCTTGTACGCACCAACAGGCACGGGGGATCAGCTTCTGGAGTCACGTGTGTGCAGCACCTAGAGTCACGGTGAGGAGCCTCTAGAGGCATGGCCGTGCGACCTCCAGAAGCACGGGAGTGAAGCCTCTACAGGCACGGACGTGGGGCTGCTGTAGGCATGGGTATGAATCCTCTCCATGCACAGGTGTGAAGTCTTCAGAGCCACGGGCGTGTGGCACCAGAGGCATGGGTCCGAATACTCAGTTAGAGAGGCACGGTTGTACATAGGGCAGTGGCACAACCTTGTAGCTTGCTGCGCCCGGCAGCACACGGCTATGGCTCCTGTAGGCACCAAGAGGCACGGGGGATCAGCGTCTGGAGTCACGTGCGTGCAGCACCTAGAGTCACGGTGAGGAGCCTCAAGAGGCATGGCCGTGTGACCCGCAGAAGCACGGGAGTGAAGCCTCTACAGGCACGGACGTGGGGCTGCTGTAGGCATGGGTATGAATCCTCTCCATGCACAGGTGTGAAGTCTTCAGAGGCACGGGCGTGTGGCACCAGAGGCATGGGTCCGAATACTCAGTTAGAGAGGCACGATTGTACATAGGGCAGTGGCACAGCCTTGTAGCTTGCTGCGCCCGGCAGCACACGGCTGTGGCTCTTGTACGCACCAAGAGGCACGGGGGATCAGCGTCTGGGGTCACGTGTGTGCAGCACCTAGAGCCACGATGAGGAGCCTCCAGAGGCATGTTCGTGCGACCTCCAGAAGCACGGGAGTGAAGCCTCTACAGGCACGGACGTCGGGCTGCTGTAGGCATGGGTATGAATCCTCTGCGTGCACATGTGTAAATTCTTCAGAGGCACGGGCGTGTGGCACCAGAGGCATGGGTCCGAATACTCAGTTAGAGAGGCACGGTTGTACATAGGGAAGTGGCACAACCTTGTAGCTTGCTGCGCCCGGCAGCACACGGCTGTGGCTCCTGTAGGCACCAAGAGGCACGGGGGATCAGCGTCTGGAGTCACGTGTGTGCAGCACCTAGAGTCACGGCGCGTGGCACCTGAGGAACGGGTGTGCAACCTCAAGGGGCACGGGAGTGAAGCCTCTACAGGCATGGGCGTGGGGTTTCTCGAGGCGAGGCATGGGTATGAATCCTCTGCGTGCACAGGGGTAAAGTTTTCAGAGGCACGGGCATGTGGCACCAGAGGCATGGGTCCGAATACTCAGTTGGAGAGGCATGGTTGTACATAGGGCAGTGGCACAGCCTTGTAGCTTGCTGTGCCCGGTAGCACACGGCGGTGGCTCCTGTAGGAACCAAGAGGCACGGGGGATCAACGTCTGGAGTCACGTGTGTGCAGCACCTAGAGTCACAGTGCATGGCATGTGAGTCACGGGTGTGCAACCTCCAAGGGCACGGGAGTGAAGCCTCTACAGGCATGGGCGTGGGGTTTCTCGAGGCGAGGCATGGGTATGAATCCTCTGCATGCACAGGTGTAAAGTCTTCAGAGGCGCGGGCGTGTGGCACCAGAGGCATTGGTATGAATCCTCTGCGTGCGCGGGTGTGAAGTCTCTTGAGGCACGGGCGTGTGGAAGCAGAGGCATTGGTCCGAATACTCAGTTAGAGAGACACGGTTATACATAGGCGAGTGGCACATTCGTGTAGCTTCTACAGGTACATGCAGGTGCATACGAATCCAGAGGGACGGGTGTGCAGGACAAAGAGGCACATGCGATCAGCATTCGGAGTCACGTGTGTGCAGCACGTAGAGTCACGGCGCGTGGCACATGAGGCACGGGTGTACAGCCTCCAAAGGCACGGGAGTGAAACTTCTACAGGCATGGACGTGGGGTTTCTCGAGGCTAGGCATTGGTATGAATCCTCTGCGTGCACAGGTGTAAAGTCTGTAGAGGCATGGGCGTGTGGTACCAGAGGCATGGGTCCGAATACTCATTTATAAAGGCACGGTTATAGAGGCACGTTTTCTTCATAATGTTTTTGTGCCTAGTTCAGTTAGAGAAGCACGGTTGTACATAGACTAGTGGCGCATTCGGGAGATGCACCGTAATAGCCATGGTTAAGCTTGTAGAGGCACATAGGAATTACATGAATAAAAGATTTAGTAGGTACATGATCACAATACGAGGCACGGTTAAACCGTTTTGTGAGGTTTGGATGTAATTAGCCTCACTTGCTAATCAAGAAGTTTTAGTTTGCATTGTTGTCGAAGATTTTTCTAATTTCATCACCCATATTAGTGGGTTTCACTTCATTCTGTTCGCTGAGTAACAGCATGTATAGTGCTTCCGCTCTCCATTGCTCCATTTCATCCTATGAAAAGTTCAGCAAAACAAGAAAAAATATGTCTTTGAATTAGTGCATGCAGGTTTATTATATCTAGCAGAAGTAAAATATACTCCAAAGTTTTTATATAGTGCGTCTAGAATAGTTTCAACGTAAACTTACGTCAAAATTATCTATGTCTTCAATGAAGTCCTTGCCATCGTAGAGAAATGCAAACCTTAGAACAGCGAACGGTGATTCACCTTTCTCAACTTTTGGAACACCTTGTACAAAGTGAACGTCCCATTTTCTCTTTTCGTTTTCCATTTGGTTTTTGAATATGATGTTGAAGACTTGTTTAAACCTCGGTACCTGCAATTGCATTTAGTTTTGGTTTTAGAGAATCATGCAGTGCAACTCGTAAAATGAAATAGTGTTATTTACAACACTTACCACTTTGTTTTTATGGTTGTGGTATTTACCATGGTCCTTCTCTTTTTTTCCTTTGAATGGCCGCCATGTCATCAAGTGCTTTATTTGTTTGATAAGTACACAGATTTTGTAGTTTTACTAATTCTTGTTTCTTCTTGAATTCTTTGAGAGAGTTTTCTTGAGGTTCAATAATGTGTAGTTTCCTCGTATATCTGTCCAGCATAAATAGTATGTACCGGTCTTCCTTCTCGAGTGGTATGAATACCTATGTACAATTTTTTTTATGTTAGATGAGAGTTTAGTATAAAGGAATATGTTAAAACACATATTTTGATTTTGTTGTAGGGAAAACGCTAATACCATTTTTGCTGTGGAGAGCTTCTTCTTTTGATGGTCTTTAAGATATATGGGAACCAATTGATGCATCCTATCCTCAAAATTAGTTTTAAAGTTGGAAGCAGATGTAGATGTATTCTTTATATCTAGTATATGCTACAGACAATAAATATGAGATAAAGGAGTTACAAAAAATAAATTGGTATCAATAGATAAAATAGTCGTTGCCAATAGACAAATTCATGTTATGTTTGTGGTTTTTTGAAATTTACCTCTGCGAAGCTTGGGCCTAATATTAGTCTATGGCTTTGCTTCGAAGCCTGTCTGCTTTCCCAGATTTCTGCTATCTCATCGAGCACCCTCTTTTCAATGTGGTCACGTTTGTTCTTCTGTGCTAGTCTTGGACCAAATACTGCCTTGAGGCTGGCTCCAGTTAAATACGCACTTTCGCCGTGTGTACGTGTCCGGCTATATATATGTGTTCTGTTGACAGGATAGTAAAAGAAATTTTCCTTGTGAGATTCAGTGACAAACAAATTGATAAACAAGAATTTAAGAATGTTTTTAGTTTGGTGTGTTCTTTCTCTGACTGTGTCCTCACTTCAACTAATTTGAGTTGCATAAGGAAACAACTCACCTTTTGAATTTTTTCTGCCAGCTCTCACTCATGATTATTTGGAAGTGCTGAGACGCCTTGTCCATGTGTTCAAAGAAGTATTCATGTTCTGCATATTTCATGGTGCTTCCTGCTTCATCCTTGTTTTTTCTCCTTGGTTCTGTCAAAGTAGGTAAAAATTTATAGCTATTACTATTAAAAGTAATATGCAAGCTTTTGTCATGCTGAAAAGATAGACCAACCATGAGTTGTTGAAAAGAGTAAACAGAAAATAGTTATATTACCTTTCCTGGTCGAAAAAAAGTTTGTAGTTTCTGGTTTGAAATCTTTGATTTTTCCTGGAAGTTCATCCCACTTTATTTGGTTGGTGTTACCGAATATGACTGTGAATACGTACTCTGGTTTCCATTCGGCATCCACCTTGGTAGGCTGCAGGCATGTCATTGGATGTTTTATTTTTTCATGGTCTCCACGTATATGTTGATTTTTTTTGAAGAAATCAAGTAATTACGCTAATTAAGTAAATTGTTGCGCGTACTATTTACTTACATGAAAATCCTCTCTGTCCTTGGTCAGAATAATGCCGTTCCAGTATTTCACAAACTGGACCATGAAGTGTCCGCATTGCGTACCCTCTTGTTTCGGCGCGCAAACTGTGTAAGGTCTGTCTGCTATCCTGACCCAATTCGGTTCATTGCTAGCTTTTAGTGCTGATTCTCCGTAATGCTTCTTCATCAGTACGTACATCCTTTTAATCTGTGATTACATTTTGGTTTTGTCGTTTGGATGCGCAGTTGAGAAAAGTAATCATATTTTATTATCGTCAGAAAAAAAGTAAAGCAAGGTTCAAAGGACATACCACTTCTGTATGATTCCTACGGTGTTCCATCCAAGTCGTATCGTTTTTGAGTATGTAATTCAATGAGTCAAGTATGTCGATGTTACTCCTATACTTGTTCAACACATACAGCGTGAAGTGATGAGCCGTGTAATGAGGTATCATGATCTGCGTTGTGTGTCAGAGAGATATTTGAAAAAGGTCATGGTTGTTGGAAAAATTAAATTTCATGCAATTGTTTAAGCTTGAGGAGAATAAATCATGCATGCATACTTTTATTCGGTAATAATTCTGAACTTACCATCTTCTTTTTTAGAAGGTTTTTTCCTTTCACAAGGGTTCCAAATGCGTTTAGTGCTTCGACCTCGTCGAATTCTCTTAGGTCTCCTTCTTTAGAATCGAGACCGAGCACCATCTGGAAGAAAGAGAGTACGTAGTTTTAGTTAAGAAATTTATCTCAACAATGGTGGATGTGTTTTTGTGTAAGAGGTACTCATACATTTGCGAACTCTGCTTGTAGTACGATTGTGTCGCTTCTGTTGAATTGTTGCTATTCTGCCCATTCTTCCAATAACGCGTTTGCCATCGAGCCCTCCATTTGTGCATCTCCTTGTCGTGCCTGGTCCATCATTGCTTTTCCGGTAATGTTATCTTCTCGCTTTGAGCTTTTATATACGTTTTCTCTGCAAGCAAAAAAGGTTTACGCATAATAGAGTCAGTGGTTAGCTGGTTTTAAGAGTAGCTGCACTTCTCCGTTTCTTGTTTTTGGGAAGAGAGAGAATCTACTTACTTTTCGCATTCTTTCTGTCCTTCTCGGCTCATTAGATATTTATAAAGTGACATGGCCTTGTCCTTATAAATGAAATCTCCTGGCACAAATGTTGGTATGTTGACTTTCTCAGAGACACTGGTCGATCGCTTCAACGGCCTCTTGATTGAGATTATGTTTGCTGAGCTGATCTCAGATGATTAAATCTTTGAAGGTTTTGGAGAATCTTGCTGCAACCTTGCCAGATGCTGTCTGTTTTTCTTGTTACATTCATGCTGTCGTTGATCATCGATGCCTGTTTTGAAATCATCGAATGCCATTTGTCTGTTTAAAACAAGTTCGTTGTATGTTCTTAGTTCGTCTGGGCTAAGGCCTGCAAAAAATTTATCATTTTCTAGAGGCTTGGTTAGCACTTCGTGTGATAAGAACGCTAGAGAGACGGTACTTGAGGTACCTTGCTGGTCGTTTCTGGATGCTCTACTTGAGGTGTTGTATCCTGCTGCTTGTGTTCCCAATTTTGTGTAGTCATTTTTGTTGGTTTTTTAACAGAGACGGCAGCATCGGGTTTCCTCTTCTCAAGTATCTTTTGTTGTAAGATCTTCTTATTGTCGATGTCCTTCTTTTCTTCAGCAACAGGGTGCTTGTTCAGCTTGGAAAGTTGGTCTTGCGCAGTTCGTGTATCCTTCCTTCTGTTATCCTCTTTTAAACCAGTGTGTGTTTGCTCAAGTTGCTGTGCTATGAAGCTGTTGCTGTTGCTGTTGATGTTTTCTTCATATTGGTGAGTTTTCTAGTGTTCAATCTTTTCTTCTGGGGTTTGTCGATCTGGTTCTATTGGTGGATCGTCGCGTTCGTGTTCCCTCTATAAATCAGCTTCTGTTTGCCCATGTTGTTGTGAGTCAATTTCTTCAATCGGTTCCTGGCTGCTTACATGTATAACTTCTTGCCCTTCGGTGCATGTGTCAGTAATATCAATAACTTCTTTGTCTTGACTGCTTGTTCCAATAGTTTTTTCCTTGGGCTCGGGAGTTGGAGGAAACTCTTCTAGTACGTCACATTTTGTCCGTTGCATATCTGTGTCTCCGATGTCGACTTTATGCTTCAACATATCTGTTAGAATCAAGAAAAAAACTCATTATTAACCGGTAGGCTGAAAAATTATGAGGCTTGGTTTCTAAAAATTACTTAAGCAAAGTATTACTTGCTTGTCTTTAGAAATACGAACATGTGGTATAGTTGATTAATGATAATACGGTATTGTCTCTGCGTTGGCTGATTAGTTGATATAGAATTTTTTTCCTCAACTCTGGGACATGTTCTTCCGTTAAGACCACTGTTGTTCCATCTTGGGAGTAGTGCTTCACGTTCATGTACATATAGAATGCGCAGTCCATTCTGCATGTAGAAGAATGATTGGTTATTATTGCTGGCCTGTGTCATGAAAATACCTTATATTTTATATAAGACGTTGGCACAGTGTGGGTAAAACTGCCCTAACGTCCTGTATTTTGGAATGGAAGTAGTAAATGCTGCAGGAAAAAAAAGAGAAAGGTTGGTAGTGTTTACGTCTCTCCTCCCTGTATTTTGACCTTTTTGAAATGGTCGATACTTGTTTGTGAAAGCTGGAGCTCCGTGCTCATTTGCTTCCAGATCTTCTTTAATCTGCTTGTTACAGTGTTGAAGAATTGTACTATCCTGGGATATGCAGTTAGAGAGTCAAGGAGTTCGAAGCGCTCTTTTTTCATGTTAACTGTGATGGTGAAATAGTGACCAATATCTCCATCTTTCTTATACCCGCCTATGGAAGCTGGTAGAAAGAATTGCAAGAGGCAAAATAAAAAGAAACCATTTGCAATCCTTCTTAGATTTAGGCATGGTTTGTTGGACATAAAAGAGAATTGCAGAGCCATTATTGGATTTTCGTATCTGTAACAGGTGATCTGCTTACCATGTCATAATCTTGCAGTTTTCTCCTTCTTCTATATTGAAAAATCTTTTAAGCCTGGCAGGTAGTAGTTTATTTCTGATATGTGCTTGGTCTTTATTTTTGAAGCACATTGGATCATTGTCATCGGCTCGCTTTATTGAGTGCTGCTTGTTTTGTCATATGTACACAAAAAGGAATTTGTCAGTTCACTTGTAGACAAAGTTGATCGATTGATATACTGGTATTCATTGTTGACACGTTTTTGCCGTGATCTTTACTTACAGTGTTGTTTAATGATAGAATCTTTCGTTGAGTTCATTTCTCAAGATCACTAGCATGGGCTCGATGGCTTTGCTGCTCACTGGATTTCCGACTGTGAAGCTTTTTTTTTGCGGGGGGACTGTGAAGCTTTCGGCCACATGACCTAGATTGACATTTAATATCTCCGTTCTCATGAAAAAAGAAAAAAAATAATTTGAAAAGCTTATCTCTGCAATGTATATTTTGAAAATATTTTAGTTTACAGAGTTTACATGGAAAGACATTGAAAGAATGTGTTATGTGGTAGTTACATGAACTTACCCTGCTTTCTTTGTCCGTGGCCTGCATACAGCGTTGTACAGGTATTTGATGGCCCTGCTCACGGGATCACTAGCTTTGCTCCCTTTCTCCTTTATAAAACCCTAAAGGGACATCATCACATGCAAGCACAAGCGGACAAAGAACAACAAAGGAATGACAAAGGACAAGGCGTATCTTCTAGCAGCGAAACAGGCAAGACAAAATAATCTTAAGTACTATCTCACAATCTGTAAATTAAAACATAACAACAAAAGAGCCAACACAAAATAAACTTAGAGGAAAACATAGGGGTCAGTAAATGGGAATGAATTTGTGTCTGTGGCGGAAGCTATTTTTTAATTTAAAATAGAGCAGCTTATGTAACTTTACCTTTTCGGTCGTTGTCGCCGCTCGAGCGCGTGCTACTTCTTGTTCGTTAAGTGAACTATTTTGGGCTTGGTCATGAGTGCCATCCCTGTCTACCGTTGGAATATCTTGTTCCCCTTGTTTAATGGTCTCCTCTGGTTGCTTTTGTTGATGTTGAATGTCGGTGCTCTCCTCTGTTTGTTACGGCTGTTGTAAGACAAAAAAAGTAGTTAAATGGGACTGCATATCTGTCTATGCAGCTATTTTTTATACATATGTTGTAGAAACATGTTTTGTAACTTCACCTCTTTAGTCATTGTCTGCGGTGCTGAGTGTGCTTCTTCTTCTTCATTTTCTGAATGTTTTGGGTCTTGTCCAATGGCAGCAGCATTGTCTATTATTTGTAATACCTCTTGCTCTCCAGTTGCAGGGTTGTCTACTACTGTAAAGACACGTTGTCCTTGTTTCTTGTCGTCCTCTTGCTGTGAGTTTTCCTGCTCTACGGCATTGCTTTCATTTGCTTTTTTGTCTATTCAATCAAAAATGTAGATAAAGGTGGGACTTCATTTGTGTGTGCTTAAATATTTTTTATTTTCTTATGTTATAGAAGCAGGTCGTCCAACTTCACCTCTTCAGCCGTTGACGCTGCTGGGGTATTTTGTAGTTCCTGTTTGTTAAGTGAAGATTGGTCTTCATTTGCAGCACTGGCTACTGTTGCAGTGACAACTTCCCCGTGTTTTATGGCTTCCCCTGGCTGTGGTCCTTGTTGATTCTTGATAGCAGCGTGCTTGTTTGTTTCCTGTGTCGTTCAGAGAAAAAGGTTATTCATTCCTTGTAATTCTTGTATTTTCCATATTGTTGTGGTAGGCTGTACTAGGTAGTTCATCGCTTATAAATCTTCAAAAATGGGTTGTTGTTGAATTTAACCTCTTTGTTGGTGGTTTGGATGTTTTCGTTAGCGTCTACTCTTTCTTTGTCAGGTATAAGATGATCTAGTTTGTGGTCATCTGGGATGTTCGGGTCAACTTGTGCTTCGTCGGGGGCTGAGTCTAGCTCGGCGGGACTGCGGAGCTGAGTCAAGTATGTTTGTCAGTTAACTCGCAACTCTATGCAGTTTAAAAGTGGAAAAGGGTTGTTTATACTCATGTGTTTGCTGCTTCCTATCCCGGTTGTGTCCTGTACTGCTTTCGCGGTTGTGCTTGATGGACCATCATCTATTGTGAGGTTGGATGATTTGTTCGTTGGATCCTCATGCTCGGTCTTGTTGCCATCATCCTGCTTTCGGCCTTCATCGTGGGCTGGCATGCATGCCTGGAGAGTATGAAACAAAAAAAAATAGTGTGAGCATGAGAACAGACTGGCGAAGTCAAACCACATCATGTATTGTTAATATTTACCTCCTTTGCTTGTTCATGATCTGCAACTTTTATTTCTGCTGCTACTTTTCTTTGTTGCTTCTGTTGTTCCTTAACGTTTGTGTTGCTTTGTTTGTGCTACTCCTTGTGTCTCTTTTGTACCTGTTTGTGCTCCTTTGTGTCTTTCTTGTTAATCGTTGTCTTTTGTATCCTGGATCTTGTCTTTCTCTCCTTCTCTTCCTCTCCTTGGGGTGCCTTTCTTTTTCGCATTTCTTGTGCTACTGTTGTCACTACGTCTTCTTTTGTGTGGTCATCATCAACTACTCTAGTTGTGTCTTCTGCATGTTCTTGCTCTACTGCTATCAGGTTCCCCTCGTCCCTTTCCTTCTTTCTTGCCTTCCAAATCATGCGTTGGAAGTCACTGTGATGATCGAAAGCTTTTATCAGGGACGTCGTTTGTTCTATCAGTGATTCTCTGGCTTTTTGATCAAAATCTTCCTATTCATCGGTGCATTGGCATCCTGCTCTGCTTCTTATTGCGGGTAACTGTGATGCTTCGTCAAGCACGTTTTTCAACATTGCATTGATTATTTTGAATCCTTCTGCTGATCCTTCGCCGGTGCTTGTCTTGAGTTCCCTACTTCCCCTGGTGCTGCCCGGTCCTTCACGCCGGACCTTGGGTGGGGGTGGTAGCATGTAACACCCTGATTTTCGCTCCTCGATTTTTCCCTTCGCGGGATTTGGCTCCCGTTTTTTTGATGTTATGGTATTTTCTCTTGCCTTTGGGTATATGAAGATGGTCACTTAGCCTTGACTCTGCCATCCAACCAGAGATTCTCTCAAGACCAACCTTGCCACCCAAGGTATATTCCCAGGATTTTGCCACCGAAACCCTATCTCCCGAGTTACCGGAAGGGAAACCCTAATTCCCTCCGTTACAAAGGAACCCCAATTTCCTTTGATATTTTGCCTCCCAAACTTTTCCCAGAGACTCTCCCATATATATAAACCCCGGATATGCAAAAATATTGCCAAGTCATTTGCAATATTTTTCATTTAAAATTAATTCCTTTTTCTGCTGTTTAAAGGAATTAAATCCAGAAAAATGTCTATCCATCTCCAAAGTTCATGAAAACTTGTGGAGATATTCTTTGTGATCATATTGAGCTCTCATAAAAATATTGGCCATAATTAAACAAGGGAAATTGCACTTTCCTATTTAAAGCCAATATTGCATTTTGGGCACTTTCCAAAGGAACTACCATTTTGGTAGCCAGGAAAAATCCCAAATAATTTGTGGAGCTTCTCCTATCCATATCTTCACCATTTCCATCAAGAACCCAAGTTCCACAGTTCAAAGTTTGAGTGCATCATCCAGTTCTTGTTTCTGGACCTATTTTGAGGTTGTGAAGAAACTATATTTTATATTGCTTCAAACATTTTGAAATTAATCTAGGACCTCACATTCCCTATATGATGTAAGCATGCAAAAATTCATATCATTTTGCCAAGCCAATATCTCCCAAAAATTCCATCTAGTTTCTGTCCAGATTATAGCTCTGGGAAGGAAGTACCTTCATAGGGTATCCAAATGAGCTGAAATTTTTCCAGTACCTCCATGCATCCAAATAATATTCCTACACCAAATTTCCACCCAATCCATTCAGCCATTTGAGCATAGCTTCAAAGTCCAGGTTCTGGACCAAAATTTGCATTGCAAAGGAAGTGTGTGCAAACCATTTCCAAATGGCTTCAAATTTCTCCAGAAGGTGCTCTTTCTTATCTAATTTCCCTGTGACAACTTGCCCAGCTCATTGGCACATCTGGATGACTAAAACATCCTGTCCAAATTTCTATCCAGAACCTATTTTGGATCAGCTCGACTACTCTAGGGCCATCCTTGTGACGCCCTCTGCTCGACCGTGCACTAATCATACACGCAAACGTGCACGCTCGAGATCAGAGACCCACGGGAAGATATCACAACACAACTCTAAACTCAAATTTAAACATAAATCTTCATATTACAAACCAGGGGGTCACGAGGACCCGAATACATAAGTCATACAAACCATAATATCTGGGTACAGACATAGTTAGTCAAGTTTGCCTTAAGAAGGCTAGCACAAACAGCGACACTGATCGAAAAGGCGAAGGCCTCCTGCCTAGGGCCTCCGAACTACTCCTGGTCGGCTGGCTCAACCCAGTAGTACGTGCCTTCGGGGCTCTCCTGGTAGTAGTCTCCTGTGGTGGTGTCTGGCTCCGGGACTCCGTCGTCTGGTTGCAGCAAGCGGGTATGGGGAAAAGAAGTAGCAAAGCAACCGTGAGTACTCATCCAAAGTACTCGCAACACTGACATCAGAACTATACTAATTATGCATTGGTATCAAAGGAATGGGGCTATATATTTGGACTGAACTGCAGAATTCCAGAATAGAAGGGGAGAAGCCTAGCCTATCGAAGACTAGCATCTTGAAGCAATCTTGCAGCATCAGAAGAGAGTAGATCACAATAGCATATAATAGTGGTTATATAATAGCAATGCCCTGAGATCCTTTCTGGACTCACTGCGAGAAAGCGATCCCGAGAGCAGTATTAATAGTTTAATATTAAATCAGCATCAATTTGTTGTTGTAGTGGATCAGGATACAACTCCGAGCGTCCTGTTACCGTGGACACGGCTATTCGAATAGATAACTTCCCTGCAGGGGTGCACTACTGTTACCCAATACGCTCGATTACATCTGGCCGGACACACTTGCTGGGTAATGCCCGGCCTCGGGTGATCGACACGACGCAGTCCTACCTAGGCTCAGCAGAGAGGTCAGCACGCCGGTCTAAATCCTAAGTGCGAAGGGGTCTTGGGCCATCGCCCTTTGCAATCCTGCACGTTACGAGACTCGCCGGGGCCCAAGTGCGACTGTGGAAACACCACAGACGTAACCAGCTCACCCCAACAATCAGCCCGCATCTCTGAGCGGTGACATCTGAAGAGCTTTCGGCTGATACATACGACGTAGAGGGTCCCATAACCATTATCCCATGTGGTGGTAGTGCGTATAAGGCCAACGGCCTACTCAGATCAAATACCCAAATCCGTTAGGCGTATTTAGCAGCTCGCAGAGACGAACAGGATTCCTGTCGCTCCGACTTGGTAACACGGCTCGCGGGTGCTCTTGGAGCCGACACGTCTTTATCAAATGACAGTAGTAAAGTCAAATAGCCGTGTGTCCAAAGTATCGAGAAGGAATCCGAGGAATCACCCTTGATGGATTCCCACTCGAAGTATCAGTCAAGGTGAACCCGGAGGAATCACCCTCGATGGATTCACACAAGAGGAGTTGCACGACGGAAGCTTTGTCGGAGGTGATGAAAGAGGAATCACCCTCGGTAACCCACAACCGGATAGCTATTTTAGAGAGGCATCATCGGAAGTGAGATAAGAGGTATCACCCTCGGCACTCGGTGGTAGCTCTGCAGAGTCGAACAACTTAGGGGGAATGTGCGGTGATGTGTTGGTCTCTGACCGTCGATCGTACTGATCGAGTCACTGGTGGAAAAGCGTGGCAACAAGGACAAGGGTCTGGGGCCATTGATGTATCATTAACCAACCTATACTAAGCATATAGGATAACATGTAAAGTATCAACAACAGGTTACAAAACCAGGCTATGCATCAGAATAGGAACTATTGGAACAGTAGCAGGGGCAATTCTAATGCAAGAATAAGAGGGAAGGAATAGGCGATATCTGGATGATCAAGGGGGTTTGCTTGCCTGGAAGCTCTGCTGAGAGGGGCTGCTCGTCAGAAGGCTGCTCGTCTGGAGCGTAGTCGTACTCAGCTGCGTCGGCGGCGGTCTCGGCGTCTAACGGGAGAGAAGGAGGGAGAAGAAACAATAAATTCATGGCAATATTGCAACAGCGATGCATGACATGCCTAAATGTCATGCAGAGGTGATATAATGCCTATCTAAATATTTTAGAGGAGTTAGTAATTTATTTGGATTTATTTTACCAAGGATATGTACTATTCATCTTTCGAATACGGGCAAAAAGTTCCATGTTCACCTAGATAGGAGTGATGGTCAAGCATTTTGATCACATATTCGGATTCTTCATATTTTTCTGATCATTTTTCATATATAAATTATTTTCATCCGAGTTACGGTTTATTTTATATGATTTTTCAAAGTTTTAATCATTTTCTGGAATTAATTAATTCGAATTATCCAAAACAGTGTCAGATGACGTCATCATGATGTCAGTGTGACGTCAGCGTGTCAAACCCGGCTGACCACAGTCAAACCTGACCAGTGGGTCCCACTGGTCAGTGACACAATAGTTAATTAGAGATTAATTAAACTAATTAAGATTTATTAGGCGGTGGGGCCCTATTGTCAGTGACTAAATTAATTACAGATTAGTTTAAATTTAAATTAGTTTTAGTTAACCGCTGGGGCCTGCATGTCAGTGTCAGTGGCTGCCTAGTAAGCCGAATTGACCAAGTCAACTCGGTCAAATGGGGCCCTTGGGCCCACTGGCAGCGACCCAGGGGGCGCCAGCGAGGCTGCCAGCGAGGCGGCGGCCGGCGATGAGCCGCCGGTGACCATTCCAGTGGCGGCGCGGCTCGGGAGGTGGTCGGGATTCGTCCTCCGGCCACCAAATAGAGCGCGGAGGGGCGGGATTGAACGAGCGCGAAGCGACGCATCTCACGGTCGTACTGGCCCGGCCGGAGACGGGCTAAAACGACGGCGGAGAGCGGCGAGGCGGACGCCGGAGTCGGGCGATGGCGGATCCGGCGATGTAGGGCACGACAAGCGGTGGGGTTGGTCGCGTTGGGATGCTACGAGCTCCAGGAGCTCGACTACGAGCTCGGGTGCGAGCTGCGGTGATGGTGGCCACGACGGCGAGCTCGCCGGTGGCGTTGGGTATGGACGGCGACGACAGAGGCGGCTACGAGCGCGGAGAGAGAGGGGAAAGAGAGGGGAAACGCACGCAGGCTCACCGGGAGCCTGTAGGTGAGCAACGTGGGCGCGGGGGAGGCTCGAGGTAGCCGGATTCGTCGCCGGAGCTCGGCGATGCCGAAGAAGAAGAGGGCGTCGAGCTCGTCTCGGTGGCTCCCGGCTCGAACAAGAAGCGGAGGAGGAAGTAGCGGTCTTCGGCGGAGCGGTTGGACTCGGAGGGATGGCGGGAGGAGCTCGGTGGCCATGCTAGGTCTCGGCCATGGCGACGGCGACGTTCGGCTTGTCGCGGGGAGGGAGAATGCGAGCGAGAGAGGGAGATCTGAGGGTACCTAGGGTTTCGGGGGAGGGGAAGACGACCTGGGGGTGGTCTTATCCAGCCCGCGGCGCAGCAGTGCGCGGAGCCGAGCGCCGGGCGGCCATGGCGCCTCGGCCTTCCCCTGTAGCGGGAGGAGGACGAAAGGCTGTGGCTGGCGGACTGGGCCACAGTGTTGGGTCGGGTGGTCCAAGTGCACAGTGCACTCTTCCCATTTTCCTTTTCTTTTTCTTCTGCTTTATTCTTTTCTCACTTTTGAAAAATATTTAGCCACCATGTGACTTTTGTAAAATAGGTGACTTAGCTCAATAATTACAGTGCAATATTAACTACTACCAGAAATTGGTTTGGAGACATTATGATTTCATTTGAAATTTTATAAAACAAAATGGTACTAAATATTGCTGTTTGGTACTGTTTTGATGATGTTAGAGTCATCTAGGTGATTTATGTGATGTTGTTTTTCTTAACATAATTTGTTATGGATTATTTGCTATTTAATGAACATTTTAGTTTCCAAATTGGAACAACTTTTATTTTCAATTTATATTTGAATTTCAATTGGAATTGGAATTTGAAATGAGGTATGATGCAAATGATGATCAAGCACTGTTAAGCATGGTGACTTGGCATTATCAAAAGGTGATCACTGTAGCTTAATTACATGGGGTGTTTCAATCCTGGTCCATCCAGTGATCCACCTCATCTATTTGAGCAGTGATGCGTCTATTTGACAAGGTGTGATGAGCAGTAGCGTGCCAGAGCACGTAGTACGCGTGGTGACTACGTCGTGGGCACGGCCGAACGCGTGCTCTGTGCACTGGCCGCGTTCGGTCACGTCGGCCAGCTCGCTCCGGCCAGCTCCGGCTTGTCCGAGCATGTCCAGTGGCTTCGCGGAGTCCACGTACCCCTCTTCCGCACCTTCTCCCCTCCAGTTTCTTCCTCCTCGCGCCACGGCGAGCCCCGCCACCGTGATGTTTGCCCGTGACCCTCGAGCTGTCACCTCCCTCCCTGGCTTCTTCCTCGCCGACCCGTCCTCTCCCTCTGGGGCACGTCAGGTCGGCACCTCTCCCCGCTCGCCACCTCGCCGAAGCTCCAGGACGCCGTTAAGGCCGCCACGGCGGCCGTGCTCACCCGAGTGCCCCGGCCGCCTATAAATAGGTCACTCCCGAGCCCCTCCCAGCACCACAGCCCCCTCCCCGCCCTCCTAGCCTCCTCCCCGACCAGCCAATGGAGCTCGAGGAGCTCTCCTCGCCTCCCACAACTGCCATGGCCGCCGCTCGGCCTCGGCCAAATTCACCCATCCCCGGCTCCCTTCTCTCCACCTAACCACCGTAGCCGACCACCACCACCATCACGACATCTCCCCGCTCTCCATTTCGCGCCGGAGCAGACCATGGCTATGATCCCAAACCCCACCAGTAGCCGTGCTATGCCGCCAGCACCGTCCGGCCACTACCGACCACCTCGCATCCGCCGCGGGTACCGGCGGGCTCACCGTCGAGCGCCACACCCATTCCGCCCTTTGGCCAACCCTCCCGAGCACTCCGGCGGCCGGAACCACGGCGACCGGCCCGCCCCGTGATGTCCAGAGGAAGAAGGAGAACTGGAAGAGAGAGAGAGAACTGGAGGGGCCCACGCGTAGGTGACCCAGCGGCCGGGCCCAGCCTGTTAAGTGGAGGCGGTTTGGCTAGGGTCCGTCTTCCCGCAGCGGAAGCGCACTCTGAGGAAGGCGCTTTCTTCTTGGGCCAGCCCAATGCAGCAGCAGCAGCAGTAGCAGCGGTAGTCTCGGCCCAGGCCAGCCCAGTTGAACAGTGCTATTTCTCTTTTTCGGCCGAAATTCAGTCGGGGACTCGTTTGTGAATATGTATTTTATAGATTAGTCCCTGGCATTCAAATAGCCATATCTTTGCAACCGTAACTTCGATTCCGGTGAATTCAACGCTCACGTTCTCTGTTCGTCGAGCCCGTCCTGATGGCATCACTTTCATCTTGTTGACACATTCTGAAAATGCCCATTTTGCCCCTGCCCTATATTTAGCCCCTCCGAGAGAGAATCTTCTCCGGAGAATTTTTCCGCGAGGTGATCGCACTTCTCTCCGGGGAATTCATCGACCCCCAGGCAAGCCGACCATCTGATATGTGCCCTAAAGCATCGCTCTGTGTTATTCTTGCGTGTTTAATTAATGAACATGTTTATGCTCGGGTGCATTGTGGTGAGCTGTATGTGATGCTAATGAACCCTTGCCTGCCTTTCTTTGACGGCACCACGCCTGTGTTCTGAGCTGCTTCCAGCCATCCGGGGTGGATGTCGACTTTATATTTCACTTTTAATCAACTGGCCCATGTTCTGAGCTGCTTTTCGGCCGTCGCGGGCAGCTGTTGAATTTCTTTCTGTAGTGGTGACCCTATGCTCTGAGCTATTCTTCGGCCGTCTTAGGGAATTGCTACCTTCTTTTTATCAACACCGTCTCATGCTCTGAGCTGCTTTTCAGCCGTCTTGAGCCGGGGTTCAGTTATTCCAGTAACGTCCTAGATCTGAGTTGTAAAGACCGTTCTGGTGGCTACTGGTTTATTTGCCGGTTTCATGCAAGGGTTCGGATGATTGTAACTTACAGCTAGAACTTGAAAGTAATAAACTTGCCATTTAAACATTGTTTCACTAATGACTTGGTGTGATATTATATGGAGATAGGTTGTCACGTTTCCATAGCTATTACTTCATGCATTGTTACTGCTATTGCTATGATAAAGAATGTGACTTAATAATGTCAACCTCCACCGTCGGTTGAATAGAGTCATAGTGCCACCGAACCGAGCTCATCAGTGCAGCCACATTTGCCTTTATGGGAAGGCCCTAACTTGGTTTGTTGTCTTGCCTCTTATCGGTACCACCAAAGAGGGAAGGTTATGCGTGCGTGCTACCCTTGCCCGGTAGGCGGCTATAACCTTGTGAGCCCAGTTAAATTATTTGCCGGTGTCCCCATTTGGGACAATTTTGTTTGGCCATGACGGTGGCAGGTGTCAGGAGTGACACAGGGGCCACCCAGGACTTGACCCGTGAAGGATATGATTGTCGGTGGAGCCATAAGAGTGCCGGGCAATAGACAAGTCTTGTTGGAACAGCCCCGGTCCACCCGAATGGGAGCATGAGGCCAGGAGATCCATAGTGTGGGAAAAGTGCGCAACCTCTGCAGAGTGTAAATCTATTCGAAGAGCCGCGTCCTCGGTCATGGGACATAGTTCGTACTAGGTCACACTATATGGTTTGTGTCGAGTCTGGAGGAACAAACTACATAATGTTGTTACAAGAATGAACCAGAGTAAGGTAAGGTTTATCAGACTTGCAGTACAGATGCATGGACATCAGATGATGTCAGGGGTATGAATGCTAGCCATGCGATGACTATGAGATGAGCGGTCGAATGACCGCAAAGTTTGGATCGGATTTGGATCGTGAGAATATTCGGAGTATGGATCATTTACTTGATATGCTTTACCTTACTGTATTTACTTCAATAGTTATCACGTTAGATAATCCTTTTATGACATAATGATTAATGCTGCTAGATGATTAATCTTGCCATAACATGATGGTTAATACTGTTAAGATAACAAGTGCATGCTTGAATGCCATGGATTGCTTTGCTTGGTGTATATGTTGGTTTGGTTTGCTTGTGAGTACATTCAAAAGTACTCAGCGGCCTTTAATGTGGCCAGGTTCACCTAAGGATCCGACGTCCACTAGCGAGGAGCCGGAGTGTTCACGGGCTATAAGAGTAACCCAGTCAGATCCCTGTGGATTGGAGCCGCACCAAGACCATGCTGCCTTAGATAGAGCTTTTTCCGCTACCATCACCCTTGTAAATATATCATGTAAGACTTATATATTCATTAATAGAAATGCCTGTGTACATGGTACTTGTTGTAAAGGCACGCGCCAGTGTGATTTCCTGGGCTGGCGTGTGCGGCGACCGTCTGGCTACTGTTGTATTCAGGCGGGGCGCCACAACGGATGGTATCAGAGCCGGGTTGACTGTTGGTTACCCTAGCCAGAATTCATTGCCCCTTGATCAGTAGGAAGCCCAGATGGATTTCAGCCATCTTTGCCAAACAGGCACGGCTACTATTGATGATAAGGCAACCCCCATAGGTTATGGCTCCATCAGACCCCCAACTCCCGTGACCTTTGCCTCCGGTGTGAAATGATTGCACCAGGAAACGACCCGTGAGCCCTAAACCCCTAGGTAAACCAGATATCCCTACCTTGCTTGCTAACATTGGCCTTTCTCTCCTCAAAGCCAGTTTCCTTTCGGAAACGCCCATAAAGTCCATCTTTCCCCGACAACCCTAGGATCGCTGACTAAGCCACTTTGGCTATGGTCGTGCGTCTAGTTTGATGTTCCCTAAGGAAGTAGTAGGAGCTTGACCCCAATTGCTACCAGGAGCATTGTGTGGTTTTGCTTCTAAATCCTTAGAGGTACATCGACTGCGCTAGTCTAGTGATACTAGTGAATTTTCGGCCACATGTGTAAGGTCCGCAAAATTTGAGCTTTATTTGCTTTTTGGTTTTTTGCGGTTCATGCTTCTTTTCTCGATCCGTTCTTTCACTTTGATTGGATCCATCCGTAAGTGCTGTTAAGAAGACCAACACACAACTTGGATACTACCCAATAGTCCCAACTTAGACGATTCAAGTCAACCACATGATATTCAGAACATTATCACCCGATCTGTTAAGAATAAAGAATGGGTCAGAAGCAGACTCGGCGTGCAACAGACAAGGCCAGAATATACCTGAGAGAGCTTGCCTCAGAACAACTCACACCTAAGGAACAGTCAGATGAGCTATCCGTAATGAACACCAGTAGGGGCAATTGATTCTGTCCTCGACACAAGGATTATTTCAGTCAGTGGGGTGAACCTTGATGTCTTTTCTCAATGGACTCAAGAATCATTTATTCCCCACAGAAGACATATTTCAAGAATGTGAACGTGCCGAGAGCAACAACAAAACTCTGGTATGTTAGGATATTTTGGAGTTCACCAGCGCATACACAAAATTTCCGGGCACTGTGAACAAGGTTTGCGAGACATATGGATAAGTTCACGGTTGCCCAGAATCAATGAGAATTTCACATGCCTGGAAGCTCAGCTGAACCGGATGGAATTATCCGCCAACCGCTTATTACCAGCAACATCTGGTATCCCGGATTAATTGTCAACATGAGGGCTGCATCAGTTGTGCAACCTTTCCATCAGCAATGATCAGACCAACAAAAGGATAATCGGTGTGCATGACCAACGGAATATCCTCTGTCAAGACCGCATATCACAGTGAAAGGCTTCTGGTATAGGAAATCCAGCCTTCCTCCGCAAGCCATCAAGAAAAGGTTGCGACGCAAGACTCCCAATCTTCCTCGCTATGCCACTAGGGGGAAAATCTTCTGGGGTATAACACTCCAGTCTTCCTCAACCCGCTACCGTGGAAAGCTTCCGGCATAAGGCACCAGACCTTCCGCAGTAAGCCACATGAGGGAAAGCTTCTGAGGTACAATACCTAGCCTTCTTCGGCACACTACCCTGGCAGAAGCTTCGAGCGTAAGGTATTCAGCCTTCTTCAGCATGCCGTCATGGCCACAACAAACTAGTCAGAAGTACGAACTAGTCCGAATACACGTCTGCCTCAGAACTCACTGGTCATGAAATGATTTATCCTACCCTTGCATATGTTGTGAGCATGCAGTCCAGTGGATCAGTTCATGCGAGCCACTCGTATACGGGAATGACTGTGTTCAGAGAAACATTGGCCCCATACTTCAAAGGAGGATATGAATACAGCAAACCCTACGAGATATGCAAGAGTAAGTAGTGAGTACAAGCTCATCAAGCTGGGATGTGAGCAAGGAGCCGTGTTAGTAGGTCAAGACAGGTCCATCAAAGGAACCCTCAAGAACAAAGAAGTTCCGAGTACACAACCTCCGTGACGGTCAATAAAAGTAAAGCTTCATAGACAAGGTGATATTGCCAATCCTTGTCAGACTCTTGCATACACGGCCACAACAATGCAGCCAGCATGTCATACTCATCATGAATATGGGCCATCAACCAAGTTAAGATGATATGCTCCGAAAGATACACCAGATGCTAACCATGCTATGTTCAACTCAGTGGTCATAACAAGAACTACAGAGGCTATATATGGCAGGGTCACCTCAGTAATTGACAAAGTTTGACATTCTGGATTCACTTGGAAACAAGACATTCAGATAGAATAGCTGAAAGCATGTGCATCAGCATCAACAGTACGTAGATGCCATGATAAGAGATTACTGTCTATGATTACTTTGTGGTCATGCCTGACATCTCAGTTGGGGATACGGCGATAATAGTTCGGTCATGTTGTTTCTTGGATTGTGGATCACCAAAGGACAAAGTCAAGAATGCATGGACAAAAGGAAACATCCGTGCGGAACCCAGAGCAAGACTGAGCTTTCTGACAAGATAGAAAGAAAGCCACCCCTAGTCACTCGAGGCCATACGAGCACGTGAGCCCTGTACCCAGAAAGGATGTCTTGCCCTTGGCAGTCAGTGTACCAAATATCGCAATGAAACCTGAAGCGGCTAGTTCCAGGTCTTGGAAACCAAGTTATGTGTCGATGATACCCGCTACCCACCAACTCTAGGCAACAAACTACCAGGACAAAAGTACACCTGACAGGAAAGAGAAGGATTCAATACAGCCGTTTGAGAAGACAGCACCTGAGCCATCAGAAGAGGCAGTTAAAAGGTCAGTGAACCGACGAAGACAAGACAACTGATGGATCCAAGTCACACACAGGTATGTCCCCTTCGCTGGGAGGTAAGCCCAGAAATCATGAGGACGAGATTTTCTTAAGGGGGTAGGTTTGTAACACCCTGATTTTCGCTCCTCGATTTTTCCCTTCGCGGGATTTGGCTCCCGTTTTGTTTTTGATGTTATGGGATTTTCTCTTGCCTTTGGGTATATGAAGATGGTCACTTAGCCTTGACTCTCCCATCCAACCAGAGATTCTCTCCAGACCAACCTTGCCACCCAAGGTATATTCCCAGGATTTTGCCACCGAAACCCTATCTCCCGAGTTACCGGAAGGGAAACCCTAATTCCTTCTCTTACAAAGGAACCCCAATTTCCTTTGATATTTTGCCTCCCAAACTTTTCCCAGAGACTCTCCCATATATATAAACCCTGGATATGCAAAAATATTGCCAAGTCATTTGCAATATTTTTCATTTAAAATTAATTCCTTTTTCTGCTGTTTAAAGGAATTAAATCCAGAAAAATATCTATCCATCTCCAAAGTTCATGAAAACTTGTGGAGATATTATTTGTGATCATATTGAGCTCTCATAAAAATATTGGCCATAATTAAACAAGGGAAATTGCATTTTCCTATTTAAAGCCAATATTGCATTTTGGGCACTTTCCAAAGGAACTACCATTTTGGTAGCCAGGAAAAATCCCAAATAATTTGTGGAGCTTCTCCTATCCATATATTCACGATTTCCATCAAGAACCCATGTTCCATAGTTCAATGTTTGAGTGCATCATCCAGTTCTTGTTTCTGGACCTATTTTGAGGTTGTGAAGCAACTATATTTTATATTGCTTCAAAATTCTTGAAATTAATCCAGGACCTCACATTCCCTATATGATGTGAGCATGCAAAAATTCATATCGTTTTGCCAAGCCAATTTCTCCCAACAATTCCATCTAGTTTCTGTCCAGATTATTGCTCTAGGAAGGAAGTACCTTAATAGGGTATCCAAATGAGCTGAAATTCTTCCAGTACCTCCATGCATCCAAATAATCTTCCTACACCAAATTTCAGCCCAATCCATTTAGCCATTTGAGCACAGCTTCAAAGTCCAAGTTCTGGACCAAAATTTGCATTGCAAAGGAAGTGTGTGCAAACCATTTCCAAATGGCTTCAAATTTCTCCAGAAGGTGCTCTTTCTTATCTAATTTCCCTGTGACAACTTGCCCAGCTCATTGGCACATCTGGATGACCACAACATCCTGTCCAAATTTCTATCCAGAACCTGTTTTGGATCAGCTCGACTACTCTAGGGCGATCCTGGTCCATCCAGTGATCCACCTCATCTATTTGAGCAGTGATGCGTCTATTTGACAAGGTGTGATAAGCAGTAGCGTGCCAGAGCACGTAGTACGCGTGGTGACTACGTCATGGCACGGCCGAACGCGTGCTCTGTGCACTGGCCACGTTCGGTCATGTCGGCTAGCTTGCTCCGGCCAGCTCCGGCTTGTCCGAGCATGTCCAGTGGCTTCGCGGAGTCCACGTACCCCTCTTCCGCACCTTCTCCCCTCTAGTTTCTTCCTCCTCGCGCCACAGCCAGCCCCGCCACCGTGTTGTTCGCCCGTGACCCTCGAGCTGTCGCCTCCCTCCCTGGCTTCTTCCTCCCCGACCCGTCCTCTCCCTCTGGTGCACGTCAGGTCGGCACCTCTCCCCGCTCGCCACCTCGCCGGAGCTCCAGGATGCCGATAAGGCCGCCACGGCAGCCGGGCTCATCCGAGTGCCCCGGCCGCCTATAAATAGGTCACTCCCGAGCCCCTCCCAGCACCATAGCCCCCTCCCCGCCCTCCTAGCCTCCTCCCCGACCTGCCAATGGAGCTCGAGGAGCTCTCCTCGCCTCCCACAGCCGCCGCTCGGCCTCGGCCAAATTCACCCATCCCCGGCTCCCTCCTCTCCACCTAGCCACCGCAGCCGACCACCACCACCATCACGGCATCTCCCCGCTCTCCATTTCGCGTCGGAGCAGACCATGGCCGTGACCCAGAACCCCACCAGTAGCCGTGCTCCACCGCCAGCACCGTCCGGCCACTACCGACCACCTCCGCCTCCGCCGCGGGTACCGGCGGGCTCACTGTCGAGCGCCTCACCCATTCCGCCCTTTGGCCAACCCTCCCGAGGACTCCGGCGGCCGGAACCACGGCGACCCCCCCCCCCCCCCGTGTTGTCCAGAGGAAGAAGGAGAATGGGAGGAGAGAGAGAACTGGAGGGGCCCGCGTGTAAGTGACCCAGCGGCCGGGCCCAGCCTGTTAAGTGGAGGCGGTTTGGCTCGGGTCCGTCTTCCCGCAGCGGAAGCGTACTCTGAGGAAGGCGCTTTCTTCTTGGGCTGCCCCAATGGAGCAGCAGTAGTAGCAGCGGCAGTCTCGGCCCAGGCCAGCCTAGTTGAACAGTGCTATTTCTCTTTTTCGGCCGAAATTCAGTCGGGGACTTGTTTGTGAATATTTCTTTTACAGATTAGTCCCTAGCATTCAAATAGCCATATCTTTGCAAGCGTAACTCCGATTCAGGTGAATTCAACGCTCACGTTCTCTGTTCGTCGAGCCCGTCCTGATGGCATCACTTTCACCATGTTGACACATTCTAAAAATGCCCATTTTGCCCCTTTCCTATATTCAGCCCCTTCGAGAGAGAATCTTCTCCTGCGAATTTTTCCACGAGGTGATCGCACTCCTCTCCGGTGAATTCATCGACCCCCAGGCAATCCAACCATCTGATATGTGCCCTAAAGCATTGCTCTATGTTATTCTTGCATGTTTAATTAATGAACATGTTTATGCTCGGGTGCATAGCGGTTAGCTGTATGTGACGCTAATGAACCCTTGCCTGCCTTTCTTTGATGGCACCACGCCTGTGTTCTGAGCTGCTTCTGGCCGTCCGGGGTGGATGCCGACTTTATGTTTCTCTTTGCAACAACTGGCCCGTGTTCTGAGCTGCTTTTCGGCCGTCGCGGGCAGCTGTTGAATTTCTTTCTGTAGTGGTGACCCTATGCTCTGAGCTGTTCTTTGGCCATCTTAGGGAATTGCTACCTTCTTTTTATCAACACTGTCTCATGCGCTGAGCTGCTTTTCAGCCGTCTTGAGCCGGGGTTGAGTTATTCCTGTAACGTCCCAAATCTGAGTTGTAAAGACCGTTCTGGTGGCTACTGGTTTATTTGCCGGTTTCATGCAAGGGTTCGGATGATTGTAACTTACAACTAGAACTTGTAAAGTAATAAACTTGCCATTTAAACATTGTTTCACTAATGACTCGGTGTGATATTATATGGAGATAGGTTGTCACGTTTCCATAGTTATTACTTCATGCATTGTTACTGCTATTGCTATGATAAAGAATGTGACTTAATAATGACAACCTCCTCCGTCGGCTGGATCGAGTCATAGTGCCACCGAACCGAGCTCATCAGTGCAGCCACATTTGCCTTTATGGGAAGGCCCTGACTTGGTTCGTTGTCTTGCCTCTTATCGGTACCACCAAAGAGGGAAGGTTATGCGTGCGTGCTACCTTGTCTCGGTAGGCGGCGATAACCTTGTGAGCCCAGTTAAGTTATTTGCCGGCATCCCCGTTTGGGACAGTTTTGTTTGGCCATGAAGGTGGCAGGTGTCAGGAGTGACACAGGGGCCACCCAGGACTTGACCCGGGAAGGGTATGATTGTCGCTGGAGCCGTAAGAGTGCCGGGCAATAGATAAGTCTTGTTGGAACAGCCCCAGTCCACCCGAATGGGAGCATGAGGCCAGGAGCTCCATAGTGTGGGAAAAGTGCGCAACCTTTGCAGAGTGTAAATCTATTCGAATAGCCGCGTCCTCGGTCATGGGACACAGTTCGTACTAGGTCACACTATATGGTCTGTGTCGAGTCTGGAGGAGCAAACTACATAATGTTGTTACAAGAATGAACCAGAGTAAGGTAAGGTTTGTTAGACTTGCAGTACAGATGCATGGACATCAGATGATGTCAGGGGTATGAATGCTAGCCATGCGATGGCTATGTGTTGAGTGGTCGGATGACCGCAAAGTTTGGATCGGATTTGGATCGTGAGAATATTCGGAGTATGGATCATTTACTTGATATGCTTTACCTTACTGTATTTACTTCAATAGTTATCACGTTAGATAATCCTTTTATGACATAATGATTAATGCTACTAGATGATTAATCTTGCCATAACATGATGGTTAATACTGTTAAGATAACAAGTGCATGCTTGAATGCCATGGATTGCTTTGCTTGGTGTATATGTTGGTTTGGTTTGCTTGCGAGTACATTCAAAAGTACTCAGCGGCCTTCAATGTGGCCAGGTTCACCTAAGGATATGACGTCCACTAGCGAGGAGATGGAGTGTTCGCGGGCTAGAAGAGTAACCCAGTCAAATCCCTGTGGATTGGAGCCACACCAAGACCATGCTGCCTTAGATGGAGCTTTTCCCGCTGCCATCACCCTTGTAAAATATATCATGTAAGACTTATATATTCATTAATAGAAATGTCTGTGTTCATGGTACTTTTTGTAAAGGCACGCGCCAGTGTGATTTCTTGGGCTGGCGTGTGCGGCGACCGTCTGGCTACAGTGGTATTCAGGCGGGGCGCCACATAGCACTTTGGTCATGTGCTGGTGATGTTTTTGTTGCCATGCTTGTATGAGTTGCATTGCTGGCAAAGGTGATTCCGTGTTTCTTTCGTTTGTGTAGAAGATTCTGTCTGATTTTCCTTTCCATGTCTGTGTTGTTTCGGTAGAATGAAATTTGTTAGAATCAAAAATGTTTTTACACGGTACAAGCAATTTATGGACGAAAGAGCCATACCTATATCTTGCCAAATTCATAGTGATCCAGACATCCTTTTCCATCCTTCTTCATGTCTGCTCTAGCTACTTTTGTTAGATCCTTCTCGGTGAGATGGTTCGCTCGTGGTGTCGAGGTCTTGTCATTTCTCTCAGCAATTTTGCGCATTTCTCTGGTGCTTGGTAACAGCAGGGAGTCAAGGTACATGATTACTGGTCCCTGTGCCAATCCATTGAGGTGCTTTTTGTTCTTAAATTCCTGTTTTTCCTCTTCATGTTTTTGCCATTTTTCAGCTCCAGCCTTAATCCCTTTGACGACGACCTGGCAGTAGTCGATCTGTGCCATTTCTTTATAATTCATTTTCTTGACCATTATTGCTTGCTTGCTGAAGATAGGGGCGGTTGTTCCACAGATGACCTTGTGGAAAAGAATGAGGAAAAAGATTTCAACTACTTTCCTATTTGCTTTTGGCTTGTCTATTTCTACTAATTTTTTTAGCTTTTTAAATAAATCTTTAGTTTTGAAATCTGTTTTTTTAGGCCTAGTTCTGACGTCAGTTCCTTCATATCTCGGGGGGAAGTCTGCGGCCATGGTGCTATCTTCGGTTTGCCATTTGGGAATCCAAAAGCCTTATGGATGCCTTCCTTGGTAATCTTGATTTTCTTGTCTTCATAAGCTTCTCCAAAGCTTATCGTCATGTTGTCCGTGTTCAGATTTCTGTATATGTGTGCTGCAAGGGGCCTGTAGATGGAGCCCGTTATCTTGCAGTGCTTTATGCTGCCAAATCCTGCCTCCCGAACATCTCTTCGGTGACGTTCTTTAAGTAATTCCCATGCTTGTTTGACGTGTACGAATGTTGCTCCTGCTTTGATTCTACATTTGACTTCATCGGTTGTTGCCTCTCCTTCATCATCTGTTGGTGCTGCCAATTCGTTCCCGCTTGTCTTTCTCCTCTTTGTGCCCTTCCTGTTTGCTTTTGGTTGTTTCAGAAAAAGAAAAAAGGGGTTTCATTAGAAAAGGATCATTTGGTTTTCAGTGGTAATCAGCGGCAAACAAAAATTCCTAGAGAAATGTGTTTTGCATGATCGCTGTTGTCCTCTTCGGCATCATTGCCGTCCTCTTCGGTTTCATATTCCTCTGGAGGAATGAAATCGGCATCGCCTTCTGTATCATCGTTGGCACCATCAGGCTCCCAATCTTTGTTGGCGTCATCCTGTTCTTGTTGCACCCGTGGTCGTTTGTTTTTCTTCATGCTTTCAGTTTGTTTGTTGCTCGTGGGTGTTGCTGGTGGCGGGAGTACCATTAGAGGCTTTGGCTGTTGCAAGGTATCACTTTCGAGGATGACATCAGTGTTGTTCTTTCACTTTTTTCCTTTCATCTTCAGGAGGAACAAAATCCTTTGTTTCTGATTGCCTCTCTTGTCTGCTTGTTGTGGGATCAAGGAGATAGGTCTAGAGGGGGGGGTGAATAGACACTTAACTAGCCAAAGTTATAGTTTTTAGTTTCTCTTGGAACTGAGGCAGATTTTGGCACAAGTTAAGATAACTCCAATACTTTATACACATGCAAGTCTAGAGGTTAAGCAGCGGAAATAGTAAAGCATGCAAGTGTGCGGAAAGTAAAGGGTAGAGTATGGAAGATCAAACGCAATGAAGACACGGTGGTTTCTGGCATGGTTCCGATAGGTGGTGCTATCGTACGTCCACGTTGATGGAGACTTCAACCCACGAAGGGTAACGGCTGCGCGAGTCCACGGAGGGCTCCAACCACAAAGGGTCCACGAAGAAGCAACCTTGTCTATTCCACCATGACTTACGTCCACGAAGGACTAGCCTCACTCGGGTAGATCTTCACGAAGTAGGCGATCTCCTTGCCCTTACAAACTCCTTGGTTCAACTCCACATCATGTCGGAGGCTCCCAAGTAACACCTAACCAATCTAGGAGACACCACTCTCCAAAAGGTAATAGACGGTGTGTTGATGATGAACTCCTTGCTCTTGTGCTTCAAATGATAGTCTCCCAACACTCAACTCTCTCTCACAGATTTGGCTATGGTGGAAGAAGGATTTGAGTGGAAAGCAACTTGGGAAGGCTAGAAATCAAGGTTCAAATGGTAGGAATGGAATCTCTTGATCTCAACACATGAGTAGGTGGTTCTCTCTCAGAAAATGTATGGTGTAAATGTAGGCATGTTCTGATGGCTCTCTTCACCGAGGAAGAAGAGGTGGAGGGGGTATATATAGCCTCCACACAAAATCCAGCCGTTACACACTTTTAACCCAACTCGGTGGCACCGATCGAAAATCTCGGTGGCACCGACCTGTGTAAAAGATATGAACGTTAGGAATCTCGGTGGGACCGACTGGAACATCTCGGATGTACTGATGTGCAATGGTTAGGGCTACCCTCGTTTCGGTGGCACCGATTGCATCAACTCGGTGGGACCGAAGTGAAGCAATAAGGCAACAGAGAGTTGGCAAGCCATCTCGGTGGTACCGATTGCAAATCTCGGTGGGACCGAAATAATTGCAATAAGTAACAGAGAGTTGGCAAGGCCATCTCGGTGGGACCGAGATCCATATCGGTGGATCCGATTTGTTAGGATTTGGCAGTGGCTAAGTCCAGATGAACTCGGTGGCTCCGGATAGGAATGATTTGGTGGGGCCGAGTTGGAATGTAGGTTTTGGACATATTTGGATGGAGAAAGTGGTTGAGGGTTTTTGGAGCAATGTCACTAAGCACTTGAGCAAAAAGATCATTAAGCAACACCTCATCCCCTTTTAATAGTATTGGCTTTCCTATGGACTCAATGTGATCTTGGATCACTTAACAAAACATGTAGAGTCTTGAGCTTTTGCCAATCCATGTCCTTAGCATTTTGAAGGGTTCCACATCCTCTTATCCTTGCCACGCCATTGTTGAACTTGTCTGAAATTCACTAGATAGAGGCACTAGTCCAACAACATGTATGTTGGCATAAATTACCAAAACGACCAAGGGAGCAAATGTGCTTTCAATCTCCCCCTTTTTGGTAATTGATGACAACATACATCAAAGCTTCAAATGAAGATTTAGCAGAAGTTTGTATGAAAGCTTTGAAGAAAAACTTGTAACATGTATGAGCTCCCCCTAAAGATGTGCATATAGAATGATGGTATTACATGGGAAATATACATGCAAGATGTATCTTGGCTACATGCATCAGAGAAATATATATGACATTTAGGTATCCACATGTTCATGATTATCTTCTTCCAAACAATATATACTAGCAAGAGGTCATCATGTACATGGGTGTGATGCATGTACTTACCTTGAAGTTCTTGATCAAGTAACTGAAGAAATACACTAGAGAAAACAAGGTTAGATAACACAAGATAAATTCTTCAAGAAAAGACACAAGATCAACAAGAAACCAAGATTGGGATGACATGTAGAAGAGAGTATCACTAGGTGAATGCTTCTTTGAAGCAGACATGTCCCCAAAAGAAATAGTTGTCTCCCCTTAAAGAACTTCCTCTCCCCCTGAATCTGACTTTGGATATTAGGAGCAGGTAGGGTGAGAAAACTAAAGCAATCAACAAAAACACTGAAATTATGTTTCTCCCATCTTAGAAACATGTAACATTCTCTCCTCTTGTAAGGTGCATCTCTCTCTTGTAATGATAAGCTTTGATGTATTCCTCTCTCCCCCTTTGACATCAATTTCCAAGAAGGGACTTCAAGGTTATTGGTCAAGTGGGTTTGGTCCTTGAGAAACACAGGTAGCCATTGAGTGGCTCTAGATGCAAGTAGAGGATAAGAATCATTGAGTGGAGCTGGAGCAGAAAAATCTCAAAATATTTGACAGAAAACTCCTTAGAGCAGCAAAGTCGGTGACTCCGAGTTGAATCAACTCGGTGGAACCGAGTTTGGTGCAAAGGAACTTTTTGTCAACTCAGCTCACTAGGCAAAGGAATTCTCACAAAGATTTGCAATGAATTTGCTGTGAAACTAGCTAAAAGAAAAGAAACACAGAAAAGAAGCAAGGAAACGTCTAGATGAAGTTTTTTTTGAACACTCTAGCAAGAAGAGAACAAGCAAAAGAAACACTAGAGAACTTCATCTAGAGGGGTCGGCGACTAGGTCACCTATCTTAGAGTATATTGACTTAGGAGTCAAGTGAGAACACTTGATCATATGTCATACTCATCGTTAAGCTCAAAATGGGGTTTCCATTTTTCCTTTAAGCATTTCAATGTATTCACATCTTGTTGAGTTGCTTTGGCTCATGTCTTTGAGTAAAGCTTCTCTAAGATGTGAGAACTTACATTGGGATTTGGTGGTGATGTCCATCATGTAGTTGAACTTGAAGTGGATGCTCATGAGTTGAAGTTTGGAGCTATCCTATCATTTGTAGTTCATCTCCCTACATGGGTTAGATTTGCAAGGAACAACATGTATATCCAAATTGACAAGAATGAAGCATAACTCAAAGGTTGTCAAAGGATATGTTTAGGTTGTCCTGTTCCTTGTTCCACCAACAATTGTTCATACTTGGGTTATACAAGATTGCTCAAGGTAAGAGTGAGATGCAATCTTGTGACATAAAGCTTGTCCAAGTACCTACAAAAGGTTAGATACAATACAAGGGAGCAAAATGTCCAAGATATAAAATGATCATGGAAGTATCATGGATTAGTCAAGAATGCTCATGCCCTTGTATGCATCCACATGAACCTCTAGTTCATGTTTGAAGCATCAATGATGTTCAACTCACTCCTCAAGTGACTAAACACCTTCTCATCGAGAGGTTTGGTAAAGATGTCCGCCAATTGCTTGTCGGTACGAACATGTTTAAGGTCAATGTCACCTTTCTCAACATGATCTCGAATGAAATGGTGACGAACCTCAATATGCTTAGTTCGAGAGTGTTGCACGGGATTGTGTGCAATCTTAATAGCACTCTCATTGTCACATAGTAGTGGTACATGTCTCACATGGACACCATAGTCTTTAAGAGTTTGTGTCATCCATAGTAATTGAGCACAACATGATCCCGCGGCAATGTATTCCGCATCGGCGGTAGATAGAGATACCGAGTTTTGTTTCTTAGAGGACCAAGACACAAGAGATCTACCAATAAATTGACATGTACCTGAAGTGGATTTTCTATCAACCTTGTCTCCGGCATAGTCCGAATCGGAATAGCCAACAAGATTAAAAGAAGATCCTTTGGGATACCAAATGCCAAAGTTTGGTGTATGTAACAAGTATCTCACAATTCTTTTCACGGCCTTAAGGTGACACTCTTTTGGCGCTGCTTGGTATCGTGCACACATGCACACACTTAGCATAATGTCGAGACGGGATGCACATAGATATAGCAATGAACCAATCATAGATCGATAAACCTTTTGATCAATCGGTTTGCCTCCCTTGGTCAAGTCAAGATGTCCACTCATGGGCATTGGAGGTTTCATACCTTTACTTTCTTGCATGTTGAACTTCTTGAATAAATCCTTGGTATACTTTGTTTGAGAAACAAAGGTACCTTCCCTAGTTTGCTTGATTTGCAAACCAAGAAAGAATTTGAGTTCACACATCATGGACATCTCATATTTTTCTGACATCAACCTTCCAAACTTATCACTAAAAGAGGGGTTAGTAGATCCAAAGATAATGTCATCAACATAAATTTGGCATACAAATAATTCTCCATTAACCCTCTTCGTGAACAAAGTTGAATCAATTTTCCCAATTTCAAAACCTTTTTCAAGAAGAAACTTGGTTGAGCATTTGTACCAAGCTCTAGGGGCTTGTTTAAGACCATAAAGAGCTTTACGAAGTTTGTAGACATGATTAGGTTTCTTGAGATTTACAAAGCCGGGAGGTTGTTTAACATAAACTTCCTCCTCAATTTCACCATTTAAGAAAGCACTTTTAATATACATTTGGTAAAGAGTGATATCATGGTGATTGGCATAAGCAAGTAAAATGTGAATGGACTCAAGTCTTGCAACGGGGGCATAGGTCTCACCATAGTCCATACCTTCGACTTGTGTGTAACCTTGTGCTACGAGACAAGCCTTGTTGCGTAAAACTTGTCCATCTTCATCTTGCTTATTCCGAAACACCCATTTGGTTCCAATACTGTTTTGCTCATCTTTAGGCTTCTCAACCATTGTCCAAACTTGGTTCCTCTCAAAGTTGTGTAGCTCCTCGTGCATTGCATTCACCCAATCAGGGTCCTTGAGAGCTTCTTCTACCTTCAAAGGTTCAACACTAGAGATGAATGAGTAATGCTCACAAAAGTTAGCTAAACGAGATTTAGAGCGAGTGATTCTCCCGGATTGGATATCTCCAAGTATTTGTTCGACGGGATGATTCTTGTCGATTCTTGCTCTAACTCGAGGTAGCTTTTGCTTGGGTTGTGGTGAGTCTTCCTCATCATCATCTTCTTCTTCTTCGTTGATGTTGTCGTTGTTCGCTTGTGGAGGTGGAGAAGGAGGTTGAGGTGGATCATCTTGTTGCACTTCCTCATTCCCATTGTCTTGACGTGTTCCACTTGTGGATGCCTCCATATCAACTTGTTGTTCACCTTGACGTGAAGTTGGGGCTTCCACTTGAATAGACGAGGTACTCTCCTTTACTTCCACGGGGCGAATCTTGCCAATGGACAAGTCTTGGATTGCTTCCGATGGTTCTTGATCTCCTACATCAATTGGCAATTGCTCGACTTGCGAGCCGTTAGTCTCATCAAACTTCACATCTACCGTCTCTTCAACTTTTCGAGTGTAGTTGTTGTAGACAGGGTAAGTGTGAGAGTTCGATCCATAACCAAGTAGAAAACCTTCATGAGATTTACGAGCAAATTTTAAACAACGATGCTTATCAAGAATGTAACATTTTGAGCCAAATACTTGAAAGTATCCAACTTGTGGTTTGTTACCGGTGAGCAGTTCATATGCCATTTTTCCAAGAAGCTTAGGAAGGTAGAGTCGATTTATCGCATGACAAGTTGTTTCAACTGCTTCCGCCCAAAAGTGTTTTGGTGTCATGTATTCATCAAGCATTGTTCTTGCCATCTCAATAAGAGTCCAGTTCTTCCTCTCAACAACTCCATTTTGTTGAGGTGTGTACGTAGCTGAGAACTCATGTGAAATACCCTCCTCATCAAGAAAGGTGTCCACATTGGCATTCTTGAACTCCATTCCGTTGTCACTTCGAACCTTATTGATCTTCACTTCAAATTGATTTTGGGCCTTTCTTGCGAAGTTCTTGAAGATCTTTTGTACCTGCGATTTGTCATTGTCGGTGTAAAAACCGGCAGACCTCGGGGTAGGGGGTCCCGAGCTACGGATCTGGGATCGATGGTAACAGAGACAATGGAGACGATGTTTACCTAGGTTCGGGCCCTCTTAATGGAGGTAAAACCCTACGTCCTGCTTCTGTTATATTGATGAAGATATTTTGAGTACAGAGTTGATCTACCTCGAGATCATAATATGAGTCTAAGTCCTATGGCTAGGTAAGCAATGTTGCGTATATCCCCAATCACGGGCTAAACCCTATGGCTTATATACACGCCAGGGAGGGTATCTAGGGTTACAAGGTCGGTATCTAGGAGCAAGGCGGCTAGAGAAATCTTGAAGTGTACTATAAGTCTTTGGTAGAGGCAGCCTTGATCACGTCCCCCATGTATGGACTCCGGAGTCCATCTTGGTCACGCACGAGGGTACATCGGCCCAACCGAGGAGTCGGGTCGGCCCGGTTAGCACCCCGAAATCCAGGACACCGTCAGTCATCGAGAAAGAACACCCACGTAAATCTGGAAAAATCATCAACAATGACCAAACCAAAAAAGTTACCACCAAGACTCTTATAGGAGTTGGGACCAAAAAGATCCATATGAAGTAGCTCAAGTGGTCTCCTCGTGGTCATAATGTTCTTCACGGGATGGCTTCCTCCAACTTGTTTTCCTGCTTGACAAGCACTACAAAGTCGATCCTTGTCAAATATAACATCTTTCACACCAAGAATGTGATCTCCTTTAACAAGTTTATCAAGGTTACGCATACCAACATGTCCAAGTCTCCTATGCCATAACCAACCTTTAGAAGATTTAGCAATTAAACATGTACGAGGTTGGGCTCTCTTAGTGAAATCAACAATGTATAGATCACCTCTACGAATGCCGATAAAGACCATATTATGATTATCTCGATGAAACACTTGGCAATCTACTTCGTTAAATAGAACATTGAAACCAAAATCGGCTAGTCTAGATACGGAAAGAAGATTGTAACCAAGAGATTCAACAAGCATAACATTTTGAATGGAGCTATCATTGGATATGGGCACCTTACCAAGGCCAAGTACCTTACCCTTGGAGTTGTCTCCAAAAGTCACATACTTGCGTGGACCATCATTTTAGCAAGCTCATGAAACATGTCTCTATCTCCGGTCATGTGATCGGTACATCCACTATCAAGAATCCACTCTTTTCCTCCGGCCATGTAATCTCGAAGATTTGCCATAAGACTAAGATTCCTCATGGTCTTCTCAAATTCAATATCAAATTCTTCGTCCTCATCATAATAGCCATGCTCATCATCATCATCAACATGTATATGATCATCACCTAGGGCAATGAATTCCTTAGTTTCATGATCATGACAATGTTCAAGTTTATGAATTCTAATGGCTTCCATGATAATGTTACTAATAGTTCCAACATCTCCTTTAGCACGCATAAGATCACGAAGCTGAAACAAGCAATCATCAAAGTTAGGATCATTAGGACTCATCTTGTGAAAAGCAATAGTCTTATGAAGAATCTCATCAAGATTCTTTAAAGAGTAATTTGGATATCGCTTTTCCAAGTCATGCCATAGAGTATAAGCACATCCAAAGTTTTGCATACAATGAAGCACAACTTTAGGTAATCCTCTAATGATAAGATTGACGGTTCTAAGATTACGAAGCATGTCAATTTCCTCTTCATGAGTAGGATGCAAGGGATCGATAGGGGGCACATAAGGATTATGAATATACTTGCTCAAGTTAAATTCATCAAAGATATCAAGCATCTCATTTTTCCAAACATTGTAATACTCCCCATCGAGAATAGGCACTCTACGTCTAAGACTCCCCAAAGTAGACACATCCATCTCCCTCCAATGGTGATTAAACCAAAGCAATGGAGACCAATGCTCTGATACCAATTGTGGGATCGAGGAGATAGGTCTAGAGGGGGGGGTGAATAGACACTTAGCTGACCAAAGTTGCTGTTTTTAGTTTCTCTTGGAACTTAGGCAGATTTTGGCACAAGTTAAGATAACTCCAATACTTTCTACACATGCAAGTCTAGAGGTTGAGCAGCGGAAATAGTAAAGCATGCAAGTGTGCGGAAAGTAAAGGGTAGAGTATGGAAGATCAAACGCAATGAAGACACGGTGGTTTTTGGCATGGTTTCGATAGGTGGTGCTATCGTACGTCCACGTTGATGGAGACTTCCACCCACGAAGGGTAACGGCTGCGCGAGTCCACGGAGGGCACCACCCACAAAGGGTCCACGAAGAAGCAACCTTGTCTATTCCACCAAGTCTTACGTCCACGAAGGACTAGCCTCACTCGGGAAGATCTTCACGAAGTAGGCGATCTCCTTGCCCTTACAAGCTCCTTGGTTCAACTCCACATCATGTCGGAGGCTCCCAAGTGACACATAACCAATCTAGGAGACACCACTCTCCAAAAGGTAATAGACGGTGTGTTGATGATGAGCTCCTTGCTCTTGTGCTTCAAATGATAGTCTCCCCAACACTCAAGTCTCTCTCACATATTTGGCTATGGTGGAAGAAGGATTTGAGTGGAAAGCAACTTGGGAAGGCTAGAAATCAAGGTTCAAATGGTAGGAATGGAATCTCTTGATCTCAACACATGAGTAGGTGGTTCTCTCTCAGAAAATGTATGGTGGAAATGTAGGCACATTCTGATGGCTCTCTTCACTGAGGAAGAAGGGGTGGAGGGGTATATATAGCCTCCACACAAAATCCAACCGTTACACACTTTTGACCAAACTCGGTGGCACCGATCGGAAATCTCGGTGGCACCGACCTGTGTAAAAGATATGAACGTTAGGAATCTCGGTGGGACCGACTGGAACATCTCGGATGGACCGATGTGCAATAGTTAGGGCAACCCTCATCTCGGTGGCACCGATTGCATCAACTCGGTGGGACCGAAGTGAAGCAATAAGGCAACAAAGAGTTGGCAAGCCATCTCGGTGGTACCGATTGCAAATCTCGGTGGGACCGAAATAATTGCAACAAGTAACAGAGAGTTGGCAAGGCCATCTTGGTGGGACCGAGATCCATATCGGTGGATCCGATTTGTTAGGGTTTGGCAGTGGCCAAGTCCAGATGAACTCGGTGGCTCCGGATAGGAATGATTCTATGGCGCCGAGTTGGAATGTAGGTTTTGGACATATTTGGATGGGGAAAGTGGTTGAGGGTTTTTGGAGCAATGTCACTCAGGACTTGAGCAACAAGATCATTAAGCAACACCTCATCCCCTTTTAATATTATTGGCTTTCCTAGGGACTCAATGTGATCTTGGATCACTTAAAAAAATGTAGAGTCTTGAGCTTTTGCCAATCCATGTCCTTAGCATTTTGAAGGGTTCCACATCCTCTTGTCCTTGCCACGCCATTGTTGAACTTGTCTGAAATTCACTAGATAGAGGCATTAGTCCAACAAAATGTATGTTGGCATAAATTACCAAAACCACCAAGTGAGCAAATATGCTTTCACTTGTTTTTACTCGTTTGCTCTTGATAGCATTATTTTTATCTGTCTGCCTGCTGTAAGTTACCAGTGGTGTAGTGTTTTTGTCCAGGATTGGCATGGCCGCTGCTTCGTTCTGCTCGATTTGTTGCGTACTTTTTTCTGATGGGTAAGGTGAGATGCTGCGTCTTTCTTCATTTTGCATGTTAATTTCAGACAGGATTGTTTGAATATCACTGTCTTCGTGACCTGCATAATGATCAGGTAACAAAAAAGGATATTGATTCGTTTGCAAAAAAGGAAAGGGATATACTTTTGGAAACACATAGGCAAAGTTTTATTTACAGAATATAATACAATTTTTTATACTTGTGTCAAGGAAAACAGTTAACTTATTTATGTCGCCATATAGTTTTTCTTAGTTGGATAGTGGAGTGGACACTTTGCTTAAACCTTTGACAGGACCTTTCTGCATGGTAGGCTCTTCCTCAGGCTTCCTGTTTTCCTTTACACCGGTCATTGCTGCATGAAAATGGCCAGGTGTTAGAATCAGAGTTTAATCTCACAGCAAAAGATGACATGCATCGCGTGGAAAAAAATGGTATGGTTGAAGAGGCACAGGTTGTTTCACCGTAGAAGCACAGGTGCACATATTCCTGTACCACGGATTTTGAAACCAGAGGCACGTAATTTTAAATAGATATAATCAATGTGTGTAGAAAATGGCGTGTAATTATCAAGTTTGGTCTGTCAGGATGCTCCCAGAGTTTAAATCTACAGTGGGGTCATTCTTAGTGAAGTCATGTACGTCTTATGTAATATCCACCGTCCGAAAATCTGTAATGGGGAGGAGTAGCATTTCAATTGCAGTCTTCCCTACGCTATTCCTATCTGTTAGAGAAGTTGAAACAGAGTAATTCGAAAACAGAGTTTCTACGCTGGCTAGGGTCCCTGACCGTCAAAAGGGGAAAATCTCTATGTCCGCCCTCGTGGAATGGAATGGAATGTACGAACTTTTACCTTCATTTGTGGGTGCTGGGTTTCTCGCATCCATCGGCTGATTCTGTCGCTGCTCTTTGTTGCGATCTCCGCCGCTGGTCTTCAGAGCGCAGGTTCTCACCATCAGTCACCACTGCCGGGAGGGGGGTTTTGGTGCTGTCGCGGGCACCGTTTTACGGTTTGTGTCTCACAATGGAGGGCGGTTGGCGAAGTGCGGCGGTGGTTGTCCGATGAGGCGAACTCGATTTCGTAGTTGGGCTGGTCTGCCGGTTTGGAGGAAGGGGCAGAAAGAAGGAGCAGAGCGTGTGGGAGGCGTAGTGTTCGAGATTTTCCCTGCGAAAGGTGAAGGAGGAGACCAGCAGAGTGAGGGGAATGATCGAACCGTCTCTAATTTTCCACCGTCCGTATAAGCATCAAGATTCGTGCAACAGTCTGTGGGCCTGTCTGCGTTTGTTTTTTGACAACCTGGGCATTTTTTTTGTTTGCTTCTTACATGTCAGTCGGTGGGACTCTGGCATTTTTGTATTTAAGTTCAGTGACACTACTAAAAATAAAATAAAAAAGGTAGTGGTACGGCACCCATGTCAAGAAAAATGCAAAAATAGTTGTTCGTTGGAGCACTGTCGTGCCTTTGTGTTCCAAATGTTTCCAGTGACACGTTTCACCGTGTGAGGCACAGAAGGGCAGCACCCGGGGGCACGGTTTCAAGAGCACAAAAGGCATGTTTGTGCCTTCCGTTTCAAAAGTTTTCAGTAACCCGTTCACCCTGAGACACACGGCCGTGATGTGTCTACAGTTTTGTATTAAGTAGTGCCACGATCGTGCCTCTTCGTGTTCCTGATATTTTTCAGTGCCTCGTTTACTCATTGAGGCACGGATGTGATGGCATTATAGTCGCGGTCCTATGTTATGCAGAGGGAGTGTCATGTTTCCGTTTTCATGTACACTGGGAGGGGCGATGATGTGAAGCCAAGGTAGGCACGTTTGTAGAAGCATATGTTTTCGTTTTCAAACGAAACAGGCACGGGCGTGCCTCTCTGTGTTGCAATTGTTTTCAGTGATGCGTTCATTGAGAGAGGCTCGACCGTGTCTACTGTGGAGGCACGAAGTTGTCTCCAGTAAAGGCATGGCGGTCCATCTTTTTTTTCCAATTGTTTTAGTGGTGTTCCATTTTAAGAAGAGGCACATTCATGCCTCTGTATTCCAAATGTTTTTTGGCTATCACGTGTAACTATAGGAGCACGGATGTGAGGTTAACAGGGGCACGTCTCCGTATTAAGCAGGGTCACGTTCGTGTGTGTTTGTGTTCCAAATGTTTTAGGCTGATATTCGCGGAAGTGAAGGCCACGGAGGCACGGGTCCCTAATAAGCACAGAGAAGTTCTTGTCTCTTTGTGTTCCAATGTTTCGGCTGGCAGGCACGGACGTGAAGCACATAGAGGCACTGTTCGGTATTAAGCAGAGTCACGTTCGTGCGTCTTTGTGTTCCAAATGTTGCCGTTGATTCTATCAGTTTGAGAGGCACGGATGTGAAGCCTGCATAGGCATGTTTCCCTATCACGCAGGGTAACGTTCGTGCATGTCTGTGTTCCAAATGTTTTCAGTGACTCATTTAATTGCGAGAGGCTCGGAGCTGCTGCCTCTATCACGCATGCTTATGTGTTATGCAGAGTCACGTTCGCGCGTCTCTGTGTAACAAATATCTTCACTCAAAGAGGCACATCCATGAATTTTGTGAGAGAGGCATGGACGTGACACGCCATTCGTGCCTTCTCGTTATCCAGACGTTTATAGTGGTTGTTTTAAGTGCGTGGCATGGAGCATCTGCATGCACTATTTTAGATGGGATGGACGTTCGTGCCTGTTTTGCAAATGTTTTTATAGTTCACTGTGAGAGTCACGAACGTGCGGACATGACAGGCACAGTCCTGTATTAAACTGCGGCACGGTCGTGCCTCTGTCATCTAAATATATCAGCGATATGCTTCGCTGTGAGAGGCATGGTCGTGACTCCTGTGGAAGCAAGAACGTGACACGGACGTGAAGCATGGAGCTTATGCCTGTGCGATAGTCTTGTTCTGTATTAAGCAGAAAGTAAATCTCCTTGGATCTGATGGTTCGGAATAATGCCTACGTACGTGTCTCTGTTTAATAAAAAGAAACCCTAAACCATGTGAACGCTACGAATGAACGGTTCGTAGCGTGCCTCAGAAGAATGCCTCGAACTGCGAGGGGCATGGAGCAGAGTCATGTTCTTGCCTCTCTATTTTTTCGCTGACTCGTTTATTGATTGAGGCACAGACTTGATGCCACTATATAGGCAAGGTCCTATGTTATGCAGGGGCAGTGTCGTGACTCTGTTCACATTGCGCTGACATCACGTTTAGCGAGAGAGGCACACACGTGAATCCACGTGAGGCACAGTTTTAGAAGCAGGAGAGGCACGGTCGTGCTCCTCTTTTCCTGATGTTTTCACTCACATGGTGTTTAGGAGAGGCACGATAGAGTAGACATGAGTGGCACGGTTTCATGCGAAGCGGAGTCACGGTTACGTCTGAAGAAGAGTCACGGTTACATGCATTTTAGTCAGAGAGAAATGGCCTTCGGGTCACGACCGAGCCACAAACATGAATTCATATCGGGCACGCTCGTGCCGCAGTGTTCCAAATGTTTTCATTGGGTTATTCAGTCATACGTTTTGTGGTGAGGAGATGTTCACTATGACTCTGTGAGGGGCCCGGATGTGACAGCAGGGTCGTGCGTGTATGTTCCAAGTGTTTTTGGTGACGACACTGTTCATTGTTAGAGGCACGTGCCTGAAGTTATAAGAGGCACTTGTTTCAAGCAAAAGAGGTTTTAGAGGCACGAAATTACATCCAGTAGAGGCAGCGTCGTCCGTCTGTGTTACAATAGTTTTGCTGGAAGTTCGGAGGCATGGGGTAAAATTTTGACTCAAAAATTCAGAAAAAATAAAAACGCCTCCGAAGATAGCGTGATGGTTAATAATATATTGAAAATAGAAAAACACACGATCAAAAAACCGTGTTCAAAAACCCACGATCACAGACGAACCCCACTCAGAGCGGTTACGTCGCCAAAACGACGATCACAAACGCCCTCAACCCACGATCTGTATAACCACAACGTCGGAGAGATCGTGCAGTCATCGGTTGCCGCCATCCCACGCCTTAATTCAGACCTTCGCGCAGTCTTCCTCCTCCACAAACATTGCCATTGCGCTTCCATCCCACCGTTCCCACTCATCGTTCTCCACAGAAACTGTTCTCCCTGCGATGGGGTTCATCAAGGAGTTCAAGGAGGTCCGAACCCACGGCAACACCATGTTGCACGTGATCCACACCAGTGACTTGGACGAGGCGGCGGCCATTGTCGAGAAGTACGAGCAGCACCTCAAGTACCAGCGGCACAAGATCGTCGGTGTAGATGTCAAGTACAGCAACGAGGGTGCAGACAAGCAGAAAGCCACCCTCGTCCAGCTCTCCGTCGGCAAGACTCAGCCGGTGCTGCTCTGCCAACTGCGCACCGCCGATGACAAGTGCCCAGTGTTCGACAACTTCCTTCTTAACCCAAGGTACACCTTTGCTGGCTTCTCCATCGACGGGGACATAGAGAAGCTCGAGCGCGTTGGGCTAGAGATCACCAACTTTGTCGACATCCAGAAGAAATGGAGGGTGCCCAAAGCTACCAAGGCGCTGGACTCGCTTGGAGACGTCTCCGGCGTCCTCATCGACGACTCCTACAACGGCATGAAGAAGAAGATTACTGACGCAGAATACAAGCGCTGGGAGTGCATGCCCCTGTCCATGAGGCACATCGAGTATGTGGCAAAGGACGCTTACACGGCGTACGAGATATGGAGCTGGATCACCATCACCCAGGACGGGCTTCGCCGGGAAAAGATGGAGAAGTCTAGGAAGCGCCCCAAGACCTGGAGAGACTACTGCTGAAGACGGAGATGGGGCCGCCCAAGGAAGTGTCTGTCAATGTGCTCGAGCCATTTTAGATTTGTCATCAGATTTGCTTTCTGTCTAGTTTGTAGTTTTCTTGTGCTAAATTTAGGTTTGCTTGTTTGCTTCTTATCTAGTTTGCTTTGTAATCAGGCTCAAACACTATGTAGTTTGCTTATGTTATGAACAAATTTAGTTCTAGTACATTGTTGCACCTTCTCTGTTACAAATTATTGGAGTTCACTAAAACTTTGGTGACATGTTTACTTTGAGAAGCACGATTTTAGTATCATAGGAGGCATGTTCATGCCTCTTTGTTCCAAATGTGTAACGTTGGATGCACGGACGTGAAGGTGTAGGTGGCACGGATGTGAAGGTGTACGTGCCTCTGTGTTCCAAACCAGGCACAGGTGTGATGATTGTGGAGACACGAAATTACATCCAGGTGCGCAGAGGTTTGTTTTGTCTCGTGTAATTTTGTTGTCAGGAACTTTGTTAACAAGTGTAATTTTGTTTCCTGTGTCGCGTTAATTTTCCTTGATTTTTCCCATTATATTAATGGTATAATTGGAGGTTTATATGTCAATTTTAATCTTTTACTTTGTGAGGCACGGAAGGGAAGCATCTAGACGCACGCTTTTAAGAGCATAAGAGGCACGTTCTAACCTCTTTGTGTCCCAAAAGTTTTGAGTACCATGTTTAACTGTGAGAGGCATGAAGGAGGCACGGACATGAAGCAATAGGAGGCACGTACGTGAAGGCACGTGATGCATGGAGGTGAAGCCGTTCAGATGTTTTCAGTGACACGTTTTCTCTGCGAGACGCACGATTTTAGTAGCATGGGAGGCACTTTCGTTCCTCTGTGCTTGAAATGTTTTCACTGACACGAGTGACTATGAGTGGCACGGAAGTGAAGCACCATGAGGCATGGTTTTAGACCCACGAGAATATGAGGCGTCTCCTCTGGACGTTGTGCGAACGCCGCGTGGCGCCGCTCCGGAAACCCAACGGTACGACGGGCGTCTCCTCCGGTGGGGATGTGAATGCCGCGTGGCTCCGCTACGGAAGCCCAACCGTCCGACGGGCGTCTCCTCCGGTTGGGGTGTGAACGTCGCGTGACGCCGCTCCGGCTCCTTGCCTGAGGCCTAGGTCCAGATATTTAAGCCGTACCGCATCCCTTAGCCCTACCCACATCCTCTTCCTCCCTTTACGCGCCGCCAGCCCATCCATTTCTCTTGCTCTTCTCGCTCCTGCGCCCCTCCGCCGTGGCCGGGAAGAAGAAGACTACTCCGGAGTGCCACTTGCAGATGCAGGAGGAGATCCTAGCTAGTGAGGGTTCCTCATCTGTAAGTTGACTCTGTTTCTACTTCTTGCGTTTTCTCTCTCTTCCTGCTAGTTGATTTAGTTGTGAATTATTGTTGTCAGGTTCCTCCTAATACCATGAGGATGTGTCTTCCTGATGATGGATTAGAGTCAATTGGAGCTAGGCTTAGGCTCCGTCGCGAACTTGAAGAGAAACCCTCCATAGTAGGATACTAGTAGCATGAGGGTGTATCTTCCAGCAGATTAGGGAGGAGTTCTGGGTCGAGAAAAAAGAAGGGGGCAGTGAGCAGGGCGGCGGCGGAAAGAGGTAAGATGTCTCGTGGCGACGCGGAGGCCTCATGGGCTGGCGACGGCTCTCACAAAGAAATTCATCTTGGAGGCAAACAAGCTCAGAGCTCCATGTTAATTAATCTTAATAAGCTGCTCGATCAGATCAGTGCCTCGGTTTCAAAGCTGGAGGATGACCTACAGCTGGAAGAAGCTCTTCGAGCCGAGCAATGCCGAGGTGGAGAAGATGGACGAGATCATCAAAGAACTTCTTGATGAGAAGGCGAAGCTCCTCGTCGAGCACGACCATTTGGTGGAGGAATCCGTGGCCACTGTGAAGCAACATGCGGAGGATATGAAGGTCGTGGAGGCTATGAAGAAGGAGATTGAGGAACTCCGTGCCCAGCAATCCAACAAGAAGCTCGTTGTCTGCGTCTGAAGTTATTAAGCAGTGGACTGCAGTTTCTTATTTTGTCTTGTGCAATTTCGTTGTCAGTATCTTTATTAAGAAATGTATTTTGGTTTCCTGTATCGCGGTCGTTTTCCTTAATTAGTCAATGTTATTAAGCAGTGGAATGAAGTTTCTCATTTTTTTTCTTGGGTAATTTGGTTGCGGGGAACTTTGTTAACAAATGTAATTTGGTTTCCTATGCCACATTGATTGTCCTTAGTTTTTTTATATTTGTGGGAATTGGAGGTTTGCCGGGTCAGATGTCGACTTTAACCGTCTACTTTGTGAGGCACGGAAGGGACGCATCCAGAGGCACGCTTTTAAACGCATAAGTGCCCCATTTTTAAAAGCATGAGAGGTGCGCTTTGTAAAGCACGTTTGTGAAGTCTCTACAACCACGGTTCTATACTAATTAGCGTCATGCTTTGACATTTTCACTCAAAGAGTCATGGACGTGACGCTACGAAAGGCACGGTCGCGTATTTCGAAGAGGCACGGATGTGCAGCAACGGGAGGCACGGACATCTTCTGTGTTTCAAATATTTTTCGCTGACTCGTTAAATAATAGGGGCATTGGACGTAGGCAGCCGTGCTGCTTTTTTCACGTACACTAAGAGGGGCCCTGGCGTGAAGTCAAGGTAGGCACGGTTGATTGAACACTAAGAGGGACCGTGCATCTCGTGACCTCACAGCCATGGCTCTCACGGTGAACGCGGTGGAGGAAATATTTGCCGACCGTGCTTCCGCAATTTGTGAAACCGTGCGTCTATCGTGGCTTCACGTCTTTGCAGGGGAAACATTTGGAAGATGGAGGGAGGACCCTAAATCTCCTTAATGTGAAACCGTGCTTTCAAAGTGAACGTGCCCGTGGAAATTTTTGCAACCCATAGAGGCACGATGCATGTAGAAACGTGCGTGCGACGTCGAACAGAATCTAGCGATGAAGGTATGCCTGTAAACAATTAAAACACAATGGGTCACGCCCGTGCCTGGGCTGCGTGTAGAACAGTGCATCTCGTACCTTCAAGGCCGTGCTTTTATTTAATCTTGTGCAGCCCTTGACTTGTTAATAATTAATCTGGAACCCTCCCCTTCCCCTCCCCACTTAACCTTTTTGTATCAGCGCAGTGAATACCTAGCCTCTAACCCATTTTTCCAGATCGACCATACGGAGCGCAGGTCGTAGGCGGCACGGCCCCAGCAATGGAGATGGAGATGGAGCCCGGTGCCCCTAGCACCAAGAGGGCGAGGCTCGTGCCACCGACGACGCCGTCCTCTGGGGGTGTGGTGGTGGAAGGGGCGACAAGCGGCAACGCTGGTGCGCCCACTGGATCCGAGGAGGGCGAGGAGGAATCTCGTCGGGACCACATCAGCAACCTGCCGGAAGCCATCCTACGTGAGATTATCTCCCGTCTCCCCACCAAGGAGGGCATCCGCACTCAAGTCCTTGCATCTCGGTGGCGCCTTCTATGGCGCACCGCTCCTCTGAATCTCGACTGCCGCGAGATCCCTGCCGCTCGTGTTTTTAACCTTCCAGAAATAGTTCAGATTGAGATAATCTCCATGGATTCCGGTGGTGAACCCCCCATCTGGGAGCTCGTCTGCGAAAGATACTTCGCAACTCGGTGCCATGGTAAATCTGACGCTGATGATTTCAACCTTCCGGAGGCCATCCTCTCCGGCCATGAGGGTGCGGTTCACCGCCTCTCCATCCCGGCGTGCTACCTCCAGTGCAGACCCTATGCCGTCGACTTCTGGCTCCAATCCTCGAAACTCGACAATCTCCAGGTGCTCGAGTTCTTCTACCCAGAGGACAGACTAGCACACACAAGCCCTTCATCTGCGCCCTCTGCACCAACGTCCATCTTTCGGTTTGCGTCCTCTCTCCACACCGTCACCTTGGCTCTTTGTCAAATACCAGACAATTATGTACAAATGCTTGAACTACCACTGCTCGAGAGACTTTCGCTTGTGGAGGTTGATATATCAGACGTCTCGCTATAAAGTATGATCCACTCTAGTTGCCCTGCACACAGATGCCTGCTGCTTGTTTTGAATATGGAAAACCATTGCATCAGAATAAACTCACCTACCCCTTGTAAGCATTGGCATTCGTTGCGACGGCATTGCCGAAATCATTATAGCGGATGCCCCCTCACTTCAACGCCTAATTCACGATATTCAGACCAGGGACTTGCAGATAACTGTCATCTCCGCACCTAAACTGGAGAGCTTGGGAAAATTCCCTGATTTTTTCTCTGAATCAAAGGTCACGTATCACCCTACTGTTATCTAGGTACTCACTTTCATTTGCATTCGTTCAAGTAAACAAGTTTCATGTAATCCAACCTTTATTCCATTTTTAATATTATTATCCATGCACCATGCAGGGTTTTCCAACAGTCAGCCTATCAACAGTGCTGCAATCTGTCAAGAGCTTGCTTATCCACATGGCTTACGAAGTGGACGCAGTCGTTTCCTTGATGCAATGCTTTCGAAGCCTGGAAAACTTGTTTATCGAGGTGATGATTCTCACACACATTGAAAGCCCATACAATGCATAGTGTACTAATCCCTCCATCCCAAAAATCTTTGTCTTACATTTGTTTAGATACATCTGTGCACAGACATGTTTTAGTGTTAGATACATCTGTATCTAGACAAAACTAAGAAAAACTTTATTGGGACGGAGGTGATAGAACTAATCGTTCCTTTGCTCTTTCGACGTATTCTCTCTTTATAGACCTTAAGTATTTTCAATCCTCATGTTTTTCTAGGGAGGTGTCCGTTATGGAGTAACAAATAGGTGGCGTCAGAAGCACCGGGTGTTTCTCAAACATCATGACATTCGTTTGAAGACAGTTACTCTGGAAGACTATGAACACTACCGGGTACACATTGAGTTTGTGAAATTCTTTGTTCTGAATGTAAGGGATCTAGAGACCATCAGGCTTAAGTTTCGCCTCCACAAAGACTTCACGGAAGAATTTTACAAACAGCAGCACAAGGTGCTTCTATGGGACAAAAAGGCTTCTAAACATGCTAGCCTTATATTATCAGCAAGCTACCACCACGCGTGCTTGGATTTGAAACACAGGCGTGTTGAATACCTGGATTTGACCGATCCATTCAGCTGTGGATGCTGAAAACAGGGCTGGAGTTAGTTGTTCTTAAGCTTATACGTTCCAGTGTCATTGCGCCGTTTTGAGCTTGGCTGATGTGTAAACATGATCAAACGGTGCTTTTTGTTTTTGCATCGTTTGTAAGCTTGTTATAACAATCCTTGGATAGAAACGGTTCTAAATGTGCTCGTCTTCCACTTATGGAAAGTAGTACGCAGGACCCGGATTAGATTATGTCAATCATTTTCGACGAATCCACTGTTGTTGTCTACATATGGTCACAAACAATCACTGTGCTTTTGCGTCGTCTGTTAACTAGTAGTCGGGATAAAAATAATCTGTGTGAATGAGTGGCCTAGAAAACATTTGGATCACAAAGGCGCGACCGTGACTCTGTTTCAAATGGAATCTTGCCTCTCGTGACCTTATGGCCGTGCCTCTCATAGTGAATGTGTCGGTGGAAAAATTTTGAATACAGGGAAACACGATGCACGTACAACCGTGCATGTGTTGCATTTAGAACAGTACCTCTCGTATCTACCTCTCGTATACACACAAAGGCAGGTGCAGTTGAGTGGGTCAATAAGGCTTCTAAATGCTCTCGTCTTAGATTATCATGAAGTTGCTCCCACGCGAATTTGGATTTAGAAGACAGAAGAGTTGAATACCTGGATTTGACGGATGCATTCAGGTGTGGATGCTGAAAACAGGTGTGAAGTTATTTGTGCCCAAATAAACATGTGCCTCCCTGTGTGAACTGAACGAGCGACCTCTCTGTCATGTATATTTTTGAACAAATCGTGCCTCTCAGTAACTTTGATTGTCCTTAGTTTATGTGGTCGGTTATTGCAACACTATCAGATGTCAATTTTAATCTTTTACTCTCAGTGGCACGGGTGTGATGTTGCTACCGAGGCGTGGAGTACAATTTTGCCTCAACTGCAGTGTCATCCGGTTGTGTTCCAATTGTCTGTATAATGGCATGTTCACTTAGAGAGTTATGGATGTGACGCTATGACACGCACGGTCGCATTTTATGTAGAGGCACCACAGTGTGGACGAGAGGCACAGACCTGAAGCCGTGGGAGGCACGGACGTGAAGGCACGTGACGCACGGACGTGAAGTCGTGCCTCTGTTTTCCAAATGTTTTCAGTGACACGTTTTCACTACGAGAGACATGATTTTAGTTGCATGAGAGGCACGTTGGTGCCTCTTAGCTCGAGATGTTTTCACTGACACGACTCATTGTGAGATGTTGGAAGTAGAGACTCTAGAGGCACGGTTTACTAGTATAAGAGGCATGGGGGTGACGTTATTGGAGGCACGTTTTTCAAGCATGGGAGTCACGGGTTACAGTAGCAAAAAGAGGCACGGTCATGTGCGTGTGTTCCAAACGTCTCTAAAAATGTCACATTTACTTATTAAGTCCGTGCCTCTGTTTTCTGAATATTTTTCACTGACTCGTTGACTCGTTAAGGCACGGACCTAATGGCATTTTCACGCGGAACATGCGTGATCGTGTCTCTTATGTTTCAATTGATTTCAGTTTTACGTTCATTGAGGGAGGCATGAAATTACATCCCGTGAATGCAAGGTCGTCCGTTTGAGTTCCAATTCTTTCCACTGTCATGTTCACTCAGAGAGTCACGGACGTGACGGTACCAAAGCCACGGTCGCATATTACGAAGAGGCCCAGACGTGCAGGAAATGGAGGCACAGACGTGAAGGCCCGTGACGCACGGAGGTCAAGCCGTGCCTCTGTTTTCCAAATGTTTTCAGTGACACGTTTTCACTGCTAGAGGCACGGTTTTGGGGCATAGGAGGCACGTTCGTGCCTCTGTGCTGCAGATGTTTTCACTGACATGACTCATTGTGAGATGTCAGAAGTAGAGCGTCTAGAGGCACGGTTTTAGTAGTATAAGAGGCATGGGGGTGATGGTATTGGAGGCACATTTTCCAAGCAAAAGAGGCAGACTCGAGGTTCTGGGTTCCCGTTGTGGAGGTGATGTCTACTACACAACTTGTTCTTGTAGACTCGTGTTGGGCCTCCAAGCGCAGAGGTTTGTAGGACAGTAGCAATTTTCCCTCAAGTGGATGTCCAAAGGTTTATCAATCTGTGGGAGGCGTAGGATGAAGATGGTCTCTCTCAAACAACCCTGCAACCAAATAACAAAGAGTCTCTTGTGTCCCCAACACACCCAATACAATGGTAAATTGTATAGGTGCACTAGTTCGGCGAAGAGATGGTGATACAAGTGTAGTATGGATAGTAGATATAGGTTTTTGTAGTGCGAACAATAAAAAACAGCAAGGTAGCAAGTAACAAAAGTGAGCATAAACGGTATTGCAATGCTTAGAAACAAGGCCTAGGGTTCATACTTTCGCTAGTGCAATCTCTCAACAATGCTAACATAATTGGATCATATAACCATCCCTCAACGTGCGATAAAGAATCACTCCCAAGTTCCTATTAGCTGATAACATAAGATAGAAATTGTTTGTAGGGTACGAAACCACCTCAAAGTTATCCTTTCCGATCGATCTATTGAGCTATTCCTATAAGTGTCACAAACAGCCCTAGAGTTCGTACTAAAATAACACCATATGATACACATCAACCAACTCTAATGTCACCTAGATACTCCAATGTCACCACAAGTATCCGCGAGTTGATTATACGATATGCATCAAACAACTTCATAATCATAATATTCAATCCACACAAATAACTCCAAGGAGCACCCGAAAGTTTCTATCGGAGAAAGGATAATGAAAACGTGCATCAACCCATATGCATAGATTACCCCAATGTCACCGCGGGATTCCGCGAGTTAAGTGCCAAAACATATATCAAGTGAATCAATATAATACCCCATTGTCACCATGGGTATTCATATGCAAGACATACATCAAGTGTTCTCAAATCTGAAATATTCAATCCGACAATAACAAAACCTCAAAGGGAAAAGATTCGATTCATCACAACAAGGATAGAGAGGGGAAAACACCATATGATCCAACTATATTAACAAAGCTCGCGGTACATCAAGATCGTGCCAAATCAAGAACGCGCGCGAGAGAGAGAGATAAAACACATAGCTACTGGTACAAACCGTTAGCCCCGAGGGTGAACTACTCCCTCCTCGTCATGGAGACCGCTGGGATGATGAAGATGGCCTCCGGTGATGATTCCCCCCTCCGGCAGGGTGCCGGAAAAGGGTTGTAGATGAGATCGTGGAGGTACAGAGGGTCGCGGCAGCGTAAAAACTCATCTAGGTTAACTTTCGGGGGTTTCTGAATATATATGATTTTTTGGCGTTGGAATCACACGAAGAAGGGCCACGGGGGGCCCACGAGGCACTAGGGCGCGCCTGGGGGGTGGCGCACCCTGGTGGCTCGTGGAGCCCCTGTGGGTCTTCTGGCCTCCTCCCGAAGCTTCTAGTGTCTCTTATGTTCCAGAAAAAATCGTCAAAAAGTTTCGCTGCATTTGGACTTCATTTGATATGGATTTTCTGGAAAACCAAAAACAAGCAGAAAACAGCAACTGGCACTGGGCACTAGGTCAATATGTTAGTCCATGAAAATCATATAAAAGCCATATAAAAGTGCACCAAAATCATACAAAACTATAATAAACATGGCATGAATACTTCATAAATTATAGATACGTTGGAGACGTATCAGGAGGCACGAAATTACATCCAGCAGAGGCACGGTAATTCCTCCGTGTAGAAGTGGAGTGGTCGTGGTGTGGACGAGCAGTCGGGGAGATGATAGGAGAGGAGTGGTTTCTAGTGCGTGCAGAGGTCGAGGTATTTAAGAGAGATTGTGGGAATACGAGGCGTCGATTTGCTAAGTTTGACCGTCTGACGGGTGTGTGCGACGGGGTGCGTTTCGGGCTTCGAAACCAGAACCATCAATAAATTTCTACCTTATTTTCCGTAGTATTCCAAATTAATTGCAAACCTAAACGTGTTCCGAATTTGCAGTATATAAAGGGCACCTACTCCAAAAACACTGCACATCCCCATCCCTCCTCGTCCACAATTCTCTACAGAAAAACAAGAGTTTCTTGTTCGTAGCTCTTTGCGTGTGCCATGGCCGGTAACCAGGGAGCAAGGACCAAGGCCGCGGAAGCAAGAGAGAGGTCCCGCCATAAGGCGGTAGCCGCAGCAGAGGTGTCCTGCCGTGCTACCGAGGTCTCGAATGATCTCTCATGGGCAGGTGATTGCTCTCACAGGCGCATTCGTCTTGGAGGCGATCTCGATGAGCCGGCAGTGCTGAATTCCTTGGACAGCGACGATGTGCTCTCTGAGCTAATTAAGCAGCAGGAGCTGATCGCTCGCTTGCAGAAGCTGCTGGAGAAGAGCGATGCCTCGGTTGAGAAGGCGACCGGTCTCATCTCGCGTCTTGCCAACGAGCTCCACAAGAAGAATAAGGAGGCCGCCCGCTGGATGAAGCTGCACGAGAAGAGCAGTGCCTTGGTGACGAAGCTGGAAGCCGTCGTCGAGGAACTTATGGACGAGAAGGCGAAGCTCCTCGCCAAGCACAAGCGGCTAGTGGGAGAATCCGTGGCTACTGTCAAGCAACAAGTTGAGGCGATGAAGAAGGAGATCGAGGAACTCCGCGCTGAGCATCCCAGGAAGAAGGTCGCTGATGACTAAGTAGAGAGTAGTGGACTGAAGTTTCTTATTTTTTGTCTTGTGTCAAATGGTTGTTAGGAACTTTGTTAGCAAATGTATTTTCGTTTCCTGTATCGCCTTAATTTTCCTTAGTTAGTCAAATCTATTTAGCAATGGACCGAAGTTTCTTGTTTTGTCTTGTGTAATTTTGGTGTTAGGAACTTTGTTTACAAATGTAATTGGCATGTTCCAACTGTGTTCCAACTGTCTGCATATTGGCACGTTCACTCAGAGAGTTACGGATGTGACGCTATGACACGCACGGTCGCATATTATGTAGAGGCACGACAGTGATGGATGAGAGGCATGGACCTAAAGCCACGGGAGGCACGGACGTGAAGCCGTGCCTCTTTTTCCCATATGTTCTCAGTGACACATTTTCACTGCGAGAGGCACGATTTAAGTTGCATGGGAGGCACACACCTGAAGCCGCGGGAGGCACGAACGTGAAGGCGCGCGATGCACGCACGTGAAGCCGTGCCTCTTTTTCCCAGATGTTCTCAGTGACACATTTTCACTACGAGAGGCACGATTTAAGTTGCATGGGAGGCACGTTGGTGCCTCTGTGCTCCAAATATTTTCACTCAAACGAGTGACTGTGGGCAGCACGGAAGTGAAGCCCCACAAGGCACGGTTGTAGCCCCACAAGAATATGAGGCGTCTCCTCTTTGGGATGTGAACACCATGTGGCGTTGCTCCGGAAGCCCAACGCTTTTAAAGGCATAAGTGCCACGTTTTTAAAAGCATAAGAGGCACGCTTTGAAAAGCACGAACGTGGAGTCTCTACATCCACGGTTCTGTACTAATTAGCGTCACGGCCGAGCCTCTGTGTTCCAAATTTTTTTCGCTGACTCGTTCAGTTATAGAGGCATGTACATAGGCCGTCGTGCAACTTTTTTCACGTACACTAAGAGGGGCCCTGGCGTGAAGTCAAGGTAGGCACGGCTTTACAAGCATATGTTTGCGCTTTCAATCGATATGAGCACAGTCGTGTCTGTATGTTCCAATTGTTTTCAATGATACTTTCACTGAGAGAGGTACGGCCGTCTGTCTCTTGGAGGCACTGCCCTGGATTATGTTGAGGCACAGGCGTGAAGCAACGGGAGGCACGGACGTGAAACAACGAGAGTCATGGATGTGAAGCCGCGTGATGCACGAATGTGAAGCTACGTGTGGCACGGACGCGAAGCCGTGCCTATGTTTGTCAAATGTTTTTCAGTGACATGTTTACTTTGGGAGGCACGATTTTAGTATCATTGGAGGCATGTTCATGCCTCTGTGTTCCAATTGTCTGCATATTGGCACGTTTACTCAGAGAGTTACGGTTGTGATGCTATGACAGGTACGATCGCATAATGTGTGGAGGCACGATAGTGATGGATGAGCAACGAGGGGCACGGACCTGAAGTAACGGGAGGCACGGATGTGAAGGTGCGTGACGCACGGATGTGAAGCCGTGCCTCTTTTTCTAGATGTTTTCAGTGACACGTTTTCACTGCGAGAGGCATGATTTTAGTTGCATGAGAGGCACGTTGGTGCCTCTGTGCTCGAGATGTTTTCACTGACATGAATCATTGTGAGATGTCGGAAGTAGAGCCGCTAGAGGCACGGTTTAGGAGTATAAGAGGCATGGGGGTGACGGTACTGGAGGCACGTTTTTCAAGCATGGGAGTCACGGGTTACAGTAGCAAAAAGAGGCTCGGTTGCATGCGTGTGTTCCAAATGTCTCTAAAAATGGCACGTTTACTTATTGAGTCCGTGCCTCTGTTTTCCGAATATTTTTCACTGACTCGTTCACTCGTAAAGGCATGGACCTGATGACATTTTCACACGGAAATCATGTCTCTTATGTTTCAATTGTTTTCACTCGTAGAGGCACGCTTTGAAGAGCACGGGCGTGAAGTCTCTACAGTCTACAGCCACAGTTCTGTACTAAGTAGCGTCACGGCCGAGCCTCTGTGTTCCACACATATACGTCCACATACGCAAAATGTGACCGTATTTGCACGCCCGCGCAAGTTTGTTGACTGCAATCACGTATTTTACAAGTTTGTGCATCAAACTAACCGCCAGGTGCAAGTTCTATGACTGCCAGTCTATTTACCTTGAGAGGCATGGACATAGACCGCCATCCAGCTTTTTTCACATACACTAAGAGGGGCCCTGGCGTGAAGTCAAGGTAGGCACGGTTTTACAAGCATATGTTTGCGCTTTCAATCGATATGAGCACGGCTGTGTCTGTATGTTCTAATTGTTTTCAATGATACTGTCACTGAGAGAGGTATGGCCGTGTGTCTCTTGGAGGCACTGCCCCGGATTATGTAGAGGCACGGGCATGAAGCAACGGGAGGCACGGACGTGAAACAATGAGAGCCATGGATGTGAAGCCGCGTGATGCACGAATGTGAAGCTATGTGCGGCACAGACGCGAAGCCGTGCCTATGTTTGTCAAATGTTTTTTAGTGACATGTTTACTTTGAGAGGCACGATTTTAGTATCATTGGAGGCATGTTCATGCCTCTGTGTTCCAATTGTCTGCATATTATGTGGAGTTACGGTCGTGATGCTATGACATGTACGGTCGCATAACATGTGGAGGCACGACAGTGACGGACGAGCAACGAGGGGCACGGACCTGAAGTAACGGGAGGCACGGATGTGAAGCCGCATGACGCATGGACGTGAAGCCGTGCCTCTTTTTCCAGATGTTTTCAGTGACACGTTTTCACTGCAGGAGACACTGCCCCGGATTATTTAGAAGCACGGGCGTGAAGCAACGGAAGGCACATACTTTTCTTTGAGAGGCACGATTTTAGTATCATGGGAGGCATGTTCCTGCCTCTGTGTTTCGAATGTTTTAGTAGCATTGGAGGCACGGACGTGAAGGTGTAGGTGGCACGTTTATCAAGCAAACGAGGCACGGCTTTGACCCTTGTGGAGACACGAAATTACATCCAGGCGCGTAGAGGTCGAGGTATTTAAGAGAGATGGTGAGAATATGAGGCGTCTCCGGTGGGTGTGCGAACGCCGCGTGGCGTCGCTCCGGAAACCCAACGGTTCGATGGGCGTCTCCTCCAGTGGTGATATGAACGCCACGTGGCCCTACTGCGGAAGCCCAAAGGTCTGACGGGCGTCTCCTACGGTTGGGATGTGAACGCCGCGTGGTGCCGCTCCGGCTCCTTGCCCGAGGCCAAGGTCCGGCTATTTAAGCCGGACGGCATCCCCCACCCATAGCCACATCCCATTCCTCCCTCTTCCTGCCGCCAGACCAAGCCTATCCATTTCTCTTGCTCTTTTTGCTCCTATCCGCCTCCGCCATGGCTCAGCAGAAGAAGACTACTTACGCCATGCTGACTCCGGAGGGCCGCTTCCAGTTGCACGAGGAGATCCGTTCGAGGCGCGCTGCGCGGGTCCCAGCCGGCCTGCCTCCGGATTCGCCGGAGCCGGAGGAGAATGAGGAGGAGGAGAAAGACGAGGGTGATGCGTTGGAGCTCATGCAGGGGGTTGATCCAGTGGAGGAAGACGCGGTGGAGCCGAAGGAGGAGCCAGCGTCGTTTTCGGGCTTCGCCATGGAGGATGACGAGGAGGGGTTCGTGCTCGGCGAAGCGGCGTTGATGGCGGAGCAGACCGCCATCCTGGAGTCCATCCAGGATTAGGCATATGTGGAGTCCAACCGGCACTTCCTGAAGGAAGAACAGGCGAAGACCGATGCGCTTTTCGACGAGCTGGATGCGGAGGAGGAGGCGGAGGCCGACGCCGACCCTAGAATGGAGATAGTGCACATCTTCGACGACGGCGAGTAGTGTAGTCTTGTTGTTAGATGTTTGCTTCGCATGGTTTATTAAGCTGTGGACTGAAGTTTCTTATTTTGCCTTGTGTAATATGGTTGTCAGGAACTTTGTTAGCAAATGTATTTTGGATTACTGTAATGCGTTAATTTTTCTTAATTAGTCAAAGCTATTTAGCAGTGGAGCGAAGTTTCTTGTTTTGTCTCGTGTAATTTTGTTGTCAGGAACTTTGTTATCAAGTGTAATTTTGTTTCCTGTATCGCGTTAGTTTTCCTTGATTTTTCCCATTATTTTAATTGTATAATTGGAGGTTTATATGCGGTCGGGTATTCCAACACTATCAGATGTCAATTTTAATCTTTTACTTTGTGAGGCACGGAAGGGAAGCATCTAGACCCACGCTTTTAATAGCATAAGATGCACGTCCTAACCTCTTTGTGTCCCAAAAGTTTTGAGAACCATGTTTAACTGTGAGAGGCATGAAAGAGGCACGGGCATGAAGCAACGGGAGGCACGTACGTGAAGGCGCGTGATGCACGGACGTGAAGCCGTGCCTCTGTTGTCCAGATGTTTTCAGTGACACGTTTTCTCTGCGAGAGTCACGATGTTAGTAGCATCGGCGGCACGTTCGTGCCTCTGTGCTCCAAATGTTTTCATTGCCACGAGTGACTGTGAGAGGCACGGAAATTGTCGTGGTATTCTCGCGGGGGGTGCCGCGTCACGGTAGATGCCATGGGATGGCTTGAAGAGGTGAGAGCAAGGCTACAGTGGAGATCCGGGACGGGATTGGGCAACAGCACGCGGTGGTTTACCCAGGTTCGGGGCCCTCGCGGGGAGGAAACACCCCTACTCCTGCATGTCTGGTGTATATATGCAGTACATATGGCAGTACATAGTTGCTCCTGGAGCTGTGTTTGGAGGAGGCAGTAGGAGCCGAGTGCTCCTTTCCCTATGAGTGTGTGTGGGGAATGAGAGGTGGTTGTGCGTGAGCATGGGCATGAGAGCCCATGAGTGTGTGGCGTGAGTGAGTGGCAAGCGTGCCCGTGGGTGCTCGCCCTGGTGCATCTTATAAATGGATGCCCAGGGGACAAGGGGTGGCCCACTTGACCTACTACACTATTGAGTGGACATACGAGGTGACGCATGACGCAGGCTATAGTGTTTGCTTTATCAGCAATAGTGTCCATGCTACGGCCGTCTTGTCTGCGTCGGGTCAGATGTGACACCATGGTTGACTCCGCGTAGCAGGCCGGCTGGAGCAGCCGGGTGGCGAGCCGGCCGGGGTGGCCGGGCAGCCGGACCGAGGGCCGCTAGCCGCCCCGATGTTTTGAAATGACGACTTGTCTCCTTGAGCCTACCCGGGGGTCATCCCCCCGACAGAAATGTAGCCGCACGGTTTTAGCCCCACGAGAATATGAGGCACGGACGTGAAGTTTCTTGTTTTGTCTTGTGTAATTTTGTTGTCAGGAACTTTGTTGACAAGTGTAATTTTGTTTCATGTGTTGCGTTATATTCCCTAGATTTTTCCCATTATTTTCATGGTATAAGTGGAGGTTTATGCGGTCGGGTATTCCAACACTATCAGATGTCAATTTTAACCTTTTACCTTGTGAGGCACGGAAGGGAAGCATCCGAAGGCACGCTTTTTAAAGCATAACAAGCACGTCTTCAGTACCACGTTTAACTATGAGAGGCACGGAAGAGAAGTCTCTACAGCCACGGTTCTGTATTAAGTAGCGTCGTTCACTCATAGAGGCATGGACATAGACAGCGTCGTTCTGCTTTTTTCACGTACACCAAGAGGGATCCTGATGTGAAACCAAGTTAGCCACGGTTTTACAAGTATATGTTCGCGCTTTAAATCGATAATATATAGGAACAACCGTGTCTCTATATTCCAATTGTTTTCAATGATACGTTCACTGAGAGAAGCACGGCCGTGTGTTTCTAGGAGGCATGGTCAATGATACGTTTTCTCTGCCAGAGGCACGATGTTAGTAGGATGGGAGGCATGTTCGTGCTTCTGTGCTCCAAATGTTTTCACTGCCACGACTGACTATGAGAGTCACGGAAGTGTAGCCCCATGAGGCACGGTTTTAGCCAACGAGAATATGAGGCATGGACGTGAAGTTTCTTGTTTTGTCTTGTGTAATTTTGTTGTCAGGAACTTTGTTAACAAGTGTAATTTTGTTTCCTATATCGTGTTAATTTTCCTTGATTTTTTCCATTATATTCATGGTATAATTGGAGGTTTATGTGGTCGGGTATTCCAACACTATCAGATGTCAATTTTAATCTTTTACTTTGTGAGGCACGGCAGGGAAGCATCTAGATGCACGCTTTTAAGGGCATAAGAGGCACATTCTAACCTCTTTGTGTCCCAAAAGTTTTGAGTATCATGTTTAACTGTGAGAGGCATGAAAGAGGCACGGACATGAAGCAATGGCAGGCATAGACGTGAAGGCGCGTGATGCACGGACGTGAAGCCGTGCCTCTGTTGTCCAGATGTTTTCAGTGACACGTTTTCTCTGCGAGATGCATGATTTTAGTAGCATGGGAGGCACGTTCGTGCCACTGTGCTCCAAAGGTTTTCACTGACACGAGTGACAGTGGGTGGCACGGAAGTGAAGTACCATGAGGCATGGTTTTGGCTCCACGAGAATATGAGGCGTCTCCTCCGGAGGTTGTGTGAATGCCACGTGGCGCTGCTCTAGAAACCCGACGGTTCGATGGGCGTGTCCTCTGGTTGGGATGTGAACGCCACGTGGCGCCGCTCCGGAAGCCTAATGGTCCGATGGGCGTCTCCTCCGGTGGGGGTGTGAACGCCGCTTGACGCCGCTCGGGCTCGTCGCCCGAGGCCAAGGTCCGGCTATTTAAGCCGGACCACGTCCCCCAGCCTTAGCCACATCCCCTTCCTTCCTTTGCCCGCCGTGAGCCCAATCAATTTCCTTTGCTCTTGTCGCTCCTGACCCCCTTCTTCATGGCTGGGCAGAATAATACTACTCCGGAGGGCCGCTTCCAGATGTCGGAGTAGATCCGGGCTGGTGAGGGTTCCTCATCTGTAAGTTGACCCCGCTTCTACTTTATTTGTTTTTTGTCTCTTCCTGCTAGTTGATTTAGTTATGAATTATTGTGATCAGGTTCCTCCTAATATGATGAGGATGTGTCTTCCTAATGCTGGATCAAAGTCAATTGGATCTAGGCTTAGGTTGCGTCGCGAACTTGAACAGAAACCCCCTACTGTAGGATACCAGCAGCATGAGGGTGTATCTTCCAGCGGATTAGGGAGCAGTTCTGGGTCAAGAAAAAAGCAGGGAGTGGTGACCAAGGCGGCGGCGGAAAAAGCTAAGAGGTCCCGTCGTGATGCGGAGGCGTCACGGGCAGGCGACGGCTCTCACAAGCGCATTCGTCTCGGAGGCGATCAGAATGAGATCTCCATGCATGAGCGGCTCGAGGGGATCAGTGATTTGGTTTTGAAGGCGACCGCCAAGCTGGTGGACATCTTCGACGGCTGGAAGAAGCTCCTCGAGGAGAGCAGTGCTGAGAAGGCGAAGCTGGTGGAGGCCATCCATGGCTGGAAGAAGCTCTTTGAGGAGAGCAATGCCTCCATCGCAGATCTTACCGATGAGAAGGCGAAGCTCGTCATTGAGCACGACCGTCTGGTGAAGGAATCCGTGGCCGCTACCAAGCATCGTGCGGAGGAGATGAAGGTCGTGGAGGCTATGAAGAAGGAGATTGAGGAACTCCGCGCCCAACAACCCAACAAGAAGGTCGCTGGGGACTAAGTAGACAACAGCGACACTGATCGTTGTCTGCGTCTGAAGTTATTAAGCAGTGGACTGGAGTTTCTTATTTTGAATTGTGTAGTTTCGTTGTTAGTAACTTTGTTAACAAATGTAATTTGGTTTCCTGTATCACGGTAATTTTTCTTAATCAGTCAAATGTTATTAAGCAGTGGAATGAAGTTTCTTATTTTTTCTTGTGTAATTTGGTTGTGGGGAACTTTGTTAACAAATGAAATTTGGTGTCCTATGTCACGTTAATTGTCCTTAGTTTTTCTCATTATATTTGTGGGAATTAGAGGTTTATGGGGTCGGGTATTGCAACAGTGTCAGATGTCAATTTTAACCGTTTACTTTGTGAGGCACGGAAGGGACGCATCCAGAGGCACGCTTTTACAAGCATAAGAGGCACGTTTTTAAAAGCATAAGAGGCACTCTTTGAAAAGCACGGGCGTGAAGTCTCTACAGCCAGGGTTCTGTACTAAGTAGCGTCACGGCCGAGCCTCTGTGTTCCAAATATTTTTCGCTGACTCGTTCAGTTACAGAGGCATGGACATAGGGAGCCGTGCCTTCTATGATGCACGAATGTGAAGCTACGTGTGGCACGGACGTGAAGCCATGCCTATGTTTGTCAAATGTTTTTCGGTGACATGTTTACTTTGAGAGGCATGATTTTAGTATCATAGGAGGCATGTTCGTGCCTCTGTGTTCCAAATGTTTAAGTAGCATTGGAGGCACGGACGTTAAGGTGTAGGTGGCATGTTTTTCAAGCAAACGAGGCACGGGTGTGACCCTTGTGGAGACACAAAATTACATCCAGGCGCGCAGAGGTCGAGGTATTGAAGAGAGATGGTGAGAATATGAGGCATCTCCGGTGGGTGTGCGAACGCCGCGTGGCGCCGCTCCGGAAACCCAACGGTCCGATGGGCGTCTCCTTTGGTGGGGATGTGAACGCCACGTGGCGTCGCTGCGGAAGCCCAAAGGTCCGACGGGCGTCTCCTCCGGTGCGGATGTGAACGCCGCGTGGCGCCGCTACGAAAGCCCAAAGGTCCGATGGGCGTCTCCTCCGGTGGGGATGTGAACGCCGCGTGGTGCCGCTCCGGCTCCTTGCCCGAGGCCAAGGTCCAGCTATTTAAAGCGGACGGCGTCCCCCAACCCTAGCCACATCTTGTTCCTCCCTCTTCCTGCCGCCAGACCGAGCCAATCCATTTCTCTTCCTCTTTTTGCTCCTGACCGCCTTCGCCCACGTCCCCCAGACCTAGCCACATCATCTTCCTCCCTTTGCCCACCGCCAGCCCATCTGCTGCTCTTCTCGCTCTTGACCCACTATGCCATGGCCGGGCAGAAGAAGACTACTCCGAAGCGCCTCTTCCAGAAGCAGGACGAGATCCGGGCTGGCAAGGGTTCCTCATCTGTAAGTTGACTATGCTTCTACTTCTTGTGTTTTTTCTCTCTTCCTGATAGTTGATTTAGTTGTGAATTATTGTTGTCAGGTTCCTCCTAATACGATGAGGATGTGTCTTCCTGATACTGGATCAGAGTCAATTGGAGCTAGGCTTAGGCTGCCTCGCGAACTTGAAAATAAACCCCCTACAGTAGAAAGCCAGACCGAGAGTTCCTTGTTAATTAATCTCAACAAGGTGCGCGATCAGATGCGTGCCTCGGATTCGAATGCGTTCGGCCTCATCAATGAACTTATCAGTGACAAGGTGAAGCTCCGCTCTGATCTCGACCAGGCATTGGAGGTCATCGAAGTCTGGAAGAAGCTCTTCAAGGATAGCGATGCCTAGGTGAAGAAGACGAAGTCCATGATCACAGAACTTATGGATGAGAAGGCGAAGCTCCTCGTCGAGCGCGACCAGCTGCTGGAGTACTCTGTGGCTGCTGTCAAGCAACGTGACGAGGATATGAAGGTCGTGGAGGTGATGAAGAAGGAGATTGAGGATCTCCGCGCCCAGCAACCCAAAGAGAAGGTCGTTGGGGGAGTAAGCAGAGAGCAGCTCCCCTGATTGTTGTCTGCGTCTGTAGTTATTAAGCAGTGGACTGAAGTTTCTTATTTTGTCTTACGTAATTTGGTTGTCAAGAACTTTGTTAAGAAATGTAATTTGGTTTCATGTATCGCGTTAATTTTCTTTAATTTTTCTCATTATATTCCTCGGAATTGTTGCTATATGGGGTCAGGTATTGCAACACTGTCAGATGTCTATTTTAACCTTTTACCTTGTGAGGCACGGAAGGGAAGCATGCGGAGGCACGGAAGGGAAGCATCCAGAGGCACGCTTTTTAAAGCATAACAAGCACATTTTCAATACGACGTTTAACTATGAGAGGCACGGGCGTGGAGTTTCTACAGCCATGGTTCAATATTAAGTAGCTTCACGGCCGTACCTCTGTGTTCCAAATATTTTTCTGTGACTCGTTCACTCATAGAGGCATGGACATAGACAATGTCATGCTGCTTTTTTCACGTACACTAAGAGGGATCCTGACGTGAAGCCAAGGTAGCCACGATTTTACAAGCATATGTTCGCGCTTTAAATCGATATAGGGACAACTGTGTCTCTATGTTGCAATTGTTTTCAATGATACGTTCACTGAGAGAAGCACGGCCGTGTGTTTCTAGGAAGCACGGTCGATCGTCCGTGTCCAAATTGATGTTACGGCAGGCACGATCCCGTATTATGAAGAGGCACGGAAGTGACGCCACGAGAGGCACGGACGTGAAACAATGAGAGGCACCGGTGTGACGCCACGTGAAGCTATGTGTGGCATGGACGTGAAGCCGTGCCTCTGTTTGTCAAATGTTTTTAGTGACACGTTTCACTTTGAAAGGTACGGTTTTAGTAGCATAAGAGCCACGTTCGTGCCTCTGTGTTCCAAATGTTTTCACTGACACGAGTCTCGGGCGTGCCTCACTGTGTTTGAAATATTTTCTCTGACTTGTTCACTCATAAAGGCATGGACCTCTGTTTTCAGATTCACTTCGTAAAGGCATGGATGTTTAAGGCAATAGAGGCATGGGTGGAGGCACCAATTTTTGCGAAGCTGGTGCACTACCTTGTCTCAGGTAGGATCACTGTTGTGCAGTATACACAGGGGTATTTTTTAGTTAATCGCAACAAAAAACTTAGCATGTTGCTCTGTTGCAGCGCACAGTAATTCCGTAGTGAATATGTAAACAAGTCATGTGGTAAGCAAGGAACATCGCTAAACTATGCAAAAAAGATACTTCACCACACCCATTCATTCTCCGTTATTATTCAGCAAATCCATTTATTATTACCACAGATAAATAAAGTAATCCATGAAAGTAATTCACCTTTTTGATTGAGAATTTACAACATCGTCCTCTTGGATATAATTATATGCTCAGTTATATACCGTGACATACCTAAATAGCAAAAGTGCAATGTACGGCATGTTCAAAAACCAAATATAGATAGGACCTACAGCTACTAGCAAAACATTATCAGGAAAGGTCGTTGATTATCAGCCGCAACAGCTTCATGTTTCCTAAACTTGGCCAGCGCTTTTCAATGGTGATAAGGACAATTGAACCAACCCTTAGCTGAGCTTCATGGGCAAAATCTGAAAAACCGGTCACCTGCATTCATCCATCTGTTTGTATCGAGTATGTCGTGGTCATGTCAATTGCATCGTACAACTGTGATAGGCTGATTGCACCCTTCTCGGGTAGGTATCCCAGGTTTAGCTTGAGACGTCTCACAACAGAAGATGGGATTCTCTGCAGATTGTAGCGATATAAATAAATAAAACAATTATACAAGGATATTAAACATCATAACGTAATTACCAAATGAAACCATGAGTAGATCAAAAAAAAGATTAAATGACTAACCAAACGACCATTTATGACGTTGGTGACATTCAGACGGTGGACAAAGGGTACGGTGGGGAACTCGTCGGCGTCAAAGACAAAGTATATTAACTCTCCCATTTGTCTGAAGGATAGGTTTATGCCTGGACCATACACTGTATTCCCAATGTACTCTTTCTCCGAAGCATTTAGATAATCAAGCGCTACAGGAAAAAAAACTCATTTTAAACCAGTTTGCTTGAAGAAATAAACTCATTTTGAACGGGTGAAAAAGTATAGTTATTATACCGAGAAAGAAAATTTGAATCCAGGTGATCCAGTTAAATTGACAGTCAACAGTATCGCAAAATGTTTTGAAAATAACTATGATTATAATTATAACATACATTTCATGGACAGAGGTAGGTAGGAGCAGCTTGGTAATGCAAACAAAGTAAGCTGATAAAGAAAGTTGATAAAGCAGGACAGAAGTTGATGCACTTACCCAATGATGGCTTGGGAAGGGACCTGTGACCTCCTCGAGATTCACTGAGCCTCAGGTCTATCTCAATGGACAGACTCCCGGTATACAGGTTTATGATGATTAGATCTCGATAACGAAGATCATAGTCGCCCATTAACTTTTCCCAGCCAGTTCCATGAATTTTAGATCGGTGAGGTTCATCGGTGATGTAGATCTCATATGACAGATCTTCATTGGTGATCAGTACTGGGTTCCTTTGTTTTCCTTGTTCTTGAAATGCTTCCTGCTTCCACTGGTTGATTGAAGAAGTGACTTGCTGCCTGCAATAGCATGGCACATACTGCAAAAAAAACTTCAAGTTCTGAGACCGATATGTATAATCAACACAGACAAGGGTTTTCTGATTTCTACAAATTGTTTCAAGATGTAGCATCTCATAAAACATAAAACAATGAAAATTGAAATCATTTCGTTATGGGAGAAACTTGAATTTCGTGCCGTCAGAAACATACAGTAATTGGTAGTAAGTGATGGGCATGGGGTGCCAAACATTTCTCCTTACCAGGCATGTCTTGTAGCAACGTGGAAGGGGTAGTGTTATTGTAGTGTGTAGAATGCCTGATTCCAATCCAGGGCAACTGAAGTTGCTACATACGTCACAAGACATGGTTTCCCCTGCAATATGTAGCAAAATAAGGTATATATGAAATTCTCGACACAAGCAATCTTAAGTTATCTTGAAAAATTATTCAGCTAAAGGGGGTATTTTCATAAATAGTCGTTCAAAAACATATTCCTAAAAAGTCATGTGCACAGCATGACAGCTTTACAGCGGTAGTAATAATAAAGGACATATGAAATAATTAAATCAGTGTTAATTGTTCAACAGGGTTGCTTAATTTATGACAATTCAGTATTGACAGCGGTTCACATTGTTGCAATGTCACTCTCACTCAAAAAGTGTTTGTAACATTAAAATTACATCTAGTCAGTCAGATCTGCATCCAGCAGCGTCATCCACACCCCTAGCCTACTGTCGCCAACGCCAACCACACACACATGTATAGCTAGTCTCTGAAACGGGTGATCCAGCAAGGTCAACCACGCCCCCAGCCTACACCGCCCAAACCCCCGGCCTCCAGCACCCCACGGCCGGTTAGCAATACCGCGCAACGTCTCCCCACTGCCTTCGACCTCCGCCTACCGCCGTCGCTGGCAAGCCCTATCAGGCTTCACTTTAAACTTGACACCTCCCTCGGTGAAGTTTATTTCTCACCTGGAACTTGGACGCTATAGCTCGCTGCCACTCGTAGCGTTGTTCCTTTCTCTGGCGAGGTCGTTGGTGTCGGTCCCTCGGGCCGTGCACAGGTTCGGGCTCGTACTACACAGATTTGGCTGAGTTCTCAACAAATTTCCAGGCAATTCTTAGCATAATAGCATAGATGCATCGCTTTAAAACACGAACAAACAAACCAACGAGATTGAAATGGATCACACCGTAAAACTGATGTGGAAATGAAGACAAAATGTACTAACCCTAGATCGAGTTGGAGAAGCGAGAGAGAAAAGAGGGTGAACTGTACAGCAGCTGAGTCAGAGCAGGTATACAGGTTTGCAGAAAATAGAGAGTTATATTACGCGCTTGCTCACTGGCATGGGGCCACAAAGAAGATGATGCGCTTTTTTTTAAGGAACGCATGTTGCGCTTTGGATGTAGAGGGTTGGCAGAAAACGATGTCACTTCCAGGAAAAGTGCACAATGAGACAACTAGTGCAATGCTCTTCCCAGATGCAGCTGATTTGGCAAACAGAGGCATGGACGTGATGAGTCAGAGAGGCACGAACATGGAGGTTTTAATGAGGCACGGTTTTAAAAGCACATAAAGCACGGCCGTTCCTCTGTTTCCCTAATGTTTTCCCTGACACGTTCACTCAGAGAGAGGCATGGTCTTTAAGCAGTTGGGGGTATGGTTGTACATGTTCCTGACGCACGACCATGCGTCTGTTTTCCGAAATGTTTTCCCCTGACGCAGTCACTCGGAGGGATAGGGACGTGAAGCCACGGTACACACGGTTCTATAAGGATACGAGGCACGGAAGTGCGTCTGTTTTTCCAAATGTTTTCAGTGACACGTTCAGTCAGAGAGGCGCGGTGTTTAAGCAGTTGAGGCATGGTTGTACATGTCATTGATGCAAGACCGTGCTTCTCTTCTTTCGATTTTTACCTCTCTACTTCACAGACACGTCAGGCTCGGTTGTATGTTATGAATAGTCACAGTTGTGCGTTTTCTGCTTCTAAAGCACTGTTGTGCAAACATTGCTTTCACTCAGAGGTAAACGGTTTCACGATTGTGCCTCTGTGTTCCAAATGTTTTGACTGACACGTCAAGTGTGAAAGGGACGACCGTGACTCCGGCGGGACTACCTGCAGCAGACACACATTCCCGCATGCGTGACAGGCATGCCTCTGTGATCCATGTTTCTTTCTAGCACGTATGAGGTGATTTCTTTCTGTTTTGAGAAATTGTTCATGGCTCTACAAACACATAATGAATATTGGAAACATGAACCACAACATTGATATCATAAATATTCACGTTTTTAAATCTGAACTTATCGCCTAAAAAAAGAGCTTACAGATGGTACGGTGCAAAAAGAATGAGAATTATTTGATCGTGTTTACGCAAGACCCACACTGAATATGGCAAGTATATCTCTCCACACCTGTTTTCAGCGTTCACAGTTGAACGGATCGGACAAATCCAGATGTTCAACAGTTGTGTTTTTTAAATCCATGTGCATATGCTTGCAAGTTGTTGTTAATTTAAGCTGAGCACATTTAGAAGCCCTTTTCTCCATTTGTAGTACCTTTTGTTGCTCCTTGTAAAATTCACCCGTGAAATTTTTGTGCAATCCAAACTTAAGCCTGATACTCAGTAGCATCCTCGCATTCAGAATAAAGAATGTCACAAATTCAGTGTTTGCCTCTGTGACTTCATAATCTTCCAGCATTAATGTCTTCAAACAAATGTCATGATCCTTGAGAAACACCCACTGCTTTTGACGCCATTCATTTGTTAAACCTCGTTGGTCCCATCCTCCTCCCTAAATACACATGAAAAATGAAAAGACTTAAGGTCTATAAAGCATTGCATAGTAGGTATTTGATTTTTTTTTTCCAGCACACATAAGCTGATTTTATTTTGTTTCGTGGAGCTATTCATGGCTCTACAAACTCATAATAATACACATGAAGAGCAACCGAACGGTTGAGGCTAATATCACACACACACACACACACACACACACACACATATATATATATATGGTATGGGCTTTCAATGTGTGTGAAATCATCACCTCAATAAACAAGTTCTGCAGGCATCGAAAGCATCGCAACAAGCCTACGACCTCATCCAGATTAAAGCATGTCTGTGAAATAAATAAGGTCTTGACAGAATCCAGCACCGCGGATGGGCTGCTTACGGACAGACCCTTCATTGAGCACAGAACATTATATTATTAGCTTGTGGATGTGAATCTTGTGTGCTCGAATAATGCAGCTCAAAGTAAAGTACTGTGCAAAGGCAGTACCTGTATAACTGTAGAGTCAATGAAGATCTTTGATTCATCAGATAAATCAGAAATTTTTCCCAAGGTTTCCAATTTAGGCGCAGAGACAACGGTTATTTCTAGTTGTGCATCTATAGAGTCGTGGAGTAGCCTTCGAAGTGAAGGGGCATCCTCAATGATGAGCTTTCCTCTATCAGAACGAATGCCAATGCTTACAAGGCTAGGCGAGTTTATTCACAGACAGCAGAATTTCTTATTGCAAACAAGCAGCAGGCACTGCATGGCAGGGCAACTGCAGTGGATGACGTTTTGCAAAGCGACATCCGATATGTAAACTTCCACTAGTGAAAGTCTTCTGAGCAGTGGGAGGCAAAGCATTTGTACCAGATTGTCTTGTAGTTTGCACATGGCGAAGGTGACGGTGTGAAGTGAGGAGTAAAACCTCAAGATGGACGCCGATTGTCGGTGTAAAAACCGGCAGACCTCGGGGTAGGGGGTCCCGAGCTGTGGATCTAGGATCGATGGTAGCAGAGACAAGGGAGACGATGATTTACCCAGGTTCGGGCCCTCTTGATGGAGGTAAAACCCTACGTCCTGCTCTTGTTTATATTAATGGAGATGTATCGAGTACAGAGTAGATCTACCTCGAGATCGTAAGATGTGTCTAAGTTCTAAGGCTAAGTAAGTAATGTTGCGTTGATGTCCCTATTACGGGCTAAACCCTATGGCTTATATACACGCCAGGGAGGGTATCTAGGGTTACAAAGTCGGTATGCTAGGAGAGAGGCAGCAGGAGAGATCTTGGAGTATACGTCAAGTCTTCGGTAGAAACAGCCTTGATCACGCCTCCCACATACAGTCTCCGGAGTCCATCTTGGTTATGTGCGGGGGTATATCGGCCCAAGCGAGAAGATAGGTCGGCCCGGTTAGCACCCCCTATTCCAGGACACCGTCACTAGCCCCTGAACTGGTCTTCGATGCCGAAGTCATCGTCCTTCACATTCCGGAGTCTTGGCTCGACAGACATGTTCCCGTGCTTTTATTTTCCGAACGGAGTTAAAGACCTCAGCCGACCTTTAGAATTCACCGAGAGCTCAATATCAGATGTTGAAGCTCGTGCCACTTAGGGAATTGGGACCCTTTTTGGGAAAAACGTCAAAGCGTCATCCCTTTCTACCCTTACTTAATAGACGCTCGACCCTTGCTTGTGGCCGTGCGCCCTTGCAACCGCAGCGAGAAATTCCCCCTCCCTCCAGCCCCAGCTTAGGAGCCCAAAAAATGGTGAGCGGCGAGGGATCGTCAAGGCGTCCTCACGGCCCGGATAGGGGGGACTGGGGGAGCTGCTCCGTCGCGTGCCTTCAACTGGAGCGTTTGGCGACGCAGGGATACCTGCCGGATGCGGATCTAGCCGCTACCCGCCCCGGACTAACATCCATCAAGGGTCAAGCCCACGCCGAAAACTACCCTTTGCCACAAGGGGATGAGCGTGTATGCTTCGTACCTTTCCTCCTCCGCGGCTTAGGGTTTCCAATCCACCCATTCCTCCGTGGCTTGCTGGAGTTCTATGGGTTATAGCTACATCATCTTTCTCCGAATTCGGTGCTACACATTGCGGGGTTTGTCGCGCTCTGCGGGCTACACCTCGGCTGTCAGGCACACTTCGGATTATGGCGGAAGTTCTTCTGCATCGTGCCCCGCTCTTCGACCGACAAGTTATTCGAGGTTGGAGGAGCCGAAGTCTGCCGAATTGACAAGACCGGCTACCCAGCGGGGACACCTCGGGAGGAGGCCGATTACTGGACTTCCGAGTGGTTCTATATCACCGATGTCCTATTGTACGAGCCAGTACGGCCAGGCCTTCCACCCTTTTCCTTAGATCCGCCGAGGAAGCGTTACAGCTGGAGGCCACTGAGTTCGGCTCAAGAGGAAGACGAAGCCGTGTCTAGGCTAGCGGCCAAGGTAAAGCTCCTGTCAGGCGCAGGTCTCACCATCATCGATGTGATGGCAGTGGCTCTAGACCGGAGAGTCCAGCCTCTTCGGCAGCGCCAGCATTTATTGTGCGAGTATAACGGGTCCGAGGACGCCTCTCGATCCATCAAGGGGGGTTTTATGGACCAAATGACCCTCGGAGCTGTACTAGCCAGTATATATCAAGGGTCAGCTGAGGAGTTTGCCAAACGCCAGTTCCAGGACGGGTTGTCGTACTACAACCCAGCCGACATCGTAAGTCTTTATTCCAGGTTTTCTTGTTTTACCTCGGAATCCTTATCATTAATCCTGTATATATTGGTTGATCAGCGGTGGAGGCGTTGGCTCGAAGGGGTGAGCAGTCCAGCTCCAGAACCGGAGTTACACAGTCGCACAGAAGATCCTCTCTATCACGAGGACGAAGATCTGGGGCTTATCTACGAAGGGAAGAGTTTTTTCCTAGAGAGCCTTGACGGCTCAAAGGTAGCGGTCGTCCCTGATACGCCGGGGACAAGACCAGCCTCATCGGTAACTCTCCCTTCCTCTAAGCGAAAGAGAGCCCCTCGTCCCCCAGACACTAGTCTTCTGACTTCTCCTCCAAAGGGGCGGCGCTCCCAACGCCTCCGCAGAGAAACGGCTCCACTGGCAAGGGCTCGGCCAGAAGGTCAAGAAGCTCCGGCGAGGGCAAGCGAGAGTGTTCCATCCGTCATTAGGTAACATTTAGCTTCATGTCATAGAAAAGACTTTTCGGGTTCTAACACTGCCGAATATTTGCAGACAGCCTCCACTCTCCACCGCACATGTGGAAGCCGAGGAAGGCACGGCCCCGCTCAAGAAGGCAGAGGTCCGAAATCCGGCAAGGGTTGACCCCGGAGCCGCCCAGCCCTAGGACTCAGCGACATCGGCCACTCCGTCCGAAATTCAATGCGCCGCGAATTATCGTCGGCGAAAGGCTTCCTTGAATAATCCAGCCTTTTCGGACAGGGAGCAGAAGGCTCTCAGCGCAGTGGACGCATACCTCGGGGCAACCCGAGGTGCTTTTGACGAGTCGCTGGATGTACTGGCGCAAGGGCTGCGGGTAAGATTTGCAAAGACGAATATGACTACCAAGTATAGTAGTAGCCCCTAAGGCTTGATACGAGCCCCTGGGGTCGAATCAAGACTTGAATAGTAACCCGCAGTCGCTGTTTTAACAGAAGCTCGCTTGAAGAACGAGCAATTGACCTCGGCGTTAATCCAAACAAAGATGCATCTTGATGCGGCATTGTCCGAGGTTGAGCAGGTGAAGAAATTCACCAGAGAGGCGCACGGTAAGTGCTTACCCCTTGAAGTGGGTGACTTTAAAAAAGCAGAGCTGACACCTAGCATTACTTATAGCAGCAGAGGCCCTGGGCCATCTCGAAAGAGATCTGAAGCAGGCCCGTGAAGATCTGGCGTATGCGGAAGCGCAACGCCAGGCAAGTCAACATGTTGGCAACGTGAATGCGCTTAGAGCGGAAAACGCTCGGCAGGCCCAGGAAATTGAGAGCTTAAAAACTCGCCTGGCTGCTGCAGAGGCCAAGAATCGGCGAACGGACGATATGATTCACGGTAAGTTTAGAAAGCACGAAAGACAGTCGTCATGCAATTTGTCCAAGGAAATGTATCATTCGAAATGTGATGTTGTTTGACAGGGTGCCTGACTGGCCTTCCTCCGGAGTCGCGGGGTCCGATGTCCGAAGACATGAGCAATCGTCTGTCCGAGGTGCATGAAGGAGCTCGGAAAGTGATGAAGGATGTGCACCAGGCGTTATGGCCCGAGGTGACGCCAGTCCCCGAGGACATGGCCGCGCTCGCCGAACGTCTTAAGAGAGCGCGGCGCCGGATACAAGCGTGCAAAGTATCAGCTTGCCGAGAGGGTGCCAGAGAGGACTGGGCCATGGTGAAGACCCATTACACCAGTTTGAGGACAACAGAATTAGCAGAGGTAGGACCCCTGGGGCCGGATGGGGGAGAGGTCCCGACCAGCCAGGCATACGATAGTGTAATGCCCGCCGCCCGATTCTCGCAAAAGGATTGCGCACTAGACACCTTAATAGACGGGTTAGACCGTGCTTGAAAAGTGTTGTATGACTTTATGTACCGAGGTATTCTATGTCAAATATTTCCGTCCGTGTAACCGAACTCTGTCAGCCAGCCGTCGGCTTCCGCCTCCTCGGACAAAGTCCGAGGAGTGTCCCATACTACTAGCCGAAGTTATCGAACCAGATACGTCAAGGGACCAGGCAATCGGGCTATACGGCTCGAAAGACGAGAGGGTAACGGAAGGTTATGTTATATTACTGTTTAACGTAAGAAACATCTTCCGAGGAAAATAGTTCTTCCAACAATTCCTTTCCACGGGGAATGTGTCGAACACGCCCGTCCGAAGACGGATGACCTCGGGGTTAAAGCCCCTAGTCGGGGTTTGAAAAGCCGACCAATTCGCATTATAAGACCGCTAGCTTTCGGCTTTATCCGTCTGAGGTACTACACCGGCTGACCCGGGAGTAACAATCACAGCGGTGCTCCCTTTGCCCCCTAGCCGAAATATCGGGAACGTAAGGGGCAAGCACAGGAGCCGGGCAACCCAGCTTGGCCAAATCTTAAAGCGAATCGATGCATATAGTGACTCGAAAGACAATAGTACATAAGGGGCAGAATAGCTATTGTTTTGAAAAGAACCAGCTAGATTGTCCTCGGGGTCGCAAAAGAACTTTCCGAGGTGAGAAGATAAGAAAGAAAAAAGGTTAAATCGAAAGAAAATGCACAAGTTATTTACACAGACCGTATACTCGAAGTTATGCATAGAAGCATCGGAGGAGCGCCGCGTTCCACGGGTGGGGCTCTAATCGGCCGTCCTCTGGATCTCGGATTCGATAAGCTCCTCCGATGAGCACTTGGTCAATGATGAACGGTCCGTCCCATCTAGGGGAGAGCTTGTGTTTTTGTTTTTCGGGGTGCAATCTCATTACGAGATCCCCGACGTTAAATTCTTTAGCACGGACCTCTCTACCGTGGTAGCGTCGAGCCTGCTGTTGATAAATAGCAGAACGAGCCCGTGCGACGTTGCGCTCTTCCTCGAGAGCGTCTAAGGCGTCTTGCCGATCGAGTTCGGCCTCCAACTCCTCATACATGCGCACCCGAGATGCGTCGTGTATGATATCGGAGGTGAGGACTGCTTCAGCACCATATACCATAAAAAATGGGGTATACCCGGTGGATCTGTTCGGTGTGGTACGCAAGCCCCATAATACGGAATCGAGTTCCTCAACCCATTTATAGTCGGCTTTTTTAAGGGAGCGGACGAGCCGTGGCTTAATTCCGCTAAGGATGAGTCCATTGCCTCGCTCCACTTGGCCATTGGAGTGCGGGTGGTAGACGGACGCGTAATCGAGCTTGATGCCCATTTTCTTACACCATGCCTTGACCTCTTTTGCCGTGGAGTTGGTTCCGTTGTCTGTGATCAGACTGTGGGGGACACCGTAACGGTGAACTACCCCTGAAATGAATCCGATGACTTGGACGGCCTCGGCCGAGGTGACTGGTTTTGCTTCGATCCACTTAGTGAATTTGTCTACCATGACGAGTAGGTATTTGTTTTTATGTGATCCTCCCTTGAGTGGCCCGACCATATCCAGCCCCCAGACCGCAAAGGGCCATGTAATGGGGATGGTGCGCAGGGCCATGGGGGGCATGTGGCTCTGCTTGGCGAATACCTGGCAGCCTGGGCAACGCTGTACTAATGCCGAGGCATCGGCACTTGCCGTTGGCCAGTGGAAACCGGCGCGAAAGGCCTTGCTGACCAGGGTTCGAGCAGCGGCATGATGTCCGCTCATGCCGGAGTGTATCTCGCGTAATATGAGTTTTCCTTCTTCCTCGGATATGCATCTCTGGAGGACGCCCGTTGTACTCATTTTATAGAGTTCCCCTTCATAAACCTAGTAAGCTTTAGACTGTCTTACAATCCGGCGGGAGTCGGCTTGGTTATCAGGGAGCTCTTTTCGGAGTAGGTATGCGAGGAATGGCTCAGTCCATGGTGCGATGACTGCCATGACCTCGTGCGCTGAATCGGTCTTCCGGATCGTTGATCCGCCTATGATACCGTCGTCCTCTTCGGGCGGGGCATGTTGCCCGACATCGGTTGAGTCCGGTGTTCCTTTGCTGTCTAGCCAGACTACGGATGGCTTAAAAAGCCGCTCGAGGAAAGTGTTCTCGGGAACCTTGTCCCGTTTTGCGCCCATACGGGCGAGTACATCTGCGGCCTGGTTACTATCTCGGGGTATATGGTGGAATTCCAGCCCCTCGAACCTGGCCGAGATCTTTATGACGGCATTGCGGTAAGCTGTCATCTTTGGGTCTTTGGCGTCAAATTCGCCATTAATTTGCGAGATAGCGAGGTTCGAGTCACCTCGGACCTCGAGTCGTTTCACACCCATGGAGACTGCTATCCGAAGTCCGTGTAAGAGGGCTTCGTAGTCAGCCGCGTTGTTGGAATCTGTGTACATGATTTCCAGTACATATTTAATGTTATCTCCCGTGGGGGAAGTGAGCACCACGCCAGCCCCTAGGCCGGCAAGCATTTTGGAATCGTCGAAACACATCGTCCAATGCGAGTAGGTACTGTACTCACGGGGGAGTTCGGCTTCGGTCCATTCGGCGACGAAGTCCGCCAACACCTGGGATTTAATGGCCCGGCGCGGTTTGTAGGTGATTTCAAAGGGTAGGAGCTCTATATCCCATTTGGCGATGCTCCCCGTTGCGTCTCTATTGTTGATTATGTCGCTCAACGGGACGTCGGATGCCACCGTCATCGCGCACTGTTGAAAGTAGTTCCGAACCTTGCGTGATGCCATGAAGACTGCGTAAGCTATCTTTTGATAGTGAGGGTAGCGTGTCTTGCAGGGGGTTAAGACCTCGGACACGTAGTATACGGGTTTCTGGACCTGGAACTTATGACCTTCCATGTCTCGTTCGACCACGAGGACTGCGCTAACCACCTGGTTTGTGGCCGAGATGTACAATATCATCGGTTCGCAAACACCTGGTGCTGCCAGGATAGGATTAGTGGCGAGGAGGGCCTTAATGTCTTCCAGGCCCGCCGCAGCCTCCTTAGTCCATGTAAATGTTTTAGTCGGCTTTAACAGCCTGTATAATGGCAAGGCTTTTTCTCCCAGTCGTGATATAAAGCAGCTCAGTGCTGCTACACAACCCACCAATTTTTGTACATCCTTGAGCTCCGTTGGAATCTCCAAACGATCCAAAGCTCGAATTTTAGCAGGATTGGCTTCAATTCCTCGATTACATACGATGAAGCCGAGGAGTTTACCCGCTGGGACTCCAAAGACACATTTCTCCGGGTTAAGTTTGATTTGATACTCCCGTAAGCTGGCAAATGTGTCGCGAAGGTTGTCGACCAACAGGTCGACGTGTTTAGTTTTAACAACTACATCGTCTACGTAGGCCTCAACGGTCTTTCCGATGTGTTTTTGTAGGCATGTTTGAATCATGCGCTGGTACGTGGCGCCGGCGTTCTTTAGTCCGAAAGGCATTGTGTTGAAGCAAAACGGCTCGTAGGGCATGATGAATGTTGTTGCTGCCTGGTTCGACTCCTTCATCTTTATCTGATGATATCTTGAGTAGGCGTCCAGGAAGCACAATGCGTCGTGGCCCGCAGTGGCATCCACGATTTGGTCAATACGGCGTAAGGGGAAGGGGTCTTTGGGGCAAGCTTTGTTGAGGTCTTTGAAATCGACGCACAACCGCCAAGACTTGTCCTTTTTTGGCACCATGACCAAATTAGCCAGCCAATTCGGGTGTTTTATGTCCCTGATGAATCCCGCTTCCAACAGCTTTGCCAGTTCTTCGCCCATTGCTTGACGCTTGGGCTCGGAGAAACGCCGAAGAGTTTGTTTAACGGGCTTATAGCCTTTCAATATGTTTAGGCCATGCTCTGCAAGCCTACGGGGTATCCCAGGCATATCGGATGGGTGCCAGGCGAATATATCCCAGTTTTCCTTAAGGAAAGCGCATAGGGCCTCGGCCACTTCCAGATCGAGGTTGGCCCCCATGGACGCCATTTTAGCAGGGTCCGTTGGGTGAACCTGGAATTTAATTATCTCATCGTCCGGTTTGAAAGAGGTAGGCTTTGATCTTTTGTCAAAATGATATCGTCCCGGTCGACCTCGGCGCGCAACGTGGTCAGCTCTTCGGCCGCGAAGGCCTCGGCAAGAGTCTCGAGGGCGAGGGACGCAGTTTTGTTTTCGGCTTTGAGCACCCTATTAGGATCACTTGAGATAGTGATGATCCCTTTCGGGCCCGGCATCTTGAGCTTCATGTAGCCGTAGTGTGGCACCGCTTGAAATCTAGAGAAGGTGTCCCGTCCGAGGATGGCGTGGTATCCGCTCTTGAAAGGCGCGATGTGGAACGTAATCTCCTCGGAGCGATAATTATCCGAGGTCCCGAAGACTACGTCTAGGGTTATTTTTCCACTGCAGCGTGCCTCTCGTCCGGGGACTATTCCTTTAAAGGTGGTGGTGCTCCGTTCTATGCACGATCTATCGATGTGCATTTTATCCAGGGTGTCCTCGTATATCAAATTCAGGTTGCTGCCTCCGTCCATAAGGACCTTGTGGAGGCGACAGTGATCCACAATGGGATCGAGGACTAGCGTGGCAGGGCACCTGTCCGGGGCAGACCTCGGCTGATCATTCTGAGTGAAGGAGATCGGCGTGTCTATCCATACATCCCGAGGCGATACCCGCCGGACGGCGTTAACCTCCCGCAGGGCCCGTTTACGCTGGTTTTTAGATGTAAATGTCTCATAAATCATTAGGACCTCGTCTTCATCCGAGGTCCGTCCAGAGTGGCTGGAGGCTCCCGCCAGGAGGGCGGGCCCACCTTTGGCCACCTGCCTTAGCACCCAACAGTCCCGAAGGCTGTGGGTTGGGCAGGAGTTAACTAATACGGCGTGGATCGGGCACGGTTTACCCAGAAATCCGTCTAGGGCCGTTCCGGGGTGATCGGAGGTTTTCTTCTTCTTCCGGGGTCGATCACCCGAGGTACCGCATTTGTGATTTTCGCGCCGAGGCGCCGACTGGTCGCGTTCCGGGTAGTCTTCATGGATCGAATCCGTATTCTCTTTGGTTCGCCAGGCGTCTTCAATGGCGCAAAATCGCGCTACCAAGTTGGTTAATTCAGGGAGTGTTCGGACGCAACGGCGGGCGAGGGCGTTCAAGACGCCTTCATCCTTGCATCCGTGCTCAAAAGCGGCAATTATATCAGAGTCTTGGTACTCTAGTATCTTGCTCTTGACGATCAAGAACCTGGCCCAGTATTGCCGGATCGGCTCACCTGGGATCTGCCGTACGTAAGCTAAGCCCCAGATGTCGGAAGGGCCGGAGTCGTCAGGGCGATATTCTATACAAGAGGTGGGCGGACTAGATCCGGTCTCTAAAGACCGCGGGCTGAAGACCTCGTCCCGTTCACCTGACGGTGGATCCGTAGTCATCGGTTTAGCCGATTCGATCTGGGAGTCGGTCATCAGTGGGTCGTCGTCCGATCCGATATCCAGGAAGTATCTTACCCCCTCATCGGTGAGGGGGGCCTTCGTTGGAGCCGGGAAGGGTCTCGATTCCTCTCCACGTTATGTGGGGGCATCTGCGAGACGAAAGCTTCAGATGTGGAGCCATGCTCCGTGGGTTTAAAGCCGTTGACTGGCGATCCCATCGATCCCTCCGGCGATCCCACAGCGGAACTCTCAATGAAAGCACCAGTGTCGGTGTAAAAACCGGCAGACCTCGGGGTAGGGGGTCCCGAGCTGTGGATCTAGGATCGATGGTAGCAGAGACAAGGGAGACGATGATTTACCCAAGTTCGGGCCCTCTTGATGGAGGTAAAACCCTACGTCCTGCTCTTGTTTATATTAATGGAGATGTATCGAGTACAGAGTAGATCTACCTCGAGATCGTAAGATGTGTCTAAGTTCTAAGGCTAAGTAAGTAATGTTGCGTTGATGTCCCTATTACGGGCTAAACCCTATGGCTTATATACACGCCAGGGAGGGTATCTAGGGTTACAAAGTCGGTATGCTAGGAGAGAGGCTGCAGGAGAGATCTTGGAGTATACGTCAAGTCTTCGGTAGAAACAGCCTTGATCACGCCTCCCACGTACAGTCTCCGGAGTCCATCTTGGTTATGTGCGGGGGTATATCGGCCCAAGCGAGAAGATAGGTCGGCCCGGTTAGCACCCCCTATTCCAGGACACCGTCACCGATGGTGAGGGCATAGATGAAGGGCATCTGCGTGGTTGTCTGGACCCTAGGTAGAAGAAATTCGGGAACAGGTAGTAGAACTCTAGCACCTGTAGTTTGTCCAGCTTTTGAGACTAGAGCAACTCATCGACTACACATGGTTGGCACTGGAGGTAGCTTGTCGGGATGCACAGGCGGTGAACCGGGCCCTCATGGCCAGAGAGGATGGCTACAGGAAGGCTGAAATCATCAGCGACAGATTCTCCATGCCAGTCATGACTAAGAGGTCGGCATTGAGTTCCGACGTATGTTTTCTGCACGACCTGCTTGTTGGGCAGAATGCGGATGATTTCGCAACAGATTGTTTCTAGAGCATTAGTAGGACGAGTGTCAGGGATCACACGGAAGTTGAGATTGAGAGGTGCGGTGCGCCATAGGTGGCGCCATCGAGATGCGAGGACTTGGGTACGGATGCCATCCTTGATGGGGAGACGAGAGATGATCTCGCCAAGGATGGCGTCCGGGAGGTCGCTGATGCGGTCCAGACGAGATTCAACGTGTTTCTCGGATCCAGTGGGCGGACCCTCGCCGCTCCTCTCCACGACCTTAGCGGGTTGGTGTACAACCGGCGTCGCCCGTGCCGCGAACCTCGTCTTCTTTTTGCTAGAGGCACGCGTCTTCATCGCCATTACCGTGGGCGTGCCGCCTCCGTTTCAGCTCTCTGTGCGGTGGATCTGGAAAGAGGGCTAGGGTTTCAAGATTCACCTTTTTCTCGAAGTATGTATATATATATATACCTAAACTAAAAGGGTTCAGTGGGGTGGTGCACCAGTCATGGCCTTGACGGTGGAAGAGGCATGGTTGCACTGAAGCAGAGGCATGCCCGTGCCTTTCCGCTTCAAGTAATTCCACTAACACGTTCATTCACCCTTCGCACACAAGCGAAATTTATGGAGCCCCGGTTCTACGTGCACCAAGGGCACGGACGTGCCTTTGTGTTCCAAGTGTTTTCAAGTGACCTGGATTACGAACGAGGCATTAGAGGGTTCTACATGCATCAGGGGCACGGTTGTGCCTCTGATGATGTAGAATTGAAAAACTTTTTAATTATATTTATAAAACTGCTTGCTCGATTTTCGCCTCTAATGTTCCTATCCTTAAGCACTAGAAGCATTGTGCTTGTCGTTGAACTGTGTGATTTTCTGTTGTCGTCTTTTCTGATTTCAACTACTATACACATGGTTCTACAAAAAACAAAAGGCACGACCGTGCACTGAGAGAGGCTGAGTCTGTGCTGCTAGGAGAGGCATGGTGAGCTGTTAGGAGAAGACATAGTACCTGTTAGGAGAGGCATGTTGTTGTTGTTGTTGTTGTTGTTGTTGCTGCTGCTGCTGCTGTTGTTGTTGCTGTTGTTGCTGTTGCTGTTGCTGCTGTTGTTGTTGTTGTTGTTGTTGTTATTGTTGTTGCTATTGCTGCTGCTGCTGTTGCTGCTGATGCTGTTGTTGCTGTTGTTGTTGCTGTTGTTGTTGTTGCTGTTGTTGCTGCTGTTGCTGTTGTTGCTGCTGCTGTTGTTGCTGTTGCTGCTGCTGCTGCTGTTGTTGTTGTTGCTGCTGTTGCTGTTGTTGCTGCTGTTGCTGTTGTTGCTGTTGTTGTTGTTGCTGCTGTTGTTGCTGTTGCTGTTGTTGCTATTGCTGTTGCTGTTGTTGTTGTTGTTGTTGTTGTTGTTGTTGTTGTTGTTGTTGTTGTTGTTGTTGTTGTTGCTGCTGCTGTTGCTGTTGTTGTTGTTGTTGTTGTTGTTGTTGTTGTTGCTATTGCTGTTGCTGTAACATTTATATGATGTAATGCCATCCCTGCATCGTTGCACGCGTCACGCATCAGGCAATTTTATTGTAGAGACCGGTGATTACCAGCGAGAGCAACTCCTTGTCGCCCACAGTGTGTTTTTGGATAGTGATGAGTACAACCCAACCAAGTGTCAGCCTGGCTGCATCTGCAAAAGCAGAAAACCCGGAGATCGCCATCCTTCCATCCTTGCGAATACAGTAGGTGCCAGGCAAATCAACGGGACTAAATTTTTGAACAAGTCTGATGCTGCCCCTGAGAGGAAGACATCCAAGCTTCATCCTGAGGTCATCAGTAACAACAGCCGGGATTTTCTGTACAAGAACAAATCATTCTGGCATTAAATTAGGAGGACAGACATGCGGAGGGTGGAATAAACAAAGAAACAATGACCTACCAAATGATCTTTGTGAACGTTGGTGAAACTTAGACAGTGCACAAAGGTAATGGCATGGATGTCTTTAGCATTTAAGACTAGTTTAATCATGCACGCCATGTCGTTGTACGAAAGTTTTATGCCCCGGGTGTAGACTGTCTTATCTATGTGGCTCCTCTGTGATAAACAGAGACCTTCAAGAGCTAAAGTATAAAACCATCTATAAGTCACTGTGTCTGAAGCAGTGACTAAAATATAAAATGTACAATAAGCCTTACACACTCCGACTATTGTCAGAACCAATCGAAACATTTAATACATTGTATGGAGAAAGACTGAGCAAAGAAATGCGAGGAACATGTTAAAGTATAATTATAACTAATAATTAGTCAGGTGACATCTTGGGAGGCAAATACAGCATACCAACGGAAGTTTTGGGAACGGCTTTGCGACTTCCGATTCACTCAACATCATATCAATGTGAAAGAAGAAATCATCACCTTGCAAATCCAGTTTAATAATATCACTGTAACACAGGTCATAATCGCATATCAACTTTTCCCATCCAGGTCCCTGAAACTTAGACCTGTGAGTGCCATCAGTAAACTTAATCTTGTATGACAATTCGTCGTTAGTGCCAAACACAAGGTTGATATCCTCTACTTCAAAGTCATCCTCAAAAGCTTCTTCTTTCCATAAAGAAATCAAAGAAAGGACCTGCTTCTGGTAATAGCATGGGACATACTGCAAAAAAATAAAGATAAAACAAACATATGTAAAACTTTTAAGTATTTCAGAATAATACTTGGAACCACCATTTTCTTATTTTTAATACAGGACAAGCGTCTTTTAGGCTCAGGCACAGGCACTGTTTATGATATTTGATTAAGCCTAAACAACGCAGTTAAACTTCTAATTATACCAAGTGAAAAACAACCATGTGAAACATATTTGTCGAGAAGGAGAATGTGTGGTTTGTGTCTACGGAATAAAAAGAAACGAAAGTGTTGTCTGGTAAAACTATAACTTACGACTTTGCAATCAGTTGGCAGAAAACTATGTATCCCATCAGAATGGATAAAAGATTTGTTATCTAACAAGAAACATTTACCTGGCAGGACTCATAATGACGAAGCAAAGGCACAATCAAGAAAGAGTGGTTAACATCAGATTCACCGCCATGACAGTTGAGGTTCCTGCAAACATCACACGCCATGGTTGTCTGCAAGATATAACAATATATAAGACTGGTATCCATTTTATTGTTACACAGATACTGGAGTCCAATGAGTAAGACTATGTAGATCTATAACTGTATGTAGATCCATTCATTTCAAAGACTTAACTAGCAATACATAGAATTAAAAGACTGTAAAATCATTGGTGCATGCTCAACTCAACGAGAAAGATAGAGGGCAACCGGCGGCGCGGAATGGTGATATCCAATGATGGTAGTGTCTATAAAAAGAAACCACACACCTACTGAAATCTATTAGGTGGAAGACTCTAGCGGAAAAGAGCCAACCCCACGCATTCAAAGATTGCTCGCCCAGATCTTTAAAAGGTATAGCATATAGCAATATTCCAACATACATATAACGAGATTACTGTCAGATTGGGCAACGCAGATCTAATCAGGAAAGGAATGAAAAATATTGTATTTCAGGGGAAATGGACGGACCGTGGAGTGAGGCAGAGCAAGAAGGTAAGGGATGAGAACCAGAGTTATCGTCGGAAGAGCAAGTGACTCGGAAATGGATGAACCGTGGAGCGAGGCAGAGCAAAGAGGTAAAGTTGGGAAGTTATAGAGGCGGCTTTGTGAGTCTCGCGCCTGCAAAAAGTAGAAGACTTTTCGTCACCCCCAACTGCTCATAGCGCACAAAAATTATAAAAAATAAAAATAAATTAAAAGGGAGTAGGTGGGATCTTTCTCGAGCTAGGCTAGAACAAACCGGACCAGTCCTTTGGTCGAGTCGGACCATGTCAAAACCACCTGCCCGAGGCCTTCCCTCTCTGTTGTCGTCCCTCGCTTTCATTTGCCCTCTCCCTCTCTCCTCACAAATTAGACGACGCCGATGGCGCTGCCTGTGCTCACATCCGCCGTGTCATGTCGACATCTAAGATCGGAGAAGAGAGGAAGAACGAACAGTTGAACTTCCTTGAGCTAGATTTTGATTTCTATGTAAGTGATTTCCGGTTACATACGCAGTGTTCAACAGGGCTTTTGTTTTGCGAACAATTGATTTGAGCTCTAAACGTAGATGTTTCTTTGTAGGAGAACCCTGATACCATTGAAGACCGAGATTTTACTGGTAAAGAGGTGGACCTTCCTCTGTACTGCGTGCTCCACGATACCAAACTTCTAAGGTGTGTGGCCTTTGAAGGAAGTGACACGGGGAGGAGGTTCTACGGCTGTGCTGTGAAAGTTAGTCACTTTCGAAATATGTACTAATTTTTAAATGATAGGAGATGTAGTTTACGAAAAAAGACTGATCACTTCTTGTATTTTACAGAAATCATTGTGTACTCTTTTTAGTTTCCATAAAATCTAAAGGTCACTGCTTATTATACCTAGCTTGCTTCATTTAGATAGTTCTAGATTCTACTGTTTAATGATCACTAGTTTCTTAAAATAACTCTCTAAATAAGTTGGCTGAAGAGCTAGCTCCATATTAATTTAAGTTGGTTTAGAAGAAAGTTAGTAACTCCGTGGACATAGGAAGCACAGCAGGGGGTGGAGGTACAGAATTAGTGGTGCGAGTGCCTAACCATTGACGAGCCTTTTTTCCGCAGAGAGGTGTGAACTGTGGAGTCGTGGAATGGGTTGACCACCCTTGGCCTATCATTATGCAGAGGTGCCTACTCAAGCTCTGGGAGATGTTGCATGAGAGCAATGATGGTAGGCAAGCACAGAATGAAGAGATAAGCAAGCTTAAAAAGTACAATGAACAAGTGAACCTTAAGCTCAAGAACCTTGTTGCAGATGTGGAAAGAACTAGTGTAACTACCATGGAGATTGATAGGCAGAAGAAGCAAATGGGTATCGATGATAAAGACCTCAAGTGCATTCAGGCGTCTCTCACATGTGCCATTCGGAATCTCAAGGAGGAGAGGGATGAGATTAAGCTGGAGAGGGATTTTCTAAAAGACGAGGTGCACATGCTGAAGGAGAACAAGAAGAAGGTGCAAAGCATCATCTATGATCTCTTGGTGCAAGGGTTTGCGAACAATGATGAGCTCCTGATGATCAAGGAAATTCTTGATGACTGATCATTAAGAATTATTTTCTGTTGCAATATTGAGAGGAATACTCGTCTAGTATAACTTTGCGGTTGGACATTGCTACAGGTGTCAATCTTACTTTCGCAATCTTTCAAACGCCGTGTGGTGGTCTACATGTATTCTGTTAGATATGAATGCTCTATTGCATTGTAATGAACCTCCAACAGGCCGTCTAGTGGCCTGCATGCAAGCTACTGGATATGTATGCTCTATTAGATATGTATGCTCACTTGAATATGTACCTGATCTTCTAAATGTTTTTCTTTTCAAATGACACGTGTTGCTGGCAAGGCGCGCCCGTAAATCTTTCGGCTGGCGCGGTTCCACATGACATGTATTACTAGCATCTAGCGGGGCACGGTTCTACGCGATGTAAGAGCATGGCACTACCATCGACAAAAATTGAATCTACAGAGAGGCACGACCGTGACCTTGAGGCGGCACGGCTACTCCTGAAGCAGAGGCATGGCTGTGCAACCGCGTTTCGAATATTTGCAATCACGCATAACTCGTCCGAGATAGTGATTCTACGGCAGGCACGTATCAATTTGCAGTAAGGGAATGGCATGAATCTACCAGACGCACGGTTCAGTATGCATCGTGCCTCAGTGTGTTCCAAAAATTTCCACAGAAACGTTCATTGTGAGATCACTGGAAGCACGTTTTCACATTAAAAACATTCACGGTCCTGCCGCTGTCTTCCAAATGTCCCTGCTGAAACGCTCACCGACAGACACACAGTTCTTGAGGTACCAGAGGCACGGTCCTGCCTGTGTATTGCAAATGTTTCCGGTGACACGTTAATTGTCAGAGGTACGGCCGAATGGTCATGAGAGGCACGGTTATACGGGCGGACGAAGCACGGTCGTGCTTCGGTATTGCAAATGTTTCCAATGACACATTCATTGTCAGGGGCACGGTCCTACACTAAGAAGAGTCACGGTCGGGGCTAAGTATTCCAAAAGTTTCCGCTGAAACATTCACTGTGAGAGGCACGGATGTGGGGTAACACGATGCATGGTTTTACATTAAGCAGAGCCACGGGTTTACAAGCAGCAGATCCACGAGTTTACAACCAAGTCTATAGCTCTTCTTCTTCTAAATGGTTTTTATACGGCAACGACTGTCTGGTTGAGGCACATACAGTTCTCCAGGTCGTATGAAATGCGTAGGTCTGGGCATTTTGGTTGATCTAACAACAATTATAATATATTTTTCCTGTGCAGCTGCGCACAGCTCCACATCACAGAACCAATATAGTAATATAAACCATAGCAATTAGAAGACGAGCACGATTAGAAGACTTTCTATCCAATGATTGTTATGACAAGCTTTTAGACAGTGCAAGAAAGTACAAGGGTTGTTTGATCATGTTTAGACAAAACATAGACTAAAATGGGCGCAACAACATCTAACTCTATAAGCTTGAACAACTAACTCCAGCCCTGTTTTCAACAGTCACAGTTGAATGGATCCATCAAATCCAGGTATTCAACACGCCTGTGTTTCAAATCCAAGCGCGCATGGTCGCAAGATGCTGATAATTTAAGGTGGGCGCATTTAGAAGCCTTATTGTCCCACTGGAACAACTTCTGTTGCTGTTCGTAAAATTCTTGCATGAAGTTTTGGGGGAAGTGAAACTTAATCCTGATGGCCTCTAGCTCCGTTGCATTCAGAATAAAGAACCTCACAAATTCAGTGTTTTTCCTGCTGCATTCATAATCTTCTAGCGTTATTGTCTTCAAATGAATGTTGTGTTCTTTGAGAAACACCCGGTGCTTCCGACGCCAATTATTTCTTACACCATCAGCAACGAATCCTCCCTGAAAACACATAAAGGTTGAAAATGCTTAAGGTCTATAGAAAGAGCAATTGAACGATAATTTCTATTACCTCTGTTCCAAAAAGTTTGTCGTAGATTTGTCAAGATACGGATGTATCTAACAATAGAACATGTATTGAAATGAGTGTATCTAATTTACAGACAAATATAAAACAAGCTTTTCATCAATGTCTGTGAAAATCATCATCACCTCGACGAACAAGTTCTGCAGGTTTGGAAGGCATTGCAACAAGTGAACGACCATGTCCACTTCATAAGACATGCTAATAAGCAAGGTCTTGACAGATTGCCGCATTGTAGTTAGGCTGACCATCACCAAATCCTTCATAATATTAATATAATAAAGGTTGAATGACATGAAACTCATTTCCTCGAACAAATGCAGCCGAAAGTATTATGAAAAGTCAGTACCATAAGACCTGTGGAGCCATGCGAGACCCTGAATTTGCCCAAGGTCTCCAGTCTAGGTCCACAGACGATGGTTACCTGTATGTTGTTGCTCTGAATATTCTGAATCAACCGTTGAAGTGAGGGGGCATCCTCGATGATGAGTTCTCCTTTCTCACCACAGATGCCAATGATTACAAGGTTAGGCAAGTTTATTCTGATGCAATGCCTTTCTCTATTGCAAACAAGCAGCAGACACTCGAGTGCACGGCAACTAGAGTGGATTATGCTTTGCAGCGAGAAGTCTGATATATCAACCTCAACAAGCGAAAGTCTCTTGACCAGTGGTAGTTCAAGCATTCGTACATAATTGTCTGTTATCTGGCAACAGGTGAAGGTGGCGGTGTGAAGAGACGAGGAAAACCGAAAGATGAACGTGGGTAGTGAGGGCGTAGATAAAGTGCATGTGTGTGGTTGTTTCACCGTTTGTTTCACGAATCGTGGGAACAGGTAGTAGAACTCAAGCACCCGGAGATTGTTGAGTTTTGGGGATTTGAGCCAGGCATCAACGGTAGAGGGTCAGCACTGTAGGTAGCATGCCGGGATGGATAGGCCGTGAACCGAGCCCTCATGGCCAAACAGGATGGATTCTGGAAGGTTCGAATCATCAACAGTGACAGATTCTCCACTAAAAAAAGTTCCGATGTATCTTATGCGGACGAGCTCCTCGGTGTAGGGGGAGACCCTAGAGACGATCTCAATATGAACTGTTTCTAGAGCGTTAAAAAGACGAGCGACAGGGGTCTCACGGCAGTCCAGATTCAGAGGAGCGGTGCGCCAAAGAGGGCGCCACCGAGTTGCGAGGATTTATGTGCGGATGCCCTCCTTTGTGGGGAGACGGGAGATGATCTCACCGAGGATGGCGTCGGGGAGGTCGCTGATGCGGTCAGGACCAGATCCCTCTTCGTCCTCCTCGGATCCAGTGGGCGGACCACCCTCGCCGCTTCTCGCCCCCTCGACCACAACCACACTCCCAGAGGACGGCGTCGCCGGCGGCACGAGCCTCGCCCTCTTGGTGCTGGGGGCACCGGACTCCATCTCCATTTCCATCTCCATTGCCAGGGTCGCCCGCCTATGACCAGCGCTCTGTGCGGTGTGGAACTGGAAACACGGTTAGCTCTTCACCGCACATATCCAAGTGGGTTAAAGTATAACTGAGGAGGGGAGGGGAGGGGACGGGAGGGGTCGAGGGCAGTTGGAGGACAGCTATATTATTTATTTTTCTTTCCTGACGTGGAAGAAAACGAAGGCACGACCTCTTAGATACGGGAGGCATTGTTCTACATGCAACAGAGCGACAGGAACACGGTTCTACATGGATCGTGTCTCTCTGAATTCCAAAATTTTCCGCTGACACGATCACTGTGAGAGCCACGGCTGTGAAGTCAAGAGAAGCACGCCTTTAGATTAAGCAATTGCACGGGTGTAGATGAAGCAGAGCCACGGTCCTGCCTCTGTGTTCCAAATATTTTTCTATGAACATGTTTGCTTGGAGAGGCACGGCTGTGAAGCTAGCTATGGGACGGTTTTAAATAAAATACATGCACGGAGATTCCACGACAAGCATGTCTCAATTTGCTGTAAGAGCACGGACATGAATCTACAGGACATACGGTTCTAGATGCATCGTGCCTCTCTGCGTTTAAAAAAAAATTCCATGGACAAGGCCGTGAGGTCAGCAGAAGCATGCTTTTACATTAAGCAGAGTCATGGCCGTGCGTGAGTGTCCCAGATATTTTGGCCGAAACATTCACCCACAGAGTCACGGCCCTGAGGTCGTTGTGAGAGGCACGGCCGTCAGGTCACCCATGCTTCCGTATTCTAGATGTCTTTCGTCGCTCGTTCACTTCACACAGATAGCCACACATTCACTCGATCATATCCACAAGGGTGGGGTCTCTACATAAAAAAGGCATAAACTAGATTGATTTTTGCAGTTGTGAGCTGCTTCATGGATGCACCGCACAAAAACAATGTTCTAACAAGCTTACAGACGGTGCATAAAGTACAGGTATTCTTTGATCATGTTTAGACAAAACCCAAGCTGTTAGCCTGAGAACCGTTTTCAGCAGTCACAGGTCAATGGATCCAGCAAATCGATGATTGGAAACTGCTTTATCCAGATATGCACTTTTAAATCCAAGTTCATGTGCCTGCAATATGGTGACAATTTAAGGCAAGCATGTCTAGAAGCCTTGTTGCCCCATTGAAGCACCTCTTGTTGATGTTCGTAAAATTCTTCCATGGAGTCTGGGGGGGAGCGAAACTTAAGCCTCATGATCTTTAGCTCCTTTGCATTCAGAATAAAGAACCTTGCAAATTCAATGTTTTTCCGGCAGTGTACATATTTTTCCAGTGTTACTGTCTTCAAACGAATGTCATGCTGTTTGAGAAACACCCGGTGCTTGTGACGCCACTTATTTGTTACACCTTCTTCATGACAGACTCGTCCCTAAACATACATAAAGACTGAGAATACTCAAGGTCTACAAACAGAGAAAGAGACTTCCGATAGAGTACGCTATGCATGCTATGTGCTTTCAATGTGTGTGAAAATCATCACCTCGATAAACAAGTTCTGTAGGCTTGGAAAGCATCGCATCAAGGCAACGACCTAGTCCAGATTTAATGACATATGGATAAGCAGGGTCTTGACACATTGAACCACTGTTGATAGGCTGACTACGGACAAAGCCTGCATTGAGCATGGATCATAAAATTAGCAGCATAAAGGTTGCATGACATCAAACTTGTGTACTGGAACAAATAGTATTGGGGAAAGTCGGTACCTGAATAACTGTAGAACCAAACGAAATCTTTGATCCAGGAGATCCTTCATAAAAATTGACCAGAGCCTCAAATTTAGGTGCAGAGAAGACAGTTATCTGCAGGTGCCGGCTCTGAATATCGTGAATCAACCGTTTAAGTGAGGGGGCATCCTCAATAACGAGTTCACCATTCTCACAAAGGATGCAAATGGTTTCAAGTTTAGGTCAGTTTATTCTGATGCAATGCTCCAGGTTATTGCAAACAAGAAGCAGCCACTCAAGGGCAGGGCAACTAGAGTGGATTATGTTTTGCAGTGAGACGTCTGATATATCAACCTCCACAAACGAAAGCCTCTTGAGCAGTGGTAGTTCAAGCATTCGTGCATAATTGTCTGGTATTTGGCAAAGAGCAAAGGTGATGGCGTGCAGTGAGGAGGAAAACCGCATCATGGAAGTCAGTGGTGAGGGCGCGGATGAGGCGAATTCGTGCGGTAGTGTGACGGTTTTACTCACAAATTGTGGGAACATGTAGTAGAACTCAAGCACCTGGAGATTGTCCAGTTTGGAGGATCGGAGCCAGGCATCGACGGTAGAGGGTCTGCACTGGAGGTAGCACGCCGGAATGCAGAGGCGATGAACTGCGCCCTCATGGCTGGATAGGATGGCTTCCAGAAGGCTCAATTCATCAACGACAGATTCTCGACGGCATCGAGTTCCAAAGTGTCTTATGCGGATGAGTTCCTTGGTGGGGAGCATGGAGACTATGTCGATATGAACTTTTTCTAGAGGGTTAAAAAGACAACCGACAGGGATCTCACTACAGTCCAGGTTCAGAGGAACGGTGCGCCATAGAGGGCGCCACCGAGTTTCGAGGATTTGTGTGCGGATGCCCTCCTTGGTGGGGAGACGAGAGACGATCTCACTGAGGATGGCATCCGGGAGGTCACTGATTCGGTCCGGACCAGATTCCTCTTCGTCCTCCTCGGATCCAGTGGGTGGACCCCCGCCGGTTCCCGCCGCTACAGCCAAACTCCAGAGGACGGCGTCGCCGGTGGCGGGAGCCTCACCCTCTTGGTGCTGGGGGCACCGGACTTGATCTCCATGTCCATCTCCATTTCCGGGATCGCGCCGCCTCCGAGCAGCGCTCTGTGTGGTGCATCTGGAAAGACGGTTAGGTCTTCACTGTGCGCAGATCAAAAAAGGTTAAAGGATAACTGAGGAGGGGAGAGTGGGGGTGTGGTGGTGGTGGAGGGGGCGAGAAGCGGCGAGGGTGGTTCGCCCTTTGGATCTGAGGAACACGAAGAGGAATGTAGTCCGGACCGCATCAGCAACATGCCGGACGCTATCCTAGGTGAGATCATCTCCCATCTCCCCACCAAGGAGCGCATCCGTACTAAAGTCCTTGCATCTCGTTGGCGCCATTTATGGCGCACCGCTCCTCTGAATCTGGACTGCCGTGAGGTCCCTGCCGCTCGTCTTTTTAACGATCTAGAAACAGTTCATATCGAGATCACGAAGTGGCTCTTCACCCACAACGAGGAGCTCGTCCGCAAAAGCTACTTCGGAACTTGGCGCTGTCAAAAATCTGTCACTGATGTTTTGAGCCTTCCGGAAGCCATCCTGTCCGGCCATGAGGGCCCAGTTCACCGCCTATGCATGCCGGCGTGCTATCTCTAGTGTAGGCCCTCTATTGTCGACGCCTGGCTACGATCCCCATATCTCGACAATATCCAGGTGCTTGAGTTCAACTACTTGTTCCCACGATTCGTGAATCAAGAGGTGACAATACTAGACGCATGCGCTTCATCTACGCCCTCAGCACCGACGTCCGTCTTTCGGTTTTCTTCCTCTCTGCACACTGGCTCCTTCGCTCTTTGCCAAATACCAGACAATTATGTGCAAATACTTGAACTACCACTGCTCAAGAGGCTTTCGCTTGTATCTGTTGACATATCAGACGTCTCGTTGCAAAGCATAATCCACTCTAGTTGCCATGCACTAGAGTCCCTGATGCTTGTTTGCAATAGAGAAGGCCATTGCATCAGAATAAACTCTCCTAACCTTGTAAGCATCGACGTCCGCTGTGATAAAGGCCAACTCATTATCGAGAATGCCCCTTCGCTTCAACGGTTGATCCACGAGATTCAAAGCAGGGGCATGCAGATAACCGTCATATCTGCACCTAAACTGGAGACATTGGGCAATTTTGTGGTTTCGTCTGGCTCCACTGGTCTTGAGGTACTGACTTTCAACAATACTTTCAGCTGCATTTGTTCGAGGAAACAAGATTCATGTCATCCAATCTTTATTCTATTAATTTTATGATGTATGTCCTATGGTCCATGCAGAGCGAGAACTTGCAGATAACCGGCGTCCCTGCACCTAAACCGGATGCGTCTGGCCTCACATATCTTTGGGTACCAAGTTTTTACAATACTTTGAGCTGCATTTTGTTTTAGGAAACAAGTCTCATGTCATCCAACCTTTACTCTATTAATTTTATGTTCTATGTTCTGTTAATTCTCATGTAGGGTTTGGCGGCAGTCAGGATAACAACAATGTGGCAATCTATCAAGACCATGCTTATTTGCATATCTTATAGAGTGGACGTGGTGGTTCACTTGTTGCAATTCATTCCAAACCTGTAGAACTTGTTTGTCGAGGTGATGATTTCCACAAACATGCATAGTGTAGTACTCCTCCCTACGTCTCAAAAAGCTTGTCTTACATTTGTCTGGATGGATACACCCGTATCTACACATGCTTTATTGGTACATACATCCATATCTAGAGAAATGTATGACAGACTTTTTGGGATGGAAGTGATTGAATTAATCATTCACTTGCTCTTTCGTCGGACTCTCTCTCTCTCTACAGACGTTAAGTATTTTCATCCTTCATGTATACTTTAGGGAGGATTCCTTCATCATGGTGAAAAAAATAATTGGCGTCGTAAGCACCGGCTGTTTCTCAAACATCACCACATTTGTCTGAAGTCAATAACGCTGGAAGATTATGATCGCTGCCGAAAAAAACATTGAATTTGCGAGGTTCTTTGTTCTGAATGCAAAGGAGCTGGAGACCATCAGTATTAAATTCATCTCCCCCCCCCAGACTTCACGGAACTATTTTACGATCAGCAACAAAAGGATCTTAAGTGGGACAATAAGGCTTCTAAATGCGCCCGCCTTAGATTATCATCAAGTTGCTGCCACACGAGTTTGGATTTAGAAGACAAAAGAGTTGAATACCTGGATTTGACGGATCCATTCAGGTGTGGATGCTGAAAATAGGTGTGGAGTTAGTTGTTCAAGCTTACGGAATTAGTTGTTGTTGCGACCTTTTGAGTTTGGGTTTTGTTTAAACATGATGAAACAACCCTTGTACTTTTTGCGCCGTGTGTAAGGTTGTTTGTTTTTGTGCTGTGCAGACATGAGGCAGCTCACATGTGCTAAAATCAATCAATCAAGTTTATGTATTTTTATCTTGATGCTACAACATGTCATAGTCACCAATCCTGCGGAAATTCCAGAATAAACGTGTGCGTCTCTCTGTGTGAACTGAACGAGCGACCTCCCTTTTCTGCAAGTAGAAGCGTGCATCTGGGACCTGTAAAACCATTCGTCTGTCGTGGCTCCACGGCACTGCCTATCTATGTCAACTGGGTGAGCGACCGAGAACGTTTGGAACACGGAGGCACGGTCGTGCCTTTTATGCATGTATATCCATGACTCTAGTTACCTGACGGCCGTGCCTTTGACAATGAAATTGTCGGCGGAACCATTTGCAGCACAGAGAAGCACGACCGTGCATCTGGGACCTGTAAAATTATGAAACACTGAGAGGCACGACCGTGTATCTGCTTTATGAATTACCGTGCTGGTAGTGACCTCACGTCCGTGCATCTCCAAGTAAACTCTTTTGAGGGGCTGGCAGTTGTCCTTGAACTGCCTCCCGCCTTTGGGTGTATGGCAGGTGGGCCCAACCTTGTGCTGGCCTTGAAGACATGGCTACCTTGGCTTCACGTCAGGTTCCCTCTTAGTGTACATGCAAAAAAAGCAGCACGACGCTGTCCATGTCCAGGCCTCTATGACTGAACGAGTCACAGAAAAATATTTGGAACACAGAGGGACGGCGGTGAAGCTACTTAATACAGAACGGTGGCTGTAGAGACTTCACGCCCGTCCTCTCATAGTTAAACGTGGTACTGAAAATGTGATGTTAACAATGCTGTTAACAAGCTTACAGATGGTGCAAAAGGTACAAGCATTGTTTCATCGCGTCTAGGTAAAACCCAAACTAGAAAGGATACAGCAACATGTAACTCCAGCACTGTTTTCAGCACTCACAAGTGAATGGATCCGTCAAATCCAGGTACTCAACGCGTGCATGCCTTAAATTCAAGTGCATGTGGTCGCAACTTGATGATAATCTAATGTAAGCACGTTTAGAAGCCTTATTCTCCAACTGGAGCACCTTTTCTTGCTGTTTGTAAAATCCTTCCGTGAATTCTTCGGGGAAGCAAAACTTGAGCATGATAGTCTCCAGCTCCCTTGCTTTGAGAATAAAGAATGTCACAAATTGAATGTTCTTCTCGTAGTGTTCATAGCCTTGCAGCGTCACTGTCTTCAAACGAATGTCCTGATGGTACCCACAAGAATACTCATTCGTAACACTCTCTTCATTAGAGACTCCTCCCTAAATATACAAGAAGATTGAAAATGCTTAAGGTCGAAACAAAAAATAAACGATTAACTCTATTACCTCCGTCGTAGAAAGTTTCTCTTAGATTTGCCTAGATGCGGATGTATATAATACTAGAACAAATGTAAGACAAGCTTTTTCAGACGGATGTTGTAGTACACTATGCTTGCTATGTGCTTTGAATGTGTGTGAGAATCATCACCTCGATAAACAAGTTCTCCAGGCTTCGAAAGCATTGCATCAAAGTACAGACCGCGTGCAGATTATAATCCATGCTGATAAGCAACGTCTTGACAGATTGAACCGCTGTTGATGTGCTCATTGACGGCAAACACTTCATGGAGAATATACCATAATATTAACAGAATAAAGGTTGGATTACATGGAAATTGTTTGTTTGAACGAATGCAGCTGAAAGTATTGTGGAAAGTCAGTACCTGAATAACTGTACGTTGATGTGCGGTGCTCGATTCATTACAAATATCAAATAATTTACCCAGGGTCTCCAGTTTAGGTGCAGAGATGATAATTATCCGCAAGTCCATGCTATAATCATCGCAAAGCAACCGTTGAAGTGAGGGGGCATCGTCTATAACGAGTTTCCCGTGGTGACCACGAATGCCAATGCTTATAAGGTTAGGTGAATTTATTCTGATGCAATGGGTCCTGACGGTCCAAACAAGCAGCAGGCATTTGAGTGCAGGGAAAGTAGTGTGGATTATGTTTTGTAATGATATGTTTGATATATCAACATCCACAAGCGAAAGTCTCTTGAGCAGTGGAAGTTCAAGCATTCATACATAATTGTCTGGTATCTCACACAGAGCAAAGGCGACGGTGTGGAGAGAGGAGGAAAACCGAGAGATGGATGCTGGTGGTGATGGCATACGTGAAGGGCATGTGAATGGTAGTATGGCATCTTGCCTCAGATTTTGTGGGAAAAGGTAGTAGAACTCAAGCACCTGGATATTGTCGAGATATGGGGATCGGAGCCAGGCGTCGACGAAAGAGGACCTACACTGGAGATAGCACGCCGGCTTGCATACGCGGTGAACTGGGCCCTCATGGCTGGACAGGATGGCTTCCAGAAGGTTCGAATCATCGTCACCGACAGGTTCTCCACCAAAAAAGGTTCCAGTGTACGTTATGCGGATGAGCTCCTCCGGTGTGGCGGAGAACGCGGTGATGATCCCGAAATAAACTTTTTCTAGAGGGTTAAAAAGACGAGCGACAGGGATCTCACGGCAGTCCAGATTCAGAGGAGCGGTGCGCCATAGAGGACGCCACCGAGTTGCGAGGATTTGTGTGCGGATGCCCTCCTTGGTGGGGAGACGGGAGATGAACTCACCGAGGATGGCGTCCGGGAGGTCGCTGATGTGGTCCGGACCAGATTCCTCTTCGTCCTCCTCGGATGCAGTGGGCGCACCACCCTCGCCGCTTCTCGCCCCTTCGACCACCACCGCACTCCCAGAGGAATGCGTCTCCGGTGGCGCGAGCCTTGCCCTCTTGATGCTAGGGGCACCGGACTCCATCTCCATCTCCATCTCCATCTCCATTGCCGGGATCGCGCCGACCCCGAGCAGTGCTCTGTGCGGTCTGGATCTAGAAAGACGGTTATGTCTTCACTGCGCGCAGATCCAAGTGGGTTAAAAGATAACTGAGGAGGGGAGGGGACAGGAGGGGTCGAGGGGCAGTTGAAGGACAGCTATATTATATTTTTTTTTCTTTCCTGACGTGGAAGAAAAAGAAGGCACAGTCTCTCAGATACAGGAGGCATTGTTCTACATGCAACAGAGCGACAGGAGCACGGTTCTACATGGATCGTGTCTCTCCATCTGCATCTCCATTGCTGGGGTCGAGCCGCCTACGACGTGCGCTCCGTGCGGTGAATCTGGAAAAATGTCCTCACTGCGCTCATACAAAGAGGTTAAGTGGGGAGCGGGAGGGGAGGGGTCCAGATTAATTACTAACAAGTAAAGGGCTACTCAAGATAAATAAGTAGAGGAACGGCCTTGAAGGTACGAGATGCATTGTTCTTCACGGAGCCCAGGCACGGCCGTGCCCCTCTGTGTTTTAATTGCTTACCGACACACGTTCCTCCTCGGAGGAATCTGTTCGAAGTTGGACGCACGCTTCTAAATGCATCGTGCCTCTACGTGTTGCAACAATTTCCACGGGCACGTTCAATATGAAATCACCAGAAACACGGTTTCACAGAAAGGTGATTCACGGTCCTGCCTCTGCCTACCAATTGTTTCTGTTGAAACACTCACCGACAGAGGCAACGACGTGAAGCCATGAGAGAGGCACAATTTTACAGCTAGCGGAGGCACAGTCCTGCCTGTGCATTCCAAATGTTTCTGACGACACGTTCAATGTCAGAGGCACGGTCGTGAGGTCGCAAGTGCCACGGTCGTGAGGTCGTGAGAGGTACGGTTCTACGTGCAGACGAAGCACCGTCAACCCTCGGTATTACAAACGCGTCTGTCGACTCGTTCATTGTGAGAGGCACCGCCCTGAGGTCGCGAGTGCACGGTTCTACGTGCAGAAGACGCACGGTCATGCCTCTGTGTGTTGCAAATGTTTTTGGTCGCTCATTCAGTTCACATAGGGAGCCACACATTCACTTGGAGAGGCGCACCGAGAACCAAATCTATGGATCTGCAACTACTAGCTAGATTCTTTGTCGAGAAAGAGGGTATTCACAGCAGCATGTGTTTGATTTTGTGCTCTATGAAATGCGTAGTTTTGGGCATTTCAACAGGGTTGGCGACACTATAAAATGTCGTAGCACGTTCGAGCTGCTTCATGGCAGCACAGCACAATAACAATGTTGTAACAACCTTACAGACGGTGCAAAAAGTACAAGGATTCCTTGATCACGTCTAGACAAAACCCAAACTGGAAAGGGACAACAACATCTAACTATGTAAACTCGAGCACTCATTTTAGCATTCATAGGTGAATGGGTCTGGCAAATCAAAGCCTGGGCACTGTTTTGTAAAGATATGCACTTTTAAAAGCAACTGCATGTGGTTGCAATATGTTGATAATTTCATGCGAGCACGTCTAGAAGCCCTGTTGTCCCACTTAAGATCCTCTTGTTGCTGTTTGTAAAATTCTTCCGTGAAGTTTGGGGGGTAGCAAAACTTAAACCTGATGGTCTCTAGCTCTTTTGCATTCAGAATAAAGAATGTCGCAAATTCAATGTTTTTCTTGTAGTGTTCATATTTTTCCAGCGTTACTGTCTTCAAGTGAATATTGTGATCTTTGACAAACAGCCGGTGCTTACAACGCCACTTATTTGTTACACCTTCTTCATAGCAGACTCCTCCCTAAAATACATGAAGATATACTTAAGGTCTATAAAGAGAGATATTGCCGAAAGAGCAAATGAACGATTAATTCTAGTACACTATGAATGGTATGGGATTTCAATTTGTGTGAAAATCATCACCTCGATAAGCAAGTTTTGCAGGCTTGGAAAGCATCGCATCAAGGCAACGACCTTGTCAAGTTTAAATGACATGTAGATAAGCAAGGTCTTGACAGATTGAAGCACTGTTGATAGGCTGACTACGGACAAAGCCTGCATTGAGCATAGATCATAAAATCAAAAAATAGAATAAAAGGTTGGGTGACATGAAACTTGTGGTCTAGAACAAATGCAACTCAGAGTATTCAGGGAACTCGGTACCTGAATAACTGTAGAGCGAAACAAAATCTTCGATTCAGGAAATCCTTCAAAAAAATTGCCCAGCGCCTCAAGTTTAGGTGCAGAAACGACAGTTATCTGCAAGTGCCTACTCTCAATATCGTGGATCAACCGTTTAAGTGAGGGGGCATCCTCAATAATGAGTTCACCATTCTCACAAAGGATACAAATGCTTTCAAGTTTAGGCGAGTTTAATCTGGTGCAATGGTCTAGGTTATTGCAAACAAGAAGCAGCCACTCAAGGGCAGCGCAACTAGATTGGATTATGTTTTGCAGCGAGACATCTGATATATCAACCTCCATAAATGAAAGCCTCGTGAGCAGTGGTAGTTCAAGCATTCGTGCAAAATTGTCTGGTATTTGGCAAAGAGCAAAGGTGACGGTGTGCAGTGAGGAGGAAAACCTCAACATGGAGGTCGGTGGTGAAGGCATAGATGAAGGACATTTGTGTGGTACCTTCACACTTTTCTCACAAACTGTGGGAACATGTAATAGAACTCAAGCACATGGAGATTGTCCAGTCTAGGTGATCGAAGCCAGGCATCGACGATAGACGATCTGCACTGGAGGTAACACACCGGGATGCAGAGGCGGTCAACCGCACCCTCGTGGCCGGACAGGATGGCTTCCGGAAGGCTCAAATCATCAACGACAGATTGTCCACGGCACCGAGTTCCAAAGTATCTTGTGCGGATGAGCTTCTTGGTGCCGAGCATCGAGATGATCTCGATATGAACTGCTTCTAGAGGGTTAAAAAGATGAGCGGCAGGCATCTCACTGTAGTCGAGATTCAGAGGAGCATTGCGCCATAAAGGGTGCCACTGAGATCCGAGGATTTGTGTGCGAATGCCCTCCTTGGTGGGGAGACGGCAGATGATCTCACCTAGGATGGCGTCCGGGAGGTCGCTGATGCGGTCCGGACGAGATTCTTCTTCCTGCTCCTCAGATCCAGTGGGCAGACCCTCACTGCTTCCCGCCACTACCGCCAAACCACCAGAGGAATGCATCACCGGTGGCACAAGCCTCGCCCTCTTGGTGCTAGGGAAAGCGGACTCCATCTCCATCTCCATCTCCATTGCCCGGATCGCGCCGACCCCGAGTAGCTCTATGTGAGGTGGATCTGGAAAGACGGTTAGGTCTTCAGTGCACGCAGATCCAAAAAGGTTAGAGGATAACTGCAGATGGGAGTGGTCGGGGAGCATGATAACATGGAGGCACGGCCTTGTAGATACAAGAAGCACCGCTCTACATGCAGCACAGGCACGGGCATGCCTCTATGTGTTTCAATTGTTTCTAGAGACGCGTCGATCGGAGGGGCAGGAGCACGGCCATGAATCCATTGGACGAATGATTCTATAATTTCTAAGATGGGTGCAATGAATCAACTAGAGGCATGGCATTCCAAATGTTTCCTCTGACGTGTTCGCTAACAGAAGCACGACCGTGAACCTACTGTGAGGCACTATGTCCATGTGTGAAGCACGGCCGTGACCCGTTGTGTTTGAATTTTTTCCACCACAGAAACCTACTGTGAAGCACGGTTCTACACGCATCACAGCCACGGTTATCCGCTCTATGTTTTAATTACTTCCAGACACGCATTCATAACAGAAGCACGGCCGTGACACCAAGAGAGCCATAGTTATACGTTCTCCAGACGCACGGCCATGATTCTGCGTTTCAAATGTTTCCGTGCAACGATGGTAGGCACGACCATGAAGACATGAGACTCACGGTTCAACACGCAGCAGTGCCATGGTCGTGGTTGTCTGTGTTTCAGTTCTTTTCATCTCTACATTCAGAACATGCACGTTGAGAGAGCCACGACCGCATAAAATTATAAGGAAACCTGTGCCTCTTCTCTTCTGCTCCGCTGAGTAAAATTACCTAGAGATGCAAAATGTGTTCTTCTTAACTTTGTTTTGCTTCTATAGCTGCACGAAACTAACTTACAAGCCGTTTTTATTACCATGACACGGGAAAAATAAAACTTTGCCAACAGCCCCACACCCCTCACTTGATGTTTCATCCCTCCACAGACGGTCCTGTTTTTGTATCTTCACCAATCCATTCTTCTTTCTCCACCTTTATGCATAGCTTTGCAACCTCCTTCCTTGTAATATTATTATACATAAACAACAAAAAAGGAAAAAATTAGAAATATGGCAGTCATGGATCTATTCCTTATGTACTGGTGTTTAAGCTGCGTTATTACCTTTTAATTTTTTATTCGAACTCTTCTCCGGTACCAAACAGTCTCCATTCGGTTCTTTCTTTTCTGAAAGAAGGTTGGGCACATTTTTTACCTTGTTCCGGGCTTGCCTGCGCGCATTCTGTCTGTCTGGCTTGTGTGATATTGGATTCTGGTGTAGATGGAGGACTTCGGTTAATGATGGCTGTTGTCAGTGGGGTTGTTGGAGTTGCTGGTGTTTGCCGTCTTGCTCCTGGGCTTGGAGTGCATTCTCCTGCTCCGTTTGATGTCCTCGATGGTGCTGTCGGTGTTGTGGGCCATTTCATTGACCTTGCCCTCTTCTCCTGCTGCATTTTCCTCTTCTCCTCTTCAATCCTCATCCTTTCCTAGACTTCTGGATTTGTGGGGCAGTTTGTTTTCTTGTGACCCTTTAGTCCGCAACGGCCGCACTTGGGTTTGGCTTTGCAGCCTTTTCCTTTCTTCTCAGAACCAGCTTTGATTCGATCTCCTTTTTTCGTGCCCTTTGAGCCACTCATGGGAGGTTTTTTTAGAGTTGCGGCAACGATGCCTGTGTCTGGTTCCTCAGCAAGTGTCGTCATGACTTTTATTTTCATATCTTGAATACGCTCCAGTAACACATTGTATGCTTTATCTTTTCTGCAAGCATGTGAACAGATATCCGACAACTCAGCGTACGCGAGGCCGAATCTCATAGTTTCATCATCTTGTGCGGTCATGCTATTATCATGACTTGTAGCTAGGACTTTCAAGCTCTCTGATACATTCTTGGTCCATCTGGGGTTGATGAAAGATTTTGGAAGATGTTCGACCATGCCTGTTTGGTCCATGACCTTAAGTACGTGGCAACACTGTATGCCGTCCCTACTCAATTTCTTGCAGCTGCAATTGAATATTTCCTTGTGCTCATCCACATCTACCCTGAATTCAGACCTATCGAATTCCTCGCCTGGGTACAGTTTCCACTCTTTTGTTTCATCATAAATCCTTTTTACAAAGTATTGCCTCCCTTTTGCCAGGTCGGAGCATTTGTAGTATGTCCGGTTCCGTAGCTCTAGCTGGAATCTCCTGAAGATCTCGTTCGTGTATACTTCACTTGCTTTTGTTTCGATTTGGAAACCCTATCTCTCGTGACGGTGCCTTCTCGACTGTTCGGTGTCTTTTCTTGTCGAGCATAGCAAGGCAATTTTGCTGAATGATGTGATACGCACCAACAAACCTTGTTATCGTGTCCTTGTGGCTCACATAATTTTTCCACATCGAATTGGTGCTCTCACTCCGTGTGGTTGTTGATGAGAAAGGATAGAAGCAGTCCTTGAAGTAGGCTGGCACCCAGAATGTTCGGAGTTCCCAGAGCGTGTTCAGGTGTTTGTGACCTTCTGCCTTGTATAATGAGATCACCTTTTTCCATGAGCGTTCAAACTCGTCTGGATTTAGTCAGTTCTTGACTATTCGAAAGAGATCATCAGACATCCTTGGATGCTGCGCAAACACTGTTGCGTTGTTTTCCTTCATGTTCTTCCTAATATGCCACCAGCAGAACCTATGCCTGGTCCTTGGAAGTGCTTCCGCGATTGTTGTCTTCATCGCCTTGTCCTGGTCTGTTATTATGTAAGTCGGTTCTTTTCCTCCCATCGCCTCGACAAATGTGCTTAGGAGCCACTTGAATGACCCTATCGTCTCGTCTTTAGAAGGCCTATTCCAAATAGGATGGTCGACCCATGGTTGTCGACCCCAATGATTGGTGCAAACGGTAAGCCATAGATATTTGTAGAAAATGTTGTGTCGAAAGACATGTACTGTCCGTACAGGTCGTAATTCATCTTGCACAAGGAGTCTGTTCAGAACAAGCTACACACCGAGTTGTTCCCATCTGTCTCCTCCACGTGGTGGAACCCCGGCCTTCTCCTCTGCATATCTGCAAACAGTTTCATGGTGTCCTTGATATCAGTATTCCTTTCTCCAGCCCTATCCTGGCATGCAATGTTGCTTATGTCAATCGTGTCGAACATAATTTCTCGCCTCGGTTTCCCCATCGCAGTGAAGATCTGCATAACCTTCCTTGGCTCTAACCTTGCCTTCTGCAGAACTTGTATAAAGAATTTCTCCTGAGGTGTCATCTTCTTATAGAATCTCATGAACATCAGCATCCAATCAGATGGGTGAAGCTGATGGTTGTGCTCTAGGCGTATGTTCTTTAGGTACCATATTCCCCTCTCTGTATCCCTCTTTGCTGTTATCTGAACTGGGCAGCCTGTCCTGGTCAAGCAGTTGCTCCTTCTGTACTTCACATGTCTCTCGGTTGTTTTATTCTCCCCTTCCTTGGTGCACTGGAACACCTGCTTGTCAATCTCTTGGTCAGCTACTGATCTTCTGCTGGTTGATCTCTTCACAGCAAAGCCAACCCTTCTGGCATATCTGCAGAAGAAGTAGTAGGCCTCATCCAATGTTTTGAATGAAAGGTCACCCACTGGTTCGCGTGCTTCGGCCACTTCCTCAATCGCTGGGAATGTGCCTCCTTTGAACATTTCGTCCATTTCTTTCTCTTCATGCATTTGCACCCCCATGTTGATGCTGTCTACAGTGTCTTTGTTCGTGTCATCGTAGTCACTTCCAGCGGTGTTAGTTTCATGGCTAGATACAAGTCCATTCCTCACAGAGCTGCTACAGCTCTGTTATTTGTCACATGCGGGAGTGTCATTTCTGCATGCCACGATCCAATCCATAATTGATTCTGCTTCTCGACTGTCACCTGCTTAAATGTTGCTCCCTGTTTCTCCGGCACTCATGCATCCAAGGGACTGTACTACTTCTCCAATAACATCTGTGCTGCCGTGGTGGCTGACGCTGTATACTACTTGCTACTGTGCAGGTTGTTTTCCATTAATGATGGATGCAGGACCATCGTATTTCTTTGGCTCATCTGTTATCCTCACCGTCAAGTCCTGAACATAATGCATGCAACAAATTAGATATTGCAGGCACATGAGAAATATGAATTTTTTTTTCTTTAGAAACAATTGAAAACAGAGGTTTATATGCTTCATCAAGTGTGTCTCAGCAGAGACTCATCTGGTAGCATTTACGTGGAATACCAGAAACACACATGTGCCTCTTCTGCACATACACGTGGTTGGTATACCAGAGGCACAGCTGTTCTTCTGTTCGCATTTTATCTGGGAGCACAGCTGTGACCCTGCTGCACATACATCTGGACCAGAGGCACAACTGTGCTTCTACCTAAACTTTACAATCAGAGAGGCACACCTGTGCCTCTGGTCGCAAATTATCCAAAACCACGTTACCCCATGCTTGGCAAAGTTGTTTGTGTAGTGAGTTAAAGAGCACAGTTCTGCCGTCACCTTAGTTTTCTCATGTCTCTCATGTTCAGCAAATCTTGGCGACATCCTTCGTGCATTGGTGATTTCGCTCACAATTCTGAATGCCATCGGTGATCCTTTGGAAGGACCTTTCATGTTCAACGCCATGGGTGATCCTTTCAAAGGCCCTTGCCTCATGTTTTCGGTGTGCCGTGGACTGGACTGACGCTTGATTCCTTGCTCGTAGGCTTGTGTATGTGATATACTGTAATTTATACCATGCGAAAACACAAAGAAAATTTGCTGAAAAAAACAGTACAGGTGCTATAGATGTTTTTCCGTGTTCGTATTTTGTGGTCACCTGTGTTGGTTTCTGCTGATGTTGTGCAGTAAACTTTCTTCCTCCCATGTTTGATTTTGTTGTTGGGCTCTTCTTGCTTGTGCAAACTGTACTCAATCCTTCAACATCTGTGCTTTTGTTGGCAATGTTCCCTCTGCTTGCCTCAATGAAAATCCGGTTACCCTATACCTCTTCACTATGACCTCCTGGAACCGTTTGGCCGTCAGAACGCCTACTCTGTGCTTTTGTGGACACCTGTGTTTTGAAGCACATAATCATTAGATGCATGTAATCATTAGATGCACATGCGTCAATTTTGAAGCATTAACAAGTAAATAAACACGTAAAACTTTCTTGCGTGTTCAAAAGCTGTACAACAAAGTTGGGTTTTGAAGATTTTTTCGTTACCTGCGGTGACTGGGTGTTAGAGTTTCTGTGTCGCAACTTTGGATTACACACTGAATTCGAGGACGTCCCATCAACAGTTTCTTTTTCAACGTTCACACTGCTGCTTAAAATGCTCCTCTTTGCAGGTGTCTGATGCAAAACATGCTCCTAGTTGGGACGTTTGCCGAGAACTTGTATCTCAACCTTGACTCCATTTACTCCAGCCTGCTTTGCATGTGCCTGTTGGATGGTATTTGCATCCTTTTTCTTCTCGCTTTGTAGAACTTTCTTTTTCTTCCACCTTTCGAGACTTAACTGCGGAGTAGAAACACGAAATGAAGAGTTGTTTACTGCATTCAACCAAGAGATATTCATGAATTCTTGTTTCTGTAATTGATCTGCTTTTTGGTGTTCAGTGGTGGCGCCTTGATAGTATACATTGCAGAAAATAAAGAGGAAATAACCTTCCTTTCATAAGCCTTGCCAAAATCGTTCAAAGATAGGCCGACCCTGTTGTCCTGATCAGCTGATGCGATCCTGAACATCTGCACCAAAAAACAGTTATTCAAAAGAAAATTTTATACATCTACAGCATCAGCTGATCTTACTTTTCTAAGTGATAAACAACCTCTTGTATTTTTAGTTGGTTTCTTAATATAGAACTGAGATATATTTTTAGTTCTGCAGAATTAAGATTTTTTTTTACTTGAGGAGAAAAGGCAATATCCTGAAAATTACACAGGAACCTCAACACAAGTGACATACTGATGCTAATCTGACACTGCATCGTTTAACAAAACATCACCATGAATTCTACCCAAAGAAACAAGCTGATCCTGCAAGTATAAAAGTTAACAAAACAACAGCAAGGGATAATGACAGCCACAGCGTAGAAACAAGAAGTTTTATACTATGCATCCCGAGCTCAGGTAAATTAACAACCACAACACGGCAAACCTCAACAACAAATAGGGCCCAAACCTCTTTCTGCAGCTCCACGCTACCTATGATTGTGATATTGTGTTCATAGACGAGTAGTAGAATTGTGATAATTCTTAATAGAGGAACAATTTTGAATCATGGCCACAGCACCTACTGCTACGAGGCAACTGAAACCATGACATCTTCACAAATTTGAGGATTCAGAAACTGCCAAGCATCCAAGACGCATCACGACAACACAAATATACTGGGGTGAGTCTACGAGATCTCAAGAATAGAATAAAAGGGCGCGCGGCAACAATTAAATCTCCTGCGTCAGGAATCACCACGGGGTGAGCTAATCGATTTTTAACTAACCTTCGTTTACGATTTTCAAACAACTGAATCTTATTCCCTGGTTGTTCAGAGCGGACCACCTTCGATTTTGTGCGCGATCTACTTTGCTGATCACGGCAACTTGTGGGAGATCTCGTAGGATGATTTTGAATTTGAACGAGAGAGACATAAAGAGAGACAGAGAGAGAGAGAGAGAGAGAGAGAGGCTGCTTCCTTCGCTTTTTGCATGGAAGAGGAGATTGAGCCAATAGGTGGGATAAGTTTTGCTCTGCGTGAAAGATGCAACATGTGTTTCGGAGCGAGCACATGTGTTTGCTGAACTAGAGCTGTCGTACTGACATGTGGGTTCTCCAACGGTACGTCTGTCTAACTTGTGGGGCCACCTTTCCCGCGTGAGAGGCGAAGTCCTAAATGCACCCGAGCCATACTGACATGTGGGCTATCCAAGGGTTGCTCTGAATAAATTGTGGGGTCGGCCGAGCGTGGACGAATTCTAGATCTCATTACATTCTTCTCCATCTGCCGACGACCCCAACAGGTGGAGGAGTATCTAGCTCTATCGAGGAACACCCGCAGATTCATCGTTTGATTCCTGCCTCCTCCTCGCTCTTCTCCCGAGGAATTATTGGTTTTCTTCCTACTCGCGTGCGTCTACTATTGAGGTAATCCATTACTTCTCGTACCCACTTTCTTACTCGTCGCCGTGCGTCTCCTGGTGATTCATCATTGGAACGAAAAACTTTCGGAAGGTAGCGCTTCTGCGAGTTGGTTGGGGATCGCAGTCGTGGAAACACGGAGGTGGGGCGCGAAGCTTGAATTGATTTATTTTTCGAAATCACGGGGCTGATGATCGCTGGTAGGGCTCTTCGGTTTGCTTCACAGGAAAATTATTATGGGTTATGGGCGTTACTTAGAGTTCAGAGTGACATTTGACTCTTCTGACCACAGAATCATCCTGCCAGATGCATGAGTCTTTTAATTTGAGACATGGTTTTGGTAGTGTGGTTATGTCTACAACCTAGAGTGCATGCGAAGGTTAAAGAACTATCGTGAGCACAACTTAAATTAGTTGCAGAGCTCAATGAGAAGAGCAGTGAGAATTCACTCTGTTGATCCCTATCATAGACAGACGTCGATGAATGTATAAACCTGCAACTTAAAGCAGAGATGCAAAAAAGTTACGTCTGTTAATACAAATAAAATACTAGCAGTTAGTAACTCGGAGTTAACATCCGTCTTATCGCGAATTGAGGTGTTAATGATGATGTCACATGACCTATTATGTAGTGATGGATGAGATGGGCTCCACTCCACAGATGTCAGAGACTCAGTCTCAGTTTGTGGATGGCACAGAGATTGTCACACAAGATTTCTTGGTCGCTGACCAACTAGAGACGGAGAGGTTAAGGATTGAGTCAAAACGTGCAGCGCACGAAAAGCTCGTTGAGGAGTACAGGAGGAAGAAGCACCTTTCTGGCTCGAAGTAGGTGTTTTTTTCGTGCTTCCCATTTGTGTTGATGCATTTGGTTTACAAATAAGTACTTCTCATTCTACATTACTTTTTCATCTACACTTAATAAGTACTTCCCATAAGTTTTCATCTAAGCTTCTCTTACAAAAGTATATTGCATACTCATGTATGTTTTATAAATACATCTATTCAAAAGTCATTTCCTATTTTCCTTCGCAGGAGTGTTACAATGGCTGAGTATGAGGAAGAGTTTAGCACAAAGTTCAGCCTGCAGAAGTTCATTACTGTCTGTGAGAAGCTGACAGAAGCTCAGAAGCAACTTGTCAGAGATATTGGCTTTGGATACCTTCTGGCCCTGTGCTGCCGGGAGCTTCCGAGGTGTTTGGTTTGGTGGCTTGTCTGCTACTTTGATGGCCCATCTAGAAGTTTCATCTTGCCTAGTGGATTCAGATTCTCTGTCAATTCTTACACTGTGCACCGCATCCTGGGGATACCACTGGGAGGTCAAATTATCCCTAAAAAGTGTTCAGATGCTTTCACGTGTCAGCTTAAATCTGAGACTCAGTGTGCTGCGCACGCTCCAAACATCAGAGAGCTGACTGATCTGTTGACCCCGGACCTGCTGGGAGAGGTGTTTCAGCGGGTTTTTGTGATGTTTGCAATAGCTGTCTTTCTATGCCCAACAACTTACAACTGCATCAGCCCGGACTACCTAGCGGCTCTCGAAGGACCAGCAGCTGATATCTCATCCTATGATTGGTCTGGGGCGATCTTAGACAAGTTGGTGACGTCACTCCAGACCTTCAAGGACAAGGGATTCACAGGCGCATTGTGTGGCTGCCTCCTCATTCCAGTGGTTTGTTCACTTCCTTTTTTAATTCTTTACCTTCCAGCCCAGACTTCCTGAGTATGTGGTTCATTTTTGCCTTTTTGTCTCTCGCAGATAAGCTATTTTGAGTACCTGGATATAAAGGTTATGGATCTGAAACCTGATCTGCCTGCAAGGCTTATTATCTGGGATACAGACAGTGTTAAGAATTATGCTAACCTAGACAGACTGTCAACAGAAGCCGGAAATTTTGGGAAGCACTCGGTGATTGTACTTTTTATATTTTTTTTCTTTGGTCAACTCTTACCTCAACAAAATGATTTATCTGCCATACATTAATTTGGCTTGATGCTTTTTTTTCCCATCTCAGCTGAAGGATATTAGGCGCACGCCTTTCCACTCATCCACTACCTTTGAAGGGGTGTTTTTTCAAATGAGTCCAAAACTAGACGTATACCTGCAACAGTTTGTGCCTGAAGACAAATTATCTTCAGTAAGTGATTTCGAGCTTGTGCCCCTCTATTTTGTTTCAAATTATATTCTCTAGGTTTTTAGGAAACACATACGTGTGCTCCTTGCATTATTATGTGTGCTCCCATCATGGTTGTACGTGTGCTTCACTACGGTAGGTTAGATGTACTTCATACAGTAGGTTGGGTGTGCTTCCTACAGTTGGTTTCATGTGCTTGCTGGAATATATTACCTATGATTCGTGCAGTATATTAGGAGTGCTTCTTACAGTAGGCTGGGTGTGCTTCCATAATCAATATAGCTCTGCTACTTGACACGGGTTAGATGTGCTTCGGCCCTAATTATACCTGTGCTCCCTACACTAGGTTAGCCGTGCTTCATTCAATAGGTTGGGTGTGTTTTGTCCAGTAGATTTGTTGTGCTTGCACGAATGTGTTAACTATCTACGTCAGGTGTGCTTCTATGATCATTATAGTTGTGCCAATCCCCGCGGTACTTAAGCCGTGCTTCCCTACGGTAGGTTAGCTCTGCTCTTCATGTTGTAGGTTGGGTGTCCTTCCTCCAGTAGGTTTGTTGTGCTTGCTCGAATATGTTACTTGTGCTTCACGCGGCAAGCCAGGCGTTCTTCTTCTTAATTATGGGTATTAAATATGTCTGATGTTTTTTTGTTACATTTGCAGGCTAAGGTGAATCTTGGCAAAGTTGTTAATGAAATGTACACAGAACTTTTTTCTCTGATTCAACCCATCATCGAGGACAAATTAGAGAAGGTTCTCTCTCTCGGCAGGGATTTTGGTGCCAAAGAAGTCAAGACCTGTGACCGTGGAGTTTATTGTAACTTCCAGCAAGACTTCTCAAATGGGAAAGAAACTTTGTCATCGCTTCCTTCTTCATTTTCATCACTTCCGTCTTATCGCAAGACAATTAGTCAAACTTCCTGTAGCAGTGGCTCAACCAGTGTTGTTGGCGCCACGTCATATTCTTTGGAAAATTTAAAGGGTTGTTGTGACACTCCCGAGTCAGACTCCATGGATAAGTACAACAAGGAGCAGTTCGATACTCGTCTATCTGCAGAACGTAAAACATCTACTGAGTTCAAGTTGATGTTGGAAGTGAATGAGATTGACTACAACAATGAGGATATTGATGCTGATCTCAGGTCACATCTAGCAGGTGTGAATAACTTCCTGAACAACTGCCTTGATGGCATACCTGTCCATGACCATTTTGTGCCAACGTCTGAAATGTTGAAGAATGAAGCAATCATCTTAACTGGTGAAAATTCCTCCGAGATTACTGTACTAGCTGCAACCCGCGGTTCTAGAGCTCATGCAGACCGCGATTGTGCGACATACCCACTGGACAAGCTCTTGGAGAAAGCAGGCAAAGCTACTGCCACTGAAGAATCCAACTCAGAATCAGTCATTGTGAAACAACAACTGCATGGTCCATTGTCACATGAGAATGTTGAATCATCTGGTTCTTTGGTTGCGCAAACATCAGCTATTACTGAACGATCCAGTGGCCCTGACACTGCTGTTAACATCTTTTCAAAAGACATAAAGGAGCTCACTGTATCCGAACCTGCACCCAAGATAGACACTGTTATTGAACAATGTTCTTCTTCACAGACAAAGGCTCAGGTCGATGTTCTTTCGACTTTGGAAGATGAGGAGAAGATTAGTGGATCTGAATCCAAGGTTAGTTGCTACCCTGCCCACACAGTAGCCATCCCCTGCGGTTCTGGCAGCGGTTCTGGCACTGCACTGAATACGGAAAAAACAATTGCATCCAGTAGTAATACTCCATATGTTGATGCCGCACCTATCAATACAAACGACAATGTCATTTCAACAGTACATGCACCATGTACCGAGCATCGAGCTATTGTTCCCAGCGTCAGTGTTGCTGTTACCAGAGGCGACCATCTGAATCAAACGGACGTACGGATGCCTACTGACAAGAGGTCCTTACCAGAGTCAGTCAATGCAACAAACGAAAGTATGCCACCTGCTAAAAAAAGAGTTAGGATACTAGAACTCGTAGAAAAATCACCCAAAGTCGCACCCAATCAGCATGTACTTGTTTAGAATAGCAAAGCATTGCTTCATTGTGACTTCATTGATAATGATGCAATATGGTCTGACCCAGCTATCTATGAACAAGTTGAGAAGGACATTGAACAAAAGAAAAGGAAAGCCATTTCTCAAGAATGCCAACCTGATACTGTGATGCACTTGTCCAAGCATTCAAGCACATCAGCGAGATCTACATTTTCTTATTGTCCGGGGTCATCCATGCCCAGAGGATCAGGCTCCAAGTCATTGTCAAGCAGTAGTCGCCTCTCACAGCCCTTTGATACGTCAAACTCTGTGGGTTTAACTCAAACTGCCTTGTCTGAAAGTTTCACAGCAACTGCTTTGTCCCAACACTACCAGCAGCCAGCTCCTGATTTTAATCTCCACTTCTCCCAATGTCCTGATGTTCAGAAGAACAGTGGTTCACAGAGTAGCCAACGCTCACCTTATGGAATAAACAATAAGACTTACCATCAACAGTGCCAGCAGCAACCTGCTGACTATAATTTCCACTTCACCCACCACAATGATGTTCAAAATAACGGACGTTCGCAGAGCCACCAACGACCACCTAATGAACTGAACCAACAGCATACACATGGAACCCAGTCTCATGGGCAAATTTACAGTGCCTTAGAACCACAATTCAACGATATAAACTCTTTCTGCCCTCCTGTACGACATTTTTCCAAAGACATTCCTTCGAGTTCAACCAGCCATCCAGGTGTCGGTATGTCAGCAATGCACATGCAGCAGCAACCACAAGGGCCAGTGCTCCAAAGAAACAAGCAGTATAATGAGGGCCGTCAGCGTATCAGTGAAGGTCAAATGAGCTCCCATGGACCTGTCTTCCAGCATCATCACCATCCTTCTCAGCTAGAGCAGCCTCGGTTCACTGATACAAGGAATGACTATCAAGATTGCCTTCAAGTCTTGGAAATAAGAGATTCTTCAATCATGGAGAAACATGTGTATGAAACAGTTGTTGATAATATGCCACATATTGGTGTAAATAACAGGTAATGAGTTAGCTGTTCTTGAACTAGTAAAGCTTTGGTCCCTTATTTTATTATTTTAATGTTTTTTGCCAAGCAATTACTGTTTCGGTTTTGTATTATATAAATATACCTGTCCTCGTAGTTTGTTTGTGCTACATGTTCTTCTAATGGTAGCAGATTACGGGGAGACATTATTTTTGCATTTTCAACACTCGCCAACTCTCATGTTAAATCAGAAAATCATGGAAGTTAACGGATGTTTTTTTGGGGGAGGGGGGAGGCAGCCTGAGGATATTTAAAATCAAACGATGCTGGGCTGATCATCGAACCTTCGGTTTATCGATGAAGATCTACGGTTATATGAGCACATTCGTTATGGATGCGTACTTAGAGTTGCTATTGACAGAACAATTTTACACACCGCCCACAGATCTACACAAGCATATAATGTACTTGGAGGCTTCCATAAGTTCTGATTTCCATCCTCTTGATTTTTTTAAATAATAATAAAAAACTAGAAACAAAAAAAATGTTGAGTGAAACGGCTTCTCCTTTTTGCAGGAAAAATTTACGGTTGAAGGTGCAAGCACTGAACTTCTAAAGGAACACATCATCGAAAAAACTGTTGGGTACAGACTGCCCAACAAATGTAGATTCGTGAGTTGATCTTACTTACTCTACTATCCAGTGTTGGTCTTTGTTTCTTGAATTGTTGTTATTATTCTAATAAATGACGTTGTTCATGGTTTCAGATATTAATTCCTGTGAGAAAAAAAGAACACTTCATCTACCTGATCGTCGTGAATTTCGACAGGACTCGCTTCGAAATAATGTGTCCTTACATCAATTGCGATGGTATAAAAGAACATTCGGATGTCGTTATTCAAAACTTCAAAAGAGCTTACCATTCAGCTTATAATAATTTTCTGCATAACATCAACAACTTCAGCGTTCAGCCTGTGCAGAGTGTATGTAACTCAGAGAGAGAGTGAGTTTCTTGTTACTGCAGCTCTACGTCAACCTCTACTTTTTGTTGTAATACGTATTCAACCTCTTGTGACATTTTGATGTCAATTAACAGGGAAGACAGCGGTATTTACATCATGCATTTGATGCCGCTCATTGATTTAAAGACTTCCTTTTTTATCAACAGGGTAAGCTTGCTCCCACGGACAAGATGTCGCTATATGTTAAAACAAGCCAGTTGTGTTCATTGTGTTTTACAATAACTTTTATTAATTTCCTTTTTTCTGTGTTTCCAGATCTATGTGAAGCCGATGAGGGAACAACTAACTTTCAAAATCATGACATCTACCCACAATACAGGGCCAATGTTTGAAGCGCTGAGGGACGTCTTCAGACAATACAATATAGAGCGCCCAAGAGCAAGTAACAGAAGATGACTACTACCATGCTATAGCTTATTTTACCTGGAGTTGTAGGAACAACACGGTTTCACCTTTTTTAACTGATGTTGTTGCAAGACCAGATACCTTGTTGTGTTCCTGTTAAACAGAGCTATGCGTTTAAATTTTGAAGTCTTGAAATCATGAATCACAGTTGTGTTTGTTCTACATTAAATCGTATTTTCCAACGGAACTTGAAAAAGTGAAGTTTCAGAACATCGCTACATTGCAGTAGAACATCACTTTCTTGGAGTACACGTGGGAGGAAACATTTGCAAAAACAGAAGCACGACCATGACTCTTCGAAACAAAGGACAGTGCCTCCACTAGCTTGACGGACGTGCCTCTCTGACTAGACGAGTCTTCATAACATAGCTGAAAAAATGCAAACAGAGAGGCACGACCGTGCCTCTTCATAACATAGGACCGTGCCTGTCTAAATGTACCTCAGACGGGAAACACGGGAAATTAGAGAACATGTGACTCCGAGACAATAAAAATACAGGCAGGTGTCTCTACTACACGTGGAACCGTGCCTCTACTAGAATCACGGCCGTTGCTCCCTCAGAAACCAAATGATATCTAAAAAATTCAAACACAGAGGCACATACATGCCTCTGTCACTGATTGAACATTGGCTCTGGCATCTTCACGACCGTACTTCAAATCTTCGAATCATGAATCACAATTGTGTTTGTCTTACTTAAAATCATATTTTCCCAACAGAACTTGTAAAGGTCAATTTTTTCGTACGGCCGTGCTTGAAATCGTTCCTCGGAATAAACATCTCAGCAGAAACATTTGGAAAAGAGAGCATGACCATGACTCTTCTTCTTATTATGGGACCGTGCATCCACTAGCTGGATCGACGTGCCTCTCTGAGTAGACGACTAGGCACGACCGTGACTTCTCTAAATTTAGCACCGTGCCACCACTAGCTTCACGGTTGAGCCTCTCTAAGTAGACGAGTCAGCTGAAATAAATGGAAACTCACAGGCACGACGGTGACCCTTCTTAACATAGGATCGTCCATCTCTATTTTTCATACATAAAACAGTGAACCGAAAAACCACTTGTGAATTCCCTAACTAAACATCTGCCCACTAGTTTCTACACTGGCAACTGTGCCTCGTCCAGACGCACAAGCATTTGGAACATTTCGAACAGAGAGGCGCCTCGCTAAGTAGGCGACTCGGCACATATAATGATAGCACAGAGGCACGACCGTGACTCCGCTTAACATAACCGTGCCCGCACTAGATTCAAGGACGTGCTTCTCTGAGCGACCGTGTTAGACGAAACATTTCAAAAACAGAATTTTCAAATCGCAATAATAGAAACATTAATCAAAACACAAAATGCAAACCTAGCACAGTTCTTAAACACATTAATTCAAAAAAGTAAACACAAAATTACACATAACCTAGCACAGTTCCAAAATACTCAATTATGCTACTGTAGTCTCCCCACTGAAACCTTCCAGCTGTGATGTTGATCTTCGCAGCCCTTCAAGTTGCAGAACTACTCAGAAACGACCTCGACGTCTCCGATCAGGAAGAGAGTGACAATACATCATGTCCCTCATAGACAGATACCGGCGATAAAGCTCATAGCTCACATATCCGTCCTAAAAGGAAAACCGAAAGAGAATGAAATTTTAGAAGCACAAGCATGCTGTTCTTGCAATAAAACAAAAAAATTCAAAATAGAAATTCACAAAAATGAAATTTCACTTACAATTGCTGCATATTTCACGTGCTCAAACGAAAGTGGCTTCCAACCCCAATAGTTATGCTGACCTGCTGGTAAAGTTGACTTCATCGTCGAGTATGCCGCTAGGTCTTCCATAGAGTCCCTTTCTTCGCCGCCTTTGATCATGAACTTCTCTTGAATGTCGATGTGGTACTCTCTTGGAATTCTGATGAAATCTTGAAAAAGAACTTCTCTATCCTTGGTGACGTCTACACTAGCGAAAGATATACCTCTGTTTTCAAGGAAATCCTTCAGAACAGGGCACGCCGTCCTAGCCTTGCAGAAGTGATAGACCAGAACATGCACATCGCCAATTGCATGACGGCGACTTTTCTATAACCATAACAATCCTCCCGTGTGTACTCCAGGTCCAGCCCAACAAACTTGTACCTGTCCTCCCGCAACCACTGCTCATACATGGCAATGATCTCCTCCACCTTGTAGGGCTCGTTGGTGTACCACACGTCGAGCTTGGTGTTACCATCGGCTGGTATCTCGCAATACTCGGTAGTGTTCTTCAAGTCATCCATGGCAGCAAGGAGGAGGGCGACAATGGAGATTGGCTGTGGTTCTGTGGCAAGCCTGGGATGCCGCGAGGCCGATGGGAACTGCCTGCGATTCTGTGGCGAGAATGCAACGTGGTGACCTGCACAAATCGACGAGTATTTAACCAGGACAAAAGATGACTCGGTTACCATGACCATTGATGTGAATTGGGAACTGTGAAAAGACAGTTGTGAATCTAAAGCTTGTGGAACCGTGCACCTCCTAGAGTCACGGCTGTGCAAAATGATGATGGTGTGGAGAAATCGAGGAGACCCTAACTTAATACTAGCACGGTAACTGACACACTGAATAGTCACATCGAACAGCTATCCGATCGGTCATCAGATCGCCTTTTGACCGATAACCACCGAGAGAAGAATGCGAGGAGGCACACAATGACCCTATCGTCCATCTTAGAACCGGCGGCAAATACATATACTAGAGCAGCGCATACAGAGAGGAACCTCAAGCATCTGAAACACAGCCGTGCTTCTTGTATCTAGATAACCGTGCCTCTCTCAGTGTGCGTGCATCTGACTTAGGCACGACCATGCCTTTGAATCGGCTATAACAGTGGTCTCTCATAGCACGGCCGCGCTGCAGTTCCAACAGTCGCAACCAAACCCGTCATGCGCCTGTTCCAGAACATGTGACTGGTAGACGATAAAAATAGAGGCACGTGAATATACTACATGAGAAACCGTGACTCTACTAAAATCATGACGGTTCCTCCCTAGGAAACCATGTGATGTCAACAAATTTCGATCGCAGAGGCACGGACATGCCTCTTCCTCTCATAGAACCGTGCCTCTTCCACCTTCACGGCCATGCCTCACGAACCAATGTGTGCCTGAAAACTAAAATTTCACATCACCTCCAATAAACATAATAACTCAAAAAAGTTGTTGTCGTAAGCCCTGACATCGTAGAACATCCTCGTGAACTTGGGTCTGAATATGCAGCCGCAGACTCATGTGAATGATCCTTGTTTCAAAATGAACAAAGGGGCTCAGAATATGCTACCGTGGTGACAGAGGCACAGACATACCTCTGCCTCTCATGGAACCGTGCATCTGCTACATTCACGACCGTGCCTCTCGGAGCAACGTGTGCCTAAAAACTAAAATTTCACATCGACACAGACATGCCTCTGCCTCTCATGGAACCGTGCCACCTCCACCTTCACGGCCGTGCCTCTCGGAGCAACGTTTGCCTGAAAACTAAAATTTCACATCACCTGCAATAAACTTCATTACTCAAGAAAGTTGCTGCCATGAGCCCTGACGTCATATAACATCCTCGTGAACTTGGGTCTGAAAGGCATAGTAGAAATGCAACCGTCGACTCATGTGTGTGATCCTTGTTTCAAAATGAACAAAAGTTCATAGAAGAACTGAGGCACCTAGCCAACTATATACTCTATGGATCACACACAGGTGCAACGAACAGTCGAAGCACCTTCCCCACTTTCTTCGAGCTCGATCTGCACGAACAAAGAAAACAGCTCACCCACGATCTTACTATCAGAGGGGAGGCCACAGCCGCAAACCTCCAGATCAATCAGTTTTCTCATCTCTTTTCTCTTTTTTTTTCTCCTTTCTACAAGAATGATACACTGAAATTGTAGTCGCATAAAGAAGAAGAATACACTATAAGAGAAGCAAACAGATAGAGGAACCTGAACCATCTGAAACATAGAAGCACACGCATGCTTCTTCTCCACACTGATACGTGCCTCTCATGTATTCGCGGCCGCGCCTTTGAGAATGAACGAAATAAGAAAACACTTAAAACTCGAATAGCACATCCGTGCATCTGATTCATCTGTAATATTGCCTATCGTAGGTTCACGGCAGTGCCTCTCTTTGTGAACGCGTGAATGACAACAATCGAAACCTAGACGCACGACAATGCCTTTTCCCCACAAACAAGCAGTGCCTCTCCTAAATGTACATACATGCCTCTCTCACATCCATGCTTAAGCTTTGCATGGATAGTTTGCTTTTAAGCCTTTTTCCATGGATAGTTAAAAGCACAATCTTATACGACCAAACATAAAAATTATATTCTAATAGCGTACAAACAAGACAACACAAAACTCTAAAAATAAAAGCAAATTTCCAAACTAGCACTCCATTCGACTCAACAAAAACATTGAAATTTACTATTCATCATACAAAAGTACTAGTTGTCTTCCAAGCTGTTAGCATTTAACCACCAGGTATCTCTCTTCGCAGCCCTTGCAGATGGAGTCCTGCTCAGAAATGTCCTCGACGTCTGTGGTCAGGAAGAGAATGACAATGCATGATGTCCCTCATCGACAGATACCGGCGGTAAAGCTCATAGCTCACATACCCGTCCTAAAATGAAAAGTGCAAGAGAATGAAAATTTAGAAAAATGACAAGCACGCTGTTATTGCAATAAAACAAACAAAGTCAAGACATATATTAACAAAAATGAAATTTTCACTTACAATTGCGGCATATTTCACATGATCAAAGGAAAGTGGCTTCCAATCCCAGTAGTCATGCGCTCCTAGTGGCAAAGTTGACTTCATCGTCGAGTAGGATTCATGTATGACGGCTCCCGCTAGGTCTGCCATGGAGTCCCTTTCTTCACCGCCTTTGATCATGAACTTCTCTTGAATGTCGATGTGGTACTCTCTCGGAATTTTAATGGAATCTTCTAAAAGAACCTCTCTGTCGTTCCTCACGTCTACACTAGCGAAAGTTATACCTCTGTTCTCAAGGAAATCCTTCAGGGCAGGGCACTCCGTCCTGGCCTTGCAGAACTGATAGGCCAGAACATGCTTCCGCATCGCCAGTTGCATGACGGCGACTTTCCTATACCCATAATAATTCGGTCGTGTGTACTCCAGGTCCAGACCAACAAACTTGTACCTGTCCTCCTGCAACCACTGCTCATACTTGGCAATGATCTCCTCCACCTTGTAGGGCTCATTGGTGTGCCACACGTCAAGCTTGGTGTTCCCATCGGCCGGTATCTCGAGATGCTCAGTAGTGTTCCTCCCGTCATCCATGGCAGCGAGGAGGAGGGCGACAATTGAGATTGCTGTGGTTCTGTGGCAAGGCTGGGACGTGGCGAGGCCGATGGGAACTGCCTGCAGTTGTGTGGCGAGAATGCAACGTGGTGACCTGCACGAATGGACGAGTATTTAACCAGGGACAAAGACGACTCAGTTACCATGCTCATTAATGTGAATTAGGAACCGTGAACGGACGGTTTTGCTTCTGCAGCTTGCGGAACCGTGCACCTCCTAGAGTCACGGCTGTGCAAAATGATGATGGTGTGGAGAAATCGAGAAGACCCTAACTTAATACTAGCACGGTAACTAACACACTGAATAGTCACATCGAACAGCCGTCCGATCGGTCATCAGGCCTTTTGACCGAATGACCACCAAGAGAGGAATGCGAGGAGGCACACAACGACCCTATCGTCCATCTTAGAACCGACGGCGAATACATATACTAGAGCAGCGCTCACAGAGATGAACCTCAAGCATCTGAAACAAAGCCGTGCATCTAGTCCACAATAATACGTCTGTCTCGTATCTTCACGGCGGTGAATCTATCAGTAAACGAATGAATGGATGCAATTAAAGCTATCAATGCCTCTACGGGCGTGAAGCCTACGGAGGCACAGTTATGTAGGCACAAAAAGCATGAGTGTCAATTTGACTTATCCGTAACAATGACTCTCTTATCTTCACGCACGTGCCTCTATGGGTGTGCATGCCATCGAAAACATTTGGAACGCAAAGGCACGGCCATGCCCCGGACTTAGGTACAAATGTGGACTCTAATAGCTCCACGACTATTCCAAGGAATATTTGAAAAACAAAAACACAACCGTGGCTCTCTGGGTGAACATTTGACTGCAAACATTGCAAACGAAGAGCCACAACTATGATGCTGCTGGATACACAGCCGTGACTCGGCAGTTCTTGAAAAGTTTTTGCAGCTGAGACTCTTTCGAGTTTTTGCACTTCAAAGAAAGGAAGAGTATATCACTAAATTTGCCTCTCCTAACGAAATGATCATGCCTCTCCTGACGTCATGGCCGTGCATCTCCTATCGTCAGGAACGTGGCTCTCATAAAGTCACATTCGTGCCTCTCTGATTGACTTTGAGTTTAAAGACATTTCGATTACACAGACACGACCATGCATTTTTGGCTAGTAGAAACGTGCCTCGTATAGCTCTGTGAGGCACGATAAGCAGGTGGACTAGTCCCGTGGGAGGCAGTTGGACGAGTCAAACGTCTCGTGTCCCCGTAACCCGTCGGTATGCGCGCCCATGTACAATAAGCATTCATTCGATTTCATGAAAAGAAAAATCGAGCATTCATTCCGTCCCTTGGTCTCTCGCGTTCCTTTATATTTTATTCCAGTCCGCCGCTCTCAGGCACCTCACTCCCTCTCTGCGTGTGCAATCGTCTGCATCTAGAGTTCGTGGTTCTTGGCGCTCCTATTCCGATTTCCCCTTTAGTTATCCTACGAATTTGACTGGGTTTCTGGATTACAATAATTTTTAAGCTATTTTTCTTCAGATGCTGGTCTGCGGTGCTTTCTACTAAAGTTCCTCTACTCCATCCCCGTTCGTCGCCGGCTGCTGGTCTTCTTCTGCAGGTATAAAATATATGCGTCCGCCATGCTCCAGTCCGTGTTTATGTTTTGATCACGTTCTTTTAATTATTCTTTATTTCACATTTAAGGGTTTACATTTGTGGTCAATTTCTATTTGTCTAGCTTCGTAGCTACCTATCTCCTCAGATTTTTACCCCAACCATGAGCAAAAACCCCAAATCCGCTGCTTTTCGCTTTTGAGGGATGCCTAATTAAACTCGTTTAGCTATAATCATGCTGTATTCACTGTTCTAACATCCTTCTCGGTAAGTAAACTATGAAATGTTAGTATTTTCATAGCTTAAATTGGTTGTCAATGAACCTTCTTTTAAATCATGATACTCTGATTGGTTTGACCTACTTGTTCAGATCTGCTATTCCTGTTGCTATTGTTATCTGTTAAACCTAGTGTGCTTTTGATTATTTGATTATGCCATCTTTTAGTTATTCCATGATTTTTGCTCTTAATTTATCTAGGTATGGTTTGCCCTACTTGCCGTCATCCAGACGGCCCTTGTCAATCTCATCCAGAAGCTCTCCAGGAGTTTGAGGTTATTCTTGATGAGAATTGCTGGAGACGCATGGTTAGTGGACATATTAGTTGGCTAAAACACGTTTGAAATCGCAGCTGTTGAACTTTTGGTATTCCTTTGTATCTGTACTAGGTTCCCCTACTATTGTCACTTTCATTATCTTTTTTTATCCCTTAGCTTGCCTGTTTATACCTTAACTGTTTTCATGCCAAATCTCTAGTCATTAATCCATCAAAGTACTATGTTTGTTATCTTTTATTGTGATAGTTGGGTGCACTTTATGCCTATTTTTCAAATTGATGTTCAATAAGTTTGAATTTAAATTTACAGCTCTTTATTTTTTATATTTTCCCCAGTATGTACCTTGTAATGTCAGAGCTTTTCTCGCTGAATACATTGATGAGAGGAAGGAGCATGCAAGGATATTGCTTAACAAGCAGGTTGAGCCAGCACTTGTTACCCATGAAGGAAGGTCTTACAATGCTTTGTTTAAGCACAGGCCTAACTACACCAAGTTCTATGGTGATGTTTGGTGCAACCTTGCTGAAGATTATGATCTCCGTGCTGGAGACCTCATAGAATTTGCACTGCCTGATGTGGGGCTGAATCTGGCGATCAAAACATATCGCAGTGACAATAGGCTGCTTCCATTACCTCATGTTGGTACGTATTCAATTTCTCAGTTAATTTTTTTCGCTGCTTTTTTATATAAAATGCCTGATGTTGTATGTTGTTTACCTCCTGATGGATTATATATCTTGTTCTAATTTTACATGCTGGGTGTTTTTCTAGCTCTCGACGATCTTTCTTCTGATGATTTCGACCACGTTCAGTGTTGTGTATACTCTCGGGATATTGAGCTTACCTACGACCAGACACGCTTCTTACTACAACGCCTTTTTGGAGACAATTTCATCCATTGCCGCCCGTTTGTCCATGTGCTGACTACCACTAACACCAGAGACAGCATCATGGTTAGTTAACTCTCTCTTTGTTAAAACACCCAACACACTTTCAATCGTACGTCTACATTTACTGTTCTATGATGTCGAATTAATTTTGCTTACATATATTATTATAAATAAATTATAATTTAAACACCCAAAATGTTGATAAAATTTGATTATGCGTTCCTAGTATTTAATGTTAACCATTCAGTATGAAGTGTATTATCACAGAAAATTGAATAATTCATTAAACCAACAATACTTTGGTAGCCCTCTTATTATTTTTATGTACTTAATTATGAACTTGAACATGCTAACAATCTCATACTACAAATTCTGTATTTCTATTATTCAAATGCTGTCATGAAAAAAAAAAGTTTGCTGAATTATCTTCAATCGCAAATTAATCTCAATGCATGCCACTATGGTGTTACTCTCATTACGTGCTCTATATATGTTAATTTTGATGTATTCTCTATATATTTTAACTTGCTGTTTTCATAAGAAATTCTACATATGTTAGATTCAATATTATAAAATTTGTTGTTTGCACACGCAGTGTATTCAATATTTTCTTTTGAATGTTCAAATGACAAATTAACCGTTCTTTATTCTTCTCTTATCTCTGTTTCTTTTAGAAAATTCCAAAGAGTGTTGTTTCAACCTTGAAGAGATGGGTGGACGTGCCAACCAATGCCAAGGTGACCCTTGAAGCTCCTGATGAACATACACATGTCATCACTCCTTTGTCATACTCGATCTGCAAAAAAGACGGTAGGATGGTGATTGAAAAGTCTTCTTTCAGAGACTTCCTATTAGCTGCATCTTTTGTTGAAGAGAACATTGTTCTAATCATGTTCAAAGAGCGCAGTGATCGTTCCGTGTCCATCATCCTCCAGCGCATTCCTTAGATTCTGTTAGTACCAGCAGTTGGAAGCAACGGTGTCTCTTAAGGATTTGTTTGTTTGGTAGTTGGAATAGACTTCTGGGGTGTTCAGTGATCGTTTCGTGCTGATCATAATCCAGGGCAAATGCCTGCTTGCTGTTTGTTTGGTTCTTGAAATGGTACTAATGTAGCTGTTATGGACCAACCGGCTATTTTGAAGTATGGCAACGATCCTTTTCTGAATGATCGTTTTTGAATTATTAGAATTCAATAATTCAAACAACAAAGAAAACAATTTTCTTCAACTGTAAATCAAAATTCAAACAAATACCGACACAGTTTTTGCATCAAAAACTATAACCAAGTAAGCATGTTATTAAAGTTCTTCAACCTCTCTTTTCAAAAGAATCCTAAATAATCCCCAGACATAACTCCAAACTATAACCAAGTGCGCTATGTTTTCTTTTCAGCATAACACAGTCTTTCTCGAAACGTGCCTCCGCTAACAGAGCGTTTCTTCTTTAAAATACCAGCGTGCACCCAGTAACATAACTACAGTGACTCATTCGGTAGAGATGTTGTTAACGCAAAAAACACTTTGACCACAAAGGCACGACCGTGGCTCTGCTGCGTGTACAACTGTGTCTCGACTACCTTCACGTGCATGTCTCCCCAAGAAAGCGTGTCATCTGAAACAGCTGGAAATACAGTGGCACGTCACGAATAAAACATTTCATTCAACAAAACAAGTGGAGCGTGCCATATCAAGAGCATGCACAGACAGGCATATCGAGCTTGTGGTGTCACGACGGTACAAAATACATTGCTCAAACCGCTAAAAAAATTACTCTAACAGACGCCTGTTTCCCATAACTACCTGGAACTGCCAGATGACGTCGCAACTACTCCTCTCGGTTACCCTTTTGGCACGACAAAGTAACGACCCCATTCCTTTTGTATCGCACCCATCTGCCTCATCTTCCTAGGCCGTTCCTCGTCGGCAGCCACAAACCCACACAGCCTCCCTGCAGCCATGGACGACGAGAAACTAACAACAGAGAGCAAACACATCACTGCCCATGGCACAACCGTGCTGGAGGTGGTGTACACCAACGAGCCAAAGACTGTGAAGCGAATCATCAAGATGTACGAGCAATGGCTCCAGGAGGAGAAGAACAAGTTCGTCGGCCTCGACCTCGAGTACACGTGTAAGAGCAGTTACACACGCTGAGGGGTCGCCATCATGCAACTTGCCATGCGCTAGCATGTCCTCGTGTACCACTACTGCAGGCCCGAGTGGTGCCAGGCGTTGCTTGAATTCCTGCAACGCAAAGCGGTCACTTTCGCTAGCGTCGACACCAGGGGCGACAAGATGATGCTTGCCCGTGCATGGATCAGAATTCCAGACGAGCACCACGTCGACATCCAAAGACAGTTCTGTATCAAAGGTGGTGGAGAAAGGGACTCCATGGGTGACCTTGCAGCGGCCATCATCGACCCCTCCTACAAGAACATGAAGAAATCATTCCCGAAGGACAAGCACCAGTACTGGGAGTTGAAGCCGCTCTCCCCGCTACACCTCGAGTACGCAGCAAAAGACGGGTACGTTAGCTACGAGTTGTACCGAAGGATCCTAATCATTAAAGACGGGCTACGTCACCTGCTGCAACCACCACTGAAAGAACGACTCCGTCCCCGTAAGAAGACAGAAGACCGATCCTCGACCGAAGCGCCACAAGGGAAACTACGGATGGTGAATTGCTACGTCTTTGGATATCTATATTTAATTAGTAAGTTGATTTAGATTGAGCAAACATATGTTCTAACTATGATTATAGTACGTCAAAGATGTCATGTGTCATTGTATTATAGTACTTACTTATTATACTTATAGTACAGATTCATGGTGCTTATGTAATAAAAAATATTATTTGTATCCTTATTAACTATTTCTGTAAATGCTTTTTCATGATTGGTGTCAGCAATTTCAAAAATATTTGTAAGGAACTTCAATATATCCATCTCCAGCTTTCAGAAACAGTATGAGTACTTCCACAAATTTTGGTATTCCAGTGCAGAAAGCACTGGGAGCACTTTCAGGCTCTTGAGCGCGTTGAAACAAAATAAATCACGCAGACACCATTGACATCAAACACTGTCTCAATGTAGGAGCCCGCCTCCACTAGCATCACACCACTGACTCTCTCAATAAACATGTTAACCGGAAAAAAATACAACGACCGTGACTCTGCTGCACGTACCACCGTGACTCGACTAGGTTCAGGGCAGTGCCTCTCTCAGTAAGAGTGTCACCTGAAATAACCGAAACAAAAAGGCATGACTGTGCCTCTACGTAATATAGGACCATGCATCCTCTAGATTGACGGACCATGCCTCTCCGAGTAAACATGTTGGTGCAAAAACATTGGAAACAAAGACGCGCCGATGTGGCTCTCCTTAATATACAAGCGTGCATCCAGTAGCATCACAACAGTCAATCTCTCAGCAGAGATGTTAACGGAAAAAACATTTGGAACACAGAACCATGACAATGACTCTGCTGCGGGTACCATCGTGACTCTGCTCCATGGACGCAAGAGACAAGCACCACCACTAAACAAAAACATTTGTCACTGTATACATTTCGAAAACAAAAGCACGGCCGTGCCACTAATTTATAAGTAACCATGCCTCTGGTATATTCATGACCATGCTTCTCCGAGTGTAAGCACCAACGGAAACATTTGAAACAAACAAGCAGAACCGTGACTCCCATTTTTATACATAACCGTGCCTCCAACAGCTGCACGGACCGTGCCTCCTTGAGTCTCCATGCCAGGCATACGTAACACAAAGGCACGCCAATACCCGTGATTTACATATAACCGTGCCTCTCATAGTTTCACATTTGTCCAAAAAAACATTTAAAACACAGATGCATACCAGTTTTATATATCTGAATAACATTTATATTCTACCATATATTTAAATAACATATGTTCTACTTCACAATCTATAACTAACATCACTGCGGCAGAAAGCTGAAGATAACAACAAGCCCCCCATCACGCTCCTTGAAGGTTATGAGCACCAAGCTGTTTACTTCAATAGATGATGCTTGAAGAAAATCACTGAAACCTTCCTTCTTGAACACCATTCTACCACCCAAGCCAATGAAATAGGGACAAGGGATGCTCACATATATATCATCATCACGATACTCCAAAGTAAGTTCAAGAGTTAAAACGCCAGAACTAGGAACTGACACAAGTTCCTTCAAACTCCTCACAACCATGCTCAGAATAACCTGACGAAAACATCAAGATATTAGAATAAACAAAATTGAAAAGCTATAAAAGAGCAAATAATAAATATAGAAACTGACAAAAAGAAAGAAAAATAAATCTAACCATATGATGACCATTAACATTCATGGAAGTAATCCTGTGCACAAAAGGACAGCAGAGTATGTAGTTGTCATCAAATAGTTGTCGCGACATGAAATACAATTGATGATAATTGAGATCAACACCACGAGTGTAAAAACAGCTGCCAACAAGATCCTTCTCAGACTCACTCAGACCTTCGAGTGCTACAAAAAGAAATTTCACAGGATCAAGAGAACAGCAAATCATGTGACGTCAAACATGGTAAAAATTTCTTTGAAAATAAACCTTACCAACATAGGGTAAAGGGAACAGCATATCTCCACCCCGATAAAAATCAACACCAATCAACGTTCCATAGTGCTCAAGCCTAACAGTCATTATATCACGATGACGGAGACCATAATCAGCCACCAGTTGCTCCCAGGAAGAACCATGGAATTTGCTGCTCACCCGACCATGACTAAACAGAACACCATATAATTCACCCTCACTGTTGTGAAGAGCAAGCTCGGGATATTTTTCACCCTTCCGAATAGCTAAAACCCTGCACTGCTCAATGTACCGAGCAAGATGAGCTCTAACACTGCACGGAACATACTGCAAAACGAACCAAAACAAGACCATAAATCGGAATAATTTCCATTTAAAACAACACTAGCAGCACCAAAAGAAATAGGTATGTGCACAACAACAATTTTTAAAACCAAAATTGGAACAAATAAAAAATGTTAATCTTACAACACGCCTCGAACAGCGCTGATCCAGCACCACAGTAAAAACATCCGTAGAAGAGTCAAAAGAAGAACAAGGGCCACTTGGCATACGGCAAAAAGGGCAAGCCATACCTACAAAGAACACAGTGATTATTAAGAACTGATTGCACAACATAGTTGAAAGTTGACATTTGATAGTGTTGGAAGCCCCCACCCGTAACTACCCCATAAAATCTCCATTTCCCGAAAATATAATGGGAAATTAAAGGGAAACAAACCGGAAACAGGGAACCAACGAAGGCAGCCGGTAGGCAGGCGGAAGGCAACGACGACGGCAGGAACGGGGACGGAGCCGTGCACGGCGAACAAAGGCCGCCGTAGACAGGCGGTAACAGCGACGACGGGCGGCGAGGACGGCAACGAAAGGGAAAAACAAAATCGCGCATGAAAGCCCAGACGGCTACGGGGACGGCGACGCGAGAGAGAAACAGATCTCAGAAACAGATCAAAACTATATTACAATACAGTAAATGTTGAAGGATTAAAGTGAAAAAAGAAAATACCAGAAAAGAAAACCGGAAACCGGAAATCACGGGAGGGCTCCTCCGCGCGACAAATGTCACGCGCGGAGCGCCCCGAAAAAGTATCAGAAACGCTCCGCGCGTGACACTTGTCGCACGCGAAGCGCTACCCGACTGAGCTTCACGGGGAGCGCTCCTCAACTAGTGATTTCGCAGACTCATTACCTGTGCTGGAAGCGTCGGCGCCGTGACGCGGCAGAAGGGCAGCTTGCGACGCCGACCACGGAGGCCCGGGGCGTCCTTTCTCTTCTCGCCCCCTTGTTTCTTTCCCCGGTCAAATCTCAAAAGTCGGCACCCTCGCTGACAGATGTACGGCGCACGGACGCGTGCGTGGCCCCGCCGCACCGCGCTCTCGCCGGCCAAGCGGCTTGGGCGCCGAGCCGGTCCGCGTGCCATAGCATGCGTTCTCTGACAAAAGGGCCGGCAACTGCCGGGAAGATGGCCGCACCGCCCTCACCTCCTGTTCTGAAACCACCTCTGCCGCCCAACCCCGTTCGTTGTCACTGCAGTAGTACTAACATCCTTTTTTTCTTTTCTTTTTGCGGGGACGCTAGCCTAGCATTCAGCTCAGCTACAGTGTGTCCAGATCTGGAAGCAATTTAAAAGAAACCTACTAGTAGTAGGAGTACTGCCATGGAATCCTCCAGCTCCAATTAGTCCCGATCTTGGGCGAACAACACCAGAAGTACCAACCAGCGCTTGTACAGCCTCATCCTCCTCGTGCTTTTTAGGTGGACGGTGCTGTCGGAAAAGCGAGCACGTTGAGCGACCTCAACAAAGATCGCCCGCAGCTGGAAGGAACACAAGCGAACGGAGCACGACGAAATAATGGATCCTCGCAATGATGGGGCGATGTCCTTCCATGGCAGGATGGCATGGCAGCTCACCCAACTCTCCATGAGCCCCATGTGTTCTCTTGTACATCTGCCTGCACCCAGCACCACGCCATTTCAATGTCTGCGTCGTTAGGTGGCGCCGCTCAATGTGCATGCAACGCAACCCACAGGCCAGCGCAGCTGACCGTGGTTTGTTGCACAGCAACACAAGCAAACAATCTCAGATGACTCAGGGAACAACCACTTCCCATACGCCGCGACCCGAGTCGCCGAGCAGTTGAACCAACCCAAATTCCATTACAACATCATCATGTCCATCATCCATGGTGCCAAAAAGGAGCAGCGGCGTCCGCTGGTCAGCAATCTAAACCTTGCATCACCCCAGACCAACGCCACCGGAACCAACACTTCAACAACCACCATATACATACATTACATTACAAAAGCTAACTACTACTGCACCAACACAGCCAGCCATAGACAAGTCTTGCCCGGAAAATTTACCTACAAGCGACGAATTATTACCCATCCATGAAACCGAAAAATCGTTAGCCGTCGCGGTTGGAGCAGCAGCAGCAGCAGCAGCGAGAGCGCGGGCTCGAGGCATTGGCAGCAAACAAAATGTATAGCTGTTGGGGAAAGGCCTAGGAGCAGCATCCATGGCTACCTTTACAAGCTGTTGCTATTGTGTATGTATGGAGGAGACTGGAGGGTCTGCTGTATCATCTGGTATACTAAAATTTCGCAGGGAGGATATCTACACAACATCTCATTAGCTCGACAGGGTCGCGGCAGGCAGCGCCGGCGTCGAGGCCTTCTTCGTCGAGTTGTTGGGGGCCTCGCCCCAGTGCCACAGCATGCTCTCCCAGAAGCAGAACTTCTCGAAGCAGATCTTGAGCCTCTTGTCGGTGATGTTCCGCTTCCAGTGCCCGTCGGTGAAGTTCGCCTTCTCGGCCTGCCTCCGCTCCCACTCCAGCCCGGCCTTCAACCTTGATCTCAGAAGGCAGTAGCTCTGGAGCTTCTTGGGCATCTTGTCATGCACCTTCCACCACCGGGTGTGCGCAATGTCGCTGGCAAACTCCCGCAGTATCGGAACGTTCCAGTTGCAGTCATAGTCCCGGAAGCATAGCCATGGTTTGCGGCCCAAGTAGTGGAGGACGTAGAGGATCGGTGGGTTGGCGCCAAACAGCTGGGTCTTCTTCACCTTCACCTCCTCTTCATCGCCCTCCCAGAAATGCTTCAGGAAATTCATGTGCTTCGGAATCCGATGCCACCATGTGAATATCTCATTCAAGTATCCCTGATCACCGCCATTGTAAGATGTTATCTCGTTGATGTGCTCCATTAACAACTGGAATGTGCAGTTTGAAGGCTCGATAACCATGACACCAGAGTTGAAGAGTGTTGCATTGTTGCCAGTTGCACTTATTTCTGGCATTGCAAACAGGAAATCAATATTTCTCAGGATGAGGAGATCAGCATCTATGAATATGATCTTGTCATAATCCGTCAGCTGCCATAACCGGAATTTGCTGTAGTTCCATTCATTGTAAGCATCACGCTCGGCCTTTGGGTTCCGGATCCTCTCGATTATTCTGACCTTCCAACCCGCAGATTCAAGGCCCTTCCGGTGATGGTCACTTATGGTGTCATCAACAAGAATAACAAAGTCCCTTGTTGATCCTGCTTGACGAATGCTTTGAGCTGCTGCGATTGCACCACAGACATACTCACTTGCTGAATGCAGTATGGTAGCATATGCTTCTCTGCGTCGGTCTACTGAGTAAAGTCTTGCTGTAAGAGAAAGGATTTGGTGTCATTCATCATAAAATTCCAAGTAATACAGGGACAGCACTAAAAGGCATAAAAGCAAATTATCAACTATGACAATATTCGAACAGAAGGCGGTGATGTTTGTCTACGATAAAGCAGAGAGATTGCTATATATTTCAACTGCCACAGATGATAGCGCTTCCAGGAATTGTGGGTATTCAAATTAGCAAAACTACAGATGAGTAGATGATGAACATTTGAAAAAGGTAATGAGGAAAATTAGCATGTTTCTATGCAAAGCCATTGAAAAGAGCAGAGATAGCAATCAGCTTACATTTTGCTTTGAGTGGAACAGCAAGCTCACAAGATCCAATCGGAAGTCTAAGCTTCTCCTTTAATGCCTTTGAGTCAGGCTTGTATAGCCAAGCATTGCCTTCATGTTTCTTAAGATTCTTGCAAGAGAAGAGATTGGGAAGAGGGAAGCACTCCGTCACAAACATCACATGTACCCCACGGTTGCCTCTAGCGGCAGTCACGGCCAATTTTGCTGCTGACAGCTGCAGATGCAACCGCGCAACATCTCTTGACCACCCCCCAACTCGGGTACAGGGAAGCTTCACAGCAATAACATCAAAGTGTGTGCCTCTTGGGAAATTAGGCTCCGGAAGCGATGGACAAGATGGTATCTCTGTTTCTTCCTCCTCGTCAATCCATTCAGGATACAGTGTCTGCCAGGTAATGCTTTCATTAGCATGCTCCAACCTTATGATCGAAAACTCGCTTTCTGGGAGCAATTGTGTCCAAGACCCGAACTCAGTGCTGTTAAAATTCAAGAGTCCGACTTTGAGCTTCTGCTCACCACCATTCAGACTTTCGATAGTTTTGTAGACATCATCCCACTGAACGCCCATAGAAGATACATATCGCGGATCAGGGATAGTCTTATCCCATATCCATCCAACATTAACAAACCTGCAAAGCACATGAACACGATGAGCTCCAGGGCAATAGGCAGCTTATCATATACAAATAACAACTTATCCTAGTGGATGGTAATGTTCCACATGTAGTACTGAATGTTACAACAATATACTCTTCATACGTATATACTCACCGAGAATTGGACTGCAACTGATGCTCGTACACAGATGGAGTGTATAGAAGTGTCAAAAATGCAGCAGACATGATAGCGAAGAGCAAAAGTTGCAAGGATCGGAACTTGCAGCCAGAGCTTTTCTCTAGAACAAATACATCAAACTTTTCAACCTCTTTGAAACTTTTACTTTTCTGGGTCCTCCTTTTAGCTGTGTCATCACTGCAACAGAGGAGATAGTAAGAGACAACAAGTCAGTACTGGAAAAGCGAAGTACTAATTCTGGCCAAGAGAATGTCGGAACTCAGAAGCTATCTCTACAATAAACAGTCTTACTATGTTGGTATAAACATTTTTTTGGTATTGATACCATGAGAGCAGTAGAATTCTGTTTTTTTTTTCGTTTTACTTTCGTCAGTATGACACTTGGTAGATGCTAGACACTCAATAGGTACTGGGAGCTTTGGCTAGGCAGATGAAAGAAAAACTCTGCCTAAGATTTATGGAGGATATATAGGAGAATTTCTGAAGAAGTGTTATTTCCCAATATAACCAGATTATATTAAAATTATTTGTTAGTCCAAGACCAAAACTCTGAAATAGGCACTTCTGAAGAAGCAAGTATGATTTTCCGAAGTAACCAGCTTATATTAATATTATTTAAATCTGAAGTACAAGGAAGGAAGTGATCCAACTTGGTCACCAAGGTCCCTATCAGAACAACCACTTGTACCAAAGTGACACAAAATAAGCCTACAAGCAAGCCACACCCTGGTGCTTTCCTTTCCTCACCCCATTGCTTTGCTTACCACCACAAAGATAGCTTTCATAGTGCTTTCCTAGGTGATGGTGTTTAGTTTTTCTTGGAGGTTGCACTATATATGGCGTATGCTTATTCAGAAGGTTCAGAAGACTAGCCTCCATGGGCGGCTAACATGCATTGCAACACTAAAACTGAAGTGTTCGCACAACTTTTAACAGGAGAAACTGCAGCGTCTCATATTGGAAAGTGATCACACACTAAAGTGATTTGGCTATTGAGGAGAAAAAAGGCTAAGGGACACAAAAGCACGCACGTTTCTCCGCACCGAGAATTAAAAAAGATGAACCAAATGAAAACCAGCGCACTCATCTATTCCTCCGGGCCTCTGCTTTATTAGTCACATCTTTTAGAAAAGGAGAGCACCACTAATCACAGAGATTCCCGGTACCTAACCTAACCCCCCATGTTTCTTGGTCTCAAATCGACAGCACGCTCTGCTTAGCAAATTTTAATACCGGCAAACACGCGAAGAAAAGCCGCACGGATGAGCAATCCCAGGTGTAGAGATGGAAACTTTGTAGTAGCGTCAATGCCGTTAACATCACAAAGACTGATGACAAGCGACCAAGGTTGCCGAATTCACTCTGTTCGCCGCGCACCGAAGAGTCAAACGCCCCGAAAACCTGGCATTTTCTAGACGAAATGATCCCCAATTGTCACCCTCAGGCCACCGGCATGAAGAGACTGTACCGGAGCTGACCTACTCAACGTGCCCACTGCGGAGTGCACATGGAACTAATGCGTCAGTAGGGAGATTTAATAGGTTTCGGTGACAAGGAGCGGTCTCCGGGGCCAAATCTGCAGCGACGAACACATGAGCACCGACACCTGGCCCCACCATAATAACAGAAAAACTGGAGTGGTTTACCAAAACTATTAGTATCTCCTAAGTATGGGATCAAAACCACCGCCAGAAATGCAGGACAGATCCCTGGCCGGTAATAAGAACAAAATCAGGTTAAAAAGAGGGTAAGAACCAACAGATTCATAGCAGTTCGGGCATCTTAGCAACGGAAAAGAGGGCGCATTTTCGCTGCATCTCTAACGGGAAGTGGTACTAGTGGTAGCATACATGGATGGATGGGTGGATGGATGCCATAAAGGCGCTGCAACCACCAACGGCACCACCTACAAGATCAGGGAAGTTAAGGAGGAGGAGGAGAGCACCATGGACGGACGGACGGACGAACGGCAGCGGAAAGGAAAGAACGGCATCTTGTGCAGGGTACCATGGCGGTACGAGATTACTACGGCGTGGTAATCACCACAGAAACGGCTCGATTAGCACATGGCGGCACATGGCAGAGCGCATCTGCAAGCTAGATTAGCACGCAAGCGGCATCTCCTCGAGTATCACCAGCTAAAAAGGTACGGAGCGTACAGAAAAGTGGGTATTTTTCTCTTTGGATCGAGGGGGGTTCCGGGGAGGGAGATCTTACGCTGCTCCGGCCGGCCGGTACCGCGCCTCCAAGGAGCCCATGGGGACTCGCTTTCAGTCTGTGTGCTTGAAGCCTCCTCTGTGCTGAGCTTGCAGCCTGCCTGCCCCTCCGGCCTCAGGCCGCCCGCGCAGTCGCTGCCCCGGTTGCGCTGCTTCTCATCTGAAACCAGAACGGCAGAACACGGTAAGGATTCGTGTGAGCGTGAAGTTCACCCAGGCAAATAATGCTACGCAGGAAAGGGGATAAGCAGATGAGCAAACAAGCATGTGGGGATGAACAGTGGCGCAGGGGAGAAATGGAGGGCGAAAAAAACCGAAAAGATCGGAGAGCAATGCGAAGTAAAGCGGCAACCCAAATCTGACAAGCCCAACCAACCCAAAGCGCCATGGCTCAAAGCATCTGAGAAAGAAAAAAAAAAGCAAGGAGAAAAGGGCAAATCTGCTCGGGGTAGAGAGAGCAAGAACCAGCGACCAAATCGGGCAAATGAGGCGACCCAGGGCCCCCGGAAGACGAACCCGACGGAAGAACCAGGAACAGATCAGGCAGCGCCCGACCGAAAGAGAAAACGCATCCGGCCAAAAGGCCGAGCAAGCCAAGAACAGCACAAGCAGGGGAGAGAAGGGCACACGGGCGCAACCTACCCGGAGCGCAGCGGCGGAGGAGGAAGCGGCGGCAGCAATGGCGATAGCAGAAGGAAGAAGAGACGGACGCAGTAGGTGGTGGTGACTTGGGAGTGTGGCTCCGGCTCCCTCTCTCTCGCTCTAAACAAAGCTCTCTACACAGGGAGAGGGGGGGAGCAGGAAGAGAGAGTTTTATAGAGAGAGAGAAGGGGAGAACCGTGCAGGCAGGAAGCTTAGCGCTCAAAAGGGGGGAAGCAAGAGCGGGTTAAGCAAAGCGGACTGAAACGGGCAGTTTACCCCGGGAAAAAATGTAAATCTTTGCCGGCCGTTCCTCGGGTCCCCGACGTGCACGGCAAGGGCCAAATCTCGCAGGGGAGGAGGGACCAGGGGGCGATTTGGGGAGGGCAGTCGTCGTCGGTGAGAACTGCTAGGGCGCCCTAAAAAGAGGAGATAATGATGGGGTCTGGGAGAAACTAGAAAGGGGTTAAATTAACCGGATCACAACGACGGTGGCGGTTTATGAGTTGCCAAAAATAACAACACGTTTTGTTTTAAGTGCACCCTAGGGCTTTTTCAGATATATCTAGAAAAACATGCCAAACAAAATGCAACCTATAATTGGAATTGGACCCTGATTAATGAATAACAGATGCCTCATGATAAGCTATGCAGGACTTATCATAATGACAAGGCCCTGGATAAGCTTCGAAGATACTGCGGTAAGACACAAACTCGTGGAGTGCGTATCTAGGCACAAATTTAATGTGTAATAAGATGCACCGTAAGATACAATGCACCATGAATGTCCATATAAGGTACTAATAATTTGATGCGGGAACTCCGAATGCATATTGTTCCACTAAAATGCGGTCATGTTTTTGCGCATATTTTTACAAGTGTTCAGATTGGGTGGCGTGATTATTATTTTTATCCACGTTGGGTGGACTCATAAGGAATTCCAATAAACCCGCGTCCATTGAATATATGTTGGCGTCTGGGAGAAACTGAAAAGGGGTTAAAATTGGTCTGGAGAGTTATCGGATTATTAGAACGGTTGTGGTGTTTTTCTTTCTTTCGAAGAGAACGGTGATGATTTAAGAGATGCCAAAAATAACAGCAAATATAGTATAGTAGCTTTAAGTATACGGGTTTGCTAAGTCACATCTAGATGTGACTTAAGTATTGCACATCTAAGTCATATACCATTGATTTTATGTGAAGATTTGTGCGGGCATTTTTCTTTTTTCCTTTTCCTTTTTCCTTTTTATGTTGATTGAGTCATTTAGATGTGCAATACTTAAGTCACATCTAGATGTGTCTTAGACAGACCCTTAAGTATATACCTTACTTAGGGCACTTCGATGGAGACATGGTCGGTTGTATCAAAGACATGCCAAACAAAATACTGACCTACAATTGGACACCTCGTAGATGAAAAAGGGAAGCCTTATCATAATGTATACATGACTTACCATAATCACAAGGCCCTAGATAAGTTTTGAACATACACCGGTAAGATATAAACTTGAAGAAAGCGTGTATCTAGATAGATTATATTTTTAGTAAATATTTAGACATAATTTTGGTGCATAAGATGCACCAAGAACGTCCTTATGAGGCAATAAGACCTATATTTGGACCCTAATTATTGAATAGCAGATGCCTTATCAAAATCTATACATGACTTATCATAATCACAAGGCCCCGGATAAGTTTCGAAGATACGACGGTAAGATACAAACTCGTAGAGGGTGTATCTAGACACAAATTTAATGCATAATAAGATGCACCATGGGATGCAATGCACCAAGAATGTCCCTATAAGGTACTAATAAGTTGACGCGGGAACTCCATGTGCATATTGTTGCACTAAAACGCGGTCATGTTTTTCCACATGTTTTTACAATTGTTTAGATTGGGTGGCGTGGGTTTTTTCTTTATAGAGGTTGGGTGGAGTTATAGGGAATTCTAGTAAACATGTGGCCATTGAATATATGTCGGGGTCTGGGAGGAACTCCAAAGGGATAAAATTGGACTGGAGTGTTATTGGATTATTAGAACGGCGGCGGTGTTTTTCTTTCTTTCGAAGAGGACGGTGGTGATTTAAGATCCAAAAAATAATAGCAAATTCATATAGTAGCTTTAAGTATATACCTTACTTAGGGCGCTTCGATGGAGACAAGATCGGTTGTATCTAAAACATGCCAAACAAGATACCGACCTACAATCGGATGCCTCGTTAATGAATATCTAAGAGATAATGTATACATGACTTACCATAATCACAATGCCCTAGATAAGTTTTAAACATACACCAGTAAGATACAAACTTGAAGAGAGTGTATCTAGACTCAATTATAATGCTTAATATGCACCATAAGATACAAGGCACCGAGCATGTCCTTTTGAGGTAATGGTTGATTGTGGGAACTTCAAATGTAACTTTTCGAAAAAGAGATTGACTATGGGAACTTCAAATGCATGATGGCACATTAAAATGTAGTCATGTTTTTTGCACTTGTTTTCACAAGTATTTTACGTCAGGTGGGGGATTTCTTTTACTGACATTGGGTGGGTAAGTAGTTCAAATAAATCTGCATCCATTGAATATATATTGTACCTAATCCATTTCAAGAAGAAACACATGTTAGCTTCAACTTGTATACCAAGGAGGAGATTGATACGAGTTTGAGTCTACAATCGCCTCTTGGCCATGCTCGCCTCGTTGCGTTGTGTCCTCTCATGCAACGAAAACTGGCGGAGAAAAAAAAAAAGAGAAACATTTCATTCGCGATAGAAGTGAAGATAGTAATCGCAAAGGGATGTTAACATATGAAAGCGTGTTTTCTCTTCGGGGCGACGGCACATGCTGGGCAATTTAGTCCAAAACGACCTTACACCGGGAATACACGGTGAGTTATCAAAAAAAGGTAAAAAGCAAATATTCGTTCTTTTTGAAATAGAATAGCGAGAAAAATAGAAACGGATTAACTGATTTCGACTCGGAGTAAAATAATGGCAATCTATATGCGCTTTATAAATATGTAAGAGCACGATGTAAAACACATGGCGTGTTTTATGGAGGCGGTATGCAACCCGTGGCAAAATGAAAAAAAAAAGTATGTATATTACCTTTTAAGAACTTTGTGGCTTAAAAAGACACACAGCAAAAAAACATTGGACGGCAGCGTTGTACTGCCACTCAAATGGTTGTATTTGTGCAAAAATGTATGCAGTACGCATCGTGGTTTTTCTCAAGGTCTGCGGAATGGCGATTTTTTTTACAGATATATCTTCTTCTTTTTCGAAACCATTAGGCAAATACACCTATTCTTTCTTCTTCTTTTTTTTTTTTTTTTTGAGAATCAATACACCTATTCTTTCTAACTAATCGACAACACGTATCGTACTTGTGTCGCCTCTTTCACCGAACGCGTACGATAACAACCGAGAGAATGATGAACGGAACTCTCAACCTCTTCCTCCGGGCATATGCACGCTGTAAATTGATTAGATTTACGTGCAAGCAGGTGGATTAAAGAAAGCCGTTCGCTTTGACCTACTTTGACCGATGGGCACCTAGATCAGCCTGGCGTGTTGGGTGGTCACACTGCACCGGCAACGCCGTGTGAAGCCATGACTTAAAGCAGATCCAAACGACCGTCACCAACGCGCTGGATCAAATCGAAGACATTCTCAAAAAAAAAAAAAAAAAAATTGAAGACGTAATAATAACCTAAGGGCCATCAGGAACCTTCCTAGCAGTAGCTAATAGCTATGGGCTAGGGTTTCTTCTACTACTACAAAAATACTCCTACCGTTCGATCTACTACTAGTAGCAGTACATGAGCCAGCTTTTGTTGTTGTTGTTGGTATCTTGGACCAACCGTTTGACCTAAAAAGGCTGCCACTGTTTGGCCATCCTAGATCTGCAGTTGAACCATGCCCCCCTCCCGCTCCCGCCCCGTACAAAACTGTGCCCGTTTTCTGTGTCCAAGCAGCACTATACCCCGACCTGGGCCGACAGTTAACGAGCGCCTCCAGCGTCATTAGGATTCTTACCAGCGTCACATCAGCTGCAAATGGATATTCCTGGCGTACTTAAGAACCTCCACCGACGTTCCGAGCTCACATGTGTCTGACAGGGAAAAACGCTGCCACCATCATCATCTCGGGTAGGAAGTGGATGGAGATGGAAGAAGAGAACGGGGCAGCAAAAATCAATTCGATACCAGCTGTGAGGGAGCGTCGTCCTTGGATTGAGATGAAATGTGATGATGGCGTGCAGTGTCTCGCTGTCCCTCGGAGGGAGGGAGGTGTCGGGCACCCCATCCGGCCAACCCTCGTCCCAGCCCCGAGCATTCACTCATCAGTCTTCTTTACTAGGAGTACGTCCCAGCAGAGCAGTAGGTCTCCCCTAATCTGTCCAGTGAGAAAATGAGCCTCGCCTCCGGAAGAAGCTGGGAAAATGGCTCCTCCTCCCTGCTCCCTGCTCAGTTTTTATTAGGTGGTGACTTCGTTAGGGAGAATCGTTCGCCGGCCCGCTCGACCGCGGCTGCGCCAACCCGCTCACGGGCTCTCGGCGCCGTCCGTCTCCGCGCTTGGCAGACGCGGCGCCCGTCCGTGCGTCGACGCGTCGACAGGTCGCTCGCGTGACGCGCTCCCCCGCGTGTGGCGTTTTGATTATCCATCCAAAAGGCCTGGGCTTTACTGCTCCCTAGCTCGTCTTCATCCGCTAGTTGGAGTGGGGAAACGCTCATCTGAAACTGAAACTCTGTTGGGATGGATGTCGATCTACCCAAGCGGCTTTCACGGGACAGACGACGGTGATGGGAGTGCTGGCTAGCTAGATGGGTGATATTGTCACTAGTACGGAATTTTTGCAGGCCAATGCGTCCCAGCGAGAAACGGTTGTCAAGCCCGGACCGACGGGCGTTTTCACATGCCCGCGTCGAGTCGCAGGCAAAAGCAGAGGAGCTAGCTAGGCTTTTCGATCGTAGCCACAGCCAGCACATCATTCATTTCATTGGGTGCTCCTGCACCGGCTACTAGCTCGTGTGTCTCGTCGGCCATCACGACCCGCGGCTCCATCGGAGAATTCTTCGCCGGTGGGAATGGATGGACATGGACCTGCGAGTGGAGGATGGCTTGTGCCATCCATCCGCGCCATGAAAGGCGGTAACGCGCGCCTAGCTAGCTCCAACTGATGCTCTATTCCATTAAATTCCGTCTTGCTTGTCCGATGGCGTTACCTATATGCTGCCAATCATACACGTACAGTATTCCGTTAATCTTTGCATGGATATGGATGGATAGACACCTCTGCGTTACCAGTAACGGTGCCTGCAAATCTCTCTCTCTCTCTCTCTGTTTTCCTCGAGTGAATCCGCGGCTTTTCCTTTGGCCCGGGCTGCCAAAGGCGAACAGAAAGACGAAAGAAAAGGTGAGAAACAAGCAATGATTCTCCGGCGAACGTCTCCCCGCCTTTAACGTACGCACCGACTAATCTCGATCTGCCCTTTCCCCCTCGCTCCTTTCGCTTTCTCAGCTGTAACTCCGGCCATTAGCCACTTGTGATCTGATCCCATGAATCCAATGAAGAAGTGCAAAAAGGAAGATTTTACGGTTGCTCTCTTGGCTCCGGCTCCCGGAATGACACCTGGGCGGTACAATGATTAGCGTTGCGCAAACATCGGTAGCCCACGCATCATTGCAGCGAACACAGACGGAAGCCTAACTCGCGAACGCTCAGGACTCAGCGATGGAATCGTGCTCCTAGTTATTGTGCGCCATATTGCAGGTGGCGGTTGGGCGCGCGGGCAGGGCCGGCCTTTCTTTCTTAACTCCACGGAGAAGACGAGGTCGACCGAGGGGAAAGCGACCGGAGCGGTGCAGAGACACGGGCATGTAGCTCGGCAGAATTTGTGATGATGGCCTCTCTCCATCGTTGGAGTTTTTAAATAACCGAACCGAACGCTCCACACCTAGGAGACGTGGCGGCATCTCGAACAATCTTTCGGTGAAGGCCGTCCAAAAGGGTACCTACCGACTGCTAAGACGATTGCTCAGCGCCCCTAGTTTGGCATGCATGCCGTTGTTTAACTTACTCGAGTGCTAGTGCTGCTAGCTCCATCTGAGAGCATCATCAATTCATAATAATGCCACCGGATGCGTGATGCGTCTCAAGATCCGCATGACTCAGCAGTCAGCAGCTGTGCTTGCGCTGGCCTCCCATGGAGGATGCCTGTCTAGTTTTGTGCGGTCACGTTGTTCTACATTTGTGCTCGAGCGCGCACCAGCTGTCCTGCTACCCCACCCACAACCACAAGTAGTGCAGATCGAAGCTGATGCTCGAGAAACCGTCTGGCCCGTCTCCTCTCCTCTCCTCTCTCCTGGGTATATTTATTCTTGGTTAGCATTTCACAAAGCTGCCATGCATGCCCACTTAACTTTGGCGCTAAATGGCATGTGGTGTGTCGTGTGTGCTCGGTCTCGCTCAAAGCGAGGGTCCTCACTGCAGTGTGCAGTGCGAGTGCGGCGGCTGGCGGTTCGTTATCTCGTTGCACCAATAGTGGCAAGGCCACTCGCTCGCTACTCGAGCACATTTACGCCTGTGCCGCGTGGGTGGTTGCCTGTCTGGCCGATAGATAGCTCTGCGCGTGCCCCGTCATGCCCGGTTTTAAATGTGCTCTCGGCGCAAGAATCAATTGGGGTACGGACGAGGCGGAGAAGGTCCCCCCGGCCCCTTCCACCACCGTCGCCACCGTCACGGCATGCATGCATGCAACGACGCGGGAGACGTGAGGCCGATCGGATGCGGTCGGGGCATCGATCAGGGGGACCATGCACACCTGGCTGGGCTCGTGAGACAAAACTCGCAGGGTGGATTAGCCTTTTGGCCTCCGGTAGAAAAAGGAAAAGTGGAAAAGACGACGGAGATTCAGCTTCACGGCTTGGAGGAACCACACACATGGGAGCACGTAGATAGACGTAGCCACCCCGGGCTCGGGGGTGAAAAATAAATTCGGATCCCTTGAAAGCGAGGTGGCCGCGGTGCTGTCTTTGTCCACTCTTTTGGTTGCGCCGGGCCGGGATCTCATGCGCGGGGCGTGTGTATTTTATTGAGCGATCGGTCGAAGAGGGGCGGTGAGCAACGCAGGTTCTTTCTTATCCTTCCTTCATGTGGTGCGCGCAGACGGTGACGTCTACGTGCGCTTCTCATCTTGCGATCCGTCTCCGCATATATATATACATATTTCGTTCTGTATGTTCCGTATGCAGCTTCCCTCCCGGACAAATCACGTGGCCCCAAGAGATGTACAGTACTAGTGCATTTTACAAAGCTAGATGCAAAGTAGTATATCGTGGTCCTTATCTTGTGCTTCTTCCTTTTCCATTTTTGAATGAACGGATAGCTCTCTCTCCTCCTGCCTCACAAGCGTACGGGAAGGCCCCGGAAGAGTCTTGTCAAGATATCGACGAATCAAGACCACATGTCGGGGGAATTGTTTTCCGTATCCTTAATCATCCGTGTATGTGCTGCTAAAAACGTTGGGACACACAGCATCTTTGGGTTGGGCAGGTTACAATTCGATTGGCATTTGCCCACTGAAGCACTCAGTAATTCGATTCCTGCAGATAACTACCGGTTCGGTGAAAGGGGAAGTTGGGCCGGGAAGTTTTGGAACGCTGAGGGTCTCCTCAACGCCGACTCTCAAACCGTGTTTTGTCATCCAACGTATTTTTTTCGCAAATCAGAGACAATAGGGGGTTTTGCGGGCGTTCAGACCGCTGCCACGTCTGCGTCTGACTAACCTGGCCCACCCAAAACTCTTCTCCCTCGTCCGCGTGCTTTTCCACCCGACACCAGCTGCCCGCATTTATGTCGCTGGCAGAGCGGCCGCTCCACATTGACGCCGGCCCAGAGCGGACGCGGTCTCTGACTGACGGCATTGAAGTGGCATGCCGACCCAGAGCTCGCGGTCTCTCACCGCCGACATTGAAGTGGCACGCCGGCCCAGAGTGGACGCGGTCTCTCACTGCCGGCATTGAAGTGGTGCGCCAGCCGAGAGAGCGTTGCCCGCTACACGACCCGCTAAATACGCCTTCTTGCCGCATTCAACCGGTTCCAGACTCCCCTCCCTACCTCCATTGAACTCGCGCGCGTGCCGAGAAACTTACTCCGACCACACGTCCGTCTGCGAGCTAGCCGACATTAAACACAACGCCGGTTGGCTCCTCACGCACTCCTGCTATTTAAACGAGGCCGGACGCCGAGCAAGAACCACACCACACCTCCGCTTCCCATCTCCTCCTTGCACCATATTCTCCACACTCTCCATGGCATCCGGCGAGCAGGAAGAGCGGTTCTCCGGCATAAAAACCGGCTGGGTGGCTCGCCGAGCCCGCCGAATACGAGCTAGGCAACTCGCTGCTCCACCTCCCTCGCCGCCCCAGGCCGTCAGTACCATGGGCGAGGCTGCAGGCGGGCAAGTGGAGGAGCAAGCCACCGCTCCAAGCTGGCGCCTAGTGCAGCAACTCGCCGCTCGAAGCCAGCTCGCAGAGTAGTGGCGAGTTGCTCCACGCCAGCACGCGGGGGAGCACGGTGGCATGGGCACCGTGGCTGCCGTAGACGCGGCCGTGTCGTCATGCTCCTCCCGCGCCTATGGCCGCACCATCCTCCGCAAACGTTGGCGGAACCGCGCCCTGCCGGCGGAGGCGGCTGATGTCTACTACGCAACTTTATTCTTATAGACGTTGTTGGGCCTCCAAGTGCAGAGCTTTGTAGGACAGTAGCAAATTTCCCTCAAGTGGATGACCTAAGATTTATCAATCCGTGGGAGGCGTAGGATGAAAATGGTCTCTTTCAAACGACCCTGCAATCAAATATAAGAAATCTCTTGTATCCCCAACACACCCAATACAATGGTAAATTATATAGGTGCACTAGTTCGGCGAAGACATGGTGATACAAGTGTAGTATGGATAGTAGAAATAGGTTTTTGTAATCTTAAAATAAAAAAACAGTAAGGTAGCAAGTGATAAAACGGAGCACAAACGGTATTGCAATGCTTGAAAACAAGGCCTAGGGTTCATACTTTCACTAGTGCAATCTCTCAACAGTGCTAACATAATTGAATCATATAACAATTCCTCAACATGCAATAAAGAATCACTCCAAAGTTCCTATTAGCGGAGAACATAAGATAAAATTGTTGTAGGGTATGAAACCACCTCAAAGTTATTATTTCCGATCAATCTATTGAGCCATCCCTATAAGTGTCACAAACAGCGCTAGATTTCGTACTAAAATAACACCATATGATACGCATCAACCAACTCTAATGTCACCTAGATACTTCAATGTCACCACAAGTATCTGTTGGTGCAATAATTTGCCTCCTTATGTTTTGGAGATTGTTGACAAACAGTGAGGGACTGATGTGTTTGCTAGTGCACACAGAGTAACAGGTCCCTGGAGTTAAGAGGAGTTTTGGATTCACAACTCCGAAGATTATTCCCTGTGTAGCAGTGAATGTTATCACCGAAGGTTATGACGACAAGAGTGACCCCTCAAAACTGCTGACGTGAAGCATTTGATTCGGTGCCTGTCCGAAGGAAGTGACTGCAGCCGAGGAAATTGAAGACGAAGAGAAGACGTAGTATTCTTTTCGTTGTTTCTTTTCTCCTTATTGAGTCATAGGACCACCGTACTATTAAGAGGGGTGTAGCGTTCGAAGCTTTGATTCTCTGATGCTAAACCCAAATCCTATGAAAGCTGTGAGAGAAAATCTCTTTGTGTTCCGAGCAAATACTTGCCAGCAAGAGACTGTGATCTTCTTCCCTGCGAGAGATTTGTCTCTGACCGAGGAGTTAGCATTACTTGTTCCTCAAGTAATGTTACCGTTGCTCCCAAATCCGACCGTTGTGAACGTGTCGGTTGGCCATTGGCTGGACCGCGTGTCCAAAATGGTCATTTCCCATCAGGGAAGGCTGCGGCTATAAATAGCCACCCCGCACCGGCGTTGTCCGGTGGCTGCTCCGTTTGATTCTGAGAAGATTGTTGAGCAACCCCTCTCCGAGAGATTTGAATTTAAAATCCACCGAGAGAAAACCCTAGAGCCGAAAAATTAGATAGTGGTTCAGCATCACTAGAATCTAAGTCCAGTACGCTCCGCCTATTACTCTTGAGAGCTGCAAACTCCCTAGACGGTTAGGTGTCAATTTCTTCAGAGACCAAGAGTAATTGTGGTTCTCGAAGAAGTCTGTAAAGGTTCGGAGATCGCCTTCAAGCATCTACCACGAGTAATCGGCATTGGTTGACGAACCAATTGTCAAGGAGAAAAGGGCGAAGAGAGTTTATCTTCTGTGTTAAATCACAACCCCTCCAACCAGACGTAGTCCTTGTGCAGAAGGGCGAACTGGTCTACCAAACACCTTGTCGCCATCGAGCATCACTGGTCACTTCTGCTACCCTCTCTACATTCGAACTGTGACATGCCATATTTCAATCATGTGATTTACCTCGGTACATGTTGTTAGTTTCCATTCGGTAGTTTGTATTCGCTCACTGTTTACTGTATTTTCATTCGTTCCGCTGCTGGGTTCCGAGAGTTTTAATATTTCCGAGAAAAATTTAAAACTCCCATTCACCCCCCCCCTCTGGTAGACAAACTTCGATCCTACAATTGGTATCAGAGCAAGGTACTCCTTGACTCTGCTCATTTTGGTCTAACCACCTTGGAGTTTAAGTATGTCTTCAGTGAGCTACAAATCGCACCTCAAGATTCCCATCTTCGATGGGACGGACTATCCCTTCTGGAAGGAGAAGATGAAGATCCGTCTCCGAGTTATTGATGATGATATGTGGAATGTGGTGCAGAATGGATTCTAAGTTGAAGTGCCCCAGGTCCCCACTGACCACGAGAAGAAACTCATTCAGATGGATGCTCAAGCTAAAGATGAAATTGGTGGCCATCTCTCTCGTGCTCAATTTCTTCGCTACCGTCAGTGTGAAACTGCAAAGGAATTGTGGGACATTCTCGAAAAGATAAACGAGGGTGTTTCAACTCAGAAAGAAGCTCGCATTGATACACTTCGGGCCAAGTTCAATAGGTTCAAGCGAATTGGAAATGAAAGCTGTCAGCAAACTTTCGATCGTCTGAGTGACATTGCAAACGAGCTACAAGGTCTCGGCGCTAAAGACATCACTGATCATGAAGTTGTGAAGAAGTTGCTCCGATCCCTTGACAGTTCGTTTGACACACTTGTTCTGATGATTCGGGAACGAGCTGATTTCAAAGTCCTCGACTCTGCTGATATCATGGAAAGGCTGAACACCCACGAAGAACAAGAAGAAAAGAAGAGAGATCTCTATGGCTCAAGTCACCGAAAAAGTCATGCTCTCAAGGCTGTGCCTGATTCTTCCTCAGAAGGAAATGCCGATGAAGATTCAGATGACACCGAAAGGATTAGTCAGGATCTCGCATTGATCACGAAAAGTCCAGCGCCTTCATAGGAAAAATTAGTTTCAGAAGAAAGGATCCAGTAACTCTGGCAGCTCCAAATCTTCATCAAAGCCAACAGGAGATTACACCTGCTTCAAGTGAAAAAAGCCAGGTCATTTCATTTCGGACTGCCCTCTCTGGGAAGCTGAAATCCGTGCAAGTGGAAGATATGATTCAGGAAACCATGGCAAAAGCAAGAGCAAAAGCTACGACTCCGATGATGAGAAGAAAACGAAGAAGTTCTTCAAGAAGAAGGATTCCTCCAAGTCCTCGTCAAGATCTTCCTCGAAGAATCCCTCCAAGTCCTCGTCCAACCGCAAGAACACTTCACGCAAGGCCAAGGCGTACATCGGCAAGGAAATGGATTCCGAAGAAGAAGCATCCTCTGACGCCGAAGAGATTGCTGAATCAGAGGAGGACTCCGATTTCGGCATGGCGGGTATAGCATGTGGCTCCGCTCCAGCATCGAACTTCTTCGAGAATCATTCGAGCGACAACGAGTCTCCTGCGTACTGTTTCATGGCCAAAGCCTCGAAAGAAAAGGTATCATCCAAACATCACAAGGTTCACTCCAGTGATCAATATTCTTCTGATGAGGATGACCATGCTAAACTGATAAAAAATGCCCATATTCAACAAAACTCTCTCGAGAAAATTGAGAAAACCCTCAGGAAGTCTGAAGGGTTGTTGGTTGAGGAGATGGAGAAAAATCAGTCGTTGACTGAAGAGCATTTTGCTCCCGAGTCTCGAATGAAAGAACTATCAGATCGTCATGATTTTCTCTCGGCTGACCACGAAAGATTGACTTATGATTACCTGAAACGGAAACAGGAACTCGAGTCGCTGAGAGAGGCTCATGATGACTTGATCAGGGAAAATTCTCTTCTCACCCAACAACTCAAAGAGAAACCTGAAGTGTTTATACCTCCTTGCTTAACATGTCTCGAACGCAGTAATGCTGAATCAAATGCTGAATCTTCTGTGAATGCTAACCCCTCGGTCGAGGAAAATGGTTCTGTTTCTAATGAAAATGCTAGGTTGAAGGATCTTCTTCAGACAGGAATGTTCAAGTCTCTCAAAGGGCATCAAACCCTGTGTCATGTTCTGAAGAAATCCATTCTTCACAAAAACCCCAGGAAGGAAGGTATCGGTTTCGAAAGGAAACTAAATGAGAGTGGCTCCTACTGGGAACCAGATCAATATCCTCGCACTGTGTGGGTGCCTGCTAAGAGCAAAACGCTCGATCCAGCTTTACTTTCGGGATATGACTCGCCGATCCCCGAATACTCATATGATGATTCTCTGGACAACTATAAGTTGTTCAAAAACCAACGTGGTGAGGCTGTTGGTCGCTATGTTGGACCGAACAGCAGCAATGGCCCTCCAAAGGAAGCTATCTGGGTGCCTAAGAAAACTATCGAAGCATTACCTGTTACTAGACTACTAACCATGCAGGAAGAAAATGCTCGATATATTCCGGAAAAGATTCGACAGAATGAGTACATGCATGTGTCACCCAACCGCTATACTCATTCGTCTGGAAGGAATTTTAGTGCATACTCTTTCGATTATTCTCGTACTCATTCAAGTTACAATTCACATGACTATCGAAAGAAATCATATCCTGCTCGCTCATATGTTTCGAAGCCACCTACAATGATGTGGGTGGTTAAGAAAGCCTGATTTCTCTGCAGGACTCTGTCTCTGGGTGTACCGAATGGATAATGGATAGTGGATGCACTAGTCATATGACCGGAGACAAGTCGTTGTTTGTCGACCCCAACTTAACTGCTTCATCTGAGAAGTACATTACTTTCGGCGACAACAACAAAGGAAAGGTACTTGGGTTAGGTAAAATTGCTATATCCAAGGACAAGAACATTGATGATGTTTTACTTGTTCAGTCTCTTGGATTCAATCTTATGTCTGTAGGCAAGCTTTGTGATCTAGGCATGCTAGTTCTATTTTCTAAATCCAAATGCATTGTCTTCATGGCCACTGACAATTCCTTCGTGTTCGAAGGAAATAGAAAAGGTGATTTATATATTGTGGATTTCTCTAAGGGTCCCTCAGTCCGAACTTGTTTGCTTGCAAAAGCAACCGAAGGATGGCTGTGGCACCGAAGACTTGGTCATGCAGGTATGAGAAACTTGCAGACTCTCGTGAAGAAAAATCATCTCCGTGGTATTCCTGACGTAAAATTCGACTAGGATCGTCTCTGTGCTGCTTGTGAGGCTGGTAAATTGGCCAAGAAGCATCATTCATCAAAAACTGTCATGACCACAACAAGACCACTGGAAATTCTACATATGGACTTATTCGGGCCTCAAAACTATGCAAGTTTCGGAGGCAGTCGTTATGGTCTGGTTATTGTTGATGATTTTTCTCGATACACTTGGGTATTCTTTCTCGAAGACAAAACTTGCACCCAAGACATCTTCAAAATATTCGCCAAGAAGGCTGAAAATGAATATGAAGTGCGAATTAAGCATGTCAGAAGCGACAATGATACTGAGTTCAAAAATACTCATATCGAAGACTTTCTTGATGAAAATGGTATCACTCATGAATTCTCTGCCGCATACACTCCCCAACAGAATGGAGTTGTTAAGCGAAAGAATAGAACTCTTATTGAAATGGCGAGAACAATGCTCAGTGAGTATAAAACTCCTATTCGTTTTTGGGCTGATGCTATTAATACTGCTTGCCATGTTGTGAATCGTGTTTATCTTCACAAATTCCTTAAGAAAACTTCATATGAACTTATCACTGGCAAGAAACCGAATGTTTCTTATTTACGTGTTTTTGGTGCACCTTGCTATATTCGTGACATGAATCATAATTCGAAGTTTGCACCCAAGGCACATGAAGGTTTTCTTCTTGGTTATGGCTCGAACTTGCATACTTATCGTGTCTATAACTCTCACCACGGGAAAGTTATGGAAACGGTAAATGTGCGGTTTGACGAATCTAACGGCTCCCAAAAGGAGCACCTGCCTAATGTGATAGATGAACCTCCGATTTCGGATGCTATTCGGCAAATGGCTATTGGGGACGTCAGGCCAGTCGAAGGAAATGTACCTGATTCTTCCGATGATGATGCTCCCATAGCTCGACGAACACGCCAAGCTACTGCCGAAGCAAATGCCGCTCCGAACACAAATGGCAACCCAAATGCGAATGCAAGTGCTGATCAAAATGGCAATCATGATGAAAATGGCGATACTAATGCCAATCCTGATGATGATGATGAGGAAAATGAAAATGATCATCTCGAAGGAAATCCTCACCCACGAGTGGCAAATCGAGTTGACCCTGCATTAATCCTCGAAGATCTCGAGAATCCAGGTTACCGACCCACAACTCGCTCTCGCACTCGTTTGGCTAACTACTGTGGCAGCTTCTCTTTCGTTTCATTGACAGAACCTACCAAGTATGAAGAAGCTATGAATGATCCCGATTGGATGAATGCCATGCAAGAAGAGTTGTTGCAATTCGAATTGAATGATGTGTGGGAATTGGTTGACAAACCGAATCCTAAGAAGCACAATATCATCGACACAAAATGGATTTTCCGAAATAAGCAAGATGAAAATGGCATTGTTGTGAGAAACAAAGCACGTCTTGTCGCTCAAGGGTATACACAGGTAGAAAGTATTGATTCTCGCTTATGCAAATTACAATGATATTCTGCTTTATCAAATGGATGTGAAAAGTGCTTTCCTCAATGGTGAAATTGATGAGGAAGTATATGTTAGGCAGCCACCTGGCTTTGAAAATCCTCAGTTTCCTAACAAAGTTTTCAGGTTGAAAAAGGCGCTGTGTGGGTTGAAGCAAGCCCCTCGAGCTTGGTATGACACTCTAAAGAGGTTTTTGCTCGACAAAGGGTTCAAGCCAGGATCCACTGATTCCACTCTTTTCACTCGTGCTATCGATGCCGATCTATTCGTGTGTCAAATTTATGTGGATGATATTATTTTCGGTTGTACTAACAATGCTTGCAGCATGGAATTCGGGCGAATGATGTCCGAGAAGTATCAAATGTCTATGATGGGTGAACTTAAGTTCTTTCTCGGACTGCAAATTCGTCAACAGGACAATGGAATTTTCATATCTCAGGAGAAATACCTGAGAGATTGTCTTAAGAAGTTCAAAATGCAAGATTGCAAACAGAAGGGTTACAAAACTCCCATGCCAACAAATGGCCAGCTGGACGCAGATGTGTACGGTAAAGATTACGATCAGAAAGCTTATCGTTCGATGATTGGTTCTTTGCTTTATCTATGTGCATCCAGACCTGATATTATGTTGAGTGTTTGTATGTGTGCTCATTTTCAAGCTGCACCGAAAGAATCGCATCACCAAGCGGTCAAGCGTATTCTGAGATATTTGGCTCACACCCCCACCTTAGGTTTATGGTATCCTAAGGGAGCACAGTTTGACCTCGTCGGATATTCAGACTCAGATTATGCAGGTGACCGGGTTGACAGGAAATCTACTTCGGGGGCATGCCATTTCCTCGGTAGATCATTGGTTTGTTGGTCGTCAAGGAAGCAGAATTGTGTCTCACTCTCTACGGCTGAGGCCGAATATATTGCTGCTGGCGCTTGTTATACACAGTTATTATGGATGAAGCAGACTCTGAAGGATTACGGCATCAAGGTCAAGAAGATTCCTCTATTGTGCGACAATGAGAGTGCGATCAAAATTGCACACAATCCTGTGCAGCACTCTCGCACCAAGCATATTGAGATCAGACATCATTTCTTACGCGATCATGTTGCTCGAGAAGATATTGTTATCAGTCATGTCAATACCGAAGAAAATCTCGCCGATATCTTCACCAAGCCTCTCGATGAGAAAAGATTCTGTGCGTTACGGTGTGAGCTAAATATCCTAGATTCCGCAAACGTGCAGTAAGCTGGACTCGACACCCGTACCAACACTTCCACATCTTTGAAGGAATGGGTGCATAACACTCGAAGAGTTTGAAAATTTCGACAAAGTGAAATTTTCTTTCTGAGAGTGAATACATTAACGAAGAACTAGACTAACCGGGTGCCACAATAATTGTGCGACGCTCGGGGTCATACAGTTCTTATACGGTGGGTAACGCCACCACAATTTCTATTCGCTGAAATTGCATTTGAAACCTTTCGTGTTTGTCCGAATGTATTTCACTCATAGCTTGTTTTTCGGGTATTTGTGTTTCTTCGTCTGAGTGAAATGCCTAGGACCCTGTTTTCCCTCTATTCTATCTCTTCCAGTCTATGTTGCTCTATTATGAATGCACAAATTTCATCTGTGAACGAAACTTTATCTGGTGTCCTTGACCGCGTTAAAGTTTCGGTCCGAACTTAATCTGTTTTGGCGAAAGCCGTCCAAAATTTGGGGTTTCCCGCCCAGGTCTGGACCACGTTCTTTGATGACGGTTGCCACGTGCTCATCATCAACTGCCAGCTTATCCTATCCGTTGAAGAGAAAGCGTCCCTTGACTCCGTCCATCTGATCAGATTCAGGGTGCGGTCATTTTCCCCTCGCATATATAAACTGCGCCGCCCCCTTTCTCGTTTCACTTCACATCTCTCACCATCGCCACCTTACGAAGCCCTACGGCACTGCTCCTCCTCGAGCTCGACGACGCTGACCATCTTCGCCGCTTCACTGCCGGAAAGAGGTCGCCGAAGTCCTTCCTCGCCGCCGCGGATCATCTTCGTCTCCGCGCCGCCGTAGTTGCTACACATCACCAAGTTAGGGTATGTGCAGTGCGAACTTGTTCTTCCGTTCATCCAGTTCAAGTTCGTCCGCGGTAGAAATATCCTTGTTTCTTTACTGCAATTTCTCAGATCTTTACTGCTAGGTAACTTCTGTGGATGTGGTTTGTAGTTGTCCCTCGCATCCGAAACATTTCAGATCTAGGGTTTGTGTTATGTCTCGTACGAACGGAATGCATAGCTCGATTACTAGTATTTATTCGAATCTACTAGTTCGCTCTACACATTTCTCTCGGCCGAAACATTTCTCAAAGTCCGCATCTACTTTTTAATCAAAAACGATTTCTTGTTCAAAATCTTCGCTGTGTGCATTCGTAACCCTGTCCCCATTTTCCCTCGCATCTATCTCTGTTCACAGGAAAATGCAGTCAGTTGTGGACTCAGCTCAGCGTAGCCTGCCTGACGGAGATGATATTGTATTGGGCACTGCTGATGAATCGAAAGCTCCAAATGCCAAGGGCCCAACGGTAGGCCCGACAACCAGCAAGAGAAAAAGGGCCGAACAGAATGACGACGAGCAAGTAGAAACTGCTCCGAAGAAAAAGAGGGGTGGCAGACATGCTCTCACAAACACAGCAGAATATATCTCTCATGATCGATACAACACAGTTCCAGGCGAATCAAAACACGATCGAGATACACGACAACAATGGATTCGACGCCACTGGGTGCGCAAATGGTTCAACTATGAGTTCGTTGCTCCTCGTTTTGCTCAGAATTTTGCATTCCATCCACCGTGGGGTGACTGCCGAGAACTTTCTCTAATCAAGTCTAATGGACCTCAAGAAAGACCACCTCCTCCGGCAAATGCTCATGAGTCTTCCCTTCGCACTCCTGCCTCATATCCCGATGAGCTCGCCAAGCGTCAACGCAATGCCGTCAAAAGAGCTAAGAGGGCTGAAAAGAAAAAGGCTCGAGAAGTAGAAAACCTTCGTCTTCTCAAAGATGATGTGGAAAAGAAAAAGGCCGAAGGGATGTCTGAAGGACGCACCAAACATAAGCATGATCCCAGTGCTGCTGCTTCAAAGAGAAAGCGTGCACCGAAGAAGAAAAAGGCTGTACCAGCAGATGAAGCAAATATGGATGATTCCTTCGCTGATGAAGATGATCCTCCGCTCACCAAAGAAGAGGTCGCTGCTACTCTCAGCGAGGATGTGAACATTACCACTTCAACCGTGCTGCCTGATCTTCGGATCAATTTGGCCTCATCGAAGAAGATGCCAGCCAGGAAAACGCCAGCTACCACTGTCACCATGAAACAGCACGTGAACACATCTCCTCATCCAGATGCAATTAACTTGAAGGATTTGGTAGTTGATGCTCCAGTGAATGCTGCGAAGCCTGGCGAAAACATTCCCAAACCTGAAATGAAGAAAATCAAGGCGCCTACCGAGCAAAATGCTCCTCAATCCTCTGCTCCGAAGGAAAATGTTGCTAAATTTGCTCCTACCCTAACTCAACCATTGGCTTCTAAGCCGCCTTCCGAGCAAGTTCCTGTTCCTGTTCAGACTGCTCCCTCTGTCAAATCAGATGCACCTCATTATTATGATCACATATTCATCATGGAGCAGCTCGATAAGTTTGTGGAGAACCCTTTCGATGGAGAAGTGGCATCTTTGCCTATCCCTGCCAAAGTTATTACTCAAGCAACTTCCGTAGTGCAAGAACTGAGAGATGATGCAGTTGAGATTAATTCTCTCTCTGCCGAACTGATGGATCTTAATGAGCGAATGAAAACTGCCTCATCAAAGTTTATCATCAACACACTCGAAGATTCCTACAAGGATATCAACCGAGCCATGAGTCTTCTACGAAACCGAAGGTTGCGCTTTCACACATATCTCGATGAAACTGTTCGGAAAATCTGTGATGAACATCAAGCCAAAGTTACTGGCTACAATGATCTGGTAAAGGGTCACATTGATCATGTTGCTAAGCAGAAGATAAAGCAAAGAAAGAAAATAGCGAAGAAAAATGTACCTCCTGTTCCGAAGGAACCGTCGCCTGTCCGTCAAGATGCTCAGTCTCAGAAAGAAAAATCTCCTGAGCCTGCTATTCCTTCGCCACCACCTGTTAAGGACTCGGATGCTCCTCCCTCGCCAAGGCCAACTGAATCAGTGCCTGTGGCCTCCCCTTCTCGGGCTGAAATTCCCTCGCAACACGTTGTTTCTGAGGAAGGTGAAATCCCTCGCTCCGAGCCCCAAGCCTCTCCAGCTCAAGAAGCGCCGCAAGTTTCGGTTCCATCTGTCGACGAGCAAAATCAAGTCCCTGTGGAACAGTCTCAGCCTCCTCCAATGGATGTTTCGGCCTCGGTGCCCAAAGTTGATGAACCTGCTTCAGTGCCAAGCGCCCCTGATGCACCATCTGTTGTGCCTCATGCTCCCTCTCCACTCAAGTTATCCATCGATACAGTCGCACGGATGCCAGATGTTGGTCCCTCCGAACACAAATCTGTCCCTGCCCGCCGGTCTGACTCAGTTGTATATGGTGATGAGTATCTTTCTCCTGAAGAACTCAAATATCCATATCCCCGCGAAGAATTGCCATTGTTCTCGACAGGCGCAGGCGCAAAAGGACCGCTTTTTAATCGGAATGCGCATCCAAAATTCTTTCAGGCCAGTCCGTATGATGGCCCGCGCACCTCTGAATCGCCTCGTTTCTGGACCAAGGAACAAGCTATTTATTACTCTCGGGTCCTTTATGAGAGCAAGAAGATTTTTCCTCATGAATTTCCGGACGTTCCTGCCATGCGAAATATTGGCTGTTTTAATCAGTTACTTCAGGATCTAGATGATTTCTGCCTCACAAAGGTCTTTGAGTTCGAGCACCCGTGGAACTGAGAAATTATTCTTCAATTCTATGCAACATTGTACATCTCTGGTGATGAAAAAGATAGCTCAAAATGGATTATGGAATGGATGACCGAAGGAAAACGCATCAAGTGCACTTCGACAGATTTTGTCTCGCACTTCCATTTCCCTCGCTTTGAGCACGGCAACACTAACATTCAAGTTCATAACATTGATGTCATATCAGATGAACTTTTTCGCTGCACAATGGATCCCGAAAAGATTCGTGACTACACTGGTCCTCCTCGTCCTGAGCATTTATCATTCGACAATCAGACGCTATTCCATATGCTCTCATACACCATTTGCCCATTGGCTGGTATGAATCCAGACAAATCCATCTCAGATGTTTTTCGCAATGCAATATATGCAATCTCTGAGCGATACATTTTCGATGTGGAAGACTTGTTCCTACGCATTCTGAAGGATTCTGCTCAATATCCCTTTTGCATCAAAGTGTTTGCGCCATGGATCCAGAAAGTTGTTGATCATGCCATGCGCACAGTGTATCTTGCGAAGGAAAGCCACAAAAGCTTTATTCCTCCTGTTCGCGATACTTTGCAAGTTATGACTGATCTTTCTTCGGGCAAGTCACCTGCTTCAAGCTCGCGCGATTATCACAGGCAATTTGATGGGCCTCGTCTGCCTCAGCGCGACCGAAAGATTTCGCCTCAACCTCCGACGCAACTTGAAGTGAGTGTGCGTACACAACAATTGATGCTGCAGCATATCGCTGAGGATCGACGCGAGAAAGAACATCTCGCCTCCGAGCTGAATAAACTTATCAATCGCACGAGGATAATGCATCTGATAGCTGATGAAAATAAGAAGAGACTCTGGAAATTGCTTCGCAAGTTCTTTACCGAGAAACAACTCCTGAATGTCAATCTCCAAGAGCTCTATGACTACATTGACAAAGGCTTCACTATCGAAGATTTTCAAGATAGGACTCCTTCTCTACCTGCTCGTGAGCCTACAACTGATCTTCTTCATCTAAAGCTGCGTAAATTGCTTGATGAATCTGAAGCCACATCACCAACAGAGAAACCTACCGAAGGCAATGTGCAGTCTCGTGCTCCTCCTGTGGTCCCTCCAGCTATTGCTTCGTCTGCTCAGCCCCAAGCTCTTATTCTTGAAGGAAAATCTGTTGCTGCTGAAGACGAAGCCATTCCGGTCACTTCCGAAGAGGAAATCACCTCGGACAACTCATCTGGAGATGCCACCGATTGATCCAAGATCTGCGTTTCTTCACTCATGTTATTCGTCACCTTTTTGACACTTGTTGACAAAAAGGGGGAGAATCACATCGAGTCTCAATAGAATTGCTTTTGGTGTTTCATTTGTTTTTGGTTTCGTTCGAGTTTGCAACTTTTGGTCTATGTCCTATCCGTACTATGTTGTAAAACTCGATAACTTCTGTGCTGTAATGTTAATAACCCCTGCTGCTGCACCATTTCTCTCGAAGTATTTGTCTTGCAGGTGGAATTATTATCAGAAGTTATCTTTGATTGCACTAAGATCTCGATGGATTATATCTCATCAGTGCGAATCAAATGTCTTGAATGATTGAAATTTCCTCCATATACTTCAATTATTGCAGGAGAATCTATCTCATATCTTTCGTCCCTGCATACATTTAGGGGGAGTTCATTTCATATTCGAGCAAGTAACTCTTAATCACTCTTGTTAGAATCATTTTACACTTATCTATCTTCACTTCGATGATTATCTGTTTTGTCATCAATCGTCCAAAAAGGGGGAGATTGTTGGTGCAATAATTTGCCTCCTTATGTTTTGGAGATTTGACAAACAGTGAGGGACTGATGTGTTTGCTAGTGCACACAGAGTAACAGGTCCCTGGAGTTAAGAGGAGTTTTGGATTCACAACTCCGAAGATTATTCCCTGTGTAGCAGTGAATGTTATCACCGAAGGTTATGACGACAAGAGTGACCCCTCAAAACTGCTGACGTGAAGCATTTGATTCGGTGCCTGTCCGAAGGAAGTGACTGCAGCCGAGGAAATTGAAGACGAAGAGAAGACGTAGTATTCTTTTCGTTGTTTCTTTTCTCCTTATTGAGTCATAGGACCACCGTACTATTAAGAGGGGTGTAGCGTTCGAAGCTTTGATTCTCTGATGCTAAACCCAAATCCTATGAAAGCTATGAGAGAAAATCTCTTTGTGTTCCGAGCAAATACTTGCCAGCAAGAGACTGTGATCTTCTTCGCTGCGAGAGATTTGTCTCTGACCGAGGAGTTAGCATTACTTGTTCCTCAAGTAATGTTACCACTGCTCCCAAATCCGACCGTTGTGAACATGTCGGTTGGCCATTGGCTGGACCGCGTGTCCAAAATCCACCGAGAGAAAACCCTAGAGCCGAAAAATTAGATAGTGGTTCAGCATCACTAGAATCTAAGTCCAGTACACTCCGCCTATTACTCTTGAGAGCTGCAAACTCTCTAGACGGTTAGGTGTCAATTTCTTCAGAGACCAAGAGTAATTGTGGTTCTCGAAGAAGAAGTCTGTAAAGGTTCGGAGATCGCCTTCAAGCATCTACCACGAGTAATTGGCATTGGTTGACGAACCAATTGTCGAGGAGAAAAGGGCAAAGAGAGTTTATCTTCTGTGTAAAATCCCAACCCCTCCAACCAGACGTAGTCCTTGTGCAGAAGGGCGAACTGGTCTACCAAACACCTTGTCGCCATCGAGCATCACTGGTCACTTCTGCTACCCTCTCTACATTCGAACTATGACATGCCATATTTCAATCATGTGATTTACCTCGGTACATGTTGTTAGTTTCCATTCGGTAGTTTGTATTCGCTCACTGTTTACTGTATTTTCATTCGTTCCGCTGCTGGGTTCCGAGAGTTTTAATATTTCCGAGAAAATTTTAAAACTCCCATTCACCCCCCCCCTCTGGTAGACATATTTCGATCCTACAGTATCCGTGAGTTGATTATTCTATATGCATCAAACAACTTCAGATTCATAATATTCAATCCACACAAAGAACTTCAAAGAGTGCCCCAAAGTTTCTATCGGAGAAAAGAAGATGAAAACGTGCAATCAAGCCCTATGCCTAGATTAACCCAATGTCACCTCGGGAATCCACAATTTGATTACCGAAACATACATCAAGTGACTCAATAGAATACCCCATTGTCACCACGGGTATCCACATGCAAGACATACATCAAGTGTTCTCAAATCTGAAATATTCAATCCGACAATAACGAAACCTCAAAGGGAAAGACTCAATTCATCACAAGAAGATAGAGAGGGAAGAAACAACATGTGTCCAACTATATTAACAAAGCTCGCGATACATCAAGATCGTGCCAAATCAAGAACACGAAAGAGAGAGATCAAACACATAGCTACTAGTACATACCTTCAGCCCCGAGTGTGAACTACTCCCTCGTCGTCATGGAGACCGCCGGGATGATGAAGATGGCCTCAGGTGATGATTCTCCCCTCCGGCAGGGTGCCGGAACAGGGCTCCAGATGGTATTTCTTCGGTACAGAGGCTTGCGGCGGCGGCGGCGAAGTTCTAGGATTATTTCTGGGGGTTTCTCCATTTATAGGATTTTTCAGCGTTGAAATTACGTGAAAAGGAGCTACGAGGGGCCCACAAGGCAATAGCACACGCCCCCTAGGCCGCACCGTGATACCTTGTGACCTCCTCGTGAGGCTTCTGGTCCTTCCACGAAGCTTCGGGGGTCTCTTTTGGTAAAAAAAAATCATCAAAAGGTTTCATACAATTCCGAGAACTTTTATTTCTGCAGAAAAAACAACACCCCGGAAGTTCTACTGAAAACAGCGTCAGTCCGGGTTAGTTCTAATAAAATCATACCAAAACCATATAAAATTATTATAAACATGGCATGAATACTTCATAAATTATAGATACGTTGGAGACGTATCAGCATCCCCAAGCTTAATTCCTGCTCGTCCTCGAGTAGGTAAATCATAAAAAAATGAAGTGTGAATGCTAGCATAGTGCATAAGTTTGATCAATGATAATTTCAATCACTTTTCCTAGCATCATAACAGCAACTCTTTCTCATAAAACTCATCATGATAAAGTAGCAATCAATTCACATGTTGTGGTTTAAACAATATATTCTCTTGAAACTTAACAAGTTATGTTCTTAGTCACCAAACAATTACGAATCAACTTATCTTCAACAGAGTCTAAGTAAGAGCTCCATGTCAGTTCTAAATCCGGCATATCTCGTAGTAGGGGTCCTAAGCTAGGCGTCTTGGAGCGATGGTAACACGGACACGGGATTTTACCCAGGTTCAGGCTCTGTCGAAGAGATAATACCCTACGTTCCTGCTTTTGATTGTATTCATATGGGGTGTAGTACAGAGTACATGTATCTACCACGAGATTGACTGGGCTAAACCCTAGGTAATGAATATGAGTCCCCATCTATTGACTAGCCTGGCCTCGGTTTATATATGCACCGGAGGCCTAGGGTTTAGGAGAGCCCTCATCTTGGGCGCCAAGTCTTGTGGAATCTTCCTCTTGGTGCACGGGGTCGTCCGCAATCCGGCCTTCCTTCAATGAGTTAAGAGCGGCCCGTTAGTCCGGCATATAGGAGATAGGCCGGCAGCCCGAATACCCCCTAGTCCGGGACACCCTCAGTAGCCCCCTGAACCGGTCTTCAAGCTGGGGACGCTGCTCGGTTCTTCTGAACTGTTCTTCGTCTTCGGTCTTCGGTCTTGAAAATTGGTTCAACAAATCTTCCCATCTCCGATCTTGAGGATCGCCGAGGTGTATCCGAAGAGTTCATACGTCGGGTATCCGAGGAGCCCCTTTAGGTTCTTAGCCTTTATCAATGCCATGTTATTTAACGCCACACCTCGGGTTCAAAGTTTTTCCCGTGCGGCGGTGTCTTCTTGCAACCGAGCTCGAACGCTGGACTGCATCCGAGGTGTCTTTTGCAGCCGAGCTCCAACGCCGGTCTGTATCTGAGGTACATTTTAGCAGCCGAACTCCAACGCCGGATTGCATCCGAGGTACATTTTAGCAGCCGAACTCCAACGCCGGTCTGTATCCGAGCTCCAGCACCGGACTGCATCCGAGGAGGCATAGAGTACCTCGTCTTTGAAACAGTTTGAAGGAGGTTATCCGAGCTTAACACCGAAAAAGTTCTTTATGGAGCCAGCCACTCGCAGCCGAGCTTTATGCCGGACTGCTTCCGAGGTGGTGCACCACCTCGGCCATGAGCTGATTTTTTGTGGAATTTATTTCCAATTGGTGCAATTTATTCTCTGCCGAGATGTATAGCCAGTAGCCCTCAAGGTGTGTGTCGGCCTAAAATCCGAGATGCACCTGAAGGATAACATAAAACCGCTGATCCCAGTAGCCCCTGAGACTCAGGTCGATTCGCGAAATCGGCCTGAGGATCAACTCCTAGCTCGGCAGCATACTTAGAAACATAAACGCGGTGTGCATAGTTCTCGAGACTCAGGTTGGGTGCGGCCGACCAACCTGAGGATCATAATCTCCTTGGAAACTGTTTCACACTTTGTAAATTGTCTGCATTGAATCGTCGATGCAGTAGCCCCCGAGACTTGGGTTGGGCAACATGGCCGACCCTAGGATCATATCTCCTCGGGAACTAGTTCAACTGCCATGTACGTTTTGACAACGCCGAGGTGCAGCTCGGCAGGAAAGATGCCGAACTACAGGTCGGAAAAAATTCCCCGAGCAAAACCATCACGCAGAACACCTCGATCAAGAGGATGCCCCGCCTCCTGAAAAAAAACATAAAAATAGGTTAAAGGTGCCATAAGCTCGGAAAACCAAAAAACTTATGTGAAAACTTTACGTCCAAACTAAATCAAGTATTTTGGTGCCAATCCGAAAATTGGTCTTAAAATTAAATTATGCTTCTGTCGTGCTTTAACATGATACGTCCGATCTCTAGACTTCAAGCGGGTCAGCCTTCGGCTTCAACCTCCTATCCCGAAGGCGGAGTGTTTCTCAGGCCAGTTTAGCGAACTAAACTCGAGCGGCTTTAGAGAGAAACCAGGCGACCTAGCTATTGACCACACACTCGTGTCGGAAAAAAGGAGTAGTAGAAAAAGACTTTGCAACGACCAAGAAGAAAACACTTATTATAACGACTCATATAAATTTAAGAGCCCCCAGTTAAATTGGGTAAAGAAAGTGGTTTTTAACGAACCTCATTTTTAACAAACAGATTTTAACATAAATATAATGCTTGGTCGAACCGAACAAAAAATTAAGAATTTAGAAAATTTAAGCATGAAAGCGACTTAGCTGGTTAATGTGCTCGGCATTGATGACGTAGTCCGGGCTTGCAACGGATCGAGATCCCAGCCCCCAAGCCGGTCCTGGGGTGGCCGGGTGAAGAGCTCGGCTGATGAAGTGGCAGCACAAAACTGCCGATGTGCCGAGGCGAAGCCCCTGGTCCAGCCGAGGAGACGGAGTAGGTCGGCAGGGTGACGCCGGAGTAGGTCGATGAAGCGATAGCGAAGCCCCCGGTCCGGCCGAGGTGTCCGAGCGAAGAGCTCGGCTTGATGAAGTGGTAGCACGACACTGCCAAGATGTTGAGGCGAAGCCCCCGGTCCGGCCGAGCTGACGAAGCTGGTCGGCTGGTGACGCCGAAGTCCCCGGAGTAGGTTGATAAAGAGATGGCGAAGCCCCCGGTCTAGTTGAGGTGACGGAGCAGGTCGGTAAGGTGACGTTGGAGCCCCATGCCAGCCGAGGTATCGAAGCAGGTCGGCGTGGTGGACATCGGCTTGAAGAAGCAACGGCGCGGCGATGCCGACGCAGGTCGGAACTTGTGACGCGGTCAATGCCGGCTTGAGAAGTGACCGCGCGGCGATGCTAGCGCGCCTGACCCATACAATCCGTAAGGTGACGATGTTATCTTGACGATCATTAGGGAGAACGGTGCCGAACTCTTGGTTGGCTCGCCGAGGTGATGATCCGAGGTGGTTGTCGTCGTCTCGATGAAGCGACGGCGCACTCGATGCCGGCGCAGGTCGGCAGCCATGGAGCAACGTGGCCAGGCTGGTTTGACACCGGCGCGACGACGAAGATCGCCTCGGAAAAGGCTTAAAATTTGAAGGCACGTGCTTGAAAACAAAACACAATATCCTATAAAAAATTCCCTTCAAAAAGGATGTCCGATAATCTGTTCATGAAAAAGATAAACTCGGGCCGGATTCGTTTTCGCGCAGAAAGCAGATCCGAAAATTGATGCACTCATCGGATGCTTCCCGGAGTTTGAACGGTCGGATCGAGCTGAAATTTTGAGGGGTGGTAGATATGGGAATTCCGCAGCCGATGAACGGTTGGATCTTCCAAAGGACGTCCAAGCTGACTGCTGGACTCCTTGCCCTAAACTCGTCCAGATTCCCGTCCAGATTCGACAGGGCCCCGGTATATCGGAGATCGTCGGAGATTCCTCCATCGGAACGCGACAAAATTTTGCAAGGTTGTTCTAGACTCAGTTCCGCACAATTCCATCGAAGCAATCGTCAAACCGACGCTCGAGGAGGCGGGGACGGCGAACATGAATTCGCTGTCCAGAAAAACTGCACAATCACGCGAGGGCAATGTTGATGTTGAGCCCCCGAGCTCTATGGACGATTTTTCCATGATCCCGGATGAGATCGGAGTTGATGATGACGAAGACAACCGTCCGATCTTGACAATCCAAAGACAAGCCTAGTCCTCGGTCCAGCCAAGGTGACCAGTCGGGTCGGCGACGAAGATGCCGACATTGACGATGTAGCTCGGTTCCGATGCGTAGATCGCGGTGGAGCCAATCTGAATTCCCATTGCACCGCGGCGACTACCCAGCAGGCTCTCAATGAAAGCACCAATGTCGGTTCTAAATTCGGCATATCTCGTAGTAGGGGTCCTAAGCTAGGCGTCTTGGAGCGATGATAACACGGACACGGGATTTTACCCAGGTTCGGGCTCTCTCGAAGAGATAATACCCTACGTCCTGCTTTTGATTGTATTCATATGGGGTGTAGTACAGAGTACATGTATCTACCACGAGATTGACTGGGCTAAACCCTAGGTAATGAATATGAGTCCCCATCTATTGACTAGCCTGGCCTCGGTTTATATATGCACCAGAGGCCTAGGGTTTAGGAGAGCCCTCATCTTGGGCGCCAAGTCTTGTGGAATCTTCCTCCTGGTGCACGGGGTCGTCCGCAATCCGGCCTTCCTTCAATGAGTTAAGAGCGGCCCGTTAGTCCGGCCTATAGGAGATAGGCCGGCAGCCCGAATACCCCCTAGTCCGGGACACCCTCACTCCACATACTCAATTATCATATAGTCTTCTATGATTGCTAGTACTCAAAGCATATTTTTAGAACAAATGACATCCATCGAACACAGAGAAAGATAGGGGCTTAATGTTTTGCCTCCCAACTCGTTTATCATAGAGATAATTGTCAACAATAATAATTCATGATCAAATATATTTGAACGGATATATGTGCGTGGATCTATCCCCACCACATGATGCTTGCCAACTAGAGAATAGGTTGGAATAAGAAATTGACTCAACATAAAAAGTAAATAACATAAAAGTAAATAGAATGGCCCTTCACAGAGGGAAGCAGGGATTTGCAGAAGTGCCAGAGCTCATTGCTTAAAACAGAGATGAATACATTTTGAGTGGTGTGCCTTTCCTGTCAACGTCACGACTAAGGTATTCAATATCTTCCATGCTAAACACATTATGGCCGGTTCCCATGCGGAAATGAAAAGTTTAACCCCCCCTCAACCATTCAAACACAAGCCATGGCTAGTCGAATTCACGGGTGCCCTCCAAACTTTCAACTTTCTAGGGGGGGGGCTATATATATTTTTCTCTAAGGGACTTGGCATCCCGATTACCAGGCTCTCTCGTGCAATGACAAGTGAATAAACACCATCATGAGAATAACCCGCTTAACATGGAAGATACTGACCGCCCCATCGCTCCATGAGCGGTACGGGCACACAAAACGGATGTTTATTTGAAGGTTTTGGAGATGGCACATGCAAATTTACTTGGAAGGGCAGGGTAATACCGTATATAGGTAGGTATGGTGGACACTCATGGAAGAAACTTGGCTCAAGGATTTTGGATGCACAAGCAGTATTCCCGCTTAGTACAGAAATTTTGGCTAGCAAAAGATTCTAAACAAGCACCACATGTTAGAGGATCTATAACAATATAACTTCTATGCAAATATACCCAAACATAACTCATTACGTTGTCTTCCTTGTCCAACTTCAACTAATTTGCTCAAATTTGAAAATAATTAATGAGTATTCACAATCATAAAAGATGTCCAAGACAATATATATGTATGTGAAATTTCTCTTCCATATACTAATCATTCATGAATTGCTTGTGACCAATATTGTGATTGTCAAATTTCAATAGATTTTACTTTCTAAACCCAATGTGAAATATTACTAAGCATATAGAACATATATAATTTCAGATTTATGATATTCAATTCATTCAAACATTTTACTCTTAGGATATAAGTGAAAAACAAGAATGAATGACAAACTAATCCAAAAGATATAAGTGAAAATCAATGAGTAGTCAAACAATTAAGTAGCTATGTGAAGACTCTCTCCAAATAAAGATTTCAGATCTGATAATTCTATTCAAACAACAAACAAAATGAAAATAAAAGGACACTCCAAGAATAGTACATATCATGTGAACAAATAAAAACTTAGGCTAACCGATAGGTGTTGATGAAGAAAGGTGGGATGCCTACCGGGGCCTCCCCATGCTTAGTTGCTTGAGACTTCTTGGAATGTTATCTTGGGGTGCCTTGGGCATCCCCAAGCTTGAGCTCTTGTGTCTCCTTAATTCCTCTCATATCATGGCTTCTCCTAAATCTTAAAAACTTCATCCACACAAAACTCAACAAGAACTCGTGAGATAAGTTAGTATAAATCAACTCAAAACCTTAACATTCTATAATGTAGAAAATCACTAAAATTATAATTAAACATTGCATACTAAATTCCTCTGCATATTTAATACTCCTATCCACAAATAGAAAGATTAAATAGGCAAACATATGCAAACAATGCAACTATAACAACAATCTGCCAAAACAGAATAGTCTGTAAAGGGGAAATAAAAATTCATACTTCCCTAACTCTCAAAATTCTGAAAAATTACCATGTGACAGAGAACTCATGCATTCTTACTGTGTAAAAAATTCAAGATTTTATCATGTTCTGATAGTTCACATAAATTCAGGACATAACAGAAAACTTTCTGTTTTCAAACAGCAACACATAAACTTGCAAACTGAGCATGGTAAAGGCTATAATTGGTATTTTATTGAAATAAAAGATACAAAACATGATTATTTATAACAGCAAGAAAATATCAACAAAATAAAATGACGCTCCAAGCAAAACGCATATTATGTGACGAATAAAAATATAGCTCTAAGTGAGGTATACCGATAGTGTTGAAGACGAAAGAGGGGATGCCTTCCGGGGCATCCCCAAAATTAGACACTTGAGTCTTCCATGAATATTACCTTGGGGTGCCTTGGGCATCCCCAAGCTTAGGGTCTTGCCACTCCTTATTCTCCTTCTATCATCATCTGACCCAAAACTTGAAAACTTCAATCACACAAAACTTAACGGAACTTGTGAGATAGGTTAGTATGATAAAAATAAATCATCCACTTATGTACTGCCAAGACAAGAGTCATAATTGTTCCCAGATAATTCCTACTGTACTCTATCATTTCTACAATTTATGTTGACCAATATAAGCCATAGGAACTATAAAACAAGCAAACTATGCATTGAAAACAGAATCTGTCAAAAACAGAACAATCTGTAATGATCTGAATTAAAGTCATACTTCTGTAACTCCAAAAATTCTGAAAAATTAGGACAACGTAAAAAATTTATAACCCAATAATGAGAAAAAAAATTCAGAATTTTATCACGTTCCAGTACAGAACAGAAATTCCAGCACTGGACGCAAAAGTTTCTGTTTTTGCACAGAATCAAATCAACAAGTATCCACACTATCCCAAAGGCTTTACTTGGCACATTATTGAAAAAAACATATAAAACATAATTACTACAAAAGCTTAATCATGTGGACCCACAAAAACAGTAGGTATAAGTATTGGGTTGCCTCCCAATAAGCGCTTCTCTTTAATGCCTTTTAGCTAGGCATGATGATTTCAATGATGCTCACATAAAAGTAGAGAATTCAAACATAATGGGAGCATCATGAAGCATATGACTAGCACATTTAAGCCTAACCCACTTCCTATGCATAGGGATTTTGTGAGCAAACAATTTATGGGAGCAAGAATCAACTAGCATAGGAAGGGAAAACAAGCATGACTTCAAAACTTCCAACATAAAGAGAAGAAACTTGATGTTGTTGAAATATATATAAGCATATCACCCTCCCTCATAATAATTTTCAGTAGCATCATGAATGAATTCAAAAATATAGATATCACATAAAGCATTCTTTTCATGATCCACAAGCATAGAAATTTTATTACTCTCCACATAAGCAAATTTATTCTCATCAATAATAGTGGGAGTAAACTCAACAAAATAACTATCATGAGATACTTGATTGGCATAATCCAAACGAAAACTAAAATCATGATGACAAGTTTTATAGTTATCATTATTCTTTATAGCATACATGTCATCACAATAATCATCATAGATAGCAACTTTGTTATCATAGTCAATTGAAACCTCTTCCAAAATAGTGGATTCATCGTTAAATAAAGTCATGACCTCTCCTAATCCACTTTTATCATTATTCGAATAAGATTCAACACCCTCCAAAATAGTGGGATCATTATTGCATAAAGTTGACACTCTTCCAAACCCACTTTCACCATTGTAATCATCATAAATAGGAGGCATGCAATCATCATAATAAATTTGCTCATCAAAACTTCGGGGACTAAAAATATCATCTTCATCAAACATAGCATCCCCAAGCTTGTGGCTTTGAATATCATTAGCCTCATGGATATTCATAAAAAGCATACTAACAACATTGCAATCATGCTCATCATTCAAAGGACTCACATTAAACATTTTATTAAACTCTTCCTCTAACAAATGCTCACAATTATCGGAATCCATATTTTCAAGAAAGACATCATATAGATGAAGCATTAGAGTCAAACTCAATTCCATTGTTTTTGTAGATTTCTTTTATAAACCAAACTAGTGATAAAACAAGAAACTCAAAGATTCAATTGCAAGATCTAAAGATATACCTTCAAGCACTCACCTCCCCGGCAACGGCGCCAGAAAAGAGCTTGATGTCTACTACGCAACTTTATTATTGTAGACATTGTTGGGCCTCCAAGTGCAGAGTTTTGTAGGACAGTAGCAAATTTCCCTCAAGTGGATGACCTAAGGTTTATCAATCCATGGGAGGCGTAGGATGAAGATGGTCTCTCTCAAACGACCCTGCAATCAAATACAAGAAATCTCTTGTGTCCCCAACACACCCAATACAATGGTAAATTGTATAGGTGCACTAGTTCGGCGAAAAGATGGTGATACAAGTGTAGTATGGATAGTAGATATAGGTTTTTGTAATCTGAAAATATAAAAACAGCAAGGTAGCAAGTGATAAAACGGAGCACAAACGGTATTGCAATGCTTGAAACAAGGCCTCGGGTTCATACTTTCACTAGTGCAATCTCTCAACAGTTATAACAAAATTGAATCATATAACAATCCCTCAACATGCGATAAAGAATCACTCCAAAGTTCCTATTAGCGGAGAACATAAGATGAAATTGCTGTAGGGTACGAAACCACCTCAAAGTTATCCTTCCGATCAATCTATTGAGCCATCCCTATAAGTGTCACAAACAGCCCTAGAGTTCATACTAAAATAACACCATATGATACGCGTCAACCAACTCTAATGTCACCTAGATACTCCAATGTCACCACAAGTATCCGTTAGTTGATTATTTGATATGCATCAAACAACTTCGGATTCATAATATTCAATCCAAACAAAGAACTTCAAAGAGTGCACCAAAGTTTCTATCGGAGAAAAGAAGATGAGAACGTGCAATCAACCCCTATGCCTAGATTACCCCAATGTCACCTCGGGAATCCGCAAGTTGATTACCAAAACTTACATCAAGTGACTGAATAGAATACCCCATTGTCACCACGGGTATCCACATGCAAGACATACATCAAGTGTTGTCAAATCTGAAATATTCAATGCGACAATAACGAAATCTCAAAGTGAAAGACTCAATTCATCACAAGAAGATAGAGAGGGAAGAAACACCATATGATCCAACTATATTAACAAAGCTCGCGATACATCAAGATCGTGCCAAATGAAGAACACGAGAGAGAGAGAGAGAGATCAAACACATAGCTACTTGTACATACCCTTAGCCCCGAGGGTGAACTACTCCTTCGTCGTCATGGAGACCGCCGGGATGATGAAGATGGCCTCCGGTGATGACTCTCCCCTCCGGCAGGGTGCCAGAACTGGGCTCCAGATGGTATTTCTTCGGTACAGAGGCTTGCGGCGGCGACGTCGAAGTTCTAGGTTTATTTCTAGGGGTTTCTCTATTTATAGGATTTTCCAGCGTTGGAATCACGCGAAAAGGAGCTACGAGGGGCCCACAAGGTAACAGCACACGCCCCCCCAGGCCGCGCCGTGATACCTTGTGACCTCCTCGTGAGGCTTCTGGTCCTTCCACGAAGCTTCGGGGGTCTCTTTTGGTCCCAAAAAAATCGTCAAAAAGTTTCGTCCAATTTCGAGAACTTTTATTTCTGCAGAAAAAACAACACCACGGTAGTTTAACTGAAAACAACGTCTGTCCGGATTACTTCTAATCAAATCATACCAAAACCATATAAAATTGTTATAAACATGGCATGAATACTTCATAAATTATAGATACATTGGAGACGTATCAGCGGCTAGCACGTCCGCGGCCGCCGCCGACAACGAGGAAACTAGACCATGGGAGGCCGCCGCCGCTTGGGTCCCACAATGGCCACCGCCATCACGTCACCGGCATACACAGCCGGTGTTTTGCCCGGTTCAGCACACACCATCATCGACCCCCGCCGCCTCGGCATCACGGAAGCGGAAGAGCCACTCTTCCCCTCCGGATGAAGCATATCCCTCCTGGGCCAGTCCGATGAGCGGTGTAGCCGGACATAGGGAAGATATGGCATAGACGGTGGCCACAGAGGCGGAGGCTACTCTTGCCCTTCCACTGACGCATATATGTCCGGGGCTCATGGCAGTCCGGTGAGCGGCGGAGCCGAACGTAGGGTAGCCATGTCGTGGGATTGGAGATCCGCCGCGACCGGCATTAGACTAGGTGATTAGACTAGCCTAGTCCGCTATAATTTAGTTGAAATATGTCCGAATTGTAATGAATTTCGTTCGGTTTATATGAAAATCAACCGTGTTTGCATGAATTTCGTCCGGTTTAGTTGAACCCTGTTTGAAATGTATGTGGGTAGCGTTGGATGGTAGGCTCCCGCATCCATGTCTGCAGACTGGCCTGCCCACGGTCCGCGGACAGATGCCGGAGCAAATTTGCGGGTCCGCATTGGAGATGCCCTGATACGCCGTTTCCTTCACCGAAAATGCTACACTTCCGTAAACTTACGAAATCATCCTTCCTACGTACTAAACATCCCCTCCCCCCCAAATTCCAAGGTGGGCCCTGCGCCCCCACTAAGCCCAATTAAACATTGCCACCTCACCCCGTAAGCCTCCTTCCCACGTAACTCTAATTGGATGTAGCAAAACTCTTCCTTCACCCATTTGTGGTTCTTTTTTAAGGGAGGAGGGGGCATTTGTGGGTTCTTTTTTTGGGGGGGGGGGGGGGGAGGGTGGGGTGGGCGCAGAAATTTTGTTCCATGTTTATAGAATTCTCTATGTAGGACGCAGATTTTGAGCTCCTGGTACCTGAGAACCCTATATGAACGCGCGGGTTAGCAAAGAGCGGCGAGAATGGGTTAGCAGAGAGTGCAAGTTGTACCTGAAGAAGCTCGAGGGATTTTTTACAAATATACCTGTGGCGACGGATTTTTCGGATAGGAGGGAGTAGCAGGCAAGTAACATGAAAGCATGCAAATAAAACCACCCTCACTTTTCATGGACCAATGCTTTCACATTGTGCTCATCAACACAATAAGGTTTAGAAAGAAATTGTGGTGTATCATGAAACTTGATGCGCAAGGTTTTATCATATCAAACATCTTCCCATAACACGTCCCAGAGCTTCGATCTACGTATTCGTTGAAGCCGGTGAAAGCCTCGTGGCCGCGAGCTACCAGGGTGTTGGTGGTTGACTGTGGTTGTCAGTGCCTTCATTCATTTGTCATTGTATCTTGCCACTGCGCCTGTTGCGCAGCAGCCTCCCCGTGCTCCTCTGGAGTTGGAGCTGGTAGGCCACGATGGCCTGTCGGAGGGCCTCCATGGTTTGCGTGGTGCGGTCGTTCCCCGGCATGGGTGTGCCGAGAAATGTCAACGCCTCCTCGGTGATTATGGTGGCATCATTGTTATACTAGCGAGGTTGGAGGTCCCAGCACCGGGAGACATGAACCCGGGGGAACGTTGCTGGGGACGACGAAGCCGTTGGTGTGTTGCCCGATTGGTGTTGGTGCTGGAGGTGCTGTGGGGACCGCTGTTACTGGTTCAGATGTCAGGGGCTCTATGCCTGGTGGGATCACGTGGGTTGCCACGGCTCCGCTGGTGCTGTTGTCGATCAGAGCCGTGGATGGTGCTAAGGAGTTGTTGTCCCTGGGACCGCTTGGTCATCCTCAGCATACTTTTTAGAGTATATTCTAGTGCCAAAATCCCTCATATCATATCCATGTAGCACTTATTCATGTCCCTGATACGTTTCCAACGTATCTATAATTTATGAAGTATTCATGCCATGTTTATAACAATTTTATATGGTTTTGGTATGATTTGATAAGAACTAACCCGGACTGACGTTGTTTTCAGCAGAACTACCGTGGTGTTTTTTTTTGTGCAGAAAGAAAAGTTCTCAGAATTGGACGAAACTTTTTGACGATTTTTTTGGGACCAAAAGAGACCCCCGAAGCTTCGTGGAAGGACCAGAAGCCTCACGAGGTGCACACAAGGCACCACGGCGCGGCCTGGGGGGGAGTCACGTCGTGCTGCCTTGTGGGGCCCTCGTAGCTCCGTTTTGCGTGATTCCAACGCTGAAAAATCCTATAAATAGAGAAACCACCAAAAATAAACCTAGAACTTTGACGCCGCCGCCGCACGCCTCTGTACCGAAGAAATACCATCTGGAGCCCTGTTCCGGCACCCTGCCGGAGGGGGAATCGTCACCGGAGGCCATCTTCATCATCCCGGCGGTCTCCATGACGAGGAGGGAGTAGTTCACCCACGGGGCTGAGGGTATGTACTAGTAGCTATGTGTTTGATCTCTCTCTCTCTCTCGTGTTCTTGATTTGGCACGATCTTGATGTACCGCGAGCTTTGTTAATATAGTTGGATCATATGGTGTTTCTTCCCTCTCTATCTTCTTGTGATGAATTGAGTCTTTCCCTTTGAGGTTTCGTTATTGTCGGATTGAATATTTCAGATTTGAGAACACTTGATGTATGTCTTGCATGTGGATACCCGTGGTGACAATGGGGTATTCTATTGAGTCACTTGATGTATGTTTTGGTGATCAACTCGCGGATTCCCGTGACCTTGGGGTGATCTAGGCATAGGGGTTGGTTGCACGTTTTCATTATCTTTTCTCCGATACGAAACTTTGGGGTACTCTTTGAAGTTCTTTGTGTGGATTGAATATTATGAATCTGAAGTTATTTGATGCATATCAAATAATCAACTCACGGATACTTGTGGTGACATTGGAGTATCTAGGTGACATTAGAGTTGGTTGATGCGTATCATATGGTGTTATTTTAGTACGAACTCTAGGGCTATTTGTGACACTTATAGGGATGACTCAATAGATTGATCGGAAAGGATAACTTTGAGGTGGTTTCGTACCCTACAACAATTTCATCTTATGTTCTCCGCTAACAGGAACTTTGGAGTGATTCTTTATCGCACGTTGAGGGATTGTTATATGATTCAATTATGTTAGCACTGTTGAGAGATTGCACTAGTGAAAGTATGAACCCTAGGCCTTGTTTTTAAGCATTGCAATACCGTTTGTGCTCCGTTTTATCACTTGCTACCTTGCTGTTTTTTTATTTTCAGATTACAAAAACCTATATCTACTATCCATACTACACTTGTATCACCATCTCTTCGCCGAACTAGTGCACCTATACGATTTACCATTGTATTGGGTGTGTTGGGGACAGAAGAGATTTCTTGTATTTGATTGCAGGGTTGTTTGAGAGAGACCATCTTCATCCTACGTCTCCCATGGATTGATAAACCTTAGGTCATCCACTTGAGGGAAATTTGCTACTGTCCTACAAAACTCTGCACTTGGAGGCCCAACAACGTCTACAAGAATAAAAGTTGCATAGTAGACATTAAGCTCTTTTCTGGCGCCGTTGTCGGGGAGGTGAGTGCTTGAAGGTATATCTTTAGATCTTGCAATTGAATCTTTTAGTTTCTTGTTTTATCACTAGTTTTGTTTTATAAAAGAAAACTACAAAAAAAAAGGAATTGAGATTGCCTCACATGCTACAACTTTATAATGTCTTTCTTGAAAATGATGGATCAGAAAATTGTGCTAAGATTGTAGAAGAAGAATTTAATAAAATGTTTAATGTGAGTCCTTTGAATGATGAGCATGATTGCAATGTTGTTAGTATGCTTTCTATGAATATCCATGATGCTAATGATATGCAAAGCTACAAGCTTGGGGATGCTATGTTTGATGAAGATGATATTTTTAGTCCCCCAAGTTTTGATGAGCAAATTTATTATGATGATAGCATGCCTCCTATTTATGATGATTATATTGATAAAAGTGGATTTGGAGAGGTCATGACTTTATTTAATTATGAATCCACTATTTTGGAAGAGGTTTCAATTGATTATGCCAACAAAGTTGCTAGCTATGATGATTATTGTGATGACATGTATGCTATAAAGAATAATGATAACTTTGAAACTTGTCATCATGATTTTAATTTTCAATTGGATTATTCCAATCAAGTATCTCATGATAGTTATTTTGTTGAGTTTGCTCTCACTATTATGAATGAGAAGAAAACTGCTTGTGGAGAGTAATAAAAATTGTATGCTTATGTATCATGACAAGAATGCTTTATGTGATAGCTATATTGTTGAATTCATTCATGATACTACTGAAAATTATTATGAGAGAGGATCATATGCTTGGAGGTGTTGCAATAATATCAAGTTTCCTCTCTATGAGTTGAAAGTTTCAAAGTTATACTTGTTTTGCCTTTCCTATGCTAGTTGATTCTTGCTCCCATGAATTGTTTGCTCAAAAAATCCCTATACATAGGAAGTGGGTTAGGCTTAAATGTGCTAGTCATATGCTTCATGATGCTCTCTTTGTGTTTTAATTCTTTACTTGTATGTGAGCATCATTGAAATCATCATGCCTAGCTAAAAGGCATTAAAGAAAAGCGCTTGTTGGGAGACAACCCAATATTTATCCCTACTGTTTTTGTGTGTCCACATGATTAAGATACTGTAGTAATCATGTTTTATATGTTTTGTTTCAATAATGTGCCAAGTAAAGCCTTTGGGATAGTGTGGATGATAGTTGACTTGATTCTGTGCAAAAACAGAAACTTTTGCGTCCAGTGCTGGAATTTGTATTCTGTAATGGAGTGTGAGAAAATTCTGAAATTTTTAGAGAGTACTGGGTTACAAATTATTTACGTTTTCCTAATTTTTCAGAATTTTTGGAGGTACATAAGTATGGTTTTTAAATCGCTCACTACACGTTGTTCTGTTTTTGACAGATTCTGTTTTCGGTGCATAATTTGCTTGTTTTAGTGTTTTCATAGCTTATATTGAGTAATATAAATTGTGGAAATGATATACTACAGTAGGCATTATGTGAGAACAATTATGAATCTTGTCTTGACAGTACCTAAGTGGATGATTTATTTTTTATCATACTAACCTATCTCACGGAGTTCCGTTAAGTTTTATGTGATTGAAGTTTTCAAGTTTCGGGTGAGATATCGATATGAGGAGAATAAGAAGCGGCAAGACCCTAAGCTTGGGGATTCCCAAGGCACCCCAAGGTAATATTCAAGGAAGAATCAAGCATCCAAGCTTGGGGATGCCCCGGAAGGCATCCCCTCTTTCGTCTTCAACATTATCGATAACCTCACTTGGAGCTATATATTTATTCGTCACATAATATAAGTTTTGCTTGGATCATCATTTTCTTCTATTTATATTTGCTTGGTGTTATCAATAATCATGTTTTGTATCTTTTAATTCAATAAAATGCCAATTATAGCCTTTACCATGCTCAGTTTGCAAGTTTATGTGTTGGTGTTTGAAAACAGAAAGTTTTCTGTTATGTCCTGAATATTTGTGAATTGTAAGAACATGATAAAAATCTGAAACTTTTACATAGTAAGCATGCATGAGTTCTCTGTCACTTGGTAATTTTTAAGAATTTTTGGAGTTAGGAAAGTATGAATTCTTATTCACCCTTTACAGACTGTTCTGTTTTGGCAGATTTCGGTTATAGTTGCATTGTTTGCATATGTTTCTTGTTTAATGTTTCTATTTGTGGATAGGAGTATTAAATATGCAGAGGCATTTATTATGCAATGTTTAATTATAATTTTTGTGATTTGCTACAGTAGAGAATGTTAAGGTTTTAAGTTGATTTATACTAATTTATCTCACGAGTTCTTGTGAAGTTTTGTGTGGATGAAGTTTTAAGATTTAGGAGAAGCCATGATATGAGAGGAATTAAGGAGACACAAGAGCTCAAGCTTGGGGATGCCCAAGGCACCCCAAGATAACATTCCAAGAAGTCTCAAGCAACTAAGCTTGGGGAGGCCCCGGTAGGCATCTCACCTTTCTTCATCAACATCTATCGGTAAGCCTAAGTTTTTACTTGTTCACATGATATGTGCTATTCTTGGAGTGTCCTTTTATTTTCATTTTGTTTGCTGTTTTAATAAAATTATCAAGATCTGAAATCTTTATTTGGAGAGAGTCTTCACATAGCTACTTAATTGTTTGACTACTCATTGATCTTCACTTATATCTTTTGAAGTAGTTTGTCATTCATTCTTGTGCTTCACTTATATCCTAAGAATGAATTGTTGAGTGAATTAAATATCATAAATCTGAAATTATATATGTTCCATATGCTTAGTAATATTTCACATTGGGTTTAGTATGTAAAATCTATTGAAATTTGACAATCATAATATTGGTCATCCAAGCAATTCATGAATGATAAGTTTATGGAAGAGAACTTTCACATACAAATATATTATCTTGGACATCTTTTATGATTGTGAATACCCATTAATTATTTTCAAACTTGAGCAAATTAGCTGAAGTTGGACAAGAAAGACAACGTAATGAGTTATGTTTGGGTATATTTGCATAGAAGTTATATTGTTATGGATCCTCCAACATGTGGTGCTTGTTTAGAATCTTTTGCTAGCCAAAATTTCTGTACTAAGCGGGAATACTGCTTGTGCATCCAAAATCCTTGAGCCAAATTTCTTCCATGAGTGTCCACAATACCTACCTATATACGGTATTACCCTGCCGTTCCAAGTAAATTTGCATGTGCCACCTCTAATCATTCAAATAAGCATCTGTTTTGTGTGCCCGTACCGTTCATGAAGCGGCAGTGGGTGGTCAGTATCTTCCATGTTAAGTGAGTTTTTCTCATCATGTGTGTTTATTCACTTGTCATTGCACGAGAGAGGGCGGTAATTGGGATGCCCAGTCCCGCAAAACAAAATAATTAAACAAACTCCCCCGTAAAGTTGATTGTATGGAGGGCACCCGAGGATTCGGCTAGCCATGGCTTGTGTTTGAATGGTTGAGGGGGAGTAAACTTTACCTTTCCGCTTGGGAACCGCCTGTCGTGGGTATAAGTCTGACAGTAGTGTATGGGGGTACGGATTAGAGGGCAGAGCCTAGCTACGGCGCAGTTGTTACACTCGGATTTACGAGTTCAGGCCCCTCGCGGTGGAGGTAATAGCCCTACGTCTCGGTGCTCTGGAGCTGTTGATTGAGTGTATAGATTACAGAAGATGCGAACCCCTGGTATGGAGCTGGGGGGTGGCTTATATAGAGTTCGCCAGGTCCCATGAATGCCGCCATAACCAAGGGTTAAAGAGGGGGTTAAGGGCGCCAGCTACTGGTAACGGGTGCATTAATTACACTTGATGAGGGTGGACGCACGTCCTGACCGTTGCATTCGTGGAGAGTGTCCTGGTCTTCTTCGTCCGAGTAATGACAGGTGCTCCGAGTGAAATAAGCCGGTCGAGTGAAGTGTTGTCTTCCGAGTGGTCCATTGCTTTCCGAGTGAATGTCAGGCTGCAGAACATCTGACCGCTGGTCTGGCCCTGGGGCCCAGTATAAGGTGTATGGCGTCCTAGGGTAGGGTCTGTAGGTCAGGCCTGTTACCCTATCCCTAATATATGCCCTCGTTATTAGCCCCCGAATCGGTCGAGGTTAAGCGGGTCGAGTCAAGACGAATTCCCAGGTGAGTTGAGCGCTACGGGGGCGCTCAAGAAGTCCTACTGGACATTCGACGGCCTTGTCCTCGCATGATACCTTGACAGATTTTGGACTGTATAATGTCCGAGTGAAAGTCTCATTGTGATCTCGAGCTAGGCGAGAAATGTCTCCATCCGAATGAAATGAGTCACCGCGTGTCGGGTGACGGAACAGATCCGAGCATTTTCGGAATGCCTTTAAAGGGCGAGCACTCGGATTGCAGGACCCCGGATCTTGCGGGATTTGAAACCAGATACGAGCGCGCGCGAACGGTTACGACGTGGTGAGTGGGGAAAGTGGGGCGTGACGCCTCGATTTTTGCCCCACTTTTCGCCACGTATCGCATGATCGCCGCCGGCGAGATTCGGGGAGATCCGCGGGCCCAGGAGCCTACGGTGTGGATCTGAGGTGGAGAGGCTGGCGATATAAAAGGCTGCCGCAACGGGGAGGAAGAGAGAACCAGATCCCCTTTTCCTCATTTCCTCCAGTCTCCCAATCTTCTCCTCCACACCCCACTCTGCGCAAATCTGCTTCGGCGCCGAAGTACTCTGCGGCGATGGCAAAGGACAAGACGGCGAAGCTGGAGCGAGCGAAGAAAGCGACGAAGGCATCGAGCTCCAGGGTCGCGCCTCCGCGTGGGTGGATCCAGGGCGATTGGCTCCCGCCGACCACCACGGCGGAGGATATCAGCGGGTTCGTCGTTGACGGGCTGGTGCGCGACGGGAGCTAGAGGCTGCCGGAGGAGGGGGAGATCGAGCCTGCACCGCGCCCCGGGGAGCGCGTGCTCCTCACTACTCACGTGGAGAGAGGTTTCTCTATGCCACCCCATCCTTTCCTCCGTGGCTTCCTGAACTTTTTCGGTGCCCAACTCCATCATCTTCCTCCGAATGCCATTGCGTACCTTGCCGCGTTTATTTCCATGTGCGAAAACTTCTTAGGCTGCCAGCCGCACTGGGGGCTGTTCAAGCATATCTTCACATGTCGTTCTCAGGCGGTAAAAAAGGCTGACCCTGAGGGAGAGAGAACCCATGTCACCCAGATGTGTGGCGGCTTAGGTATCCAGATGAGGGGTAGGAGTGCGTTCCCCACTATGACTTTTCCTGAGTCGGTTACAGGTTGGCAGTCGACCTAGTTTTATTGTGATGACATTCCTTGTGCCGGTTCGTCGACTGGTCTTCCTCCCTACACTTCCGAGAGAGTCAAGACTCCCTCCTCGCTGACGGTTGATAAGGAGGAGAAGACAGAAGTGGGGATCCTGGTGACCGTTGTAGTTGGTCTGATTCAGGGTGGAGTGACTGGCCTGGATCTTCTGGAGTTGTTCCTCAGTCGGCGGATCCAGCCGCTGCAGGAGCGGGCTCATCCCATGTGGCTGTACGTCGGGGCCAACGACTTGACCCGAGTTAATCCGGAGGACGTTGACGAGGAGACGGTGGAGAAGTGGCTCAGATGCATCACCGGAGCACGCGACAATCCACGAGGGTCGAGACAGATCCCGCCCTACGACGCCGCGCACCAACCGTTAGAGGTGTGACGCGCATTTCTGAGTGAATTATTTACGCGCAAATTATCAGAGTGAACTGAATGAACTGACTGTCTCTGTTCTTCGTGTCTTGCGGGATTTCCAGAAGATGTTCTCGCCTGTGCCAAATGGAGGGCACCTTGCCGGGGACGTGGAGAGCGGCCATGGTAGTGTCGAGGATAGCTACGTGGAGGATAGCGAGGAGGGAAGCGACGACTCGGAAGGAAGCGATGAGGTCGAGTCTTCTCCGTCCCCAGAGATGCGCGTTGAGCGCCGTTCCAAGCAGACTCAAGATCCGAGTGCTGGCCCGGGGAAGACGGTGACCCCGAGTGCTTAGAACCCGAAGCGCACTCGGACATCGATGCCGGAGCCGACGGAGAAGGCTGAAAAGCAGCTCAAGGTTGCCTCGCCCAAACCTCGGAAGGCTCTACCCATGATCAAGGTTACCGTGCCTGTCGCCTCAACGTGAGTGCCGCGTCTTTCCCTTCTGTCTCTATGAACTCCTGGGCCTTTTTGACCGGGTGAAACTTATGAACCAGAGCTGCTACCTCGACGACGTCTCCCATGCAGATCGACGGAGACCGCGTCGAAGCCTAGTCACCGGACGTGGCCACCTCTCAGAAAGGTAGCGATGATTTCATTTTTTACTTCGATCTATGATCTGACTGAATTGTGCGTCGTGACTGATTATGTCGAGTGGACGTAGCGCTTGCAGAGATAATCCACATCGCGGATGATGATGAAGGACTGCCACAGAGGGACACTGAGAAGGGGACCGCAGCTTCGACTGCCTCTCAGACCACCGCACAGAAGACACCACCAAGCAAAGCACCTCAAGTTCTCCCTGCGCCTAACGTGACCGCGCCTCTGGGGCAAGGTTTTTCTCAGGCCGGTGCTGATCCTGTCGCGGCCTCGTCGACTGCCCTGGTCTCGACTCCGACTCCTCCCGTCAATATATTCAATCTGTATAAAGTGCCAGAGGACCAAACTGGACCCAGCAAGGAGGCGATGATCCAGGCGGACCTGATGACCCAGCGTCTGAAGGAGATGTGTGAAGCTGGCAAGTTGGCGTATGATGCCAATGTTGCTCTCCAGGCGAATGTTCGAGTAAGTGCTCTTGTAAGTTGCTCTCCAATTCATTTTTCTTCTGTAGGAGTTCCAGTCATTAAATTTTCGGTACACCCACTGGGTGTGTCGTCCGGTGGGGGCACGTTGAGTGCACCCACTGGGTGTAGTCCCCGAGACTGCCGTCGACTGCAATAAGTCGGCGGGAGTCTTAGAACTTGTTGTTGTTGTAGTTTTTTTTGTTTGGCCGTCACTCGGATCGGGTGGACCGTTCCGAGTGGATTCCATTTCAGTGGGGGCACGCTGAGTGCACCCACTGGGTGTAGTCCCCGAGACTGCCGTCGACTGCAGGCAGTCGGCGGGAGTCTTAGAACTTGTTTTTTTTGTGGTTTGGCCGTCGCTCGGATCGGGTGGACCGTTCCGAGTGTATACCATTTTAGTGGGGGCACGCTGATTGCACCCACTGGGTGTAGTCCCCGAGACTGCCATCGACTGCAGGCAGTCGGTAGGAGTCTTAGAACTGTGTCAAAGGGTACTTCAGAATCTGGTACTGGTCAAGCTTGTTCCTCTCGGGAGTGCTGGTCTCCGGGCACTCGGAGTACTTCTTATCATTAACTGATCTGCTCTCTGTTGTGTTTCAGAGAACCTGGGAGCTTGGGGCTCAGTATATGTCACTGGAGAAGGAGACGAACCAGCTCCGACTGGACTTGGAGGTGGAGAAGAGGAACGTAGCTCGCGTCCAAGCGGAGCTGAAGACTATGGGAGGTAAGCCTCAGCTAGCGAGCGTTCTGCTTTCACTCTTCTCCATTCTTTGAACCGAGTGACGTCACTTGAACAGATGTGAGTAGTGAAAACCATCGACTCCAAGTGCGGCTCAGAACTTCTATCTCTTTAGAAACTATGAAGCAGGCACTCGTCAACAAGCACAATGAGCTGGCGGGGGCGTAGAAGGTGGCGAGGGAGAAGACCAAGGCCGCCGAAGAGAAGTTGGCCTCGTTCGAGACACTCGAAGGGGAGAACAAGTCACCGAGGACTGCCGTTGAGGAGGTGAAGAAGGAAGTGGCCGAGCTCAAGAAGCAGCAAACCGAGTGGGACGGCAAGTTCAAGACTCAGGTGAATGCTTACGAGCAAGAGAAGAAAACTTTGAGCGAGAAGATCGCCCAGCTTACCCAAAAAAGGATTCTTTGGAAAAGTACATAGAAGACTTCATGAAGGAGATGTACACCAAGCTTGCAGGTAACTTGTTTCGTCCGAGCGAGTTTTGACTTATTTCCGAGTGAACTTCATGCATGTTGATTCCCATCTCTCCCCTTTCCTTGTTCACAGAGTATTGCCGTGACTTCGAGCTGGAGACTGATAGAATCGAGAGGGACCTAGATCCCACCAGATCACTCGTCGGTAGCAAGGCCGCCCTAGGCATCCTGCGACTCGAATCTCGCCTTGAAGACGCCCTGGGGTACATCATCCGTCTGCGGGGCGCACTCGGAAGGATCGACAAGGAATTGTGGCCAGAAGACACATTCGAGACTGATCTGGAAGCGATGATGACTCGTCTCAATCAGATCCCTAGCCGAGTCCAAGCATGGAAGAAATCAGCCGCCCGCTGCGGGGCCGACGTGGCCCTCTCTCTTGTCCGCGTACACTGCAAGGACGCGAAGGAAGAGAAGCTGAAGTCTCTCCAGGTTGCCAACACGAAGAAGCTCAAGTTTGAAGACCTCATGGAGACGTTCATAGAGGCCGCCACTCGGATCGCAGATGGCATCGGCCTGGACGCCTTCGTAGAGCCGGCCAGCCCCTCTGGAGCATGAGAAAAACTTTAAGCTTTACCGATTTGCCTTAGTATGCCGAGTGGATTTGTATCCGTTAAACTCTTTCGGGCTTTGGGCCCAAGTACTCGCATTTACTTTTGAACTTCTGAAGTTATTCGAATGCTTTCTTTCGACTCTTTGGATGTGTGCAACTTAGGGGAAAGCTGGTTCGCAGCTAAGCCCTCGAGTGAGAGGGACGCTCTTCACTCGAAGTCGTTTTTAACTTAGGCGAAAGCTGGTTCGCAGCTAAGCCCCCGAGTGAAAGAGACGCTCGCCACTCGGAGTCGTTTTTAACTTAGGCAAAAGCTGGTTCGCAGCTAAGCCTCCGAGTGAGAGGGACGCTCGTCACTCGGAGTTGTTTTTAACTTAGGCGAAAGCTGGTTCGCAGCTAAGCCCCCGAGTGAGAGGGACGCTCGTCACTCGGAGTCGTTTTTAACTTAGGCGAAAGCTGGTTCGTAGCTAAGCCCCCGAGTGAGAGGGACGCTCGTCACTCGGGGTCGTTTTTAACTTAGGCGAAAGCGGGTTCGCAGCTAAGGCCCCGAGTGAGAGGGACGCTCGTCACTCGGAGTCATTTTTAACTTAGGCGAAAGATGGTTCGCAGCTAAGCCCCCGAGTGAGAGGGACGCTCGTCACTCGGAGTCATTTTTAACTTAGGCGAAAGCTGGTTCGCAGCTAAGCCCCCGAGTGAGAGGGACGCTCGCCACTCGGAGTCGTTTTTAACTTAGGCAAAAGCTGGTTCGCAGCTAAGCCCCCGAGTGAGAGGGACGCTCGTCACTCGGAGTCGTTTTTAACTCAGGCGAAAGCTGGTTCGCAGCTAAGCCCACGAGTGAGAGGGACGCTCGTCACTCGGAGTCGTTTTTAACTTAGGCAAAAGCGGGTTCGCAGCTAAGTCCCCAAGTGAGAGGGACGCTCGTCACTCGGAGTCTTTTTTAACTTAGGTGAAAGCTGGTTCGCAGCTAAGCCCCCGAGTGAGAGGGACGCTCGTCACTCGGAGTCGTTTTTAACTTAGGCAAAAGCTGGTTTGCAGCTAAGCCCCCGAGTGAGAGGGACGCTTGTCACTCGGAGTCGTTTTTAACTTAGGCGAAACCGGGTTCGCAGCTAAGCCCCCGAGTGAGAGGGACGCTCGTCACTCGGAGTCGTTTTTAACTTAGGCAAAAGTTGGTTCGCAGCTAAGCCCCCGAGTGAGAGGGATGCTCGTCACTCGGAGTCGTTTTTAACTTAGGCGAAAGCTGGTTCGCATCTAAGCCCCCGTGTGAGAGGGACGCTCGTCACTCGGAGTCATTTTTAACTCAGGCGAAAGCTGGTTCGCAGCTAAGCCCCCGAGTGAGAGGGACGCTCGTCACTCGGAGTCGTTTTTAACTTAGGCGAAAGCGGGTTCGCAGCTAAGCTCCCGAGTGAATGGGACGCTCGTCACTCGGAGTCGTTTTTAACTATGGCCAAAGCGAGTTCGCGGCTAAGTTCCCGAGTGAGAGGGACGCTCATCACTCGGAGTCGTTCTTAAGTTAGGCGAAAGCTGGTTCGCAGCTAAGTTGAAGGGCGTACACCCACTGTGGGTCGTAAGCGAGAGAATGCGTACGAGTGAACTCAATGTAGTACTGAAAAAGTCATGCTTTTATTCATCGAACATCACTCGAGTACTTTTATTACATCTCAATATCAAGTATAAAATCACCAAAGCAAGTCGGCATTCCAAGCGCGGGGCTCGTCTATTTGCTTCAGAAGGTTGTATAGGCGGTATGCCCCGTTATGCGGAACCTTTGACACGATAAAAGGACCTTCCCACACAGGAGCAAGCTTGTGAGGTCGCTGCTGATCCACTCGGAGCACAAGATCTCCTTCCTGAAAGGTCCGACCCCAGATGTGCCTGTCGTGAAAACGTCGTAGGTCCTGCTGATAGGTGGCTGAACGGATAAGAGCCATCTCCCTCTCCTCTTCCAAGAGATCAACGGCATCTTGCCGCGCCTGCTCTTCTTCAGCTTCGGAGTATAGTTCCACTCGGGGCGAATTGTGGAGCAGGTCACTCGGCAGGACAGCTTCAGCTCCGTACACCATGAAGAAGGGAGTGCGATTGGTAGACCGATTGGGGGTCGTCCTCAGGCCCCACAGAACCGACGACAATTCAGTGACCCTGGCTCCGGCTGCATGCTCCAAATCACGCATGAGTCGTGACTTTAACCCTTGAAGGATCAGTCCATTCGCTCTCTCAGCTTGCCCATTCGACTGTGGGTGAGCCACGGATGTATAGTCGACCCGGGTGCCTTGGGTGGCACAGAACGCTCTGAACTCTTCTGAGACAAAGTTTGAGCTGTTGTCGGTAATGATACTGTGGGGCACGCCATATCTGAAGACTATCTCTTTCATAAACTTGATCGCCGTACGAGAGTCTAGCTTCTTGATGGGTTTGGCTTCAATCCACTTAGTGAACTTGTCAACTACAACCAGCAACTGGGTGAATCCACTCGCCCCTGTTCGGAGAGGCCCCACCATGTCGAGTCCCCAGATTGCAAACGGCCAGACGAGTGGGATCGTCTTCAGAGCAGACGCGGGCTTGTGTGATAAGTTTGCATAGAATTGACACCCGGCGCAGTGTTGGACTACCTCCTGGGCAGCTTCATTGGCACGTGGCCAGAAGAAGCTGGCTCGGTAAGCTTTAGCCACGATTGTCCGGGAGGACGCGTGGTGTCCACAAGTTCCCGAGTGAATCTCCTCCAAGATCAATCGACCTTCCTCCGGAGAGATGTAGCGCTGAGCCACTCCGGTGACGCTCTTTCTGTATAACTGATCGCCCATCACTGTAAAGGCCTTGGACCTGTGAACAATCTGGTGGGCCTCGACTTCGTCCTCCGGAAGCTCCTGTCTGAGCAGGTACGCAATGTACGACACTGTCCAATCGGGTGTGATTGCTAGGACCTCCATGACCAAGTCAATGACTGCTGGGACCTCGATTTCTGTTGAATCGGAGGGACCGACTACTTGTGGGGGCTCTTCTGTGAAGGGATCTTCTTTCACCATTAGGGAACACAAATGCTCAAGGAACACATTGCCGGGTATAGGTTTCTGAGTGGACCCGATCTTTGCCAGATCGTCTGCCACTTGATTCTTGGCTCGGGGGATGTGATGGAGCTCCAGTCCTTCGAATTTCTTCTCCAGCTTTCTCACCGCGTTGCAATATCATGTCATAGCAGGGCTCCTGATGTCCCACTCCTTCATTACTTGATTCACAGCTAGATCCGAGTCTCCATAGACCATCAGACGTCGGACGCCGAGTGAGATGGCCATACGTAGACCATAAAGGAGCGCTTCGTACTCGGCCTCATTGTTGGAGGAATCGAAGTGGATCTGCAGAACATAACTGAGTCGATCGCCCTTCGGAGACACCAACACAACTCCAGCTCCTGAACCATTCAGCATCTTGGAACCGTCGAAGAACATGGTCCAGTGTTCCGGGTGACTCTGAGTAGGCTGCTGTTGTTCTGTCCATTCGGCTAAGAAATCAGCAAATGCTTGGGACTTGATCGCTTTTTTCGCCTCGAACTTGATGTCCAGGGGCAGGAGCTCGATAGCCCACTTCACCACTCGACCAGTCACATCCCGATTGTTCATGATCTCAGACAGCGGGGCATCGCTGACGACTGACACGGTGTGCTCTTGGAAGTAATGGGCTACTTTCTTCGCAGTCAGGTAGATGCCATAGACGAGCTTCTGATAATGAGGATACCTCTGCTTGGATGGAGTCAGAACTTCAGAAATGTAATAGACTGGGCGCTGAACTTTGCAAGCTTTGCCCTTTTCTTCTCGCTCGACGGTGAGGACGGTGCTGACAACTTGACCAGTGGCCGCAATGTACAAGAGCAACGGCTCGTTGCTGTTCGGAGCGGCGAGCACCGGCTGGGTGGAAAGCAGGGCTTTGAGCTCAACAAATGCTGCTTGTGCTTCAGTAGTCCACTCAAATGAATCAGACTTCTTCATCAATCGGTACAGGGGCAGTGCCTTCTCACCAAGGCGGGAGCTGAATCGGCTCAAAGCTGCGAGGCAACCCTTGAGCTTCTGTACATCATGAAGCCGTTCTGGGCGTTTCATTCGTACTATCGCGCCGATCTTATCAGGATTGGCATCTATCCCTCGTTTGGGAATGAGGAATCCGAGTAACTTGCCCCTGGCACTCCGAAAGTGCATTTTGCTGGATTCAGCTTAATATCATACCTCCGCAGATTTGCGAAAGTCTCAGCTAGGTCAGCCAGCAGGTCAGAACCTTTTCTGGACTTGACCACTATGTCGTCCATGTATGCCTCGATGTTCCGACTGATATGCGTATGTAAACACTTTTGGACCATGCGCATGAAAGTGGCACCGGCATTCTTGAGACCGAATGGCATGGTGATATAGCAGAAGCACCCGAATGGGGTGATAAAAGCTGTTTTTATTTCGTCTGGCCCATATAGTCGGATCTGGTGGTTCTCGGAGTACGCATCCAGAAAAGACAGTCGCTCGCATCCCGCGGTGGAATCAACTATCTAATCTATGCGGGGGAGCGGGAAATGATCCTTGGGACAGACCCGATTGATGTGCTTGAAATCGATGCATATCCGGAGAGACTTATCTTTCTTAGGAACCATGACGACGTTGGCGAGCCACTCGGAGTGGTACACCCCACGGATGAACTCGGCTGCCAGGAGCCGAGCAACTTCTTCGCCAATGGCTTTCCTCTTCTGTGTAGCGGAACGACGAAGATGTTCCTTCGCAGGTTTTGCTTTCAGGTCGACTCGCAAACGGTGCTCAGCCAGTTCCTTGGGTACACCCGGCATGTCGGATGGCTTGCATGCGAAGATGTCCCAGTTCTCACGGAGGAACTGGATGAGCGCGGCTTCCTATTTGCTATCGAGTGTCGTCGAGATGTTGGTGGGTGCGGTATTGGGATCCTCCGGATGAACGTGCACATGCTTCGTCTCACCGGCCGACTGGAACGCAGATTCCGCGGCTGGTTTCTTGGAGCGCAGCATATCACTCAGATCGGCGTTTTTCTTGTATTCTTCCAACTCCACCATAGCCATCTGTTCATCAGCAATCTTGGACCCTTGCTGCAAACACTCTTCCACGTGCTACCTATTGCCAGTGACTGTGATCACGCCTTTAGGGCCGGGCATCTTCAGCTTAAGTTACACATAACATGGGCGGGCCATGAAGCGTGCGTAGGCCGGCCGACCAAGGATGGCATGGTAGGCGCTGCAGAAGTCGACCACTTCGAAGGTTAGCCTTTCCTTCCTGAAGTTCTTTTCGTCTCCAAAGACCACATCCAGGGCGATCTGCCCGAGTGACTTTGCTTTCTTGCCGGGGATCACTCTGTGGAACTGCATACTGCTCTCGCTGAGACGGAACATCGGGATGCCCATCCCCTTCAGGGTCTCAGCGTAGAGTATGTTCAGGCCACTTCCACCGTCCATGAGGACCTTACGCAACCGAACGCCTCCCACGACAGGATCGACCACCAGCGCCTGCCGCCCAGGGGTGGCAATGTAGGCCGGATGGTCCGACTGATCAAAGGTGATCGGAGTCTTCGACTAGTTCAGAAATTTTGTCGTCGTCGGCATGGCCATGTTTACTTCCCAGTTGATGACCTTCAGTTGGCTCTTGCTCTCAACATCCGCAAAGATCATCAGAGTCGCGTTGACACTAGGATAAGCTTCATTTTTGTCTTCATCATCAACATCGTCTGGACTTTTGTCACTCGACTGACTCTCCGAGAACTGCTGTATCAGCAATCTGCACTGTCAAGTGGTATGCTTGGGCAATATCAGATTGCCCTCTTCATTTTTTTTGGTATGAATGTGGCACGGCAAATCGAGGACATCCTGGCCCGACTGATCTTTCTTTTTCCTCTGGATCTACTTTTCCTTAGCCTTCCCTTTGTTTTTGGCTTGTCCGGTCAGAGCGGCGGCCTCAGCCTGAGCCGATCCGCCAGCCTTGCGCTTCAGCTTCCGACTGGGGTTGTTGTTTCCAGGGCTGGGCTCATTAGCCTTTCCCTTGCCGCTACGGAGACGGTCTTCCTCCTCTCCGTTCGCATACCGAGTGGCGATCTCCATCATTCGGCTCATGTTCAAGGATCCCGACCAACCGAATTTCAGGATGAGCTCTCGATATCTGACTCCTGCCTTGAAGGCGCAGACGGCTTGGTGTTCAGTGACGTTCTCAACCACATGATGCAAGGTTATCCAACGCTGAATGTACTCCCTCAAGGTTTCATTCGGCTTCTCCACACAATGTTGCAACTCAGTCAATCCGGCAGGGCATTTGCACGTGCCTTCGAATGTTTTGATGAACACTCGAGCCAGATCTTCCCAGCAGTAGATGCTAACCGGAGTGAGTTGGTTGAGCCAGGCTCGGGCTGACCCTTCCAGCATCAAGGGCAAATGTTTCATAGCCACATAATCTTTACCCCCTCCAATCTGAATAGACACTCGGTAATCTTCTAGCCACGTCTCCGGCTTGGACTCACCGGTGAATTTACTCACTCCAGTCGACAATCTGAAGTTAGGTGGAATCTCTGCGGCCCTGATTGCTCTGCTGAAACACTCGGGTTCAGAGATGAAGACTCCATTTCCACTCGGACGATCTCTGTCCAAACTCTCTCTGTAAGCTCTGCCTCTGTCGACCAGGTTCTGAGCGAGTACGGATCTCGCGTTGAAATGTGGGTCACGGAAGTCGACTGGTTCTCTCTGGCGATAACCGTCACCATGGCGGGGAGGGCTGACCCTCCGATCATTGCCGTAAGGACGTCTGACATCGTACGGCCGGGGCGCGTACGAGCCATCCCACGGAGGGGGCGCCGGCATACGGCGACGATCATCCTGACGCCGCGGAGGCGTATTCCGACTGCGACCCTGCTCCGAGTACTGATCTCGGTGGTGGCCTTGGTCATTTCATCACTGAGGCGAGTGCCTGTTTCTTCTCGGGGTCACCGGGCTGTGGGCCGACTGGACGGTGTCAGCCCTGTCGGATCTGCTGTGAATCCTGTTGCGCGACTGGGACACCGCTGAATTCTGCTCTTCAGCCGCCTTGAGTATGGCCTGGATCTGCCGTAGGCCCTCTCCTGCCTTAGATCGGGACGGTTGGATGGAATCTGCTATTTGAGTGGCCGCCGCCAAATTCTGATTGGCAGTGCGAAATACCTGGAAATTCTGCTGCGGGTCATTCGAGAACAACTGCCGCTGTCGACGACTGGAACTGGGCTGATGCTGCCGGTGGGCATGATCGCCGAGTGATTTCTGGAGCGCCTCTAGATGACTGCGCTTAGCCAAATTGGCCTGGCGCGCGGCCTCCAAAGCCCGAGCCTCGAAAGTCGTCCCGACGATGGGCGTCCGGAGGGCCTTCTCGTTTCTACACTGCAGCTCCTCCCTCTGCTGCTGAGTGAGAGGTTGGGGGTATTACTCGTCAGCGTGACGGTCTCCGCCACCGTCAAGGTCGGCACGCGACGGGCCGCTGACTCCCGCACCGCCGCGGGCGTACCCAGACGGACTGGGCGGGGAATCGGCCATCAGCACCTCCGCAGCGGGGTCGCTGCTCTCGCACTCGGATAAACTTTCCGAGTCCTCATGCAAGGAGGCACACGAATCGAGGATGGGCCCATCGGGCTCGATTGCCGCGACTTGCGGGGCCGCAACCTGAAGGGCCACCGCGTGCTTGATCCACCGCTGAAGCCGTGAACGTCCGGAACGCTTGCGACAGCAGCTGGTGAAGCGAGGAGGCGTCGACTGGTACGGTGTTGAAGGTTGTCGAAGAAGAACGCCAAAGGTACTCGCGTGGAAGTGCGCTGCGCCGCGGATGGGCAACACCTCGACATCCAGCGGGCTTCCTGAAGCCACGCTGAATCGTCAGCGATGAAGCTGAGGACGCCAAACGGATCTCTCCGCCGAGAGTCAGTCCACCGCCGGAAACCATGATGATGGTGGGAGAATCGCAACTACGCCGGAAGTCGCTAGACGCTGCCCCACGGTGGGCGCCAACTGTCATGGGTATAAGTCTGACAGTAGTGTATGGGGGTACGGATTAGAGGGTAGAGCCTAGCTACGGCGCAGTTGTTACACTCGGATTTACGAGTTCAGGCCCCTCGCGGTGGAGGTAATAGCCCTACGTCTTGGTGCTCTGGAGCTATTGATTGAGTGTATAGATTATAGAAGATGCGAACCCCTGGTATGGAGCTGGAGGTGGCTTATATAGAGTCCACCAGGTCCCATGAATGCCGCCATAACCAAGGGTTAAAGAGGGGGTTAAGGGCACCAGTTACTGGTAACGGGCGCATTAATTACACTTGATGAGGGTGGACGCACGTCCTGACTGTTGCGTTCCTGGAGAGTCTCCTGGTCTTCTCCGTCCGAGTGATGACTGGTGCTCCGAGTGAAATAAGCCGGTCGAGTGAAGTGTTGTCTTCCGAGTGGTTCATTGCTTTCCGAGTGAATGTCAGGCTGCAGAACATCTCACCGCTGGTCTGGCCTTGGGGCCCAGTATAAGTTGTATGGCGTCCTAGGGTAGGGTCTGTAGGTCAGGCCTGTTACCCTATCCCTAATATATGCCCTCGTCACCGCCTATAATGTGTTTAGCATGGAAGATATTGAGAACTCTCGGTCGTGACGTTGACAGGAAAGGCATGCCTCTCAAAATGTATTCATCTCTGTTTTGAGCTATGAGCTCTGGCACCTCTGCAAATCCCTGCTTCCCTCTGCGAAGGGACATTCCATTTATTTTTATGCTATTTACTTTCTTGTTATTTATTTTTGTTGAGTCAACTTCTTATTCCAACCTATTCTCTAGTTGGCAAGCATCATGTGGTGGGGAAAGATCCAGGCACATATGGCCAGTCAAATATATATGATCATGAATTATTATTGTTGATAATTATCTCTATGATAAATAAGTTGGGAGGCGAAACACTAAGCCCCTATCTTTCTCTGTGTTCGATGGATGCTATTTGTTCTAAAAATATGGTTTGAGTACTAGCAATCATAGAAGACTATATGATAATTGAGTATGTGGAGCTCTTACTTAGACTTTGTTGAAATTAAGTTGAATTGCAATTGTTTGGTGACTAAGAACATAGGTTGTTAAGTTTCAAAAGAATGCATTGTTTGAACCATAACATGTGAATTGATTGCTACTTTATCATGATGAGTTTTATGAGAAAGAGTTGCTGTTTTGATGCTAGGAAAAGTGATTGAAATTATCATTGATCAAACTTATGCACTATGCTAGCATTCACACTTCATAAATTATTTCTTTTATCATTTACCTACTCGAGGACGAGCAGGAATTAAGCTTGGGGATGCTGATACGTCTCCAACGTATCTATAATTGATGAAGTATTCATGCCGTGTTTATAACAATTTTATATGGTTTTGGTATGATTTGATTAGAACTAACCCGGACTGACGCTGTTTTCAGCAGAACTACCGTGGTGTTGTTTTTTTTTGTGCATAAATAAAAGTTCTCGGAATTGGACGAAACCTTTTTACGATTTTTTTGGGACCAAAAGAGACCCCCGAAGCTTCGTGGAAGGACGAGAAGCCTCACGAGGTGCTCACAAGGCACCATGGCGTGGCCTGGGGGGTCGCGTCGTGCTGCCTTGTGGGGCACTCATAGCTTCGTTTTGCGTGATTCCAACGCTGAAAAATCCTATAAATAGAGAAACCACCAGAAATAAACCTAGAACTTTGACGCCACCACCGCACGCCTCTGTACCGAAGAAATACCATCTGGAGTCCTGTTCCCGCACCCTGCCGGAGGGGGGAATCATCACCGGAGGCCATCTTCATCACCCCAGCGGTCTCCATGACGAGGAGGGAGTAGTTGACCCTCGGGGCTGAGGGTATGTACTAGTAGCTATGTGTTTTATCTCTCTCTCTCTCTCGTGTTCTTGATTTGGCACGATCTTGATGTACCGCGAGCTTTGTTAATATAGTTGGATCATATGGTATTTCTTCCCTCTCTATCTTCTTGTGATGAATTGAGTCTTTCCCTTTGAGGTTTCGTTATTGTCGGATTGCTTATTTCAGATTTGAGAACACTTGATGTATGTCTTGCATGTGGATACCCGTGGTGACAATGGGGTATGATATTGAGTCACTTGATGTATATTTTGGTGATCAACTCACGGATTCCCGTGACCTTGGGGTGATCTATGCATAGGGGTTGGTTCCACGTTTTCATTATCTTTTCTCCGATAAGAAACTTTGGGGTACTCTTTGAAGTTCTTTGTGTGGATTGAATATTATGAATCTGAAGTTGTTTGATGCATATTGAATAATCAACTCACGGATACTTGTGGTGACATTGGAGTATCTAGGTGACATTTGAGTTGGTTGATGCGTATCATATGCTGTTATTTTACTACGAACTCTAGGGCTATTTGTGACACTTATAGGGATGGCTCAATAGATTGATCGGAAAGGATAACTTTGAGGTGGTTTGCTACCCTGCAACAATTTCATCTTATGTTCTCCGCTAATAGGAACTTTGGAGAGATTCTTTATCGCACGTTGAGGGATGATACGTCTCCAACGTATTTATAATTTTTTATTGTTCCATGCTGTTATAATATCAATCTTGGATGTTTTTATAATCATTTACAGCAATTTTATATCATTTTTGGAGACTAACCTATTAACCTAGTGCCCAGTGCCAGTTGCTGTTTTCTGCCCTGTTTTTGTTTCACAGAAAATCAATATCAAACGAAGTCCAAATACAGTGAAACTTTTTGGAGATTTTTTCTTGGGCAAGAAGAATACCAAAAGCTTCGAGGGGAGGCCAGAAGACCTTGGTGGGCCCCACGAGCCACCAGGGCACGTCTGGGGGGGGGGCAGGCGCGCCCTGATGCCTCGTGGGCCCCACCAAGCCCCGTTTGACCTAATTCCAGCACTATAAATTCCAGAAAAATCGGAAACCCTCAGGAGAGTCCATGAAATACTTTTTACGCCGCCGCAAGCCTCTGTTTTAGAGAGATCCCATCAGGGGTCCTTCTCCGGTAATCTGTCGGAGGGGGAATCGATCACGGAGGGGCTCTACATCAACCTTGCTGCCTCTCCGATGATGCGTGGGTAGTTTACCACAGACCTTCGGGTCCATAGGCAGTAGCTAGATGGCTTCTTCTCTCTTTTTGATGTTCAATACAATGTTCTCCTTGATGTTCTTGGAGATCTATCCGATGTAATCTTTCTTTGCGGTGTGTTTGTTGGGATCCGATGAATTGTGAGTTTATGATCAGATTATCCATGAATATTATTTGAGTCTTCTCTGATCTCTTTTATGCATGATTATTATAGCCTCGTATTTCTTCTCCGATCTATTGATTTGGTTTGGCCAACTAAGTTGATTTATCTTGCCATGGGAAGAGGTGCTTTGTAGTGGGTTCGATCTTGCGGTGCTCAATCGCAGTGACAGAAAGGGACATGACACGTATGTATCGTTGCTACTAAGGGTAAAAAGATGGGATCTATTCATTGGGTTTATTAATTCGTGAGTTTGTCTTGTCTACATCATGTCATCGTTCTTAAGGCATTACTCCGTTCTTATGGACTTAATTCACTAGATTCATGCTGGATAGCCCATCGATGTGTGGAGTAATAGTAGTAGATGCAGGCAGGAGTCGGTCTAGTAATCTTGGACGTGATGCCTATATACACGATCATTGCCTTGGATACCGTCAAGATTATTTGCTTTTCTATCAATTGCCCAACAGTAATTTGTCTACCCACCGTATGCTATTTTCTCGAGAGAAGCCTCTAGTGAAATCTATGGCCCCCGGGTCTATCAAAATCATATTACTAAAACCCTAAAAATATTGCTGCCATTTTCTTTTATTTAGTTTATTTAGTATTTTTGCTGCAATCTATCAATCTATCAAATACAATTTAATCTTGCAATCTTACCGCCAAGGGATTGACAACCCCTTGTTTGCGTTGGGTGCAAGGATTTGTTGTTTCTGTGCAGGTACTGCTTACTAGGTGTTGTGTGATTCTCCTACTGGTTCGATAACCTTGGTTTCATAATTGAGGGAAATACTTATCTCTACTGTGCTGCATCATCCCTTCCTCTACGGGGAAATACCAACGCAAGCTACAAGTAGCAAGGGATTGTTATATGATTCGATTATGTTATCATTGTTAAGAGATTGCACTAGTGAAAGTATGAACCCTAGGCCTTGTTTTTAAGCATTGCAATACCATTTGTGCTCCGTTTTATCACTTGCTACCTGATACGTCTCCAACGTATCTATAATTTATGAAGTATTCATGCCATGTTTACAACAATTTGATATGGTTTTGGTATGATTTGATTAGAGCTAACCCGGACTGACGCTGTTTTCAGCAGAACTACCGTGGTGTTGTTTTTTTTGCAGAAATCAAAGTTCTCCAAATGCAGCGAAACTTTTTGACAATTTTTTTTGGAACATAAGAGACCCCCGAAGCATCGTGGGAGGACCAGAAGAGCCACGAGGTGCCCACGAGGCACCAGGGCGCGCTAGGGGGGGTATGGCGCCGTGGTGCCTCGTGGGCCCATCTTAGCCCATCTTCACGTGATTCCAATGCTAAAAAATCCTATAAATAGAGAAACCCCCAGAAATTAACCTAGAACTTCAACTACGCCGCCGCAAGCCTTTGTACCGAAGAAATACCATCTGGAGCCCTGTTCCGACACCCTGCCGGAGGGGGGAATCATCACCGCAGGCCATCTTCATCATCCCGGCGGTCTCCATGACGAGGAGTTAGTAGTTCACCCTCGGGGCTGAGGGTATGTACTAGTAGCTATGTGTTTGATCTTTCTCTCTCGTGTTCTTGATTTGGCACGATCTTGATGTACCGCGAGCTTTGTTAATATAGTTGGATCATATGGTGTTTCTCCGTCTCTATCTTGTTGTGATGAATTGAGTTTTTACCTTTGAGGTTTCACTATTATCAGATTGAATACTTTTATGAATTTGAGAACACTTGATGTATGTCTTGCATATGAATACCCGTGGTGACAATGGGGTATTATATTGATTCACTTGATATATGTTTTGGCACTCAACTCGTGGATTCCCGAGGTGACATTGGGGTAATCTATGCATAGGGATTGATCGGAAAGGATAACTTTGAGGTGGTTTCGTACCCTACAACAATTTCTTTCTTATGTTCTCCGCTAATAGGAACTTTGGAGTGATTCTTTATCGCACGTTGAGGGATTGTTATATGATTCAATTATGTTAGCATTGTTGAGAGATTGCACTAGTGAAAGTATGAACCCTATGCCTTGTTTCTAAGCATTGCAATACCGTTTGTGCTCCGTTTTATCACTTGCTACCTTGCTATTTTTTTTATTTTCAGATTACAAAAAAAACTATATTTACTATCCATACTACACTTGTATCGCCATCTCTTTGCCGAACTAGTGCACCTATACAATTTTCCATTGTATTGGGTGTGTTGGGGACACAAGAGATTTCTTGTATTTGGTTGCAGGGTTGTTTGAGAGATACCATCTTCATCCTACGCCTCCCACGGATTGATAAACCTTAGGTCATCCACTTGAGGGAAAATTGCTACTGTCCTACAAAACTCTCCGCTTGGAGGCCCAACACGAGTCGACAAGAATAAGTTGTTTAGTACACATCAAGCTCTTTTCTGGCGCCGTTGCCGGGGAGGTGAGTGCTTGAAGGTATATCTTTAGATCTTGCAATTGAATCTTTTAGTTTCTTGTTTTATCACTAGTTTGGTTTTATTCAAGAAAATTTCAAAAAAATATGGAATTGAGGTTGCCTCATATGCTTCATCTTTATAATGTCTTTCTTGAAAATGATGGATTAGAAAATTGTGCCAAAGTGTTAGAAGAAGAATTTAATAAAATGTTTGGCATAAAATTTTTGAATGATGAGCATGATTGCAATGTTGTTAGTATGAATTCTTTGAATACCCATGATGCTAATTATATGCAAAGCTACAAGCTTGGGGATGCTATGTTTGATGAAGATGGTATTTTTAGCGCCCCCCCCCCCCAAGTTTTCATGATCAAATTTGTTATGATGATTACATGCCTCCTATTTATGATGATTGCAATATTTATGAAAGTGGGTTTGGAAGAGTGTCAACTCTAGGTACTAATGATCCCACTATTTTGGAGGGTGTTGAATCTTATGGAAATAATTATGAAAGTGGATTTGGAGAGGTCATGACTTTATTTAATGATGATTCCACTATTTTGGAAGAGGTTTCAATTGATTATGACAACAAAGTTGCTATCTATGATGATTATTGTGATGACATGTATGCTATAAAGAATAATGATAACTATGAAACTTGTCATCATGATTTTAATGCTCAATTTGATTATGTCAATCAAGTATCTCATGATAGTTATTTTGTTGAGTTTGCTCCCACTACTATTGTTGAGAATAAATTTGCTTATGTGGAGAGTAATAAAATTTATATGCTTGTGGATCATGAAAATAATGCTTTATGTGAAAGCTATATTGTTGAATTCATTCATGATGCTACTGAAAATTATTATGAGAGAGGATCATATGCTTGTAGGTGTTGCAATAATATCAAGTTTCCTCTCTATGTGTTGAAAGTTTTGAAGTCATGCTTGTTTTGCCTTCCTATGCTAGTTAATTCTTGCTCCCATAAATTATTTGCTCAGAAAATCCCTATGCATAGGAAGTGGGTTAGGCTTAAATTTGCTTTCCAGATGATTCATGATGCTCTCTTTATGTTCCAATTCTTTATTCTTATGTGAGCATCATTGAAATCATCATGCCTAGCGAAAAAGGCATTAAAGAAAATCGCTTGTTGGGAGACAATCCAACATTTACCCCTACTGTTTTTTTGTGTTCACATAATTAAGCTACTTTGGTAATCATGTTTTATATGTTTTCTTTCAATAATGTGCCAAGTAAAGCCTTTGGGATAGTGTGGATACTTCTTGATTCGATTTTGTGCAAAAACAGAAAGTTTTGCGTCCAGTGCTGGAATTTCTATTCTGTACTGGAGCATGAGAAAATTCTTTTACAGAGAATTGGGTTACAAATTGTTTACGTTTTCCTAATTTTTCATAATTTTTAGAGGTACAGAAGTATGGTTTTTAAATCGCTCACCACATGATGTTCTGTTTTTGACAGATTCTGTTTTCGGTGCATAGTTTGCTTGTTTTAGTGTTTCCATAGCTTATATTGAGTAATATAAATTGTGGAAATGATAGAATACAGTAGGCATTATGTGAGAACAATTATTAAACTTGTCTTGACAGTACCTAAGTGGATGATTTATTTCTATCATACTAACCTATCTCACAAGATCCGTTAAGTTTTATGTGATTGAAGTTTTCAAGTTTTGGGTGAGATATCGATATGAGGAGAATAAGGAGTGGCAAGACCCTAAGCTTGGGGATGCCCAAGGCACCCCAAGTTAATACTCAAGGAAGACTCAAGCGTCTAAGCTTGGGGAGGCCCCGGAAGGCATCCCCTCTTTCGTCTTCAACACTATCGGTAACCTCACTTGGAGCTATATTTTTATTCGTCACATAATATGAGTTTTGCTTGGAGTATCATTTTATTTTGTTGAGATTTGCTTGCTGTTATCAATAATCATGTTTTGTATCTTTTATTTCAATAAAATGCCAATTATAGCCTTTTCCATGCTCAGTTTGCAAGTTCATGTGTTGTTGTTTGAAAACAGAAAGTTTTCTGTTATGTCCAGAATATTCCTGAATAGTCAGAACATGATAAAAATGCGAAAGTTTTACACAGTAAGAATGCATGAGTTTTCTGTCACGTGGTAATTTTTCAGAATATTTGAAGTTAGGGAATTATGAATTTTAAATCCCCCTTTACAGACTGTTCTGTTTTGGTAGATTTCGGTTGTAGTTGCATTGTTTGCCTATGTTGCTTGTTTAATGTTTCTATTTGTGGATGGGAGTATTAAATATGCAGAGGCATTTAGTATGCAATGTTTAATTATAATTTTAGTGAGTTGCTACAATAGAGAATGTTAAGGTTTTGAGTTGATTTATACTAACTTATCTCACGAGTTCTTGTTGAGTTTTATGTGGATGAAGTTTTTAAGATTTAGAGAAACCGTGATATGAGAGGAATTAAGGAGACACAAGAGCTCAAGCTTGGGGATGCCCAAGGCATCCCAAGTTAATATTTCAAGAAGTCTCAAGCATCTAAGCTTGGGGATGCCCCTGTAGGCATCGCACCTTTCTTCATCAACAATTATCGGTTAGTCTTTGTTGAGCCTAAGTTTTTGCTTCTTCACATGAGATGTGCTATTCTTGGAATGTCATTTTATTTTGTTTTCTTTGATGTTTGAATAAAGTACTTAAGATCTGAAAATTTTAAATTAGAGAGAGTCCTCACATGGCTACCTATTTACTTAACTACTCATTTGGTCTTCACTTATATCTTTTTGGAGTAGTTTGTCATTTACTCTTGTTCTTCACTTATATCCTATGAGTAAATTGTTGAATAAATTAAATATCATGAAGTTGAAATTATATGTGCTTCATATGCTTGTATCATGTCTAGTAGTAGTTTCACATTTGGGTTAGAAAGTGAAATCTATTTAAGCTTGACAATCACAATATTGGTCATACAAGCAATTCATGAATGATTAGTATAAGGAAGAGAACTTTCACATATAAATATATTATCTTGGACATCTTTTATGATTGTGAATACCCATTAATTATTTTCAAACTTGAGCAAATTAGTTGAAGTTGGACAAGGAAGACAACGTAATGAGTTATGTTTGGGTATATTTGCATAGAAGTTATATTGTTATGGATCCTCCAACATGTGGTGCTTGCTTAGGATCTTTTGCTAGCCAAAATTTCGTACTAAGTAGAGATACTACTTGTGCATCCAAAAACCCTTAAACCCAGTTTCTTCCCATGAGTGTCCACCATATCTACCTATGGATTGAATAAGATCCTTCAAGTAAGTTGTCATAGGTGCAAAAAGTAATAAAAATTGTTCCTAAAATATGTATGATCTTTTATTGCAAGGGAAAATAAGCGTTGTACGAACTTGTGATGGTAAAGAAATAAAAGCGACGGACTGCATAATAAAGGTTGCTATCACAAGGGGCAATATAACATGACGTTCCTTTGCATTAAGGGCTTGCACATCCAAAAATCAAAAGCGCATGACAACCTCTACTTCCCTCTGCGAAGGTCCTATCTTTTAGTTTATGTATTTATTTTTATGAAAGAGTCAATACTATCCCTTCTCATTTCAACCTCAATTATTCTCTAGTTGGCAGCATCATGTGGTGGGGAAAGATCCAGGCACATATGGCCAGTCAAATATATTTGACCATGAATTATTATTGTTGACAGTTATCTCTATGATAAATAAGTTGGGAGGCGAAACATTAAGCCCCCATCTTTCTCTGTGTTCGATAGACGCTATTTGTTCTAAAAATATGCTTTGAGTACTAGCAATCATAGAAGACTATATGATAATTGAGTATGTGGAGCTCTTACTTAGACTTTGTTGAAATTAAGTTGAATTGCAATTGTTTGGTGACTAAGAACACAGGTTGTTAAGTTTAAAGAGAATGCATTGTTTGAACCATAACATGTGAGTTGATTGCTACTTTATCATGATGAGTTTTATGAGAAAGAGTTGTTGTTATGATGCTAGGAAAAGTGATTGAAATTATCATTGATCAAACTTATGCACTATGCTAGCATTCACACTTCATAAATTATTTATTTTATCATTTACCTACTCGAGGACGAGCAGGAATTAAGCTTGGGGATGCTGATACGTCTCCAACGTATCTATAATTTATGAAGTATTCATGCCATGTTTACAACAATTTTATATGGTTTTGGTATGATTTGATTAGAACTAACCCGGACTGGCGTTGTTTTCAGCAGAACTACCGTAGTGTTGTTTTTTGTGCAGAAATAAAAGTTCTCCAAATGCAGCGAAACTTTTTGACGGTTTTTTTGGCACATAAAAGACCCCCAAAGCTTCGTGGGAGGACCAGAAGAGCCATGAGGTGCCCACGAGGCACCAGGGTGCACCAGGGGGGGGTATGGCGCCGTGGTGCCTCGTGGGCCCATCTTAGCCCATCTTCGCGTGATTCCAACGCTGAAAAATCCTATAAATAAAGAAACCCCAGAAATTAACCTAGAACTTCGACTACGCCGCCGCAAGCCTCTGTACCAAAGAAATACCATCTGGAGCCCTGTTCCGGCACCCTGCCGGAGGGGGGAATCATCACCGGAGGCCATCTTCGTCATCCCGGCGGTCTCCATGACGAGGAGGGAGTTGTTCACCCTCGGGGCTGAGGGTATGTACTCGTAGCTATGTGTTTGATCTCTCTCTCTCTCGTGTTCTTGATTTGGCATGATCTTGATGTACCGCGAGCTTTGTTAATATAGTTGGATCATATGGTGTTTCTCCCTCTCTATCTTGTTGTGATGAATTGAGTTTTTACCTTTGAGGTTTCACTATTATATGATTGAATACTTTTATGGATTTGAGAACACTTGATGTATGTCTTGCATATGAATACCCGTGGTGACAATGGGGTATTATATTGATTCACTTGATATATGTTCTGGCACTCAACTCGCGGATTCCCAAGGTGACATTGGGGTAATCTATGCATAGGGGTTGATGCACGTTTTCGTCCTACTTTCTCTAGTAGAAATCTTGGGGCACTCTTTGAAGTTCTTTGTGTTGGATTGAATATTATGAATCTGAAGTTGTTTGATGCATATCGAATAATCAACCCACGGATACTTGTGGTGACATTGGAGTATCTAGGTGACATAAGAGTTGGTTGATGTGTATCATATGGTGTTATTTTAGTACGAACTCTAGGGCTGTTCGTGACACTTATAGGGATGGCTCAATAGATTGATCGGAAAGGATAACTTTGAGGTGGTTTCGTACCCTACAACAATTTCTTTCTTTTGTTCTCCGCTAATAGGAACTTTGGAGTGATTCTTTATCGCACGTTGAGGGATTGTTATATGATTCAATTATTTTAGCACTGTTGAGAGATTGCACTAGTGAAAGTATGAACCCTAGGCCTTGTTTCTAAGCATTGCAATAGCGTTTGTGCTCCGTTTTATCACTTGCTACCTTGCTGTTTTTTTATTTTCAGATTACAAAACCTATATCTACTATCCATACTATACTTGTATCATCGTCTCTTCGCCGAACTAGTGCACCTATACAATTTACCATTGTATTGTGTGTGTTGGGGACACAAGGGATTTCTTGTATTTGGCTGCAGGGTTGTTTGAGAGATACCATCTTCATCCTATGCCTCCCACAGATTGATAAACCTTAGGTCATCCACTTGAGGGAAAATTGCTACTGTCCTACAAAACTCTGCGCTTGGAGGCCCAACACGAGTCTACAAGAATAAGCTGTGTAGTAGACATCACTACCTTGCTGTTTTTTTTTATTTTCAGATTACAAAAACCTATATCTACTATCCATACTACACTTGTATCACCATCTCTTCCCGAACTAGTGCACCTATACAATTTACCATTGTATTGGGTGTGTTGGGGACACAAGAGATTTCTTCTATTTGATTGCAGGGTTGTTTGAGAGAGACCATCTTCATCCTACGCCTCCCACGGATTGATAAATCTTAGTTCATCCACTTGAGGGAAATTTGCTACTGTCCAACAAAACTCTGCACTTGGAGGCCCAACAACGTCTACAAGAATAAAAGTTGCGTAGTAGACATCAGTCCCCAATGCATAGTTTTCGGTATTTACTTGTTTTACCAAATTTGATGCACACTTTTTATTTTTATTTAGTTTTTATTAGTTTTCCTTTGTTTTGTAGTCTTTTTAGATGTGTTGACATGTTCATGGACTTGGGACATCAAAAGAACCAAGTTGGGGGTCAATCCGAAGAAGTTTCAGGCATCAGATCAAGGCCCTTTGAAGAATTTGATGATTTGACATTTACTAAAGTGTCCAAATTGAAGATCCAAGGCCTCTGACGCGGGCTCAACACTTGGGCCCCGCATGGACCCTAAAGCCCAAAGTCTACTCTGCCACGATCCAAGTCCAGCTCGGATCACATTCGACGAGTGTCCTCGGATCCGACCTCGTAGGATCCTTCCCTTAAGCGCGCGACCCCTTAGGTTCAAGTCGACTTGGTCGCAGGTCGTATCACCTCCGACCTGCTCGGTTGGTAGCAGCCTCTAGCAAGGCGTCACTACTGTAGGAATGCCCAGTAGTGGCGGGTGCAAAAAGGCTAGTAGTGGCGGGCCAGGCTCTCAGGGCCGCCCGCCACTGACCTCCTGCCACTGCTAAGGGGGAATCAGTGGCGGGCGCCCGCCCGCCACTGGTAGGCCTTAACAGTGGCGAGCGGGGCAACCTGCCCGCCAGTGTTGACCATCTCGTTGTAGGAGATATGCCCTAGAGGCAATAATAAATTTTATTATTTATCCCCATGTTCGTAATTAAGTTTATATTCCGTGCTATAACTGCTATGGTTCTCGAGTCTACAATAACCACGAGGCTCGGAGGGAAACTCATATGCACGTGTGGAATAATAAACGGTAAAATGTATTCCTAGTCTGGCCTCTAAGACTAGCTCATGTGTTGCATGATGGTTCTGTTTTCCTGATCATGGGCATGACTATGCCGGCAACTTTGAGGGCACAATGTTAGGAAAACACTTGTGTTGAATCGACCCGATTGATGTTATGCTATGAGATACATTCGTCACAAGTTAATGGTTAATAACACAGAGAAAGTTAATGTTTGCATAATTCCTTAGACCATGAGAGTATCGAGTTTCTTCATGCTTGCTTCATGAACTTTGGGGTTTGTTAAATGTCATCCGTAAATGGGTGGCTATTACGGCGGCTTACGGGTTCATGGAAAAGTATGTCAAGGGACTTGATAGCTCAAGATTGGGATTTGCTCCTCCGACGATGGAGAGATATCTCTGGGCCCTCTCAGTGTTACGGTATCCATCATCGTCTGGCCAGACACAATGTGATTTGATCACAGGAATGCCGGAACACGGGAACGAGAAAAGATAACAAAACCGGTAACGAGGTAACTGGCATTGTGGACAAGTGTTGATCCACGGGGATGCCAATAAATCTCACCTCGGGTATTTGTAACATATCGCGAAGCAACAGGAATAGCACACGGCAACTAGAGGTTCCCTTGAATATTTATTCATGTGGGTATAGGGGTCAATATGGGTGTCCACGGCTCCGATGTTGATCATTGATCGGAAAGAGTTCCGGTCATGTCTATACTTCACCGAACCTATAGGGTCACACGCTTAAGGGTCATCTATCTGCTGAATACTAGACATGGAGTCTGAGAGAAAGTCACCGGAAAAGTTTTGGAGACAACGGAAAAGTTCCGGAGAGAGAACATCGGAATAGTTTCGGTAAAACAGAAAAGTTGTTTCAGGGTATACCATTAAGTCAAATTGGTTTTGGCACACGTCTAGAAATTCTTGGAGGGTGCCAGAATTGTTCTATAAACTTCTGGGATTTTTCCGGAGAAAAAAACCGGAAATGTTCCGGAGCTGCCGGAACCGGTTTGGTTGCTTTTCGCAAATGAAAATCACTAATCCGGAATTGTTTCGGAACGCGTCCAAAATCATTTTAGTGGGTATTGTAATTGTTCTAAGACCCGCAGAAATATTTTCGGATTTAACGGTCGTGGAAAAATGTTTCCGTGAACAGTGAAAGTGCTTTTTCGGCTACTTTATGGAAAGCCACATTTTAGGGCTTTTCCCAAAAGGCTTCTAGAAGAACTTGGGGACTAAGGAACCCCCTTTGGGGAGGTCCACATGGGGGGTGGCCGGCCAAGAGGGGCTCCTCCATGGAGCCCCACTTGCCTTCTCATTTATACCCTTGTGAAGGACATATTTTGGGGGCATTTTGGTATTTCAAGTGGCACCCCTACCCCTTGGGATTTCCTACAAATAGAGGTGGAGGGGTGCTCTCCACACTCACTCCTTTCTCACATACAAGTGCCATGCATGATCTGGCTTCTCTCTCCCTCCCCGCGAAATAGTTTCGTAGAGCCGAAAGGCTGTCTGGGTTCCGCTGGGAACTAGTTCTGGACGGCGAAGCCCTGCCGGATAGGTGACACCGTATGTGTGCAACCCCGTAGAGAGGTCGTAGGTTCGATCTTTTTTCCCGAGGGGTTGTTCGAGAGTGCCTCCCGAAGGGCTGTCCGAGTGACCGTCCGAGTTTTGAGGGTCCTCCCGAAGGGCTGTCCGTGACACCGTCCGAGGGACTGTCTGACCGCCTCCCGGAGGGCTGTCCGACGAGCAGACAAGGGAGAACATCCTCGCGGTTGGGAGGTTGTAAATCCTAGCTACGGGGATCTGCACCGACGATCTACATCGACTCTACTTCCGCTGCGCTACGAGTCGGTAACGATCGGATCGAAACCTTGTTTGCAGTCTTCATAGTGGTCCTGGGCTAGTGCGTAGGTCGGAAATTTTTTGTTTTCTGTTGCGTTCCCCTACAGTGGCATCATGAGCCGTGCTATGCGTAGATGCATATTACGATCTAGAATACATAGAGATGTATGGGTGTTGCATAATATAATTTTGTAGTAGATGAGATCTATTGCTGAAAATTATTAATGCGGGCAGCAGATGAAATCTATTACCCGATGTTCTTGTTGCTTCCCTTGAATTTGCGTATTTTTTATCTTGATAACGGTATGGTGGAGTTTCAAAGTTCTGGCAATCCGCGATCCTGATTGATCAACGAAGTGCTAACAGTACTTTGAATTCCACCATAGTTAAAAGAAAGATGAAATTTCACAGACGAAAGGGCAATACAGATATGATCTGCACGGGGGTCATGCGTATGACGAAGTTAAGTATGGGGCTCGAGATTTTATTATGTCGTGTTTCATACACCCCGCAAAGTTAATCTAGCGACTTGAATATTCATACTTGATGATGGACGTTGGTAGCTTCGGTTTGTTTTGAAACCTTAGAAGCCATGTAAAATAAAATTTTGCATAAACCGATTAGAGGCGTCTAACTTGGTTTTACAGAATGTGCACGTGATGTGGTATAGCAATGCTCATATTAATTTGATTATGTATGAGATGACTATATGATGTAAATTTACTAACATGACCTGTGTGTCATGATTCGGCATGATGGTTGCAGCCATATGATTGTCACTTTAATGACCTGCGTGTCAACCTTAAGTAATGCACTTATTTTATTAGCTATAGAGATAGCAATATTATCTGGTGCATCGACAAGATGGTGGCAAACTTCGCAAAGGTGAACACTGACGCGAATGCCGAAGACGAAGAAATAAAAGACTTCTCCGTCAGAAAGGGCTATACCGTATCATGCTATTATAAATTGCCTGAGATGTTTATCCCTTTGATGTGCCCTTTTTGATTGCACGGTAGTCGCTTTTATTAGGGTGATCTCTCACTTAAAATATCAAGTAGTTAGTGTTCTTCCAATCAAAAAGACAATCATCAAGAAGGTCCTTCAGGAGGGACCGGTCTTTTCCCGGGCTCTTCGTGGAATCTAGCAAGTAACAATTGCACCTTGGCGGTCTTAGCACTAGGAGAACCCAATGGTTGCTGCGCAAAACAGAATAAACATACCGCGCGATCACGACAAAGTTACAAATTTTGAGACGTGACAACATATATATGAAGGAAAGGTACAAAAGTGAAAGCGTGAAGCCAAAGAAGGACATACATGGGTCGGTACGGCACAAGGAGGAAGTTTTTAAGCTTGTTCCGTTGCATGAAATCCAGAAGGTAACTCTTCATGCACCGCCTCCCTTCCTCATTTTTTAGGTTTTCCTCGTTCATGAGATAAGGGTCGGCTATGGCGACATCGGAAATTTTCTTGCTTCTTACCTCAGTGGCCTGAAAAAGCGCCCATAGCCTCATTAGACAAGTTTCAATACTATAGAATCTGAACATATAGAAGATCTCTTTGAAATCTACACATATTTTGTCCCCGCTGAATTTTTCAAAGAAAGTATATCCCTTTGGCACCTTCACAGTGTAATGTGTTGGATTAAGGATGGATCCTTGCTTATTATTGGCTAGCTCTGATTCCACAATTTTGTCATGTAGAATCTTCATCTCAAGCCTCAGGTGCGCGTACGCTTTGTCTGGTACCATTCTCTGACCCGGGATATAGACAGGTGCATTTGGGTTGTCAGCACATTGTTCATATGCCAAGGACTTCTTCGGTGCCTTCTTTACCGGTGCACGTGTGGTGGCAGAAGTTTTTCCCTTAGTATTCATTTTCGTAGCCTTTAGATGTGTGTTTCTTTTTCTCACCGGTTGGACGGAAACGGGCGGACAGGACATCGCTTCTTGGGCCACAACATTCTTTAGTGTTGTTGGAGTAAACTTTGGTTGTTTGCAAGGTTGCGTCTTGAGAAGGGCTGGGGACGTCTCCTCATCTGCACCATAATTAGGATTTTTTGATTCTTCAAGCATGTGCTCTTCCTGCACATCCTTAGCCGATACGGGGTTGCGAAGACCTAGAGGAGATCGTCTAGGTGGCGGTCCAACGCCGTGGATGTTGGGAGATGGTGATGGTGTTGCAATGCCGGGATGGTGGGAGACGGTGTTCTATTTGGGGATGGCTTTTCCATTATGATATGCATTGCAGGCCACTTGAGGTAACCAGCAAAGCATTCTGAAAGGGGCTACTGCTCATCACCCTCTTCTATAATGTTTTATGGCAGGATCAAATTGTGATATTCCAGGAACACCCTAAGCAAAGAAACCTTCCGCACGTTCTCATTTAATTTGTTGTTGTGCATGACATTTCCTGTAAAGACTCTAGCTTTTGCATCCTCCAACAAGTCGCCATTAGTACTCACTCTAGCTAGGAGAGTGAAAGGAATTTCTTCCTCCAACGATTGTGGTGACCCACCATGACCATGCATGACATTAATGACCGAGGGGCATCTGATCTTTGTGGGAGCAAGGGCCGGCGGTGTATCCACCATTTCTGGCATATTTGTCGACCCTTTTGACTGAATATGCTTCTGAACCTCTGCAGAAAATCAGGTAAGACTTCCTTTAACCTTTCATTGACTAACTGATCTATTTTGTCTCTGTCCCTTCTTTCTTTTTCCGACTTAGTCATCCTTTTCTTGCGGGGATAGTAGGCATCCCAGAAAGTACTGCCGGCGCCGAGCTTACGGTCTCGTGTGGGCTCTCTCTTCCTGTCGAGGGCATACAGAATTGGGTCGGATGACCACCTTGGGGCATCCGGCGACTCTTCAGAGCTTGGTGTGTTTTGGGTAAAATTTGCCTGCATGAACAAACTAATATCGTTTAGACACTGCTCCTAAACATATATATGATGGAAAGTGTGGTTGTATAGGCTAATTACGTACCGCTCTTTCGGCAGCCTTCGCCACCGCAGGGTCTTTGAAGTAGTAGAGTCCGGTGTCTTTATTAAGCACCGCTAGGAATCGAAAATATTTCTTGGCACACGGATTCAGGATATTACTGAAGGGTGTCGGTTGACCTTGTGAAGAAAACATAGCATCATGCTTATCCCAGATTAGCTGCTTCCCTTCATAACCACGGGTGCCTAGATTGTGGTTCCCTACCATTTGGCCTCGGATCTGTGCAAACTTCTCTTTGTCCTGTTTGTATGCATCTGAGTCTCGGTAATCAAGGAACTCCTTCCATTCCTCATTGGTAGTGCTAGGATATTGATTTTTGATATACTCTAAATCATACCCGTCGTCAAGTAGCTTGTTTGCACGGTATCTATTACTATTCAAGGCCTTAGTGAACACGCGCGTGGCATGGATTTCCGCAAGTGCATTGTCTCAGTCGTTGAACTTGAAAATATCTCTCATCTTCCCTAACAGGAGGTTTGACCATTGCTTGTTTTTAGGGCCCCTTAAGCATCTAACGCTGATGCCACAGTTTTCACGGGCGACGGCACCTAGGACGTTACCCCATTTCATTGCGTTCTTGATCGGACTAACGGGTCTCCCCTCTTTGTTAATCCGTTTTATTATGTAAGTAGCTATAGGCACCTTATTCCATGACCTACGCTTTCGCGGATGCTTTTCCAAATCAGCTTTTGCACCATTGAGGTCTCCTTCCTCTTCAGCACCATCCAACTCTTCTCCCACATGTTGGCCATCTTGCACTTCCTCTTCAGCAACATCGTCGGAATATCCTTCCGCATCTCGCAGTTCCTCCTCAACTGCATCTGAATCTTCTTCCCCGTCTACCCCTCCATCTACAGCATGATTGATCTCCTCGTGCAACTCGTAAGCATAACCTGGCTCATCCTGTTGGGGAGTGAAAGCCTCATTCCGAGAATGTGTATGTCTCACCATCTTTTATCTACAAAATGTAGATTGCATCCATAATGAGTAAAAAAAGAATTACATATTAATAAAAAAAATTGGCAAGATGAGTGCTCAAAAAGAGACATATTAACTGCCAGAAAATCAACGAAATGGAAGTGAATCAACATTTCGTCAAAACTTTGGCACTCATTTCTATTCCCTGTAAAAGAAGACAACAAAAACCGCAATGAAATTCACCAACCGGCCATCGCCACTTGTCAAAAAACAAAATTGGCATAACCGTTGCTAACAATTGGACATATTAATTGAATGAAAGAAATTCGATGAAATGGAAGTGAATCAACATTTTGTCAAAACTTTCGCATTCATTCATATTCCCTCGTCACAGGTGAGTTACACAAATAAGTCCCACCCTGCAGGTAATAACTGTGGCGAGCGGCCAGCGCCGCCCGCCACAGTTAAGCAACTAGCTGTGGCGGACGAACTTTGCTACCCGCCACTGCTTGCTTTCAAAAATAGCTGTGGCGGGTGCCCTGCCGTGCCCGCCACTAATTTGTGATCTCCTATAAGCCCTTTCCCAGTAGTGCGTGCCGACCATCAAGTAGACTATGAAGCTGGATAGGCGAACCTGTACATCATACCTCTATTCCCTTTGCCACACGATATATGTTGTCGGGCTCAATGCGAGTCTGTCATCCTTGTGCTAGCCCGGCCTCTTTCTCTTTCCAGTGATGCCGACCACAAACCGGATTATCTCATAATCCTTGCGCATGCCCATGCTTATCTTGGTCGGATCACACGAGGGGCCCAGAGTATATCTCTTCTGATCGGAGGGGCAAATCCCATCTTGCTCGACCATGTCTCGCGGCATGGGTCTGGACAAGCCCGAAACCTAGCTTTGTAACTACCCAGTCACGGAGTAGCGTTTGGTCGGCCCAAAGCAGGTCTGTCACCATCCTGAGTACATGCGCCAGCTCAGGTCTTAGGACATAGAACGTATGTTGTACTAGAGACTCACAGATGAAATATTGTTGTGTCTCATAGTTGGGTCTGTCCGTCTCAGACCTTATTTGGACTCGGATCCGACTATGTCGAATCCGACCAGATCTTTCCGAGTCCATATTATCCGGTTAGCATCCAATGCTCCATGGCTAGTGAGACCGAGCCATCCACCGTGTCATATGCTAGTCTAGTTGGCTGCGCGTCCACACAACCATTTTGACTAGGGACCTTTTAGGACAATCATCATAGAATGCATAGTCCCACAAACAAGTCACTTACTTGCTGATACACATCATTGATAATGTCCAAGGACTATCTTTATTCATAAACACATAGGAAATATCATCATACACGATTGCCTCTAGGGCATATCTCCAACAGGTTACCCAGGTTCGGGCCCTCGTATTGAGCCCTACAGCCGGTTTTTGTTTTGTATTCAAGGTGGAGTTCCTCATGCGAGAGGGTTACAAGGGAGATGTGTATATGACTACCGAGAGTTGAGTCTACGTTGTAGATGGGAATGACTACCCCTAGCCCCGCCTTACATAGATGGGGGCTAGGGTTTACACAGGGATCTATCCGATCTCACACCGCCGCTGTCGTGGGTGGAAGTCTGACAGTTGTGTGTAGGGGTACGGATGAGAGGGCAGAGCCTAGCTACGGCGCAGGTGTTACACTCGGATTTACGAGTTCAGGCCCCTCAGCAGTGGAGGTAATAGCCCTACGTCTCGGTGCTCTGGAGCTGTATTGCTTGAGTGTATAGGTTTACAAAAGATGCGAACCCTTGGAATGGAGCTGGGGGTGGCTTATATAGTCTCGCCAGCCCTCCCATGCACGCCTGCCATTACCAGGGGTTAAGAGGGGTGTCAATGCGCCAGGTAACAGGCGCATTGATTACAATTAATACAAGAGAACGTGTCTCCTGACCATTGCACTCCGGGAGTCTCCTGGCCTTCTCTGGTCGAGTGACTTTCGGGTGCTCCGAGTGAAACAAGTCTGTCGAGTGAACTCTTGCCTCCCGAGTGGTTTGATGAACTCCGAGTGAATATCAGTCTGCGGAATTCTTGGTTGCTGATCTGGCCCTGGGGCCCAGTATAATACGTGTGGTGTCCTAGGGTAGGGTCCGTAGGTCAGGCCTGTTAACCTATCCCTAGTATATGCCCTCATCATTCGCCCCCGAATCGGTCGAGATTAGGCAGGTCGAGTCAAGGCGGATTCCCAGGCGAGTTGAGCGCTACGGAGGCGCTCAAGAACTCTTACTGGTCGTTAGACGCCCTTGTCTTCGTGCGGCACCTTGACAGATTCTGGACCGTGTGTCGTCCGAGTGAAATGAGTAGTCTCCATCCGAATGAAATGAGTAGTCTCTATCCGAGTGGAACGAGTGGCCTCTATCCGAGTGAAATGGGTCATCACGCGTCGGGCGACGGATCAGCTCCGAGCGTTTATGGAATGTCTTCATCCGATTGAATTGTGAACTGCGACTGATTGTGTCGAGTGAACGTAGCGCTTGCAGAGGTTATCCTCGTCGGGGACGACGATGAAGAGCCGCCGCGGAAGGGCGCCGAGAAGGGGACCGCGGCTCCGACTGCTTCTCAGTCTACCACGCGGAAGACGCCGCCGAGTAAAACGCCTCAAGTTCTGCCTACACCTGCCGTGACCGTGCCTCTGGGGCAGGGTTCTTTTCAGGCTGGAGCTGGCCCTGCTGCGGCTCCGTCGACTGCTCTGGCTTCGGTTCCGACTCCTCCTGTCAATATCTTCGGTGCCGCTCTCCAGGAGAACGTTCGAGTAAGTGCTCTTGTCAGTCGATCTCCAAGTCGTTTTTCTTCAGTAGGAATTTCAGTCGGAAATATCCGGTACACCCACTGGGTGTTTTTTTTGTGTTGTTCGGCCGTCGCTCGGATCGGGCGGACCGTTCTGAGTGGATGCCGTTCCAGTGGGGGCACGCTGAGTGCACCCACTGGGTGTAGTCCCCGAGACTTCCGTCGGCTGCGGGCAGTTGGCGGGAGTCTTAGAGCTCTTTTTTTTTGTGTTGTTCGGCCGTCACTCGGATCGGGCGGACCGTTCCGAGTGGATACCGTTCCAGTGGGGGCACGCTGAGTGCACCCACTGGGTGTAGTCCCCGAGACTGCCGTCGACTGCGGGAAGTCGGTGGAAATCTTAGAACTTAGGATCTGATACTGGTCAAGCTTGTTCCTCCCTGATCCGAGTGAGAGGGACGCCCTGCACTCGGAGTAGCGTTTTAACTTGGGCGAAAGCTGGTTCGCAGCCAAGTCTCCGAGTGAGAGGGATGCTCTTCACTCGGAGTAGCGTTTTGAACTTGGGCGAAAGCTGGTCCGCAGTCAAGCCCCCGAGTGAGAGGGATGCTCTTCACTCGGAGTAGCGTTTTTAACTTGGGCGAAAGCTGGTTCGCAGCCAAGCCCCCGAGTAAGAGGGATGCTCTTCACTCGGAGTAGCGTTTTTAACTTGGGAGAAAGCTGGTTCGCAGCCAAGCCCCCGAGTGAGAGGGATGCTCTTCACTCGGAGTAACGTTTTGACTTGGGCAAAAGCTGGTTCGCAGCCAAGCCCCCGAGTGAGAGGGATGCTCTTCACTCGGAGTAACGTTTTGACTTGGGCGAAAGCTGGTTCGCAGCCAAGCCCCCGAGTGAGAGGGATGCTCTTCACTCGGAGTAACGTTTTGACTTGGGCGAAAGCTGGTTCGCAGCCAAGCCCCCGAGTGAGAGGGATGCTCTTCACTCGGAGTAGCGTTTTCACTTGGGCGAAAGCTGGTTCGCAGCCAAGCCCCCGAGTGAGAGGGATGCTCTTCACTCGGAGTAACGTTTTGACTTGGGCGAAAGTTGGTTCGCAGCCAAGCCCCCCGAGTGAGAGGGATGCTCTTCCCTCGGAGTAGCGCTTTTAACTTGGGCGAAAGCTGGTTCGCAGCCAAGCCCCCGAGTGAAAGGGATCCTCTTCACTCGGAGTACCGTTTTGACTTGGGCGAAAGCTGGTTCGCAGCCAAGCCCCCGAGTGAGAGGGATGCTCTTCACTCGGAGTAACGTTTTGACTTGGGCGAAAGCTGGTTCTCAACCAAGCCCCCCGAGTGAGAGGGATGCTCTTCACTCGGAGTAGCATTTTTAAGTTGGACGAAAGCTGGTTCGCAGCCAAGCCCCCGAGTGAGAGGGATGCTCTTCACTCGGAGTAACGTTTTGACTTGGGCGAAAGCTGGTTCGCAGCCAAGCCCCCGGAGTGAGAGGGATGCTCTTCACTCGGAGTAGCGTTTTTAACTTGGGCGAAAGCTGGTTCGCAGCCTAGCCCCCGAGTGAGAGGGATGCTCTTCACTCGGAGTAACGTTTTGACTTGGGCGAAAGCTGGTTCGCAGCCAAGCCCCCGAGTGAGAGGGATGCTCTTCACTCGGAGTAAAGTTTTGACTTGGGCGAAAGCTGGTTCGCAGCCAAGCCCCCCGAGTGAGAGGGATGCTCTTCACTCGGAGTAGCGTTTTTAACTTGGGCGAAAGCTGGTTCGCAGCCAAGCCCCCGAGTGAGAGGGATGCTCTTCACTCGGAGTAACATTTTGACTTGGGCGAAAGCTGGTTCGCAGCCAAGCCCCCGAGTGAGAGGGATGCTCTTCACTCGGAGTAACGTTTTGACTTCGGCGAAAGCTGGTTCGCAGCAAAGCCCCCCGAGTGAGAGGGATGCTCTTCACTCGGAGTAGCGTTTTTAACTTGGGCGAAAGCTGGTTCGCAGCCAAGCCCCCGAGTGAGAGGGATGCTCTTCAGTCGGAGTAACGTTTTGACTTGGGCGAAAGCTGGTTCGCAGCCAAGCCCCCGAGTGAGAGGGATGCTCTTCACTCGGAGTAGCGTTTTCACTTGGGCGAAAGCTGGTTCGCAGCCAAGCCCCCGAGTAAGAGGGATGCTCTTCACTCGGAGTACCGTTTTGACTTGGGCGAAAGCTGGTTCGCAGCCAAGCCCCCGAGTGAGAGGGATGCTCTTCACTCGGAGTAACGTTTTGACTTGGGCGAAAGCTGGTTCGCAGCCAAGCCCCCGAGTAAGAGGGATGCTCTTCACTCGGAGTACCGTTTTGACTTGGGCGAAAGCTGGTTCGCAGCCAAGCCCCCGAGTAAGAGGGATGCTCTTCACTCGGAGTAGCGTTTTTAACTTGGGAGAAAGCTGGTTCGCAGCCAAGCCCCCGAGTGAGAGGGATGCTCTTCACTCGGAGTAACGTTTTGACTTGGGCAAAAGCTGGTTCGCAGCCAAGCCCCCGAGTGAGAGGGATGCTCTTCACTCGGAGTAAGGTTTTGACTTGGGCGAAAGCTGGTTCGCAGCCAAGCCCCCCGAGTGAGAGGGATGCTCTTCACTCGGAGTAGCGTTTTTAACTTGGGCGAAAGCTGGTTCGCAGCCTAGCCCCCGAGTGAGAGGGATGCTCTTCACTCGGAGTAACGTTTTGACTTGGGCGAAAGCTGGTTCGCAGCCAAGCCCCCGAGTGAGAGGGATGCTCTTCACTCGGAGTAAAGTTTTGACTTGGGCGAAAGCTGGTTCGCAGCCAAGCCCCCCGAGTGAGAGGGATGCTCTTCACTCGGAGTAGCGTTTTTAACTTGGGCGAAAGCTGGTTCGCAGCCAAGCCCCCGAGTGAGAGGGATGCTCTTCAGTCGGAGTAACGTTTTGACTTGGGCGAAAGCTGGTTCGCAGCCAAGCCCCCGAGTGAGAGGGATGCTCTTCACTCGGAGTAGCGTTTTCACTTGGGCGAAAGCTGGTTCGCAGCCAAGCCCCCGAGTAAGAGGGATGCTCTTCACTCGGAGTACCGTTTTGACTTGGGCGAAAGCTGGTTCGCAGCCAAGCCCCCGAGTGAGAGGGATGCTCTTCACTCGGAGTAACGTTTTGACATGGGCGAAAGCTGGTTCGCAGCCAAGCCCCCGAGTAAGAGGGATGCTCTTCACTCGGAGTACCGTTTTGACTTGGGCGAAAGCTGGTTCGCAGCCAAGCCCCCGAGTAAGAGGGATGCTCTTCACTCGGAGTAGCGTTTTTAACTTGGGAGAAAGCTGGTTCGCAGCCAAGCCCCCGAGTGAGAGGGATGCTCTTCACTCGGAGTAACGTTTTGACTTGGGCAAAAGCTGGTTCGCAGCCAAGCCCCCGAGTGAGAGGGATGCTCTTCACTCGGAGTAACGTTTTGACTTGGGCGAAAGCTGGTTCGCAGCCAAGCCCCCGAGTGAGAGGGATGCTCTTCACTCGCAGTAACGTTTTGACTTGGGCGAAAGCTGGTTCGCAGCCAAGCCCCCGAGTGAGAGGGATGCTCTTCACTCGGAGTAGCGTTTTCACTTGGGCGAAAGCTGGTTCGCTGCCAAGCCCCCGAGTGAGAGGGATGCTCTTCACTCGGAGTAACGTTTTGACTTGGGCGAAAGTTGGTTCGCAGCCAAGCCCCCCGAGTGAGAGGGATGCTCTTCCCTCGGAGTAGCGCTTTTAACTTGGGCGAAAGCTGGTTCGCAACCAAGCCCCCGAGTGAGAGGGATGCTCTTCACTCGGAGTACCGTTTTGACTTGGGCGAAAGCTGGTTCGCAGCCAAGCCCCCGAGTGAGAGGGATGCTCTTCACTCGGAGTAACGTTTAGACTTGGGCGAAAGCTGGTTCGCAGCCAAGCCCCCCGAGTGAGAGGGATGCTCTTCACTCGGAGTAGCATTTTTAAGTTGGACGAAAGCTGGTTCGCAGCCAAGCCCCCGAGTGAGAGGGATGCTCTTCACTCGGAGTAACGTTTTGACTTGGGCGAAAGCTGGTTCGCAGCCAAGCCCCCGAGTGAGAGGGATGCTCTTCACTCGGAGTAAGGTTTTGACTTGGGCGAAAGCTGGTTCGCAGCCAAGCCCCCCGAGTGAGAGGGATGCTCTTCACTCGGAGTAGCGTTTTTAACTTGGGCGAAAGCTGGTTCGCAGCCTAGCCCCTGAGTGAGAGGGATGCTCTTCACTCGGAGTAACGTTTTGACTTGGGCGAAAGCTGGTTCGCAGCCAAGCCCCCGAGTGAGAGGGATGCTCTTCACTCGGAGTAAAGTTTTGACTTGGGCGAAAGCTGGTTCGCAGCCAAGCCCCCCGAGTGAGAGGGATGCTCTTCACTCGGAGTAGCGTTTTTAACTTGGGCGAAAGCTGGTTCGCAGCCAAGCCCCCGAGTGAGAGGGATGCTCTTCACTCGGAGTAACATTTTGACTTGGGCGAAAGCTGGTTCGCAGCCAAGCCCCCGAGTGAGAGGGATGCTCTTCACTCGGAGTAACGTTTTGACTTGGGCGAAAGCTGGTTCGCAGCAAAGCCCCCCGAGTTAGAGGGATGCTCTTCACTCGGAGTAGCGTTTTTAACTTGGGCGAAAGCTGGTTCGCAGCCAAGCCCCCGAGTGAGAGGGATGCTCTTCAGTCGGAGTAACGTTTTGACTTGGGCGAAAGCTGGTTCGCAGCCAAGCCCCCGAGTGAGAGGGATGCTCTTCACTCGGAGTAACGTTTTGACTTGGGCGAAAGCTGGTTCGCAGCAAAGCCCCCCGAGTGAGAGGGATGCTCTTCACTCGGAGTAGCGTTTTTAACTTGGGCGAAAGCTGGTTCGCAGCCAAGCCCCCGAGTGAGAGGGATGCTCTTCAGTCGGAGTAACGTTTTGACCTGAGCGAAAGCTGGTTCGCAGCCTAGCCCCCGAGTGAGAGGGATGCTCTTCACTCGGAGTAGCGTTTTCCCTTGGGCGAAAGCTGGTTCGCTGCCAAGCCCCCGAGTAAGAGGGATGCTCTTCACTCGGAGTAACGTTTTGACCTGGGCGAAAGCTGGTTCGCAGCCAAGCCCCCGAGTGAGAGGGATGCTCTTCACTCGGAGTAACGTTTTGACTTGGGCGAAAGCTGGTTCGCAGCCAAGCCCCCGAGTAAGAGGGATGCTCTTCACTCGGAGTACCGTTTTGACTTGGGCGAAAGCTGGTTCGCAGCCAAGCCCCCGAGTAAGAGGGATGCTCTTCACTCGGAGTAGCGTTTTTAACTTGGGAGAAAGCTGGTTCGCAGCCAAGCCCCCGAGTGAGAGGGATGCTCTTAACTCGGAGTAACGTTTTGACTTGGGCAAAAGCTGGTTCGCTGCCAAGCCCCCGAGTGAGAGGGATGCTCTTCACTCGGAGTAAGGTTTTGACTTGGGCGAAAGCTGGTTCGCAGCCAAGCCCCCCGAGTGAGAGGGATGCTCTTCACTCGGAGTAGCGTTTTTAACTTGGGCGAAAGCTGGTTCGCAGCCTAGCCCCCGAGTGAGAGGGATGCTCTTCACTCGGAGTAACGTTTTGACTTGGGCGAAAGCTGGTTCGCAGCCAAGCCCCCGAGTGAGAGGGATGCTCTTCACTCGGAGTAAAGTTTTGACTTGGGCGAAAGCTGGTTCGCAGCCAAGCCCCCCGAGTGAGAGGGATGCTCTTCACTCGGAGTAGCGTTTTTAACTTGGGCGAAAGCTGGTTCGCAGCCAAGCCCCCGAGTGAGAGGGATGCTCTTCAGTCGGAGTAACGTTTTGACTTGGGCGAAAGCTGGTTCGCAGCCAAGCCCCCGAGTGAGAGGGATGCTCTTCACTGGGAGTAGCGTTTTCACTTGGGCGAAAGCTGGTTCGCAGCCAAGCCCCCGAGTTAGAGGGATGCTCTTCACTCGGAGTACCGTTTTGACTTGGGCGAAAGCTGGTTCGCAGGCAAGCCCCCGAGTGAGAGGGATGCTCTTCACTCGGAGTAACGTTTTGACATGGGCGAAAGCTGGTTCGCAGCCAAGCCCCCGAGTAAGAGGGATGCTCTTCACTCGGAGTACCGTTTTGACTTGGGCGAAAGCTGGTTCGCAGCCAAGCCCCCGAGTAAGAGGGATGCTCTTCACTCGGAGTAGCGTTTTTAACTTGGGAGAAAGCTGGTTCGCAGCCAAGCCCCCGAGTGAGAGGGATGCTCTTCACTCGGAGTAACGTTTTGACTTGGGCAAAAGCTGGTTCGCAGCCAAGCCCCCGAGTGAGAGGGATGCTCTTCACTCGGAGTAACGTTTTGACTTGGGCGAAAGCTGGTTCGCAGCCAAGCCCCCGAGTGAGAGGGATGCTCTTCACTCGCAGTAACGTTTTGACTTGGGCGAAAGCTGGTTCGCAGCAAAGCCCCCCGAGTGAGAGGGATGCTCTTCACTCGGAGTAGCGTTTTCACTTGGGCGAAAGCTGGTTCGCTGCCAAGCCCCCGAGTGAGAGGGATGCTCTTCACTCGGAGTAACGTTTTGACTTGGGCAAAAGTTGGTTCGCAGCCAAGCCCCCCGAGTGAGAGGGATGCTCTTCCCTCGGAGTAGCGCTTTTAACTTGGGCGAAAGCTGGTTCGCAGCCAAGCCCCCGAGTGAGAGGGATGCTCTTCACTCGGAGTACCGTTTTGACTTGGGTGAAAGCTGGTTCGCAGCCAAGCCCCCGAGTGAGAGGGATGCTCTTCACTCGGAGTAACGTTTAGACTTGGGCGAAAGCTGGTTCGCAGCCAAGCCCCCCGAGTGAGAGGGATGCTCTTCACTCGGAGTAGCATTTTTAAGTTGGACGAAAGCTGGTTCGCAGCCAAGCCCCCGAGTGAGAGGGATGCTCTTCACTCGGAGTAAGGTTTTGACTTGGGCGAAAGCTGGTTCGCAGCCAAGCCCCCCGAGTGAGAGGGATGCTCTTCACTCGGAGTAGCGTTTTTAACTTGGGCGAAAGCTGGTTCGCAGCCTAGCCCCTGAGTGAGAGGGATGCTCTTCACTCGGAGTAACGTTTTGACTTGGGCGAAAGCTGGTTCGCAGCCAAGCCCCCGAGTGAGAGGGATGCTCTTCACTCGGAGTAAAGTTTTGACTTGGGCGAAAGCTGGTTCGCAGCCAAGCCCCCCGAGTGAGAGGGATGCTCTTCACTCGGAGTAGCGTTTTTAACTTGGGCGAAAGCTGGTTCGCAGCCAAGCCCCCGAGTGAGAGGGATGCTCTTCACTCGGAGTAACCTTTTGACTTGGGCGAAAGCTGGTCCGCAGCCAAGCCCCCGAGTGAGAGGGATGCTCTTCACTCGGAGTAACGTTTTGACTTGGGCGAAAGCTGGTTCGCAGCAAAGCCCCCCGAGTTAGAGGGATGCTCTTCACTCGGAGTAGCGTTTTTAACTTGGGCGAAAGCTGGTTCGCAGCCAAGCCCCCGAGTGAGAGGGACGCTCTTCAGTCGGAGTAACGTTTTGACTTGGGCGAAAGCTGGTTCGCAGCCAAGCCCCCGAGTGAGAGGGATGCTCTTCACTCGGAGTAACGTTTTGACTTGGGCGAAAGCTGGTTCGCAGCAAAGCCCCCCGAATGAGAGGGATGCTCTTCACTCGGAGTAGCGTTTTTAACTTGGGCGAAAGCTGGTTCGCAGCCAAGCCCCCGAGTGAGAGGGATGCTCTTCAGTCGGAGTAACGTTTTGACCTGGGCGAAAGCTGGTTCGCAGCCAAGCCCCCGAGTGAGAGGGATGCTCTTCACTCGGAGTAGCGTTTTCACTTGGGCGAAAGCTGGTTCGCAGCCAAGCCCCCGAGTAAGAGGGATGCTCTTCACTCGGAGTACCGTTTTGACCTGGGCGAAAGCTGGTTCGCAGCCAAGCCCCCGAGTGAGAGGGATGCTGTTCACTCGGAGTAACGTTTTGACTTGGACGAAAGCTGGTTCGCAGCCAAGCCCCCGAGTAAGAGGGATGCTCTTCACTCGGAGTACCGTTTTGACTTGGGCGAAAGCTGGTTCGCAGCCAAGCCCCCGAGTAAGAGGGATGCTCTTCACTCGGAGTAGCGTTTTTAACTTGGGAGAAAGCTGGTTCGCAGCCAAGCCCCCGAGTGAGAGGGATGCTCTTCACTCGGAGTAACGTTTTGACTTGGGCAAAAGCTGGTTCGCAGCCAAGCCCCCGAGTGAGAGGGATGCTCTTCACTCGGAGTAAGGTTTTGACTTGGGCGAAAGCTGGTTCGCAGCCAAGCCCCCCGAGTGAGAGGGATGCTCTTCACTCGGAGTAGCGTTTTTAACTTGGGCGAAAGCTGGTTCGCAGCCTAGCCCCCGAGTGAGAGGGATGCTCTTCACTCGGAGTAACGTTTTGACTTGGGCGAAAGCTGGTTCGCAGCCAAGCCCCCGAGTGAGAGGGATGCTCTTCACTCGGAGTAAAGTTTTGACTTGGGCGAAAGCTGGTTCGCAGCCAAGCCCCCCGAGTGAGAGGGATGCTCTTCACTCGGAGTAGCGTTTTTAACTTGGGCGAAAGCTGGTTCGCAGCCAAGCCCCCGAGTGAGAGGGATGCTCTTCAGTCGGAGTAACGTTTTGACTTGGGCGAAAGCTGGTTCGCAGCCAAGCCCCCGAGTGAGAGGGATGCTCTTCACTCGGAGTAGCGTTTTCACTTGGGCGAAAGCTGGTTCGCAGCCAAGCCCCCGAGTAAGAGGGATGCTCTTCACTCAGAGTACCGTTTTGACTTGGGCGAAAGCTGGTTCGCAGCCAAGCCCCCGAGTGAGAGGGATGCTCTTCACTCGGAGTAACGTTTTGACATGGGCGAAAGCTGGTTCGCAGCCAAGCCCCCGAGTAAGAGGGATGCTCTTCACTCGGAGTACCGTTTTGACTTGGGCGAAAGCTGGTTCGCAGCCAAGCCCCCGAGTAAGAGGGATGCTCTTCACTCGGAGTAGCGTTTTTAACTTGGGAGAAAGCTGGTTCGCAGCCAAGCCCCCGAGTGAGAGGGATGCTCTTCACTCGGAGTAACGTTTTGACTTGGGCAAAAGCTGGTTCGCAGCCAAGCCCCCGAGTGAGAGGGATGCTCTTCACTCGGAGTAACGTTTTGACTTGGGCGAAAGCTGGTTCGCAGCCAAGCCCCCGAGTGAGAGGGATGCTCTTCACTCGCAGTAACGTTTTGACTTGGGCGAAAGCTGGTTCGCAGCAAAGCCCCCCGAGTGAGAGGGATGCTCTTCACTCGGAGTAGCGTTTTCACTTGGGCGAAAGCTGGTTCGCTGCCAAGCCCCCGAGTGAGAGGGATGCTCTTCACTCGGAGTAACGTTTTGACTTGGGCAAAAGTTGGTTCGCAGCCAAGCCCCCCGAGTGAGAGGGATGCTCTTCCCACGGAGTAGCGCTTTTAACTTGGGCGAAAGCTCGTTCGCAGCCAAGCCCCCGAGTGAGAGGGATGCTCTTCACTCGGAGTACCGTTTTGACTTGGGCGAAAGCTGGTTCGCAGCCAAGCCCCCGAGTGAGAGGGATGCTCTTCACTCGGAGTAACGTTTAGACTTGGGCGAAAGCTGGTTCGCAGCCAAGCCCCCCGAGTGAGAGGGATGCTCTTCACTCGGAGTAGCATTTTTAAGTTGGACGAAAGCTGGTTCGCAGCCAAGCCCCCGAGTGAGAGGGATGCTCTTCACTCGGAGTAACGTTTTGACTTGGGCGAAAGCTGGTTCGCAGCCAAGCCCCCGAGTGAGAGGGATGCTCTTCACTCGGAGTAAGGTTTTGACTTGGGCGAAAGCTGGTTCGCAGCCAAGCCCCCCGAGTGAGAGGGATGCTCTTCACTCGGAGTAGCGTTTTTAACTTGGGCGAAAGCTGGTTCGCAGCCTAGCCCCTGAGTGAGAGGGATGCTCTTCACTCGGAGTAACGTTTTGACTTGGGCGAAAGCTGGTTCGCAGCCAAGCCCCCGAGTGAGAGGGATGCTCTTCACTCGGAGTAAAGTTTTGACTTGGGCGAAAGCTGGTTCGCAGCCAAGCCCCCCGAGTGAGAGGGATGCTCTTCACTCGGAGTAGCGTTTTTAACTTGGGCGAAAGCTGGTTCGCAGCCAAGCCCCCGAGTGAGAGGGATGCTCTTCACTCGGAGTAACATTTTGACTTGGGCGAAAGCTGGTTCACAGCCAAGCCCCCGAGTGAGAGGGATGCTCTTCACTCAGAGTAGCATTTTTAACTTGGGCGAAAGCTGGTTCGCAGCCAAGCCCCCGAGTGAGAGGGATGCTCTTCACTCGGAGTACCGTTTTGACTTGGGCGAAAGCTGGTTCGCAGCCAAGCCCCCGAGTAAGAGGGATGCTCTTCACTCGGAGTAGCGTTTTTAACTTGGGAGAAAACTGGTTCGCAGCCAAGCCCCCGAGTGAGAGGGATGCTCTTCACTCGGAGTAACGTTTTGACTTGGGCAAAAGCTGGTTCGCAGCCAAGCCCCCGAGTGAGAGGGATGCTCTTCACTCGGAGTAAGGTTTTGACTTGGGCGAAAGCTGGTTCGCAGCCAAGCCCCCCGAGTGAGAGGGATGCTCTTCACTCGGAGTAGCGTTTTTAACTTGGGCGAAAGCTGGTTCGCAGCCTAGCCCCCGAGTGAGAGGGATGCTCTTCACTCGGAGTAACGTTTTGACTTGGGCGAAAGCTGGTTCGCAGCCAAGCCCCCGAGTGAGAGGGATGCTCTTCACTCGGAGTAAAGTTTTGACTTGGGCGAAAGCTGGTTCGCAGCCAAGCCCCCCGAGTGAGAGGGATGCTCTTCACTCGGAGTAGCGTTTTTAACTTGGGCGAAAGCTGGTTCGCAGCCAAGCCCCCGAGTGAGAGGGATGCTCTTCAGTCGGAGTAACGTTTTGACTTGGGCGAAAGCTGGTTCGCAGCCAAGCCCCCGAGTGAGAGGGATGCTCTTCACTCGGAGTAGCGTTTTCACTTGGGCGAAAGCTGGTTCGCAGCCAAGCCCCCGAGTAAGAGGGATGCTCTTCACTCGGAGTAGCGTTTTCACTTGGGCGAAAGCTGGTTCGCAGCCAAGCCCCCGAGTAAGAGGGATGCTCTTCACTCAGAGTACCGTTTTGACTTGGGCGAAAGCTGGTTCGCAGCCATGCCCCCGAGTGAGAGGGATGCTCTTCACTCGGAGTAACGTTTAGACTTGGGCGAAAGCTGGTTCGCAGCCAAGCCCCCCGAGTGAGAGGGATGCTCTTCACTCGGAGTAGCATTTTTAAGTTGGACGAAAGCTGGTTCGCAGCCAAGCCCCCGAGTGAGAGGGATGCTCTTCACTCGGAGTAACGTTTTGACTTGGGCGAAAGCTGGTTCGCAGCCAAGCCCCCGAGTGAGAGGGATGCTCTTCACTCGGAGTAAGGTTTTGACTTGGGCGAAAGCTGGTTCGCAGCCAAGCCCCCCGAGTGAGAGGGATGCTCTTCACTCGGAGTAGCGTTTTTAACTTGGGCGAAAGCTGGTTCGCAGCCTAGCCCCTGAGTGAGAGGGATGCTCTTTACTCGGAGTAACGTTTTGACTTGGGCGAAAGCTGGTTCGCAGCCAAGCCCCCGAGTGAGAGGGATGCTCTTCACTCGGAGTAAAGTTTTGACTTGGGCGAAAGCTGGTTCGCAGCCAAGCCCCCCGAGTGAGAGGGATGCTCTTCACTCGGAGTAGCGTTTTTAACTTGGGCGAAAGCTGGTTCGCAGCCAAGCCCCCGAATGAGAGGGATGCTCTTCACTCGGAGTAACATTTTGACTTGGGCGAAAGCTGGTTCGCAGCCAAGCCCCCGAGTGAGAGGGATGCTCTTCACTCGGAGTAACGTTTTGACTTGGGCGAAAGCTGGTTCGCAGCCAAGCCCCCGAGTGAGAGGGATGCTCTTCACTCGGAGTAGCGTTTTTAACTTGGGCGAAAGCTGGTTCGCAGCCAAGCCCCCCGAGTGAGAGGGATGCTCTTCACTCGGAGTAACGTTTTGACTTGGGCGAAAGCTGGTTCGGAGCCAAGCCCCCGAGTGAGAGGGATGCTCTTCACTCGGAGTAGCGTTTTAACTTCGACGAAAGCTGGTTCGCAGCCAAGCCCCCGAGTGAGAGGGGTGCTCTTCGGTCGGAGTAGCGTTTTCACTTGGGCGAAAGCTGGTTCGCAGCCAAGCCCCCGAGTGAGAGGGATGCTCTTCACTCGGAGTAACGTTTTTACTTAGGCAAAAGCTGGTTCACAGCCAAGTCTCCGAGAGAGAGGGATGCTCTTCACTCGGAGTAGCGTTTTGAACTTGTGCTAAAGCTGGTCCGCAGCCAAGCCCCCGAGTGAGAGGGATGCTCATCACTCGGAGTAGCGTTTTTAACTTGGGCGAAAGCTGGTCGCAGCCAAGCCCCCGAGTAAGAGGGATGCTCTTCACTCGGAGTAGCGTTTTTAACTTGGGAGAAAGCTGGTTCGCAGCCAAGCCCCCGAGTGAGAGGGATGCTCTTCACTCGGAGTAACGTTTTGACTTGGGCAAAAGCTGGTTCGCAGCCAAGCCCCCGAGTGAGAGGGATGCTCTTCACTCGGAGTAAGGTTTTGACTTGGGCGAAAGCTGGTTCGCAGCCAAGCCCCCGAGTGAGAGGGATGCTCTTCACTCGGAGTAACGTTTTGACTTGGGCGAAAGCTGGTTCGCAGCCAAGCCCCCGAGTGAGAGGGATGCTCTTCACTCGGAGTAGCGTTTTCCCTTGGGCGAAAGCTGGTTCGCAGCCAAGCCCCCGAGTGAGAGGGATGCTCTTCACTCGGAGTAACGTTTTAACTTGGGCGAAAGCTGGTTCGCAGCCAAGCCCCCCGAGTGAGAGGGATGCTCTTCACTCGGAGTAGCGTTTTTAACTTGGGCGAAAGCTGGTTCGCAGCCAAGCCCCCGAGTGAGAGGGATGCTCTTCACTCGGAGTAACGTTTTGACTTGGGCGAAAGCTGGTTCGCAGCCAAGCCCCCGAGTGAGAGGGATGCTCTTCACTCGGAGTAGCGTTTTCATTTGAGCGAAAGCTGGTTCGCAGCCAAGCCCCCGAGTGAGAGGGATGCTCTTCACTCGGAGTAACGTTTTGACTTGGGCGAAAGCTGGTTCGCAGCCAAGCCCCCCGAGTGAGAGGGATGCTCTTCACTCGGAGTAGCGTTTTTAACTTGGGCGAAAGCTGGTTCGCAGCCAAGCCCCCGAGTGAGAAGGATGCTCTTCACTCGGAGTACCGTTTTGACTTGGGCGAAAGCTGGTTCGCAGCCAAGCCCCCGAGTGAGAGGGATGCTCTTCACTCGGAGTAACGTTTTGACTTGGGCGAAAGCTGGTTCGCAGCCAAGCCCCCCGAGTGAGAGGAATACTCTTCACTCGGAGTAGCATTTTTAACTTGGGCGAAAGCTGGTTCGCAGCCAAGCCCCCGAGTGAGAGGGATGCTCTTCACTCGGAGTAACGTTTTGACTTGAGCGAAAGCTGGTTCGCAGCCAAGCCCCCGAGTGAGAGGGATGCTCTTCACTCGGAGTAACGTTTTGACTTGGGCGAAAGCTGGTTCGCAGCCAAGCCCCCCGAGTGAGAGGGATGCTCTTCACTCGGAGTAGCGTTTTTAACTTGGGCGAAAACTGGTTCGCAGCCTAGCCCCCGAGTGAGAGGGATGCTCTTCACTCGGAGTAACGTTTTCCCTTGGGCGAAAGCTGGTTCGCTGCCAAGCCCCCGAGTGAGAGGGATGCTCTTCACTCGGAGTAACGTTTTGACTTGGGCGAAAGTTGGTTCGCAGCCAAGCCCCCCGAGTGAGAGGGATGCTCTTCCCTCGGAGTAGCGCTTTTAACTTGGGCGAAAGCTGGTTCGCAGCCAAGCCCCCGAGTGAGAGGGATGCTCTTCACTCGGAGTAACGTTTTGACTTGGGCGAAAGCTGGTTCGCAGCCAAGCCCCCGAGTGAGAGGGATGCTCTTCACTCGGAGTAGCGTTTTTAACTTGGGCGAAAGCTGGTTCGCAGCCAAGCCCCCCGAGTGAGAGGGATGCTCTTCACTCGGAGTAACGTTTTGACTTGGGCGAAAGCTGGTTCGGAGCCAAGCCCCCGAGTGAGAGGGATGCTCTTCACTCGGAGTAGCGTTTTAACTTCGACGAAAGCTGGTTCGCAGCCAAGCCCCCGAGTGAGAGGGATGCTCTTCGGTCGGAGTAGCGTTTTCACTTGGGCGAAAGCTGGTTCGCAGCCAAGCCCCCGAGTGAGAGGGATGCTCTTCACTCGGAGTAACGTTTTTACTTAGGCAAAAGCTGGTTCACAGCCAAGTCTCTGAGAGAGAGGGATGCTCTTCACTCGGAGTAGCGTTTTGAACTTGTGCTAAAGCTGGTCCGCAGCCAAGCCCCCGAGTGAGAGGGATGCTCTTCACTCGGAGTAGCGTTTTTAACTTGGGCGAAAGCTGGTTCGCAGCCAAGCCCCCGAGTAAGAGGGATGCTCTTCACTCGGAGTAGCGTTTTTAACTTGGGAGAAAGCTGGTTCGCAGCCAAGCCCCCGAGTGAGAGGGATGCTCTTCACTCGGAGTAACGTTTTGACTTGGGCAAAAGCTGGTTCGCAGCCAAGCCCCCGAGTGAGAGGGATGCTCTTCACTCGGAGTAAGGTTTTGACTTGGGCGAAAGCTGGTTCGCAGCCAAGCCCCCGAGTGAGAGGGATGCTCTTCACTCGGAGTAACGTTTTGACTTGGGCGAAAGCTGGTTCGCAGCCAAGCCCCCCGAGTGAGAGGGATGCTCTTCACTCGGAGTAGCGTTTTCCCTTGGGCGAAAGCTGGTTCGCAGCCAAGCCCCCGAGTGAGAGGGATGCTCTTCACTCGGAGTAACGTTTTAACTTGGGCGAAAGCTGGTTCGCAGCCAAGCCCCCGGAGTGAGAGGGATGCTCTTCACTCGGAGTAGCGTTTTTAACTTGGGCGAAAGCTGGTTCGCAGCCAAGCCCCCGACTGAGAGGGATGCTCTTCACTCGGAGTAACGTTTTGACTTGGGCGAAAGCTGGTTCGCAGCCAAGCCCCCGAGTGAGAGGGATGCTCTTCACTCGGAGTAGCGTTTTCATTTGGGCGAAAGCTGGTTCGCAGCCAAGCCCCCGAGTGAGAGGGATGCTCTTCACTCGGAGTAACGTTTTGACTTGGGCGAAAGCTGGTTCGCAGCCAAGCCCCCCGAGTGAGAGGGATGCTCTTCACTCGGAGTAACGTTTTGACTTGGGCGAAAGCTGGTTCGCAGCCAAGCCCCCCGAGTGAGAGGGATGCTCTTCACTCGGAGTAGCGTTTTTAACTTGGGCGAAAGCTGGTTCGCAGCCTAGCCCCCGAGTGAGAGGGATGCTCTTCACTCGGAGTAACGTTTTCCCTTGGGCGAAAGCTGGTTCGCTGCCAAGCCCCCGAGTGAGAGGAATACTCTTCACTCGGAGTAGCATTTTTAACTTGGGCGAAAGCTGGTTCGCAGCCAAGCCCCCGAGTGAGAGGGATGCTCTTCACTCGGAGTAACGTTTTGACTTGAGCGAAAGCTGGTTCGCAGCCAAGCCCCCGAGTGAGAGGGATGCTCTTCACTCGGAGTAACGTTTTGACTTGGGCAAAAGCTGGTTCGCAGCCAAGCCCCCCGAGTGAGAGGGATGCTCTTCACTCGGAGTAGCGTTTTTAACTTGGGCGAAAGCTGGTTCGCAGCCAAGCCCCCCGAGTGAGAGGGATGCTCTTCACTCGGAGTAACGTTTTGACTTGGGCGAAAGCTGGTTCGGAGCCAAGCCCCCGAGTGAGAGGGATGCTCTTCACTCAGAGTAGCGTTTTTAACTTGGGCGAAAGCTGGTTCGCAGCCAAGCCCCCGAGTGAGACGGATGCTCTTCACTCGGAGTACCGTTTTGACTTGGGCGAAAGCTGGTTCGCAGCCAAGCCCCCGAGTGAGAGGGATGCTCTTCACTCGGAGTAACGTTTTGACTTGGGTGAAAGCTGGTTCGCAGCCAAGTCTCCGAGAGAGAGGGATGCTCTTCACTCGGAGTAGCGTTTTGAAGTTGTGCTAAAGCTGGTCCGCAGCCAAGCCCCCGAGTGAGAGGGATGCTCTTCACTCGGAGTAGCGTTTTTAACTTGGGCGAAAGCTGGTTCGCAGCCAAGCCCCCGAGTAAGAGGGATGCTCTTCACTCGGAGTAGCGTTTTTAACTTGGGCGAAAGCTGGTTCGCAGCCAAGCCCCCGAGTGAGAGGGATGCTCTTCACTCGGAGTAACGTTTTGACTTGGGCAAAAGCTGGTTCGCAGCCAAGCCCCCGAGTGAGAGGGATGCTCTTCACTCGGAGTAAGGTTTTGACTTGGGCGAAAGCTGGTTCGCAGCCAAGCCCCCGAGTGAGAGGGATGCTCTTCACTCGGAGTAACGTTTTGACTTGGGCGAAAGCTGGTTCGCAGCCAAGCCCCCGAGTGAGAGGGATGCTCTTCACTCGGAGTAGCGTTTTCCCTTGGGCGAAAGCTGGTTCGCAGCCAAGCCCCCGAGTGAGAGGGATGCTCTTCACTCGGAGTAACGTTTTAACTTGGGCGAAAGCTGGTTCGCAGCCAAGCCCCCGAGTGAGAGGGATGCTCTTCACTCGGAGTAGCGTTTTTAACTTGGGCGAAAGCTGGTTCGCAGCCAAGCCCCCGAGTGAGAAGGATGCTCTTCACTCGGAGTACCGTTTTGACTTGGGCGAAAGCTGGTTCGCAGCCAAGCCCCCGAGTGAGAGGGATGCTCTTCACTCGGAGTAACGTTTTGACTTGGGCGAAAGCTGGTTCGCAGCCAAGCCCCCCGAGTGAGAGGAATACTCTTCACTCGGAGTAGCATTTTTAACTTGGGCGAAAGCTGGTTCGCAGCCAAGCCCCCGAGTGAGAGGGATGCTCTTCACTCGGAGTAACGTTTTGACTTGAGCGAAAGCTGGTTCGCAGCCAAGCCCCCGAGTGAGAGGGATGCTCTTCACTCGGAGTAACGTTTTGACTTGGGCGAAAGCTGGTTCGCAGCCAAGCCCCCCGAGTGAGAGGGATGCTCTTCACTCGGAGTAGCGTTTTTAACTTGGGCGAAAGCTGGTTCGCAGCCTAGCCCCCGAGTGAGAGGGATGCTCTTCACTCGGAGTAACGTTTTGACTTGGGCGAAAGCTGGTTCGCAGCCAAGCCCCCGAGTGAGAGGGATGCTCGTCACTCAGAGTAAAGTTTTGACTTGGGCGAAAGCTGGTTCGCAGCCAAGCCCCCGAGTGAAGAGTCTTCCTCTTCTCCTGCTTTGAAGGCACAGACTGCTTGATGCTCTCGATATCTAGACGGTCTTCCTCTTCTCCGTTTGCGTACCGAGTGGCGATCTCCATCATTCGGCTCATGGTCAAAGATCCTGACCGACCGAATTTCAGGATGAGCTCTCGATATCTGACTCCTGCTTTGAAGGCACAGACTGCTTGATGCTCTGTGACATTCTCCACCACATGATGCAAGGTTGTCCACCGCTGAATGTACTCCCTCAAGGTTTCATTCGGCTTCTGCACACAATGTTGTAGCTCAGACAATCCAGCCGGGCGTTTGCACGTGCCCTCGAATGTTTTGATGAACACTCGGGCCAAATCTTCCCAGCTGTATATGCTGGCCGAAGCGAGATGATTGAGCCAGGCGCGGACGGACCCTTCAAGCATCAATGGCAAATGCTTCATAGCCACATAGTCATTTCCTCCTCCAATCTGCACAGCCACTCGTTAATCCTCTAACCAAGTTTCTGGCTTGGACTCACCGGTGAACTTGCTTACTCCAGCTGCCAATCTGAAGTTTGGCGGAATCTCAGCGGCCCGGATGGCCCTACTGAAACACTCGGGCCCGAAGATGAATGCTCCACTTCCACTCGGACGATCTCTGTCCAAGTTTTCTCTCTGAGCTCTGCCTCTGTTGACCAGGTTCTGAGCGAGAACGGATCTCGCGTTGAACTGCGGGTCACGGTAGTCGACTGGCTCTCTCTGGTGATAACCGTCACCATGACGGGGATGGCTGGCCCTCCGATCGTTGCCGTAAGGACGTCTGGCGTCGTACGGCCGGGGCGCGTACGAGCCATCCCGCGGAGGGGGCGACTGCATGCGGCGATGATCATCCTGACGCCGCGGAGGCGTATTCCGACTGCGACCCTGCCCCGAGTGCTGGTCTCGGTGACGGTCTTGGTCGTTTCGCCACGGAGGCGAGTGCCTGTTTCTCTTGGGAGACAGTGGGCTATGGGCCGACTGAACGGTGTCAGCCCGAATGGATCTGCTGTGTATCCTGTTGCGCGACTGAGAAACCGCCGAATTTTGCTCCTCTGCCGCCTTGAGCAGGGCCTAGATCTGCCGAAGACCCTCCCCCGCCTCGGATCGGGACGGCTCAATGGAATCTGCTATCCGAGTGGCCGCCGCCAGATTCTGAACGGGAGTGTGGAATACCTGGAAATTCTGCTGCTGGTCATTCGAGAACAACTGTTGTTGCCGCCGACTGGAACTGGGCTGGTGCTATCTGCGGGCGCGATCGTCGAGTGACTTCTGGAGCGCTTCCAGACGATTGCGCTCAGCCAAGTTGGCCTGGCGCACGGCCTCCAAAGCCTGAGCCTCGGGGGTCGTCCCAACGATGGGTGTCCGGAGGGCCTGCTCGGTCCTGCGCTGCTGTTCCTCCCTCTGCTGCCGAGTGAGAGGTTGGGGGATGTACTCGTCGTCGTGCTGGTCCTTGCCGCCGCCTAGATCAGCGCGCGACGGGTCACCGTTCTCCGTGCCGCCGCGGCCGTTCCCAGGCGGACTGAAAGGGGAATCGGCCATCAGCACCTCCGCAGCGGGATCACTGCTCTCGCACTCGGATAGGCCTTCCGAGTGCTCATGCACTGAGGCGAACAGATCGAAGACAGGTTCGTCGGGCTCGATTGCCGCGATCTGCGGGGTTGCAGCGTGAAGGGCCACCGCGTGCCTGATCCACCGCTGAAGCCGCGAGCGTCCAGAGCGCTTGCGACGACGGCTGGTGGAGAGCGAAGAGGTCGACTGATAAGGAGTCGACGGTTGTCGAAGAAGTACGCCGAAGGAACTAGCGTAGAAGTGCGCCGCGCCGTGGATGGGCAACGCCTCGACATCCAGCGGGGCTTCCTGGAGCCACGCCGAATCGTCGGCGATGAAGCTGAGGACGCTGAAACGGATCTCGCCGCCCAGAGTCAGTCCGCCGCCGGAAACCATGGTGATGGTGGGAAAAATTGCAACTACGCCGGAAGTCGCTAGACGCCTGCCCCACGGTGGGCGCCAACTGTCGTGGGTGCAAGTCTGACAGTAGTGTGTAGGGGTACGGATGAGAGGGCAGAGCCTAGCTACGGCGCAGGTGTTACACTCGGATTTACGAGTTCAGGCCCCTCAGCGGTGGAGGTAATAGCCCTACGTCTCGGTGCTCTGGAGCTGTATTGCTTGAGTGTATAGGTTTACAAAAGATGCGAACCCTTGGAATGGAGCTGGGGGGTGGCTTATATAGTCTCGCCAGCCCTCCCATGCACGCCTGCCATTACCAGGGGTTAAGAGGGCTGTCAATGCGCCAGGTAACGGACGCATTGATTACAATTAATACGAGAGAACGTGTCTCCTGACCGTTGCACTCCGGGAGTCTCCTGGCCTTCTCTGGTCGAGTGACTTTCGGGTGCTCCGAGTGAAACGAGTTTGTCGAGTGAACTCTTGCCTCCCGAGTGGTTTGATGAACTCCGAGTGAATATCAGTCCGTGGAATTCTTGGTTGCTGATCTGGCCCTGGGGCCCAGTATAAGACGTGTGGTGTCCTAGGGTAGGGTCCGTAGGTCAGGCCTGTTACCCTATCCCTAGTACATGCCCTCGTCAGCTGCCATCTTGGTGGCTTGCACGCCAAGATGATCTTCGTGCTCCATCAGGGCCGCCGGGCTCCCTATGGTACCTATATAGACCGAGGGGGAGGGCTCATAGATGACACATGTACAGCCGGTTTTTGTTTTGTATTCAAGGTGGAGTTCCTCATGCGAGAGGGTTACAAGGGAGATGTGTATATGACTACCGAGAGTTGAGTCTACGTTGTAGATGGGAATGACTACCCCTAGCCCCGCCTTACATAGATGGGGGCTAGGGTTTACACAGGGATCTATCCGATCTCACACCGCCGCCATCTTGGTGGCTTGCACGCCAAGATGATCTTCGTGCTCCATCAGGGCCGCCGGGCTCCCTACGGTACCTATATAGACCGAGGGGGAGGGCTCATAGATGACACATGTACACACACGATCTCGTGGAAGATCAACCTGTAACTTGTACTCCGTAAAAATCATTACAATCAAGGCATGACGTAGGGTATTATCTCTTCGAGAGAGCCCGAACTTGGGTAAAATTCTATGTCCCTGTTGCCATTGCTCCAAGGCTACCTATTCGGGACCCCCTACCCGAGATCTGCTGGATTTGACTCTATCATGGGGTCCTCAGCCCGGCCCACCAGGCCAGAACCGACGTGATGAGGGACGCATCGGCCGGCCGGGACACTGTCAGGTGGCATAATTTCGATCTCAAACATCCCAGAGTATTTATTCTAAATTTTTATTTTTCATCCGAAATCGTGCAAAAAAGTTAAGACTTTCCAGTAAAGGCTCTCATATTAATTACTCAAATATTCTACTTAAAAACCTACATTCTACCATAGCTTTGCATTTTCTCTCATTTCCGCTCCCTATATCAATGTATTATTCCATATCGTTGAAGCTCTTCAATCGTTAAGAAAAGCAGACGCTCTCTTCTCTTTCTTCGATGGATATGATGGTCCAAGTTGGATGTTCTTGCACGAGAAATCAGGAAGATAAGAATAAACAGAAATCAACAAAAACAACACGAGAATGGGCATAATGAATCGTTTTTGCTCATCTCTGGTATATGTGCATGTTTGATTTTGTATTCAACTATTAGGCAACCCCACGAAACAGGTACCCAACCTCACACGAACAAGTATACTGCCATGATATACAAATGCATTACACACAATAACAAAGGGCGAACAACTTATATACATAAACCATTTTTCAAAACTTGGCGCAGATAGGCGGTACAGGATCTGCTACAAGTCCCCTCCCACCAAACAAGAGTTAGGCCCTCACCTGTGACTGTCATGTACCTCTATGGCCGTTGGTGTGACAAATTTTTCACGGTGTAGACTCTGGCCGGGCTGAGAAATGTCGCCCGGCACACAAGCGTAGCATCGCATAGGCTATCTAGCATCTACGGAACGTGACATGAGGGACACGCGGGGCATGCAAGACACAGGGCAGTGCAATCAGCACTGAAAGCAAAGCCGCACCAACCTGCATGCCGTCCCAATCTTTGCATCCAAATGATCATTCCTCCTCCTACTAATAAATTGTCACAAAATTCTCTATATCAGCCCAGATTATAGTATTCTTCCATCGAACGCTGCAAGCTATGCTAGTATAGTACATTTGAAATTCAGTTCAACTACCTATTTACCTGTGCTGTCACTACTGCCCCACTTGTAAGCAACGATCGCTTCTACTAATACATCGTTTCACCTTGACAAGTTAACCAACACCTTTTACTCACGTCGTCTGGTTGCTTTGGGTACGTAGCACTTCGTAGCTTGTAGACGACGCCATACCAAGTTTGGTGGTACCTAGTGACTACGGCTTGACGGATCCAAGACAGTAAATCTCGAACCCAAAGCCAGTGGCCACTGCTGAGTTGATCTTGGATTCACTCGTACGCGTGTAGAAAACAGAAACGAAGTTTGGTGAATAAGCGAGGGTAGGTCCTCTGTTGGGTCGAAACCGGCGCGGTCATTTTGGCGCCAAGCAAACCGTCTCCGCCGACCGACGACGGCGACAGGCTGCATGCGGAGACCCATCGAACAGATGTTCCCAGCCGACGCGGCAATATATCCCGGGGCGGCAACGTTGTCTTCTCGCCGTCGTCGCTCCTCACACGTCACCAACCTAACGTTCCAAAGAATGCATTTTCTTTCATTGAGAAGTACTCAAAAGTCAGATGACGAATCAAAATGCTTATCTACTGCTAAACTATCAGTTTAAGTAGTAGTGCTAGTAGAGGGTCACATCACAGTGGGCACTTGGCGTGCTGCAGGTGTTCGATTGCCAGGAACCAGCCTCCTGCATGCCGAACGTCTGGCCACCTCTGGAAGGCGCGACACCAGACCAGACGAGCGGAACTTTGTTTGGAATTTGGAGCCATACGTGTTTAGCTTGTCTAGCTCGAAAGGCTTGATGCTTTGCTTAGTTTGTTTAATCCATCATGATGATGCTGATCACGTCACCGTCGAGAGGAGAAGTTGCAGCAGGAGACGAACGTTTGGCTGGCGCGGCCACATGCGTGGACGCAGAAGTAGTGTGGAACCGTGGATAAAGAAATGTGTTTAGGTATGTGCCCACTGCTAGCTCAATGGATGCCATGCATAGATGGATCCTTTGTTTTTTCATCCTACTAGCTTGTTTTGTAATGTGCTTAAGAACGAAACAGAGGTCAACTAGCACCGAAGGAATCTTCACTTATATATAGATGAGTAAAACGGATGAACCAGCCAGCTAGAGCTCATTCAGTCGTGGCCGGGAAAAACCAAGAAACATAATTGATCTGGCTGGCTCTCTACAATATTCACAAACGAACATTTCTTTTGCCATGGTGTATTGACTTTTGCTGCCATGGTTCGGAACGCAGCACGCGCACGGATGGAACAACATGGTTAGGCGCGTGTTTGAAGTTTGAAGTGCGAGCTTTTGGCTTCAGTTGCCCTGAAAAAAAAAAACTTAGGCTTCAGTAGTACTTCCTGCTTTAATTTAGGCAGGAGTACAAGGTGGTGGTAGTGGTACTAGTAATAACAGCGCAAGTCACGGAAAAGAAACGGCGCGGGAGTTGACCAACCATGCGCCATGCGTGTCACACGTACGTAACGTAAGAGGAGACTCACGGCAGCAGAGACTACTAGGTAGTTGATCGTCCCGTCTGCTTCGCCACCCCCACCCCACGGCTGTGTTTTGTTGCCAAACGAATACGGAAAATGGAGTGCAGAGGTCTAAGAAAAATGATGTGACATACGTTGGGATTAATGACGAAATTCTGTGCCTAAAGGCCGGTAATCAAGGCCCTGATCTCCGTCGGTCGTTGCTGTCATGAAGTAGTAGCGTTGCACGGCATCTCTACCATGCGATGTCGTGATGCTCGATGTTGCATTCGCCACTCCCTTCTGTCCTTGGAGACACTTCTAGAATCGATCCATTTTGGAGAGTCCCATTCTTCAGAATCAGTTTGGTGGATGGTCGTTTTCAGGCGAAACGTGCCACTCCCGAGTGTAGACAAATACGGGTATCACTCAGCTTCTCTTCCTCCAAGCAAGGCACGATCAGCCCGATGGACGGACGCTCGCGAGCGACACTATCCCGTCGGCCGCCGGGCAGGTACCTGAGATCCGTCGAAATACCATGCGGACGAGCATCATTCTCCCTATCTCACCGGCGCCGCCGCATCTAATCCAAACAGCTAGCACGGAGACAGGAGACGGCAACGCCGCACCAAACGCGGCTGGCACCTGGCGCGACCATCTTTCTCATGACTCGTCCTGCGCCGTGCCGTCGCCCGTCGGTGCACAACTGCACACGCGGGATGGCGATCCAGTCCCGTCGTGTCCCCGCCGTCGACTTTAGGGGGCCGGGAACGGACCCACGCGGCGACGCATGGAAAACCAAGGAAATGGACCGGGCCGGAAGAAAACAATGAATGAATTGAACCACGCACGGCCGAACTGCACCGGAAGAAACGTGACTTGCGATGACAAGACCAAACCGCACGCACGTACATGCCGCGTGAGTAGCGTGCTGCGTGCGACGGGACGCCACCGGCCGTCCTCGCTACCTCGTCACCCCTGCTCGGTACTGTCAATTGTAGCTTCCCCAGCGTATAGGTACCCCGGTTTTGCTACGGAGCCTCTGCCAAACCACGTGGTAACTTACTCCTACTCTGCCATGCTGCCAGTACTGGTATTATTATTATTATTCCTTTAGAAAACACTACTCTTCCATATGTCCAAATTGACGGCTGAAAATAAGCTCCAAAGTCGCCGAAGAAATACGATAAAGATGTCTTGTTTAATGCGGCCATTCTGTGCCGCGCTACCAGCACAATTAAATCCTTCTTAATTCTATACCACAGATCGTACTACAGTGAGTACTAATAGTTTTAAACTGCTGCCAGCCAGGGTGGTGACAAATCACTTTCCGAGCGCGCGCCGCATGATTCGATCGCGTGCATGCAATGTGCATGGAGATCATAATAGAGGATGCGATTTCGCCACTGCTTGCGCCAGCGAGATGCGCGTGTCCGTGTGTGTGATGCGGCGGTGGCGGGTACACTTCTCCTCCTCGATCGACCGTGTCACATATTCGCATGCAGACACTGCACTGCAGGGATGCAATCCAAGCACCCAGCCCAACTTGCTGATTTTTAAGTTTCTGTCAAGGATAATTTCTTGACGATCAGAGCTAGCCATCCTACGTGTCAACCCGTCCTTGGTAGATGAGATATATTCTCCACCAACTATATTTGTAGGCGTCCGTATCGTGTTATTACAATTGTTGATGATTGATCTCGTTTTGTTGGCTTGTCATCATGATTTCCATGCACTGTGGCGGACCATGCTTCCATCTAACAACCTGCATGAACGTGACCCCGCGCGGAGTCGAGTTAAAGCTATCAGGAAAATAAGGATCAACACTGAAGGATCTTCAATCCACAGTTTATTTCTTGGACCTAGATCGACCAGGCACGTTCATGGACAACCTGCAGTCCATTTCCCATACCTCCTCTCTCAAACGAAAACGTTTTTGGTAGTGGTAGCTGTTCATCAGCCTCGGCCATGTGATAAGAGAATCTACACCCGGGCGCCTCAAACCCGTCTCATACGCCCGGTCACTGACCGGTTACGAAATTTCGACCCAGCCGGACGCCTCAAACGCCCGGCCTCACCGGCACCCCTCATATATAGCCCAAATATGGGGCGGATATGGGCGCCCGGGCACGCCCGCCACGTCGGCCTGGCCGGCGCCGGCCCGCCTCGATCCCACATATATTCCTCCCGATCCGGTCGCCAGAGCAAACCCTAGGCACTTCACTCCACTCCCCTCCGCCACCCAAGCTCACCTGCACCGATCTCCGGCCGTCTCCGGCATGGCGGGCAGCGGATCCGAGTCCTTCACCTCCAGATCCGTCGACCCCGAACTCATCCCACGCGGCCCAGAGGAGGAGATAGCCGTCCGGCTTGCGCTCCGCCGTTCCCGGGATGAGGCCCGTGCGAGGCAGCGCGCGGACTCCTTCCGTCGGGAATCCATCGCGTCCGCCCAAATGGCGCATGGATCCGGCGCTCGGTGTGCCGTCGCTGCTTCACCGGAGGCGGTGCGGTCCGCCTGTCGTCCGAACGCGGTGGCGGACCCGCAACCCCTCCGTTGGCGCGCGGAGCAGCAGGATGCACCATGGTTGTCGTCCGACGCAAAACATGGCGCGGCGTGCCCGGCGCGAGAGGGAGACGACGGCATCCCTCGCGGCGGCGGACGTCGGCGAGGCGGAGTCGCATTCTCCGGCACCCCGTATGATGCAGTCCGGGTGCCGCAACCGCGTCGTGGTGGATGTCGGCTCGTCCCAGGACGAATCCATCATCGACCTGACGTCCACCGGCACCGTCCGGGTTACGGGCTCCGACGAGGAAGAGTAGAGCATGGGAGACGGCGGCGCCTTGAGTCCCGTGAGCCCGCTCGTGCCCCATGCCCTACTCTACCTTGCCGGCGACCGGACCAACACTCTGGGGAGCGCAGCCGGCCGCCGGACATGGACACGGCGGAAGCGGTCGAGCTCCGCTTAGATTAGGTTTCACGTTGCATGTAATAATATGGATTTGAGATTTCTAATTTGAGGTATCCGGATGTGGAATGCATTATTTGAGGCGTGACCGCTCCGCGGGCGTTTGAGTGTCCGGATTTGCAAAGTCCGACTGTAAATGCTCTAAGCTGATGAATACATATGAGAAAATCTGACGCCGAGGCAGAGAAATCCTGAGAGTTTCTGTCCGGCGGGGCATCGATCTGCCGTCCGCACCATGTCGATCTTGGGGTACCTGATGATGATCTGGATCACGGGCAGTGATAGGTGCACTGCGCAGTGGCGGCGCTAGGAAATGAAGGCTAGGTATTCATCCAAATTTTTTTTTTGCTCTAAATGTAGTATATGAACCAAACAACACAACACTAGCAATATATGAACAAAACAACACTAACATAACGGCAATAGCAATATTTCAATGTATCAGACCATAACGACATGAATACATAAGTACCTTTTGATTGATAAAGTGATGATATCCTTCTTACAATATAACTCTGCGGTCGCCTTTTTGGAAGAGATTGATGACATCTTCATCCTTGACTTGATTGAAAAATTCTCTCTCAATAAATGTAACCAAACAATTGTTCAAACATTCATCACCCATTTTGTTCCTTAGCTTATTCTTTACATGGCTCATTGAAGAGAATACCCTTTCAACACTAGCAGTGGCTACTGGCAGAATCAATATCAACTTAAGAAGCTTGTAAACAATATGATATTGTTCATGCTTGTTTGTCTCAACAAGCATAACTGAAAGCTGACACGGATTTTTCAGATTTTGAAACCTTTCATCTCTACGCACATTAGTAACATACATGTTTAGTTGCCATGGAAGTCTTGCCAGTTCATCACTTGTAAAATCAGAAGCATAAAACTTTGTAGCAAGCCTAACCAACTTCTCTTGGTCATAAGCAGCAAATAGATGAAGTGGACAGAATGCTGCCATGCAAGAAAGTAGCTCCGTGTTTACCTCATCAAATCTGCCATTCAGCTCACTAATTTGCCTATCAATGACACCCACAAACATATCAACCTTGAAGCGGTGGTAATTGATCGCACCATTACATAAACCCCTTCTAGGCCGGCCAACGGGAAAGTAAGGACCCTTCATATCAACAACTTTGATCTTATGCTTTGTACAAAAAGATGTGACCATTGTGAGAAAATCATCCCATCCAGCATCGGTCCTCAAAGCCTCCAAGTAATACTTTGTGTCAGCAACAAGCTCAATAGCATGAATAATATCTTCGTCTTGCTTTTGCAAAGCTCTACACAACTCATCTGTGTATCCAAATATTTCTTGCATCAAGTGTGCCATGAAAACAAACTCAAGTGTTCCAGTTATTAAATCCCTTCTTCACAAAAGCATCTCCACCGGGACATCTTGTTTTATCCTTGAACAAATAGCAAACGAAGCAGAAAGCGGCTTCTTTGTCCACACTATACTCAATCCATGGAAATTCTTTAAACCAAACATGGCAAAAGCGACGCTCTTTTCCACTTTTATTTGTAAACTTGAACTTATGATTCTTTGGTTGACATGACCCCATCTCAATATATCTCCTTCTTACTCTATCTTGGTCATTGACAGCATACACTAAGATGGGAATCCGCTTTCCAGGATCATGTTCGAGTGCCTCCAAATATGCTTGCATCGGTTCATCATCTTCATCAATAGATTCATCATCTTCTACATGAGGTGTTGAGGTTTCTCCTCTACTCTCCGTTTCTTGCCACAACACCAATTGCAAATTGCTCTCAAAATGAACAGGAGAATTACAAGTACTAGATGCAGCTACTATCTGATTCGGTGTGGATACTTCATCTGTTTTCCTTGCCTTTGAAGCCTTTTCCCACATTGCAAATATGCTACTGCCAACAATTCCACTCTTCTTCGTCTACATTAGGAAAACAAGGGAAACATAAATTTAAATACTTGCATCTATTTCAAAATACGTCTCTTTTCAAAATTGGGGACATCTCAAGAATGCTCAAATCAGCACTGGCTCAAATTGGGGGCAGCGCACCTTCTGTTTCTGTGCAGACTGTGCCGAGCAGCCCGAGCCGCTGCTCCCTCCGAGTCCGGCTGCTGCTGCTCCCTCCGAGCCGAAGAGGAGGGGCGGGCGGGGGGCCGGCCGGCCGGGCGCCGCCGCCAGGGTTGCCCGAGCCGAAGAGGAGGGGCGGGCGGGGGGTCGGCCGGCCGGGCGCCGGCGGCACGGGGGGCGGGGCGCTGCCGCCAGGGTCGCCCTTCCCGGCTCGGCTGCTGCTCCCTCCGACGGTTGACATCGGCTCCGGGCTCCGGCGGCGCTGCGACCTGCGACTGCGAGGCTGCGAGGAGAGGAGTGCGAGGTCGCTGGCGAGTCGATGCGAACAAGATGAGATAGGAAAATTACATGGGCTGGGCCTGTTTCGTGTGCTAGGCTGTGGGCTGACCTGTATATAATTTTTTTTCCATCAAAATCTTGGGTATTCATACAGAGGAATACACCTGCCGCCGCCGCTGGCACTGCGGCCATCGTATCTGCACCCCCCAGTTGGGTTAAACTAGACTAAACGAAAATCAACCAAGGCGGGCGCCGTGCTTAACCAAAGAACAAATATGAACGCGGGGGGCATCAAGATCTGATGGTTCCCATCCAGATTCCATCTGTTGCGCTTGCGCAGGGATAAGATAGACCCTCCTCCTCCACACGGTGACACCCTGTGATTTGCTAATCATAACGACCGACATCAAAATGTACTCGCGCGCTCTCTCACAGTGTCGCGCAGTGTCTAGATGCCTTTGATTGGAGAGCATGGATGCAGCAGGCGCACATCATTGGGTTTAGGAGAAACAGTTTGACCCCCAGCGTTTAGTACCACTAGTTAACTCGGATGTTTAATCTGTTGTTTGCTCGCGTCGCGTGCGCGCACGAGCGAGCACATGAATAGCCCGTACGGAGGTCCATGTGCGGAACCTGCCGCCGCTCCGCCTAAGGTCGAACTCCAACGCACGACCCAAACGGACGCCCGTTTTGTTCGAATTTTGTCTGTTTGAGAATGGCAATGGTGCTGCGTGTGTCCGTTTTCTTGGATGCGCCGGCCGTGCGCCCAACGCGTGGCCGCATCTGGTCCGCCACGGCCGGCTGGTTCAGTATATATATATATATATATATATATATATATATATATATATATATATATATATATATATATATATATTTGCCGCATTTCTTTTTGTTTCATCAATGACATTTTGATACATTGGAGTATATTTACCAATTCTTCACTAGAAGAGCAAGACCAAAGAAAGCAAGAACTACAATTAGACATTTTAAAAGATATTTAATTTCCATAACTGCTCTCACAAGTTGGATTAGTATCTTTTCTATGTCTTCATTGTTGATCTGCGGCTTCTCGAGCTTGCACACTTCTTTCTTGTTCGATTCTAAAGAAGTAAACGTTTCTTCGCATCTAATCTCATCATCTCTGGCCTCTATTTTAGCAACGAGTGCACGAGTAATCTCATCATCTCTGGCCTCTATTTTAGCAACGAGTGCACGAGTATCTAATCTCATCCCGGATTGGTGTTCTTTTTTGCACTTGAAGAACACCAATCCGGGATGTTCCGGCATGGTAGAAACGCGGCGCACTACTCGCCGCGGGCAGCCGTCGCACTTTAAGAGCGGCAACGGTGAGCCGACGAGCCGCTGGGCCAGCGCCGAGCCCGGACGACCGCCAGCCGTGTCTTTGGCGGCGTACCGGCGGCGAGATAGATCCGAGCGGCTAGAAGCAGAGTCATTACTTGCATGCGGCACGGAGGCGTTCGCCGCGGCTGTGCGATCCGGTACTCGGCCAATCCATGGCAAGGCGCAGTGGCCGGCAATCGGATGCGGCAAATCCGGCGCCGGATGCGCAATATCCCGCCACCCGCAGATCTCCCGGTTGGCCGTCCGGGCCGGGGCGAGAGAGACACAAATCCGGTGGTCGTGATTTTGGGGCGGCCGGGCTGGACGGTGAGGGGCCCGACAAAATGGTGGTGGCGGCTATGGTGGGGGTTGGGTGCAGGGGGTGGCGGGAGGGGAGGGGTGGAGAGAAAAAGGGGCGGCTGTGTCCCTGACGGGCGGGCCAGGGGAGGATAAGGGCACGCGTCGCGACAGTCCGCGCGTGTCTGTTTAGACGCAAACACGGCCCAAATTTGAACCGAGAATGGATCAAAAAGGAACAAAAAAACGGACATTTGTCTGTTTACTCCCGTGCGTTGGGACGCGTTTTATGTCCGTTTACCTCTGAACAGAGACGGACAGACCATTTGGGATACGTGCGTTGGAGTTGCCCTAATTACGTGTGGTGTGGACGCCGGCTTGCATGGAGCTAGCCGGCCCTTTGATGCTTTGGGGGTCATTTTCTCACTGTACCTACCGCCTGTGAATGTGATTACTGATCCGCACGCCCAGCCAGTTGTCGATTTTTGTGATGTTGTATCTACATATATATGTTGCTAGCTTCAAAAAAAAGAAAACATATATGAATCTGGGAACCGTTCCTTGTGCCGATCATTGACATTTTTATATATATTTGGTACACGTTTTGTATGGAGACAATGGATCGAAACAGAAAAAAGAGAGGCTGTGCTAACTATTCAATTCGGCAAGGATGAAGTATTTCGCAAAGAAAACAAAAAGGGCAACGATGAACTAGGATTAGTCTACAGCTGAATCTACTGTACTAGTGCCGTCGCCGACACTAATGATATACGGTCTGGTCAAATGAATGACCTGCCGAGATTTTTTATATTTCCCTTCCCTGGATTTGGGGAGAATCAGTGTCGCCAAATTCAGACTCCGTTTGATCCAGTCATAGCTTCCAGTTCAACTCCTCCTTACACGGAGGGGGAACGAACGACCAAAGTTTTGACCCTTGCCATACGTCACGGAAGGAGCACAGCTTATTCAAATGACAATTGGACAATTGATGCATGTCTATTACTTGTTCTTCAGGCAGAATATATTGTTCGTACATGATTGGCGCTGTTTCCTCGTGCGTGCTTGTGAGTTGTGACCGGCCTAACTAATCATATGCAGCTAGCTTGGGCAACTACTGCAGCAACCCAAGCTTTCATTAAGGTTATCCATGCACCGTGACAAAAGTTAGTTATGGTTTAGGGTACTAGTGACATCCAGGAGACCCAACTGAAAGAGAAGGCAACAACCCAGCAGCTCAGAATTCCAAACTCTTGTGGGCTGGATTCATTCGGCCATGCATGCGGATTATATTCGATAGTTGGAGGTTGAAAAGAAACATTAACTTATGACGTCAAGGAGAATGCATGCCAGTCAGCTCTGGTCACGATGAGAACTATCATAATATAGTAGTATCATGCATACGATAGTAGTTCATGATACTACATTTTTGAATTTATGATCAAATTTTAAAATCGAGAACATTCTTCGAAATGTCGAATAATTTTTTAAAACGTTAATATATTTTTAATTCACATTTTTTTTCTAAATTTGTGGTATATTTTTTAAAACAGGAACATATTTTGAAATTACATATTTTTTAAAAATACACAAGACTTTTTTGAAAACATGAACTTTTTTGTATTTCTGAAGAACATATGAAATCTAGGACATTTTTGAAATTTCTGAACATCTTTTAAAAATAAACGAATAATAAAGGAAAAAAGAAAACACGGAAAAAGGAAACAACAGGAAACCGAAGAAAACCAGTCAGGAAGGTTCCCAAATCCGGTGAAAACCAGTTTGAACCAGAACCGCCTCTGTCTACCGCTATAATGGGCCGGCTATTTCTGGTGCGCTGTCTAGGTGCGTTACCCCAACTATTTTTGTCAGGACCGGTTTTCCAGGATATTAATTCCCAGTAAATGGCCCTTGTGCTCATCAGTCCCAGGATTACTGTTAGCTGATGAGGCACAATCTTGATACAGAAATTCCAAGAAAAATACAATATTTGAAGTACACGACCAAGGAGGTCTCTGAGTACAACAAAAATTTCTCTAGTGGTTGATGGCGGAAGCGGTTTGCAGATCATCAGCATCTATGGAACTCCATTTCCCACAGGAACAGCTGACCTGGATAACTCCTATCTTCGCGAGGCTGCTATCATCGTTGACTAGGTTTCGGGCTGTCGCCGTTGCACTCCTCTCCAAGCAAGAAATCTGGCCAAGACAATAGCCACAGACAAGCCAGTGAGTACTTTGAATGTACTCGCAAACATTATGAACACAGGTATAATATAACAGATGATAATCATGCACTGAAATATTCTATGATCACTTAGTTAGTCACGAAATAAAATTCATGACGCACGCAAGCAGGTTATATATAAAACATGAATAAACAATCAGAGATTAAAAATCAAAAGCATCGATCGGGTGTCTGAAGTGACGCCTCGAAAAGATAATAATAAGAAACATGCCTCAGTCGGGCGTCTGAGCGACGCCACATAAAGGGCTTATGAGGGAAAAATAAATAACAAGCATGCCACAGTCGGGCGTCTGAGCGACACCACCTAAAGGTCTTATAAGGAAAATAAATAACAAGCATGCCACAGTCGAGCGTCTGAGCGACACCACATAAAGGGCTTATAAGGAAAATAAATAACAAGCATGCCACAGTCGGGCGTCTGAGCGACACCACCTAAAGGGCTCATAAGGAAAATAAATAACAAGCATGCCACAGTCGGGCGTCTGAGCGACACCACCTAAAGGGCTTATAAGGAAAATAAATAACAAGCATGCCACAGTCGGGCGTCTGAGTGACACCACATAAAGGGCTTATAAGGAAAATAAATAACAAGCATGCCACAGTCGGGCGTCTGAGCGACACCACATAAAGGGCTTATAAGGAAATAATCACAACGAGTATCCAGGAGGTAGAACCATCCCAAGGATACTCAAATATACAAATAATAAAAATGGTTAGTCCACAATAATAATAGTCATAATCATCATTTGTCACATGTCATGATCAATATTCTGGTTTATAAGTTTTCCTCCGAAGACCGACACTTGACCCACCCCAGACTGTAGTCCTTAACCGCGGACACGGCTATTCGAATAGATGTAAACTCTGCAGAGGGTGTACTCTTTACCCACGAGTAACGGATTCACTTAGTCCACCGGGACTAATTCCGTTTACGGTCTTTGAATTGAAAACACACCTAACTCGCACACACCAGCTTAACTTACCGATGCCTGGAATCACCCACGACACTCGTTAAGCAAAACTCTAAGTGGGGAGGTTACAACCTCGATTAGCATGGGATCAAATTTATACCGCGCGCTACTAAGGGGTGCCCCCCTCTCGGTCCCAACCGGAAACACCCATGCCCCCGGACCAGGTGGCATGCCTACCGGATGCACCCTGTATCTTCCACCATGGCCTCTCTGTACGGTGTGTGCCAAGAAAGGGGTTGACAACTTACTGAACCGTACCCTACCTGCGATAGGGACAAGTGGTAGCACGAAACAAGTATGGGGGTTACTGGAACAAGACTCGATCTATGGTCGACTCAGGAGGCTTATGTGTTCCCTGCATGGTTAGCACAACAAATATTTTTCCACACTCTCAGGCAGAATCACCACTTATCCCATCCCATCATGCCTCACTGACCATTCTCGCTCCAACGAGATATCAGCACCAAGCTCATGTCTACCCAAGACAGAGACTTATCCTGGATTCCTTCCGGTAGGCAGGGGTGGCACAAGGTGGTGACTACTGCCACAAGCATCTCAAGTTTAATAGCAAGAATCATTATCATGTATTGCAAGCATAATCACACCTTCACATGAAATAACGCGCACTTCATGTGTTGTAGTTTCATTTGTCACTCCAAAAATCACACAACAAATACTATACTAGGGTTCAGAATGCTTGCCTTTATGGTGCAGGGAGATGAGGTGCACTCCAAAACCTTTTGAAATTTTTAATCTTCCCTTCAAATCCTAGTTTTGAAAATATTCAAATTAACACATAGTCCAAAACAGTACTGAAAAGTTGTTGGAAAATTTTCCAAATAAATATGAAAATAAACTAGATGAAATTTGAGAAACACCAGAAAAAGAATCAGGTCCATTGGAGTTATATTTTAAAAGTTATAGCCAGTCAAAGTCTGGTCAAAACTCTGTTTTTAAATAAAACAGAAAAGAAAACATTTTTAGAACAGAATACGCTTTCGCAACAGGGAGACGTACCGAAGCAGAATATGCTTTCCCGAAACAGAAACACATGCACGAAAATACGTTTACGAGGGGGGGAGACGTACTTGGGGCTTTACGCTTTCACTTAAGCCAGCGCGGGCCGTCGCTGGGTCACTGACAGTGGGTCCATCGGGCCCACTGGTCAGGTTTGACCAGTCCAACCCGCCTCCCTCCTCCTCTGGCCGAGCGGGGGACGGAGCTCCGGCGACCGTTGCCGGCGAACGGCGGCTTCTCACGGGGCTCCGATGGCGGGGATGGATCCGCCGCTCCAGGGCGATCCTCCCGGTGGTCGAAAGGGTCTCGGGGGCGGAGGGGGTCGCCGGCGGCGAGCTCTGAGGCGGGCGGCGCCTACGGGAACAAAAGGGTCTTGGCCTATGGTGGCTCCCAGTCGAAGCTGAGAGGTGGGGTGGCTCCGCGGGGTTGAGGGAAGGCGGATGGTGGCGCGGTTGGGAGCTAGGGGGCCCTGGTCACGATGGATTTGATCGGAATGCGGCGGCGGCCGAAGCTACCGGAGGTGGGGAGGACGACGGCTTCCGGTCGAATTGGAGCTAGGGGCGGCTTGCTACGGCATCTAGGAGGATCCTGGAGATACGCTGCGGCTACGGGGTCCTATTTATAGCCCGGGGAGGTCGGTTCCCGCGGCTGCGGATAAGAACGCCGGCGAACCGCCGTTCTGTTGCTGCAGGGCGACGTGGCGATGGCCGGAGCAGGGGCGGCGCTAGCGGACGAGCTTGGGGATAAGGACGGCCTGCTCATGAGGGCAGCTGGCGAGAAGCTGTGGCTTGGGCGGTGCTGCTATGGCAGAAGCTCGCTGCGATCGCCGGCGTGCCGCCAAGGGAGCTCTGACGGCGGCGCTGTGGCGAGACAGGGAACGGTCGAGTCTTCTGGCGCGACGCGGCTAATGGGTGAGGATCAGGACGAGCTCGGGGAGGTTTATCCAGGAACGTGCCGGCTCGGGCGCGAGCACGTGCAAAACGCGCGCTCTGCTCGCGCTCCGGGCATGCACTCGAGGTGCTCGACGATTTTCCAGGTCAAGCTGTAGGGCTTGGGTGAGGCTGGAAATTCACAGGGTCACTAACGTGGGTTCAAGGGATCTAGTGGACACGCTGACTAGAGCAGAAGAGCAAGTCCACAATACAAATCAAAAACCATGTCAATTCTGTTCAGGCACACCAGGTGCTCGACAGAATGCCATGGGCAGCAAGGCAACTCTACTGGTGGCCAAATTCTCCAGGTTGGGGTCTCTCTAGATGCTGGTGATGATGGAAAAGTTAGTTCGGGCAGAACAAAAACTTCCTAGTGCAAGTTTTGCAAAACTACAGTTCTGGACAGAAAATAAAGGCTATTATTGCATGCGTCAAAAGTATTCCAATGGGTCCAATATCCTGGACTTAAGGGTTTGGTAGGGTGGACCTCAAGTAGGAAAAATCTCAAGGTCACTAGAGCAAAATAAAATAGGGTTGCAGTAGAAAATCTCTGAGGAACGCAGCCGGCCGCCGGACATGGCCACGGCGAAAGCGGGCGAGCTTCGCTTAGATTAGGTTTCACGTTGCATGTAATAATATGGATTTGAGTTTTCTAATTTGAGGTATCCGGATGTGGAATGCATTATTTGAGGCGTGACCGGTCAGTGCCCGGACGCGTCCGCGGGCGTTTGAGGGGCCGGATTTACAAAGTCCGGCTGTAGATGCTCTAACGTACTCCTACTCTGCCATGCTGCTAGTAATGATATTAGTATTGTTTTTTTCCTTTATAAAACTCGACTTTGCCATATGTCCAAATCGACGGCTGAAAATAATAAGCTCGCAAAGTCGCCGAATAAGTACGATAATGATGTTTGTTTAATGCGGCCATTCTGAGCCACGCTACAGGCACAACTAAATCCTTCTTAATCTGATGACGCACATCGCAAAATACTACTACCACTAGTACTGTAGTACTTTTAAACTGCTGCTAACCAGGGTGGTGATGATTCTCACAAAAAAAAACAAAAAACACAGGGTGGTGAGAAATCACTTTCCGAGCGCGCGCGCGCCGCATGACCAGATCGCGTTGCACGCGTTGTGCATGGAGATCAGATGATACGAGACGATGCGATTTCGCCACTGTATGCGCCAGCGAGATGATCCATCTTGTCACATATATATTCGCATGCACACACGGCAGGGATGCAATCCAAGCACCCGCCCCAACTTGCAGATCCACTGCAAATGTCTCAGACGCATCGGACAAGGGCGCTGATTTCGTAGCTTCTGTAAGGGATATAATTTCATGTCAATCAGAGCTTATAGCTATCCTACGTGTCAACCCGTCCTTGGAAGAGGGGAGATATTCTCCACCAATGCAAGTATCTGTAGGCGTCCGTATCGTGTTATTATGATTGATCCTGCTTTGTTGGCTTGTCATCATGGTTTCCATGCACTGACTGCGGTGGACCATGCTTCCATTCCATGGAACAACTTGCGAGAATGTGACCCCGCGCCGAGTCGAGTTAAAGCTACCAGGAAAAATGAGGATCATCAACACTGAAATGATCATCGATTCTTCATGGTTCATTTCTTGGACCCAATCAGTCGACCAGCCACAGCGTATTTCCATACATGTCCGGCCCTTCAAACGAAAACGTCTCGGATAGCTGTTCATCAGAAAATTCTGGCACCTACCAGGCAGAGAAATACAGAGAGGTTTGGCTCGGCGGGGCAATCGATCAGCCATGGTCACGAGAGATGATACTAATACAGTGATAGGTGCACTGCCCCGATCGTTTCTGCTACTCCAGTTGCTGCGCCGGGTTTAGATTACTCCCTCCGTAAATAAATATAACAGCGTTTAGATTACTAAAGTAGTGATCTAAACGCTCTGATATTTCTTTATAGAGGGAGTAATTTTTTTTATTTTTTATTTTAGAAAAGGAGGATGTACCCCGGCCTCTGCATCTGGACGATGCATGCAACCATTTTATTAATTATTCACAAAGACCTTACAGAGTAATACATCAGTACGTCTGAAGCCACCATCCTGGCAACATCTGTTGCTACTCCTATCCCCTTGATGAAGGGGTGCCGAATGTCCGAGCCTAATACCAAACAGACATCGCACCAAAGCCTAACATCTAAAGCCGGATGCCCCAGCCTAGCCACATACTGGGACCGGGTCACACACCGGTCCGGCGCACTCACAGTGGGCACCACATGCGCACCCTGCAAGGCCTGATACCACCGTCTTCCATCGATCCATCTTCAGAGCAGAAATTGACGCATCGACCGTGCCAGGCCTCTCTGCCATCGAGGCCACACAGCGTCGTCCTCCTGCGCGAGTCCATCCTCGCACATCGGACGCCGAATCTGCACTGCGTCATGCCGTCGAGATCCGTCGCCATCAATGTGTAGGATGAAGCACCGCTCCACCAAAGATGCGGTCCACTGGTCCCTCGAGCCCGTGCTGTGACGCCCCCGACTTAATCGTGCGCTAATCATACACGCAAACGCACACGATCAAGCCTAGGGACTCACTTGAAGATATCACAGCACAACTCTAGACACAAAATAAAATAATTCAAGCTTTATATTACAAGCCAGGGGCCTCGAGGGCTCGAATACATAAGCTCGATGTCATACAAGCATCAGCGGAAGCATCAGATATCTGAGTACAGATATAAAAGTAAAACAGATAGGCCTTTAAGAAGGCGGGGCAAAACAACAACAATGATCGAAAAGGCGCAGACCTCCTGCCTGGGAGCCTCCTAACTACTCCTGGTCGTCGGCGGTCTCCATGTAGTAGTACGCTCCTCCAGAGGGGTAGTAATAGTCGTCAGTGGTAGCAGCTGGCTCCAGGGCTCCATCATCTGGTCGCAGGTATTGGGTATGGGAAAAAGGGAAGCAAAGCAACCGTGAGTACTCATCCAAAGTACTCGCAAGACTTACATCAGAACTATGCTACTTATGCATCGGAATCAGGTTGTATATGTGGACTGAACTGCAGAAATGCCAGAGGAGAGGGGAAAAGCCTAGCCTATCGAAGACTAGCATCTTCAACGGTCTTGCAGCATTAGAAGAGTGCAGATTAGTACATAGTTAAAGTAACAATCATGTTGTAGCAAAGCTTAGAGATCCTTCCTCGACTTCCTGCGAGAAAGCGATCCCGGAGCTTCCAATTATTTAAAGGTATCCAGTTCAGGTAGTAGTAGATCGGGATACAACACTGAGCGTGCTGTTACCGTGGACATGGCTATTCGAATAGATAATCTTCCCTGCAGGGGTGCACTACTGTTACCCAACACGCTCGATTAACTCTGGCCGGACACACTTTTCTGGGTCATGCCCGGCCTCGGCTGATCGACACACCGCAGCCCTACCTAGAGCTCAGCAGAGAGGTCCCTGCCGGTCTACATCCTAAGTGCTTAGGGGTCCTGGGCCCGTCGCCCTTTGCACTCCGGGTCGTTGTGTCGCGGGTCGGAGTCCAAGCACCACCTCAGTCCTGGATGGCCTTGTCCCGACCGGCTCACAATGCTGAACTGGACATCTGACAAAGCTTTCGGCTAATACATACGGCGCCGAGGGCCCCATAAACCATTATCCCGCGTGGTGGTAGTGCGTATAGGCCAGTGGCCAACTCAGATCAGATACCCAAATCCGTTAAAGCATTATTAGGAGCTCGCGGTGACGATCAGTACTCCTGTCGCCCCGTCTCGAGGAAGTGCAACAAGGGCCAGGCCCATCCCTCTCTAGGGCGGTCTCTGCCTGCCCGGCCGCGCCTCGTAATTATCTCGCGGGTACCCTCCAGGTCAACCCGACTTCCCAGGAGACTGTCGGGAACTCAGGTCCACCTCCACCGGGGTGGTACCGCCTGTCCCTTCAGTCCCGCAATAACAGTACAAGGGGCAACAGTTAAATGTAACCGTGTGTCCGTAACATCAAGAGCGTAATCTGAGGAATCACCCTCGATGGATTCCCACTCGATGCTACCGTCAAGGTGAACCCGGAGGAATCACCCTCGATGGATTCACACTTGAGGGGTTGCACGACAGAAGCTACATCGGAGGTGGTGGAAGAGGAATCACCCTCGTATCCCACAACCGACTAGCTGTACCACAGAGGCACATCAGGAGTGATATAAGAGGTATCACCCTCGGCACTCGAGGATAACTCTGTGGAGTCGAACAACTTAGGGGGTGTGCGGTGATGTGCTGGTCTCAGCCCGTCGATCACATCGACCGGGGCACAGGTAACTAAGCGGGGCAACTAGAATGAGAAGAGGGGCCATAGATGGTTTATCAACCAACCTATACTAAGCAGTTCGGATAGCAGGCAGGTATCAATAGCAGTTACAAAAACAGGCTATGCATCAGAATTAGGATCAATCAGTAGCAGTAGCAAATTCTAATGCAAGCAGGAGGGAGAAAGAATAGGTGATATAGGCATGCTCAAGGGGGTTTGCTTGCCTGGAAGCTTTGCCGGAAAAGAAGGGTTGTCGGTGATGAAGTAGTTCTCTGGGGCTACGTCGGTGCCGGAATCTACCGGAGAGAAGAGGGGGAGGAAACAGACAAATACACAGCATACAAATGCAACACAGAGCATGACATGCTAGAATGTAGTGCAGGGGTGATCTAATGCATCTCTAAACCGTTTTAGTTATTTAGGATTTAAGTTGGAATTATTAACCGGTATGTATGCACTATTCATCTACCAGAATCAGATGAAAAGTTGCGGGTTCTCCTATGTAGAGGGTCCCGACATGAAAACAGATGGCACGATCGGATTTGTGGGATTTTTCTGAGCAACTTTCATGTAGAAAGTTTTTCCATCCGAGCTACGGATTAATTTCTACGAATTTTCAAAGTTTAAATCATTTTCTGGAAAATCCTGGAATTATTTAATTTAATCCGAATTATCCAGAAAAGGAATATGACATCATGCTGACGCCAGCATTGCGTCGACAGTCGGCTGACTAGCTGACCAGTCAACGGGCCCACTAGTTAGTGACTGGACCAGCCCAGTCAGCATTTGACTGGTCAACTGGGCCCAATGGGACCCATCTGTCAGTGGTTCAACTAAACTAACAGTTTTTATTAGATCTAATTAACTCGTGCGGGGCCCGGTGTCAGTGGGATTAGCGACGGGTTAGGGGTTAGTTAAGCCGGCCACGTCAGCGATCATCGCCGGTGCTAATCCAGCACGGCGGAGGAGCTCCGGCCGGCCGTTCCCGGCGGCCGTTGGGTGCGCAGGTGGGCGCGTTGGAGAGCCCATGAGGCGGTGCATCTAGGGGTGGCGTCGAGGTGGTCGGAGAAGCGTCATAGCGGCGACTGCAGCGAGCGGAGCGGCGGCCGGCGTTCGGCCTGGCACGGGCGCGAGGCCGCAGGGTGCTAGCGGGCTGGCTAAGGGGCTGGCTGGCCCCCTAGGAGGGCCAGGAGTGCGACGCCGTGCACGGCAGCGACGGATGCGAGCCCAGGCCATGGCAGGAACAAAACGCGGCGGCGCCGGAGCTACGGGCGCGACGGCGGGTATGCACGAGCTCGAAACCGAGCTGGAAAAAGGGGGGAGGTGGAGACGGAGCTCACAGCGAGGAGGTGAGGCGCTTGGTGAAGCCGGAGGAGCTCAGGGTCGACCGAATCGACCGGCGGCGAGCGGCGGATGCATCCGGCGATTCACGATGAATGCGGCGGCTCGAGGGCGTCCGAGCTCGTGCGGTTCCTTGTAGACGAAGAGGACGACGGCAGCGGTCCTCCTGGGCGCCTTGGCTGGCCGTGGGGAGGCCGGTGGCCACGGCAATGGCGGGCGGCGGTGACGGCAGCTTCGGGCGTGCGCGGGAGAGAGTGAGAGAGACGAGGGGAAGGGGTCTAGGGTTGGCAGGGGGACGGCTGCGGGGTCTTATCCCCTCCTCCAACCTACTCCAGCGCCGTGGCGGGACGAGGGCGACAGAGCGCGCGCCGGATGCGGCGGAGGCGACACCGAGGAGGGGAGCAGGTGAGGGAGACGAGGGAGGTGGGCTGGGCTGGCTGGCCTTCGACCAGGCGACAGGTAAGGTTTTTCCCTTTTTCATTTTTCTCTGTTTTCTCTTTTATTTAATAAACAGAGATAGGAAAGGAAATATTTAAGCTACCAAATGGCTAAGGAAAAATATGGATCTGCCCCCCATAAATCTATTGCATTTCTAGACACTGCCACAAAAAGTTTGGAAATTATTTGAGTCCATTTGAATTTTTCATAAATGGATTTGCATTTTAAATTGCTGGAATGGCACTGTTTTTAAATAGGTTAGGGCCATTTAAATAATCCAATTAATGTTGATTCTATTTTTATAATTGCTTTGAGATTAATTACAACATCATGAACTATTTTGTTTTAAAACTTGATCAACTTTTATTTTGACTTGCATTTTGAATTTTGAATTGAAGTTGGATTATTTTCTAAATGAAATTTATTTAGAAGGACGATGATGACATGGCTAATTAATTAGCTTAATGACAGGGTTAAGATCTGGGGATGTTACACGTGCACACCTCCAAGAACGACGCCCCCAAGGGGGAACGACATAAGAGCGCCGCCGTCTTCCGATCTACTGATCTAGGGTTTCCCCCGGAGGTAGCAGATATTGGTCTAGAACTTCTCCACGACGATGCCTCCAAGAAGGGAACGACACCGAAGAGCGCCGCCATCGCCGGCCTTGGCATCTAGCCGAGAGCAGGTTTTCACCCAGATTTGTTCGAAGAACTCCATCCAGCTTCTTGTGCACGAATCGCCGCCTTCTATGCCGGGGACCGGACCAAAAGGATCCAGCCGCCGCCGCCTGACCGGCCGCGGCACCACCACGGTGCCAGAGCAGCCGGCTTCGTCAGGCCCACCGCGCCAGCCTGCCGCCGCGCACCAGATCCGCCGGCCCGCCTAAGCCCATTTGGGCCCGGCGAGATCCAAGATTCCGACCACCGCCACAGGGGCGCCTCCGCCGCGGGAAGGCCGCGCCGCCGCTGTCGCCGCCGCCACATCCTCCGCCGGGATCCCGCCGCACCGCGCCGCCGAATCACCGTAGTGGCCATGTCGCCGCCGCCAGAATAAGACGTCACCGCGCGGGAGGAAGAAGACCCCGCCACCGCCGTCACAGCCCACAGCCCGGGCTTCGCCGGCATGAACTCGGGCGGCGGCGGGAGGGAGGGATCGGGGAGAGGAGGCCGAGGGCCGGCGGCGCGATCTCCCCCGTGTCGCCTATGGTTGGCAGAGGGTGTAATAAGCTAAACTAAACAACAAATGTAAACGCTGGGCGGGGACGGGGGCAGGGGCACGGGCAAAGGCATCCCTGAGCTGATTGATGGCTCCCCTCCCATCCAGATTGAGTTAAAAGCACCCCAGGTACCCCAACTTGCATGGAATGTGATGATTTAGTCCCAAACTTGCAAAATGCAACTCCATCATACCCCAACTTGCACTGGATGTGATGATTTAGTCCCCGGCCTATCACAGCGCGACAAATGGCAGCCAGGTGGCCGGACCGGTCGTCGCCAGCACTTTTGCAAAAAACACCCTGCCGTTTTATCTAATCAACCCGCAGTACATGGCACCTGAATTAATTCTGTCTCAATTCCCTTCGCGTCTGCCCGTTCCTTCTCTGCCTCTGCCTGTGTTCCCCATCTCCAGCTTCCAGCTCCGTGCTCGCCGCCGCCGTCAAGCTTTCTGCCGCAGTCCAGGTCGCCCACATGGTCTCCTGGTCGGACGGTGACTCCTCGTCGTCGTCGGACGGTGACTCCGTCACCAGTCAGGTTAGCCGCCGGCGCCCCCATGGTTACGCAGCTAGGGTTAGGGTTCAAGCAGTAAAATTGGGTCAGAGCGTGAAGAGGCTGATTTGTTTTTCTTGTAGGCACCTGCCACCATTTTCTGCTCAGAATGGAGAGGCCCTGCTACTGAATTTGCTTCTAGATGTGAGCACCAAGCTGTCTGTGAGAAGTTTGTTGCCTTTTATTCAGTGGATAGTGGCAGGAGGTTTTTAGCTTGTGCATAGAAGGTTAGTAGTTAGCTATCTCATATTGCATTGGTGTATATTGCTTGCTATGTGTAGTGTGTTTCCAGTGTGGATGATAGTGTGTATATTGCTTGCTATCTGATTATGCAATTCACTGAATTTGTTCAGTGTTAACATTTAACTGATTTTGTTCATTTTGAATAGTTAACTGAATTGGTGTAGTGTGAATAGATAACTGAACTTTTAGCTGTTATCTCCATTGGTGCATTTAACTGTTAACTGAATTTTTATGTTAACTGTTTGCTGCATTTGTGCAGTTAACTGTTAATTGCATTTGTGCAATTAACTTTTAACTGTATTTGTGCAGTTAATTGCATTTCTGAACTTATCTGATTTTAGTGTTGAAAGTTATCACAATTGGTGCAGTTAACTTAATATTTGTACAGTTTTATCTGAATTCTCTATTGTTTAATGTTAAGGGTAAATTGTAAATTTTGTTTTTTGTCAATTCATAGGAAGGTCCTAAATGCCCCTTTGTTGAGTGGGTTGACCCTGAGTGGCCTGCCCCTTTGAAGATGAGCCTAGCTAGGATTTGGGGCATGTATGAGGATGAGAACAAGCTTAGGCTGAGGCAAAATGTAGTTAATGCTGAAGAAAATGTTAAGATCCTGGGAGAGAAGGGAAAGATGGAAAAAGAGTTGAGGTTTTTTAAGCTTGATTTTCCTAAAATGGTGGCTGACAAAGAGCAGGCATTGGCCCAACTAGGCAACACACAGCTTGCTCTGACAGACCTGAAGCAAGAACTTGAGAAGAAGAAAATTTGTGACAAATCTGTCACAAATATTCATCAGGTTGTGAGGGCCAAGGCAGAGAAAGAGAAGAACCTGATGCAGCAGGATAGGAACAAATTAATTGAAGAGAGGGACAAATTACTGGAAGAGAGGGACAGTTTGGTGTTGCAGAGGGATCATCTAAAGCAAGATAAAAAGAAGTTGGAGTACATGATAGGTGATCTATTCAAGCATAAGGAGGATACCCAGAGCAAGATAAGGAAGCTAAAGGAGATGCTGAATGAATTTGAGTGATTCATTGTTGTTGTAATGCTGAATTAATTTGAAGCACTTTAATGAATTTGAGTAACTTGTAGTAGATCTAATTTGTCGCACTTGAATTAATTTGAGTAATTTGTGTACTGAAGTTTGTATGAATTAGAAGAGATATTCATGTAAGCTTTGTACTTCAAGTTAACTGAATATGCCTTGTGTGTTGCTTGACTGAATTTGTTGAACTGTGCAAAGTTATTTCAGTGTACTGCTGTTTTCTAGTTAACTGAATATTGTCAGTATACAGAATTCTTTCAGTTTACTGAATTTGACTGAAAGTGTTATACTTCAAGTGAACCAGTTATTGATCCTGTATTATAGTTAACTGAATTTATCTCCTTAACTGATCCAGTTATTGATCCTGTATTATAATGTTTCAGTTTACTGATGTTGCTCAGTTAACTGAATTCTTTCAGTTTACTGAAATCTAAATTTAATTTACTTTATCTAGTTTAATTACATTTGTGTGTAAGTGTTAATAGCTAAGTGAATTTATCCAGCTAACTAAATTTGATTCTAAGTGCAAATTCAGTTATCTGAATTTGCATGAGGAGGCATCAGTGTACATCCTATTTTGGTACAATGCAACATATGGGCCTACACAAATGTTGCATTCTCTTTTAGGAAAGTTGTAGCAACAGACCACAGCAAAAATGGCACATCACAGCAACATAGGAGCAGATCACATCAACAATGGCAGTAATTTAAAGGAAATAAAACAGCATCATCCATAGCATAGCAGAGCAGTACTTGTTCACATCATCCAACACTGGCAGCATCATCCATAAACTGGTTCACATGATCCATAATATAGCATAGTACTTTGTTCACTACTTAACTTATGTGCTCAAATATAGGAGCACACCTAACCAACATGCCCAAAATAGTCTAACTTATATGCTGCAATATACCAGCATACCTAAGCTCTTCTTCAAGCATCTTCATTGCAGCAACACAAGCTTCAGTTGATCTTCAACAGCTTCAGGCGCTCCGAGCGGCGAGGCTCCCCTGCAAGGAGAGCCCTCTTCTTCTTCTTGCCCTGGCCTGGTTCCTGGGCCACGGCCTCCTCCTCAGCTTCTTTCTTGACGACGGCGATGTGAGGCACATCTGGAACATCCGGCAGTGCCTCCACGACGATTGGGTAGTTTTTGTCACCCTCCTTGGTGTCCACGGCCGGTGCTACCATCTGCACGTCGTTTGGCTCGTCGTCGGAGAGGACAACGACCTCGACCTCCTCCTCGCCAGACGACTCTCCCTCCGGCTCGTAGCTAGAGTCCGCGTCGGAGTCGTGTTGTGCGTACTCCGAGTCGGAGGAGTCTGCGTCGGAGACGTCGTTGGGCAGAAGCACCTCTGGCTTGAAGCGGTCCCAGTATGCGATGTTGACTGGCACAGGGAGGGCGAGGACGACGTCGTCGACGTGCTCTGTCCTCGAGGCAACACGCGTCGGATCCGGCGACGGCGGCGGCGCGGTGGCGGACCGGTACATCCACCAACGCGCGCGCTGCCTTGGATCGTCCGACCGCGTCTCCTGCATTGCGAACTCGAGGACCTTCGCCGGAGACACTCCGGGGACGCCGAACGGGCCGTCGGGGAAGGCGCGAAGCTTCTCATCGTCCGTCATGACCTTGACGAGGCCGCGCGCGTGGATCGTCATCATCTGGAGGCTTGGGAACCACCGCACTATCCCCTTGAGCTCCGCCCGGGCGGCCTTGTCGTCTACGGCCAAATCTTCGACGGCCCTCTGCCAGGCGATGCTCCTGTCCATGGCATCGGCGGTGGCGTCGATGACGGCGAGGGTTTCTGCGGTGCTGAGGAGAGAAAGGTGGGGAGCGCGAGTTCCGATGAGAAGCGAGTAGTGGGGAGTGGGTAGTGGGAAGCGGTGGGTGGCCGACTATTATTGCAAATGGGAACGCCAAACGCCGGGCGCTTTGCTACACTACCCTCTGTCTAATAATAAGTACATATTTTGCTGCCACTGAACAAAGCACTACTACTACCACACTGGCATTGCACCCTGCGTTTCAATCCACAGGTCCTTGGTTCGAGACCCAGGCCACAACTTTTTATCAATATTTTTTTTGCTTATTACAAATTTTAGAAACAGGCTAAATGTCAATCATCTATAGCAAAATTCAGTCAAAACCAACATTCAGTTAACAGCAGCAAAGCTCACTTACCAGAATTCAGTTAACACCAAAATTCAGTTAACTAAAATTCAGAATTCAGTTAACACCAAAATTCAGTTGACTGAAATACAGAATTCAGTTAAGAAAATCCAGTTAACACCAGAATTCAGTTAACAACAAAATTCAGTTAAGACCAAAATTAACTGCATGAAATTCAGTAAACATTCACTTAACATCCATTATAATATTTAATTACAAAAAGTAGGCAATGTATGCCATGGTTTGCCATCAAAAAGTAGGCAATGTATGCCACAGTTTGCCATCAAAAAGTAGGCAATGTATGCCACAGTTTGCCATAACAAAAAAAAGGCCAGTTCATGAGTTACATGAGTATAGGCCTTACCAAAAAAAATGGCACTCAAAGCTGCCACTGAATCATGCATCAGGAAATTCATCAGGAGGAGCATTGAGGTCAGGAATTTGGCTGCCCATGTCATCTCCAAACAGCAGCCACCATGCCCTATCACCTGAATTTCCTCCTCCTCTGCCTCTCCCTGCATCTGGATTTCCTCGTCCTCTGCCTCTCCCTCCATCTGGATTTCCTCCTCCTCCGCCTCTCCATGCATCTGGATGTCTTCCTCCTCTGCCTCTCCAGGCATGAAAATTTCTGCCTCCTCTCCCTCTCCCTGCATCTGCACTTGCTCCTCTTCATGTCCTTGAAACTGCACTTGCTCCTCTCCCGCTCCTTGCATCTGGATTTCCTTCTCCTCTACCTCTCCTTTTCCTTCCTCTTCCCCTACCAGTAGGTTGAGATCATTCTCCCCTGTCAGCTGCTGTTCTTGCCCTTGTCTGCCTACCTATGTTCATCTCTGTAGTGACCGTAGGCTGGGGTATTTCAGCCCCAGCAACAGCAACAAATGAAGACTACTCAGGCAATGGGCCATGAACCCTTTGAGGAGCTCTTCTTGCTCTTTCTCTGTTGGCCATGTTAAAAACCATACTGGTTGGTAACTCACTAGGATCCAACCTAGGATCTGGCCTGTTTGGAAAGATGTTCTGCAAAGAAACAAGGTCAAGCTCATTTTCTTCAGTTAAGCTCATTTTCTTTAGTTAAACTCATTTTCTTCAGTTAAGCTAATTTTATGCAGTTAAGCTCATTTTCTTCAGTTAAGCACATTTTCTTCAGTTAAGCTCATTTTATGCAGTTAAGCTCATTTTCTTCAGTTAAGCACATTTCATGCAGGCAAGCCCATCAACCAACTCTACTCCTTCTTCAATTAGTGCTTCCTGCCATCTATAGTGCCCCTTTCTGTTGTGGTCAGCTCTGCCACAAATTAAGCAGTGCATTGTAACACCTTTTCTGTTCAAATATCTAAGACCATTCTTGCTCTTCTCTTCTGGCATTTTCTTCCTGTTTTTCTTTGGCCTTCCCAACTGTTTAGTGAACACTGGTGGATATACTTTGTAACCATTATGTTTCTCCCAGCGCATTGGGTCTCTAAGTGGAACCAGAGTGTATCCATATGTTTTCAGATAATTCTCCACAGTGTAGCAATCATGAACCATTGTCTCTGGGTCAATTCTCTCCTCCCTGCAACATGCTATACAATGCCCACATGGTACTCCAGACAGCTGCCATCTCCTGCAGTCACAAGTGTGCAAGCACAAGTCAACTATATAGCTAGAGTTACCAGACTGAACTCTGAACAATTGTTGGCTAGCTTCTGATACATGGCAAGTAGCAGCAAACTCAGTGTTCTTGTCTAATTTCTTCTTGATCTTTGGGCATATTCTCTGCCCTGCCCACTTCTCTATTGCCTCTCTCTGTTTACTAACTAGCCTTTGCATGATCTTGTAAAATATGTATTCAAGCATTGACAATACTGCCATCTCTCTGCCCTCCAGGATGTAGCTGCACAAAAGGTTGCAACAATTCTGATTAGTATGATGTGATAAAAGGTTACAACAATACTGCAAAATTAAAACATGAAATGTGTATGATACTACTAAACTGTTGTAGAGGATTTACCTGTTAAATACTTCAGAGTTATTGTTCAGCAGAATATCACACTTAGAAAAAACACTGAAAAATGCTTTACACCAAGTCTTTGGATCCAGTCTTTCTGTCCAGTGGAAGGCAGCTGAGCTGTGTCCATCCATTTTCTCACAGTTCTGGCTCCACTTCACCCTGTTTGGTGCTCTTGCAATGGCCCACATGTCTTGCTTCAGCAACTCTCCTTTGTGCTTCTCATTGAAATTCTGATAAATATGCCTCACACAAAACCTATGCTCAGCATCTGGCCAGACTTTTTGCACAGCATTGATCAATCCTTTCTGCTTGTCGCTCATAATTGTGAAACGAGCAGTGTTTGTGATGTTAAGATCATCTCTCAAAGTAGTGAGAAACCACTCCCAAGAACTTGTGCACTCTACTTCTACCCAACCCATTGTAATGGGGAAAATGCAGTCATTAGGATCAATACCCACAGCACTCAGCAACACTCCTTTAAACCTTGTTTTCATGTGACAACCATCAATGAAAATAATAGGCCTGCACCCCTTGAGCCACCCTCTTTTACATGCATCATAAGACCAATAGAGAGTTTTCAGACATTTCCTACCCAGAGGAAAATCTTTGTCTTTAACCAGCTCAGTTGACAGAAGAAATGTAGACCCACGGTTTTTACTCCTTAATCATGACCATAATCCCATAGCCTACTGAACTGCTCTTCTTCATCACCATTGATCTCTTTCAGTGCTGCTGTTCTAGCCCTAGCTAGCTTCCATCTGTTAGGGGTGACATTAAATTCCTTGGTGATCTTTCTTGAAAATGTACCAAGTGACATCTTCTGGTCATCTCTGAACTCATCTATTACATACTTGCACATGAATTTTGCTGTCATTGACCTTAACTTCCATTTCTTCTGGCATCTAAGTTCTCCATAGTAACTCTTGATGACAAATCCTCATGTCCTATTATCATTGCCAGCTCTAAGGTACCATGGCCAACCTCTTTCACAAACTGCCTCAATTCTTCTTTTGTCATTCTTCATCTTCTTAATCTGCACTCTGTTCCTAACTGAATATGCAGGAAGAGCATGTCTTAGCTCCACCACATCAGCAAATACCATCCCTACTTTAAACACAGGGAAAATCATGTCCACCTTTGCATTGAAAGTTTTAAACTTGTACCTAAGTTCTTCTGCTACCTCAATTGATAGGTTCAGATCTTCATCCTCAAGCAAATAGTCAGGCTCCACATCTTCCTCATCTTGCTCAGCTTCTTCATCAACATCAAAGTCAATGTTGTCATCATAAAGATCATCATCCCCATCATCTATGTCATAGTCACTGTCACTGAAATCTGAATCTGAAACCACTATATCTTCAATAACTGTCTGTCCATCTTCAGTAAGCAAGTTGTGCTCTGCACCTTCAATCAACAAACTTTGTGGTTCTGTTCCATTTGCTGGAATCTCTGACATGGGATCTTCCCCAATGACAGAAATTAGGTTGTGGGAAGATGCTGCACTTGCTGCTGCAACACTTGTTGTTGCTCTGCTCAAAGACAGGGGCAATGTGCACACCAAATCAGACCTGAAGTTACTGATGAAATCTGTATGGTCAACCATGAGTGCAAGCACTTTATGCTAAGCACTAGCTCTGACCATATGCTGCAAATCTTCATCACCTCTAATTCTGATCAAACCATCTGAAATTGGTTATCGGGTTTGCACCAGTAAATGATGTGCTCATTTACTGGATATCCCAACAAAATCAGGTGTTCTTCAAGGAATGCATAGGAGAAAGTGCGACAGTAAACATAGTCAAGCACATCAACAGTAGGGTTCCAGTACTCCAGCTTACTGATTGGGCCACAGAAAATTCCACCATGCTCAAATTCCAGTGTAAAAAAAGGAGTATGTATCCTTTCTCCATTTGCTGCATCACACACTGCATCCAAAAAATGTACATTGTAATGACTAAACACTGCATAAGTTCCAAAGGTGCACAAAATTCAGTAAACTACAGTAACCGAAAATTCAGTTAAGTGAAAATGTTCAGTTAACTACAAAAAATCAGTTAACTACAAAAAATCAGTTAACTAAAGAAAATAGAGTTAACTGCACAATTTCAATACAGAATATCACACTTGAATTCAACTAATTTCAAGAGACTCCATTGTAAGAACTTACCACTGCATCAAATTCAGTAAACTACAGTACATAAAAGTTCAGTTCACTGCAATAATTCAGTTAACTAAAGAAAATTGAGTTAACTGCACAATTTCAGTTAACTAGTGGGTTTACTGAACACTTCATATTGAATTCAACTAATTTCAAAAGACTCCATTGTACAAACTTATCACTGCATGACAGTCAACTACAGTTAACTTAAAAATATCCAGTTTACTACAGAAACACATAGCACACTAGGTGCACCAATTCGTCTGCATAAACATGCCCATAAATGAATTACAACTTTATCATGACCATTAATTTAACTGAAACTGCACTACAGATAACTGCACTAAAAGTTCAGAAATTTAAGCACAAATAAGACGCTAACAATAACATCTTCAGTACCAAAAAAGAAGTTCCTTTATGCCCACACAGAGATTCACGACTGCAGGACACCTGAATCGACAACTAACAACAGAACTAAACCGCAACTTAAAAGGCCGGAACATGTACTTTATCTGCCAAAAAACCCTACCTCTCATGCCAAAACCCAAGGCCAAAATCGTGGGCCGAAACCCTAGCTCTAATGCGCCCTACATGACCCAACGCAAGCAACACCACTACAATGCCTTTAATCGAGCTCGAATCGCACCGATTGCAGCTCCTGTCAACGGCGGAACAGGCGGGCGACGGGTGGCAGAGCAGAACAGAGGAGAGGGACGAAAAGGACTCACGGTAATCAGGAGAGAAGACGCCGAAGGGGCGGAAGAGATGAGCGGATGCAGGAGCCTCCAAGCCGCCGGTGAACTCCGGCGACGATGCCGCCGTAGCTGACGTCATCTTCACCAACCGCCAGCCTGTGAGCTCCTGTCGCCCCCGACAGGACAGCACTAGTGTTCTCTCGAAGCGAACTGGGATTGGGGAGAATTTAATTCAGGTGCCATGGACTGCGGGTTGAATAGGGAAAAAGGCCGGGGGTTTTGTGCAAAAGTGCAGGCGACGACCGGTCAGGCCACCTGGCTGCCAATTGTCACGTTGTGATAGGCCCAGGACCAAATCGTCACATCCAGTGCAAGTTGGGGTATAGTGGAGTGTTGTTTTGCAAGTTTGGGACTAAATCATCACATTCTGTGCAACTTGGGGTACCTGCCGCCGTCCTCGCCTGCCTCGCCACTCCTGCCCAGCGTATGTTATGACAGCCTGGTTCAGCGGTACACTGAAGTGTACTGATGTTTTTCTAGGGAGTACCCATGCTCTCCTAGGGTGCCTCTACCAGACCACGTGCTGCGTACTCCTACTCCGCCAAATTATTGTTCTTATTTTCCCTTCAGATAAATATAAAAGACTCTACTCTACCAAATGTCCAAATGGACCGCTGAAAATAATAAGCTCCCAATGTCGCCGAATAAATACGATAAGGATGTTTGTTTAATGCGGCCATTCTGAGCCGCGCTACAGGCACAACTAAATCCTGCTTAATTTGATGACGCACATCGCAGAATACCACTAGTACTGTAGTACTTTTAAACTGCTGCTAACCAGGGTGGTGATGATTCTCACAAAAAAAACAAAAAACACAGGGTGGTGAGAAATCACTTTCCGAGCGCGCGCGCGCCGCATGACCAGATCGCGTTGCACGCGTTGTGCATGGAGATCAGATGATACGAGACGATGCGATTTCGCCACTGTATGCGCCAGCGAGATGATCCATCTTGTCACATATATATTCGCATGCACACACGGCAGGGATGCAATCCAAGCACCCGCCCCAACTTGCAGATCCACTGCAAATGTCTCAGACGCATCGGACAAGGGCGCTGATTTCGTAGCTTCTGTAAGGGATATAATTTCATGTCAATCAGAGCTTATAGCTATCCTACGTGTCAACCCGTCCTTGGAAGAGGGGAGATATTCTCCACCAATGCAAGTATCTGTAGGCGTCCGTATCGTGTTATTATGATTGATCCTGCTTTGTTGGCTTGTCATTATGGTTTCCATGCACTGACTGCGGTGGACCATGCTTCCATTCCATGGAACAACTTGCGAGAATGTGACCCCGCGCCGAGTCGAGTTAAAGCTACCAGGAAAAATGAGGATCATCAACACTGAAATGATCATCGATTCTTCATGGTTCATTTCTTGGACCCAATCAGTCGACCAGCCACAGCGTATTTCCATACATGTCCGGCCCTTCAAACGAAAACGTCTCTGAAGCATAGCTGTTCATCAGAAAAATGTGGCACCTGGAGTAGAAGACATGGAAATCCTGAGAGGTTCTGCCCGGCGGGGCACCGAGCTGCAAATGGTCGATGGGTCACGAGAGGTGATACTGATAGGTGCACTGCCCCGATCGTATTTGCTATTACTCGAGTTGCTGCGCTGGGTTAAACCAAACTAAACTAAACAACAAATGTAAACACGGGGCAGGGGCACGGGCAAAGGCATCGCCGATCTGATTGAGGGCTACCATCCAATCCAGATTCCATCTGTTGCGCAGCTCAGGGTCAGGGATAAGACCCTCCCACGCGGTGCCACCCTGTGATTCGCTAATCCGACCGACATCAACATGACAACAGGTACTATGTACTACTTCTCGCTCTCTCTCTCTCTCTCTCTCTCTCTCTCTCTCTCAGAGCAACAGGGGCGCAGATGCCTTTGATTGGAGAGCATGCACGCAGCTGGCGCGCATCATTGGGTTTGGCTTTGGGTTTAGCAGAAACAGTACGTTTGACCCCAGCGTTTAGTACCCACTCCCGTTGTTAACTGGGATGTTTAATCTGCTGCTGCTCTAGCTCGCGTGGCGTGCGCGCACGAGCGACCTCATCAAGCGCCCGTACGGACGTCCATGTGCGGGAGCCGTGCCGCCGCTCGGCCTCAATAGTACGTGTACGTGTGGACGCCGGACTCCTTGCATGGAGTACCCCGCACTTCACTTGAGCTGGCCCCTTGCTTTGGTGCTCGCTTCTTGCTTTCACTGTACCTATCACCTGTGAATGCGATTGCAGCTAGGCACACCCGTCCAGTTGCCCTTTTTTTTGGGATGTTCTACATATGTGTTACTGTTTGGAATCTGGGAACCATTCCTTGTGCCAGTTATGGACAAGTTTTTCATTTGATGTATTTATTCTGTATGGAGAAAGAAAATGGAGGAAGACAGAAAAGGCTGTGCTAACTGAAGCTGGCTGTTCAGTTAACGCAGGGTAGTAATTTGCTACTAGTACTACCAGTCAAGGACTAGTCTACACGGCTGAATGCTACAACTACTGTAGCAGTGTCATCGACGACACAAGTGACATACGGTCCAGTCAAATGAATGGCCGGCCGAGATCTTTGATATTTCCCAGTCTTTAGGGAGAATCAGTGTCGTCAAAATTCAGCCCTCTTTGATTGAGTCATGCTTCCAGTTCAACACTTACTTCAACTCCTTACACGGAGGGGGGATTGACGACCAAAGTTTTGACCCTTGCCACCCGTTACGGGAGGTACACTCACCACTTTAGTCAAATGACAATCGGTGCATGTCTATTACCTGCACTTCGGGCAGAACATTGTACTACATTATTGGCGCTGTTTCCTCGTGCGCACTTGTGAGTTGTCAGTGGCCTAACTAATCATATGCGAGAGCTCAGAAAAAAAAAAAAACTAGTCATATGCAGCAACGAAGCTTTCAATCTTTCATTAAGGTTATCCATGCACCGTGACAAAAGTTAGTTATAGTTAGGTACTAGTGACATCCAGGAGGCCTAACTGCACACAAGGCAACTACCCGGCAACTCATAATCCGAACCCTTGTGGATTGAATTCATTTGTCCAAGCATGCGGAGTATATTCGTTGGAGCTTAAAAAGAAACCTTAACTTAAGACGTCAAGGAGAATGCAGCCGCCCGGTGCTTTAATGTTTAAACTAGCTCTAACTGTTCTGCACCTAAAAGTTCACAACGGATGATGAGCTACCGGAGAACCCCGTTTGATCAATCTAATCTGGAGCGTCTTCTCAAACCTTTCGGTTCGCCAAGAGACCCACGCGGTGCACTTTGCAGCTCGAGATGCATATGTGTACACTCACATGTGTACAAAATGTGTAGTAGGCCTTTTTGGGGATAAGTTTTGTTGTTGTTGCGCGGGAGCCTTTTCCGGTGAGCTAATCTGCTGCTGAGAAAAGGACCGTTCAGGTGATCAAGGGACAAGTTGATTTAATTTTTATTTCGACGAGGGGCAAAGGACAAGTTGATGGTCTTGTCACTGCTGTTTTTTTTTTTTTGAGGGGAAGTCACTGCTGGTAATCCACTTCTTTTTGTCATGTGTGAAACCTGGACATGAGGCCTCAGTACTAATTTCTTTTCCCTCAAAAAAGAAAAAACTTATTTCTTGGGCATAATTGAAGGGCTGGCAGGGGACCTCCTATATAGCGCACTGCGTGCTGGGTGACACGCAGATCACGCTCCCCCACGTGCGCTTCTTGGCCGGCCCATGTGCGGGGCAGGACGCCTCTATTTTTTTTATTTCATTTTGTTCCTTTTTTTTTGCTTTTTGCCTTTTGCTTTTTGTTTTTTCTTGTTTAAAGTAATTCAGGATTTAAAAAATGTTCTAAATTTCAGAACAAACTGGGAATTTTGAAAAACAAATGTCCACGTATTCAAATAATATTTGTCAATTTGTACAAATATTCATAAATATAAAAATTGTTCTTGGTTTTGAAAAAATGTCAGGAAATCATAAAATTTAAGGCTATAAAAATGTTTGTGTATTTAAATTTTTTTTGTGAATCCAAAAAATGTATAAGATTCCAAACAATTTCGTGAATTTTGAAAAAATGTTCGTGAGTTTGACAAATATTCATGACTTTCAAAACAATGTTCGGGGAGTTTGTAAAAAAGCGATCACAAATTTCAAAAATTCTTCTCGAATTCGACACAATTCCTATTTGTCGCGTACATCGCTATCCAACGACCTACGCACCAAATAGGAATCGCCGGCTTGCATTGCAAGACACATGCTGGGTTAAGAAGGATTGCTTCACGGACTGGACTTCAATACAGTTTGGTGGAGGGTGACTATTGCAAACTGAAAAGACCGAAATGACTCGGCCCATATATCAGACAACACAGGAAACGCACATGCGCGCGTCATGCCAGCTGCCCCATTTAAGGCGTCTGCCACTGTTTCATCAGAGTACTCTACGTCCATTTTTAGCGTTTATTTCTTTCGGTTTTCTTGGTTACCTCGATTTGACATAAAAGCATGGATATTTTTTTCATAAAACATGCAAACTTTTTTTAGCTACATGAATATATTTTTTGGAGAGTCTGTGGACATTGTTGAAACTATACGAGCATTTTTTAAAATTTGTTAATATTTAATGAAATTGGATGAACATTTCTTAAAAATTGTTCACCATGAACTGGAAAAATGTACTATGTATTTAAAAAATATTCATATTTTTTAAATTTTCCATATACACACATGAATTTTTCATTTTTACTAAAGAAAAATAATTAAAAGGTAAATAGGTAAATAAGAACGAAATCCTAGAACCCAGCCAAAACTAAAAAAGAAAAACCATGAAAAGGGAAAGGATGAAAAATTGGCTGCATACGGGCTAATCTACTGCGCGCCTCCCCAAGGGACAAGTCAACTATTCGTCGCACTGACCAATAAATAGGGTTTAACGTGGTTGTATGTGGGAACTATAGCCCGTGAACGCTCTACATGGGTAGATGCCGACCAGCGGGAGCGGCTACGTGATCTTTTTTTAGTCTTTTTCCTGTTTTCATTTTCCTATATATGTCTATATTTCCCCCTATTTTCCTCCCATCTTCCTTCTGTTTTCCAGCTCTTTTTTAAATTCACATGGTCTTATTTTCAAAATTACATGAATATTTTTATCCAAAAGTCACTAACAGTTTTATAAATGCGCAAACACTTTTAAAGTTACAGTAATTTTTTTAAACAACTCACGGAAACTTTTTAAAATTACACAAACTTTGAACCAAGAGGTGAACACCTTTTTCAAATTACAAGAACTCTTTTTAATGCGCTAAAACTTTTCAAAATCACGTGAACATTTTTAAAATGTGTGAATATTTTATATATTACATGAACATCTGTTAGAATACATGAACACTTCTTTTCAAATTACATGAATTTTTTTAGATGTGACATCTTTCGAAATTACCTGCACATTTTTCAAAAGCATGAACTGTTTCAGAACTACATAAACCTTTTTTTTTTCTAAAAAAGCATGAAGTCTTTTAAACTTCCATAAACATATTTTAAAACTTCATGATCTTTCTTGAAATCGACGTGAAAATTTATAAAAATATGTATTTTTTCAAATGTCATAACACCTCTTAATATAAGTGAATTTTTTTTTATACTACATGAGCATTTATCTGAAAAGAGAAATGAAAGAAAAGTGGTAATAGGAAAAGGAAGTATTTTTTTGAGTGCAAAACTCTACTATTCACGAGATAGTCGCGCTAGCTTCCCAGCCGCGATAAATGGATTGGCCCAATTGTAGTTCCGATAGTTGGTTCTTTGTGCTCTATTTTCCTCCACAAGTAGTAGATGGGTGCTCCCATTCCACGCTAAAATGCATACCTCTCGTCCTTTTGAAATATTCGAAAGCCGACTTAGTTAGTCCTACGTTCGTTCGTGGGAAAACATGCATGTGTGCTTCTGCTACCAGGTTTTGTAAGCTTCCTATATTTCAACAAGCGTCATTCGCTGGGCTCCTCGCCTAAAAAATGTTTGTGATTTTCTTAAATAATCACATAATTTAAAAATGGTCATGGATTTAAAAAAAAATCTTTGATGGGCACAAGGCTGCCCAATTTTTCGATGCGATAGTTTTTTATATTTGCTGGAGGAAACTTTGAGGACCCGACTACTCCAAAAACTCGACCGTGTGCCTTATCACTCGCTACACCAACTATGGTAAGTTTATTGATGTTGTTGGAAACACAGTCAACCTGATCACGCCGATCAATCCCTGCAAGCAACCGAATAACGTGCAAGAATTTGAGATATGAAATCAAAATTGCGGATATAATATGAAGTACTTGTGTAACACTGTGGTTCTGATGGCGCATAGTACACGAGGTCTCGCCAACTCTCTTGTCTACGACAAAGAGTAGCAAATGCTAAAACTCATCAAATAAAACCCAAACCCAAGAATGATGGCCTAGGGGGTATTTTAGGAGGGAGAAGGAGGCGGTTTGACCAGCACAAGTAGAGGTGGGGGTCAAATCCAACATTAAGTCGATCTCCTGTGTAAGAACAGACATTAAAAATTGCACATAGTCTTTAATTCTGAAAATACATGGGCTTGACCAAAAGCTGAGGTGACACAAACACCTATAGATGACCATGGAAGAAACTATGAAGTGCCAAATTGTATATTTCTTCCATGTCCCTCACGTCTCATCAAAGTGGCTTCAATGTTCTGAAATCATCACTTGAAGCTTCTTCTTTGGCCATTTTTCGCGTGTTGCCATATCCATGCTTGATCTTACTACTCTGTGTGTCCCACTTGTCCATGTTAGGACATTTTGTTTGCGAAGACATGTTAAGCCATTCATCCCTGAGTAATATAAATACCTCTGATTTGGGCAGCATCATATTCTCATTAACTATATTGGAAGTGCCAATTAGTGCAAGTACCCGGAAATGAAGTTGTCATGTGCGAGCTCTAGGTCCTTGTATCTCTGGAACTTGAGTTTGTGTAGTCAGGTGGGTTGTGAGTATAATCATAGTAGGGATGTCCTCATCAATGTTCACGGATTCTAGAAAATGTTTAAAAAATATATAAAGGTCAATTTTCAAAAGAAGTCCAGATTTTTTTATTTAAGAAAGCCAGGGATTAGAAAATGTTCATGATTTTTTAAAAATCTTCAAAAATTAGAAATACTTATGTTTTATAAATAATAAATGATCATCTGTTTAAAAGTTGTGAATCAAGAAATCTTCATGAGTTTTCAAAAAATATCCATATTTTTTTGAATATTATCATTTTTTTTAAAGTGTTCATGATAGCTGTAAACAAATCACGAAATTTAAAAGTGTTCATTGGTTCAAGAATTAAAAGTAGTAGAATAAAATACTAAAAATGAAAACGAAGACAGGAATAAAGCAAAACTAGAAAACAAGAACAAAAAATAAACAAAGAATAAACCCGGATGTTTAATTCTTCCATTGAGTGGTCCAAGTGTCATGTGGATGGATCAATATTCTCTAGTTAATGCAAGTCCTTAGTTAAATGAGGTCATTACACCGGTGGTGCTTGAACTTGCCCTGGATGTTCAGTTTAGAGTCTGAACTAGAAAAATACGCCGAACTAGTTCTAAAACTTGACCTGCGCTTGGAAATATGGTGCTAAACACATTTGTAGGCGTATAATGTGCTGACATGGCACCGTATTTAACTGATGTGCCATGGTGTCCACTTGTAATGACGAAATATGATTATTTGAATACTACATGTATCTATGACTAGTAGGTCCCACCTGTCAGTCCAAAATCGAACCGGCGACCTGCTGCATCATTGGATTCATGGTTGCACGCGCAGGCCACTCCACGAAGGGGCTTCAATTATAACATGGCCCCTCTTACAGTATGTATTGTCAATATAAAAGCTTCTAGTGCTTAGATGGGCTGCGGCCAGTGGCCCATTTAGCACATGTCAACTTAAAAAAAGTCTGTAAATTATAACGAAAATAATAATAGTTAGATTCAAATATTCGTGTGTTATTAATACTCACCCCATGGTATAAAAATATTCATGTGTTATTAATAATTAACTCGTGGTATACCAATATTTGTGTGCATGTATTGTTTTAAAGAAAATCTATAAACCAGGCCTATTGCCACGCTGTGGGTTAATAAATATTTGTGGTACATAAATAACAGTCTCATGGTACACAAATATTTGTGTGCACACAAAATAAATATATAGAGGTATGTAATAAAATAATTTACTAAAAAATGTTCCTGTAATTTTTAGAAATATTCACTTGTTATATAGAAAATACTATTTTAAATATAAGCCATGATTGTTTAAAAATATTTAGTAAATAAAAATATTTAAAATATACAGTCATGGATTATATAAGAATGTTCATTAAATATATTTTTTAATTTTTTTAGTGAATACAAACATTTCTATACACGAGGTAATTATTAATAATGCAGAAATATTTGAATCTAACTTGTATTTTTTCGACTATAATTTAGAGACGTTTTACATTTCTTAAAAAAAGTTAACATGTGAAAAATGGGCCACTGGCTGCAGACCATCTAAGCACCACAAGCCTTTTAATTTACTGTTCATTAAGGCAAAGGGGGCAAAGTTTGCATAGAAGTGTGTTGGTGTACTGGTCAGCGCGTCTTCTCTTAAAGGTGTAGGTCGCAGGTTTGACTCCGGTCAGCCAATGTTTTCAATTTTAATTTTCCTTCGGTACTGACAGATGGGACTCACTAGTCATACAGATATAGTATATTATTAAAGTGACTATGTTTCGTCGCTACAAGTGGCCCCATGTCACGTCAGCCAAATACGGTGCCATGTCAGCACACTGTACGTTCTACATATGATATTAGCACCGTATTTACATGCGTTTGCCAAGTTTTAGAACCAGTTCGGCATATTTTTCAAATTCAGGCACTAAACTGCACATCCATGGCAAGTGCAGACACCACCGATGCAATTACCTCTAGTTAAATCCCAAAGCCCTAACTTGAACTGACCCTTGGAGAAGAGATTGACTAAAGATTTTCTTTTCTCTTTTGCATAAAGGACACAGACTGCAATTTGGCCACCCTCTCTTAGGTCAATCTATTAGTGGTCCGGATTCTATTTTGAATAGTCAACAAAGCAAAAATAATTTAACTTGTGTTGGTCCCCAAGCCTTCTAATGGAAGCGTTGTTTAGATGATGACTATGGTTGAACATGTTCCTAGTTTGGTGATGTGCACTGAAGTTTCTTCATCTGACCCACAAATAAGTTGAAAAATATTTTTCTGGTAGGCTGGGCGGATTACTTATGGTTTATTTTTGTTTCACGATGCTTTATAGTATGGTCTACACCTTGGTAATGCTGCTACTAATTCCTTCCTTGGATGTCTGACCCATGTTGATTTCCCCAAGTTTAATCTTCTTTTTTGTATCTCAGAAAAAGAGTAGAATGTGCTACGCCATGTTTACCAGAACGAGATGTGCACAGACCATCCTGCACATCTCACTTTCGGTTAATAATTCACTCAGTGCACTTGGAACCTGCTATATATTGTTGGGTTGTCTACATATATTATGCTATCCGGATGCATTTTGAAACTTGTTATCCGCATCATCCAAGAATGTTCTCCATGGGAGCGACTCAGCCGAGAAGGAGATTACCATGTGGTTCTCCCAGGGTCTGGCCGAGTGGAAGAGCAAGCAACACAAGTGGATCTATGAGGCCTAAAATGTGACATGAGTTTCGGTACTTTGTAGATCCCTGACGGTGTCCTTTTTGTACATATGAGAGTATGAGACCCTCCAATGTGTTCAGACTAGTGTAGTGCAATCTCGACCTAGCCTTTACCCCTCATACCGGCCCTATACGTCTGGGCTAATCGGCACCCCTCATATCCCGCCCATATCTGGGGCAGACATGGGGAGGCTCGGACGCGCCCATGCGTGTTCACCTCCTCGGATCTGGCCCTGGCCCACCCGGCCCCACATATATTTGCCCTCATCCGCATCCCGGATGAAACGCTAGGCACTCTACTCGACTCCACTCCACTCCACTCCGGCCCCAAGCTCCGTCCAGCGATTTTCGACCTTCTCCGGCATGACGTGCAGCGAACCGACTCCGAGTTGTCGAGATCCGTCGACTGGGACCTCGTCCCATGCGGGGACGGGAAGGAGATGGCCGTCCGCATGGCTCTCCGCCACTCCCAGGAGGATTGCGCTCGACCGCGGTCGCACTCGATCCGGCGGGAATCCATTGCGTCCCCGCAAATGGCGCTTGGATCCACAGGGGCTAGTGGCTCGAGACGCGTGACCGCGGCCTCGCCGGATGTTGTGACCACCGCCTGGCAGCGCAACCCCGGGGTGGCGGCGCAACCGCTTCGCTGGCGTCAGGCTCCGAGTCAGAGGTCTACGCCGGCATACCTCACGCCTCGTCCGCTGCGGATGCACGACGTGCCCGCCATGCGAGGCAGAGGGCACGGGAGGCTGCGGAGGCGGAGTCGCATGCCCAGTTGGACGAGGATGCTATCCGCGCCCGCATTCTCGAGAAGCGGAAAAGGAGGAGGACGTGCGCCCTCGCCCGGGAGCAAAACAGGTCGGTCCGTGCATAACCGGACTGTCACCCAAAGAGGAGAAGGAGGAGGCCAGTGATGGGTTGGATAGCTCCGGTAGTGAGCAGATCCGACTCGATCTATTTTGCGTCTTCTACTGTACTTCCACGACAAAGACGTCAAAGGTGACGTCAATGGCAACCGTGGATGAACTTTCTCCAAGCTTTAGTATGTAGAACATGCCAATTTTTGCTAGGCAGATGAAATATATGATGTACTAGAGCATGCCGATTTTTGTTAGTCTGTGTTGGATCGAGATGTATTATGTATAGTTAAGTTTATGTTGCATGTGATAGTATGAATTTGAGGGTTTAATAATAAGGTGCTCGGTTGTGGAAGGGAATATCCGAGGGGTGACCAGTCCTGTCCGCCGGATGTAGGGGTGGGGCGGGATTAGCTATGTCCGGGTGTATTATCTTATCCCACCTACCCTCCCACGTCGCTCCCGTAGGCGACGGGGAGGGCGCTCCCGCCGCCGCCGCCAGCACCCTCCTCTACCTCCGTCCTCCCTCCCCGTCGCCAAAGGACGCTGCCGGGCAAAGCCTGGCCGGCGTCGGCGGCGGCGGGGCATTTCGCCTTCTCGCGCAGGGCCTCCGCCACGGAGCGTCGCGGCTAGGCCGGGACACCGTGATGGTGAGGGTCGCGGTGGTGCGGCGGCGGATCCCCACGGCGGCGGCACACGGCGGGCTTCGAGGTGGCGGATCGTGCAGGCGACAGGGTGGCGGCGGATCGGGATCCGCCCCGTTCTGGTGTCCGTCTTCAGCCGGCAGCGCGGACTGTGGGCAGTGCGGGCCGGTGTCCTCCACCGTGGCGGCGATGGCGACGGCGTTGTGAAGGCAACGGTGTGGTGGTGGTCCTAGTGCTCTTATCGCATCATGGCAACGATCTGCATGATCGGTCACTCCTCGATCTGGCCGTCAACGTGTTCCGGAACTCCTGCCGGAGATCTTGCCCAAGGATATCTGGATCGGATAGAATCCGGTCGTGCGCGTCCATATCAGCCTACACGGCTCCATGAGGGCGCGACGCGAAGCTTTGTTGTTTGTTGACACCATGGGACATGTCGGTATTTCGATTTCCATGGCGTAGACAGCAGTGGAGAAAGTCATGGTGGCTGAGATCGAAGAATCGGTAAGGCGGAGGGGGCCTTGGAGGCGATCGAGTCAGCCAGGTGTTTGGTAACTTTCAGAAGCAGCAATAACAAGTGGGGGCGGCAGCACTAGAGGATTCCATTTTTTATGGTGTTCCTCGGGTGCCGAGTCGTGACTTTTAGGGTGAAAATCTAAGGTCTGACCTTCATTGATTATGCTTGACAATTGCCTTGCTGAAGGTATTGTTTTGAGAGTTCGGACTTTTTTCAGGGTGAAAACCTAAGATCTTGGATCGGGCCATGATGGCGCTTGTGCTCTGTTTTCTTTTTGAAGGCATCACTTTTGAAGACATTTTATGTCTTTCGGGTGTTGTCTTTGGTGATGGTTTGTGTGCTGCTGCTGAGAGGAGTTGATCACTGTGGTGAGGCCTTTATTTATTGGACGCGTCTAGTGGGCGCCCGGCCGCCCTGGGAATGCTAGCAAGCGGCCGACTAAAAAGGTAACCACCTGGCCCCCCACGTCCCTAAAAGGAAAGCATCGAAAACCCGCGCAAAAACCTGTCGCTACCAACCAGACGCCCTCGCGCGCGCCAGCTGGCCGTGGGATCACGTGCGGCGCGACCGACCACCCTCCCCACCCCCTGTAACTGCCTTGGATCTGCCAGGGCATCGTCTAGACGACCTGCCCCCAGGGCATCTTCTTCTTCCCCACGAAAGAAAGAAGAACCCATCGACCAGTGGATCTGCCCAGGAGAAATCCTCCATCGCCAGGAAGAACCCATGGCGGCTCCAAAGAAATAGAAGAGAGGAGAAGAGGGGAAAATGACTTAGAAATCAAGAAGAAAAGCCAGAAAAAACCAGATAAAAAGAAGAAGAGACAGAGAAAACGTACCTGGAGGAGAGAGATGAACACAAAGGTGAGGATCCTCCCTTCATTTGATTTCAATTCATCTTCTAGACTTGTCCCTTCTTCTGATTTCCTTGCACAAACCTTTGGTGGATGTACTTGGTGGCCCAAAACCCCTAACTTCTATGGAGGGAGTTTGATCCAGACTTGTCCCTTGTACTAATTTTATTGCACAAAAGTTTGGTTCATGTATTTGGTTGCCAAAAACCCCTAAATTTTGTGCAGGGATTTTGCACAAAAATTGTGCAACCAGAAAGCTGCTTTCGTGCAACTAAAATAGAACCAGTAGCCAACTAAAAGTGGCACTGTGTACAAAAGAAGGTGCAACTTTGAAGATGGTTTCGTGCAACTAAATCAGTTGCAGCATCCAACTATTGGCACACTGTGTGCAAATGGAAAAAGCTAGAGAGAAAACATCCAACAAAGAAAGGTTCTGGTTCATGCATTCAGTTGATGCCTCACACACTGCCATGACAATCTGGAACACAAACAGACGAAAAAAAAGGATAAACAATTGCTCTAAATCTAACCAATAGCTTCACAAATATAGTTGCAATCTGTATTTGCTTCAATCTTTTCAAAAATGTTGCAGCAGACCCCAGTTAGTATGTGCAGTTGCATTGGTCTGCAAAAATCATGCCCTCCCCCTCCTGTCAGACCTGCACATGGTACATAAAAAATAAGATTCTGCTAAAAAAATGTACCTATCGCTTGAATAATTTGATTGTGCAACTTGTATACTACTATCGTGCTACTTGTATGATACTTTTGTGCAACTTGTGTGATACTTTTGTGCAATCACTATCAAATGTTGTGTCCAAAAAACCTAATGAGTAGTTAACTTTTCCTTCTAATTTGTATGAATGTAACCACCAGAATGCATGAACTAGTTATTGCTACTGTGTGCAAGGTTGCTAGTTGGAGAACCTAAGAATGTGTGCAAGTTTCTTGTCTCCTGTGTGCAACTAAGGGGTGCAAAAACGAAGTGACTGTAACTATGCTGATCCATGGTTCATTTGGCTTGCATTGCTTTTGATTTCCTTGAAAAACAATAGTTTTGAGTGATGTGCCAAACAGGGTTGTTGAGTTATTTGTTTCCTCTTCGTTTGTTGAAAAAAAATACAGGTTCCACCAGCATTCAAGGATGATAGATCTCAATGAGTTGTCTGCTGATGATGCTGAGTTTGTGCAGCCAGGGATTTTCACACAGCCAATTCCAGAACATGGTTTGACGGATGATGTTGATGTTACGTTGCAATCAGAGAGTCATACTCTTGACGAAACAAACACAACAGTGCCTGGACCTACCGAAACAGAACTAAGGGCAGGGGCAGTTGGTGGTGATCAAAATGCTGTTGAGGAAGATGAGGTTGGATCTCAGCCGATGGAGCCGTTTATTGGGATGAGATTTGATAGCTTGCAAGGTGCTAGGGACCATTGCAACGCTTATGCCCTAAGAATGGGCTTCTCTGTTAAGATGAACACTTCAAGGAGGTCTGCTTATACCAACAAATTGGAGAAACAACAATTTGCTTGCAACAAGTTTAGGAAGGCAAAAATGGATGATGGAGGGGCTGAGTTACCACCTGTGCTTGATCCTATACCTGACCCCGATCCTTTGTGTGATGAAGTTGAAATGGAAGAAGTGCCAATATTCCGTGGTGAAGAGAGTCAACAGAAGAAGAACAAGAAGAAGCGGAAAAGAGAAAGAATAAAGCAAACAGAATGTAAGGCAAAAATGTTGGTTAAATTGAAGGATGGACAGTGGGAGGTAACCCACTTTGTCCGTGATCATACACATCCTTTGGTCGCCAAACCTTCGCTGTCAAAATATTTGCGTTCTCACCAGGGGATACCACCGGAGGAGAAGAGGTTTCTAGAAATACTACACAACTATAACTTAAGTTCAGGTGTGTTCCTCTTTTCGTCTGCCGTGAAGTGCACTACATTTTTTATTGTTGTTTTGTTCTGTGTGCAACTAAAAGAATTGAATTTGTGCAAGTACAAATGGTAAGTTGTGCAAACCTTGGTTATCTAGTTGTTCAATTTACAAAGTAATTTTATATCTCTCACAATAGTTTTGAAAAAAAAGGTACCCCAAGTACCAGGAGCAACTCCATGAAGACAAATGTTTTGTTGTGCAACTACTGTTCCTATCTCTACAGCTGATGATAGATTTTCTGACTGAATTATTTACCAGTAGAAAAAGAAAGAGAGATAATTAATTTTCATGGCAACTCCATAAAGTTGGTTCTGCAACTAGTGTTCCAAACTCTGCAACTGATGATAGATTTTTCTAGCTGAATTGTTTCACATCATACAAAAAGAAAAAAAAGGATTTCCTGAGGCAAACTCCATGATATTGGTTGTGCAACTAGTGTTCCTATCTCTGCAACTGCTGATAGATAAATAACTTACTTAATTGTTGCACACCATAAAACCAAAAAAAGAGGAAAAAGAATTTCTATGGCAACCCCAGGGTGATTGTTGTGCAACTATTGTTCCTGTCTCTGCAACTATAATGGGTACAGTATGCAACTAACTAAGTATTTCCTTTTCTCTTTACTTTGTTCATCAGGCCGTATGATGCAGATCATGTCAGAGTTTTATGGCTCAGAACTAAATGTGCCATACGGGCCAAAGGCAATAACCAACCTCTGCGCTGGTTTCCGAAAAGACTCAACAAATGAAGGTGACATTATCGAGACAATTGCTCATTTTAAAGATTTGCAAAAAGATGATCCAGATTTCTTCTATAAGATAAAATATGATCTCGAAGGAAGGGCGGAAAATATATTTTGGGTGGATGGCTTGGCACGGAAGGGTTATGCCGAGGCGTATCACGATTGTATCTCCTTCGACACCACCTACATGACCAATATGTACAACATGCCTTTTGCTCCGTTCATTGGGATCAACCATCATGGGCAATCTTTCATGCTGGGGTGCACGTTTGTGAGGCAAGAGATGGAGACCAGCTTTGATTGGGTGTTTGGAACTTTCCTAGAGGCTATGAATGGAAGGGCGCCGGATAACATCATAACAGACCAGGATGTAGCTATGAAGGAGTCCATAAAGAACATATTTCCCACAACCGTGCACCGATGTTGCCGATGGCACATCATGAAAAAAGCTCAAGAGAAAGTTGGCTGGCTGCTAGGACGGAACCCGGGCTTATCTAACGATTTCAACCTATGCATTGATTGCAGCTTCACACCAGAAGAGTTTGAGCAGAACTGGGCTGCATTGATGATGAAGTATGAGGCAATTACGCACACACACTTTGAGAAGCTTTATGAATACAGGGCCACTTGGGTGCCATGTTACTTCAAGCATAGGTTTTTCCCCTTCCTGCAGTCTACACAAAGAAGTGAGGGGTTCAATGCAGTCTTGAAGCGATATGTGAACCCCCACAAGTCAATTCTGAACTTTGTGAAACAATACCAGAAAATACAGACGCACATCCTCATCAAAGAAGGTTGCAATGACTACAGGACAGAACATCTTGACGTTGACATGTGGTCACCATTCCCAATAGAGAAGCAAGCATACAAGACATACACCAGAGAGCTTTACTCCAAGTTCCGTGATGAATTTGAGATGATTGGACGGTATAATGCATTCCAAGTTGGTGCAGAAATGTTTGAGCTGAGGCCGAATGCGGATTGGGTTGCAAAGTATGGTACCAGGAACTACTTGGTGATGGCAAAAATACCCGAGGGATACTATTCTTGTGAATGTTGCAAAATGGAGCGGGATGGCATCCTTTGTTGCCACATACTGAAAGTGTTCACACACATTGGGCTTGATGTCATATCGGAGAGGTACATGTTGCATCGTTGGACACCAGTTGCTATCCCAAGTGTACCTAGTGCCACTACCCAGCAGCCTGATGTAATGCCTCCTCAATCTCTAAAGGAAATTAGGCATGCAAACATGACTGCAGATTTCCAGAAACTAGTGAAGTTTGCTAGTGGTTCTGATGCAGCAAAAGACATTGTTGAGAAGCACATGTGTGCAGCCCGGACAGAGATTGTGCAACTGAACAAGTCTAAAAGGAAAAGGAGAGCTGAAGAGGTGCAGGTCCGTCCGTTGGTGGTAACAACCAAGATCCTCCCCCGCCGCCCCCATCTACAGGGCCTACTCCACCACCTGCACCTAGTGGTCGTGGTCCACCTCCTCCTCCCATGGGTCGTGGTGGTCATGGTCCAGCGCCTCTTCCCATGGGCCGTGCTCAACAGCCTCCTCCCATGGGTCGTGCTCAACCACCTCCTCCCATGGGTCATACTGCACCGCCTCCTCCTATGGGTCATGCTGGACCACACACGTCTATGGGTGATCCTCCAGCACCTCCTCCTATGGGTGACACGATACCAGGCCATGCTAACCGCACTGAAGAAACTTCTCCTATGGGCGACGACAATCACGACGTAATTGCTAGGGATCCACCAAAGTCAACTACAAAAGGGAGGGCGAGGAGTAGGCGCTATCATTCAGCTCTTGAGCTGCACCCAAAAAAGAAAAACAGGTGAAGCTACTGCAACTCAGATAAGCACAATGCTGCAAGTTGCTCTACGAAGTTGGCGTGACAACTTTTGACATACTAGCAAGAGGAGAGATAAACAAACTACAAAAATGTTCTTCCCTGCGAGGATGGGAGAATGGAGACATGAAGAACCAGCCACAAAAAATCCTTGGCAACTTATTTTTTCTCTTTTTTATGCTTGTTCTACAGACCCTTTGTGTTCACAAGACTTAGAGACAAAAAGAAAAGACTATCATTCTGCTGTGTGTGGAACTACCTATTTATGCCTGTGTTGATAAATTTGCACATCTGATGTGTGCTCTTGGACAAATTGGTAGTACGTGTTTTGCCCGCATGATTGGGTTTGGGATGGTCTAAAAATAATATTTGGCACGGTGCAATTTAATTAGAACTATTGTGCAAATGTTTCCCCTGTATGTGCAACTAGAACCAGCAAAAAACAGACCCATAGCCCACACCCTAGAGATACATATCTCCTAGTACTATCCCCGGAAAATAGAAAAATTGTGCCTCTTTGTGGATTGATAGTTACAATAGTTAGGTGTGCAACTGAACAAGTACAAATGTGCAACTAAACATGGTCGTGTGTGCAACTGAACAACTATCAAACTGTACAACTATCATTAACACAAAAAGATTGCAAAAAAATGAACACTGCTGAGAAACAAAAAAATTCAAGAAACAAACCTACTCTTTGTATCGTAGGATATCCTTCCATGGAGCTTTGTTGTGTTCATTGTCAACCAAGTTGTGGGTCAACAACCTTCTCATGTTTAGACACTCTTTTGGGTCATAATTTGGCAGTTGTCTGCCATTCCAGGTAGTAGTATTGAACACCATGAACACTCCACATTCATTGTTGCGCAAAAAAAGAACCCCTTCTTATCGATCACGAGTTGGGGGCTCTGCTGGTGCAACTACAAAAATGCTATCAAAAAAGTTCAACTAGTGGCCCTGCTGATGCAAACCATGCTCTCCATTGATGCAACTTGTCTGAACTGCTGTTGTTGCAAAATCCAAAAACAAGAAGGTGGAAAACATACTTTATATGTATCCTACATTTTATATCTCTGTGTGCAACTTGATGAGGTGATTGTGCGAGTGCATAGTATGCTTGGGCCAAATCAGTTAGTATGTGCACCTAGTGTTGGAAAAAATGTCATGTGTGCAACTACCATATAACTCTGAGCAAAAAGAACTGTCATGTGTGCAACTGTCATGTTAGTATATGCATGCCCAATGCGTTCTTGTAGCAAGTGCTTTATTAAATAAGGGAGTGTGTGCAACTTTCATACTTAGGTGTGCAACTATCATCCTGTCTTTGTGCAACTATCATGTGAGTATGTGCAACTCCAAAACAGTTGGTATGCAACTGCCATGCATTTGGGTGCCAATTATAAAAAAGGACTTGTGCAACTATCAAATGAGTAAAATGCAACTACAAAAACAATTAACACAAAACTTAAAACAAAGCCATGTTTGCAACCTAGCAGAACTTCCCTTGATCACACCCAAACTATAAAAAAGAAAAAAATGTAGATGAACATGGTACAAAACCAAAAAGGCTTGTGTGCGTTACTTACTTCCCGATTTGTTTGGGTACATCAATGTCGATGACCTCATAGTGACTAATGTTGTCCTTTGGGTAATGCTGCTTCCATAACATTCTCACTGCCCCTGCAATTGTTGAAGCACAGTCCATTAAATCAGGGTCATCGAGCTTCCTCCAAGAATCTAGCACCTCAAAACGTTGATTCCTTAAGTTAATATTGAACAACCAGTAATGCTTGCCTCCATTTGGATTATTGGGATCATCAAACTCGAGCACATGGAGCATCACCTGCGCATATATACCACCAGGTAAAAAAGCTATACATTATGAGTTGTGCAAAACTTCCCGGTAAAAAACATGAAACGTGCAAGCGAATATATAAAAGTTGGGTGTGACAACATATAAAAAGGGCACACAAAAATGACCATATCTTGACAGTCTAGGCGTTTTGTCTTCTCAAATTTAGCATGTATCTCAGCAACGTTGTATATTCCCTGCTGCAACCGAGCCTGCATTGGAAAGATTGGGCAGAAAACATACGTAAAATGTGAAAAAGAGATTTGTGTGAAAACAAAAGATTTCATCAAAAGTGATAGTACCATAAAAAACAAAAAATGTTGAACTTACAGCAACCCTCAATGGCATGATAGTCTTCTTCGAGTCACTAGGTAGGTTTTTTTTTATTTGGATAAGCGCAGCTTCAACAACCGTATTTGACAGCCATTTAGTGGGCCTCATTGAATCAGCTAGCTCTTTTAGGGTAACGTAAAATCCATCATAGTCAATGATTTCAGGGCTGTTTGCAATTGAGGACAAAAAAACAAAAAAATTAATGCTGTGGGGAAGCAAAAAAGAAAAAGAGGAAAAGAAAATAAATATAATTATTAAGGATTTGTAGTCATGTAGTGCAAATTGCATGATTGATGTTGTGCAAGTGTTACAGAGTAAAACTGCAATTATAAGGTCTGTGTGTGCAACTATAAAAACTGGTTTAGTGTGCAACCTATAAACTAGTAAAAAAAAGACTGCAAGTTTACTTCAATTTTACCTGGTTTCTGAATTGTTGGCTCCAGGTGTATTCCTTACGTAGTAGAGGACTGCAGCATAAAGCTTGTTGACTTGTTCACCACAAGCGAACGTCCTTGTTCTGTTGTAGTCAATATAGGGAGACCTCTGAACTGCAGCTGGCTTGATTATCCTCCTGGCGCGTTTTTGAACTGGTGGGCCAGATGTAGTTGTGCCGGACCCACTTGCACCTCCTACAGTAGCTGTGGGAATAGGGGTGTGGAACTCATCTGGAGAAGCCGAAGGGGAGGTCTGAACTGGTGCCTTCCCACTGACAACCATATCTGCAGCAGCACAAACCTCTATCACAGTTGCCGAATCCCAATCATCCTGTTCGCTGACTTTCGATGACCCTGCCTCTTGTGGTGTCACTTGGGATTTGGTAAGCCCATCAGACGTAGCACCTAGGTAGTCATCATCAAAATCCAAGCCCAGGTCAAAGGTTGGAGCATCGCAGAACCCATCTCCGTGATATGATCTTGCTGATGATGCTCTACGAATGGGATGCACACTGATGCTGGCTCCTTGCAGAACCTTGGGTGCATCACCTGTTGACTTGGTTCATGCAATTATGCTTGGCGGCGGTCTCGGCGGTATGCACTTGGAAACAAGGCTGTACACTTCGTCCTGTGTAAGAGCATCCAGTTGATCAATAACGTGAAATGCGGGCAAAGGTAGTTTCTGAGGCTGCCCAATATAACTGATATCTGGCAACAAGTGTGATGCAGTTGTCACATTGGCTGTTGGGGTTGGCACAGTGGCTGCTGGGTTTGGCACAGTGGCTGCTGAGGGTGCCACATTGACTGCTGGGGGTGGCACAGCTAGAAGTGCAGATGCCTCACTTCCTGCTGGAGTTGGCACAGTGGGTGATGTACTTTCCTCGCTGACTGTTGTATTTTGCGCAGTAGCTGCTGGCGTTGCCATAGTAGCTGTTGGAGCTGGCACATTTGGACCAGCATTTGGCTCACTTGATGCTGGAGTTGCCATAGTAGCTCCTGGGGTTGCTGACTTGCTACATGGCATACTGACATACTTAGTTGGCACAGATTTAGGTTTGCTTGGCACAATGCTCTCCTTACTTGGCAACATGCTAGATGGAGCTTCCACACCTTGTTTTCTGGATGGTACACTTAATAATGTCTCCTTTTACTGTCTGATGCAATCTTAACCGCATGGTTTGCCACCTTACTTCCCATTTCTGTGAACTTTGTGTCCTTGGCAAAAGAAACTGTTTTCTTGCATTTTTTATCGGGAAAACTTACATGTCCAGCAGATGGCTCCTGTTGAACAAGACTTGCCTCCTTGTGCAAAGCAGTTGGCACCTCCTTCCCCTTTGATTTAATTTTCTCCTTCCGATTTTTTTCTGTCATACTTGGGATCTTCTCTTTTGGTTCACCCAACACCAAGTTCTTGCTTAATGACACAAGCTTCTTGCGCTTTGGGACCGGGGGTGGACGAGGTGGGGATGCTACCGTCCTCTTGCTACAACCTGACCATGAAGAATCTTCAAATGCGAGACCTTGCTTCATTATCTTCTGAATCATTGTTTTTGAGCCAAACCAGTCCAAACCCTTTGCTGCCTCTTCCATCTCTTGCTCACTCCATTGCAGCCCATGCTCAATGATCTCTTCAGCCGCAGTATGCTTCTCTTTCATGTCAAAAATTGCATGAGTTTCAAGCAACGGGATTTCGAAGCTATTGGGGACTGTTGGCTCTGATCTACACAGGTCAAAAAGGGAGAAACTCTCCTCTGGCGTAGTGGCATTGCTTCCAGATGATTTTGGATCTTCACCTTTGCGACGTATGTCCTTGTTGATGTAAAACTGTAGTGTTACATTGTCATCAATTGAGCTGCTGCTGCTGTTTCCTCCATGGGCAGGACAACTGCCAATATTCATTTTTGAACTGCTACTGCCATCACCACCCATGCCAGCGTCATCATCATCGTCCTTCCCACTGTCACTGCCTCCATCAAACCCCCCTATCATCATCGTCTGTCTCCTCACTGTCATCACTATCCCCATCCTTTCCTTCTTCGGCGTCATCAACCTTGTCAGCCCCCTCCTCTACTCCCTTGTCTTTTCCATCCCCTTCCTCCTCTTCCTCATCATCACCTCCAGTTTCTCCTCTATTTTCATTGTTATCATCGTCATCCTCCCTGTCATCATCTCTACCATTCCCTTCCTCCTCATCCTCATCTTCATCTTCAGCCTCATCACTATCTTCATCCTCGTTGCCCTCTCCAAGCTCAACATCCTCTTCCTCTGACTCTATTTTTTCTTCGAATTCACCTTCTTCACTTCCCTCTACCTCTTCTGTTTGCTTGGCAGCAGATTGACGCTTACGTCGCCCAATACGCGAGCTCTGACCCTTTGTTCGCCCGCTTGTTGGCCTCTTGGGAGGAGACAATTCTGGTTCCTCTTCATCAAGCTTCGCAAATCCTTCGATGAACTTGCCAAGTTGCTACGTTACTCCTTTGCACAAATCATGGACCATGCTTGCTAGCTTGAACTTTTTCTGCAAAAACAATAAAAAGGAGTTTCAAAAAATGAATTAAAAAAAGATTAAAAGCTAGTTTGCAACTGAGTTAAGACTCTGGTGCAACTGAAAACATAACCTTGGTGCAAGTAAAAAAAATAGATTGGTCCAAACAAAACATAAAAATATACAAGTTATGTGTGACTTAAAAAACACAATGATAAAAACACCTGATTTTGAACTTGAAAGAAAAGGGTGCACATTTGCACCTCAAGAGAAACCACATAGTAGGTACGCGAAAAAAAATGGAGATATGTGGACTTCCATGAACGCAAATACTGACAAAACAGATATAAACTCACATGTGGATTATAGCTGTTTGGAAGCTTTGACGCCACGAACGCTTCTGCCTGCAACAGTCCTCCAAAAATTGATGATTCCTCAGTGCTTCTGTACTGCTCCTTGAGCTGATGCAGAAAAAAAACATTCAGCTGTAAACTTCATGGATAGGCAACAAAAAAAACTGAAAAACCATGTCAACCCATAAAGAAAAAAGTCATGTGTGCAACTATCATAGTACTTTGTGCAAAGAAAATGAACTGTCAAAGCAAGTATGTGCATGCCTAATGTGTTCTTGTGACAAGTACTTTATCAATAAGGGAGTTGGTGCAAACAGTCATATACAGGTGTGCAACTACCATCGTGGTTTTGTGCAACTACCATGTGAGTATATGCAACTCCAAAAACTGTTGGTATGTGCACCTAGGAAAAAGTCATGTGTGCAAGTATCATATGACTCTAAGCCAAAAGAACTATCATGTCTGTATGTGCGTGCCTCAAAGATGTGATATTGTGACATGTACTTTAAAGAAAGCAAAAGTGTGCAATTGTAATATATGTGTGCCAACTAACAAACAGGATTGGTGCAACTATGAAAAATGAGTATATGCAACTACAATCAAAATAAACAAAAAAACCTAAACAAAGCCATGTATCCAACTAACATATGAATATATATGCAAGAAAAAAATCATTCAATTTGGAATGTCTAACTCACTTGAAGCTTGCCGAAGACGCCAGGGGAAATCAAATCCTTTTTGATAATCTTGCTGATCAGATTCTTATCAAAGGCATTGGCTCGAATAGCACATACACTTACTCGCTCGTCAACGTCAAGCGCATCGACATAAAGGATCTGGCACGCACTATCCCCAGAAAAACAAAACAAGGAAAAACAGCATGTGAGCACATGATCAAAAACACCAGCTGCAAAAAAACTATGTATAACAAAACTTGTTGGGGAACGTTGCATGGGAAACAAAATTTTTCCTACGCACACATAAGATCTATCCATGGTGATGAGCATCTACGAGAGGGAGAGTGAATCTACATACCCTTGTAGATCGCTAAGCGGAAGCGTTAATAAACGCGGTTGATGTAGTCGAACGTCTTCGCGATCCAAATCGCCGAGCGTCCCGCGATCCAATCACGATCCTTCCGATCTAGTGCCGAACGGACGGCACCTCCGCGTTCAACACACGTACGGCTTGATGACGCCTTCACCTCCTCGATCCAGCGAGCGATGGTGAAGTAGTGGTTGAGTTCCAGCAGCACGACGGCGTGGTGATGGTGGTGAGGAACAATCTCTGCAGGGCTTCGCCAAGCGCTACGGAGATTATGACGGAGGAACTAGAGGGCTAGGGTTGCCGGCACACGGCTTGGGAAATCCTGATATTTTCCGTGTGCTAGCCCTGCCCCTCTATTTATATGTTGAGCCTTGGGGTCTAAACTTGGAGTAAAAGCCTCCTCCGGGTCGGTTTTGCCCGCACAAGGTCGGTTTGGCCCGCAGGGAAAGAGTCCAACTCGGATCCCTGCCGAACCGTGCACAGCCGCGCACAAGCGGTAGTACCGCTTCACACAAGCGGTAGTACCGCTTGGGCGGTAGTACCGCTTCACACAAGCGGTAGTACCGCTCCGGCGGTAGTACCGCTTCACCAAGCGGTAGTACCGCTTACGCGGCAGCAAAACTACTTTTGCACCTTCCAATACCTTGTGGGCTTTATCCCTTTGGCTCATATAAAGTGTTGCTGCACCCGAACACTTCGGTAAACATCCGGAACCTCTTCCGGTGAACTTCGGAACTCTTCCGGAGATCAAAACACTATTATCACATATATCAATCTTTACCTCCGGACTATTCCGGAGATCCTCGTCATGTCCGGGATCTTATCCGGGACTCCGAACAACTTTCGGTCACCAACATAATAACTCAATTATACTAATCGTCACCAAACGTTAAGTGTGTAGACCCTGCGGGTTCGAGAACTATGTAGACATGACCGAGACACCTCCACGATCAATAACCAATAGCGGGACCTGGATGCCCATATTGGCTCCTACATATTCTACGAAGATCTTTATCGGTCGAACCTCTATGTCAAGGATTCAGTTAATCCCATATGCTGTTCCCTTTGTTCTTCGGTATGTTACTTGCCCGAGATTCGATCGTCGGTATCACTATACCTAGTTCAATCTCGTTACCGGCAAGTCTCTTTACTCGTTCCGTAATACAAGATCTCGTGGCTAACACTTTAGTCACATTGCTTGCAAGGCTCATTGTGATGTTGTATTACCGAGTGGGCCCTGAGATACCTCTCCGTCATACGGAGTAACAAATCCCAGTCTTGATCCATGCCAACCCAACAGACACCCTCGGAGATACCTGTAGAGCACCTTTATAGTCACCCAGTTACGTTGCGACATTTGATACACACAAGGTATTCCTCCGGTGTCAGTGAGTTGCATGATCTCATGGTCAAAGGAACAGATACTTGACATGCAGAAAACAATAGCAATAAACTGACACGATCAAATGCTACGTTTACAGTTTGGGTCTTGTCCATCACATCATTCTCCTAATGATGTGATCCCGTTATCAAATGACATCTCATGTCCATGGCTAGGAAACCTTAACCATCTTTGATCAACAAGCTAGTCAACTAGAGGCTTACTAGGGACACAGTGTTGTCTATGTACCCACACATGTATTTGAGTTTCCAATCAATACAATTATAGCATGGATAATAAACGATTATCATGAACAAGGAAATATAATAATAACCAATTTATTATTGCCTCTAGGGCATATTTCCAACAGTCTCCCACTTGCACTAGAGTCAATAATCTAGTTCACATCACTATGTGATTTACATTGTAATGAATCGAACACCCATGCAGTTCTGGTGTTGTTCATGTTTAGCCCTTGGAAGAGGTTTAGTCATCGGATCTGCAACATTTAGATCCGTGTGTACTTTGCAAATATTTATGTCGTCCTCCTTGATGTAATCGCGGATGGAATTGAAACGTCGCTTTATGTGTCTGGTCCTCTTGTGAAATCTTGGTTCCTTGGCTAGAGCAATGGCACCAGTATTATCACAAAACAGAGTCATTGGGTTAAGTGCACTAGGCACTACTCCAAGATCTGTCATGAACTCCTTCATCTAGACACCTTCCTTCGCCGCCTCCGAGGCAGCGATGTACTCCGCTTCGCATGTAGAATCTGCTACCACGCTTTGCTTGGAACTGCACCAGCTAACCGTACCCCCATTAAGAATAAATACGTATCCGGTTTGCGACTTAGAGTCATCCGGATCAGTGTCAAAGCTTGCATCGACGTAACCCTTTACGACGAGCTCTTGATCACCTCCATAAACGAGAAACATGTCCTTAGTCCTTTTCAGGTACTTCAGGATATTCTTGACCGCTGTCCAGTGTTCCATATCTGGATCACTTTGAAACCTTCCGACCATACTTATGGCAAGGCTGACATCGGGTCTTGTGCACAGCATTGCATACATGATAGAGCCTATGGCCGAAGCATAGGGGATGACACTCATCTTTTCTCTATCTTCTGCAGTCACTGGGCATTGAGTCTTACTCAACTTCACACCTTGCAATACAGGCAAGAACCCCTTCTTGGACTGATCCATTTTGAACTTCTTCAAAATCTTATCAAGGTATGTGCTTTGTGAAAGTCCTATTAAGCGTCTTGATCTATCTCTATAGATCTTGATGCCTAATATGAAAGCAGCTTCTCCTAGGTCCTTCATTGAAAAACTCTTGTTCAAATATTCCTTTACACTTTCCAGCATTTCTATATTGTTTCCAATCAGCAATATGTCATCCACATATAATATTAGAAACGCTATAGAGCTCCCACTCACTTTCTTGTAAATACAAGCTTCTCCGTAAACTTGTATAAACTCGAACGCTTTGATCACCTCATCAAAACGAAGATTCCAACTCCGAGATGCTTGCACCAGTCCATAAATGGATCGCTGGAGTTTGCAAACTTTGTCAGCATTTTCTGGATCGACAAAACCTTCTGGTTGCATCATATACAACTCTTCCTTAAGGAAACCGTTAAGGAACGCTGTTTTGACATCCATCTGCCAAATTTCATAATCGAAAAAGGCAGCTATTGCCAACATGATTCTGACGGACTTAAGCATCGCTACGGGTGAGAAGGTCTCATCGTAGTCAACTCCTTGAACTTGTGAAAAACCCTTTGCCACAAGTCGAGCTTTATAGACGGTGACATTACCGTCCGCGTCCGTCTTCCTCTTAAAGATCCATTTGTTCTGAATGGCCTTACGCCCTTCAGGTAATACTTCCAAAGTCCATACTTTGTTTTCATACATGGATCCCATCTCGGATTTCATGGCCTCTAACCACTTCTCGGAATCCGGGCTCATCATCGCTTCTCCATAGCTCGTAGGTTCATCGTTGTCTAACAACATGACCTCTAAGACAGGGTTGCCGTACCACTCAGGAGCAGTACGCGTCCTTGTCGACCTACGAGGTTCGATAGCAACTTGATCCAAAGCTTCATGATCATCATCATTAACTTCCTCTTCAGCTAATGTAGGCTCCACAGAAACAACTTTCTGCGCTGCGCTACTCTCAGGTTGAAGTAAAGGTTCAACAACCTCATCAAGTTCTATCTTCCTCCCACTCAATTCTTTCGAGAGAAACTCTTTCTCAAGAAATGCTCCGTTTTTAGCGACAAACACTTTGCCTTCGGATCTGAGGTAGAAGGTATACCCAACTGTCTCTTTTGGGTATCCTATGAAGACGCATTTCTCCGCTTTGGGTTCCAGCTTTTCAGGCTGAAGCTTTTTGACATAAGCATCACATCCCCAAACTTTAAGAAACGACAGCTTTGGCTTCTTGTCAAACCAAAGTTCATATGGCGTCGTCTCAACGGATTTCGATGGTGCCCTATTTAAAGTGAATGCAGCTGTCTCTAATGCATAACCCCAAAACGATAGTGGCAAATCGGCAAGAGACATCATAGATCGCACCATATCCAATAAAGTTCGATTACGACGTTCGGACACACCATTACGCTGTGGTGTTCCAGGCGGTGTCAATTGTGAAACAATTCCACACTGTTTTAAGTGACTGCCAAACTCATAACTCAGATATTCTCCTCCTCGATCAGATCGTAGGAATTTAATCTTCTTGTTACGATGATTCTCAACTTCACTCTGAAATTGTTTGAACTTTTCAAATGTTTCAGACTTGTGTTTCATTAAGTAAATATACCCATATCTACTTAAGTCATCAGTGAAGGTGAGAAAGTAACGATAACCACCGCGCGCCTCAATACTCATCGGACCGCACACATCAGTATGTACGATTTCCAATAAGTCACTTGCCCGTTCCATTGTTCCAGAGAACGGCGTTTTAGTCATCTTGCCCATGAGGCATGGCTCACATGTGTCAAGTGATTCAAAATCAAGTGACTCCAAAAGTCCATCAGCATGGAGCTTCCTCATGCGTTTTACGCCAATATGACCTAAACGGCAGTGCCACAAGAAAGTGGTATTATCATTATCAATTCTACATCTTTTGGCATCAATGTTATGAACATGTGTATCATTACTATCGAGATTCAATAAGAATAAACCCCTCACATCGGGTGCATGACCATAAAAGATATTACTCATATAAATAGAACAACCATTATTCTCTGATTTAAATGAGTAACCGTCTCGCAATAAACAAGATCCAGATATAATGTTCATGCTTAACGCAGGCACCAAATAACACTTATTTAGGTTCATCACTAATCCCGACGGTAATTGAAGAGCGAGCGTGCCGACGGCGATCACATCAACCTTGGAACCATTTCCCACGCGCATCGTCACTTCGTCCTTTGCCAGCCTCCGTCTATTCCGCAGTTCCTGTTTTGAGTTGCAAATATGAGCAACCGCACCGGTATCAAATACCCAGGCACTACAACGAGAGTTGGTAAGGTACACATCAATAACATGTATATCATATATACCTTGTTTGTTGTTGGCCGCCTTCTTGTCAGCCAAATACTTGGGGCAATTCCGCTTCCAGTGTCCAGTTCCCTTGCAATGAAAACACACAGTTTCTGGTTTGGGTCCAGCCTTAGGTTTCTTCACGAGAGGAGCAACTGCTTTGCCACTCTGCTTGGAGTTACCCTTCTTACCCTTGCCATTTTTCTTGAAACTAGTGGTTTTATTGACCATCAACACTTGATGCTCCTTCTGAATTTCAGACTCAGCGGCTTTCAGCATCGCAAACAGCTCGGCGACTGACTTGTTCATCCCGTGCATGTTATAGTTCAACACGAAGCTCTTGTAGCTAGGTGGCAATGATTGAAGAACTCTGTCAGTGATAGCCTCTGGCGGAAGGGGCATCCCTAACTCAGCCAGACGGGTGGAGTACCCAGACATTCTGAGCACGTGATCACTGATAGACCCGTTCTCCTCCATCTTGCAAGCATAGAACTTATCGGAGATCTCATATCTCTCGATCCGGGCATTCTTCTGAAAGATAAACTTCAACTCCTGGAACATCTCATATGCTCCATGACGTTCAAAATGTCTTTGAAGTCCCGGTTCTAAGCCATACAACATTGCACATTGAACTATTGAGTAATCATCAGAACGAGCCTGCCAGGCGTTCACAACGTCTAGAGACTCAACTGGAGCGGGTGGATCACCAAGCGGTGCATCAAGGACATAAGCCTTCTGGGAAGCCGTAAGGATAATCCTTAGATTACGGGCCCAGTCCACAAAGTTACTTCCATCATCTTTCAACTTAGCTTTCTCTAGGAACGCATTAAAATTCAGGGGTGCTACTGCGCGAGCCATGATCTACAACATAAATATAGCAAAGACAACTTAGACTATTGTTCTTAGATAATGAGTTTAGTTAATCATATTTAAAAAACTCCCACTCAAATTGACATCCCTCCGATCATTCGAGTGTAACATGATCCAAATCCACCAACTCAAGTCCGATCATCACGTGAGTTGAGGTGGTTTCAATGGTGAACATCTTCATGTTGATCATATCTACTATATGACTCATGTTCGACCTTTCGGTCTCTTGTGTTCCGAGGCCATGTCTGTACATGCTAGGCTCGTCAAGTTTAACCCGAGTGTTCCGCACGTGTAACATGGCTTACACCCGTTGTATGCGAACGTAGAGTCTATCACACCCGATCATCACGGCGTGTCTCGAAACGACGAACTTTCGCAACGGTGCACACTTGGGGAGAACACAATTTATCTTGAAATTTAAGTGAGGGATCACCTTATAATGCTACCGTCGTCCTAAGCAAAATAAGATGCATAAAAGGATTAACATCACATGCAAATCATAAGTGACATGATATGGCCATGAACTTGTGCTTTTGATCTCCATCTCCAAAGCACCGGCATGATCTCCATCGTCACCGGCATGACACCATGATCTCCATCATCTTGATCTCCATCAACGTGTCGCCATAAGGTTGTCGCGCCGACTGTTGCTTCCACGACTATAGCTAACGTTTAGCGATAAAGTAAAGCATTACATAGCGCTTAATGATTGACACGCAGGTCATACAATAATTAAAGACAACTCTATGGCTCCTGCCAGTTGCCGTACTCATCGACATGCAAGTCGTGATATTCTATACAAAACATGATCATCTCATACATCACATATATCTCATCATGTAATTGGCCATATCATATCACATCATACCCTGCAAAAACAAGTTAGACGTCCTCTAATTGTTGTTGCAAATTTTACGTGGCTGCTACGGGTTTGCAAGAACCGTTCTTACCTACGCAAAACCACAACGTGGTGTAGTGATTGCTTTTTGATCTTCTAAAAGAACCCTCTTCATTGAAATCGATTCAACTAAAGTGAGAGAGACAGACACCCGCTAGCCATCTTTATGCAACGAAGTTACATGTTAGTTGAAGGAACCTGTCTCGCGTAAGTGTACGCGTAATGTCGGTCCGGGCCGCTTCATCTCACAGTACCGCCGAATCAAATATCAACTAGTAACGGCAAGCAATATGTATACACCCACGCCCACAACTCGTTTGTGTTCTACTCGAGATCTCATCTACGCATAGACCTAGCTCTGATGCCACTGTTGGGGAACGTTGCATGGGAAACAAAATTTTTCCTACGCACACATAAGATCTATCCATGGTGATGAGCATCTACGAGAGGGAGAGTGAATCTACATACCCTTGTAGATCGCTAAGCGGAAGCGTTAATAAACGCGGTTGATGTAGTCGAACGTCTTCGCGATCCAAATCGCCGAGCGTCCCGCGATCCAATCACGATCCTTCCGATCTAGTGCCGAACGGACGGCACCTCCGCGTTCAACACACGTACGGCTTGATGACGCCTTCACCTCCTCGATCCAGCGAGCGATGGTGAAGTAGTGGTTGAGTTCCAGCAGCACGACGGCGTGGTGATGGTGGTGAGGAACAATCTCTGCAGGGCTTCGCCAAGCGCTACGGAGATTATGACGGAGGAACTAGAGGGCTAGGGTTGCCGGCACACGGCTTGGGAAATCCTGATATTTTCCGTGTGCTAGCCCTGCCCCTCTATTTATATGTTGAGCCTTGGGGTCTAAACTTGGAGTAAAAGCCTCCTCCGGGTCGGTTTTGCCCGCACAAGGTCGGTTTGGCCCGCAGGGAAAGAGTCCAACTCGGATCCCTGCCGAACCGTGCACAGCCGCGCACAAGCGGTAGTACCGCTTCACACAAGCGGTAGTACAAAAATTTTCCTACGCACACATAAGATCTATCCATGGTGATGAGCATCTACGAGAGGGAGAGTGAATCTACATACCCTTGTAGATCGCTAAGCGGAAGCGTTAATAAACGCGGTTGATGTAGTCGAACGTCTTCGCGATCCAAATCGCCGAGCGTCCCGCGATCCAATCACGATCCTTCCGATCTAGTGCCGAACGGACGGCACCTCCGCGTTCAACACACGTACGGCTTGATGACGCCTTCACCTCCTCGATCCAGCGAGCGATGGTGAAGTAGTGGTTGAGTTCCAGCAGCACGACGGCGTGGTGATGGTGGTGAGGAACAATCTCTGCAGGGCTTCGCCAAGCGCTACGGAGATTATGACGGAGGAACTAGAGGGCTAGGGTTGCCGGCACACGGCTTGGGAAATCCTGATGTGTCCCGTGTGCTAGCCCTGCCCCTCTATTTATATGTTGAGCCTTGGGGTCTAAACTTGGAGTAAAAGCCTCCTCCGGGTCGGTTTTGCCCGCACAAGGTCGGTTTGGCCCGCAGGGAAAGAGTCCAACTCGGATCCCTGCCGAACCGTGCACAGCCGCGCACAAGCGGTAGTACCGCTTCACACAAGCGGTAGTACCGCTTGGGCGGTAGTACCGCTTCACACAAGCGGTAGTACCGCTCCGGCGGTAGTACCGCTTCACCAAGCGGTAGTACCGCTTACGCGGCAGCAAAACTACTTTTGCACCTTCCAATACCTTGTGGGCTTTATCCCTTTGGCTCATATAAAGTGTTGCTGCACCCGAACACTTCGGTAAACATCCGGAACCTCTTCCGGTGAACTTCGGAACTCTTCCGGAGATCAAAACACTATTATCACATATATCAATCTTTACCTCCGGACTATTCCGGAGATCCTCGTCATGTCCGGGATCTTATCCGGGACTCCGAACAACTTTCGGTCACCAACATAATAACTCAATTATACTAATCGTCACCAAACGTTAAGTGTGTAGACCCTGCGGGTTCGAGAACTATGTAGACATGACCGAGACACCTCCACGATCAATAACCAATAGCGGGACCTGGATGCCCATATTGGCTCCTACATATTCTACGAAGATCTTTATCGGTCGAACCTCTATGTCAAGGATTCAGTTAATCCCGTATGCTGTTCCCTTTGTTCTTCGGTATGTTACTTGCCCGAGATTCGATCGTCGGTATCACTATACCTAGTTCAATCTCGTTACCGGCAAGTCTCTTTACTCGTTCCGTAATACAAGATCTCGTGGCTAACACTTTAGTCACATTGCTTGCAAGGCTCATTGTGATGTTGTATTACCGAGTGGGCCCTGAGATACCTCTCCGTCATACGGAGTAACAAATCCCAGTCTTGATCCATGCCAACCCAACAGACACCCTCGGAGATACCTGTAGAGCACCTTTATAGTCACCCAGTTACGTTGCGACATTTGATACACACAAGGTATTCCTCCGGTGTCAGTGAGTTGCATGATCTCATGGTCAAAGGAACAGATACTTGACATGCAGAAAACAATAGCAATAAACTGACACGATCAAATGCTACGTTTACAGTTTGGGTCTTGTCCATCACATCATTCTCCTAATGATGTGATCCCGTTATCAAATGACATCTCATGTCCATGGCTAGGAAACCTTAACCATCTTTGATCAACAAGCTAGTCAACTAGAGGCTTACTAGGGACACAGTGTTGTCTATGTACCCACACATGTATTTGAGTTTCCAATCAATACAATTATAGCATGGATAATAAACGATTATCATGAACAAGGAAATATAATAATAACCAATTTATTATTGCCTCTAGGGCATATTTCCAACAGTCTCCCACTTGCACTAGAGTCAATAATCTAGTTCACATCACTATGTGATTTACATTGTAATGAATCGAACACCCATGCAGTTCTGGTGTTGTTCATGTTTAGCCCTTGGAAGAGGTTTAGTCATCGGATCTGCAACATTTAGATCCGTGTGTACTTTGCAAATATTTATGTCGTCCTCCTTGATGTAATCGCGGATGGAATTGAAACGTCGCTTTATGTGTCTGGTCCTCTTGTGAAATCTTGGTTCCTTGGCTAGAGCAATGGCACCAGTATTATCACAAAACAGAGTCATTGGGTTAAGTGCACTAGGCACTACTCCAAGATCTGTCATGAACTCCTTCATCCAGACACCTTCCTTCGCCGCCTCCGAGGCAGCGATGTACTCCGCTTCGCATGTAGAATCTGCTACCACGCTTTGCTTGGAACTGCACCAGCTAACCGTACCCCCATTAAGAATAAATACGTATCCGGTTTGCGACTTAGAGTCATCCGGATCAGTGTCAAAGCTTGCATCGACGTAACCCTTTACGACGAGCTCTTGATCACCTCCATAAACGAGAAACATGTCCTTAGTCCTTTTCAGGTACTTCAGGATATTCTTGACCGCTGTCCAGTGTTCCATTCCTGGATCACTTTGAAACCTTCCGACCATACTTATGGCAAGGCTGACATCGGGTCTTGTGCACAGCATTGCATACATGATAGAGCCTATGGCCGAAGCATAGGGGATGACACTCATCTTTTCTCTATCTTCTGCAGTCACTGGGCATTGAGTCTTACTCAACTTCACACCTTGCAATACAGGCAAGAACCCCTTCTTGGACTGATCCATTTTGAACTTTTTCAAAATCTTATCAAGGTATGTGCTTTGTGAAAGTCCTATTAAGCGTCTTGATCTATCTCTATAGATCTTGATGCCTAATATGAAAGCAGCTTCTCCTAGGTCCTTCATTGAAAAACTCTTGTTCAAATATTCCTTTACACTTTCCAGCATTTCTATATTGTTTCCAATCAGCAATATGTCATCCACATATAATATTAGAAACGCTATAGAGCTCCCACTCACTTTCTTGTAAATACAAGCTTCTCCGTAAACTTGTATAAACTCGAACGCTTTGATCACCTCATCAAAACGAAGATTCCAACTCCGAGATGCTTGCACCAGTCCATAAATGGATCGCTGGAGTTTGCAAACTTTGTCAGCATTTTCTGGATCGACAAAACCTTCTGGTTGCATCATATACAACTCTTCCTTAAGGAAACCGTTAAGGAACGCTGTTTTGACATCCATCTGCCAAATTTCATAATCGAAAAAGGCAGCTATTGCCAACATGATTCTGACGGACTTAAGCATCGCTACGGGTGAGAAGGTCTCATCGTAGTCAACTCCTTGAACTTGTGAAAAACCCTTTGCCACAAGTCGAGCTTTATAGACGGTGACATTACCGTCCGCGTCCGTCTTCCTCTTAAAGATCCATTTGTTCTGAATGGCCTTACGCCCTTCAGGTAATACTTCCAAAGTCCATACTTTGTTTTCATACATGGATCCCATCTCGGATTTCATGGCCTCTAACCACTTCTCGGAATCCGGGCTCATCATCGCTTCTCCATAGCTCGTAGGTTCATCGTTGTCTAACAACATGACCTCTAAGACAGGGTTGCCGTACCACTCAGGAGCAGTACGCGTCCTTGTCGACCTACGAGGTTCGATAGCAACTTGATCCAAAGCTTCATGATCATCATCATTAACTTCCTCTTCAGCTAATGTAGGCTCCACAGAAACAACTTTCTGCGCTGCGCTACTCTCAGGTTGAAGTAAAGGTTCAACAACTTCATCAAGTTCTATCTTCCTCCCACTCAATTCTTTCGAGAGAAACTCTTTCTCAAGAAATGCTCCGTTTTTAGCGACAAACACTTTGCCTTCGGATCTGAGGTAGAAGGTATACCCAACTGTCTCTTTTGGGTATCCTATGAAGACGCATTTCTCCGCTTTGGGTTCCAGCTTTTCAGGCTGAAGCTTTTTGACATAAGCATCACATCCCCAAACTTTAAGAAACGACAGCTTTGGCTTCTTGTCAAACCAAAGTTCATATGGCGTCGTCTCAACGGATTTCGATGGTGCCCTATTTAAAGTGAATGCAGCTGTCTCTAATGCATAACCCCAAAACGATAGTGGCAAATCGGCAAGAGACATCATAGATCGCACCATATCCAATAAAGTTCGATTACGACGTTCGGACACACCATTACGCTGTGGTGTTCCAGGCGGTGTCAATTGTGAAACAATTCCACACTGTTTTAAGTGACTGCCAAACTCATAACTCAGATATTCTCCTCCTCGATCAGATCGTAGGAATTTAATCTTCTTGTTACGATGATTCTCAACTTCACTCTGAAATTGTTTGAACTTTTCAAATGTTTCAGACTTGTGTTTCATTAAGTAAATATACCCATATCTACTTAAGTCATCAGTGAAGGTGAGAAAGTAACGATAACCACCGCGCGCCTCAATACTCATCGGACCGCACACATCAGTATGTACGATTTCCAATAAGTCACTTGCCCGTTCCATTGTTCCAGAGAACGGCGTTTTAGTCATCTTGCCCATGAGGCATGGCTCACATGTGTCAAGTGATTCAAAATCAAGTGACTCCAAAAGTCCATCAGCATGGAGCTTCCTCATGCGTTTTACGCCAATATGACCTAAACGGCAGTGCCACAAGAAAGTGGTATTATCATTATCAATTCTACATCTTTTGGCATCAATGTTATGAACATGTGTATCATTACTATCGAGATTCAATAAGAATAAACCCCTCACATCGGGTGCATGACCATAAAAGATATTACTCATATAAATAGAACAACCATTATTCTCTGATTTAAATGAGTAACCGTCTCGCAATAAACAAGATCCAGATATAATGTTCATGCTTAACGCAGGCACCAAATAACACTTATTTAGGTTCATCACTAATCCCGACGGTAATTGAAGAGCGAGCGTGCCGACGGCGATCACATCAACCTTGGAACCATTTCCCACGCGCATCGTCACTTCGTCCTTTGCCAGCCTCCGTCTATTCCGCAGTTCCTGTTTTGAGTTGCAAATATGAGCAACCGCACCGGTATCAAATACCCAGGCACTACAACGAGAGTTGGTAAGGTACACATCAATAACATGTATATCATATATACCTTGTTTGTTGTTGGCCGCCTTCTTGTCAGCCAAATACTTGGGGCAATTCCGCTTCCAGTGTCCAGTTCCCTTGCAATGAAAACACACAGTTTCTGGTTTGGGTCCAGCCTTGGGTTTCTTCACGAGAGGAGCAACTGCTTTGCCACTCTGCTTGGAGTTACCCTTCTTACCCTTGCCATTTTTCTTGAAACTAGTGGTTTTATTGACCATCAACACTTGATGCTCCTTCTGAATTTCAGACTCAGCGGCTTTCAGCATCGCAAACAGCTCGGCGACTGACTTGTTCATCCCGTGCATGTTATAGTTCAACACGAAGCTCTTGTAGCTAGGTGGCAATGATTGAAGAACTCTGTCAGTGATAGCCTCTGGCGGAAGGGGCATCCCTAACTCAGCCAGACGGGTGGAGTACCCAGACATTCTGAGCACGTGATCACTGATAGACCCGTTCTCCTCCATCTTGCAAGCATAGAACTTATCGGAGATCTCATATCTCTCGATCCGGGCATTCTTCTGAAAGATAAACTTCAACTCCTGGAACATCTCATATGCTCCATGACGTTCAAAACGTCTTTGAAGTCCCGGTTCTAAGCCATACAACATTGCACATTGAACTATTGAGTAATCATCAGAACGAGCCTGCCAGGCGTTCACAACGTCTAGAGACTCAACTGGAGCGGGTGGATCACCAAGCGGTGCATCAAGGACATAAGCCTTCTGGGAAGCCGTAAGGATAATCCTTAGATTACGGGCCCAGTCCACAAAGTTACTTCCATCATCTTTCAACTTAGCTTTCTCTAGGAACGCATTAAAATTCAGGGGTGCTACTGCGCGAGCCATGATCTACAACATAAATATAGCAAAGACAACTTAGACTATTGTTCTTAGATAATGAGTTTAGTTAATCATATTTAAAAAACTCCCACTCAAATTGACATCCCTCCGATCATTCGAGTGTAACATGATCCAAATCCACCAACTCAAGTCCGATCATCACGTGAGTTGAGGTGGTTTCAATGGTGAACATCTTCATGTTGATCATATCTACTATATGACTCATGTTCGACCTTTCGGTCTCTTGTGTTCCGAGGCCATGTCTGTACATGCTAGGCTCGTCAAGTTTAACCCGAGTGTTCCGCACGTGTAACATGGCTTACACCCGTTGTATGCGAACGTAGAGTCTATCACACCCGATCATCACGGCGTGTCTCGAAACGACGAACTTTCGCAACGGTGCACACTTGGGGAGAACACAATTTATCTTGAAATTTAAGTGAGGGATCACCTTATAATGCTACCGTCGTCCTAAGCAAAATAAGATGCATAAAAGGATTAACATCACATGCAAATCATAAGTGACATGATATGGCCATGAACTTGTGCTTTTGATCTCCATCTCCAAAGCATCGGCATGATCTCCATCGTCACCGGCATGACACCATGATCTCCATCATCTTGATCTCCATCAACGTGTCGCCATAAGGTTGTTGCGCCGACTGTTGCTTCCACGACTATAGCTAACGTTTAGCGATAAAGTAAAGCATTACATAGCGCTTAATGATTGACACGCAGGTCATACAATAATTAAAGACAACTCTATGGCTCCTGCCAGTTGCCGTACTCATCGACATGCAAGTCGTGATATTCTATACAAAACATGATCATCTCATACATCACATATATCTCATCATGTAATTGGCCATATCATATCACATCATACCCTGCAAAAACAAGTTAGACGTCCTCTAATTGTTGTTGCAAATTTTACGTGGCTGCTACGGGTTTGCAAGAACCGTTCTTACCTACGCAAAACCACAACGTGGTGTAGTGATTGCTTTTTGATCTTCTAAAAGAACCCTCTTCATTGAAATCGATTCAACTAAAGTGAGAGAGACAGACACCCGCTAGCCATCTTTATGCAACGAAGTTACATGTTAGTTGAAGGAACCTGTCTCGCGTAAGTGTACGCGTAATGTCGGTCCGGGCCGCTTCATCTCACAGTACCGCCGAATCAAATATCAACTAGTAACGGCAAGCAATATGTATACACCCACGCCCACAACTCGTTTGTGTTCTACTCGAGATCTCATCTACGCATAGACCTAGCTCATGATGCCACTGTTGGGGAACGTTGCATGGGAAACAAAATTTTTCCTACGCACACATAAGATCTATCCATGGTGATGAGCATCTACGAGAGGGAGAGTGAATCTACATACCCTTGTAGATCGCTAAGCGGAAGCGTTAATAAACGCGGTTGATGTAGTCGAACGTCTTCGCGATCCAAATCGCCGAGCGTCCCGCGATCCAATCACGATCCTTCCGATCTAGTGCCGAACGGACGGCACCTCCGCGTTCAACACACGTACGGCTTGATGACGCCTTCACCTCCTCGATCCAGCGAGCGATGGTGAAGTAGTGGTTGAGTTCCAGCAGCACGACGGCGTGGTGATGGTGGTGAGGAACAATCTCTGCAGGGCTTCGCCAAGCGCTACGGAGATTATGACGGAGGAACTAGAGGGCTAGGGTTGCCGGCACACGGCTTGGGAAATCCTGATGTGTCCCGTGTGCTAGCCCTGATATTTTCCGTGTGCTAGCCCTGCCCCTCTATTTATATGTTGAGCCTTGGGGTCTAAACTTGGAGTAAAAGCCTCCTCCGGGTCGGTTTTGCCCGCACAAGGTCGGTTTGGCCCGCAGGGAAAGAGTCCAACTCGGATCCCTGCCGAACCGTGCACAGCCGCGCACAAGCGGTAGTACCGCTTCACACAAGCGGTAGTACCGCTTGGGCGGTAGTACCGCTTCACACAAGCGGTAGTACCGCTCCGGCGGTAGTACCGCTTCACCAAGCGGTAGTACCGCTTACGCGGCAGCAAAACTACTTTTGCACCTTCCAATACCTTGTGGGCTTTATCCCTTTGGCTCATATAAAGTGTTGCTGCACCCGAACACTTCGGTAAACATCCGGAACCTCTTCCGGTGAACTTCGGAACTCTTCCGGAGATCAAAACACTATTATCACATATATCAATCTTTACCTCCGGACTATTCCGGAGATCCTCGTCATGTCCGGGATCTTATCCGGGACTCCGAACAACTTTCGGTCACCAACATAATAACTCAATTATACTAATCGTCACCAAACGTTAAGTGTGTAGACCCTGCGGGTTCGAGAACTATGTAGACATGACCGAGACACCTCCACGATCAATAACCAATAGCGGGACCTGGATGCCCATATTGGCTCCTACATATTCTACGAAGATCTTTATCGGTCGAACCTCTATGTCAAGGATTCAGTTAATCCCGTATGCTGTTCCCTTTGTTCTTCGGTATGTTACTTGCCCGAGATTCGATCGTCGGTATCACTATACCTAGTTCAATCTCGTTACCGGCAAGTCTCTTTACTCGTTCCGTAATACAAGATCTCGTGGCTAACACTTTAGTCACATTGCTTGCAAGGCTCATTGTGATGTTGTATTACCGAGTGGGCCCTGAGATACCTCTCCGTCATACGGAGTAACAAATCCCAGTCTTGATCCATGCCAACCCAACAGACACCCTCGGAGATACCTGTAGAGCACCTTTATAGTCACCCAGTTACGTTGCGACATTTGATACACACAAGGTATTCCTCCGGTGTCAGTGAGTTGCATGATCTCATGGTCAAAGGAACAGATACTTGACATGCAGAAAACAATAGCAATAAACTGACACGATCAAATGCTACGTTTACAGTTTGGGTCTTGTCCATCACATCATTCTCCTAATGATGTGATCCCGTTATCAAATGACATCTCATGTCCATGGCTAGGAAACCTTAACCATCTTTGATCAACAAGCTAGTCAACTAGAGGCTTACTAGGGACACAGTGTTGTCTATGTACCCACACATGTATTTGAGTTTCCAATCAATACAATTATAGCATGGATAATAAATGATTATCATGAACAAGGAAATATAATAATAACCAATTTATTATTGCCTCTAGGGCATATTTCCAACAAAACTGTCATTTCAATTTCTACTCACCATTAGATGGTAGAGGCAGCAACATACTGTTTGCTTGTCCTCGCCCATGTTGCGGAATGCTTCATTTATGTGCTCAGCAACAAACAAGCACACATTGCTCTTCAATAGCAATTCAGGTTCCAGGACAGCCCCGTAGCAGCGCGGGCTCAGAGAAAGACTGGCGGTAGGAGCTAGAAAAGTACTGAAAGCAAGCGCAAGCCACCCAGTGAGGAACTTGTCGTCAGTTGCTCCCTTCATCGCTTTCATCGTCTTGCTGAATTCAGTAACCATGGGGTGTTTGGGTGGCCCGGTGTGGCCGAACATCTCATTGAATTTCTTCACATCTTCACTTTCAACCTTATACTTCAAGCGTGGCCCTCTGTTTGGTAAACCAAAATTTCTATGCACACTTGCAGCATCGACTGGGATAGTGCCCCTGCCTGGAAATACCAATGCACAACTGCCTGGGTCGTACGACTGGACTAGGAATTTGGTCAAATCCGAAGGCAGTGTGTCGGCTAAGTTTACTAAGCCTCCTAACATCTTCTCATACAGAAAAGTCCTTTGAACAGGTGCCAAATCCATATTCACCTTCACAAACCTCCCTGGTGACGCCCTGATCCTTCCAGCCTGTGAACGTCGTCCTGGAACATTTCCTTCCACTCCAACTTCACTCCCCTGAGACAAAAAAAAATTAAAAACAAAGAGGGAGAAAAATGCCAACTGCATACCGGTTTTATGCAAGTATATATTATATGGGTGCCAACTCTAATACAACATGAGTCATCTGATAAATAGAACTTTGGTTATTCTGAATATAGTTATGTTGTATTAGATTTGGAGACAGCACAAGAATAACTGTACATAAGGTCACGCATACAAAACCAATGCCAAAGAATTAAAAACAAAGAGGGAGAAAAATGCCAACTGCATACAGGTTTTATGCAAGTATATATTATATGGGTGCCAACTCTAATACAACATGAATCATCTGATAAAAAGAACTTTGGTTATTCTGAATATAGTTATGTTGTATTATATTTGGAGACAGCACAAGAATAATTGTACATAAGATCACGCATATAAAACCATTACCAAAAAAGAAGTTTTATAACAGCTGGGTAAAAACTACTGCCCACTATGTATTTTTGATGTGCAACAGCAGAAAGAATAAGTGCCAACTAGTACCAACAAAATGTGCAACTGTAAAAAGAAAAAAAGAAAAAACTAACAAAGTAAGAATTGAGGTACCTCAGCATCTTGAGCAGAGGAGGAGCCGCCTCCATCAAATGCTTTTGCTTTTGCTTTCCGTCTGGCACGCTTTACAACACGGAATTGATTTTCGTCCTCTGACTACAAAACCATGCCACATATAAAATTTAATTCAAAAAAAAAACTAGAAAAAAGGGAGGATGCAACAAATAAACACATATGCTGTAATTTCTTTCGCATATACTAGAAATTTTTATCGTACATTGCCTTCAATTAAAAAAAACAAAAATCTGTTAATGCTTGTGCTAAACTCCTTACCTCTACTTCATCACCATCATCAGGAACAACGGAACTACGAACGCCCCGCTCAGCAGCCCTTTTCCTGTTCCGCCGATTATCCTGTGATACATTCCTCTGCATTGGACAAGAACAAAACCAAACTCAAAAAGAATGAAAAAAGCACATATATTTGGATCATGCTTGACTCAAAGCCTTTGGGCTCCAAAATACCTCTCCTCCGCTTCCAGCAGCATCTTCCTCTTCAACCATTGTCACTGCAGAAAAACAGGGTAGACACAAAAATGAATAACTCAATTGCACATATCAATTCACCAATTGCACACTTAACAAATGGATGTAGTTGCACACTTAAATGCGGGTAGTTGTACACATAAATAGGTTGCACACTGACAACTGGATAAAAATACTCAAATTGCAACAGTGAATACGGTTTTGGTAAACTACAACATTAGAGTAAAATAACATGGACATTTGGGTCAAGTTGCACACACACGCATGTACAAAAATGCATAAAGGAAAAACAGGATACTACAAAGTTTACCAAAATCTGAGAGGGCCAACCACATTTGGTTCCCCCTGCAACTCTGGCATCTACAACCGCCAACTGGAAACTACTCAGTTTGCAAAGTAGAAAAATGAAAAAAAGGCAGATTGCATTTGTGTGCAACTATTACATCTAAAACTGCCAACTGGGTGCTGGTAAGTATGCAAGTAAAATTGCATACTAGAAGAACTCTATGAATTTCTCTACAAGAAAAATTGCAACAGTAGTTTCCGTAAAAAACAACATTATGGCAGATATTAAAAATGTAAAAAGTTGCACACAAAACATGTCCAAGTTGCACACACAAACGTGTATAAAAATGCATAACAACACAGAATACTACTCAGTTTCCCCAAGTCATGTGAGCCAACCAAAATTCGGTTTCTGTGCAACTCTTAATTCTACAAATGCCAACTGGACATTACTCAGTGTGCAAAACGCCAGGAAAAAATCAGAATAAGAAAACAAACTCAAAGAGATCAAGGAACTCAACCTTGATACTGATTATCTACCAACTCAAACGGGCAAACATTACCTAGGGTTTGGGGCGGACCTGGGAACTCAACCTAAATCCGATGGAAAACTGGACTTCATCGTACTTGCGTGATCTAGATGCGCATAAATCACATCCCAGCGCCTTGACCAAAATCGCACGGAATCGTGAGGATCTAGACGGCAAAAAAACGACCCGAATCGTGAGGATCTAAACGCAATAGCACGGCGCGCACCGGTGCAATGCCCAAAAACGACCGCACAATCTCGGCGCCTCTCAACGTCAACGCATGAACCACCGATTCCCCGCGACTACGAGCACTAGACAGGAGCAGCAAAAAGGAACTGTCGCCGGAGAAAACGAACGACGGGGATGAGCAGCGAGCGCGGCCGGCGACAGTACCTGAGCCGCCGACGAGCAGCGGATGCGTCCCCACTGCACCTCCGCCTTCCTCCGCAAACTTCGACGGCGGGTGCGGTGGTGAGACCCGCTCGAATCCGGATGCGGGAGAAGGGGAGAAATGGAGACGATGGGGGGAGAGAGGGGTGGCACGAAATTCGAAACTGCCCACCGCCACTACTCTGTCTCCGTTCACCACCGCACGCGCCTACACGGTCTATGACAAAATGGGCCCACCAGAGATACCGCGCGCCGCACGACGCACACGACCGGGCCACGTGGGCGGGGATTGCGGGTGAGAGCGAAACCGACCAGGGAACACCTGGCTTCGTAGGGCCGCACGATGTATCACGATCGAGCGGTCCGTGTCCGGCCGCTCGAGACGGTAAACCAACGCGCACGCACTATTCTGTATTCCCGTTATTTATTTATTTTGAGCTGTGTGCATCATGAATGTCTTTGAGATATCTTCTTGCTGCAGAGGTCGGATAGTATCTTCGTGATATTAATATATTTTCTTTTTCAAAAAATGTCCGGCTGTATATGCTTTGTTTTTTCGGGTTTGTGGTAATCGGCGACAACAGTCCCACACACTTCTGGTGGTCGGTCACTGTACAGATCCTTATCCCCTTGAGGTCGGATTCCCCCATTTTCTGTCTCCTCCTTCCAGAAGTGCTCGTCGTGCGCCCGCACGGCCGGATAGGCGGGACACGACGCGAGCAGTAAGCAAGGCGCCCTAGGCCATGCCACCGGCGGCCAATACGGCGCGCTGCCGCTCCCATTTACTCCGGCCAGTGCAGCGAAACGATAAGGACGCCGTGCTCGTGGCCTCGCCGCACTAGCGCCGCACAGTCCCAGGCGGCCTGACGCCCTAAGGAAAGGAAATCACTGTGCGGCCGGTGACCACCGGTCACGCCCAAACCCCAGACGTACGTCTATCAACAGCAGTCACAGTGTCGTGGAGGACCGCGGTAATTTTCAACCCGTTGCCAAATCTTGCAACATTGTAGGATTAAACTTGTGACATGGATCCTGCTCAACCCAGAAAATGCACCCCAAAATGTGGTGCGGCCGTGCCGGGGTTGTCAGAGGCGACTGTTGACGGCGTAAGCAAAATTTTGAAAAGGTGACCACTGCTCCTACAGAACACTGACTACTGACCTGACCGGCACCACGGCACCACCACCACCACACCTCCGTCCAACCTAAAACTTTCTACCCTACTACCCTATCCAACAGCGAAGGATGAACAAAAAAAAACATTATCACTGCGCCCACGAGGAGCCATCCTGGCCGTCCATCTCCATGGAGAGCCCCGACCTCCGGGACCCGGCCGCTCCGGCCTTCGCCACCGACCACTGGGACTGCTGGGCCACCGCGCCGTCCCCGTCCGGCAACGCCGCGGGCGAGGGGAACCACTTGGCCTGCATGTAGCTGGACCGCCTCCACGGTGGGACGTGTAGGCCGCTCTCCCGGAGCGAGCGGCGCGACGCCAGGCAGAGCAGCGCCACGGCCTTCCGCAGCCTGTCCGGCGGGCCCACGAAGACGGCGGGCAGCCGGGCCGAGAGGTGGGCGTACCATGGGGCCGGTCTAGCCAGCTGGAACTGGGACCTGAAATCTATGTCCACGATTAGCCTGGTCCGGCCGGCCCCGCCGTCCCCCGCCACGTGGACGTCGATGTACTCGTGGTCACCTGCAAGAGACATGGATGGATGGATAGCTGGTTGAAATATCTCAGGCAGCTGCAGCTCATTGTTTCTTTTGGGGGAGCAAGTACTAGTGTGCTGCTAACTGGAACTGAAAACACATTTAGCATATCATGATGGTTAATCAGTACAGTTCTACCAGAATGGATTTGAACAGTAGTCAAATTAGTATGCATTTGAACATTAGAACAGTAGTAAAAAATAGTATGCATTTGAACAGTAGCATTTGAAACTGAAACTAATACTACCAACAGTATATTACTAGTATGTGTTTTAACAGAGCTGTGAACCATCTGCTATGGAAAGAGTGGTGATGGCAACCAAGAAATGTCAAAAAATCCTTAATGGTGACACTAAGTATTTGCAGTGAAGTTTTTCCCTTTTTATTATCCTGAAAAAAGAGGCATCCTCATTGTTGTTGATAAGGCAGGGGACAATGGCGAAACAGGGAGATGAGTTATTTTAAATAACACATGGCAGCTCGCACAAAAGACGGTAGTTTCGGGAACTGTTTTCCTTACCAAAAGAAGAAACATGCTCTTTCAAGGCAGCATTATCTGCAGGCAATCCAGCCCAGTTTCGGATGGTCAGAAAAGAAGCAAGCAAGCACACACAGAAATGGCAAAAAAAAGGAGGGGACGTTGAAATGCTTGCCAGCAGCATCAGAGGGAGCAAACACCGCCATGATTTTAGAGGGAGGGAGACATTTTACCTCCCGGATGCTGGGTGGTGGCGACCCAGGAGGACCTGCAGAGAGACGCGTCGTAGCCGTCCTTCCTCAGCCTCACCATGAGCCCCTTCTTCAAGCTGCTCCTCTTCCTCTCCTCCCCCATCTCCCTCACATGCTCCATGGCCCTCTCGTATATCTCCATCTCCAATGGCGTGCTCCCCCCAAGGATGCCCTGAACGAATGCCACACATTTTGCAAACAGGGTAGATGGTAAGTAGAGCCACAAAGATCCAGCATTTGCATCAACAATGTCTTAAAAAAAAAGAGCAGTGTAGATTCACACACCTCAATGATGCGGCAAGTAGTTTGATGCTGCGTAGGAGCGGACTCCGTTGGCGATGCTGGCTCGGCATCCATCTCAAACATTCTCTCATCTGAGCTGGTGCTCATGGTATGTGGCTCCTGTGATCTTTGGACGCAATGCGGATAACAGTGTCAAGTGTTCTTGAGCTTTCGTTGTGGCTCTCGTGAGCGGTGAGCTACAGAGGCTTTTGCATTTATCTGGTGGGCAATAGGTCTAGTACAACTAGTACTGCTACTGCGAGCCTGTGCGTGTAAATGTGAGCTGGAGCTGGATGACATCTTTTGCGTGGAAATTGAAAGCTTTGAAAGAGGCGAGGGAAAGGATTGGGAAATTTATTGGAGATGACATGGTGATGGAGACAGACTTGTGAATTGAACTGATGAGATGTGAGGACGCTGGAAGCAGTGATGAATCATGGCGTAGGCTTAGGCCTGATAGCATAGCTAGGTTTTATTAGTGTAAGCATTGGGGAATAGATGCACTGAGAATATTCAGCGGCAAACCGTGCGTGCCTTTTTTGCAATGCACCTTATCTTATTCTTTTAGAGCAACTCTAGGATTTTGGCTGAAAATGTCACTCCAGTAGAGTCGTCGTCCCGTCCTCGATCTACGCCGTAACTTTTTAAGTGCGTTTCAATTTCAACCCGCGGGCCTCCATATTTAGAGGTTGGGCGAGAAGATATAGTGCGCCCTCCATCCACTCAAATATCGGCGTCACGGACGTTTCAGAACACGCGCTCCCTTCCACCGCGGCCTACATCCCTACGCCGCCTTTGTTTTGTGCCACCTTCAAAGCCCGGACCGCTACGATTTGGCTCATGTCGTCTCTGTTGAGCCATTCTCAGACCTTCCATGCTTCACCGCAGCCTCGCGCCTTTTTCCTGCCGTCCGGCCTCGCCGTCTGTTTCGCCGCACGATCTCACGATGGTTGACTTTCCCGGCGATAAAATTTCCCAAAATTTTCTCGGAGATTTAGTTTAACGGCTCATAGATTTTGTGTAGATGACATGGGATTCACATTATGTGTAGATGAATCTGTTGCTGGAGCTAGTTTTTTTTTTATGATTCGTCATTGGATTCGAGCTTTGAGTGAAATCATGGACGCCAAAGAAGATGAGGTGATATCGATTGTTGATAACTGGATGGCATCAACCTGAACGAAGAGGAAGCGTCCGGGACCGCAAGTTAGTCATGTGACATTTCACCAAAACAGATTCACCGCCCCGAGCGGCTAATGCTCGACTACTTTGTGCCAGGTTGTACCTTCACGACATATGTGTTCCGGTGACACTTCCGCATGACCGAGCAACTGTTCCGTCGAAATTGCGACATATGCATCGCCGGTAAACTTTTCTTTCAACAACGGAGAAATGTTGCCGATCTCCTAGTTTTTTCCTATTTTTTAGAAGGTGATCATGGCCCTTTGGATGCTTGCATATGGCTCTCCCGCATATTCGTGGGATGCCGCTCTTCGAATGGCGAAAGATACAATCATCAAGTGTATGAAAGTGTTCGCTAAAACCGTGGTACATGTTTATGGACCGTGTTATCTGCGAGCACCCAATGTCGAAGACACAACTAGGCTTCTAACGATGCATGAAGCAAAATACTGGTCTGGGTTTCTAGGGAGTGTTGACTGTATGCACCGGAAGTGGAGAGATTGCCCTGCAGCTTGACACGGCCAATTCACCGGGCATTGCAATGATCCAACCATAATTTTAAAAGTTGTTGCCTCTGAGGATCTGTGAATCTGGCATTGCTACTTCGGGTTGCCTGGATCTCACAGTGATAGCAATGTCTTGCAGAGACCTCATCTGTTTGCAAGGCTAGCTGTTGGTACTTCTCGATTTTGCAACTCCATGGCAAATGACTATCAGTATGACATCTACCCAACATGGACAACATTTGTGAAGACAATTTCTAATCCCGAGAGCACGAAACATATGCATTTCGCCAAGGCGCAAGAAGCTCATAGGAAAGACACTGTGAGAGCATTTGGAGTGCCGCAATCAAGGTTTTCAATTGTTCAAGGGCTTGCTCGTTTCTACAACAAGGATGTCTTAATATCATGACATGTTGTGTGATCCTATACAACATGATCACATAGAATGAGAGGGATATGCTAGGACCTATTGACTATGAATATATTGGCACAATAGTCAAGCCTCGCAAGCACACAAGCCAGATTCGAGCATTTCTTGAGGCGCCGAAAGACTGAAGACCAGGCCTCCCATCATAAGTTGAAACGGGATCTCATTGAGTATCATTGGAAGCTGGCTGGGAGACATTGTGTTTAAATTGCTTTAGAATTCATTTATTTTTACTTGAACAATTCATTTAATCGTGTTATTTGTTACACTTGGATTATTTGTGTATTCGGATTATTGATTTGTAATAATATTTGTTGGTTTATGCTATCTGTTTGATCTAAATTGTTGTAAATAGGCTAGAAAAAATGTATGGTGACTATGTGTTTGCACCAACAACCTTCAAAACATCATGGAGCATGCTCCATATGCATGCCAATATGGCGACTCTTCTTGAGTTGCTCTTATTACATGACCGTCCTACTTTCTTTTTCAACGGTGATAAAATACTTTGTCTCATCTCATTAGCTAAGGAATATAATCATGTTTAAAATGCTTAACCGTCGGCAAAAAATTAGACTCTCACAATATGATAGAGTTCAAATGCATTTCCCCACCTTTTTCCCAACTAAGAGCATTTCTAATTGATCCCCAATGATTCACTAGCTCCAAAAAAAATCATATTAGGATTTAAAGAAATCTATTTGATTCCTAATAGACCTTTATATTTCAAACGTTTTGGAGGCGAGCGAAAAAATAGGCTCCCCGACCCAAAAGATAGGGGCCAAATCCGTGAACACCAAAACTCGTCCCAATCCCAAGATCTTTAATGGGAATGACTTTTCACAACCAACAACTTGCTGGCCGTCCTTCCACCATTCGCAACCGCTCCGACCACTGCGCCACCGGGAACGGAGTCTGAAACCTCTCACGCGACCCCCGACACTGGTTCCCCACTTGCCCCCACTTCGACTACCGTGAAAAAGGTGGCGACCGTGGAGGAGGCCATGGTCAATCAGTATCAGCCATGCAGTGTGCTTGTGCCCATTGCTCCTGCCGCTGTTGTGCCCACGACCTCTCCGGCCAACGGGCTTCCTCCTATTCTGACAGGCGGGGTGAACAAGAGACTGAAGTATACCGATGATGCTTAAGGACTAGACAATGGCAGGCCTGCCAAAGAAGAAGAAATTTGTAACAAGAAGGAAGCACCCTCTGATGGCCCCGCTTGTAGTGACCCCTACGGAACCTCCTCCTACCCCCATCCCCACCCCTCAGGGTCGGCCTTGGCCTCAAATCCTCCCGACTCTGACGTCGACACCGACGCGCAACAAGTGCTAGATGTTCTTCATCATGTTTGGTAATGTTTTGGCCTAAATTTGCGCACTTGGACATAGGCGAGCTATAATTCAGCGGTAGTGCATGAATTCATGTCAAGTTTTAATGATTCAGCGTGGATGATCATGTTGTCATTGACGACCTTGCCTTCAACATGGGGGCGGTGTCAATGCAATAAGAAGTGGAAAATTTCGTCGAGATGGAGGCCCCAGCCATGAACAAGAGGAAAAAGATTGGAAGACTAAGCAATTACAAGGTAGAGGAGGACAAAGCGTTGTGATGTACATGGATGAATGTATCTCTTGACGCGGCACTTGGCATTGATCAAAGCAAATAGAAGTTTTTGGCACAAATTGAGGAGTACTATCGCCACACAGTGCAGATAAAGTCCCACCGAACAAGATAAGTTGATAAGTTGATTACGTACCATAAATGAACTCTAGTTGCCAACAAATCGGTACATATTGTGTTACCAGACAAACATGGTTTTATTTGATAAGATAGTTTCCTCAAACAACTGCAAAACGGGCTTGGAGGACTCCAAATACCCTCTCCACATCATTTCTAACTCCTTGTCATCTTTGGGCAAAGTGAACTCTTTTCTGACCAACTGTGTCATAAATAGTCTTGACGAAGGTTGCCCAAGCAGGATTGCTACTTGTGAATTGCGTTGGGATTTTCCCGAAGAGGAGAGGATGATGCAGTACAGTAGAGATAAGTATTTCCCTCAGTTAAGAACCAAGGTTATCAATCCAGTAGGAGAACCACACAGAACCTCGTTAGCAGCACCTACACACACAAAATCAAATACTTACACCCAACGCAAACAAGAGGATTGTCAATTCCCTTGGCGGTTACTTGCAAGGATTAATTCTGATAGTGATAGATAGAAAAGTAAATTGCAAAACAAAAGAAAGGAAATAAAATTGCAGCAAGGTATTTTTAGATTTTAATATATGATAAAAGTAGACCCGGGGGCCATAGTTTTCACTAGAGGCTTCTCTCTCGAACGCATAGCATACGGTGGGTAAACAAATTACTGTTGGGCAATTGATAGAAAAGCGCATAGTTATGACGATATTCAATGCAATGATCATGTATATAGGCATCACGTGAGAGACAAGTAGACCGACTCCTGCCTGCATCTACTACTATTACTCCACCCATCGACCGCTATCCAGCATGCATCTAGGGTATTAAGTTAATGAAAACAGAGTAACGTCTTAAGCAAGATGACATGATGAGACAAAGTAAACTCAAGCAATATGATTAAACCCCATCTTTTTATCCTTAATGGCAACAATACAAATACGTGTCTTGTCCCTTTCTGTCACTGGAATATAGAACACCGCAAGATTGAACCCATCACAAAGCACCTCTCCCATTGCAAGATAAATCAATCTAGTTGGCCAAACCAAACGGATAGATCGGAGAGAAATACAAAGCTATAACAATCATGCATAAATAAGTTCAGAAGGGACTCAAATATTTCTCATGAATAATCTAATCATAAACCCACAATTCATCGGATCCCAACAAACACACCGCAAAAGAAGATTACATCGAATAGAACTCCAAGGAGATCGAGGAGAATATTGTATTGAAGATCAAAGAGAGAGAAGAAGTCATCTAGCTACTAGCTATGGACCCGTAGGTCTGTGGTAAACTACTCACAGATCATCGGACGGGCAGCAAGGTTGATGTAGAAGCCCTCCGTGATCGATTCCCCCTCCGGCAGATTACCGGAGAAGGCCTCCAGATGGGATCGTGGAAGAACAGAGGCTTGCGGCGGTGGAAAAGTTTTTCTAGGTTGCTCTTCGGTATATGGGGAATATTTTAGAATTTATAGAGGCGGAATTAGGTCAAGAGGTGCCACGAGGGGCCCACAAGCCTGGGGGGCGCGCTCTCCGAGTTTGTCGCTCCCTCGTGGCTCTTCTGGTCTTCTCCCGAACCTTCGAGGGTCCCTTCTGGTCCAGAAAAAATTAATCCAAAGTTTTTTCTCCGTTTGATATTGATTTTCTGAAAAGCCAAAAACAGGCAAAAAACAGCAACTGACACTAGGCACTAGGTTAATACTTTAGTCCCAAAAAATGATATATAATTGCATATAAAACATCCAAGATTGATACTTGTAACGCCCCAGACACACCCACCGGTGGTCGTTACTCCTGGCGGGATCTAGACTGGCCCCACAGATCAATACTAGTCTTTCCTGCGCACTTTGTCCTCACTCATGCGCACCCGGGACCAACTTCCCGGTCGGTCACCCATCCTGAAATTACTCCAAGCTGAGCATGCTTAACTTTGGAGTTCTTTCCGAATGGGCTCCCGGAAAAGAAGGAATTCCTTATTGATATGAGTAGTCTATCATCCCTATTAAGCCAGGCTATAACATACACCCCCACTCAGAGGAACCGACGTCCTCGTCGGGCCACAGGAACGTTCCCTCTTGGCACATACGTCTGTGCGTCCAGTCCGGTACATGTACCAAGTTGTGTGCCACGACGGGTCACAAATGTCATGAACAACATGACCGCGCACCTGACCCGCAAACATCCGTGTAACCGCGAGGGTCGGCTCTGATACCAACTTGTAACGCCCCGGACACACTCGCCGGTGGTCGTTACTCCTGGCGGGATCTACACTGGCCCCACAGATCAATGCTAGTCTTTCCTGCGCACTTTGTCCTCACTCGTGCGCACCCGGGACCAACTTCCCGGTCGGTCACCCATCCTGAAATTACTCCAAGCTGAGCACGCTTAACTTTGGAGTTCTTTCCGAATGGGCTCCCGGAAAATAAGGAATTCCTTATTGATATGAGTAGTCTATCATCCCTATTAAGCCATGCTATCACAATACTATAATAGCATGGAACAATAAAAAATTATAGATACGTTGGAGACGTATCAAGCATCCCCAAGCTTAATTCCTGCTCGTCCTCGAGTAGGTAAATGATAAAAACAGAATTTTTGATGTGGAATGCTACCTAACATGTTTATCATGTAATCTTTCTTTTACAGTATGAATATTAAGAACCGAGTGATTCAAAGCAATAGTCTATAATTTAATATAAAGACATCAATACTCAGGCATACCAACAAACAATCATGCATTTAAAAAAAATGCTAAAGAACGCTATCCCTACAAAATCATATAGCCCATCATGGTTAGTCTTCCTAACACAAAGTATTAATCATGCACTACCTCGATGTCAGCCAAGCAATTGGTTCATACTTTTTAACGCGCTTCAGCTTTTTCAACCCTCACGCAATACATGAGTGCGAGCCATGGACATAGCACTATGGGTGGAATAGAATGATGATAGGGATTGATAAGGGGAAGTTAAAAAGAAAGATAGTCTCACATCGACGCGGCTAATGAACGGGCTATGGAGATGCTCATCAATTGATGTCAATGCGAGGAGTAGGGATTGCCATGCAACGGATGCACTAAGAGTTATAAGTGTATGAAAGCTCAAAATAAAACTAAGTGGGTGTGCATCCAACTTGCTTACTCATGAAGACCTCGGGCATTTGAGGAAGCCCATCATCGGAATATACAAGCCAAGTTCTATAATGAAAAATTCCCACTAGTATATGAAAGTGACAACATAGGAGACTCTCTATATGAAAAACATGGTGCTACTCTGAAGCACAAGTGTGGAAAAGGATAGTAACATTGCCCCTTCTCTCTTTTTCTCTCATTCATTTTTTTGGGTCTCTTTTTGGCCTCTTTTCTTTCTCTTTTTTTTTTTCATCCGGAGCCTCATCCCGACTTGTGGGGAAATCACAGTCTCCATCATCCTTTCCTCACTGGGACAATGCTCTAATAATGATGATCATCATACTTTTATTTACTTACAACTCAATATTACAACTCAATACTAGAACAAATATGACTATATGAATGCCTCTGGTAGTGTACCAGGATGTGCAATGATACTAGCGTAACATGTATAAAAATGATGATCGGTGGCTGAGCCATGAATACTATGTCAGCTATATGATCATGCAAAGTAATATGACAATGATGATGTGTGTCATATAAAAAGAACGGTGGAAGTTGCATGACAATATCTCGGAATGGCTATGAAAATGCCATAATAGGTAGGTATGGTGGCTGTTTTGAGGAAGATATAAAGAGGCTTATGTGTGATAGAGCGTATCATATCACGGGGTTTGGATACACCGGCAAAGTTTGCACCAAATCTCGAGGTGAGAAAGGGCAATGCACGGTACCGAAGAGGCTAGCAAATTGCAGAAGGGTGAGAGTGCGTATAATCTATGGACTCACATTAGTCATAAAGAACTCACATACTTATTGCAAAAGTCTATTAGCCCTCGAAGCAAAGTACTACTACGAATGCCCCTAGGGGGGAGGTTGGTAGGAGTTAACCATCGCGCGCCCCCGACCTCCACGCAAAGGTAGACAATCAATAAAAAATCATACTCCAACTTCATCACACTAAGAACTATACGTGCATGCTTCGGGAATCACAAACCTTAACACCAATATTCTTACTAAACCACAATCATTCACTAGTACCTCCCACATATTACCATCTTAATATCGCAAAACTATTGCAAGGAATCAAACTTATCATATTCAGTGATCTACATGAAAGTTTTTATTATATCCCTTTTGAATACCTATCATATTAGGATCAAATTCATAACCCGTGCATATTACCATTGCTATTTATTGGACTCTCAAAAAGATACTCCCTCTTGAATACCTATCATATTAGGACCAAATTCAGAAGGGACTCAAATACTTCTCATGAATAATCTGATCATAAACCCACAATTCATCAGATCCCAACAAACACACCGCAAAAGAAGATTACATCGAATAGAACTCCAAGGAGATCGAGGAGAACATTGTATTGAAGATCAAAGAGAGAGAAGCAGCCATCTAGCTACTAGCTATGGACCCGTAGGTCTATGGTAAACTACTCACACATCATCGGAAGGGCAGCAAGGTTGATGTAGAAGCCCTCCGTGATCGATTCCCCCTCCGACAGATTACCGGAGAAGGCCTCCAGATGGGATCGCGGAAGAACAGAGGCTTGCGGCGGCGGAAAAGTTTTTCTAGGTTGCTCTTCGGTATATGGGGAATATTTGAGAATTTATAGCGGCGAAATTAGGTCAAGAGGTGCCATGAGGGGCCCACAAGCCTGGGAGGCGCGCCCTCCGAGCTTGTCGCTCCCTCGTGACTCTTTTGGTCTTCTCCCGAACCTTCGAGGGTCCCTTCTGGTCCTGAAAAAATTAATCCAATTTTTTTTCTCCGTTTGATATTGATTTTCTGAAAAGCCAAGAACAGGCAAAAAATAGCAACTGACACTGGGCACTAGTTTAATAGGTCAGTCCCAAAAAATGATATATAATTGCATATAAAACATTCAAGATTGATACTACAATAGCATGGAACAATAAAAAATTATAGATACGTTGGAGACGTATCAAGGATAGATACCATAAACCATATAGTTGCCCATGTTGTTGTCATGACCATTGATGGCATAGTTGCACGGAGGATGTGAGAGCCTGGCTTAATAGGAATGATAGACTACTCATATCAACAAGGAATTCCTTCTTTTCTGGAAGCCCATTCGAAAAGAACTCCAAAGTTAAGCGTGCTTGGCTTGGATCAATTCTAAGATGGGTGACCGACCGGGAAGTTGGTCCCGGGTGTGCACGAGTGAGGACAAAGCGCAGGAAAGACTAGTGTCGGTATGTGGGGCCAGTCTAGATCCCGCCAGGCGTAACGGCCAGGAACCGGTGGCTGTGGCCGGGGCATTACAGAGGAGCTTGTCCTTCAGTAAACCTAGCAAACAATGGAGACCGCTGCAACACATTGATATCATTGTGAGACCTGGACATGCCAAAGAAAGCATGCCAAATCAAAAGATCGATGCAACTACTTCAAGAATGATGGCGGGCTTCTTAACATGGCCCTGATATTGCCCTTGTGGAACATATGTGCAGTTCTTTCATATCCAGTGCATGCAATCAAGAGGTATGAGCATACCTAGCAATCATCTTGATTTCTGAGAGTGCCATGAGCCTTTCGGTGTCTACGACTGTTGATTCTCTCAAGCATTGAGGTCTAAACACCTTAACCATCGTAGTAGCAAATCTGACCATGGCATCGGCGCATGTGCTCACAGACATCCAGAGGTACTCGTCCCACGAATATGTGGCCGCGCCATATGCAAGCATCCGTAATGCAGTCGTGCACTTCTGGTAACTAGAGAATCCAATTCTTCCTACAACATCCTTCTTAAAGATGAAGTAGTCATTGTAGGCCTGTACGCCATTGTAAAGGCGATCAAACACATTTTTCCGCATCTGAAAGCACCGGTGAAAATTGTCCACGAATAGAGCATCGGGGGCAAAGTAGTCGTCCATCAGCGTCAAATGCCCCCGTGTCCTATTCCGGTTCAGCACTAGATGACCCTTGATCGATCCTTTGAAATTGAGAACATGCTCTTCCGCACACTCCGCGTCTACAAGGACCGCCTGCATCATCGCTGTTTCATCCGCGTGATCCTCCTTCTCGGATGACTCAACGAAGTTGTCGTAGATGTACCCCATGTCCGAATCCATTGCTTCAAACAAGGGAGAAAAATTATCAAACACTTGTCGGGTGCGGTGACACCCACAGACGGCATCCATAGGGGCGGATGGTACCTGCGCGGCAGACATATGAGAGGTGGAACACATATGAGAGGTGGAACGACGCCGTAGGAAAAGCGCCGTGGGGATGGCCGGGTAGAGCGATGGAGGTCCGACAAGGCCTTGGCGGGCGGCTGGGGTGGTACAGCGGCGGCATTGGCCAGGGAGGAAGCGAATGCAGAGCAAGGGGGACGGGACGGATATGCGGGCTCCGAGTGGGGTTTTGGGTGGGCTGGGATCATCGGAGTACTATGTGGCGGAGGTCCGAACGCCTGCAAAGCTCCCGCAGCTTTGCGTCTGGTTTGCCGGATTTCTGATAGCCGGACAAATCCACGGACATATACGGAACAGCCGTTGGATAACAAACTGCGGCCGGACAGCTCGGTCCAGATGTTTACTAGCGATTTGAGGGTTGGCTTTGGAGATGCCTTGACCTTACCTATTTTTTTTAGTAAGGTGGACATAAAAAGATAGACCAACTTCTGATGTTTACTGGAAAGAAAAGAATATGTCTGCCGGAAAATATTCATGTCCTTTATACCCTTATAAACAGAAAAAAATGTTTTGTTCTGTTTTTAGACATTTTTCCATCGCGTATTTTTTTAAGGACTTCCATCGTGTGTTTGGGAATGGAAAACCATGACCAAAATCAAAATTTTATGCTACTGATACTGGTTCATTCATTAATAAAATGATCCATCTGCATGCTGTGGGTTAGCCAGGGGCAAGTCAGCGTTGCTTGTTTACAGCTGCAACAGAAGCCCCTGGAGCTACCTCTGTACAGCCCCTGCCTAAGCATCGGAAGAAGAGTTCCACTCAAGCGTTTCGGCATCTGATACGCCAACTATTCTTATCCCTGACACACAGCGCCGCGGTGACTGTAACAATACCTGCACCCTGCAGGGAGCTATGAACCCTAATTAACCGAGCGTAAATGCTGCTTGTAAGGCGTGAGCAGACGCCCTGTGGTCTAGCCTACCGTCCGATAGATGTCCAGATGTACGTCGGTGCCGGACGCTTCGTGGATCGCCAGCATGCAAAACGCGCATGCGCTGCCACGACCAAATCAAGCGTTCAAGTTTCGTTTTCTCTCACTCTGACGACGGCCCGGAGAAGAAACAGCGGCAAAAGAGAAAAGGAAAAAGGAACGAGAGGAAGAAAACTGCATTGTGGCGAAGACCAGAAAATAATAATAATAATAGGGGGCGGTCCTCTGCGCGTTCGCGCAGCCCTTTCATTTTGAGTAGGTGAGCATCTATGATTGTACTGCATTTGGAGTCTTGATTTCTGCATATACATCAGTGGATTGGATAACTGCATTTCACTTCTGAATTATGGCGCACGTCCTTTTTGCTTAGAGTCTTGATTTCTCTCTCCATTTTCTAGCGCTTGTCCTCTTCGGTCTCTTTTTGGATGGTTTAATGTTTCCCAGGACGGCTACGTGCACGGACTGTACAATTCTGCTGCAGCCGCATGCTTAGTCTCCTCCTTCAATTCTGCTCAAGAAGCTCGTACGAGTTGGTGTTTCTCTCCTTCAATTCGGCGCCTGCAGACAGGGACGGTTCAGCTACACTCCACAGTAGCATTGGGCATGCAATAACATCTATGGATCATGTATGGGGCTAATTTTCGTGTTTTGACCCTTTTCGCTTACTTTAGCCGGATCTGACCTCCCTCTGGAAAAAATTTGGGATCTGATCCTTTCGGCTACCGCCGCCCACCCTGGCGGTAGCCGGGTACACCTTACCGCCGGCCCCTTTGGCGGTAGGCCTTCGACTGCCATTTGACGGCCGTTAACTCCAGCCTTACGTGGCAAAGGGCCTACCGCCAAGGGACATGGCGGTAGGGTGCTCGAGCCTACCGCCAAGCACCTCGGCGGTAGGGTGCAGATAGAGGAAAAGGTGGTGGGGGTGAATTGGTGGGCCCCACACCCACCCATTCACCCCCAATCTCCTTCTCCCGAGCTCATCCTCTCCCCCCTCTCTCTCCCCCACCAAAGCACCCACTTAATTCTTCTTATTTGCTTGAGATTTGTCCGGTGGATCCGGAGCATTTTCATCACCCAAGGTACCTCTTCCACTCCCCATTCATTTGATTGGTTGGAATCACCTATTTTGGTTGCTTTGCTCACTTTGTTGCAAACCCTAGTTCTTACTCTTGTTGTTGTCAAATCAATCAATATGATGCATTGAGGGCTGTGTTTGTGCTTTGAACAATGTATTGTGTGCCTACCATAGTTGGGGGAAGCAAGATCTTGTGCTAGGGTTAGTGGTTTTGTTAGGGGTTAGGGGTAGAGTTAGGGTTAGCGTTAAGGTTATGATTAACGCTATGCTATGTTTGTCTTGTTGTGTGAATGCACTTCATACCAAAGTATGCATTGTTTTGATAGTTAATCCGTATGAATTGCCCGGCCCATGGATGACTAGTTTTTTCCATTGTTCTTAGATGGATAAACTCGTTAATGTTCATTATTTGGACAAGGCGGCATTTATGAATGGAAATGCCAATGAAGGGGAAGAGCTCATGGTTTTTGAAACAAGTCCGAGCTATGAGGATGTTGTCGTCAAAGTGAGAAGCGCTTTACATTGGGTTGACCCAATTGATGAGGTTAAGCTTATTGGGAGATATGATGTTGGAGTGGGAGTAAAGTCCCGATTAAAGAGTATGCCAATCACCTCCCAATTGCATTGGAATGTGTACAAGGAAAGAGTAGAGGGATCACAAGACAAGTCACTTGAATTATTTGCCACAAAGGTTGAAGTTCCGCGGCTAGAACTTGACTTGAACCGAAATGCATCCTCCCCAATACATGATGGTAGTGTCGAGGTGTATGTCCACAATTCTTCTAGCCAACCACCAAGTAGCCAACCAAATGAAGAGGACATCAATGATAGAGCCATAGTAGTTCGAGATGATGCTATTGCTCATGTTGATGAAGATGATATTGCTCAAGATGATGCTTACGCGGAAGAAGGAGAGATCCATTACAATCCCATTGGTAATTTGGATGTCATTGTGTGCCAACAAGACATGGACCGTAACCTCCCTTATAGCCGTATGTGTCGGTATTTCTCGGATGACGAGGGTCCGGAGGAAGAATTGGACGAGGATGGATTCACGGCGCAAGAAAATCAAATCTTCAAAAAGGTGACGGGCAAGGAAAGAGGACCCTCATTGTTTCGCAATCTTAGTCTTGCCGACAATGCCGTTGTTGACGATGGCATGAGATTGGGGTTGGTTGAACCATCACCTTGCCGGAAGGTTGGTGATCCAGTCCCCAAGAATGAGGACGAGAATGCCCATTTGAAGAAAGGGATCAAGTTTGGGTGCTTGGAAGAGTTCAAGATATGGTTGAGTGATTACGCCATTAGGAACCATTGGCCATTTGTTGTTGGTCATTCCAACCAAAAGTTGCGCTACACAATCAAATGTGACAAAGAAGGTTGCCCATGGAAGGTCCGTGGAAGAAAAATTCTTGAAACCGGGCAATGGGTGTTGTCGAGTTGTGTGGCCACTCACGAGTGCATACCACCGGACAAAGCCGACCGAAGCAAGGGACACCGTCAACTCACGTCTGAGTATCTAGGCTACAAATTGTTGAATGAGATATCCCACGATCCAACCGTGAAGGTGAAGTTACTCATGAGTACGGTCTTTGAACGATTCGGGTACGAGGTCAAGTATGGGAAGGTGTGGATGGCCAAGGCGAACGCTATTAGGATGTTGCATGGTGATTATCCGGCCGCTTACAATATTCTTCCGAGAATGTTGGGTGCCATTACTCATCGGAATCCGGTCATGCGCCATAGGGTGGAGTCAATTGACGGAGTGTTTCACCGTGCTTTCTGGAGCTTTGGCCAATGCATCGAGGCATTTAGGCATTGTCGGCCTGTCTTGTCTATTGATGGCACTTTCTTGACCGGCAAATATAAGGGCACATTGATGGTTGCAATGGCCCACTCGTCGAACGATAACGTGTTGCTGGTGGCATTTGCCTTGGTTCCTTCCGAGCATGATGACAACTGGGAGTGGTTTATGCACCATGTTAGGACCCAGGTGATTGGCAAGAGATAAGTATGCATCATATCGGATCGGCATCATGGGATTCTCAAAGAAATAGATGTTGATATTCCAGGCTTACCAAAGCTCCAACACCGTTGGTGAATGAGGCACTTCGTGGCAAACTTTTACCGGGCATGCAAGAGCAAAGAGTTTTGCAAAGACCTTACCCATGTTTGCGTGGCATTCAACACCGATACATTCAAAAGCCGCTATGACAAACTCTTGAAGGCGTTGGATAAGAACAAAGGGGGGGGGGCAGAATTCTTGACAAGGCATCTTCCGGAGAAGCATAAGTGGGCACGTGCTTACGACGAAGGAGGTTTGAGATACGGAGACATGACGAGCAACATGGTGGAATGCTTCAACAATGTGCTCAAGGGTGTCCGTTCATTACCGGTGACTGCAATAGTGAAATATACTTTCTTCAAGCTCAACGAGTGTTTCCTAAGGCATTCCCAAACCACCGCCGATTGGATAGGTGAAAAGATGGACTATCCTTTCAAGGTTCAAGATTGGTTGAAGCATCAGGCACGCAAGTCTTCGCACCAACAAATCATTAGTTTCAACGAAAAAGAAATGATCTATCAAGTCGACGAGCCGGGTGGCACGACACGTGATGGTGTGACGTACGGTGGTGTGGCGTACGAGGTGCACCTCAAAAACCGGTGGTGTCAGTGTGAGAGGCCTCATAAGTACCATTGGCCTTGTTCGCATTTGATGACCGCAGCAAGGGCGAGAAACTTGAACGTATCTGATGGTACTACTGTGTGGTTGCTTCAATTCACATTGGAAACAACGAGGTTGATATGGGCGCCCCGGTTTCGTCCTTTCCTCGATCAGTCACAGTGCCCTGAGTATGATGGCCCTCATATCATTCCCGATCCCGAACTCATGGTGACTACCAAGGGAAGAAGAAGAAAGAAGAGGTTCAGAAGTGACATGGATGATCTTGCTGGATACACCGGAATGAAACAATTTGGTAGCGGTCATTTCATGGAGCCACCGGACATCAACAATTGTGGACAATGTGACGACGCAGGACACAATGTTAGAAGATGCACGAAAAGACCAAGGACCGATGGCAACGCGAGCACTACTCAAGCGGGTGGGCATCGAGGAGGTTCCGTTGCCGCACGAGGAGGTAGGAGTGGTGGCCGTGGAGGACGGACGAGTCTTAGAGGAGGCACTAGTGGTGGGCGTGGAGGACGGGCTAGTCTTAGAGGAGCCGGCCGCCGAGGTGGTCGTGGTTCCGGTGCTAATAGGACGCGGAGAATTGATAGAGGAAGGCCTATTGACGTTTTGTTAAATCCGGATGGTTGAATGGTATTTTGCTTATTGCTGCCTCCATACATTTTCATTTCTTCATATGTTTTACTAGCAACTAACTATTGCTTTTTGTAGGCATGGCTTCATCCGGTTCCATGACGAGGCCGCCTTGTGTTGACCGAGAGGACATGCCTACCAAGTGGGGGAACGCAACCTTGGACAAGGTGAAGGAGAAAAATGTGATAACCCCATCATGTTGGTGTGGAGATGTTTGCAAGGTGAAGGTGTCCACGGACCGGAAGAAGTCATGGACGGAAGGGAAAAGATTCTTTGTGTGTCCAAATTATGCACATGACCGTGCGCTTCCAACTAACGCATACGACTTACCACCGGTATGTGTTACAACTCATTTGTTTGAAGTCCAACTCATTTTGTTTGAACTCCAACTCATATTTTACTAACAACAAACATGTTTTCCTTATGTAGTCACCGCCTCCTCTTTGCAAGTACTTCACATGGATAGATCAAGATGTGCCAGAAGATGTTCAAAAGGACCAATATTGAGATTGTCTTAGGAGGCAGCGGCTGTTTGAAGAAGCATTGCAAAGAGCCGAGGATGAAGAACGTCGGCAGAAGGAGAAGATGGAGCGGAAGAAGCGGGAGGAGGAGAGGGCATGCAAAGAGAAGTTTGCTCGTGAATAGGAGAGGGCAAGAAAGCTTGCAAGGGCTCACGATGCTCAAGCAGAAGATGAGGCACGTGGCAAGAAAGGGAAATGGCCTCGTACGACCCAATAGGGCCTTCACTTTCGCGGCGGTTTCAGAACATGTCTTGCATTACCGAACTATGTATTTCATTTGCGAATCTTTGTCATGAACTATGTATTTCATTTGCGAATCTTTGTCATGAACTATGTATTTCATTTGCGAACTTTGTGATGAGGTAGACCCAAGTTTATGATGATTTTTTTTGTGAATCTTGGTCCTCAACTATTTATTTCTTGTGGATGAGGTTAGATGGCAAAAAAAACAGAGCAATCCTCTGTTTCCACACCTACCGCCGAGGTGCCTGGCGGTAGGGTGTGTGGCAAACTTATTGTACCGAAAACAAACTATCATTTAGCGGTAGGGTTAGCTACCCTACCGCCGAGGGCCCTGGCGGTAGGGTAGCAAAATTTTCTGTAACCTACATCAAGCTGTTGTCTGCGGTAGGGTTAGCTACCCTACCGCCGAGGGCCCTGGTGGTAGAGTAGCTATTTCCTTATTTTTCAACCGTAAAACATACATCCAAACCTTAAGCATACATGTCCATTAAATCATTACATCAACAAACTCCGACATGTTCAAATACCAAGGACATGCATAAATAACATCACATCATTACATCAAGTTCATCTACCAAATTTAAATGATTTAGAGCATTGGTCCAAATAACAAGTGTTCTACACCGGGAAATAGCTCCTGAACGTTTTCATACGCTCAATTTGTGCATCACGCTCTGGATTTGGCCTGAGTCGAATATCATTGGGTCCAGCCCAATGGATCAGCACATCCTTCACGTCGCGGAACCACGCCCATCGAGCATGTCGGTTCGGGTTCTCAGACACTCCCTGTTTGATTGCCCATCCAATAACCTGCCCGGGTCTTGACAAGTCGAGCTCGCGGAATTCATCAATGCTTACGGAGAACCCTATCTCCATTGCCAAAGAGTGTTTACAATCATCTTCCTTCTTCTGCACCTCATCAAGAATCTTCTCTTTTTCTTTCACGAGCTCTTCAGGGTACTCACAAACCTGATACTTGCTGAAATCCCTCATAACCGCGTTTGCCTCCTCACAACTCTTAATCCATTGTTCAAGCTCCCTTATCATACTACGGCGTCGGTTTTCTTCACACTGCTCATATAATATCTGCAAACTCGACTTGTTTTCCATCCTACATGAATGTTATGTTAGGTAACTTCAAATGGCATACACAAAAAGATAACTTAAATCAAATGACATACAACAAACACACAAGATAGATTACTTAAAATGACATACGACATGAAGTTCTCAAGGAGTTCAAATAACAAAGGTTACATAAAACATAAGGAGGAGTTCAACTAAAGTACAAAGGAAATGATAAAGGGTACATGCCATTATAGTTCAAATGACTCTATGACATCATGTAATTCAAACCACTTTTATTCGGCCATCAACACAATGTCTCTGTCGTACGGTCCCGGGTTGCAAGAAATGACATCCCTTCTTTCAAGGACCCAACCCCAATGGGAAGCTTGCCTCGGTATCGGCGATGATGCCAGCCTAACTACCCAGTCAATGATCTGGCCAGGGTTTTTCAAGTCCAGTTGAGGATATTCATCCCTTGTTGTGCACAATGCAATTTGCCTTGAAAGATCACGTCTATGACGTTTCTCCTTTCTCCTGAGCTTGTTTATGTTTTTCTCTTTATCTTCGATCACCTTCTCGCTATCGTCGTACTCGCATACATAGTACTTTGAAAAGTCCCTTGAAGCCGCATTCTCCGCATCGACGGAGTCGACCCACTCCGTCATCTTTTCCTCAATGAGTTCGCGTTCAAGCTTCGCCGCCGCCTCGGCAGAAGTCTCAAAGAAGACGATCGGTCCCATCCTACAATTCGAGGGGTAACTATAACGGTCATCATAGGCATAACCTTAACCCTAACCCTAACCATAACCTTAACCCTAACCCTAACCCTAACCCCTAACAAAACCCTAAATGCTAGATCTTGGCACCCGTCGATGCTAGTCACACAATACATAGTCAAAGCACAAACATTACCCTAAATGCATCATATACATTGATTTCACCACAACAAAATCATGAACTAGGGTTTGCAACAAAGTGAGCAATGCAACCAAAATACATGATTCCAACCAACGAAAATGAGGGGGAGTGAGGGAGGTACCTTGGGTGATGAAAGTGCTCCAGATCCACCGGACAAATCTCAAGCAAATGAGAGAGATTTGAGAGGGCCTTGTGTGAGGAGAAGAGGGGAGAAGAGGACTTGAGCTCGAAGGAGAATGGGGAATGGGGGTGAATGAGTGGGTGGGGGAGCACAACCCCCACCCCACCACCTTATCCTGTACAGAGGCCTACCGCCGGGGACCTTGGCGGTAGGCTAAGGCACCCTACCGCCAGGGAAGACGGCGGTAGGTCCCTTTGCCACGTAAGGCGACCGTTAACGGCCGTCACAGGCCTACCGCCTAAGCCCATGACGGTAGCAAAAGGGTCAGATCCCGAAAATTTTCTCAACCGGGATCAGATCCGGCTAAACTAACGCAAAAGGATCAAAACATCAAATTTGGCCCATGTATGGTCAAGCTCGCCGTATGTTATTACATGGAACATTTGCTCAAAGTTGTAAGTTTTTTTACTGGTTAAAAATTAGTATAAGTGAATCTCTCAACAACGCTATGCTGTTGAAAAAAAAGGATATTGTGTGCTATACATGGTGTTCATATTTGTGTGTGTGTGTGCATATTTGGCCTCGAACATACCGCGAGGCATTTGTTCGATCGAGAGACAAGTCGCAGTGCAAGTTCAGCAGCTCTTCAAACAAATGGAAACGGTTGACTTGAAGAAAGTTTCCTGGCGAGGAGGTGTAATTTGATTCACTCGCGCACGGCATCGGCACGCAGTAAAGCAAGACAGCTGAGCTGAACAAACAAATACTTACTCCGTACTAGTAACTGCGAAATCTAGTGCAGTAGTATTTGCCGTGTCGTCGTGGGCTGGCCGGCAGCCCGACAGAGTTTGTAGGTGAGCATTAGGGCAACTCCGACGCGCGACCCCAAATGGTCCGTCCGTGTCTGTTTGGGGTAAATGGATAGAACAGCAGCCCAACGCGCGGGAGCAAACATACAAATATCTGTTTCCGGTCCGTTTTCGACCCATTCCCGATCCAACTTTGGGCCGCGTTTGCGGCCAAACGGACATGCGCGGACGGACGCGACGCTTGCCCTTGTCCCCCCTGGCCCACCCGTCGGGGACACATGCGCCCCTTTTTCTACCCCACCCACTCCGGCCGCACCCCCGCCCCACTCCCCTCTCGTCCCTAGCCGCCACCGCCACCATTTTCTCGGTCGTGTAGCTGCCCAGCACGACCACGTGCTCGGCCACGTTTTCTCGACACCCTGAGCTGTCCAACCCCCGGCCGCCTGATTTCAGCGCTACCGGCGGCCGGATTTGGAGCGGATCCGGTCGGATTTAAGCGCGGCCGGCCACCGGAGGCCACGCCGTGCCATCGACTGGCCGGGTGCCAGACCGCACAACCCCGGCAACGCCCCCAGGCCACATGCAGGTACTGACTCCACCTCTAGCCGCTCGGATCTACCCCAACGCCGGTTCGCCGGCAAATACACCAACGGCCGTCGTCCGGGCTCGGTGCTGGCCCAAAGTCTCGTCGGCGCACCGTTGCCGCTCGTAAAGTGCGACGACTGTCCACGGAAGGTCGTGCGCCGTGTTTCTACAACGCCGGAACATCCCGGATGGGTGTTCGTCAAGTGCAAAAACGATGGGGTATGTGCTAGTTTAGCTTCGGTTGTGCTCCCGGATTCAATGCATTTTGCTTATACTAAAATTCTTGTGTAGGAAGGATGCAACTTTTGGTATTGGGAAGAAAACTACATCGATCTATTGATAGTACGAAATTTGATAGATGTTCGTGCACTTCTTGCTAGAATAGAGGCTAGAGATGAGACTAGATGCGGAGAAGCAATGTCTACTTCTTTAGACTCAAAGAAAAAAGAAGCATGCAAGATCGAGAATCCGCAGATCAACAATGAATGCATCGAGAAGATACTAATCCAGCTTGCAGGAGCAGTTATGGAAATTGGATATCTTTTAAAATGTCTTCTTGTGGTTCTTGTTTTTTTTGTCTTGCTATTCTAGTCAAGATTTGGTGAATGTATCCAATGTATCAAAAAAAATTCGCTGATGAAAATAATAAGAAATGTGGCCAAAAAAATATATGCGGACGAGATGCGGCCAAGATGCGGCAGCGCGTTGGGCGCACGGCCGGCGCATACAGAAATCTGAGTGGACACGGCCCCATTACCACCCCAAACGGACGAAATCCGGACAAAACGGGCGTCCGTTTGGGGTCGCGCGTTGGAGTTGGCCTTACTGCCGGTACAAAATACAGTACTACTACTGCACTGGCCAATGAACAGGATAGAGGCGATCTTTCAATTGAGGCCATCATTGCGTCTGCAGCAACAGTAGACCTGGGCATGGGCAGCCCGGCCCGGCAGGCCCGGCCCGAAGCCCGGCGTCCGGGCCGGGCTCGGGCCTTGCTTTTCCAGCCCGAGCCCGGCCCGAAGCCCGGGAAAAGCCCGGCAAAACCTATTTTTTTATATATTTTACGAAAAATAGGTATAATATAGTATTATATAGCCCCGAAATTAGGTATTTTATTAGTTTTAATAGCTAAAATAGCTGTTTTGCCGGGCTGCTGGCCGGGCCGGGCCGGGCCCGGGCCTGGGATTTTGTAGCCGGGCTTTTTGAAACCCGGCCCGGCCCGGAGAATGCCCAGGTCTAAGCAACAGTGAAAGTGAGTCGCCTCGGCGAGAAATTTTTCCTAGAAAGAGGAGGAGGTGCAGGCTTGTCCCGTCGAAAAGGGAAGGAGACGAAGGTTGCGTCAACCCCCCCGCCGGGCGCTGCTCGCCGGCTTGTGCTTGGCCGCACTGGCCGTGCTTCATGGAGGGAGGATGCTTGTCGTAAAGATGGCTCGACAACGTTCAATCAGGTATAGCCGATCTGAATTTGTACCGTCGCGTTCATGCATCCGGCGGGTACGGCTCCAGCGAATCGGCCGAGCGGATGGAAGAATGCCCACGGCTCACACCCTCTCTCAACGTCGGTGTTTAGCTCAAACAAATACGTCGGTGTCCCGCATGCCCTTCATTCAGTCTGTGTGCATGTAGTTTTGGTTGGTTTGGCTATTTAGAATGCACTTTAGCTACTTGTAACTTGCCTGAATTTTAAATTTGGATCAGTCAATTTTTTGATTGTTGATTTTTGCTCTAAGATTCGTGCTGCGTATTTTTTTCTGGCTTGTGCTGGGCTTGTTTTTTACGACTGACCCATATTTGTGCCAGTCGATTTGCTACTGGGCCATAGCCCATTAACTATGCAATCCAGCCCTCCTCTCTCCCCCTTTGTTTATTTTCTGTTTTTGTGTGTTTTTGTTTTTCTTTGTTAGTTGGTTTTAACTTTTCTTTTGTGTGTATTTTTTTGATGTTAAGTGAGTGTAAATGTATACACATAAATACTATGCAATATGTGCGAAAATTACACTATTATATGATTATTGTTTTCATATTACAAAAAAATCGTTATCTTTCTTCTTTAAATGGTAATACTATTGCTACTAATTCATTGTTTCTTACTTTGAACTTTTATTTTTTATTTCATTTTATTTCTTCTTCAAGGTTAAAACCAATCCACAAATGTATTTCTTCTTAGGAATTGTTTTTCTGAAAATTTCACTATAATATGTTTATTCTTGCATATTTTTGAAAAGCGCATTTTTTGTAAATATTTTGTGCAAATTTTGTCATTGTTTGTTTTAATTTTATTTTTTCTTAAAGGGTAATACCATTGCCACTAATTTATAGTTCCTTAGAAAACTTCATTATTTTGATTTTGTGTAAGCTTTAATTTTATTTTTCTTTCCTTTTAAGGTTAATATCAATGCCACTAATTCATTCCTTCTTACGAATCTTTTTTTTTTTTTGCGGAATTTCACTATTATATGCTTATTCTTGCATCTTATTAAAAAGTGCAATTTCTATAAAAAATTTGGGCAAAATTTTTCATCATTTGTTTTATTCTTTTTTTCTTCATGCAGGGTAATACCAATGCCACTAATTCATTCCTTTTTAGAAAACTTCAGTATTATGATTATGTTTTTGTTTCTATTTCATTTTCTTTCTTTTTAACGGGCAACATCAAAGCCACTAATTCATTCTTTCCTTGAAATACTTCATTATTTGGATTTTGTTTGAATTTTTATTCATTTTCTTTATTTCTTAGAAAACTTAATTATTATGATTTTGTTTTAGTTTCTATTTCATTTTCTTTCTTCTTAAAGGATAACAACAAAGCCACTAATTCATTCTTTATTAGAAAAACTTTATTATTTTGATTTTGATTTAGTTTGTGTTTCATTTTTTCTTTAACTAATGCCACTAATTCATTCCTTCTTAGGAAACTTCCTTTTTTTTTTGTGAAAATGCCACTATTATATGCTTGTTCTTGTATATTATAAAAAAGTGCAATCTCCATGTAAACTGTGTGCAATTTTTGCAATTCTTTGTTTTAGATTTTTTTTCCTTAAAGAGTAATATCAATGCCACTATTTCATTCTTTTTTAGAGAACTTCATTTCTTTTGATGTTTTTTTGTTTTCATTTTATTATATTTCTTCTTTAAGAGTAATACAAATTCCACTAATTATTTCCACTCTCTAGTTCCGGGGAACGAAAAGATGGCATGTATCATCACACCCATGCAGCAGTACGCGCCCTTGCGTATCTAGTCAGCTACATGCATCATCTGGCTAGCTAGCTTAGCAAGGTTTTAAAAGTTAGTCCTGCATAAATCAAGCCGCAAAAAGCTTTATTAAGGAATCTGTATGATGTTGAATCTTCAATGCCCTAAATGTTTGCTAAGCTTTTGAGCTACAGAGCCTTTATTAATTCAGATAGTAATAACATACAGTGGAAGAGGTTACTAGAAATAAAAAAAAATCAAGGCATGGTATGCACTAGTGATTGCGATGTAGGGACCGTCCATGCATGCATATGTGTGCTAGTTTGTGTGTGCATCGATCACTGCGTGCATGCATGAGGCGCTGCATGCTTTAGTACAGCCGGCGCTAGTGCGGTAGTGCCATCAAGGATTTTGATCGATCGTGCAGTTACGAATTAGTCGTCGATTAATCGTCTCTGGTACTGTACGTCCACGCATAAAAAAGTGACTCACCCAAAATCTAAAATCAGTCACCTGGTCTCTAGCCAGTCCCCTCTAGAATGCATCGAAAGTTTGGCCCGCACACACCTCAAAGCACCTTTCAGTTAGGCCCGCTACGAACGGCCGAATCCACCCTTTTCCCTTAGCTAGGCTCTCCATGTGCACGAAGGAGGAACGCGGCGCCGAGTTTGTGCGAGCAGGGAAATGGTGTGAGCTCGCGCGGATCCCTGAAAAGCGACGGGAGCAACTAGGTCAACCCCTGGTTGCCTCGCCTATTTAGCCCCCTTCGTCCCGCCACCAGAGCTTTCGCCACCATTTCCTCCCATCGAGCTCTTAGTCCTGAAAAGATTCTCCACTGACGAGCAGGTAAGAGGTGCTTTCTTCTCCGGTCGGCGGTGGTCGGCAGCGGTGAGCCTTCTTCCTCCTCTTCTCTGACATGTTCCCTGCATCGTCCCCGGTCCTCCAATCCCTATAAGTTACATCACTCCCTACTCGTTATAGTTTAGATATGTGAGCATGTGGTAGATTAGAGTAGATCTGTAGGTAGTATGATAGGTTGATATGTGAACATAGGATGTGGTAGATCAGATACTAGCGGTGCGGTTATAGTAGTATGTTAGGTTTTGCTTGTTGGTAATGTTGATGTTCTTATTGTTGTGGTGAATGCACACATTTTTCATGTTGGTTTCAATGCTCGTATGGTAGATGTAGTATTATGTTGATCTTCATGATCAACCCATGCTAGTTTGCTAAATGTGTTTGTGTGTTGAGCTTCATGATCAGTCCATGTTAATTCGCTACATGTGATTGTTAGATCCATTAATCTTGTTCAGCTAGTCCTGATGCTAACCATCACAGGACATGAACACACAAGAGTTTAGTCAGACCCTTCTTCTGTCTGACTCCTTTGCTCCCTACTATGTAGAGGACTCCCAGCCAATCCCTCAGAATGCAAATGTGTTTGAGGAGTCCGCGTCTATCCTCTTTAGTCGTGGCGATGCCTATGACAGCTACTACTGCCACCATTAAGTCTGGAAAGGCACAAATGAGGGGGGGGGGGGGGGATGAAGTGGTACACAATGAAACGAACTCATTTCCTGTCCACCTTCTTCCTTAGCAAGATGTGTGAGATCATGGCCGCTCTTAGCCACCTCCTGGACAACATGGCACGGGGTCTTTGGTTTGTTGAGATGGCAGAGGACCACATGACGCTCTGGCTTAGGACCTTGCTGAGCAAGCACTACTACGTGTAGTGCAAGGGTCTCAGGTGATGGTGGCTTGAAAATGATTGATGGCATGTATATTTTGATGAGGTGGTATATATTAAGCCCTCATATGATGATGGTGAACTTGCGGTGGTAGGATTACACCCTCTTTTGATGTGGTGGTAGGATGACACCATAGAAGGTAGGATGAACTTGAGGCTTTTGGGTATATGAAATCATGCATGCTTATGTTGCTTCTATTGCATATGTTCTTGTCAACTTGTGTTGCTTGTATTGTTTTTGAATTATTGTTCTTTTGTCCTGGTAGATGAAGTGGTATATGGTGTACTCAGGGAGGGTTCCAAGAGCCTACGGTTCATGGTAGACATGCCATAAACAAGTGAACGGTTACAAGAACAGTGGCTATAGAGGGTTTAATACTAGGCAGGAGACAGAGGACGATTACTCCAGGTTCGTGCTCAATGAAAAGCGCAATCATGAAGTAGGAAAGGGTCTAGGTCACCGGGTGTAATGGGATGAAGAACTAGGTAATCTTCGTGCAATTCGTAGTCATTGTGGTATTGTTGTAAACCTGTGAATGTATGTGATGACACCAATGATAAGGGTGGTAGCTGATAAGCTCACCACATTGGGGTATAAGTAAACCACATCGGGCCGAATGCATGCAACCAAACACATCGGTTCGCTTCAGAACATCCCAACCCAAAACGTGGGCAACCAAATGCTGGACCTTTGGTGTTCTAGTAATGTAGCCAACTACTTTGTGGGCAACCAAATGCACTGCAAAACATTGCCTAGAGCTTGTACTACCTTAGCCAGACTGAATTGGGCCACACATGCAGGGGCAAAAATTGGTGCAGCTAACCAAACAAGCCCATAGGAAACGTCGGGGTTGGTATACAATACACTTGTGTCGGCGCTGTTGGGGAACGTTGCATGGGAAACAAAAAATTTCCTACGCACACACAAGATCTATCCATGGTGATGAGCATCTACGAGAGGGAGAGTGAATCTACATACCCTTGTAGATTGCTAAGCGGAAGCGTTAAGAAACGCGGTTGATGTAGTCGAACGTCTCCGCGATCCAAATCGCAAGTCGTCCCTCGATCCGATCACGAACTAGTGCCGAACGGACGGCACCTCCGCGTTCAACACACGTACGGCTTGATGACGCCTTCACCTCCTCGATCCAGCGAGCGATGATGAAGTAGTAGATGAGTTCCGGCAGCACGACGGCGTGGTGATGGTGGTGAGGAACAATCTCTGCAGGGCTTCGCCAAGCACTACGGAGATTATGACGGGAGAACTAGAGGGTTAGGGTTGCCGACACACGGCTTGGGAAATCTTGATGTATCCCGTGTGCTAGCCCTGCCCCTCTATTTATATGTTGAGCCTTGGGGTCTAAACTTGGAGTAAAAGCCTCCTCCAGGTCGGTTTTGCCCGCACAAGGTCGGTTTGGCCCGCAGGGAAAGAGTCCAACTCGGATCCCTGCAGTATCGCGTACAAGCGGTAGTACCGCTTACGATAAGCGGTAGTACCGCCCGTAGCGGTAGTACCGCTTACGATAAGCGGTAGTACCGCCCCAGACGCCAGCAAAACTTCCTTTCGCACCTTGCCTAAGCCTCGTGGGCTTTACCCCTTGGCCCAAATAAAGTGTTCTCGTATCCGAACATTTCGGGAAACATCCGGAACCTCTTCCGGTGAATTCCGGAACCCTTCCGGAAACCAAAACACTATTATCACATATATCAATCTTTACCTCCGGACTATTCCGGAGATCCTCGTCATATCCGGGATCTTATCCGGGACTCCGAACAACCTTCGGTCACCAACAAAATAACTCAACTATACTAATCGTCACCAAATGTTAAGTGTGTAGACCCTGCGGGTTCGAGAACTATGTAGACATGACCGAGACACCTCTACGATCAATAACCAATAGCGGGACCTGGACGCCCATATTGGCTCCTACATATTCTACGAAGATCTTTATCGGTCGAACCTCTAGGTCAAGGATTCAGTTAATCCCGTATACTGTTCCCTTTGTTCTTCGGTATGTTACTTGCCCGAGATTCGATCGTCGGTATCTCTATACCTAGTTCAATCTCGTTACCGGCAAGTCTCTTTACTCGTTCCGTAATACAAGATCTCGTGACTAACACTTTAGTCACATTGCTTGCAAGGCTCATTGTGATGTTGTATTACCGAGTGGGCCCTGAGATACCTCTCCGTCACACGGAGTAACAAATCCCAGTCTTGATCCATGCCAACCCAACAGACACCCTCGGAGATACCTGTAGAGCACCTTTATAGTCACCCAGTTACGTTGCGACGTTTGATACACACAAGGTATTCCTCCGATGTCAGGGAGTTGCATGATCTCATGGTCAAAGGAAAAGATACTTGACATGTAGAAAACAATAGCAATAAACTGACACGATCATATGCTACGTTCGTAGTTTGGGTCTTGTCCATCACATCATTCTCCTAATGATGTGATCCCGTTATCAAATGACATCTCATGTCAATGGCTAGGAAACCTTAACCATCTTTGATCAATGAGCTAGTCAACTAGAGGCTTACTAGGGACACAGTGTTGTCTATGTACCCACACATGTATTTGAGTTTCCAATCAATACAATTATAGCATGGATAATAAACGATTATCATGAACAAGGAAATATAATAATAACCAATTTATTATTGCCTCTAGGGCATATTTCCAACAGTCTCCCACTTGCACTAGAGTCAATAATCTAGTTCACATCACTATGTGATTTACATTGTAATGAATCGAACACCCATGCAGTTCTGGTGTTGTTCATGTTTAGCCCTTGGAAGAGGTTTAGTCATCGGATCTGCAACATTCAGATCCGTGTGTACTTTGCAAATATTTATGTCGTCCTCCTTGATGTAATCGCGGATGGAATTGAAGCGTCGCTTTATGTGTCTGGTCCTCTTGTGAAATCTTGGTTCCTTGGTAGAGCAATGGCACCAGTATTATCACAAAACAGAGTCATTGGGTTAAGTGCACTAGGCACTACTCCAAGATCTGTCATGAACTCCTTCATCCAGACACCTTCCTTCGCCGCCTCCGAGGCAGCGATGTACTCCGCTTCGCATGTAGAATCAGCTACCACGCTCTGCTTGGAACTGCACCAGCTAACCGCACCCCCATTAAGAATAAATACGTATCCGGTTTGTGACTTAGAGTCATCCGGATCAGTGTCAAAGCTTGCATCGATGTAACCCTTTACGACGAGCTCTTGATCACCTCCATAAACGAGAAACATGTCCTTAGTCCTTTTCAGGTACTTCAGGATATTCTTGACCGCCGTCCAGTGTTCCATTCCTGGATCACTTTGAAACCTTCCGACCATACTTATGGCAAGGCTGACATCGGGTCTTATGCACAGCATTGCATACATGATAGAGCCTATGGCTGAAGCATAGGGGATGGGACTCATCTTTTCTCTATCTCCTGCAGTCACTGGGCATTGAGTCTTACTCAACTTCATACCTTGCAAAACAGGCAAGAACCCCTTCTTGGACTGATCCATTTTGAAATTCTTCAAAACTTTGTCAAGGTATGTGCTTTGTGAAAGTCCTATTAAGCGTCTTGATCTATCTCTATAGATCTTGATGCCTAATATGAAAGCAGCTTCTCCTAGGTCCTTTATTGAAAAACTCTTGTTCAAATATTCCTTCACGCTTTCCAACATTTCTATATTGTTTCCAATTAGTAATATGTCATCCACATATAATATTAGAAACGCTATAGAGCTCCCACTCACTTTCTTGTAAATACAAGCTTCTCCGTAAACTTGTATAAACTCGAACGCTTTGATCACCTCATCAAAGCGAAGATTCCAACTCCGAGATGCTTGCACCAGCCCATAAATGGATCGCTGGAGTTTGCAAACGTTGTCAGCATTCTCTGGATCGACAAAACCTTCTGGTTGCATCATATACAACTCTTCCTTAAGGAAACCGTTAAGGAACGCTGTTTTGACATCCATTTGCCAAATTTCATAATCGAAAAAGGCAGCTATTGCTAACATGATTCTGACGGACTTAAGCATCGCTACGGGTGAGAAGGTCTCATCGTAGTCAACTCCTTGAACTTGTGAAAAACCCTTTGCCACAAGTCGAGCTTTATAGACGGTGACATTACCGTCCGCGTCCGTCTTCCTCTTAAAGATCCATTTGTTCTGAATGGCCTTACGCCCTTCAGGTAATACTTCCAAAGTCCACACTTTGTTTTCATACATGGATCCCATCTCGGATTTCATGGCCTCTAACCACTTCTCGGAATCCGGGCCCATCATCGCTTCTCCATAGCTCGTAGGTTCATCGTTGTCCAACAACATGACTTCTAAGACAGGGTTGCCGTACCACTCAGGAGCAGTACGCGTCCTTGTCGACCTACGAGGTTCGATAGCAACTTGATCCAAAGCTTCATGATCATCATCATTAACTTCCTCTTCAGCTGATGTAGGCTCTACAGAAACATCTTTCTGCGCTGCGCTACTTTCAGGTTGAAGTAAAGGTTCAACAACCTCATCAAGTTCTATCTTCCTCCCACTCAATTCTTTCGAGAGAAATTCTTTCTCAAGAAACGTTCCGTTTTTAGCGACAAACACTTTGCCTTCGGATCTGAGGTAGAAGGTATACCCAACTGTCTCTTTTGGGTATCCTATGAAGACGCATTTCTCCGCTTTGGGTTCCAGCTTCTCAGGCTGAAGCTTTTTGACATAAGCATCACATCCCCAAACTTTAAGAAACGACAGCTTTGGCTTCTTGCCAAACCAAAGTTCATATGGCGTCGTCTCAACGGATTTCGATGGTGCCCTATTTAAAGTGAATGCAGCTGTCTCTAATGCATAACCCCAAAACGATAGTGGCAAATCGGCAAGAGACATCATAGATCGCACCATATCCAATAAGGTTCGATTACGACGTTCGGACACACCATTACGCTGTGGTGTTCCAGGCGGTGTTAGTTGTGAAACAATTCCACATTGTCTTAAGTGACTGCCAAACTCATAACTCAGATATTCTCCTCCTCGATCAGATCGTAGGAATTTAATCTTCTTGTTACGATGATTCTCAACTTCACTCTGAAATTGTTTGAACTTTTCAAATGTTTCAGACTTGTGTTTCATTAAGTAAATATACCCATATCTACTTAAGTCATCAGTGAAGGTGAGAAAGTAACGATAACCACCGCGCGCCTCAATACTCATCGGACCGCACACATCAGTATGTATGATTTCCAATAAGTCACTTGCCCGTTCCATTGTTCCAGAGAACGGCGTTTTAGTCATCTTGCCCATGAGGCATGGCTCACATGTGTCAAGTGATTCAAAATCAAGTGACTCTAAAAGTCCATCAGCATGGAGCTTCCTCATGCGTTTTACGCCAATATGACCTAAACGGCAGTGCCACAAGAAAGTGGTATTATCATTATCAATTCTACATCTTTTGGCATCAATGTTATGAACATGTGTATCATTACTATCGAGATTCAATAAGAATAAACCCCTCACATTGGGTGCATGACCATAAAAGATATTACTCATATAAATAGAACAACCATTATTCTCTGATTTAAATGAGTAACCGTATCGCAATAAACAAGATCCAGATATAATGTTCATGCTTAACGCAGGCACTAAATAACAATTATTCAGGTTCATCACTAATCCCGATGGTAATCGAAGAGCGAGCGTGCCGACGGCGATCACATCAACCTTGGAACCATTTCCCACGCGCATCGTCACTTCGTCCTTTGCCAGCCTCCGTCTATTCCGCAGTTCCTGTTTTGAGTTGCAAATATGAGCAACCGCACCGGTATCAAATACCCAGGCACTACAACGAGAGTTGGTAAGGTACACATCAATAACATGTATATCATATATACCTTGTTTGTTGTTGGCCGCCTTCTTGTCAGCCAAATACTTGGGGCAGTTCCGCTTCCAGTGTCCAGTTCCCTTGCAATGAAAGCACACAGTTTCTGGTTTGGGTCCAGCCTTGGGTTTCTTCACGAGAGGAGCAACTGCTTTGCCACTCTTCTTGGAGTTACCCTTCTTACCCTTGCCATTTTTCTTGAAACTAGTGGTTTTATTGACCATCAACACTTGATGCTCCTTCTGAATTTCAGACTCAGCGGCTTTCAGCATCGCAAACAGCTCGGCGACTGACTTGTTCATCCCGTGCATGTTATAGTTCAACACAAAGCTCTTGTAGCTAGGTGGCAATGATTGAAGAACTCTGTCAGTGATAGCCTCTGGCGGAAGGGGCATCCCCAATTCAGCCAGACGGGTGGAGTACCCAGACATTCTGAGTACGTGATCACTGATAGACCCGTTCTCCTCCATCTTGCAAGCATAAAACTTATCGGAGATCTCATATCTCTCGATCCGGGCATTCTTCTGAAAGATAAACTTCAACTCCTGGAACATCTCATATGCTCCATGACGTTCAAAACGTCTTTGAAGTCCCGGTTCTAAGCCATACAATATTGCACATTGAACTATTGAGTAATCTTCAGAACGAGCCTGCCAGGCGTTCACAACGTCTAGAGACTCAACTGGAGCGGGTGGATCACCAAGCGGTGCATCAAGGACATAAGCCTTCTGGGAAGCCCTAAGGATAATCCTTAGATTACGGGCCCATTCCACAAAGTTACTTCCATCATCTTTCAACTTAGCTTTCTCTAGGAACGCATTAAAATTCAGGGGTGCTACTGCGCGAGCCATGATCTACAACATAAATATAGCAAAGACAACTTAGACTATTGTTCTAGATAATGAGTTTAGTTAATCATATTACTTAAAAACTCCCACTCAAATTGACATCCCTCCGATCATTCGAGTGTAACATGATCCAAATCCACCAACTCAAGTCCGATCATCACGTGAGTTGAGGTGGTTTCAATGGTGAACATCTTCATGTTGATCATATCTACTATATGACTCATGTTCGACCTTTCGGTCTCTTGTGTTCCGAGGCCATGTCTGTACATGCTAGGCTCGTCAAGTTTAACCCGAGTGTTCCGCACGTGCAACATGGCTTACACCCGTTGTATGTGAACGTAGAGTCTATCACACCCGATCATCACGGCGTGTCTCGAAACGACGAACTTTCGCAACGGTGCACACTCGGGGAGAACACAATTTATCTTGAAATTTAAGTGAGGGATCACCTTATAATGCTACCATCGTCCTAAGCAAAATAAGATGCATAAAAGGATTAACATCACATGCAATTCATAAGTGACATGATATGGCCATGAACTTGTGCTTTTGATCTCCATCTCCAAAGCACCGGCATGATCTCCATCGTCACCGGCATGACACTATGATCTCCATCATCTTGATCTCCATCAACGTGTCGCCATGAGGTTGTCGCGCCGACTGTTGCTTCCACGACTATTGCTAACTCATAGCGATAAAGTAAAGCAAAAACGGCGAAAATAATTAAAGACAACTCTATGGCTCCTGCCAGTTGCCGTACTCATCGACATGCAAGTCGTGATATTCTATACAACACATGATCATCTCATACATCACATATATCTCATCATGTAATTGGCCATATCACATCACAACATACCCTGCAAAAACAAGTTAGACGTCCTCTAATTGTTGTTGCAAATTTTACGTGGCTGCTACGGGTTTGCAAGAACCGTTCTTACCTACGCAAAACCACAACGTGGTGTAGTGATTGCTTTTTGATCTTCTAAAAGAACCCTCTTCATTGAAATCGATTCAACTAAAGTGAGAGAGACAGACACCCGCTAGCCATCTTTATGCAACGAAGTTACATGTCAGTTGAAGGAACCTGTCTCGCGTAAGCGTACGCGTAATGTCGGTCCGGGCCGCTTCATCTCACAATGCCGCCGAATCAAGTATCAACTAGTAACGGCAAGCAATATGTATACACCCACGCCCACAACTCGTTTGTGTTCTACTCGAGATCTCATCTACGCATAAACCTGGCTCTGATACCACTGTTGGGGAACGTTGCATGGGAAACAAAAATTTTCCTACGCACACACAAGATCTATCCATGGTGATGAGCATCTACGAGAGGGAGAGTGAATCTACATACCCTTGTAGATCGCTAAGCGGAAGCGTTAAGAAACGCGGTTGATGTAGTCGAACGTCTCCGTGATCCAAATCGCAAGTCGTCCCTCGATCCGATCACGAACTAGTGCCGAACGGACGGCACCTCCGCGTTCAACACACGTACGGCTTGATGACGCCTTCACCTCCTCGATCCAGCGAGCGATGATGAAGTAGTAGATGAGTTCCGGCAGCACGACGGCGTGGTGATGGTGGTGAGGAACAATCTCTGCAGGGCTTCGCCAAGCACTACGGAGATTATGACGGGAGAACTAGAGGGTTAGGGTTGCCGACACACGGCTTGGGAAATCTTGATGTATCCCGTGTGCTAGCCCTGGCCCTCTATTTATATGTTGAGCCTTGGGGTCTAAACTTGGAGTAAAAGCCTCCTCCAGGTCGGTTTTGCCCGCACAAGGTCGGTTTGGCCCGCAGGGAAAGAGTCCAACTCGGATCCCTGCAGTATCGCGTACAAGCGGTAGTACCGCTTACGATAAGCGGTAGTACCGCCCGTAGCGGTAGTACCGCTTACGATAAGCGGTAGTACCGCCCCAGACGCCAGCAAAACTTCCTTTCGCACCTTGCCTAAGCCTCGTGGGCTTTACCCCTTGGCCCAAATAAAGTGTTCTCGTATCCGAACATTTCGGGAAACATCCGGAACCTCTTCCGATGAATTCCGGAACCCTTCCGGAAACCAAAACACTATTATCACATATATCAATCTTTACCTCCGGACTATTCCAGAGATCCTCGTCATATCCGGGATCTTATCCGGGACTCCGAACAACCTTCGGTCACCAACAAAATAACTCAACTATACTAATCGTCACCAAACGTTAAGTGTGTAGACCCTACGGGTTCGAGAACTATGTAGACATGACCGAGACACCTCTACGATCAATAACCAATAGCGGGACCTGGACGCCCATATTGGCTCCTACATATTCTACGAAGATCTTTATCGGTCGAACCTCTATGTCAAGGATTCAGTTAATCCCGTATACTGTTCCCTTTGTTCTTCGGTATGTTACTTGCCCGAGATTCGATCGTCGGTATCTCTATACCTAGTTCAATCTCGTTACCGGCAAGTCTCTTTACTCGTTCCGTAATACAAGATCTCGTGGCTAACACTTTAGTCACATTGCTTGCAAGGCTCATTGTGATGTTGTATTACCGAGTGGGCCCTGAGATACCTCTCCGTCACACGGAGTAACAAATCCCAGTCTTGATCCATGCCAACCCAACAGACACCCTCGGAGATACCTGTAGAGCACCTTTATAGTCACCCAGTTACGTTGCGACGTTTGATACACACAAGGTATTCCTCCGATGTCAGGGAGTTGCATGATCTCATGGTCAAAGGAAAAGATACTTGACATGCAGAAAACAATAGCAATAAACTGACACGATCATATGCTACGTTCATAGTTTGGGTCTTGTCCATCACATCATTCTCCTAATGATGTGATCCCGTTATCAAATGACATCTCATGTCAATGGCTAGGAAACCTTAACCATCTTTGATCAATGAGCTAGTCAACTAGAGGCTTACTAGGGACACAGTGTTGTCTATGTACCCACACATATATTTGAGTTTCCAATCAATACAATTATAGCATGGATAATAAACGATTATCATGAACAAGGAAATATAATAATAACCAATTTATTATTGCCTCTAGGGCATATTTCCAACAGGCGCCAGGGTGTTGTGTTGGTGGATCTATCGACTCTCGTGGATATGTACACGCCGATGCCTTGATGGGACGGCCACCTGAATAGGAAGATATTGCTTGCCACGGATGCTAGCTTGACTAATAAAAAAGACATGGGCTTCTTGCAATGAGGAGTAGACAAATCAGATTGTTTTCGACACCTTGTTGACATAATATGTGCAAATATTGCAGGGTGGAAACTGGAAAGAGAAGTTGTCGTTCATGGGTGGGAAAGAAACATTGCTAAAAGTTGTTGCTCAATATATTCCCAGTTTTTGCAATGACAATATTGAAAATCCCTAAAAAAAGTCTCAGTGGGATAACGGATGCCATTGCAAGCTATAAGTGGGAAGACGATCAAGGTTATAAAAAGATGCATTGGATGGCTTGGTAAAAACTGTGTACTTCTAAGTTTATGGGAGGAATTAGAATTCGAGATCTAGAATGCTTTAACCTTGCTATGCTAGCTAAACACTATTGGAGGTTAAGGGAAGAAACATACTCACTTTGTGCCACTATGCGGGGAGCAAAATATTTCTCCAATAAAAACGTTTTAAGAGCCAAGTTAAAGAAAGGCACATCTCTCGCGTAAAAAGGTATTATGGCGGGATTGGACTCTTTTAAGAGAGGATATGTGTGGTGTGTGGGCGATGGCTCGCAAATTGATATTTGTGTTGATAACTTGTTTCGTACCAATCCTACTCTTCAGGTTAGAATGCCTCAGGGTGGGTTGATGGTATAGAAAGTCTTATTCACCCAACCACCAACGAGTAGGATGGAGAGCTTGTCAGGAGCGTTTTCTGGCTGGTGGATGCCCATGCTATTCTCTGCACTGTTAGCTCCAGATAGAGAAGACTTTTGTGCCATGACATAATGCAACACATGGATTTTTCTCGATGAAATAAGCCTATCATGGCGATTGGAAGCAAAAATTTGCTCAAGAACAAACATGATAGCCGTTGTCGGAAGTGCCACCGCAAACAACATATGGTCAATCTTATGGAAATCGTTCGTCTCAGCATAATTGTAGATTTCCGCTGGAGCGCCCTCCATTCTATCGTTCTCTGTTTGGAAATCCTTGTTAACATACATCCCCACTTTTGGTCAGTGCTTGCTTATTCTGGTCAGCTACGAAGATATTTGACACATGTTATTTGAGTGTGCTCGGGCAAAAGAAGGCTGGAAAGAACTAGGCCTCAATTAAGTCAGGTTTTGTTGTGGTCTATGCATTGATTAAACCAATGCAAGATCGCTTGCGTCGGAGGTGTCTATACATGTTTTGGTGTTAACAACGACCTGGTATCTTTGGTGGTGTAGGAGACGAGTTACGCACGGTGAATAATGCCAATTGATCCCGAGAACGATCATGTCCATTTGCGCACTTGTACTCAATTTTACATGGTTAAGCAAGAAACTTGTTGCTACACGACATGTTGGATGGTGTCGACCACCTGAAGGAATACATGTTGTAATTGTAGATACATCATTCAATCCCGACACCAAATAAGGAGCTTCAGCCCTTTGCTATTCGTCATAATACAAGAGGGTTCGTGGTTGCGAGAAGTTTCAAAATTAATACACCATGGATCCATTGATGGTCAAAGCTATTGCTGCAAGGGTTCCCCTATGGTTTGCCGAGCAGTTGGGAGTTTAGAAAAAACATCCAAGAGTCAGATTGTGATACAATTACACATAGTACGATGGGGGGGGGGGGGGGAATTTCAACTACAACCACTTTATTTTGTCTTTGATGATCGCAATTTAAGATCGAAATGTTTCGATGAAATTTGGTTTGTGTACTGTTCAAGGGGAAGCCAACAAGGTTGCAAATGAGGTTCACTTCTTTAAATTTCGAAGTTTGTACCGGGGCTAATGAACCCCTAATTTGTTATTGTCATTGCTTTAATATTAGACCTTGTGGCATGTCCTACCCCTTTAAAGTCTCATGATTGGCGTGTTTTGAAATATTAGAGGTTTGGTTCAATATGGAAAACTATAGCGCCTTTCAGACTTAGTTAAAAAAAATACAAACCTGACTTTGTTGGCTTTGAAGATACTAAGAAAGAATGCATTTCTGGCCCCTTCTTAAATTCTGTGGTTGGTTCTGTGTGTTATTCCTGGCATGTACTTCCTGCTATTGGTATTGCCGGGGAACTCCTTGTAGGTCTGAATGAACATGTTTTTGAATTTATTGGTTCCATATGAAAAAAATATTGTTTGAACTTATATTTAAGAGTAAAAAAGATGGCTTTTGTTGGCATTTGTGATAGTATATGGTACAACTTATGTAGTTGATAAAATTAATTTTGTTACTAAGTTACATGATGTTATGGGTGGGTTGTCCTATTGTGTCCTTTTTGGTGATGATTTCGACCTAGTTAGAGAAGCTAAGGATTTTTTTTGGTGGGGTTAATAATTCCTGGACCTATTTGTTTAATGATTGGATCAATAAATGGGCACTTATGGAAACCAAGCTTGCTAATAGGGTTTATACCTCGAGTAATAACCAAAACCATCCTATTTTGCTACTATTGATAAATTTTTCTTGTTCACAAATTGAGATAGTCATTTTCCCTTCACCACCCTTTGTGCTTCACATAGGGTTGGTAGTGATCATGCTCCCCTCCTTTTGGACACTGATGAGGGCAATAAACCCTTTGATAGGCCATTTACGTTTGAGAAAATGGTGGGTAGGGCATCATGAATTTTCCCTCTAGCTCATAAACTTTGGTTGATCCCTTGTCCCTTTTCTTCTACCATTGAAACTTGGCAGTTTAAAGTCAAACTGTTTAGGCAGAAGGTTAAAGGGTGGAGTATTAATTTAGAAGTTTATATGAAGAAAAGAAAACAGTCCTTGCTCCATGAGTTTGATATTTTGGATGTTTTCTCTAAGAAAATTTGCGATGTCCTCGGAATGAGAGAGATTAAAGATGATCTTAATGGTATTTGGAAGAAAGAAGAGGTGGGGGGGGGGGGGTTCATTCTTGAAAGTGTTGTTATAACTCATGAAATCATTCATGAGGTGTTTAACTGATCAGGTAAAACCTGGGGTTATCCTCAAACTGGATTATGAGAAAGCGTATGACCGTGTGAATTGGGATTTCCCTATGGAAATGCTTACATTTAGGGGGTTTGGGAAGAAGTGGATTGAGTGGTTTCTTTCTATCCTCCAATAGAGCTCTTTTTTTAGAATCAATGATATTAGTGGTCCATATTTTGTGGCTGATGTGTTTTTGCGCATGCTTGCCAAGGCTGTCAAAGCTAACATTATTTCTGGGATTATTCCCCACATCACTCCTAGTGGCATTGTTAGTCTACAGGTGCGCTGGTGATACCATCTTGTTCGTAGACCCTGACCCTACATATGTGAAAAAACGTTAAATGGCTGCTATCCTGCTTTGACCAATTATCTGGTATGAAAATTAATTACAACAAGTGTGATCTGCTGACTATTAATCCAGGGTGTTGAAGCTTCTAAGCTTCTGTCTCAAATTTTTTGCTGCAAAATTAGTGCCTCTCCACTCAAGTATCTGGGTGTGCCCCTACATTATCTTAAACTTGGAAGAGAAGATATCAAACCTATTGTGGATAAGATCATTAAGAGGATTTGTGGGTGGTGGGGCAGACACCTTAGCTATGAAGCTAAAATTGGTGTTACCGAGGACATGTATTACTAGTATCCCATTATATATTATGTCTATTATCAAATTTCTAAATGGGCTATTAAAGCAATTGCATCACAAATGGCTCATTTTTTCTGTGTAACTTCACTACAGGAATCAGCTAATTTGCCGTCTGCCATAGCAGACGGCAAAGAACAAGAACACCGACGGCAAACCTCTTTGCCGTCTGCCACGGACGGCAAACACTTCCGGCACTGAAAGTCACGGTAATGAGTTTGTTTGCCGTCTGCCTAAAGACAGCGGACGGCAAAGAACTTTGCCGTCTGCTTTCCTGGCCAAGCTGACGGCAAAGATCATGGACGGCAAAGAATAGCTGTTAGCCCCGTTAGGTGGCTAACGGCAGACTTTGCCGTCTGCCGGCGGACGGCAAACTTTGCCGTCAGCCCTATGACGTCAGTAGACCCGTGGCTAACCGTCACTTCTGCTTAGTGTTTGCCGTCTGCCAGGGCTGGTCTTTGCTGTCTGCCAGCAGACGGCAGAATGACCAAATGGTCAGACCTGATGCTCCCAGGTTGCACACGTTGCTGCCACGTGGCACCTTTGCCGTCCGCCTACCGACGGCAAAGGGCTTTGCCGTCCGCTGGTGGACGGCAAAGTGCCTGTATTGCCACTGTTTTGTTTGTTTTCTGTTATTTCCCTGCATTTTCAAAACACAAATATGATATATATATAGCAGTCCATCAATGCATAGGCCATGTATCCAACATCTAGCAGTCCATCAATGCAAGTGAACACATAGGGTATTAAAAGATCCAATACATACATAGTTTCACGGAGTTCATCCATATATACATACATAGTTTCACATTGTTCATCAATACAAATCAAAACAAAAACTAAACACTAGCAGTCCATCAATGCCAGCTTCCATGAAGTGAATCAAACCTGCAAAAATGGGAGTAAGAAAGTTAGAAGAAGAAGAAGAAGAATAAGAAGAAGAAGACTAGAAGAAGAAGAAGAAGAAGAAGAAGACTAGAAGAAGAAGAAGAATAAGAGGAAGAAGAAGAAGAAGAAGAAGAAGAATAAGAAGAAAGAAAGAAAAAGAATAAGAATAAGAAGGAGTAGAAGATGGAGAAAAAGAAAGAAGAGAAAAAGGAAGAATAAGAATATATTTTCTTCTTCTTCTTCTCTCCTTTTCTCATCTTTCTTCTTCTCTTCTATCTTTTTATCCTTTTCCTTCTCATTGTTCTTCTTTTATTCTTTCTTTTTCTTCTCTTTCTTCTTCTATTCTTTCTTTTTCTCCTCTTCCTTGTTTTTCTTCTTCTTATTCCTTATTTGTGTCATTTTAGAGCTAACTTAGGTAATTATGCCATTTTTGAGCTAACTAAGCTTATTATGTCAATTTGGAGGAAAATAAGGTAAGTATAGGTCATTTTTGTGCTAACCTAGGTAATTATGCCATTTTTGAGCTAACTTAGGTAAGTATAGGTCATTTTAGAGCTAACTTGGGTAATTATGTCATTTTGGAGGAAAATAAGCTAAGTATATGACATTTATGAGCTAACCAAGGTTATTATGCCATTTTTGAAATGAATAAGCTAATTATGTCATTAGGTGGCTAGAAGAAGAAGAAGAAGAAGAAGAAGAAGACTAGAAGAAGAAGAAGAAGAAGACTAGAAGAAGAAGAAGAATAAGAAGAAGAAGAAGAAGAAGAAAGAAAGAAGAAAGAAAGAATAAGAATAAGAATAAGAAAAAGGAGTAGAAGATGGAGAAAAAGAAAGAAGAGAAAAAGGAAGAATAAGAATATATTTTCTTCTTCTTCTTCTCTCCTTTTCTCATCTTTCTTCTTCTCTTCTATCTTTTTATCCTTTTCCTTCTCATTGTTCTTCTTTTATTCTTTCTTTTTCTTCTCTTTCTTCTTCTATTCTTTCGTTTTCTCCTCTTCCTTGTTTTTCTTCTTCTTATTCCTTATTTGTGTCATTTTAGAGCTAACTTAGGTAATTATGCCATTTTTGAGTTAACTAAGCTTATTATGTCAATTTGGAGGAAAATAAGGTAAGTATAGGTCATTTTTGTGCTAACCTAGGTAATTATGCCATTTTTAGCTAACTAAGCTTAGTATGTCAATTTGGAGGAAAATAAGATAAGTATAGGTCATTTTTGTGCTAACTTAGGTAATTATGTCATTTTTGAGCTAACTTAGGTAAGTATAGGTCCTTATTGAGCTAACTTAGCTTATTATGTCATTTTGGAGAAAAATAAGGTAAGTATATGACATTTATGAGCTAACCAAGGTTAATATTATGCCATTTTTGACCTAACTATGCTAATTATGTCATAAATGAACTAAATAAGCTAATTATGTCATTTGGGAGGATAATTAGCTAAGTATGTCTTTTTTGGGGAAAATAAGCTAAATATGTGGCATATTAGGGCTAACTAGCATGTACGAAGCTAAGTATGCATTTGTTAAGCAAAACATTAGAGAAAACTTACCGTCATCGTCATCACGGAGGTCAAGCACCGGGGTTGCTCTGGCAGTCGCGATCACCTGGAGAAGGTTGCCCTGGAGAAGGGGTGTGCGATGCGGCTCGGGAGTTATGCTGCACCAAAGATCATTTGCAATGTCTCGTTAGCATGATGACACTCAAATGTTAAGACTAGTAACTAATGACCATTCAAATGAAACTCACCGTTCCCGTCTGAGCAATGACTGGCATCGGCGGAGGGGTATGACCGGTCTTCTCGCACATAGACTGCACATTTGGTTTTGACGAGTCAGTCATATTAGTTAGTAATGAAACGAACATTACATGCATGATTTGGCTAATATGCAGAAGAAACTTACCACGAGGAGCTCGTACATGGCCCGGTGAGCCAGCTCATTCTGATTCCTCACCTCCTCCAACAACCTAGCCGTCTTCTCCTCCGCCAGCAGTTCCTTCTCCGCCGCCACCCGGTCCCTCTCCTCCAGAAGCGCCTGGGTTGTCGCTCTCTCTTTCTGAAGAGCAGCCTACAACACCACTTCTCGTTAGCATTGTAATCATCGATGGCCGCACACACAATGTAATGGAGGAAAGATATCCGAGTCCGTAAAACTAACCTCGATGGCGAGATCGACTGGCCGTGGACGAGTCCTTATCTCAGGACAGGAGCTCGTTTGGCGCGCCTTGATCTCCGGAAGAGTAAGAGGACAACGTATCAGTCCATCTCCAATGGCTAATGAGCCATGGGGCCTCCCGCCACCAGATATCATCACCAGCTCTAGATCAATAGGATTCTGGCTCGGGTTATAGTCCTCCCCTTTCCTCGCCTTCGCCTCCTTGTTGTACCTCACGAGCTTGTGGTGGGAGGAGATGTTGGTGAAATTCTCTGGATGATCGAGGTCAGACTCAGAGAATGCCTTGGCCTTCTTGTACGAGGCAGTATGGGCCATGGCATAGAGGTCGTACACCTCAGGCACCTCTGTGTTATTGTGTCGCAGAATGAATTGCATGAATCATGAAGAAAACCACATACCCAGTTCCGCCCGAACTGATATAAGTTGGCGCTGCCTTGATGGTGTGGCACACCAACCATTTGGGCATGCCGATCCTTGGTATCGTCGTGGACGGCTCGCCAGCGGCCTGTGCACCACTCATCCACCAACGCCTCCCAACAATCCATCTTATCCTCACACCATCTCGGGGGCACCTAAGTTAGTAAAGAGAAATTTGAGCGCTACGCCTACGAATCAAATCAAGGAAACTAAGTACAATGCCTTAAGAATAGGTAATTACCTTCATGTACTGATCCTTCTTCAGAAACTTAGCTCGGCATGAGGGCTTGTCCTTCTTAATACCACACTTGGCGTAGTAGTCTCGAACAGCCTGCGGCCGAGCCTCGTGTCGTAAGTTTTGTAGTAGGCGCTTGCACTCGTGATCGATAACCTTTGCCGCGTCCTCCCAGTATCCCTCCTCACACCTGTAGAAGGTCTGCAATCAAACGAGACAACACTGATTAGTACAATAACTAGCTATTGTTAATTTTTAATTGTGTAAAGGAGAAATTACCCAAAAGCTTCTGATCACCATCTCGGCCCTCGTGTGGCACAAGACACCGTCGATCATCTCCTCCGGCGGGGCCGGGGCAGCCAAGTAGTGCTCCCAGCTCAATCCTAGCTCTGGAAGCTGACCCTCACCGGGCAACGTGACAAACCCCGGGAAATTTTGCCGGCAAAGCACACCAATGACGGTGTTGGGCCTGCGGACGTCACTGGCGTGTACCCAACCCCTGCAGTATGACAAGGCCAACGCATTAGATATTTGAAGAAACGTGAAGGCAAAAAGTACAAAAATAGTAAATGCACTTACTTCTCCCCATCAGGCCTAATCACCGGCCTCTGCTCGCGGGTCGCCGGCAGGGGCGGGAGCCGTGTACCACCACGCTGGTACACGGTGGCCCCCTCAACCACGTCGCCCTCACTATCAGTACACTCATCCTCGCCACCATCAGCATGGCCACTCGGCCCCTTAGGCGGATCCGGCCAGGTACCCCATCCGGACGTCTCCTTGGACGTAGCCCGATCCCCGTCCTGGTCCGGAGTCTCGTGGGCCGAAGGCCCGTCGACCCAAGGCTCGTGGTCCGGAGTCCCCGTAGCCTCCACCTCAGACGGGTCCACCCTAGCAGTCCTGTGCTCGGGTGAATGAGCTGGGGGTGGCGGCGAGGAAGGCGTAGCAGTCTGCCTACCTGTCCCGCGGCCACGTCCTCCACCTCTCTTCTTCCCTTCCCGACCTCCTCTCCCGGTGGGCAACGACGCCGATGAAGAAGCGCCCGCCGGTGTCCCCATACTCTCTATCAACGCTCTCCGGAGAGGTAGGGGTGGAATGGAAGTAGCCCTCGTGCGGGCCGCCGCCGAAGAAGTACCCGCGGAGCGCTCTGGACCCGCGCCCACCATCTTTCAACACCTGCCATGACAAAGAGTAAACGCAATTAAATGAAAAAAAAGAATGGACTGGCAGAACCAACATAAGCACTCGCACATGAAAAGCACCGGCAGAACCAACATAAGCACTCACACAACAATCTAATAAAAACATCATCAACATCATCTCGCAGTTCAACAACATCTAACCTATAAAGAAAATAAGCAAGAAGGAAACTAATTTTTTTAATGAAAATCCATACATACATCCACCCATACATCTATATATATAGCACTCATACATGCTAGCCTTCTCCATTAACCACTCTGTGTGTGTGTGTGCTGCTATGCCATATGAACAAGCTAGTTGTATCTAGCAAATATATTTACATGTGTCCAACAACTAACATGGAGCCTAGCCTAGCAAATGCATTTTTGTAAATTAACTACCCAATTTCAGGTCAAGGTATATGATTTTTTTTCAGAATTGCTCATATTTTTTATAAACTTATCAATGCTGCTATGTGCAAATTTATTTCTGCTACAAATCATTTTAGTTTATTAGTGTGACGTTTTTGGTAAATCACATCAATGTTCTTGCTGCATGCCCAAAGTGTTTCCAGAACAAAATCATCTAGTACATCCATAGCAAAATCATCTAGTACTACTACTTGCACAATCTGTCCAAATCAATTTCTATTCATCTAGTACATCTATAGCAAAATCATCATCCATAGCAAATTTGAAAAAAATCAGTGAGGGGAGGGGGGATGGGGTCCTCACCTTGTTGGACGAGGGGAGGGGGAACGGGGTCCGCCGGAGTGGAGCACTGGAGTGCCGGAGCGCCGCCGGACTGGGGCGGCGGCGGCGGCAACGCTGCGGACGGTGGGGCGGCGGGGCGGTGGATCTGCACCAGGGCGCGGTGGGGCGGCAGCAGCGACGGGCGCGGTGGGTCGGCGGCGGAGCGGTGGGTCGTCGGTGGCGACGGGCGCGGCGGCGAGAGAGAGAGATAGAGAGAGGGGAGTGGAGTGGCGCGGCAAGAGAGACAGAGAGGGGCGCGGCGAGAGAGAGAGAGAGAGGGGCGCGCGCGGCGGCCGTTACAAAGTTAGTGAAATTTTTCTTTGCCGTCTACTTTTTGATGATCTTTGCCGTGTGCTGCTCTTTGTCGTCCGCTAGCGGACGGCATCTAGGCCGTCCGTTTGACCTAACCAACACCGCACTCCAGTGGGGCCCAGATGGGCTCTTTGCCGTCTGCTATTTTTCTATTTGCCATCCGCCTGCCTTTGCCGTCCGCTTTTTAGGCTCTTTGCTGTCCGCTAGCCGACGGCAAAGAACGGACTGACGGCAAAAACCATCTTTGCCATGAGGCCTTTCTTTGCCGTCGGCTTTATGGAAGCCGACGGCAAAGACCATCTTTGCCGTCCGCTAGCAGATGGCAAATTCTCTGATTCCTGTAGTGTTAGGGGATGTTCACAAATACCATTTGGCAAATTGTGGGCTTGTGTCCCAGAACAAGGCCTTCGGAGGCTTGATACCAAATTTAACAGAATTTAATATGGCATTTCTAGCCTCTTGGGCTAAAATATATTTTGCCGGAGGAGAGAAGAACTGGCTAACTCTGGAGGAGTATAGCTATAATACTAGCAAACCTAATTTCTTATGGTCCAAAATGGATACTGGGTCTTCTTTTTGGAAAGGAGTGACTTGGGCTTTAGCTAGCATTATGCCCTTTTACAAATGGGTGCTTGGCAATGGTAAATGCATTAATTTTTGGCATGCCATTTTGGCTGGTGGTATTTCTTTAAAAACCATTTTATTGCAGCGTTGCTCAGGCGTGGGATGATCAAGTACTTAAACTAACCTTTAGGAGATGTGTGGAATCTAAATTATAGATAGATGGAATGACCTATTGAGTGTTCTATGCTCTTTTATACTTAATGAGTTAGCTGATAAACATGTTTGGACACTTGAAACATCTGGAGTTCACTGTACTTGCTCTTTTTATAAACATGATTCATTAGGTGGGGGGGGGGGGGGGGGTGACGCCCCTGCTCGACCGTGCACTAATCATACATGCAAACGTGCATGCTCGAGATCAGAGACTCACGGGAAGATATCACAACACAACTCTAAACTCAAATTTAAACATAAATCTCATATTACAAGCCAGGGGTCATGAGGACCCGAATACATAAGTCATACAAACCATAATATCTGGGTACAGACATAGATAGTCAAGTTTGCCTTAAGAAGGCTAGCACAAACAACGATACTGATCGAAAGGCGAAGGCCTCCTGCCTAGGGCTTCCAAACTACTCCTGGTCGGCTGGCTCAACCCAGTAGTACGTGCCTCTGGGACTCTCCTGGTAGTAGGCTCCTGCGGTGGCGTCTGGCTCCGGGTCTCCATCGTCTGATCGCAGCAACCGGGTATGGGGAAAAAGATAGCAAAGCAACCGTGAGTACTCATCCAAAGTACTCGCAAGACTGACATCAGAACTATACTAATATGCATTGTATCAAAGGAGTGGGGCTATATCTTTGGACTGAACGGCAGAAATGCTGGAACATAGGGGGAGAGGCCTAGCCTATCGAAGACTAGCATCTTGAAGCAATCTTGCAGCATCAGAAGAGAGTAGAACAAGATAATATATAATCAATCATGTTTAGTAAAACCCTGAGATCCTTCCTCGACTACCCTGCGAGAAAGTGATCCCGAGAGCAGTAGTAACAGTTTAGTATTGTGACAATATCCATTTGTAGTTGTAGCAGATCAAGATACAACTCTGAGCGTCCTGTTACCGTGGACACGGCTATTCGAATAGATAACTTCCCTGCAGGGCTGCACTACTGTTACCTAGCACGCTCGATTACATCTGGCCGGACACACTTGCTGGGTAATGCCCGGCCTCGGGTAATCGACACGACGTAGTCCTACCGAGGCTCAGCAGAGAGGTCAACACGCCGGTCTAAATCCTAAGTGCAAAGGGGTCTTGGGCCATCGCCCTCTGCACTCCTGCACGTTGCGTGGCTGGTCGGGGCCCAGGCGCGACACTGTATAAACAAGTGACGTAACCAGCCCACCCCAACAATCAGGCCGCATCTCTGAGCTGCGACATCTGAAGAGCTTTCGGCTGATACATACGACGTAGAGGGTCCCATAACCATTATCCCACGTGGTGGTAGTGCATTTAGGGCCAACGACCCACTCAGATCAAATACCCAAATCCGTTAAGCATGTTTAGTAGCTCGCATAGACGAACAGGGTTCCTGTCGCTCCGACTAGGTAAAACATGACGCGCGGGTGCTCTTGGAGCCGACCCGTCTTTAAGGTTATTCTCTCGCGGGCACCCTTGGGGCCAGCCCGACTTTAACAGTTTAAGTAATGCAGTAGTGTAAACATTTCCGCGATCACACCCAGAGTGATCGTGGCCCCATAACAAGCATGGCAAACGGACAAGGGTGAAGGCCACAGATGAAGCAATAGCATAGCTAACTAAGCATCATGGGATAGCAGGTAATGTATCAATAGCAGACGACAAAATCAGGCTATGCATCAGAATAGGAGCTATCGGAACAACAACAGAAGCAATTCTAATACAAGAATAAGAGAGAAGGAGTGGGCGATATCTGGATGATCAAGGGGGTTTTGCTTGCCTGGAAGCTCAGCTGAAGGGGTCTGGTCGTCGGCGACGTCGTCGAACACTGCAGTGTCGTCCGCAGTCTCGGGGGCTATCGGGAGAGAAGGAGGGGGAAGAAACAATAAATACACGGCAACAATGCAACAAGGATGCATGACATGCCTAAACGATATGCAGATGTGATATACTACCTAACTAATTGTTTTAGTTAATTTAGGAATTTATTTGGATTTATTTTACTAAGGTCATGCACTATTCATCTATTGGAAACAGGCAAAAAGTTCCATGCTCAGTATGTTAGAGGGGTGCGGCAGGTATGTGGATGGCATATTCGGATTCTTCACATTTTTTTGATCGTTTTTCATATATAAATTATTTTCATCCGAGTTACGGTTTATTTTATATGATTTTTCAAAGTTTTACTGAATTTCTGGAATTTCTGAAATTATTTAATTTAGAATTATCCGAAACAGTGTAGGGTGACGTCAGCATGACATCAATGTGACGTCAGCGGTCAACAGACCGACTGACCAGTCAAACCTGACCAGTGGGTCCCACTGGTCAGTGACTGACTTAATTAAACAGAAGTTTATTTAAATAATTAACCTAATTAGCAGGTGGGCCCACCCTGTTAGTGGCTAATTAAACTAATTAATTTATATTTAAATTTAAACCGGCTTAATTAGTCACGGGACCCACATGTCAGTGACTGTGGGTGCCCAGTCAGCACCGTTGACTGGTCAACCCAGTCAACGGGGCCAGTGGGACCCAGCAGTCAGTGGCACAGGGGCCCCACTTGTCGGGCCACGTCGGACGGCGATCGGAGACTCGCCGGAATCGCGCCGGTGACCTCTTTTTGCGGCGGCGTGCACGGGTGAGGCCCGGGTTTCGTCTACGGTTGGCTATTCGACGCGCGCGAGGGCGCGTTGGATCGGGCGGAGCGAACCGCGTCCAATGGCGGCGGTTGCAGCGCGCGGGGAGGTCGGGAGCGTCGACGGCGACCACCGTGGCGGCGCCGGACTTCGGCCATCTGCGCGAACGGCGGCTAGAGGGCACGGCAGGCGACGGGATCTAGCGCGTTGGATTCGCGCGGATGCGCTGAGCACGTCCACGCGCTCGGACGGCCATGGCAGTGACTACCTCGACGGCGGCGAGCTATATGGCGGAGGCGCGTTCGGGCGGCGATGGCAGCGGCGGCTACGGGGACGAATCCGTGCGGGGAAGAGAGGGGAAGGGAGCGCGAGCTTACAGGAAGCCTGCAGATGTGCAAAGTATGCGCGGGGAGGGCTTAACGGCGACGTACGGCGGCGGCGATCTCGGATGTCCGAAGGAAGAAGACGACGACGTCGGGCTCGACTCGGCGGCTCCCGGCTCGATTGCGAGGTAGGGGAGGATGTAGCGCTCGACGACGGACCGAGCGGACACGGCGGCGCTTCGTGGGGACGACGGTGGCTACGCGGGTGGCAGTGCAACGGCGACGGCAGAGGCGGCCATGGCGGGGAGGGAGAAGGTGAGCGAGGGGAGAAGGGGGGAAAAGATCTGGGGCGGCTAGGGCGTCCGCGGTGGCGTCCTTATCCCCCCAGGGATCCCTGTAGCGACGCGGGTCGAGCGGGCGCGGCTGGGACGGCTTGCCGGCGACGGGCGCGGTCGGGTGCGGGAGCGACAGGAGGTGGGAGGTGACAGGAGGTGGGCTGGGCCGCGGTTTGACTAGAGCCCAGCAGCGCGGCCTTTTTCCTTTTCCCTTTTCTTTTTCTGTTTTCTGTTTCTTTATTTCTATTCTGTAGGTCTTTTAGCACTAATGCAGTTTTGTAAAATATGACTCTTGTCCATCTAAATACTAGGTAATATATCTCACTGTCAGAAAAAGTTTGGAGTCCATATGTTTTCATTTGAATTTTAATAAAATGAAATGGGATTAAATAATGCTGTTTGGTACTGTCTTGAGGTTGTTAGAGTTATTTAGTGAATTTTAGTGATGTTGTTTTTCTTAACACAATTAGCTATGGATTATTTCCCATTTAATGAACATTTTAGTTTTCAGATTTGAGCAACTTTTATTTTCACTTTAAATTTGAATTTCAATTTGAATTGGAATTTGAAATGAGATATGATTTAAATGATGATCAAGCACTGTTAATCATGGTGACTTGGCATTATCAAAAGGGTGATCACTGTAGCTATTACATGGGGATGTTACGGGGGGGGTGCTCCTATTCGGGGGAATTTTTGGAGGATCCTGTTCCACCTAGATATTTGGTCTTCGTGTGGTTAGCTTTTAAAAACAAAACCTTGACGAGAGGCAATTTAAACAAGAGACAACATTTAGATGATTTGCCTTGTCTTTTCAGTGGTGAAGTTGAGTCTGTTCACCATTTATTCTTTGATTGCATTGTTGCGAGAGAGATTTGGAGGAATATAGATGAAGCTTTTAAATTTAATACCCCTCGTGACATGGCTGGCATGGATTACATTGCCTCCGTATGGAGCTTATGGACGATGCACAATGATCTTTGTTTTCAAGGGTTAGTGTGGAAAGATATCTGGATTCTTTTGGGAAGAGCAAACACAATGTTTCATCAATGGAAGATTCTATGCACAGATGCACAATCCAGGAATGCTTACTGCTTCTGGACCGTCCAAGAGGCGAGCTTCTGAGGACCGTCTGGAGATGAAAGGAGGGAAGAACAAAAGGACTGGTCAGCGACGCATCTCTATCTAAGAGCCCATCCCAGCTGAATAAGCTCATGATTTGTAATAGGATAGTCTTGATGTGCTGCTTTCCTTTTGATCGCTTTGGTGATGTTTCGTTCTTCTGCCGGTTTGGGTGGAAATTAAACTTTTGATCTGGCTCAGCTACTTTGACAATTTTTTTTTTGCTTTTACTCCCTGAGTAGTGATCTAAACGCTCTTATATTTCTTTACGGACGGAGTACTATATTTGATAATCAATAAAATGCTCTGGAAGGATTTCTCTAGAAAACAATAGGCACAAGCTCAGACACGGTATTTATTTCCTAAAAAAACGACAAGGGCAAGGGCGCTCTTGCCCTTGCTTTTGACCATGTAACTGTCTGATTTTCAGTAAAATGCTCTTTCCTGAGAAAAATAGACACGGGCTTCCCTAAATAAAATAACAGAAGAACAAAGGCGCTTGCCATTTCTCCGTTTCGAGGTAGACAAAAATAAAAATAAAAATGAAAAGATTCGTCGACTGCAGGATTCGAACCTGCGCAGGCAAAGCCCAACAGATTTCGAGTCTGTCTCCTTAACCACTCGGACATATCGACCATCCTGGCAGCTTCATTTCTCAAACTTACATATTGTAAAACAGCAGAAAACCTAACTGCCTCCCTCTGTTCCCAGTTACCTTCGGCCTTCTTGCCCCCCTCGCTTGCCTAGCAAAAGCCACTGCGTCTTCACGCCGCCATGGACGCCGCCACCGCACGGTAAGAGATCCTCTGCCCTCCTCCTCATCCTCCGCCCCAAGACCCGGACCCTCCTCACGCTGGTCCTCCCTCTTTGTCCGCGCAGCCGCCTCCGCGCCTTCGAGAGCTGGATGCGGGAGCACGGCGTCGTCTGCAGCGACGCGCTCCGCCTCGACGCCAGCGAGGCTGGCGGCGTCTACGTGCGCGCGCTCGCCGCGCTCCGGGAGGGCGACGTCGTTGCCACCATCCCGCGCCGCGCGTGCCTGACGCCGCGCACGTCCGGGGCCGCGGCGGCCATCAAGGACGCGCAGCTCGGTGGCACCCTCGCTCTAGCCGTCGCCGTCATGTACGAGCGCGCGCGGGGCGCCCAATCGCCGTGGTACGACTACCTCCGCCTGATCCCGGACTGCGAGCCCGTGCCGCTCGTCTGGCCCGAGGACGAGGCCGCGCGCCTCCTTGCCGGCACCGAGCTCGATAAGGTGAAACCTTCTCCTGTAGTAAGTCGCGGTGTGTATGTATCTTAGTCTGTCATTGATGTTGCGATGCAGTAAATTCTGTGAATTTTGCGTTTAGGGAGTGGATTCCTCTATGATATATCTTGCACTAGTTTGGTTAGTTTGAGTTGCCTGAAACTGTGCTTTGTTTGCTCAAATTATTTGTACCGTGAGCTAATTGGACAGTGTCTAATGATGTATTCCACCATACTGTGAAATCTTACCAGCCAAATTTACTGTACCATGTTTCATATCAATCTTGTCCAAGCATAGAGATTTCTCTAAAAACGGCAAATTTCTAGGCAGACAGTGAAGCAAGACAGGGAATTCCTTTGTGAGGATTGGAAAGAATGTATCGAGCCACTCATTTCTTCTGGAGAATTGGGGGTCAAGCCAGATGATCTTAGCCTGGAGAAATATTTTGCTGCTAAAAGTCTTCTTTCATCAAGGTCTTTCCGTATAGATAGATATCATGGATCTGGAATGGTTCCCCTGGCTGACCTGTAAGCTACAATCTACTTATGTAATTTGATTTATTTTACCTGGTTATGTTGCAAATGCTGCATCAGTTACATAGTAGTGACTGGTGAGGTATAGTGGTGTGAATATTAACATGAATATGTGCCCTTCACTGTATTTGGTTATCAGTTTTAATCACAAGACTGATGGTGAACATGTCCACTTCACTAAGTCAGACACCTCAGACTCTGATGAAGATGAAGATGGTGATGATCAAAGCAATACAGACTCAGATGAAGAAGAAGGTGACGATGATCAAAGCAATGTAGACTTAGTTGAAGAAGAAGATTACGATGATCAAAGCAATGCTTCTGCTGATGAACCGTCAACTGTTGAAAATTCCACCGCCAATCCTTCAGGTTATTTTCATTGACATGCACATTATAACTTGTCAAGACTTGTAATTGATTGATGGAGAGTTTTGCTCATGATTATTTTTGTACTTAGGTGAAGGATATAACGATGAAGATTTGGAAATGATTATTGTGAGAAATGCCAATCCAGGGGATGAGGTAATGCACAGCTGCTAACTTACCATTGATTTTGCGGTCAAGTGATCACTTTATTTTGTTGTTTTGGGTCTCCATTAGGTTCGTATATTAATGCAGTCACTGTTCTCTGTTGGGATAATACCATACTAATAATGCAGCTTCTTTTCTTCTCTCTTTGGACTCTAGGTTTATAATACGTATGGTACCATGGGAAATGCTGCTTTGCTTCATCGTCTGGTCATCATCAAACTGATGTCACCATAACTTAAACAACGATAGAGAGGATTAAAAGTGCGAGCTGTCGCTACTCCATCGTATGAAACGCAAAGGGCATCTTCACT